>OX438831.1:4870000-7270000 GCA_949315975.1 Eudonia truncicolella | reverse complement strand
AAAAATTACACTGAAAGTTATATAAAAATACATTAGAAACTACAATAAAATTACATTTCAAATATTATTTGTTGGAAACTACACACATCAAAAATGTCTAGGGGTCAAGTACATTTTTGGCTATAACTTTTTTTTCTAATTATATTTAAAAGTTTTACGTTACGTTTTACGTTAAGGTCGTCACAACCATTTGGCAAGCTTAAAATCAGCCCATCCAAATCACTTTGATGAATAGCCGCCCACGTTCTTACTAGCAAGTCAAGAAGTTATTGTGGGGTGTGCACGGCATTCATACTCGGCAGAGCTCTTTTTTGGAGCATGTCCCATGCATGCTCAATTGGGTTGAGGTTTGGTGATTATGCAGGCCACGGCAGGATTGTTGATATGAGAATCGGCAAGAGTGCGTGTTACGACTCTAGCCGTGTGTAGACGTGCATTGTCATGCATTAGTCGAAACGAATCACCCAATCGGCCTCGCAAGGGGATGATCACATCTGAAACAATCCTCTCTGCGTAGATTTGAGCATTAAGGTTGCCCTTGATCTAAATGAGCGGTTCTTCCATCGATCCAAATATCGGCCCAAACCATGTTTGTTCCCCCTCCATATGGATGAACTTCCTGATAAAATCTCAAGCGTTCTTGACGTCCAGAGGTCCTCCAAACTCGAGTGCGTCTTATATCCGGCCTCATACCGAAACGTGATTCACCAGAGAAGCAAACACAGCGCCAGCCTTCTTCCTCCCAATTTCAGTTTTCGCGAGCCCATTGTAAACGGGCTTTACGATTGTGGGGTGCTATGGGTGGAACCCTCAGCGACCTTCGGATTCTGGATGGTTTGGTCGCTTATCAGCAAGCCTGAAGCGCTGTAAAGCCTTGTGGCCAACATCATAGCGATCATGGTACGATTCCGTCGAGCAGTATTTTGGATGTACCGGTCTTGTCTTTGAGTGGTGATACGAGATCTTCCTCCATGTCGCTCGGCCACACTGCCCGTGATACGATAGCGTGTCCAGAGGTGGCCTATGACACTGTGTAGTACCAATGGCGGCAGCTACAGTACAGATGCCTGCACATCAACCTATCCAAAACTGTCAAATTTCTTTACTACATTGACAACCATATGCCTTAATCATAAAGTACAAGGTCAATTGTGGAAATTTGACAGTTTGTGGTAGGTAGATGTGCAGGCGTGTGTACGTTGCCTGGAACCAGCTTTTTACATTCCAACGGCTCTCAACATCTCTTCCCTTGTCAAATGACGCCATCGCTCCATATCGTTGCAATTTTTTTCACTTCCAGTGCAGGAATTGTACGCTTTTGTAAAATTGCCATTACGCTCTTTTATAGGAATTCAGATTGACAGTTAATTTTCCATATTTAAACAATGTAAAAAAACTTTTTTCATTCATATCATCAAATTCACTAAAAAGAATCAATAACGATCCAAAAAACTAAAAAAAAATTCAATTCTATAACGCAACGATACCTTAAAATGTACACACGCCTGCACATCAACCTACCACAAACTGTCAAATTTCTTCAATAGACTTTGAACTTTATGATTAAGGCATATGGTTGTCAATGTATTGAAGAAATTTGACAGTTTTGGATAGGTTGATGTGCTGGCATCTGTACTATAGCTGCCGCCATTGGCACTACACAGTGTCATAGGCCACCTCTGGAGATTTTTCTTATAGATTATAGAAAATACGGGTATTTGCAATAGAAAAACATACAGAGAGATAAAAGTAGAAACTTTAATTAATTAATTAAATACAGTACCACAAACCTATACAGTACACATACACACAAATTTCACTATATCCAATAAAATAGAAATCGAAAGGAGTTTTTTTTTAAGTTAAACGATTGTTGTTTGTATGAAAAGTAACATAGACAATTTTCTAAGGAAACAGTTTAGCATCAGTACGGTAACCACGTTAGGCTGTAACAAATTGAAAAGCAAATAAAAAGGCTTCGCCGATAAAAACGAAGTGAACTTTTTCAATTACAAACTTGCATGGCGCGGGTACATGTCTAGTGTGAGTGCGGGATCATTGAACTTACTAGACACTTGTTAGTACTTCATCGTTGATAGGGGAAGAAACAGTAAGCAGTTTGAAGTTGCATTTAAATTTTCATATCTTTTTTTATTTATAGAACGCGCCGCGACGTCTTTTGTTATTTTTTTTAAAATGTATCGTTTGTTTTTGAATACAAACTGTTTATATGACCAATGATATAATCATTCAACTTTTTTGTAAAAAGGTTTTAATGGCAGTCAGTGGGATGTATAGGTACGAGTCATTCATAATAAAATTATGTATTTTATTTTTGATTAGAACGTGGAGAAGACTTTTGTTTTTTTAAGGAGAAATTTTCAATCGAATGTTTTGTATGCAAACTTAGACGGCAAACTTAGTGTCATATTCTACTACTTTATAATATGGTATTAAATGACAGGCAGCAGTAGATAGATACATTTTGTACTTTGCGTGATTGAGATAAGGCTGAAAACCAATTACCAACATTTTCATACATGTGATATAGGCTTAGATGTGACAAACCTAGCAGCCGATATACGTTTACGGTTTTTTTTCTCAGGTTGTTTGGTGCGAACGGCTGTTTGGCGAGTGTCCAAAGTACATGCGATTTATTCAAACTCAGTGCAGATCGATTTATAATTGTTTTCTATAGGACTGATAAGCTATAAGTTTATTACAGAAACTTATTACAAGCTAAAGGTTAACAGGTTGATAACACCCAAGTAATATTTAACGTAATCCTTCTTTTCTATAGGCTTTATATAGAAGAGACCTAATTAGCACTAGACTATTATAGCAGCTGATGTTGCATAAAATGAATGTAAACTTTAAATATGTAATGTAATTTTCAAATCTATTTTTTTAGATAAACCTAGATTATAGCTTGCTTATTCTTAAATGGCAATGCGTTGACATTGGCATGGGTCAGACAGCCTAACTGGAAAAGCACTAGGCTAGATTGTCAGAAGGTGCGGATTCAAATCCCGCTCGTATATTTTTTCAATACTCATCTGAGATAAACTTTTCTCATTTAATATCATCCAACGTTCTAAGGCTATAGGATTGAATAATCCCCGGCATTTTCGGGAGGCAAGTGCGACCAGCTAGTTCCATTATCGAGACTGCAAGGGCGTCCGCGAATATTAAATCTCTATTAAAATTTTCTGAAAAGGGACAAAACTTTTATCAGTTTATGAACTTGTGAACTTTTGTGACATTTTGCGCGAAGAATTTATTATCTTCTTATCTCCCGCGCTGTTCAGGGGAGGAACCCAACTTCGCCTGTGCTTACGCGCTGCAATTCCATTCAATACTTACATTTAGTGAGTCTGAAAAGGCTACATTAGAGTTTTTATGCATTCGGAAACCATTACAATCATCCATGCTTAAACTTTTTCAAACTTATAAGTCAATTTTTAATTAAACTTTCTATGCTCAAGGAAAATGCAGAGATCTACGTAGTAATTAAGTAAAAATAATTTTAAAAATCTTTGAAAAACAAGTTTTTTGCTGTTAAAGTCTACTATTAAAATTTTCATGACGCATAAAATCAGTTAAACATAGTACGTTTTTTAAACGTTCTTACACGCTCAAGACAGTCTTGAGCATTAATTTCTTAAGCATAAAAGTTTTCATTAATTCAAATGATTACTTATTTTAACTCATTAAAATAAACAAGGGTCACCTTTATTCCATTGTAAAATTGACAATAGATTTTATTCTTATATTTACACTTTCATCTGCGACAAAATACAGAAAAAAATATATATTTCAGCTGTTCAGAATAGGGACGCCTAGGACGCCAGGGACACCGCTCATAGCAGCTACATAGAAATATAAGTGCAATAAAATGAGTAAATTGAATCTGGAGCTTTTATCAATTTTAATTTTGATTCTAAAGTAAACTATTTTATCTTAACATGTCTGCATTTTGAACATAACAAAGTATTCTGTTCGAGTAGAATTCTTGTTTCAGTTCAGTTGAAAAAAAATATATTAATTAAGTACATAATTTTATAGAAATCATAAAAATTGTGGTGATGTAAATCTTATATAATAGTCTTGATATTGTTAACAAAAAATAATTTCACACGAAAAACTAATTAACCCACAGAATGATTATAAACGAACGAGCCATAAAAATAATTAAAACGACCGCCGAAACACAAAAAAACAGCCATAAAAGTTAAACTGAAAGCAACAGTGGCTGAAATTAGTCGCCATTGTAGGCTGTCCCTTGCGCGACTTTAAAAGCTTCGTCAAACACGACGCTGTTGCTGCGCGGTTTCGGTGCGGTAGCGGTGCGTTTGTATCGCGGTTGCAGGGTGTAAGCAACGTTGCCCCCGATTTCATTACGATATCGTAGCGACTTAGTCGTTCAAACCATGTTCATACAAATATCAACCAATCAACGGTACCTATACGGTAGATCTAAATACGGTTGTTGGAACTTCGTTCGAACAACTTCAAAATCGGCTCGATTGGCGGATGTAATTACAAAAATGTAAAGCAAAACTGGCTGGAATTAGTCGCCATGCTGTGGAGTTAGGCGGCTTTTTGTTGCTGTTGCTGTTGATGCGCGTTTGTGGTGCGGTTGTGGTGCGGTTGCATCGGTTGGTAGGTATTATACATTTAAAGCACTGTGGCTGTTTATCACATATTACCATGTTGCAGACAAAACCAGATACCACACAATAATTTAAGTTTAAGTGTACGTAGATGCGTAGTATATCATTAAAAATTCACAAATTATTTGGTAAATAAATTCAGTGGTAATAAAACGAACCAATAATACTTAAAGTTATGCGATAGTTTGGAAAAATTGTGACCCCGAAGTACAAACACTGGAAAAAACACATATAACCATTTTGTTATTTTGCTACAAAATGCAGATGGCTAAACTTAGGTACCCCTTTATTTTAGGGATGCCACAAACGCACGGCAGAGCGGTCCATCACGAAACACCTCATTTGAAAGAGTCCTAAGATAACAACTTCCTCTCTTCCACATTCTCTAGTTGAGGACTCCAGATGAAGTGCGCAGCCACATCATCACTTACCATCAGCGCAAGCGACTACAGATTGTGGTTTCTTCCATAGAGCAACAGGTGGGTAGCTATTATTTATTTATTTATTAGGTCTGCCAACATTTTTACATCAACCACTTATTCTCTAAAATATTATTTTTCAACTTTAGTGAAAAAACAAAAACAGGCAAACACAGCATTTGTAACATATAAACTGTTGTACAAACTAATAAAATATGAGATTACGTACCTGACATTCAGGATAATAAGAGTGAAGATTTCTAAAACTTCATCATCTCAGCCAAAAGACGTCCACGTCCACAAAGGCCTCCCCCAAAGAATATGAGGAGTATAAAAAAAACTAAAAAAAACCGAAAAAACTTAGTTACATTAAATTAAGTACGCTATCTGACTAAGAGCAGATAAGTAACTAGCGTATCTACGCGTAAGGCCCCCGGTGACTCAGTAACAGTGAAAGGCCCCAGGTAAGAATTTTAACATTGCAACGTAAAACCACTAGAAATTCTAGTTAGGTACTTACAAACTCTGTTAACCAGGATTCTTGTTACGATTTAACACTGTTAAATTAAAAAACATCCTAATTTCAATAGAGAAGATGGTTGGAATCTACCACCAGCCTGGGATCCCATCATACAAAATATTAAATCCCAGCCCCAACACCATACTGCCAGACCAAAAGATACTGTAAGCTCTTTCTGCGTAAAACGGAACGCACCTGATTAAATTTAAATGAGGGTATACAAGCTACTTACTAATTATGAGGGTTCAAAACGTCAGGATAAACATTAAATAAGTAATGTGTAAAATAAACGCGAGTAGATCCGTAAAAGTTGTTTCATTTTAATATAACAACAAATAATTTCTTTACGTCAGAACGGAGTAACGGATCGACGTGGTTAGTCGCACTGAGCTACGAGTACTAACAGATTATAAACAAGCCTTTACTTTTTAAAAGGTTCATAGCAATTGCATGCATACTCCGTTCGGTTGAGGAATACAAAAGAGTGGGAGTAAGTAAGGAGGTAGGTATGTAATAAGCCAAACTGTCCCAATTCTGGGCAAAGGGATCCATTATAATAAATAATTATTGATATCGAGTTTTCGCTACAAATGATGGGTTATTGTGTTAATTTCTACGTTTGTCCCACATGGCTGGCCATCACGAACCCGGGATAAACATTGAATAACCCAAAACACATTTTGCCAGACCTGAGTATTGAACTCAGTACCTCCGAATATCGAGCTCACTCTGCCACCGAGGTATCTGAAAAGAGTGAGAGCGAATATTAAAAGTATAAATAAACATTGAAAACACTTGAACAGCATCAAACAGCAATCAAAGAATAAAGAAACGCCAATAAGTTAGCCCATTCACAGATACGGAATGGTTTCCATTCGTTGTCACGTCTCCGTTTGATTGGACGTGCTTTGACACCGGTAGACGGGATTGCGATCGCTCTCGAATTTTTTTTACTTCTTTCATATTCGATAAAGGAAGTAAAAAATACGAACTTCATATTCGATTCTGACTGATGCCGTTATCAGTACTCACGCCTGCACAATCATCAGACTACCACAAATTGTCTAATTGCATCAATAGACTTTGAACTTTATTTGTGTAACGTATGGTTGAACATTTATAAAAGAAATGTGACAGATTTGGATAGGTTTATGTGCTGGCGTATGTATAATTATGTATTAAGTTATCCTGAACGAATATTGTCTAGATCTTGGATAGGCAAATATCAAAGTTCTTTTTCAGAAGTGAAACTAACAACTAAAAAGTTTGTGAATATGTTTATTTCATTATTTATTTATTGTATTTAGGACCACCAATATGGTTTGTATCATACTATTCACTGAATACAACCAGAAACTTATAAATAAACTCAAATCGTACTTAAAGGTAGTTACAGGTTGTACCAATATAGACATCATGGACTAAGTTCATGTCAGACATAAAAGTCTTTATCACGTCCACAGTATTTAACCGTGACATAAGATGTTATGTAAGTGTAACTCAGGAGATTTTAATTAGTAATTTTTTTTGAATGATTAATGTCATCATCAGCTATCGCATTGCTTGTTATAGGCAACAAACCAAAAGCACCCGAAACCTTTCTCTTATTTTTAAAAAATCTTATTTTTAGGGGACTTTTGTCTCTTGGCACTTAATTCTTTGTACACACGCCTGCACATCAATCTACCACAAACTGTCAAATTTCCTCAACAGACTTTGAACTTTATGTCTTAAAGATAAGGTTGACAAAGTATTGAAGAAATTCGACAGTTTCAGATAGGTTGATGTACAGGTGTCTGTATTTTTTTACGTGGCAAGAGGCAAAAGTAATTGATTAGTTAGATACTTGTATAAACGTATTATATACATACTGGTTTTCCCATTCTGTTCCATTTAATAAGTTTATCATTCTATTTTTCTGTATTTCGACCACGACCTTGAAATTCATAACCATTATGATGATAATTTTATGATTTAATAGGTAATTGTATTAGAAAATTATTCAATATAAGCTGTAACAAATTATTGTTTCAAATCTTCGAAACCTATTGTAGCTTTACGTTCAAGGTTTATTAATTTACGTCGTAAGCCTGTTAAGTCTAATTAACATTATTGAAATAACGTTTATATTTTATATTGTACCTATTATTACCTATTTAATGGGGTCTGATAAAACGGCCGTGTTGTTCAGAATATATCAACTAGGTAGCCAATGTGTTGTGACATAAATCTGTTGGTAATAAATAAAGCCTTTAAATGCAACTGCTTTCGTATCGAGAATCAGTTAGTGCAAGCCAGTACGGTTTTCTAAGTTTATCCTCCGAACAATGCTGCAGAAGATAGAAGTTTCTATTAAAGTCCACTGTGAACCAGACGAAGCTTTTAGTTATTCTGGAATCGTGACCCACTAAAGCTAGAATAGACGGAAATTAGTGATTTTACCGGAACTGACAACCAACCTATTTACGGCTGACTGGAAATGCTGAATTATTTCAACTAGAGAAGTCGGTATAGTTTATTTCTGTGGAAGGAAAAATGGGTAGACACTTTTATTGTTAAATGGTAATGATAATTGTCAGATTCGTACTGCTGGAAATATCCAAACTAAATCATAAGCTGTACCATTATCTTCTTCGATGACATTTGCTAGCTTACAATATGTTAGTGCATACAAAAGATAATTATCAGCATTCTTTTATCTAAAATTATAGATAGGTACCTACCTAGAATAATCATATTTACAATATATATCGTAATGAGTCACCGAACCAGTTGTTAATTAGCAAAACGAGCGGGTAATTGAATCGATAAGGCATAATCAAACCAAGACATTTTCCGCAGGGGCCTTCATTTCCGCCGCCACATCGAACAGCAATTTACTAAGATCGAGATTCTCATTAGCGACATTGAAAATTAGTTTAACAAGTTGAGTAATAAATATTATACGTCAATGTTAATTATTTACCTACTCAATTTAATTTGAGAAGTCGGTCGCAACGAAAATAATTACTTATGAAAGTATCTTTAAAACATGAAAGAAAAAACTTGTGTAATATCATTTAGCATTCTAGCAATGTGTTCACGTGAAGTCTCATGTTCAAAACTGAAGAAGCGTGAAAGTTTTTAATCTTTCTTAGAGTGTCTGTTTACTTCTTCTGGGTATGGAAAGTTTGTAGTTTTAAGTTATCAACACTACAAACTTAATTGTTTATTTTTGTTTCAATATTTTTTGACTTCAGTGACTTCCAATAGAAGTTCGTGTTAGGCCCACGGGCCACCGACATACGATTTAAAAAATAGCAGAATCGAGACCTGTTTTGGTGCAAGACTCGCCTAGGGACGTCACGCAAAGAATAACCTTTGCTTTGAAGTGACACAACGTTCAGCGTAACGGTTCGTTCATTATGCGCAACTGAATGCGATCTGCTGGGATGGGAGTTCGTGAATAATATTATTATTATTATACTCTTTATTTATTTTTTTTCTTAAAACTAGATTTTTCCAATATTTTAATATAAAAACAATAAAACTTTATAAAAACCTAATTCTAGAGTACCGCCAGCAACGGGGCATTGCCCAAGCTACCGGTGGTCAGGGCTGCAGAGTGAGGAACCTCCTGACAATACGTGCCGTGTCAAGGAGTACTGCTTTCTGAATCTGACCCTTGACCCAACCATCAAGCGAGAGCCTCTTAAGATGTTGGTCGAGGCTCTTCGCTATCAGACCGTTCGCTGAAACGACTATCGGGACAATAATGGCGGTCACCTCGTGAGCTAAGTCAAGGTACTTACTGAGCTTGTCCTTCTCGGCTTTCACGAGGGTCTCATCATGAGGTATGGTGATATCAACCAGTATTGCCCGGCGCTGGGATCGGTCAACCACCACTATATCAGGCTTATTGGCGACAATAGTCCTGTGTGCGATAGAGCGATCCCAGTAGAGCGTTGCATGCCCATTTTGGAGTACTGGCGCAGGTGCATATTTATATACGGCACCTCCGATTCAACAAGGCCATATCCAAGAGCAAGTTGCTGGTGAACTATTCTGGCTACTTGGTTGTGTTATTATTATTATTATTACTTTTTTTCCACTTTTAGTTTTCTATTCTTAATTTCTCAATCTGCTTAAGCTGC
This sequence comes from Eudonia truncicolella, assembly GCA_949315975.1. Classification (NCBI taxonomy): domain Eukaryota; kingdom Metazoa; phylum Arthropoda; class Insecta; order Lepidoptera; family Crambidae; genus Eudonia; species Eudonia truncicolella. The sequence goes on along the minus strand of OX438831.1, from coordinate 7,260,255 downwards.
TTTGTTATGTACCCCATTTGGAGAGCAACTGCCTCCTGATCTCCTAGTTTTGGAGGCAGGACAAATCTTACCTGTATTATGTAGTAGATAATAAAGATTATTTATTATTTATTTATTATTATATTATAATCGTCTAGTGACGTCACGCAAAGAATAACGTTTGCCGTGACGTGGCACAACGTTCAGCGTAACGGTTCGTTCATTACGCGCCACTGAATGCGATCGGCTGGGACGAAGCGCTTCTAATTGTTTCCGTGTCTCACTCGTCGCTCAATGCAGCCGCGGTTTAGTGCATATTACTAGACAGTTTCGTTGAAGTTGCTGAGCGGACGAAGTAGATAGGAAACTCGTCATATTGAGAAAAAAAGGAGATAATAATATGTCATTTAAATAGAAAGGTATTAGGTAAGTATAGGAAATGGTTAAAAAATGAAAGTTACGCTACGCAGGATATTTTAGTGTTATAACGGGAACCCATCAATCATAGTGACGATGACTTGATTCCAATGTTGGAATCAAGTCATCGTCTGGGCTTTTGTCCAGCAGTGGGATAGTAGGTATGTAGGTATACTATTAACGAGAAACGCTTTGCCTTCACGTTACCTAAAGGCAGATGATGACGTAAGGCTTAAAGTGGAAGCTTAGCTTAGGTACTATTACGAATTGTTTACTGAAACTTTAGTGAAAATAAATTGCGTACACATATATTTTTATGATAGATAACTGACGAAGTGATGTGTTACATTATTGAATTAGTTGTTTAGGATTGTATTCGTTCGTAACGGTTGGGGTAAACGAGTTCTCGAGTGGAGACCGCGTATCGGCAAACGTAGTGCCGCCCTCAGACTAGGTGGAGCGACGATCTTCGCATGGTGGCTGGCAAGAGCTGGATGAGAGTAGCCGCGGATCGTGCTCGGTGGCGTGCACTTGGAGAGGCCTAGCAGTGGACTAGTATAGGCTGATGATGATGATGATGATGATGATGATGTATTCGTTCAAAGGATACTGTAATTTTCTATGATTTTTCTTTATTTTTCGATAAAACTTCTTTAGTTTTTGTCTTTACAAAATCTCCTTTTTGTTTTTAGGTAGGTATAGTTTGTAGTAAAATTATTTGTGTATTCGCTTCGACACAGACTTGCCGTGATATGACGTCATTACTGTTATAAACAGCTATAAGTGCATGATAGATGCAACCGCAGGCACAGATGGCAATTGGCTTTGGCTAATGAAGTTCGTTGGCGCAGCGGGTATGTTAAAGGAAACGATTAGGATTGCTAAGCAATTTTTACGATATCTTGTCATGGGATGATAAGTGATCAAATTTGACCATCATAAACTCCTTCGTGCTTTAGATTCGGCTAGGTGTTGTATCTGGTTTTTATCACACATAAAAAAACTTCTTAATCTTTACTTTACTTAACGAAGTAGTAGAAAGTATATTTTTGGAAATAGCGAAACAAAATTAACTTTGTCAAGTTACAAGTGTATTTGATTACACTAAAACGATTATCTCGATAGGTACAGACGCCTGCACATAAACCTATCCAAAACTGTCAAATTTCTTCAAAACATTTTCAACTATATTGCTCTGTACTAAAGTCTATTGAGGAATTTTGAAAGTTTGTGGTAAGTTGTACGTGTGTACCTTACAATATAACAATTTACCTACTACGATAAGTAATTAATATTGTTTTTATATACTTAAGTTTTGAATGCATTTCACTTCGAAATGCCGATCCAAATAACTGGCTACATCCCATTTGGTAAATTTCCCATTACTTTTCCTTACTTCATACAATTGACTTCTCCCATCTCACCTAGTCTTTTACTGAAGCCGTATATTAATTGTATTAAATTAAATTTTCTAATCTACCGTCCAGTTACATTCATAGCAGTCGAAGGATTAACGACATTAAACGCAGCTAGTCTAGAGGAGTTTATTTCATTCATCTCCTTGCATCTGTAGTTCAAAGCAAATGACAAATCTACATAGATTGTGTTTGGGGAAGAATAACCGCCGACAAATATATCTCAGACAGGTGCACTGTGTCATGAAGGGAGCACTACAAATAATGGTACTCCAAACAAGAATAGGACAACTGATCTTTATTTTTGTTGTGGACATTAAAAGACATTTCTTTTTTGGTTTTAACTTATAGACTAGTGATCGAAATTCGACCGTAATTATATTAAGGCTGCACGGATTGTATCCTAAGCAATGAAAAATTAAAAAAGATAGAATGTGAGTTTGGATTGGCATTGACAGATGTCGGCCGCTCCTATTCCATTTTTGAAATTTTTGAGAAGAGTATATATGCGTATGTGTCAAATACATGGTATACATGGGTGTGTAATATTTGTTTTATTAGTTTAATGTATTTTTATGCATAAATTTAAAGAAATATTAACATTCTGCACTCCTTCTTTATATAAACTATAAGTGTGCGAAATTTCATACTCCTCCGTCAGCGCAATTTTCGTAAAAAGGGGTAAGTACAAAGTTTTTGCTTCACGTATGCATTCGGAAAACACTCAGTCCACAATAAGGTAACGTCGGCTTCTTGGCGAGAAAGTGAAGAGTCATATATAGATGTCAACTTCAGAGCAGTGATGGGATATTATTGAATACGCTTTCGTGTGTGATGCCTAATAAGTAGTTGATAGGTAAGATGAATTTTCAATTGGACGACTTTTTAGCTTCATCTTTTTATTTCAGGAATATCAAACTTAGTACTTGCTAACAACATTTTACGTTACATAAATTAATGTTTCAGTCAATTAAAAATGGTGAATGTTTAAGAGTACTGTTACGTTGTAATTACGGTGTTGTTGTTATGTTTACTTACTCTGTTGTTGCAAAACGATGAATAAAGAATAGCCTTGTTTAAAGTGATGCTGTCATGTTCTGTTTTTAAAGGCAGATAGAGTCAGCATCAGTTTTAATCTAGACAAAGTGTTGAAAAAATTCCACGAGCGCGATTCGAACCTGCACCCCATGGCATGCCGGGTCAGGTGCACTACCAACTATGCTATCGCGGCTCAATCCAACTCGCCGAAATTAATCAACACTATCTACTCTTGCTCTGTTAGCCAAGAGAGCCCTATTCAATGTCGACAACTACGTCATCAACATCCGATCTTAATATCTTTACAAATATTGAAAGATCAGTTAAGAATTAGGCAAGCTGTATTTATGATTATTTACATATAATTTTACGCAAATATTGTTGCGAACAAATTACAATTAGAAAAAAGACAAAGTGAATTTTTCCAACACTTTGTCTTTTTTTCATATTATAATTTTGTTTTAATCTAATTTTAAGTTTAGTTTAAAACTGATTCACCTCTGTGGATATAAGATGATAATCTTTTAATCCACGCATCCAATTAACTAGACCTCATGGGGGTCTCTACTGTTTCGACAAAACTTCAAAATTTTCTTCTGGCTGCATAGAAGAAAATTGCATGCTGCATGTAGCTATGTCCAGTTATAGAATATATATACCTACAGGCCGATAAAAATATTTTTCTATACCAAAACCTAACATTATAACTTACCGTAAAGCAGTGACACAATATCGTTTAGGTCAAAGTTCATTGTGAGCAACATTCATTACGTTATATTGTCTGCTATTGGCAAGAGAAGCGCGCGACAATTTATTGCGTACATGCAACGAACAGCATTTGGTGAATTGGCCGGTCTACAAGCGTTGATCTATTTGTCATCTGTATACTTTATAATAATAAATCATTCAGACTATCGCATTATTAGAATTGTCTTCCATCATAAAGCGAGGCGTGGAGAAGACCTTGCTGGTAGACAGTGAGGCGGCTACTGAAATAATACAATTTTAATAACATTTTATGAGTTGGTTACTACATGTGTTGTTGGAATGCTATAGACCAGCTGTGGGAAGTTTATGATGATATTTATCTATACATAGCCTCACTAAGGTAACAGTCCTGTTAACTCACATAGAAAGCTAATAAAGAAAAGAAAAAAGGAAGAACGATTGTGTTAGGTATGGGTTCACGTCAGTGGTCTAGCGGAGTTATGGAGATTGAACGACGATTTCAATATATTAGTCACCGTTTTAAAAAACCACAGGTCGAGGTGAGTAACCTCTGGGTGCCTAATGTGAGTTTTATTGACCATTCTATCACGTCAACAAAAACGGATAATTGTATGGAAGTATTGAAGCAGAGCATCTCCTGTTGACTGTTGAAAGAGTTAAAATTTGACTAACTGCACATATTAATTATGCCAAAACAAAAACCCCCCTTAGGCCGCGTTCTGAGCGTGTGCGGTGAGCGATAGCGAGGCGGGTAGCGGAAATGCCAGTCCTCGTTGGCAGCGGGCGGGCACATCGCTCGGAATTACCGCAGCGTCAACAAAAGACTCCAAACACTTGACAGTCGCCCGCCGCTCGCGTACCGCTCTCTTGTCGCGCCGCTCCCGCTGTCATCAAGGACGGCCCCTTATTAACGTATACGTAGAGCATCACTGCCATCGCTCCCGCCCCACTCACCGCAGGAATCGAAGACGCGGCCTAACCCCAGCCGCATTTTGGATGCGTTTTCCTACAAATAAAATTTTCCTAATGGGCACCTAATGGGTGAGCGCGGTCTATCTTAGACCAATATGAACACTTTCCACCAGGTGAGATAGTGGTCAAGCGCAAACAAATAACTTAAAAAAAAAAGAATTTGTCTAGCGTGTGAGGTTCTATAGAAGACGAAGGGATGTATCGTGCGTATTCGTACGAGTCAAATTCATACGAAAACGCATCCAAAGTATACTAATGCAATCTGCCGCTCTGCATACCAGCGCAAATCCGAAGACGTGCGTTATTTGTCAACGTCCGAAGTGTCTATTGCGAGATGGTGGAATCGGAGCGCACCTACACGTCAACTCCACTCACGATGTTATTTTGTATGGTGGCAATTATTAAACTAAATTGACAGTGGCTTACTATGAGGAGGGCAAAATTTCAATGGACGATTTATTATCTTTGCTACTTCGTCTAATGTGTGTACATGTCTATTTCATTCTTTAGCTCGATGACGCAGTGGTCAACTCGCTTGGTCGATTGCTGAAGTTAAGCAATTTTTGCAAAAGTCAGTAAAGACGTTAGTCGATAACAACCACCAATCCGTGCTGGGCCCGCGTAGTGGTTTATGGTCTGTTCTCCATATGGTGTTTCCATTCATAGGAAAAGCTTGTGCTCGAGCGGTGGGAATATAAAATGACAAGTGTCATTGTCACTCTTTAAACTACGAATAACTGATCATCACGCTGGCTCGTGCGAAAACTGAAGAAAACGTCCTCTCAAAAGCACGACTCGATGATCCAACGTTGCAAAAAATCGCAAAATCGCTATCTGCTGGTCCGTTGAGCTGCGATAAAATGTAATCTTTTACGATATGCACTCAGAGACGTCAATTAACATTAATATTAATCAGCATCTTTGATTTTTTATTGTAAAAAGTATTTAAACTAATAAGGTTTCTAGACACTTTTTTAGTTATAAACAATTTTAGGCTACTAATTTGATTGTCATCTTGAAGGGCGGCAGATAAATCTCCAATACAGCGTCTCCAGTATAGTTTATACTTTGTAAATGAACCAAATACAATATTAATTTATGAGCTGCATACTTAAATTTCGAATATAATAAAATATAAATTTATTTCATCGTATCAACTAAAGCTTGCCATTATTCCGCCTCCAATCCCAACAAAAACATAATTATTTCACCGAGAGACAAAAACAAAAAGGCACAACAGCCGTTTGTTTTAACACCAAACTTTGATTTCCCAACTTTGTAATTGTAAGCTACATTAATTGAAACTTCGTAACATGGAATTAATTTTGAAAACCGCTAGAAAATTACCTCTAGTTCACAAAAGTAACCATGCCAAAGTGAGGCCGACAAAGTATCGCACAAAGCTGTGCACACCCGCGTTCGGAAGCAATTTGTTGGAGCCTATTTAATTTTCAGCCAACAACCAGCTTTAATTATCCAGAAGGATGTTGCTCGAAACGCTTAACACAAAACTTGGGACGAGTTGGGGAAGAAATCTATTTCATAACGCCTAATAAGTGTGGCCACGCGTCTGAATAAGTTGTTGCTGATGTGATACCACGGTTCTGTTAATCGTATGTTATCTGCGTTTAAATTTATTAGATGTATAAATAAACGTTTAAGATATCACAAATCGCCAGCTTATTTGTATGTCCCCACTGCTGGGGCACGATCCTAAGGGCTATATTTTACCGGGACACTATGGCGGCGCAAACAGTCGCGCCACCGTGGTGTCCGTAAGCTACCAAACTAGACACCAGAGTCACCACATCACACTGCGGACCACAGTATCAAAATGGACCTCAAAGATATAGCACAAAAGATAGTTCAAGAGAAAAAAGAAACTGGTGGGTTCATCCTTATTTAGCCGATCGTAAGAAAGGACAATTCGTCAACATATACGACGATCTAAAAAGATGTCCGGATAATTTTTTTTAGCTAAGTGAGGATTACAAAAACACAATGTTGAAAAAATTTCCACGAGCAGGATTTGAACCTGCACCCTTCTGACATACCGGGTCAGGTGCTCTTCCAATTGAGCTATCGTGGTTCTAACCAGCCCGCCGAAATTATTTTGCGTTAAAATTATATAAACAAATTAAAAACATTTTATAAATAGCTAGCCTACTTCTTAACTGATCTTTAGTATTTGTAAAAATATTATGATCAGATGTTAAAGACGGTAGTTGTTGACATTGAATTGGCGCCTTTGGCTTTCAAAGTAAAAAGTAAAAAGTGTTGAATAATTTCGGCGGGCTGGTTAGAACCACGATAGCTCAATTGGAAGAGCACCTGACCCGGTATGTCAGAAGGGTGCAGGTTCAAATCCTGCTCGTGGAAATTTTTTCAACATTGTGTTTTTGTAATTTGTTTCGCAACAAAATTTGCGTTAAAATTATATAAACAAATTAAAAACATTTTGTAAATAGCTAGCCTACTTCTTAACTGATCTTTAGTATTTGTAAAAATATTATGATCAGATGTTAATGACGGTAGTTGTTGACATTGAATTGGCGCCTTTGGCTTTCAAAGTAAAAAGTAAAAAGTGTTGAATAATTTCGGCGGGCTGGTTAGAACCACGATAGCTCAATTGGAAGAGCACCTGACCCGGTATGTCAGAAGGGTGCAGGTTCAAATCCTGCTCGTGGAAATTTTTTCAACATTGTGTTTTTGTAATTTGTTTCGCAACAAAATTTGCGTTAAAATTATATAAACAAATTAAAAACATTTTAAGTGAGGATGTCCGTGAGGTCCTTTGATGAGTTACTGACTTTGTGTGAAAATGATTTGTTGAAACAAGACACAATATTAAGAAAATCAGTCAGTCCTCATGCAATGAGGTGGGGGCGTCACTGGCGTGGCGGGCGTACTGGTGGCCGAGTGAGTGAGATACCATACAGCGCTATAGTAGTTAGTGGTGGCGCGACCAGGGTGGCAGCGCGACCAGTAACATTCTGTGCACGCGTCCGAGCTGGTCGCGCCGCCAAATTGGTTGCGTAACCAAACGGACACCAGGTGAGTAACTCTCTATAGAGCTGTACACATTTTGTTGGTAGAGGCGACTGGTTGCGCCGCCATGGTGTCCCGGTGAAATATAGGCCTTGGGGACGGCACAACAAGGTGTGGATGGTGTGTGAGACAAAATCCTGCTTCATTAGCTGTTCTCGTATCTGGACTTTTTTGATTAACATCAGGCAGAGCAGAGTCATTTGCCAGACTTACTATAAAAAAAAATATTTATATACAATAAGCTAAAACTAAGCTTGCAACGTCAGTTTAAAATAAAATGTAAAATAAACGGAAATAGCTAAGTGTTTCATTTTAACAAGCATTAACATAACTGTATCAACTGGTTTCTCTGTTTTTTATATTTGATAAAACGGTAAAAGAACAACCACTATTACATTAAACGCTCCCATTATTAAAGCAATCCGTATACCATCCCAACTCCCGACCGTCCATTGACAAAGCATGTCAGATCCGTCATTGTGCGCTGACATGACGACTGAGCCGGGCTGGTTTGCTGTGCGTGACGCAAACTAACGCTGACGCGTCGCTTTGTCACATTTGTAAGTGGACAGATGACGTATATTGATTTACGTCGCTGGGCTTGAGATTGTGTGGGCTCACATAATGAATTCATGAGAGTGTGTCACTTACTTCACTCGGCGTTATTTGTATACTTAATTTGTGTTGCGAATTGATATGTTTGCAACAAAGAGCAACATCTTATAATAAAATTCTATTTATGTTGTTCCTCAACTTCGAAGCGCTTTTCCTACTGATATTAAGTAACAGCAAGGCCGAAAGTGTAAACGAACCTCACCGGACATCTTCAACTAAGGAGGAACTGACATGATTGCTAGTATCATTGCTGGTATAGCGTCCGACTTAGTTTGCCAGCCGGACTTAAAACAAACTCTAGCAGCAATCGAACAGAGTGCGATATACCCACCGCTGAGAATCGAATCTGGGGCGTCTGCGTTTCTGACTGGTGGCCTTATCATTAGACCACTAGAGTTAGATCACTAAGTTACCTTCCTCTCGAATATTAGCAGCGCTTGCATCTAACGTTAAAAGCAAAATTCTTTCGGTCCACTCGAGCCGGATGTCAGACAAAAGATTTAGCTTAACAATGTAACATTGCGGAATTTACAACTTACGAAGACTACTAAACTGCGTAATGCAGATTGCACCACAAATTATGATAGCCATACCAGATATAAGCCCCCAACTATCTGTAGAAATGAACATAACTCCCACAATTATGCAAATATGGCGGCGTAATTGCAGTCCTAGTGCACGTGACCGCATGCTTATGTCCACCCGATCCGATCCGAACCCTTCGGAGAATCTAGTAGGGCACGGGGACGCGCACTTGTGCGCGATGCCGTTCCCTCTAGATAACCTCTGAAGGTGATTCGTTTCACACGGCTTGAGGGACCCTTTACGTTCCTCGCCGCCCCCAAAAAGCCCGGTGAAGCTGAAAATGCCGCAGCGGCAATCAGCAATCTCTCTCCAAAAAAAAAAAAAAAAAAAGCTTATGTCCAACTTAAACAATAGAAGAGGAATGAAATTGGTTCTTTCCTTAGTGGAGCATGCAAGTGATCGCGCCATTATTGCGTCTTAGATAGTGCAAGTTTCCGCTTGGAACACTTTAAGGCTTGAGACAGTTCTTATACAAGTTTTAAAATGTCCAGCTCTGCGTTGTAGCTTGTAGGTGAATCCAAGCAGATACGAGAACTCATGGATTTTATCTGCGAGATTTAATAGGAAACTTCTATGGTACAGTTTATTTACGGTTTACCAATAGTAGAAGTATAGTATATGTATACTGTTTGTTATGATATTAGGTATATTTTTTTAAGAAAGGATGAACCTATAACTTTTTTGTAATTATTATTTATTGTCTAATGTTTGGAAGACAAGTTATTTAATGGCGCGTTGGTCATCGCATATTGGTACGCGAGCTTTGACGGGTCATTGTACAAAACTCTCCATTGTCCTTGCTTGCATTTAAAAATATGTATATTCTATTACATTTCATACTTCTAGTAAAAAATAACCTAAGTTCAATAAAGCAGCGTATATTGGAGAGCAAGTACGTGATTTTCATGCAGCCGTCAAAGCAGCGGTTTTAAGTCTTCAATCTGAATTTGAATTGAACCTAAGCTGGAGTGGAAAACGCCTTATAAATAGGCTATATTGTGCGTCGCGTCGCCATCACAAAGTCGGCGTAGGCAGTATTCAGGCGTCCTGCGTCCTCGGCGAGACGCCCATTGTGTTGGCCCTTTTACGACTTCAAATTAAATTTGAACCTTTTTTACACTTTTGCTGTTGCACGAATCCTTTGGAAATGTAAGAGTGTGATTTGTATTCGATTACGGTTCCGGTTTTATAATTATGGTTGTAATATTGTTACTGTTATTTGATATGGAATATCATTTCAAAGAGGTAAAAAGATTTATTTTGTATGTTAATTGAACCGGCAAACGAGCATATGGCCCTCCGCCCATGGACGCTTGCAACACAAAGGATAACGTGTGCAATATCGACCTTGAAATTTAATCCAGACTTATTTAATATCTAGAAGCTTGAAGAAAAAGGCGAAACACGTAAAGCACTTGATAACTGTGACCGAGTCGAGATCCCAGCGAGCGTTAAGGAACTCCGTGTTAACAGATCTCGATATTTCAGATGGAACGCTGCGGAAGATCTAGTATGGTAAGATGGTAATGCCCTGTAAGGTGTAGGTACTACCATAACAACTGTTTTTTTAAATATTAGGCTTAAAGGTTCTTTAGGATTTTCGCCTAATCTCCGTATCTGTAAATGACACTAACAATATACAATAACAGCAACAGAAAACGGTTTAACATACCGATAAGAATAAGCAAAGCAAGACCAACAATTAGATTTGGTCCCACTGAATTGGAGCGAAGGTTATGACGCTCATGAATAAGGAACAATCATTGGCTTAATTAGGTACTTACAAATGAAGAAGGGTCTTGTGAGATACACAGTGATATGGAAATTCCCTTACGTACGAGGACCTATATTAATCTAAACCATTTGCATTTACTTTTTTGGTAACATTAACTGTTAGTAACACACTAACTAGTTGCCTAGCCCATGCTTAGCTAAGGTTTCGCAACATAAAGGTACACTTATTAGGAAGAATTACATTTTTTTTACAGTTTCAGACATACAGTTTTTTTAGCGCCCAGCGCAGCGCCCTGATAGTTTCAGGCCATTTCGCATTGATAATCGCACATTGGGAGATCAGGCTATATAACCCACTAAGCTAGATAATGAGTTTAAACGACCTCCATCTTAAAACAACAACTTGGATCAAAGACTTAACGGCATAACATAAACATGTACAGACGCCGGCACATCAACCTACCCAAAACTGTCAAATTTCTTCAATACATTTTCAACCATATAGTTAAAGCATAAAGTTCAAAGTCTATTGAGGAAATTTGACAGTTTGTGGTAGGTTGATGTGCAGACGCGTGTACAGAAAATATTGAGATGTTTTAATTTGGTTTTGGTTTGGTGGCATCCAGTTGTTTTACTTAAAACATCGCAACATGAAACTCTCTCTATTAATTGTTTCTTTTGTAAGTATTAATATTGAATTTATGATAACTGTACCACAAATATTATTATAAAATATAACAAAAGTATTTAAATCTGCACAAAGTAAAGACAAGCCAAAAATGCCCCAAAAAGAAAGCGAACGCTACAAAAGGACAACCCCACACAATTACCCGCCGCTTAGTTTCACATTAGCCGTGAAGTATTTCTTTACAACGCGTCTGTCTAAATTTAATGTTAGCAACAAAGCGCGAAAACGAACAAAAGAGTAACAAACAGACAGTAATCACTTTAAAAATAGATCAATAACGGTTCCCCGGCGAAGAAACGCGACATTGAAAGAACAAAGTGGCCACTGATTTGTGGTTGTACCGTCTTCGCATTCAGTGTCTCATTCCTCGAGGATGCATGCTTGCATACACATGGGTGCATTACCGTACGACACGAACTACATTTGGTAATTGTGTACGATAAAAAAGTTGTATATCTTATTGACCTCTTTTACAAAATAATAAGTGAAATAGGAAGGTACTTTTCTTTAGTCGGTTTTGTATTGTAAGCATTTCTTTCGTAATGTTATTTAATCAATCATTGCTTAGCCTCTTAATTAGCTAATAATTTAAACATATAACTAAGTCTTCCGTAAAAGGAATATTTTTCATCAATATGTTGGTGACTGTGCTGTCATCCTTTAATAAAATATTTTATTTAAAAATTGTAAATAATCAATTTCTTTTTATTACGATAACTATTTTAATAACTAAATACATACTGTTTGCTGAAGCGTAGTTAATAATGAAATATAATCAAAATTGAGTCTTCTTCAAAATAATTATAGAAAAATATCTGTCCAAAAAGTGTGATTGTTTTAAATAATAATCTATTTCCACTGTAAAAGATCAAAGTCTTAGTTAACTCAAAAGATTAACAAATTAACAAATCTGTAAAATTCATGTTTATAAATTACCATATTATGTTGCCGCTTAAGTGTCAACCTCAGACATTTCTTACTAGTTTACGATTGTCACGAAACAAACGATGGCCGACAAGAGGAAACCGATACATAGATAGACGGTAGACACATTTCTGACGTGTGGACCAAGAAGATCTCGCTGGCGTTCTCCCAACCAACTGTACCGGCTTGTTTCGTACGTCACATTAATTAAACATCAGATGAGATCTCGTGACGCTCTTATATTAACCCAGGGGACAGAATCACTGATATTTAAGATAAAACGTCGAAATAGTTAGCGCGAGACGAACGGAACAAGCAACAGGTGTAAATGCATATTCATGGATCGCAGACGAATTTGTACGTCAGACAATTCCAGTTTGCCCTATGCTTAGTTGTAGTTGCGTATATATGTACAAATACTGAAATACGTTATTCATTAAATTTTAGAAGACAATGGAGCACCTCGAGAGCGTGGTAGAGGTCGTTTTAGTAACAATCTTGTAAGTTAAAGCACTACTGCACCAGCACAGAGAACAGAGAACTATATAAAGAGAACTGTAGGTTTAAGAAAGAAATAAATGAACAAAACAAACTTTCTCATTGCTCGGTATATACGGTTAGGTGAGCAAATGATAATGTCTATTTAAAAATGCGTTTGTTTAAAGGATTCATTTTTAAATACCGACGACAACAGTGAATTCAACGTCATAAACTGTGAGGCTACCATCGTTTTTCATTCGTCGGTAATCAATGAGCATTACAATCTCGCAATTGGTCCTCAGACGCAGTAAATCAGAATCGTCGAGAAAGTCCGGAACATGTGTCTCAATAACGCCTTACGGCTGTGCGATAGACTTAGTACAAATAGAAAACTCCTAACCATCCTTACTGCAAACGCACAAGGTTCAAAATCGATAAAACATATATCGTAACTATGCTTTAGATGCTTGAAATAGTAGAGAGGAAAGCAAATAGATTGGATTTAGTATTGCCATACAAAAAATGTACTGCATCAATAGGATCAATAGTATAGAAAATTAATGTCTTATATCGACGCTTATACGTAGGTGTGTTGTCTAAATGTATCAAAACACTTAATAAAAACTAATATGTTTTGTTGAATGTTAAAATATAGTTGAGTTGACCGAATAAATGTTGTTCTAGATGTAATGTAACGTAAGGTACAGACGCCTGCACATCAACCTACCCAAAACTGTCAAATTTCTTTAATACATTTTCAACCATACGACTTAGTAATAAAGTTTAAAGTCTATTGAGGAAATTTGACAGTTGTGGTAGGTTGATGTGCAGGCGTGTGTACGTACGCACTACGTACGTAAGATGGTTTATGAAGATTACTTGATACTACAATAAAGTTACTCGAATAATATATCGTAATGAAAAAAATAGCTTAAAAACTTTTGCATAATTTATTTGATTGAACTACGTAAGGCTTTTATGATGCGTGATTTTTAATTAAGCATTTAAGTACTTACTTTTTATATGAGTGATTTTTAATCGTTAAAAACTTTTGTTGTTTACTGGCTTCTCTGGCTCCGATTTAAAGTTCAGCTTGTCTGTCAAATATCTAAACTGTCAAATGTTGAACCAACATTAAATCGGAACATGATATTATGAGAAGTCTCAGGTGCAAAGTAATCGAAGGTTTTTAAGCTAAAAACCAATTTGAGACGATACTACTTTTGCAAAGGATGAAATAATTTTCTTTGACCTTATAAAGTTTGACTTTCAGGAAGAAGGAATGGAACAGAGTTAGTCTGTGGTTGAAAATTAGTTGATATGGAATTATACAGTCTCAGCTCTCGCTTGCAACTTGGGTCTAGATTCCGAGACAACGGGAGGAGGCAAGCCTCCATTTACATGAGGGGTCAGCTTGCTCGCTATCTCACTGATTTACAACCATATTCAATTGTTAGCCAGACTTGCATCAACAGATGCCATTCCAAATAGATAGTTTACCCGTTTCGTTGTCAGTAATATAGTGTAGGCCAATTTATAGCGAACTTAGTTCCCGATTAATATAATACGTGATCAGGATTGGTTTATATTATGTGCTTATTATAAACAATCAAGTTGTTTTAGTGGGGTCAATGTTTTCAATTAGCAATTCGAGTGTTCATAAAATCCAAAAAGGAAATTTCGGCGTTTAGGGCTTGCATAGAAAACTTAATCTAGATTTAACATTATTCTTTCCTAAAAATTGTTTTTATAATATGTTGCTTTTAAATTTGCGAAATATAGGTGATGTTATAAGTAAGTAAGCTATGTTCAAAGTAGAACGTACATACAGTCCAAGAAGGTGTTTTAAAATAGGCAAGCAAGGCTAAGTTCGTACTATGGACTTTTCGAAACATTTAAAAATATTAAAGTTTAGAAATAGGTTGTATTCAGGCAACACGCCCGCAAACTAGGCTGCGTTTTTCTTTGGCGGCGTCCAAGGAAGCTTCGACGTATGTAAACATGGTCGCACGATTTATGCACAGCTTGAGCGGCATTCGTTCTTTGTTTCAGGTAATGACCCGGCTTTCATCTCGGGCTCAATGGATGTGAGCAAAGCGTTCAACCAGATACCGGTCTACGTTGCGACCCTGTCTCAAGACTGATGCGGATGTATTTATCTACGTTGTAGTTCAGCAAGACCTCCTTACAGCCTGAATAACGACCGGAGTTCAAATGCATATGTGTTTTGAAATAGAGATTATGTTTTAATAAATGTTAAATTTTTAAAATAAATTTAAGTTATTTATTTTGATGATTGTTGGTTTTATAAAATTAGTTTATTACTAGTTAAAATTGAAATTGAATTTCATACTCATTCTTATAAAATTCAATTTCAATTTTAGAATTTTGTTAGATGAATTTACTACAAGAACTAAATACTCATTTTCTTATCATTATAAATACTCTTAGCCGTATCTCTTAAGACAATAGGTTTTACGATTAATCTTCCAAGGGTCATTTTGGCAGTCAGTATTACGCTAAAGTCTGCGTACATAGACATTTATTTTCTTCAGTAGCTCAGTCAAAACAAGTACAATGAAAGCTGCAGTGTGTTATACGTGAGAGGGAGGAGTCTTCTCCGTCACTCGACCGTTCCCACTGTAATGACCCTATAACGGCCGGCATTATTATTTATGTTATGTAGCTGAGAACGGCATAATAGTACCATAAGAATGAAATAAATTCTCACAAAGTTTGAGTTCTTGGCTTCGCTTGAAAGCAGCGATAGCACTTATTGTTTCATATTTGTGAAAATGTGTTCTTGGACGTGTTTTGCATGCAATTATTACTAAATTCCCTTGTGAGGTCGCTCACTTGTTAGACGAGGTGGAAATGTTTGGTTGCAAAATAACTTTATTCGACACTGTTAGATACCTTTTCAAATTGCGAGGTACTTTTCAATGAAAAACGATGTTGTTGCTCGTGAAAGGTTAAATAAATATGATAAAACTATTTTAATAATTAATTAACCAAATTAATATTTTGCTACAAGAAAATGGGAAGACTTAGTGGCCGAAGAATGTTGTTACCACCTATGCTCAGTCAGCCAGGTCAGTACAGAGGTAAACAAAGCTCTATGTAGTAATAGTAGAATAGGTTAATTATATTTAGTACTTTTTTAAAAGTTTTTTTTGGGTTAGGGCAGCGATAACGATGGCACCCCACTGCACCCACAAAACGTAAACAAAATATTGAATTGTCGCTTTGGTTGCGAAAGAAGGTAAACTTTCTGTCTTTCGATTAGTATATATCTCGTGATTCTCATGGTATGACCACCAACCACCCCATTAAAAAATAAATTGCAAAATCAAACACAGTTTAAAAAAATGGAACAGTTAAATATTAAGTACCGTCAGTTTCGCCTGTTATATTTATTTATAATTATCAACGTAAAGCAATTTTACCAAACAATGTAAACATATTGAACGAAACTCCCCATTCACTGAAATAACTTTTATAGGCTGATGATATAACATTTACTATTTCATTAACAAACTTATTCTTGTATAGAACACCGTTATTGGTCCTAACCTTTGTAATCAACCAATCAGCGCTTTGAAAGTGGTTTTTTTAAGTACCAATACAGTTTGAGTGCTCTTTTTAAATCGCATCTTAGCTTCGTCCTTTTCACACTGCATACTAACTAGCACTACTTACAAACGATTTTTTCAGCTACAACTTAAAATGAAAACACAATATACACAATATACTTTGAAATGAAACTTTGAACGACCTTTTTTATTTTGTTTTATCATCTTTGAGGTATTTTGGGGGTCCTCATGATCACAGACAGTGGATTTGATAATCAAAGACTTTTTAAACGTCAACATGATAGTATTCGAGTAAGCATTGTTTGTAAACTCATATGATTTTAACTGTAGATAACCGAAAAACCTGCTAAAATTAAACCCAATTTCGAGAATGCCGGTTTTTCTTATGATAATCAAGAAAAGAAAATTCATATCTTCATTATGGGCTCTCTAAGTTTCAGTAGGTACCTAAATGGACATTCACGTTCGAAAATATAAACATCATAAATATCTGCCGTATCGTTTGATGGGAACTAAAACACGGTATCATTCGATAAATAAATAAGTTTTGCTTTGAGCACGTGAGCAGTAACTAAAGTCGATAGAAATAACGTTATGAATATAAGATGGAGTCTCGGGCGTGTTCGTGGGCGAGCGTTATTACTCAACCGATTCATTATCACTTGTTATTGGAAACTCAATAAGCTACAAATAAATGCATTTTCTTTATTTTGTTTCGCTTCGATATTTACTGGAATGTTCTTATTTGTTTGGGCGGTGGTGGAGCTGTATTCACGCCGGATTAAATAGTTTAATCGTAGATATAAAATAAAGTAATTCAGCATGAATTTTAGTCTAAAGATAGGTATAATACTTCGAAACTTTATTTGAATCTGAAAAAATATTTTTGATTTGATTTGAACTATCATCCAATATCTACTTCTACATACCCTGCAAACTTCACCAGTGGCATATCTAATTAAAAACATAAAAAATAAATTTAACACATCAACACATAAATATATATATTTTCTAAAATACCGAAGTGTTACAGAAAATCCATCCACTTAGTATTATATCGATAGACCATGGTCTGATCTACCGCGACACCGAGAGAGAATATGTAAAAATATCTAAGTATGTAGCGATGTATACTTTGTCCAATATCAAACATTATTCATGTCAATATTAAAACTGAAATTGCTACGTAATAATAAGCTATTGAAATTTCAATTGCTTAATACCCAGATCAACATTTGAAACGGCTCCGGGCACTGCGATCGTCAGTGATAGATGATCAGCCACCGTCAATCATTTCCTTTGAATTCCCCACGTCTATCTTGCATGTATTAGTGAAATAATTGACAATTTCCTATCTGAATAGACTTGTATTCGGAATGTAAGTCTAATTTTCCGTATTAAAAGTAAACGGGTACTGGAATAGAAGAGATTCGAAGTGGTATCCGTTCCGTTGTACATAAATGAGGTTGGCATTTAGCGCGCAATTTTCGGTATTGTTTTGACAACAAAATAGAAAAGTTGGGCCTAAAATGACAAACATTTTTTTTTTATTATTATGGTCACTGATGAATGATATCTTTAAGATAATTAAGATTGACGTTTACTGGTTACTAATAAACTGGTTACATTTTAATATGCCTCTTTTTGAAGTACCTTAATATTTTAAATTAGGTACATATTGAGCTATTATGATTAGCTTTACAAACTATTGTATTTATATAAGCTGTGACGTTTTATTTCATAAAATTTTGTTTTCGTTGATGTCGATGCGGAGTCACTTCACTTTAGCTTGTTTTGGCATGTGAGTCTGAAAGTTTTTAACAAAACTCTACAAAATGTATTACTTATCAGCTGGATGATAAAATGTCGATAGTAAGATAGATAAAATGAAACTTCTAGGTTGGTTTAAGTGGAAAAAACGGTATTGTTGGTTAGATTATTGCCTATTTTATTTTCATCGACGGTGTATCTGAAATAAGAATATATTAATAAATAATTATCCCAATTACAATAAACTCTATGAACTTTTGTTTTTGCTTACGGAAGCACTAAATATGTAAATATTCATGTATAAATTCTTTATTATATTAAGGGCATATATGATATATGCGCTTAATAACAGTTGTCAACATTTTGAAAACGTGTTGAAAAATTTCCACGACCGTTAGGTTATAATTTTAGGTGTCAGACATCCTTGCGCAAACACATGGGACCATTTGCGTCAGGTCAAAACGCCAGATCAGGACGCGCCGAGGCGCATTCTTCATCCGGTACTTTTATGACTAATGTCTCAAGCGAGTTGCCCCGTGGACACGTATAGTCCACTACCTAATATCCAGATAGGTTACCGAAGCTGTAAGCTCGCTTACTTCTCGTTGCACGAAGAGTACAACTCGCAGTTTCCACTGCTCGGGTCGTCAACTCTAAAATCGACTACCAAATATCCTCTTTGGTGGCGGAGTTGTAAGCCCACTCACTTCTCAGTACCCATCCAGGCACCTCGTCAGTTTCACAACCCTACGCGGCTGACTTAACCAGAGACATTGCATCATGCGGGCGCTTTTACTAGTTCTCCAGACTATGGCTATGATAATGAAAACCACCGAGCAGAACCACCAACTATGAACAACTCACGTGCCCCGCAAATCCTTTCGCTTCGGGCCCCTCCGGGGCTCGCTGTGCACGAAATGGAAACCTGGCCAGACCTCAACCAGGCAAACAAACATTCCCACTTCTACAGCTAACCACATAGCCACCACGAGCCCAACCCATGTCCAGGACCTGCCGGAGACGCCCGCGAAGGCATAACCGGCAGGGGGCTCAGGATCCGGACTCCCGTGGTACCCTTGAAAAGACAGCCGGACCCGAGGTTCCAACTGCCATACCTTACCTATCAGGGTCAGTAGATAGGGAGATAGGAACATACCGGGTCAGGTGCACTCGAATTTTGTTCGTAATTAAATTAATGTACAGACGCCTGCACATCAACCTTTCCAAAACTGTCAAATTTCTTCAATACATTTTCAACCATATAGTTAAAGCATAAAGTTAGTCTATTGAGGAAATTTGACAGTTTGTGGTAGGTTGATGTGCAGACGTGTGTGCACTATACATAAAACACAGAAACAAAGGTAATAAAAAAATAAAAACGCCACCATTACTTTGTTTCACTTCACAGCAATACAGGTAGTAACTTTCAATTCTCGATAAATTAGCCATTTCGATGCGAAGTAAAAATGAAGTAAAAAGGCACACGAACCATTAAGAAGCCTAACGACCTCGATCAGATGAATAAATGATTGAATTTTCAATTAAGATTAGAGAGCGAACGGCGAACTTTGTTGATTGTCCGCTGCAGGAGTGACGATTAAAAAGTATTTCGCAAGAACCTTTTTTTAACCCGGATTGGTTCGGAACTTAGGTATTGTTGTAATGAAAAGTAAAGTAAAGTGTTATTTTTGTTCACATTAAAAACTGAAAGGAGCGCTCTAAAAAGTTTGAACCTGAAAAGGGTACGAAAAATAGGCTAAAACATAAGGCATTCAGTTAAGTTAATAATTTGTTGGCTGTAGATTTCTTTGTATTCCATAAAAAAAAAATTAAATATATAAAGATGTTGCTTGCTTCAAAACATCAAACATTAAACGAAACTATTAGGTTACTGATTTTAATATATTTAACTTTATTTCTTTTTTTTTTTAAGGAAAAATTTGTCCCCCTTTTTAAGCTATTTTTAAACATTGCGCGCACGGAGGAGTTTGAGATTTGACATAGTTTATGTTCATATAGAGAAGGACTGCAGAAATATAAATTTTTATACGCATTGTATTTTTTTTTAAATATCGGTTGAATTTGAATCATGGGCCACAACTATTCAATTGCCGTACTCAGAGACGTCAATTAAGTTTAATGACAATTAAATGTCTTTCCTTCTCTATTTATCACTATACATAAGAAAGTGACAGCAAGAAACTTAATTGTCATTAAAACTTAATTGACGTCTCTGAGTACGGCAGTAAGTCCGCTATTTTTTTAACATTGACCATAAAGTTGCGTGGTCAAATAAAGTGGTAAGTACTATTAATTAAACTAAAAATAACGAATTTAAATAATAAAAAGAGTCCACAACTAACTTGTTCCAACTTTACTTATTTCTTGAGAACGTGTGTACATAGTTGGACGTGGAAGCACCAATTTAATTAGTTTTTATAACACGAATGCTATTTCTTGAAAGCAAAGTGAAATGATTAAGGTCAGGAAAAACATTGCAAAGTGTTACAAGGAGTGCGATTTAATTTTAATGAAAAATTTAAGTCCTTTTCACCGCTGCTAAGAATCCCACTTCTAGGCAAGCTGGGCATAGTATAACTTCTCCCTTGTGAACGTTGGTATAAATCATGACATGTGTGTTAATGTATGTTAAGGACTGCCAATTTAGTTATTTTGTTAACGAAATTAAGAGATACCTATTTGCCACTAATAACTCCTAGTATTAGAGGATTCCGGGTGAAATGTCTTCGGTCATAGGTCGGGCGAGATATAAGCTAAGTTCTTACTGGTCAAAATACGTAATAATAATAAGTCGTAAATTATCATCAATAATTTTGGTTAATGGATTTTTTATGCTGTGGTGGGTCTGTGTGTGAGGTTTAAGGGTGATAAAATTTGCAGTACAGTACAGAAACTATTGCACTATTTAATTTTTATTATTATTATTGTCAGTTTCAATAATGCTGCGGAGTCCTACTGAAGCATAAACAGTGTAAGTATATCAATTTATAAAACGAACTATGTAAAACCGTTTTTGATTGTCATTTACTTATATAATTAATTGATTATTGTAATGGTGTACCTTACGGAACACTGCAACGTTTTACTTGAAAGGGCAATAAGATGCATTTATGTCTAATTTAATTAATCCTGTGTCGATTAACGTAATGTGTTTTAATGCATCACATGGCCGCAGAGACTTAGGGTTGTCAATTTCACAAGAAAATTGTTTTGTTCTTCTTTGCGAATATTTTATAGCGACTGCCTTTGATATTAAAATGTTAAATGTCTTTTAAATCTACTTCAAATAGACGTGTGTTGTCTGACTTGAGCTTTATAACAATCTGATAAAGCAAAAAAAAAACGAACACACTAATCAGTAAAAAAAACGTAAAATAGTTGGTACAGACGCCTGCACATCAACCTATCAAAAACTGAAAAATTTCTTCAAAATTTTTCAACCATATTGCTTAGTACTAAAGTTCAAAGTCTATTGAGGAAATTTGACAGTTTGTGGTAGGTTGATGTGCAGGCGTGTGTACTTTAGTAAAATTTGTCATTAATTTCTAAATAAATTTTGTTGCGAAACAAATTACAAAAAACACAAATGTTAAGAAAATATCCACGAGCAGGATTTGAATTATTTATTATTAATATTAGAACATCAAAGCTTGCACGGGATACCGAAATTTAAAAATAATCTTAATACTGTTGGTAATAATCCGATGTTCGACAGCCCTACGCTTCGCAAGTGACAAACCATTTTTTCTTATAGTAACTGACCGTTTTTGTACCGGGGGTTTGTAAAAAATGTCAGCTCTCGCACGTGCATAACATATGTAATGTGTGTGTCGTAAGGTTAGCTCCCGAATGTGCCTATTGTCGCGTGGAAAAAAATATTATCTTAAAATACTTTCTGCCGTCTGCCCACTTACGCTAAATGGGCTTATTGTATTTGTTTCATGTCTGAAACGTATTTTCTTAAAATAGCAAGTATTCTATTAAAAAAAACACTACTTTTTAAAAAGTTTTTGAAAAGTAGTTTTATTTTACTAACCTAATTCAAGTGTCAAAGTAAAAGTCAAAGTGATTCATTGCAATTAAGTGTACAAAAAGCATGTCATTTCAATTATCTATATACTTATTTTTTTTTTATTTAACAAATTTATTTGTTTTTTCTTTTTTGACATTAAAACACCTTTATAGTTTATACCAATGCGATGTTATAAGTAATTTTATGTAAATATTATGAAAATTCAAAAATAATTAATATAAAAATACAATCAAAAAGTATACGTAATGTTCACTAAGTCTTTCAATTTTGTTTTGGTATTTCCATGATCTGTATACATACACACATAAAAGGATTATGAAAAAAGTTTAATAGGTAAATATAGTACAACGGCACGCTTATTTTTCAGCCTGAAATATCTTACAGCAGGCCTACAAAAGGAAACATTACAAATAATGGTACTATTAATTATTCCTTCAAGTAGTCATTGTTTTACGTAATATAAATTAAAATTGCGATGTGAAATGAGAGAAACGACCTCTATCGCAACAATCCTGGATTCGGGAGTCCTACTTTCTTCTACACTTAGCGTACAACGCCATCTCGCGGATGCATCCCAACTCGCATTGTCACTGGCCCGTGCAGTGCTTTCCAATGCAATTTCGGGTTCGTAGATAAGAGATCTGATGCAAAATTTCAAAACTTATTTTAATTTTGAAGTTCCTTTCATCATAAATGTCTGAAAAAGTGAAAGTACCCCAAGATTAAGGTTTTCTAGAAATATGTCTCTGGCGTGCTCTTGAAGAGCTCAAGATATACACTCAGCTAAGTTTAACGCCAGATAGGTGACCCAAAATAATAGCATAGCAAAAGTTGTATAACATAGAAATCTCTGTTTACGTTCAAAGAATATTAATATTGTGATCTCAATAAATCTTTGATAGAGTTTACGAGCGAAATAATTAAGATTTAGAGCATATTATGAGCGTCTTACATTCGTAGAAATAGTGAGTTTATTTCGTTTATTTTGGTAACTGCTCTTAACGATGCGAATACAGACTGTCACTCTGAATTCCATTATTTTGACGATGATGTGTAAAAGTCAATAATGATATTGTTGAGATTTAACAACTCCAAGAGAGATTCCTCTTTTAAGATGTTCGATAATAGTTTCAAGAGGCGTGCCGTATCGTTTTCTTATAGTGGTACATTGTACACACGCCTGCACATCAACCTATCCAAAACTGTCAAATTTCTTCAATACATTTTCAACCATACGCCTTAAGAATGAAGTTCAAAGTCTATTGAGGAAATTTGACAGTTTGTGGTAGGTTGATGTGCTGCAGACGTGTGTACATGATAGCATAATAATATATGTTTGTGTCATCTCCATTTAAAAGATATCAATAAGATTTAATTTCATAATCGTTGCAAATTTAAACAAAAAAAATAAATGATTAAGGAGATTTTATGAAATTGAGCAATGTTTCCCGCTTTATTCATTCTTATTCCAAATCTTCGCGTCGGGAATCAATCCATAACATTTTGTTCCTTTTATTGTCTCAATGATTTCAAAATAACATTTGTTTATTTATATATACCTTATAGGTAAGCACTTGGCCCTCATCTCGCCTGAACTTAAGTGATGATAAGATCGAAGGTGGAAGCGTATTTATTTTTTATTTATTTTTCTTCGAACGAATTGGCAATCTTATATATATATCATACTGTTGGGACACAACAATGCTATTGACATTTATGTTATGGCGACATCATTAGATAAGTTGGTGGTATACAGTTAGCCAGGTGTACAAACAAGCCCTACCACAAACCAAACCTAGTACAATCGAACAGTAGTGGAACGGTGGCGGTCTTAACCTATACTATAAAATGTTTTTGTTTTGTTTCGCAAATTTTGTTGCGAAACAAATTAAAAAAACACAAATGTTCAAAAGATTTCCACGAGCAGGATTTAAACCTGCACCCTTCTGACATACCGGGTGAGATGCTCTCTCAATTGAGCTATCGTGGTTCTAACCAGCCCGACGAATTTATTAAACACTATTTACTTTTTTACTTTGAAAGCCAAAGGCGCCCATTCAATGTCAACAACTACCGTCATTAAGATCAGTTAAGAAGTAGGCAAACTATTTATAAAATGTTTTTGTTTTGTTTAAGTATATAATTTTAACGCAAATTTTGTTTCAAAACAAATTATAAAAACACAAATGTTGAAAAAACACGAGCAGGATTTGAACCTGCACCTTTCTGACATACCGGGTCGTGAAAATTGTTTTCAACGTTTGTGTTTTTGTAATTAACCTATACTGTTTCGACCGAATACGAGGTTAAAATATACATTTTTGCAACAGCAAAGTGATTCCTGGAACATAAGCATGACAACTGTTGGTCCGGTACACCGTACACGCCGGTCCGTTAACCGTTCCGCTGCACCGGCCAATAATTATGTTGTCAACCGACTATAGCAAAGCGGATCATGTTTTTGCGCTCCAAAGGCCATTACGCGTTTCGTTCCCATTACAAAGTTAAGTTTTTTTTAAAATTTATTTTGGCACAAAACAGTCATTACACACAATAGTTCTATAATTAGAGTAGTACTGGTAATAGACAAAACAGTGCCGTTAAGTTAACATTGTTATCACGAAAAAAGGAGACAGTATATAATAAGCTTCTTATATGACGCGTGGCAGAAGCTTAATACATAGACAACTTCTGACGGATACGGAATCATGCAACAATAAATAAATAAATATATGTGTATAAAAGTTTCCCACACTCACATCAATTGGGTAGTTGACTGGTTAGTCAATATAGAAACTTTTTAACAACTGTCAAATTGTATGGGGTTAGCAAACTATGACGTCACTATTTTTGTCCGTCAATTGAGTGTTTATTAATAACTTTTTAGGTTGTAGAAATTCATGCTTAGGTGAAATAAAAAATTGGTCAATGTTATAAAGAACTGTTACGTGATTTCAACAATAAACGTCTAATTGTTCTAGAATTAATTGATGTTGTTGTCAACTACCCAATTATCTAGCCCCAAGAAAAGCTTCCTTAAGAAACTCGATAAATGGTTAACTAGACAACGGATAAACATACTTATTATACTTAAATACATACCTATTATGCATAGGAAACACGCAGACCCGAAACAGTTTAGAAAAACAGGTATTTCTAAATTGATCCGACCGGGGATCGAACCCGGGACCTTAGAGATGGCGACACCATGAAAACCGGTGTGCAAGCCACTCGACCAAGGAGGTCGTCAAACAATCGCGCTCGGACTGCTGCGAGCTGCTGCGAGATCCGTGTACGTGAGAGGGTGGTGCGTCTATGTGTGCGTTGCCCGAGCCAGTGGCGGTAGCCAAAGTAATTAAGAAAACGATAGCGAAGTTCGAAAAGAATAAAATGTATGGGATTGACATAATATTGACCACGTGATTTAGCGCGGATTATGTCAATCCTATACATTTTATTCTTTTCGAACTTCGCTATCGTTTTCTTAATGTTACTTTGGCTAAGCCTACAGGGCCGTCTTTAATCTATTGGAGGCTCTGGGCACTTACGGATAATGGGGTTCTTATGTTACACTAGATTTTAGTAAAACAGGCAAAAGGAGTAGTTAAGCAAAACTCTAGATTAAATGTTAGGATCAGATAGGATAGGATAAGGCCCCTGTTTTACTTGACTGAAATTTAATTACAAAAAAGACAACAAGTTAGTAATTTTTGTTTCGCAAAACAAATATATTTATCGGTAATATCCGTTATCGGTTAGTGATCTGGCAGGAACAAGGGGCCCCCACCGATTGCGGGGCCCTGGGCACTTGCCCAGAGTGCCCAATGGTAAAGAAGGGCCCGGCTCGAGCGCATTTGTATGAAGCTTACCATCTGCAGTCTCCTTATTTTGTGCTGTTATGAAGTCTCCAATGCGTTTCACCGGAAAATCGGCTAACGTGGGAAAACTAGGATTACGATTTGAATGGATAATGAGCTCCTGTGTATTCGTTAATTGAGTCGATATGTTAATAATCAGATGCAACGTCGGTGCCCATTCAATCACCGCGGATCAAAGGCTAGATCAGTGTTTCATTGCTGGCTTGCGCCTTTGTTTGCGCTCACTGAATTATGCTCGTCATTTGTTTCTGCGCGTTTCGATTATGATTACCTACACTTTGTTTTGTACTACATTAGATGTTCTTTGTTTTTTTAAAAATAGATATTATGTTTCTATGAACTTTTTTTTAATAGAATTGTAAACGTGAAGACGACATGAATAAGTTCTATTTGTTCCATTTCCGATATTTGCTTCTTGAAAGTATTAGGTGGCTTATAATATAATTATACTTCAGTATTTTTACGTTAAATTAACAAATGTTATACAGACTTGTTAAAATTTTATATTCTTTATTGTTTATATTCTAATTGCACCTTGCACATTGTTCTTACCTACTATCAGCATTACCACTACCTATTCTTATATTATTAGGTATATTCATTTTTCACTTAGTAATCTCCTTTTTCATAACAAATTAATTATTTAGTGTTTGATTACCTACATTTCCGCCTTTATGGTCTAGTGGCTAAGACCACCGGTTTAGACCCCGAGGTCCCGGGTTCGATTCCCAGCGGGGGGTACATGTTTGTGTACTCGGTTTGGTTGGTGGTAGGGCTTGTTTGTCCGCCTGGCTAGCTACCACCATCTTATCTAAATATGTCGCCATAACATCAATGTTTGTAGCATTGTTGTGTTCCGGCAGCTAGAGATAAGATAGCCAGTACCTCACTAGTTGAGGATCCTGGGTGAAGTGCGCTTCCATCATTGGCCTTATCATCACTTAACATCAGGTGAAATCGAGGCACTGTACTTACCCGTTAATATAAAAAAAACTGGTATTTGATGAAGGTACAAATGAATACTTTTACCTTCTATTTGCTACGAAATTAATATCATTGCGTTCATTCTAAAGTTTACACATTTGAACAGGCTCGCTAATAGTTCGAAATTGCCTATTCAAAACCAACACTATGGGCGGTCAATAAATTTGTGATACAAAATAACATTTAATATTTTGTTCAAATGACACTTATGCATCGCGTACTCGTTCCAATTTGTGGGTTGTCCAATTAATTATACATTAATTTTTAGTACGGATGCAAAACTCATTAATTTACAACAGTGATCCGTCATAGAACACAAAAATTGTAATTTATTTTAATAACACATTGTTCTGCATCGACAAAATTGGATATTAATTGACGAAATACAGAACGGTACAGACGCCTGCAGTGCTGATGCGCAACCTATCCAAAACTGTCAAATTTATTCAATAAATATTTAACCATATTCCTCAGACATAAAGTCCAAAGTCTATAGAGGATATTTGACAGTTGGTTTTAGTCTAATGTGCAGGCGTGTGTCTAGGTGAATTAGATAAAAAGAAAATAAAGCAAAATATTTTATCCTTACCACAATAATACTTACTTTACTTTCAGTAGTAGCCAGTATAAAAAAGTGTCATAACTTGTGATCCACAATTCGGTTTATGATTTAAGAGGGCATGCATAGTGAGCTACTTGTAGCCCACTGAAAATTTTTTTTGAAATTTGAAGAAAACCTCTTTTATTGTTGTTTTTTGTAATTTCCAATATTGCATTGCATGAATTCGGTGTTGAATACAAACAAAAATAGAATAATTTTATTCAAATTATCTTTTTATACATTATTTAAACAAAAAAACTAGATTTTTATTATTACATTAATAAATACCGCATTACGTTTCCACAATCCTTTAGTTCGACCCTACAGCATCCGAAAGCCGCTGTTAATACTGAGCTGTATCAATTAAAACTGTCGCATCTGATTTATTTTATTGGTTCGGCAATTGATTACATTACGCCAAATTGGCCGCAACGAATGGTAGTCTCACGACGCGACGTAGCGCCATTGTGCTTTCAAAATTCGTGATACGCACTTGTTTACGTGCTATGTCAATTTCATGCGGAATTTCGTAAATGGTCAATAAACTAAATGTTATAATTAAAAAAAAAACAATTAATTATAACATAATGTGAAATTCTATAATTTGAATACTAATTGGAGAACTATTTGTCCGGGCTAATTGGTACCAAAACTTGCGTAGCTTTTTTGCTAGTATTTATTTATTGGTATAAATACGTCTAATTTAAATGATTACAATTGACGACCTCCGTCGCCGAGTGGCTTGCACGCCGGACTTTGGGCGACGCTAACTCTGAGATCCCGGGTTCGATTCCCGGTCGGGTCAGTGTCGAAAACGAACTTTTCGATATTGTGTCGGGTCTGGGTGGTTGTGGTACCGTCGTTGTTTCTGATTTCCATGAAACGTGTGCTGTAGCTACTCACCTTGGGATCAGAACAATGTATGTGATGTTGTCTCATGTAAATATCGATAGAAAAGCATTTATGGCAAATAATTTAAAAATAAAATAAATAATTCAATAATGTTTCAAAATTACAGTTTACAGACGTGAAAGAAGCTGCGCTTAAATATTAATTCATTCAAGACATAAATATACGAATAAGTTAATATTAAGCTGCGTGAGTAAATACGTTGAACTAGAAAGAAGTTGCAATAAAAGGAGATGTTTAACTTTGTATGGAGAAAATGCCAACACCTTGTTCAAAATACCGAAAGATAGCTAATGTATGAAATAAGCTTATTCGATTTTGAAATAAATTAATCAATCAATCAATCAAATAAATCAACTTGCGTGCACGGACCTGAAACTTTCGTAATGGCAGCGGTATTCTGCCAATGTCAAGTAGCTGTCAAAACAACGATGTTGTTCGGTTTCTTTTTTAATTTTTACATAAAAACGATAAAGCGTATTGAAGTATTACTTAAACACAAATGTATTTTTTTTATTTTTTTTTAAGTAAAGGTCTTGGCATAAAATTAAACATCTCCTTTGGCATTAACTGTGCTCTTCTTGCTCCGTTCAAGATCCAACGGTCGTTAAGAAAATTTACCTCAGTCTCGATAAATATTATATTGAAGCCTTCGATCGCGAATCCTTTAACATTCAATTCTCGTACATCACTGTTTTTCTAGCAACACTATCAATCAGTTTACTAATTGCGTTATTTATCTACTCTCGTACGGAAAGGCACTATCATCATCTCATGCAATTTCACTTAGTGCCCTCTTTAGTCCTTCATTATTTCTCAATAACTGTATGCCAAGCCGCCGAAGCACCTATTGATGATAATATATTATATACCTGTGTTTTCACATTGCGTCATCATGACTATAGCGAACTGATTGACTCTTTTTGCCGGTTTTAACAAGTCGGTATTACTTGTTGTGAAAATTGGTTAGAATAAAAAAAGAAAGAAAGAAGAAAGAAAAAACATTTATTGACTCTCACATAACATGATTAAAAATATAATAAATAAAAAAAAAGTCATTGAATACAAAAACAAAAAGTAACTAACAAATAACAAATAAAGGAACACAGTAGTGTGACGAGACAATCAGGACCCTACCTCAGCTTATGCCGCTACGGTGTGAGAAAATCACATCGCAACGGGGCATTATTATTCTGGCAGAAAAGAGACATTTAGTCTCTCACTAATAAATTAGAAAAAATCATATTTGGTTATGTACTTATATTATAAATAAACCTAGATACTCATAAAGATATATACATACACATAAAAGTGCACATAAGTACTAAAAACACTATCTTATCTTTAAAAAATCTTTCTGTAATGTTGGTACAAGGGTTTAAGTCCGAGCGGTTCATGGCTTTATCCGGTGTGCCACAAGGTTCCCATTTCGGTCCGTTATTTTTTTAATATATTCATAAACGACATAGTCTCCTCCCTTCTACATTTAAAAAAATATTTATACGCTAATGACCTCATACTACATAGAGAAATACGTTCTCCAAACGATCGGATTCTTCTCCAAGCTGACATTAATGCCCTAGTAAAATGGTGCGATGATAACTGCATTGAAAAATGTAACATATAGTTTTTTTGAAAGCAAAAACACCTGCCCAAGCCATTACACGATAGGAAACACAACCCTTACCCAAGTTCATGAGGTACGCGAATTTGGAGTAACATTAGACTGTGGGTAGTCCACAGTCTAATGTTACTCCAAGGTTTTCATGTCCACCTCGATAACATAGCCACTAAAGAATTTAGAATGTTGGGTTTCATTTTGCGTAACAAGCCCTTAAGCTTCAAGAATCCTGCTAGCAAAATATTGCTCCATAACGCTCTCGTGAGGAGCAATCTTGAGTACAGCATCACCGTATGGAACCCTCATTAAGAAGTCCATACTAAACGCATCGAGAGAATTCAAAAAAGATTTTTGTGGCATCTTGCCTATTGTTGTAATATGGCACGAAAGCTTCCGCACTATAGTGATCGTTTGGAGTACTTTAAAATGGATTCCCTCTGTAACATAAGAGGCTTGCAGGATCACGTTTCTATATAAAATAGTCAATGGTATTTTTGACAGTCCTCTTCTCATATTCAAAATTAACATTAATGCGCCGTTGAAACTTCCTCGTCTTTCAAAGTATATTCCTTTTGTCAGCAGTATTTCAAGAAAAAATATTGGCAATCACTTGCCGTTGAACAGAATTGTAAACAAATGCAACGCACTGTTTAAAACCACTGATATATATATTTTCTCGGAAACACGTAAAAGTTTTAAGATCAAAATTTTGTTACAACCTATATTTTAATTAATTTAACTTATTTTTCATTGTAGTAATTTTTTATATTGTTTCGCCTCTAAGGGATGTCTGTTACTTGAGATTGAACTTAAAATATTTATGTTATTTACATGTAACGGTACTTATAAGTAAAGCATTACTAATTTTTTGTAAGATGCAATGTATGTTCTAGTAAGTTTTTGTGTAATTGCTTTGTTGGTTACCCCAATAAATAAATAAATAAATGTAATTTAAAAAAACAAAATATACAAAATAAAAGACATCGTACAACAATTACACAGAACCCTAAATAAATAAAATAGCATAACACATACCATTGATCAAAATAGCAAAGAAAATACTGTCTACGTCTTACGTCGTTTTTCATTTGTTATTTCATTTTTGTTTGGATAGTTTTTTTAATATTGCGAATATCAGCAAACTCAAATCGGCTTAAATGTTGAACCCCTCAAGCGCCATATGCACGTACCCCAGTGCATAAGAATTTAACGCCCCGCGTGTCGTATGCACATACCCCGGTGCATAAGACTTCGCTCAGATTGGTCGATTTATTTTCACCGGTCCGAGTCGCCGTATACAAGTTATTGTTTATTATAGTTTATTGACAAAAAATTTATCAAACAGGGAACTTGAAGTAAGATCTAAGAAATATTGGAAACAAAAGAAATTCGTGCCTGTACGACTACAGGTGAGTCTTTATTGTCCATTATAAGATGTTATCCACGTATAAAAAGTAATACAGAAAATAATGACACCTCATTTACGCGATAATTTTGAATAGTTATCACGCAATAAATATATTCCATAGTCATATAATAAAAAAAATATTAACCTCGAAATGTCCGACACTTGAAGCACTATTTTGGCTATACTATGGCTGGCGTGGGAAGGGTCTGTAGGAAGCCAATGGTACGGAGAATGCCACACTGAGGAAGGCCAAAGAGAAGATCTTCCTCCGAGCTGGGTGGTATAGCTCGGGGACCGAGGTCCAACGGATGTTAGTTGGAGGTGTTATATATAGCGAAGGAGGTAGTGAAACTTCGCTATCGCGATGCAGGCTTCCCATACTATTTGTAGATCATAAATAAACCAGCCAATTTTTTCTATAAGCATTGTTTATTTGCTATTTTCGTAACAGCATTTTAATTTATATTATTTGTAAGCAATTGCTAAAGTATGCCAAATTTTTATTAACAAAATCGCGACTTTTCTTCCGTCTCAAAGCTTTATAACTCAGTTCTTCTTTTCTTTTTTTATCCTACGCTCGCAGCGAAACCTATCAACCGGTCCAAATATTAGTGTCCTAAAAATCGTTGTAAAATTTTCTAGACCGCAAGAAAATGCAACTAGCGAAACGTTGCCTCATTTCCGTCCCCGAACAGGCCGCGTCCTGACACGTAATTGACAACCCGTTCGACGTTAACGAGAATTGGGTTGTCCAGTAAACGGACACTTTTATACCTGCCGACACGATTACGATGCGGCAACGATACGATCGCTTGGAAAAATTTATAACTTTTTGTTTTTGGAATCTTGGTTCTTAGGTTATACGATAATATATGCAGTAGTGCTAAGATTAATGTTTCAAGAGAAATAACATCTTAATGTTATTTCTCTAACATCTTCATTTTTATCCGAAAATTAAATAATAGTTATTAATCAGGTATTTGTTGTCTTTAATTATCCGATATTAGGCAATGATCCCGTTATTTATTACTCTAATGTTAGTGATTCTGTTAATTTAAACCGTGTATGTTGTTATCTTTGAAACTGTAATTTAATCTATATTACGTCAGTCTACTGACCTACCAACCTGCTCCTAGCATAAACATATAAACTTTATAGAGATGTTAACACGACTATTATTAATGGAGCACTAAAATTATTATTATCACATAAATACTAGTAATAATAATACATTTTGACAAAAATAATAATGTCTTAGTCGGTTTTAGTCATGACTACATGTATAAGAAGTAATGATCAATTGTCAAATTAAAAATGTGATACAACTCATCAATTGACTATGAGTGAATAGTTCAAATATTTTGTCGAAACTAAAGTGGCTCTTCTTTCTGATCGTCATGTCTAAAAGGTTATGGGTTTTTTAATTTCTTGAAGTTTGATTTGTTTGATGAGTCATATCGTCAGGTGTAAGAGGGCTTAAATGAACGATGTCCGAGTCACCGGGCCTACGCTAGAACTAATCCCAAGTATGCGTGTCGACGTACTTTGTAGTATATTAAGTGTAGTTTTGTAGGTGCGTACGCAAATGAAATGGCCCAAGTATTCTACCGAAACTCGTTAACCAACTTCTGTTGCTGACGCCAAGATTCAGCTCCAAGTTAATTTCGGCCGTAGTTAAATGCTTTTTGAAATACTTCAACACGCATTTGTTGCAATTATGAGTATTCTCTGATGCTGATTTATGAAGCTTTGTAATTTTTATACATATTATATTTAATTAATGTTGATTTCTAATCTACAGGCGATCCACTATTGGAGGAGAATTAATAGATAGTATTTATGTGTCATGTGGCGTCCCACAAGGAAGTGTCCTGGGCCCTATCTTGTTCATCATTAACATAAATGATCTCTGCAACATCTATTCCTAATGCGAAAATATACTCTTACGCTGATGACACAGCAATCGTCTTCACTGGTCGCAGCTGGTCTGATTTAAAAATGAATGCGGAGCAGGGTACAGCCCGGGTGGCCTTATGGATAAGAAATAATCTACTTACCCTCAATACTGACAAGACTAACTACATTTGCTTCAGTATTTATAATAGTTCTCAGGCCTGCCAAGACTTCAACATAAAAATACACACTTGTTCGGCATTGGATGGTTTCAATGATGGGTGTGGGATGTCCTCAAATTAATAAAGTACAATATGTAAAATATATGGGGGTGATGTTGGACCAAAGGTTATCATGGTATCCTCAAATTGAACAAATTACATCAAGAATACGTAAATTTAACTGGATATTTAAATCACTAAGATATTTTTTACAAAATTAAATATACAGATATAAATACACAAGCACAATAATATTTAGACGCATATTATATTATATTCATTTTCATATACATATACAAACATTCACATATAAATACACACACACACACACACACACACACATGCATACTTGTATCATACATATCATGGAATAACACGGTGAACTAATAAAAGCGGCTAAATGAAACTTAAAATTAAAAATTAATGATCAATATGTTTAATACATTCTTGGGATATTGTTTATAACTAAAATTCATAGTATAACTTAAATGATTGTAAAATTGATTCTCTTAAAATATTGAAGTTAAACAAACTTAAATGATTATAAAACTGATTGGTAACCGCTAAAAATATTACTTTTAACTAAAATTATTGTAGTGAAACTTAAAACTAAATATTTACTTATAATTAATTAACTACTTAAAATTGTTTAAAGAAAAGAAAAAGTTAATTAGATATATCTGTATTATATGTGTATATAAGAAAAAGCGGAATCCCCTGGTACAGGCAATTACAAGCTTAAAAGGGGGCTCCGACAACTGTTGAAAACTGTTGAAAACTGTTGACTGTCTTGAATAGTAATAAACAATTTTTGATTTTTTTGATTTTGATTTTTGATGTGTTATTGACCACAGTTACGATGGTGAAGACAATATTGCATTTTTTTATTAATTATAAAACAGTTATCAATACATCCAACTTCTACTCATCAGTCCCAGCGTGGTAAGTTTTGATCGTACTACCATTAAAGGAGGCTGTAAGCAATAAGTCTGCTGATGATTTTAAATGGCACAATAAAGAAGACGTGTTTAAAAGAAAATCAAACAAAGGTATCGATTCTTCTATTTTAAAGCGTCTATATCGTATTTCAGTGGCCTTATACTGAAATGATTCCGCAATCTGTATAACCACTTTTTACGCTGTGGTCTAAATCTCAAAATCAAGCCACTGAGTGGCAATTTGGACGTTTTTAAATAGCTTAAACGAGTCCCTGTTGTCATGAATTCAAATTGCTTATAAGGTCAACGTTGCCACAGTAACGCTTAGTTAAATATTACCACCGAATTCGCAGTGAAAAGGGTCTGACCAGGATTCTGGCGATTGTGATGATATATGACGGCGCATTATTTTCTTATCTTTTCTCTTTCTAACTCCATTGGCCATACTTCATTCTCACCCGTATTATAAACGGGTTACTCCTCATATCTCGAAGCAGACGGCTCGAACGGTGTTGGTGTTACGTAAACTTGTGGTAATATGTTACAGTCGGCTTTATTGAGACCATGATGACTTTATTTTGCGGTGAAATTGTATAAGTTAGTTTTTTTGTTTGAACAAACCTCCAAGGTAGTACACACGCCGGCACGTCAGACTACCACAAACTGTCAAATTTCCTCAATAGACGTTGAACTTAATGTCTTTGGCATATGGTTTTGTATAGGTTAATGAGCAGGCGTCTGTACATATATATTTAATACCAACAGTGTCTATAGGGGCTATTATAATATCGTAAGATTTATTTGTACCTACCATACTAAAAATATATATGACTATTAATTAGTTTTATTGCTTAACACACTAGTGGGCTGAAACTATACT
The DNA here is from genome assembly GCA_949315975.1 of Eudonia truncicolella. Taxonomy (NCBI): domain Eukaryota; kingdom Metazoa; phylum Arthropoda; class Insecta; order Lepidoptera; family Crambidae; genus Eudonia; species Eudonia truncicolella. The sequence continues at coordinate 7,224,881 of OX438831.1, read as the reverse complement.
GAACTGAAACTAGAGCTGATGAATAAAATAAAATTGGTACTGGTATTTTTTCAGTTTTTTTTAAGTCTGTAATAAATATTAAACCTCTCTTAGTTGCTTTTAATATAAGATTAAGTTAAGCAAATAATACTTTTATTGCAACACTATCTAATATATAAAATTCTCGTGTCACAGTTTTCGTTGCCATACTCCTCCGAAACGGCTTGACCGATTTTGATGAAATTTTTTGTGCTTATCCGGTATCTATGAGAATCGGCCAACATCTATTTTTCATCCCCCTAAATGTTAAGGGTGGTCCACCCCTAATTTTTTTTTGATTTTTGAAATTTTTCCAATACAAAATGATTTGTTTGTAGTGTTGTCATGGAAACTGTCAAAGCGGTACGAAGTCCGCCGGGGGCAGCTAGTGAAACATAAAAATGAACATGACCAAAAATAAAAGGATTTACAAAGCTACAATTGTGCGGTTTTATCGCTTTAAAGCAATTTCTTCCAGAAAATCAGTCGGATGGAGCGAGCTAATAAATAATAAAATGTTGAGTACCTATTGGATTAAACAAGATTTAAATATTTCTACGAATTAAAATAATACCGTTATACGCTCATACCCGTCTCTTCCCATCCCAAACGATCCTGCGACACACGAACCCTAATATGTCACCAATGTAATTCCAATTTTTACTACAAATCATTCACAGTATATGCCAGTCGAATGTGGAATAGACTGCCTGCAAGCATTCGTGAGAGTTCATCGGTAGAATCTCTCAAACACAAGCTCAAAGAGCATTATTTGTCTAATGGCTAATCAGTGACATCCCGTTTTGTTACATAATTAGTGTTTATTTTAATATGTATTTATTTGTAAATAATATTTTATTTTCAATTAGTTATGTCCTTGGTAATTACCTTAAATATGTTTGTTGGTATGGTATTATATACAATTTATTAGTCCCGCATACTTGTTTATTACACCACAGCTAAGGTTGGCTGGAAGAGATGTCTTCTAGAGATAAGCTCACCTTTGTATATGTCCTGTGTAACGTGTGTTTAAATGTAATTTCTTTGTACAATAAAGGGTTAATAATAATAATAATTCAAAAGTCTTTTTCTCTATTAAGAAAAGTTAATGGTGTCTCTAACGCAATTATTTATGTGTTTTAGCTGTTGGCTACATTACACTCTTTACGTCACCGGTTATTTATTGCAGGCAAGAACTTTGATGGGTGCTCGATTTACATGAGGCGTGTATGAGTCAGTTTATTGCAAGAAGATGTCTGTTCCAGCTTCTCTTAGGTGAGATGGAACTTAGGCTTGAGTGAATAGACTTTTTCTTGTTAAGCATGTTCCACTATAAGCTGTTGCATCTCTTTACTTAAGATCAGGATATCATCATTGTCAGTAGCTAACAACAATGACTAAATTGCAATATCTGAAATGGGTAACTAAGTTTAAAAGCCACCTACATTTTACTTAGTATACAGTCTTTATGTACACACTTAATATGCAATAAATACATTTTGTATTTGTATTTGAGCAAAGCTTTATCAAATGTGTACTTTAGTTAAATTTCATGTTGTTACAAAAACACAAATGTTGAAAAAATTTCCACGAGCAGGATTTGAACCTGCACCCTGCTCTTCCAATTGAGCTACCGTGGTTCTAGCTCAATTGGAAGAGCACCTGACCCGGTATATTAGAAGGGAGCAGGTTCAAATCCTGCTCGTGGAAATTTTTTCAACATTTGTGTTTTTGTAATTTGTTTCGCAACATAATTTGCGTTAAAATTATATAAACAAAACAAAAACATATTTCATATTGTTGTTAGCTTGGTTTCTAAGGTTGCTAACAAAGTCTTTTAAAACAAAGATGCAATAAAAATGTTTTGTTGTATTGTGTCAGACAGAGATTAGATAGCCAGTTCCTCGGTAGTTGCGAGTTTCAGGTGAAGTGCGTTTCCACCTTCAATCATCCTACCTGCCCCACACTAGTGGCATAACGCTTATAGAAGGGAAAGGAAAAAGAATGATTATTCTATGTGTTTGACATAATCCCGTACAATAATTATTCTATTTAATTTCTATTCTGTTAGCGTTATGCCACTTATCTAGGGGGGCCGATTTGCTAAGTAGTTAAGAAATATTAAAAAAATAAAAAGCGAAATCGTGGTCAAATCAAAACGGACAATAGTGATATAGAAAAGACACTTTTTTATTCCCCTTTTCCTTTGTTACCGTCGATACGAATTTTATAGCCTAAACCGTATTAGTTATAATAACTCAGTGACCAAACTACACATGGCCTGTAGTACTGTGAATACTAAATAACGAAATAAGTACCTATGTAGACAATAATATTTATCCAAGATTCGGGTTCAAATGTTCATTTTGAACTCGTGTCCTTATCGGAAAGCGACCCCGGTACCTTTGTCGTTTGTACTAAAACTGCACCAGAAATCCGTAGAATTTATCACTATGTCGCCAGCGTTTATGCGTTTATACAGAGAGTGTCTGGATGTATCTGTAGGCTGCCTTATATTTTTGGAATGTAAGAGAGCTTATACGGTAACATAAATATAAATAATATTTTTATTGCAGAACCAGAAAAATGTTATAGTGATACAATTTCGCGATCTTACAGCTTTAAGCTGTCTCTTCCAGTTAAACTGAAATGATATGGACAGAATTTTAACACTATAAAATGGGAGACGCAGAAATTTTAAATACATACAATTGAGATTAATAATACACTCTGTACTGCACATGCTAATAAATAATGTACTTAGGAGATAGTAGTAAATACTGATGATGATAATGCTCGCGTGTTAATTGCATTGTCGCCATTACTACTACGCAATAAAGTCTTCAATCAAAATTGTGTGCATTTAAAATTTGTAATAAGTATATTACTAGCCCACCCTGATGTATTTCTCAAATACAACTTCACTTACAAAAGAGTCAAAGTCTCATAGCTTATTCGTGCGGGTCTTGCCACCGCAGCTGACACGATCGTTGTAAATGTATTTTAATTTTGTCACTGCATCCACTTTCATGTACAGCTGGTTGCATTACCATAGTTTTAAAAGTCAAAAATGAAGATTTTCAGTTGACGCTGAAGTAAACAAGTTGACCTTGTCGACACCTTGAGACCGGTGCTACTTATTTAAAGAATGGCCGGTATCCGCTTCGACATAAGGATCAATTTGGCGTCAAACCTTGCTGAACTATAAACCGAAAGTGCGGAGACGCCTGCGACCTAAATGTCGTATTCGGAATAATGATGAGTTTATTTTGAGAGAGGTTATACAAAAACTGGGATATGTCTCTGTAGTTTGAATACCGTGATGCCGTAGTGGAACCGCTCCGTGACCAATATTGGCGGTATATGAAATCGGAACGGGAGGCTTACTCCGGCAAATGGCATATCATATTCGATCAGCACTGTCTTGTTTTCATTGGACAGTCAAGAGCATAAACATGTATACACTTTTGACTAGTTTTGACTCTCGTTCCATTGTGTTAAGAGTTAAATTGTTTACATGTTAATGCTCGTGACTTTAGAATGCAAGCTGGCCGGGAAATAATAAGTAGTATATATAGTCGTAAAGGGAAATCAACACCAGCTCATTTTATGTCCCTTGAGCAGCTTGAGCTGAGGCACGAGCCTTTCCTATGAATGGATAAGGAGAACGGGTCATAAACTACCACGCGGGCCCTGTGCGGATTGGTGGTTGTTAAAGACTGCTAATGCAGCCGGGACCAACCGCTTAACGTGCCTTCCGAAGCACAGAGAAGCTGGAGTATATAAATTTTTAGTCACCCATCCGATGACCGGCCTTTGCGAAAGTTGCTTAAGCACAACAGTCGCAGACCGGGCGCGTTAACCACTGCGCCATCGAGCTCCTCAAAGGGAAATGCAAAAGTCTAATTGATAATCATTATAAAAAAAAAATATCTCCTAAATAAATTTTACGTATATACATATTTTTTACAGTAACTTTTTTAAAAATAAAACTTATATTCTGTACTGCAATATATTGCATTATATATTATATATTGCATTATATTCTATACTGCTTCTTTATTGATGTGGTTCCTTAATCCTTAATTTTCAATTGGGTTTTTTATTCTTCTTTTTTGTTGGTTTTTAAAGTATATTTTCTTATAGATGAGTGAGAACCTACTGTTTGTGATTGAGCTTAAACCTAAGCTGTAAGTTAAGATCATAGGATTACAAATAAGCATACAAGTGTCTATATGCGAAAACAAATTAATTGTGTATATTTTTAGTATGTTAGTTATGCTCCAAGTTATACTCATACTGTGTGTTTTCCAAATAAAATAAAATAAAAAATAAAATAGGGAGAAAACATTATAACGTTACTCCTATTTGCTCATATCAGTAAACATATTGTGGGCTTTACAGATTACATGTAACTTTGAAATCAATACCTTTAGTGCATAAAGATAACATTACAACATACGTTACGAACACAATTATAATATATGATATACTCACATATTTATTCAAAGAATATTGAATTTGGCAAAGGACATGAAAAAAATGGATTCCTCACCACCTGTCATAGAAGGGAAGCACGAATACGAACTACACTCGCGAGCAAAAGTATTATGGAATCACTTACTTGGAATTGATTCAGCGCGATCTTGAGTACTAAAAATAATTAGTTAATAATAATAAAAATGGCACCATTTTAAAGGTTAAACTGTTCACTTTAAAATTCATTCAAATCAATCGATTCAGAAGCTGATTAGGTCAATGAAGAATCGTCTTCGAGCAGTTATTAGGGCTAAAGGAGGGAACACAAAATATTGAGACTTAATTTTAAGGCCAAATACATTTTTTATTTATATATTTTTGTTGTTTTTTTCATTCATTATATTTCCATATTTCCTTATGTTTTCCTAACTCTTCACTTAATCCGGGATAGCTCCTTAAATAATGGCGTGATTTGAATGAAGAGAAGATAAGATTTGGCATCAATTTAAAGTTAACAGTTTAACCTTTAAAATGGTGCCATTTTTAGTAATATTAACAAATTATTTAGTACTCAAGATCGCGCGGAACTAATTTCAAGTAAGTGATTCCATACTTTTGCATTATTTATGCATTAGTAGTATAATATGCATTATTGGCACAATGCTGACTGGATTGGATTACTATTGTGTAACTTCTTGCGATTTTCAATCTTTATAACTATAACTTTTTATAACAACGGGGTCGCTTGGCCTTCTAGGTAGAACCTAATGATAAGTGCCTATAAAGCAGAGGAAGAAACGCACTTCACCCAAAATTCTCAACCACTGAGGCATTTTATAATTTATAATCTTTAAACGTTAGAATATAACAATGACACCAACATTCTTATCATTACATAAGAAAATGGTAGTTAACTAGAAGAAAGGCACCATCTATAATAAAAAGTACCGCTAGAACTCGGGACCTGTGAGTTTGTTACCGGTGGTCTTATCACTAGAACACACAGGACAACTATCAATAATGTTGAAACCATGAGTCGGTATAAACCAAGAAGCTCTTTTAGGCGTAAGAATACTAATAGCCACAGCCAATCCCTATAGAACTTCTTTTAACAAAAAGTATCACAAAAACTACTGTTATAAAAATTCACATGCGACCATCGTATGACATCATTGTGTACCAAAGGGAGCGTCCAATGTGTCGTCGTTATATGATCAAAGCTTAATTGCATTGACCGCTTCCGGAAGTCCGGTGATCTTCGTCGACAAAGAAAATGGATTAAAATAAAAATATGTGGCCATCTTTTCGGTGCAATGTGCGGTGTGGCGGGCTTTTGTTCATTTTTTTATTTAAGCCAACATGGTTTTGTTTTTAAATTTTAAAATTGCAAAGGAATTTTGTACGTGATGAGATAACTTTGTGAAGAATAGAGTTTTATAATTTTATGTCTTTTATAATTTTTAGTTTTCGTTAAAAGTGTATTTATGTACAGGTATTTACTTCAATGCTTGCTTTACTTCTGTTTTAGGCCGCTCAGAGCCCTGTTGATTTACCCAGGGATAACCCTATTACTGAATAATTAGGAAATTATAGTTTCTGTTCAATATAATTTTAATATTTTTTCCTTACTTACAATTCGCCAAAGTTACACCGCCAACAAAGAACCTCGTGGTGTGCCAACAGTCTATAGAACGTAGTATCTTGGTACTCTATGTCACGGAAAGCATCGGAAATACAATGGCGGCCGTTGGAGTAGCTCTAAAAGACAGACAACTAAAGTAGGACTGGGCCAGACAGATATTTGTATGTCGGACGAATTGTGGGTAAAGATGACCACATCATGGAGTCTGGCAAACGGAAGACGTTAGTGAGGAAGCTCTTACTGAGATACCGGGATAAAATTAATTACCACACATAAGATTGATCCTCAATAGTTCAGGATATAAACGAATGGAAAGGTGAAAGGGATGCTTTAGCCCTGTAGTGGGAAAACAGCGGCTCGTTACATAACATAAGGTATTTTGGAAATTGTATACAAGGAATATTATCGAAACAAAGCAATCGTTTTCTGACATACGAAAATCGCATGTCTGAAACACAAGCGACAGCATTCGCCTATCACCTCTGCGTACAGCACGTGTCACAGACCAAAATATATGGAAAACGACATTTTTTTTCATTAAATGAATACAAGACTCGTTCTTTTATATACTTCTTAGATATGCAGCGGCGATATGTTTTGCATGTTTGTTATTTTTAACAACAACAACAATTATACTGGGTGATGAAACTGACTGAATGTGATAGACCAATCAGAAATCCGTTCAAAGCCGTATTATAAATATTTCTTTATCACCTTATCCCTAAGTATAATAAATACTTATTTATTTTACTTAACATAGGTGATAAAGAAAAATTCTTTTTTATAAGTATTTAACTAGTCTAAATATTCTTCTAATTCTAATAAAATTTGTACCAATATTATAACCAAAAGTAAAAATTGCTTCCTTATTGCATGTATGAAAAATATATAATAATATAAAATAATAATAATTAGAGTATAAAATATTAATAATAATAATAGTCCGTCAAATGGTCACGACTTCCAGAATGCTATCTGTTATGAGGCTGTACATCCCGCGGAGATATGGGGGTCGCGGCTTTTTAAATACCAAGGACCTACATAACCGTGAGGTGTGCAGTCTCAGGGATTATTTACTTAACAGTGAGTACGGGATGCATTTGGATGTCGTGGCAGTTGATAGACACTTTACACTGCTCTCCTTGGCAATAGAAAACTGGCGCAAACCAGTGGTGCTAAGCACTCTCGATCGCAAGGACATATGGAAGAGCAAGGTGCTACACGGGCGCTACTATCGGGCTCTAACTGGGCCGATGTAGATTTGACTGCCTCGGTGAACTGGCTACGTTTCGGTGAACTCTTTGGGGATACCGAATGTTTTGTCTGTGCCATTGAAGATGAAGTTATCAAGACGATTAACTACGAAATATATTATGAGGGACTGTACGGTCGATATCTGTCGGGCATGCCGCCGTCCAGGAGAATCACTGCGACATTTATTTCTGGTTGTTCTCATCTTGCTAACGGAGAGTATTTGCACAGACACAACCAAGTAGCCAGAATAATTCACTAGCAACTTGCTCTTGTTGAATCGAAGTTGCCGTACTATAAATACGCACCTGCGCTAATACTCGAAAATGGTCATGCAACGCTCTACTGGGATCGCTCTATCATCACGGACAGTACTATTGTCGCCAATAAGCCTGATATCGTGGTGGTCGGGCAATACTGGTTGATATCACTATACCTCATGATGAAAACCTTGTGAAAGCCGAGAAGGACAAGCTCAGTAAGTACCTTGACTTAGCTCACGAGGTGACCTTCATGTGGGATGTTGATTCAACCATTATTGTCCCGATAGTCGTTTCAGCGATCGGTTTGATAGCGAAGAGCCTTGACCAACATCTTAAGAGGCTCTTGTTTGATGGTTGGATCAAGGGTCAGATTCAGAAAGCTGTACTCATTGACACGGCACGTATTGTCAGGAGGTTCCTCACTCTGCAGCCCTGACCACACCGGTAGCTTGGGCCTTGCTGCTGGCGGTACTCTAGAATTAGGTTTTTATAATGTTTTATTGTTTTTATATTAAAATATTGTAAAAATATAGTTTTTAGAAAGAAAATAAATAAAGGTTATAATAATAATAATTAGTTTAACTATCAACGGTATTCTTACCATGTTTATTATTTTTAAGTATCTTGTTTTATATTTACTATAATGGCACTTGCACGATAGTTAAAGAAGTTATATATTAATAAATTAATTTCATTATAATATAAAGATAAAATAGGATATGCCGACAGAGCTCTCATCAGTATAAGGTGCATAAGAAGTTCCCTTTTCCCGTTACGTTCGTAATGTTCGCAATGATTAAACTGCTTCTAACTGCTCTACGTACCCAGTGGAAGCCGCAACGGAAAATAAAATTGATATCGCTGCGCCGCGGGCATCCCGAGAAAAAGCATTTTGAAATAAATGACTTTTTAAATTTCATCGTTGCACACAGTTTCTCTATCAATTGTCGAGGCTCGCTCGACGTAACTGGATTTCACGACGGGCATTTATTGTGCTACATACAAGATCGCGACTTTTATATCACGGACATTGATAAATATGAAATAAAAAGCGCTGCATTGTGCTCGTCTTGTATTGGCAATGAGGGGGATTGTATGTGGCTTTTTTGCGTTAAGTAAGAATGCGTTGTGAGTACTTGTGCTGGAAAATGTTGATAAATATTACTTATTTTAAATTTAACTAAGTAGAAGAGATAGATACATAGATATATTTATTTCTTATATTAATTTTAATAAGGGTCTGCTCTTGATCCCTTTGGGCCAAAAGGACAAGATGATAATATGAGTGTTACAGAGTGAATAAATGTAGACTTTTCAAAGATGGTGATATAAGATTAAAACAGCCTAAAAAGAACCGGCCATTCTGAAAATAGATTTCATATAAGCATGTTACGACATTTACTGTGACAAACAGCGGAAACATACGTATATCAATAGCCGATCCATTATCGGCCTCTTTAGTTTTTATTATTTTGAATTTTTATAAATAGTTACAAGATAAAATAAGATAAAATTTGCTCTTGCCCTTTAGTTTTATCTGTGTGATAAATCACTTCAATCCACAACTCTGATTTGACGTAAAGACTAATCAAAACATATTAAAAATGTGAAAGTGTTATTTAAGTTAGAATACCTAATGGATTAAGCCTAACACCGTCGGCGATTGTAATCTTTGAAATTTCCCAAACTGTTGACCGTTCCATTTAGTCGGCGCGACTTAAACGCAAAAGGTAAACGGCACGTTGCTAAGGCTGACACTTTCAGAACAACGACCATAACTTTCTAGAACAAGTGCGGAGCTTGTAAATCTGGCGAGCGCCATTTTGTTGGAAAATTCAGCGTGTTAAATTTTCTTTATCAGTTAAACATTTCACTACTGGTTTGGACCTATCCTAGGTAGGCAGATGGAGGCGTGTGTTAACGACGACTTTTTATTATTGAAGTCGTGGCTTGTAAATAGAGAAATACGTTAAGTGATTGTTGAAGATGTTTTTTTTTGTTTCTGTCTTTCAAAGAAGAACAAGAACGAAACACCCTTGCTTAGTGTTTTAACGGTTTTACTCACTACCCAAGTCCTTTGCCGATAATGTACTGTAATGCAATTTATATTAGGGTATGATGAATATAATTGAATTTTGAAACACTTACAACTAACTTTTTCGGGAATCAAAGAATTAGTCCCGATATCTGTTAGGCACATTAAGAACATAACACAGTCTGCTTTTTAGATCAACACATGTAACGTATAAACCGTTCTTAGACATTACATACCCACCCTAGTATTCAGGCTACTTCGTAACATTTTAACGAAAATAGTAGTGGAGCGATCGTAAGTTACACAAGCAATAAAGATGTAAGTCTGCGATTTCTACTAGGCAGCAGGTGTGCTGTTCATAAACCACCGATATATTTTTATTCTAGCTTACTGGAGTGCCTAAACGCCTTAAAAGGAGAATGGAGAAAATGAAACATTTAAATTTATTGCTTTCGCTTCGGCAAGCCATTATGGAATATGAAAAATTCGTGTGCGTATCAACATAAAAACTAAAAAAAACTAGTATTAGACAACATTACATACACTGTTCTGATCCCAAGGTAAGTGCCTAAAGCACTCGTTTGATAGAAACAACGCCGGTACCAGAACCACCCAGATCCGACACAATATCGAAAAGTTCATTTTGGAAATTGACCCGACCGGGAATCGAACCCGGGAGCAAGCGCCGCCCAAAGTCCGGCGTGCAAGCCACTCGGCTATGGGGGTCGTCAAACTTGATTGTAATAATTGTGCATTTAATGATTTTACTATAAAAACAAATAAAATACATAACATAATGCTGTTGAAGAGAAAAACATTATTCCTACGTAGGTAGAAGTCTACATACGCGCTACTAATGAAAATATAATTATTTTAATGTGCAGTGTTCGCGCAAGCTTTACAAATTACTATTGCATAATGTTATTAATATTACCTACATAGAAATTTTGTATTGTCCAATTTAAAATGGTGCTTTTTAACAAATAAACAAAGCAAACTATAAACAAAACAATTGAACAAGCGTTGAACGTTGTTTCGTTAAAAGGCAAATCGAGCCAATCAAAAAGACGGTATTAAAATAGAGAACAAAGTTAAGGTTACGTAAGCACAGTCAGAATAATAACTAAACAATTTTTAATAACTTATTATTCTTCTCCAAAACGAACTAATCGCCTTAAAAAGGGTAAAAAATCAATGTAATGTAACATATGCACCACACTCAACCCTAAGACGTTCATTCTCACGTTTCCCCAAAGCAAACTTGAAAGCGTTTCCAGTAAAAAATAAGCCGAGCAATTCAAAGCGAAATAAGTTTCTAGTAGATACGCCCCACTACCAACAGTTTCCCGACTACGACTACGTTGCACGTATCGTATTTGTATGCGCGACAAATTGTCGCCCGTTCATCTCATTAGCGTCACTCAACGGCGACAAACTCGGGGAGACGATGTTTTTGTTGCTTGTCGCTTGTCGCCAGGTAGGTAGTCGCCCTTGTTTGATAATGTTTTTTAATACTGACTTTTGATTAGATTTCATTAAATAAAACTTCTTATATTTATGTAATGTAAAAAGGACCTGTATGGCCCTGTTTGGTATATTTAAGTTCTTTGATTTTTATTAAATACTAGCTGACCCGGTGGACCTCGTACCGCTTTGACAGTTTCCATGACAACAAAACAAACAAATCATTTTGTATTGGAAAATAAAATTGTCCTTTTTAGTATTTTCCGTTACTTATTAAAAGGGTCTTCCAATAGGGACTTCCGAACTTTGACAGTTGATAGCGGCCATCTCGTTGAAGCTACATCTGTCAAATTTGTTTTCGTTTGCCAAATCACCATGGACGGATATAGCATTCAACAACACGTGCAAATTATAAAATTCTTTTATCAAAATGAGTGTTCTGTTCGGGCTACGTACCGCGCACTTTGCCCATTTTACGGTCGCCATAATAGTCCTACCGAGAGGACTAGTCGCAGTGTGGTGGATAAATTTGAGTTCACTGGCTCAGTAAACGATCGAAAAACACCCGTACGTCGACGAATCGCAAGATATGCCGAAAACATCGCCGCTGTCCATGAGAGTGTACAGGAGAATCCGAGGCAGTCGATTTCACGTCGCTCACAAGAACTCGGCCTTTCGCAAACCACAACTTGGCGAATTTTGCGTCGTGACTTGGGCCTGCACCCGTACAAAATTCAACTGACCCAGGAGACTGCAGGTAAACGACCATAGACAACGACGTGTGTTAGCTAAGTGGTCTCTGGAACAGTTGGCAACTGACCCTGATTTTCATCAAAAAATCCTCTTTAGCAATGAGGCCTATTTCTGGATGAATGGGTACGTGGACAAACAAAATTGTCTAATTTAGGACGATACTAATCCACATGAGATCCAAGAGCGTCCAATGCATCCCAAAAAAGTCACTGTTGGTGTAGTTTTTAGGCTGGCAGCGTCATCGGTCCATATTTCTTTGAGAACGACGTTGGCCATCACTGTCAACGGCGAGCGCTATAGGTCGACGATTACCAACTTCTTTTGACCTGAATTAGATGATCTGGACACCAACGACATGTGGTTTCAACAAGACGGCGCTACGTGCCACACAGCTCATGCCACATTGGATATTCTGCACGAGCGATTTGAGGGCATGGTCATCTCACGTGGAGGTGATGTGAACTGGCCACCGAGATCGTGCGATTTGACCCCGCTAGACTTTTTCTTGTGGGGTTTTCTTAAGTTGCAGGTCTATGCGAATAAGCCACAAACCACAGCGGCCCTCAAAGTCAACATATCGGTCAAATTCAGCCTGATTTATGCGCCAGAGTCATGGAAAATTGGACATTTCAGATGCGCTCCACCCAGAGAAGTCGTAGCGGACATTTGAACGATGTTATATTCCACACATAATGGCATCGATAGGTCTATCAAACGAATAAAAAAATTCGATGATATCTTACACACACTTTATATTATTTAAATTTAAAGATAGGAAGCGCTTATTGAAAGACCGTTATTTATGTTTCTCACAGCTTAAACCTTCCCTGAACTTCCACAAATATTTCAAAATCAAAATTAGCCAAATCGGTCCAGCCATTCTCGAGTTTTAGCGAGACATACGAACAGCAATTGATTTTTATATTTATAGATTTTTATCAATCTGTTTCTTGTTCTTGAATTTATAGCTTAACTGAGTATCGAATGCTACTTGATATTTTTTCGAGTTATTGTTTAATACAAATAAATACAGATCTAAATAATTCCGCATTAACACATGCAGCACTTTCACCAGCTCCTTACAGTGCATGGATTGAAAAACTTAACTATATAAAACAAGTGCGTGTCGGGCCAAGCACAGTGTAGGGTTTCGTAGCCCATCTCAATAACGCGGACTCTGAGAAGAGGGCTTTTATGAACATTTATTGAACGATGGCTCATATACTTAAATATAGATACTACCGGTTTCACACACCTGACAACGTTATTTAAGTAGTTCCCAATGAGAAATTTGTACTGCGCCCAGTACATTTTATAAGTTGGTCGACTGTTACTCGTAAATTTATAAAGCCTACTTAGCTGTGATAGTTTTCCTTTTAACTTCGTCATATATACAACTACCGTGAATTTTTTCACGTATTCAAAAACAACCTTTGACTCTAAAAAAATTACATCTAACTAATCACGTGTAAACTAAAAAAAATATTTTTCAAAATTCTTTTGTCTTCGTCGGCGTGATTAATATGTATATCCATGCCAAATAACAGCTTTCTAGTACTAAGAGTCCATGAGCTAGACTGGGGACAGACAGACAGACGGACATGGCGAAACTATAAGGGTTCCTTGTTGACTACGATACTCTAAAAAATTTCTTACAAACATACTCGTAGTAGGTACATTAACATAATGTGTAACAAATCACAATTAATAGTATTTAGTGAATATATTATATAAGTTAGTGAATAAGCCAATTTAATGAAATTTCCTATGCTTAAAAGGAAAAGAAAGGATATCAGAAAACATTAAAAAAACTTTATCTTTAAGCGATTTAGTAAATACACCATGAAAAGTTTGAAATCGGTTTAATCGGAGGAGCTCGATGGCGCACTGGTTAACGCGCCTGGTCTGCGAGTTCTGAGGTTAAGCAACTTTCGCAAAGGCCGTTCATCGGATGGGTGACCAAAAATCATCTCGAGCTTCACCGTGCTTCGTGCTTTCTAGTACTAAGAGTCCATGAGCTAGACTGGGGACAGACAGACAGACGGACATGGCGAAACTGTAAGGGTTCCTTGTTGACTACGAAACTCTAAAAAATTTCTTACAAACATACTTGTAGTAGGTACATTAACATAATGTGTAACAAATCACAATTAAAGTACACCTTCGATCAATTACTTTTGGTTCTGCCACGATAGACGTTGCCTATACTTGTTCATTGCTTTGAGTGGCCTGTCTGTACTGTCCATGTAATTGAAATTTAAATCGTGTTGCTTTCCGTAATTGCCGTTTCTTTCTGTGCTGTCATGTCAATCAAGTGTCATTATTGTCATCCTTTTGTTTGTTCCAACATCCATAGTGCAAACTTTTGTTTTTTTTTTTTGCTTTAAGAACGGGAAGGCAGGCAAACAGCCAAGATATTACTGAGTAGTTAAATGTTTAGTGTCATTTAAATCATTATTGTGTGTTTTTATTATTATTATTATTTTTATTCTCTTCGTGTGTTTTAGCGTTTTATTATATTTGTCTATGTGGTATGTGAACACGTCACCGATTTAGGCCTCTCCAGAATACCAGCGTTGAAGCGGCTCTAGGTCGCTGAAGCACGTGCTGAGGCTAGGGCCTAGTTGGTCACACTTTTATCTTTTGTTTTTGTTTTGTATTGTTATTGTGTATATCGTGATATTTTGTAGTGTGTGCCAATAAATGTATTTCATTTCATTCATTTTCATTTCAATTATGTACTAATTGGTCGAAGCCGTGAAAATCGAAATCGTGCCGTAAGGCAGGCCTTACGGTACGGTTTCTTTATGTCGCTTCGACACTTCGACACTTCATCACTCACTCACTTCACTTCATCATATTAGATACGTCATAATAATGTGAGTTACCAAGGCGTAATTTCACGAGGAATTAACACAAGGGGAAGTTCACCTACGAGTCTAAATTAGAGCTGTAAGTTATCGTAATGGCTGACGATGTCGGTTGTCACAAGCCGTTATTTCCATAAGTCACGTACTGGTGTCATTACGGGCGGCGTTGGGCGGTTTATTCTGGACTGCTCCAGTTTAAAAGTTCGCGAAACAAATAAAAAGTGAGAGAAAATAAAAATATTACAAAAATTAATTTCGGTAAAAACGTGTTTTACAAATTGTACTTAATACAGTTTTCTAATTTGGCATTGAGTCCGCCTTTTGTACTTATTTTTATTGTGCAAAATAGAATATAATAATTATCCCGTTTATGGAATCCACATCATGTCACCTATGTGCGTATGCTTGAAAAAGTTCAAAAAGCTTTTTTAAGGTTTCTATACAAGAAAGTCCATGGTTATTATCCATTTATGTACCCAACTAAATTTGTGCTTGGATATCTTGGCTTTAACTCTCTGGAAGTGAGAAGGATGATTGATCAGCTCACCATATGTCTCAAAACCCTTAGAGGATCTATTGACTGCCTTCTCCTACATAACTTATTGTGTGTGCTATTTGTCCCGCGCGAACTAGAACCTCCTACAAGTAGACGCGGTCGTAATCGGCATCATAAACTCTTTTTTGATGAGCGAGGCCGTACCGTGGCGCGCGCGATGTCACCCTTGGTTCGACCTCTGCGGCACCTCAATGCACTCCGTGACGCCAACACTGATTTTGATTTTTCGTTCGATAACTGGTCACAAATTATGCCGGCATTGTTAAAATATTGTGAAGCATTAAGTGACCAATGGAGCTTTACTGGCATCCCGGATAGCGAGGATGCCGAATGATTATTTTATTTTAATTTTTTAAAGATATTTTATTTTCTAATTTTGTAGTAATTAAATCTTATGTTTTATTTTTTCTGACTTGCTTTGCATATGAGCTTGCATTTTGAATGTTTAATGTTTAATTTGATTTATTTTGCTTGATTGTGTGTTGAATGTAATAGATTTATGTCGTTTTTATCACAATAAATAAATAAATAAATAAATAAATGTTTGGGCACTCACTGTCAATTAATCTTGTAAATTTTTATTATTAGTAGTATTTAGTGAATATATTATATAAGTTAGTGAATAAGCCAATTTAATGAAATTTCCTATGCTTAAAATAAAAAGAAAGGATATCAGAAAACATTAAAAAAAACTTTATCTTTTAGCGATTTAGTAAATACACCATGAAAAGTTTGAAATCAGCTAAAAATCGGTTTAATCGGAGGAGCTCGATGGCGCACTGGTTAACGCGCCTGGTCTGCGAGTTCTGAGGTTAAGCAACTTTCGCAAAGGCCGTTCATCGGATGGGTGACCAAAAATCATCTCGAGCTCCTCCGTGCTTCGGAAGGCACGTAAAGCCGTTGATCCCGGCTGCATTAGCAGTAGTTAACAACCACCAATCCGCACCGGGCCCGCGTGGTGGTTTATGGCCCGTTCTCCCTTACCATCCATAGGGAAAGCTCGTGCCCCAGCAGTGGGGACATAAAATGAGCTAATGATGAATCGCTTTGACGCATAATGAGCAAAGATTTTATTTAACTTATTGGCTGACATCTGGACACTTGCAAATTATCTATATATAACTTACTAGTTATAGATAGAGATAGCAGCTGGGATCAAATATATTTAATATTTGAAATATCGGATACACAAACACAACAAAAAACATGGTAACAATCCCGTTAATAATATTTATCCTTATGTAATTTACCATGATAGTTTAAACAGTTATATTGTTAACCGGTACGGGCCGGATAGTGCAAAATTAATCAAACACCTAGATCGCGGAAAAAATGTCGTGAGGCGGACTTAATTCCAGTGGGTGTGATAAAACATCGCATATACATTTACGGTTCCGAGAGCGTTCTGCGAAACGCGAGTGTCAAACTATTGCGTAAATTGATACGAAATTGTAGGTACCAATTAACTGAATAGTGTACAGTGTGAATTATACAATTTACATCTGGAGTGCAGTGGCGTGTTTACATCCAGTGATTTCGATATTTGTGATCACCCACCCGCAATAACTTCAGTTCATCCGTGATCATGGCGCATGCAACTGTGCCGAAATATCGGGTACTCAAACACAACAAAAAACATGGTGATAAACCCGTTAACCCCTGTTACCCCTTTTTTACTGTCTTTTTCACGTTAAACTGTAGCGTCAAACACCCCAGTAACCGCCCTGTAAAATGTTTGAAAGGTTCAGGATAACTTTAACGTACAATAAACGCAATCAGATCCTTCTATAGTGTTTCATTACAAATCGTCAAACTAGTGTAATAGGCACTAGTCACAAGGTTACTGTAGGTCGTGTCCAGTAACAACCGGCAGTGTAATGCAAAGCGGAGCGCTCATCCGACTCCCAGTTCGGTTTACATCTCGGCACGTCTCCAGAATAGGACTCCCGCCGTCCCGTTGTCACTCCCCGTTCAAGATCACGGCCTCTTGAGCGGGATTATGTATGTCTGCAGAATGACAATTAGTTCTGAACAAACACTGCACGGGTTAAACTACTCAGGACAAATAGGACGCTTTAACAATTTCAAATGCAGATAAGGGTTAAGGTACAGTGGGCGTATTTTTAGTTAGCTCAATTGTTGATGTTCTAATTGCTATACGTCTCAATAGTAAGTATTATGGAGGAACCGATTGTTATTATGAAGCATTTCTTGTATTTTCACACATGTCCGTGCGCTGCACTGTATTGACTTAATTTGACAGTTTGTGGTAGGTTGATGTGCAGCCGTGTGTACCTAAGCCACCAAAATATCATGTAGGTGCAAATTTTATTTTTATAAACATTTTCAGATTTTATAATTATTAGTAAAAGAACCTTTTTAATTTGCCAACCAGCTTTACCTGGTCGCTAAAGAGAGTTTTTAATTAAATCACAGAACACTCGCTGTCCGTGCGCTGTATGCTGTAAGTGGGTAATGAAGCATGCTGGTCCTTGAAGGCTAAGGAGGTAGTAATGAGAACTATAAGGTAAGCCACCAAAATATCCTGTACAAGTTTTATTTCTTCTTCCTTTAGAGGATGGCTTCGTGCGATTAGCACATTTAACCAGTGTCAAAGTAATTTTTCTTACAAGTAATATGTACATAATATTATACAATATTTCCTTCCAGTACGATGATGATGAATGATAATAGAAATGAGAAGTGAGAAATGATATACTCCCTTACCCCTCAAGTATCTCAGTAAACATGGTGGGGCTTTACTAATTCCTCGGGCGGACTTCTTGAGAGAATTTGAAAAGTGAAGTTGCACTGTTTTGTTTCATTTGCCAACACTCATGCGCACTCACAAACACTTAACGGTAAATAATCCACCATTATTTCACATTAATATTCGACATAACACAAATTTTAGAAAATAAAACAAAACCGCAGACATGACTCTTCACTTTCCCGCCAAGAAGTCAAAAGTTTTATTTTATTTCATTATTAAAATAACCTTTTTAATTTACCAACCAGCTATACCTGGACGCTAAAGAGTTTTTAATCAAATCACAGAACACTCGCTGTCCGTGCGCTGTAAGTAGGTAATGCAGCGCGCTGGTCCTCGGTACTGCCTAAAGAACCAGTCCGCATTACTGCCTCCTTAAACAGTAATGTGAACTATAATTTAAGCCACTAAAACATCCTGTAGGTACAAATTTTATTTTTAAAATCATTAGTAAAATAACCTTTTTAATTTACCAACCAGCTATACCTGGACGCTAAAGAGTTTTTAATCAAATCATAGAACACTCGCGGTCCGTGCGCTGTAAGTAGGTAATGAAGCGCGCTGGTCCTCGGAGGCAAAGGAGGCAGTGATGCGATCAGCTCACGGACCGCATCAGAAATCAATTACGAACGGCCGTCGGCCACCACGTGCCTACCGCATGAATTATTGACGACGCCGGCGCTCGCACGCCTCGCTCCAATCGGGAGTCCCGATGCGAAATTAGTATTAGAGATCTTGGTTGTGTTTAAGGGTTTCCTTATGATAATTGATACTTCTTACGGAATTATACCATTATTTAGGGGCTTAAGGAGTTTTTAATAACAATCTTCGGATTAAATGCTAGGTGCAAAAATAGTCATATTTGTATTACCTGTATGTTATGTGCAACAGCAGCAGCAGCCATTCTGTTTTTTTAATTCAATTAACCTTTTAAGCGCTAAGGAGTATATTTCAATATTTTTATTTGCTAGACTCAAGTCTATGAAGATTTAAAAAAGAACACAATAGTTTAAATTGAGATTGTTTTCAACAACAAATCACAAAAGTTTAAAAAACTTAATGAGCGTTCAACAGATTGTCTGAAATAAATACTTCGCCTAAGTGTTTGCTACCCCGTAAATCGCGTAACTCTCAAAATACGAATGAATAGAAACTTAATCAGCTGAACTCTAGCGTCTAACTATAAAGTATTAGTTGCGATATATATATATATATATATACATTTGTTTGTTGTTACACTGCTTTAAAGATTCGTATATACGAGTACAAGTGACAAATAAATAAAACCCTTAAAACGCCTGTCACGTGTTTGCCTGTTATTTTAGGAAAATTCAACGACTTTTTACGAAAAGGACCTGCTTAAAAAGTTTCAGCGTTTTTCAAAGGGCCACAGTGCGATGTTGTACGTTCCCTTTTCATATAAACATAAAACTGAGGTCATAAAAATATATCTATAGGTATGCTTTTTTTCTTAACCTTAATGATTAAAATGTTACATATTGTGTAGTGACCTTTTACTTATAAGCAACTTCAAAATCTCTCCTTATTTTTTAACATTATAAAATAACGGTGTACATACCGTTTACACAGACTTTAAAACCACATGCCCATACGCTAAAATGTACCTAGTATAAAATTAAAATTGGGGAAATGCACGGCCATGTCCAAGTTGAATTTGGCAATATTTCGGTGGTCCGACGCGACGTCCGTCCGCCCACAATGGCGCACTCGCTCGATTAGCGAGCAAACTCGATTTCCTTCGCAGATTATCCTGTCCATCGTGGACTTAGCTCAATTCGACAACCGGAATTTCATATGATCTACAATTAACTGTTGCTATCAGCATAAGTGGTATGCTTCTGTGACTAGCGGTTATTGTTAGTATTGAATTAGTTGACTCGTTAGTCAATAGAGAACCTCTTTGTCATTGTTCAATTCGACAACCGGAATTTCATATGAGCTGCAATTAATTGTTGCTATCAGCATAAGTGGTTTGCTTCTGTGACTAGCGATTTTATATCTTTGTCATTGTTCAGTTCGACAACCGGAATTTCATATGAGCTGCAATTAATTGTTGCTATCAGCATAAGTGGTTTGCTTCTGTGACTAGCGATTATTTTTAGTAAAAGGTTATTGACTACTAAAAAATAAGTTATTGTTTTAAAGAACTGTTCTTTAAAACAATAACTTTCTCCTTTACATCTATTCTTTTCCATGCGTCCCTATACGGAACCATCTTATAACACTCCGGCAAAAAAGTGATTAAGTCGTTCCACCATCTTTGTTTTAAAGTAAGACGAAAGAATAAGGCGGAATCACACTTTACCCGAAACTTTTGAGAAACTATCTTATCATTAACTGTCGACTCATCAATACTCCCACCTCCACGATCAGGTTAATCAAAGCCGAGGGCCTAGCTTATAAGAGGCGCCCTCGGGTTGTTCTGCTCCCGAATCGATCTGAACCCCTCAGAGAATTCTAGTGCCTAGAATCTAGATGCTATTAGAAAATTGAAAACCTAAACTCTAGATACCCTTTGAAGGTAGTTTTGTCATTGTCACCGCCCCAAAAAAAAATCAGGTGACCCTGAAAATGCCTCAACAATGTCTCAAGAAAAAAACACAATGCTCCTTACATTAATGTTAAGGCGACGTAGATAAGATATGAGAAAAATACAATTAGTTCAACATAATGAACCTTCGCTGAGCCAACCTTCTCAGTGGTTCATGAAGTTCGCCGCGGCGGGATCGAGACGGTCGATGCAGATAGAGGATTACAGGATTCATTTGTTTGCCATCCGTGACCTTGCAAGTGGAAATCTCATTATTACAATCCCAACCGCTTTTAGAGTAATTGTTAGTAGTAACGATTTTCGGTTCAGTTTAAACAATAATAGTTTTGGGGTGGGACAACTTTCAAGTCTTTGATTGCTTTAAGCTATCGTTGGAAGCTAGAGACATGTTGCAATGTAGTTACTGTAAATTATTGCTGATTTGTTTACGGACTGGACAACAACAGTTATTTTACCAAATGTTTGCATTGTAGATTTAAGCATAATTTGAGTACATTTTTCGAGGGACGACTGCTTCTCAAGCCTGGTAGAATCACGACATAATTAAAATAAGAGAGATTGAGCTTTTTAAACAAAAAAATTTTTTTTTGCTGTTGCTTTAAAACGCCTTGGTGGCCGAGTGAGTCGCAACGCGCTCACGAGTTCAATGGATGCATTTACCCATCAGTTGTACACTATCACTTACTTCTACTTTAATTCCACATGTGATTGCTCTTCGCTTACAACAATAAAGTGCTGTAACAGAGACATATGCATAATCAGAGCTCTCAATTCAGGCGCGAAAGACAAATTGGTTTGCTTAGCGTCGGTGGCCAGAATGGTAATATTTTATTATTCAATTATTGGTCCATAGACCGATTCGGGCCGATATAATTTCCTCAATAATTTCGCTCATTTCTGTTGCACAATATTCAAATACGCATTTTCATTAGGCATTCATATTGATGAGATGAATAAGCGGCTAAATGGTTCGATTATGAGTACGTGGTCACTTTATAGCTGTTTGAATGGTGATTACTTTCATTCATCCCAATCGCGTTGCGTTTTGTATAATTGACTCGCTAAATTTTAACTTTCCATTGCGTGCGGCAATAATTGTTAACGGTCAATGGCGTAGTTAGTTGGGTAAAATAAATTTTAATGCACCAACATTATGAACATAGAGTATCATTGATATTTTGAGATCGCGTTCTGTTTGTGATACATCTATTTGGTTGACTTTGCATCATTATCACCTATCCTCTTCGATCTTATCTGAACGCTTTGCAGAATCTTGTAGGGGGACGTGAACACGCATGTCTGATGCTAACCCCTTAATAAACCCTTTAATGATAAAAAAATTGACAATATCACATTGGGTGGGCGTTTAATAATGTTTTCAATGTATTTTATAAAATTTTATATATACTTAATATCACATACATTGTTCTGATCCTAAGGTAAGTAGATAAAGCACTTTTGCTATGGAAATCACGTACAACGACGGTACCTACCACCACCACCCAGACCCAACACAATATCGAAAAGCTCGTTTTCGACATTGATCCGACCGGGAATCGAACCCGGGACCTAAGAGTTAGCGCCGCTCAAAGTCTGGCGTGCAAACCACTCGGTTACGGAGGTCGTCATCAAGGATGTTTTGATTACATGGCTTGAGGAACCCTTTGAGTTTCTCGCCGCCAACAAAAAGTCCGGTTACGTTGTAAAGGATGTCAACATTCATTCTCTCCAAAAAAAAATACAATTAGTCCCAACATATTTATTTAACATTCGAAATTAATTTACCCGTCATTATATTTTAGAATATGCATTTAAGCAGAAAATAATAATACACACCTTTGCGCATTCGTACACTAATATACGCGCTAATATGTCATCTATCTATACTTATTTGAAACAAAATTCTAGTTCTAGTATACAGCTTAATTTTCAGCTCTGTGCGGTATACTTAAATATCCTTTAATTTTTAATCCGTCTAGACTCGTAATACAAGTTGTTATTATATAGTAAATGGTACGGCTACATAGAGTTTAATATTATCTTCTTAAGCTTTTCTTTTCATTTATCATTTCTACAGCCAGATAATGAAACTTCTTACTATAACAAGTTAAGTTTTGTTATATTCTTTTTTAAAGCGTTAAATGCCTAAGAAAAACACGCTTTTCTACAATAACTGCGTAACTATATTTTAATGCCTCAGTGGTACCACCGTTAAACTATTTGTCGTAGATCCGGAGCACCAGGGTTAAATTCTCAGTGGGGGTACATTGTAGTGCTCGGTTTTTTGTTCGTAGAGCTCATTGTAAGACCGCCTGGCTAGTAAAACAATGTAATTAATCTGTGTTCTGAGTGGTTCCTACAATAAGATAAGATAGATGAAGTGCGTTTCCTTTGACATTATTGTCACTTAACATCAGGTAAGATGGAGGCCAAGTTAGTGCTTTTATGTGTGTTATTTAATATAACAAAAAATCCTACTGCCTCAGTGGCCTGGTGACAACGCGCTTGGCCTTATATCCGGAGGTCCCGAGTTTAAATTTCGGGTCGGTTAAGAGTGTTTCGTATTTTTCGATGCATAGTTCGAATATGATATCACCAACCCGCATTTGGCACGCGTGGTGATCAAGTCTATGCTAACCAAACGTAACGATGACTTGATTTCAATGATTGACACTTTTGTCTAGCAGTATTAGGACAGTATCTAGGCTAATACTTAGTTTTTATATATCTTACACTACAACTAGGCTGTTCTTTTCATACCACAATTATCAACTACAATTGATCGCTATCATCCCGAGCATCCCCCATTGAATTACTGATGCTTAAATGTGTGCTATGGTAAAGCTCATACAAATTAGTTGGTTCGCTTTGTGAACTAATATGATCAACGCGGGGGTAGGAGAGAAATTGTCGAGAGGTACTGGCACCGTGCCTGCGCATAGTAATACTTTAGTGGCATGTATTCGATTATGCTAAAATGACACCTCACTTTTTATCACACTTACGCCGCACACTCGGAAGCTAATGCTATGGGGGTCGCGGTAACCCATAACCTTGTTATTCGAAAGACTGAACTACAGTGAAACCTGGTTTGAAACTGGAGATGACAGCATTAGTTTTGTAAGTGATTTGGTTTAATTTAAAACCTAAGCATTAGAGTGCCGAAAAACATTGGTACAACGTTTGAATTTATTTTCCACGTTTAGGTACCTCTATGGTACCTAAATGTTTACCTACCTACCTATAGCTTTTGCATTCAAACATCTTTCCGATCTCTTATAGATAGAAGACGGTGGTGGTAGAATTATAACTAAGTGAAAATGCTCTAGATAGTGTTAAAGTAGCAGGTGTTTTAACTGAGTTACGAGCGTGTGCGATACTTGTTAAACGAGAGTCGAAGAATACTATCTTATGACACAAATAAAATAATCTTGCTGATTAACTACTAACCTATACCCAAAGGGCCCAGACACAAAATATGGAGACTACAGAAAGAAGTAGACAACAACAAGTCGAAACAGCTGCGATGCATACGTATCTTTCGTTGTCTTATGTCAAGTCCATACGATTATCATTCTATTCTATTAGCGTTATGCCACATTTCTAGACCCTCTGTTACCCTAAAACTTCAAGCGTTTGCGTCCATTTCATTCGAAAAATACATTTAAGTTTGGCGGATTTAGACAGCGCATGTCAAACGGGGAGCTACCCAATCGAAACGATTCGCAACCGACGGAAAGAATGAATATGCGCAAGTTCAGCCGATAAACTTATCACCAATTCACTGACTTATGTACCTTCTACGTGGGGAATCGCCTCATAATATATTGGTGTTTGAGATTGAAGTCGACTGTGAAATATGGCTTATTGGTAAAGTTTTATTTTAGTTGTCACAGGTGCGATGAGATTCGTGGTTTTACTTTTACAGCAATAACTGTGTCGGTTGAGTAATAGTCTTGGAAAGAATTCACCCTATTATGTTGGTATTGTAGTGTTGAAGTTCGGCTCACATTTACGTTGTAGGTCGACTTGAAACACTGAATTCTTAAAGCTTGATTTATCGCTAATCGTACTTTAAACGTCATTGTACTCTGTCAGTTGTTTGAAACTGATAGAGATAGATTAGGTAAGTTTTAGTAGGATTTAGGCTAAACACAGTTTAAGATTTACTTACTAATTTACTACTTTTGTTAGTAAAAGTCAATGAGAATATAGATACTTATCTATACTATTAATAAAGAGGTACCGTTTGTGACTTTGTTTGTTTGTATGTCGAGGCTAATCTCTGGAACTACTGGTCATATTCCAAAAACTCCTTAACTGATAGAATGCTATATTTCTTGTGGGTAACATAGGCTATATTTTAATTTAATAAACAAACTTTTTAAAAACTCAAATCCACGCGGAAAAAGTCGCGAGGAAAGTACTAATGTTGAATAGTTATAATGGAATAAAAACTTATACACACATAAACTGCAGCGTCTCATAAATACAAACAAAGTAATTTAACAGGGCTTGACACAAACTTCTTAGTATCCTAGGCATATATTTTTAAAACTATCAATAAATGTCATACCTACCTGCAATTTTCATTATAGTTTTCACTGATTTTCAATAGTTTTGTTAACACGACTATTAAATAACAACTTCGCGTATGTGCACAACGATTGTGACGATCCCACGACAAGTGGTTGCTCATTTAATCACTCCGTAGGTTGTGATGTTTTATTCAAGGCTATAAACAGTAAATGGGCGAACGACGCGCAAAGCACGTTTTATGATGTGTTACACGGAATACAAGCCGCTATATTTTCAATTTCACGAAACAATTATTCCGCCATGTCATCAATCGGATTCCCGCTTTGATTGCGCGGCAAATTCGTTTTGTTTGGACACAAAAATTGCAATATAAAGAGCTGCCACATCATTCCCTTTCGGTTTAACGTAGATTGCTTCCAAAATGTAATATTGTTTGCAATTCATTTTCGACAAGCGATTGGCCACTTTTATTTGTCTGTTCCCTTTTTATTCCGATACTAACTTAATATTTTACGCGAGTATAATAGTGGAGGAGAAAAACTATGTTATCGAATTCGTATAATTTAATTGAATGGAAAATCTTCTCCGGGAATCGTGTCGAAAGTTGTGCGAGCCGAGGGGAAGTGCCCTGGGCACAATATAATACTTGAGATAGAACAAATGCGAGCACACCTTGTCGCAACTTCTTTACCAGAGCGTCAATAATGGCACTTGTATTTATATTCTGTTGGAATAAATACACCTCGCCTCTTTGTTACCAGAAATTGTCTGTCTTGTACCTACTTGAAATGTAAATAAAACTGAATTACTATCTTAGCCATCCATGGTAGCCATCTTGACTTGTGTATAAAACGAGCACCGGATCAATTTAAAAATAATTTGTTTCTAGATGTAACTACATAAAAACTTCTGTAAAGATTTTATACTCTATTCGCGTTTTTAGGGTTCCGTACCTCAAATGGAAAAAACTGAACCATTAAAAGATCACTTTGTTGTCCGTCTGTCTGTCAAGACCCTTTATCTCGGGAACGCGTGGTGTTATCGAGTTAAAATTAAAACCATATACTCAAGTCTGCGGTCCCTTAAGCTGTAAAAAAATAAAATTTCTAAATTAACGAAAAATAAAGATACAGCCGTTTCTGTCGCAAAAACGTATATTTCGACACTCTCAAGGAAATCAAAATTCATAGGGTACTTGCAGTTGACCTAGAACTATGAAGTTTGGCAAGTAATATCGTCTTATACTACAAATACAGAGAAGAGTCTGAAAACCATACATATTTAATTAAATCACAAAAAATAGGGTCTTTATGCAAGGAACGGGTGCAGTGGCGTAGCTACCGGAGGTCTAGACGGGGCAGTGCCCCGGGGCTCCCAAGATCATCCTCGGACTCTGACTTACAAACTTTAAATTAAATTTTTGAAAAAATACAGGCTGGTTTCACAGTCGCGCTGGCCATCGGACAGCACGTTTCAACAGCACGCGCTTGAAGCAAGGTGGACCTATGAGAAACGCGGCGCGCTTCAACAGCGTGACTATAAAACTACTAGTGAATTTACAAGCACGCGAGTCTAGTGAATTTACAAGCGCGCGCGTCTGGACGGCGCGGCGCCACTCGACGGCGCGACTGTGAAACCAGCCTTATATTGCACGCCGCGAAGCGTTGGTACCTACTTATAGTAGACTGATTTTAAAAACGATATTATACGCTCACTTTCAACAAGTCATTATTTATGTTGTCGCACACGGGAAACCGTGGAAATAAACATAATTATAATAAATGGTCTATAAAAGTAAGCCGTTAAGTAAAATAAACTTTATTGCAACAAAAAACCTTTTATAGCAAACTTTTTCTCATTTTTAATTGTTTTTTTTTTCGTTTAACTATTACTTGAAATATAATATGTTTACTTAAGAAACGAAACGTTTGACAGGAGTGTCAAACACTTGTACCACACTTGTATGAAAGTATTCGTACGAATATTTGCTGGAAACGGAAGCGTTTGTCTCGTTTTTAGGGTTCCGTAGTCCCCTATAAGGAACCATTATAGTTTTGCCATGTCCGTCCGTCTGTCTGTCTATCTGTCTCTGTCTGACCCCAGTTTAGCTCATAGACTCTTAGTACTAGAAATCTGTAATTTGGCATGGATATACACATATATGTACCCATAAATTTGTACGGAACCCTTGGTGGGCGAGTCCGACTCGCACTTGTCCGGTTTTTTTACGTTACATCATGGTAATCTGAAAATTCGATGCCGTCACTTCGTAACGATATAAAAACCTATACATTTTAAAATTCAGTTGCTGATCTCAAGTCTGCTTACTGCTAACGTTTACAAATACAATCTTAAGATCAATTTAATCGTATTTAAGCAGCCAGAGTGTGGCTCGTTGGTTTATACATCAGCAATTTCTTTGCAACGTCAACCTGCGGTACCAACGCCTTAGCATATCTAGATGTCCGAATGAGTAGGCTAACTCACAACTAGTGACGTCCTACTAGAAATGGTTACAAAGACGATTGAATAACTTCTTCTACTTATAGTGGTACCTGGACCTGGCTAACCTACTTTCGAGCGGCCAATCAGAGAAAGCAAAGTATGTTCTATGATTTTTCAATTCAGAATTGCTTCATTTCTCTTTTTGAGTGTTAACCTGGTGCGGAGGCTTGGTGTGTTCACGATTGCAATAGTTTTATTGTAACCGGAACCAAGAGCTTAACCTGCCTTCGTTCTCTATTAAATTAACCACTTTCAATTATCTTTGCTTTCAGAAATTATAAATGTTTTTCGATAGAACAAACAGTCAAGATCCAAAATGCGCTGATGAATGCGAATGCGGAAACGAAAAGAGCACCGCATATATCTTCATCTTACAATCGGAGGAGGCTGCGGCGAAGCGCCTCTTACGTAGAGCGTAATCAGACTGCAGCCCCGAGCTAATCTTGATGTACTATTCCTAGACGTTGCTTGTTCGTGTTATTGTACTCTTTTCGCGTTCCGGTATTAAAGTCCACATGCATCTACTGAGTACTCCAACATCTCGGCAATAACGAACTAGGTTAACTTTCATTAAATGTAAAGTCGAGTACCTACTTTACATAATGACATTGTGACTTAAAAAAATACACACAGACACACACACACACACAAAGAGAGAACGAGAGAGCGCAAAGATTTTTTCCTCGCGCGGATATTGCGAAAACTTTACGAAGTTGTTTGTGTAGTTGTCAGCGTCTAAATCATAAATAAAATGCGAACGTTTAAAGCGGATGAAGTTTAAAGGACTTAGCTTGGATGAAAGTTAAAAAGCGCTGCAATTCATGCAGCGCAGGTGACCAGCGGTTTATCAGCGCGTAGCAGGCGGGGGCGGGGCGGGACGGCGGCGGGACGTCGGCGGGACGGCCGCGGGACGCCGGGACAGCCGGGCACACCTATCGTGGACGTAGCTCGGCCGCGCCGCGTCGCGGATAATCGCCTCATTTATAAAGTTTAGCGGGACAAAGCTGCGAGAGTTTTTGATTGAAAACAAACTTAGAAGGGACAGCCTCATTTGAATAAGTATTCTGCGAATAAAGTGTGGCTTTATGTTTTCCTTTAGGTGTTTTTTCCCCTTTGTTATGCAAAGCAATGTTCCACCTTGTTTAGGTACTACAACACGCTTTATTTTTGAGTGAAAGACTCTTTTGAAGTTAAGCTCTCCCCGTATAAATTATTTTATTTCTGTGTATTGTTCTAAAGAGCCCGCCTTTTGAAAGTTAACTTGATAGTCGTTTCTGATTTTTCGACCTGGCATCATTTATTAGTTCCCCTTCTGCAGTTAAATTGGGAATTAGTTGTATTTTATTAGCATTAAGGCCACAAATCTACGTATGAGGTTATCTTCATCTAAATAAATATTGCTAAATATTTACTAATTGAAGGAGGATTACTTAATCGAGGAGCTCGATGGTGTAGTGGTTAACGCGCCTTTCGCAAAGACCGGTCATCGGATAGGTGACCAAAAATTTTTCCATTTCGAGCTCCTCCGTGCTTTGGAAGGCACGTACAGCCGTTGGTCACGGCTGTATTAGCAGTCGTAAACAACTACCGTTTATGTAGGTTTATGGCGCATTCTCCCAGTCCATCTATATGGAAGGCTCGTGCCCCAGCAGTGGGGACATTAAATGAGATAAGCTGATGATGATTTACTAATTAAATAATTGTTACATACTTCAGTAGGTACCTTAAATCTATTATAAAGCGCTTGGGGTCACCGAGACCCAAAGTCTTATTATTAATTATAAAATCGTTTATTTGTCTTTCAACAAAAATACATACAACAGAGATCGCGCTAGGACCGCGATCTCTGTTAATCTATCCTTACAAATAGAGTACATATTATATAAATAGTTTAGTTTAGTTCGAGACTTATCCTCGATACTCAGTCTATAGTTGTTATAATGTGGTACTACGTAAGTTGCTGTAGAAGGCAACGCACAAGAAGTATTGGCTACGAGAAGCGTCCAGGAGCTTAACGCTGTATCAACTGGATCCACATTATTTTTTATACGTTACGGGCTGCAAACGAGCATACGATCTGGCCCCCAACCGCCTAACTCTATCGCCATCGCTTTCACTATCGCGCTCTATAGTTTATGGCGTTATCTTGTCATTATAGGTATCTATGATATCTATGATAGCGATAGAGTTAGGCGGTTGGCCCCCTGCTTGATTGAAAGAGGTCACCTCAGCCTATGGATGCATGAGACACCAAGAATATATATTTCACGCTAGATCCTGAAGTTTTATTTCTTATATTCTGTAATATAACTGGCTATAATGTACTATATTTTTCCATAGTCGCCTTCTAAGCGACAACTATTGATAAAAATCACCGCATCTGTTTGCGTTAAGTCCACTAATTACCATAATCACAAGTCTGGCCTGTGTTAACCGGTGGGCTCGCTAATACAGCGGCGAGTTAGTCGAAGGACGCGAGATTGTCTAATCAGCGTCACATTGACAATGTAACGTGATAATTAGGAGCCGGCTTGTAGCAGGCTTTTCATTATCTGTTGCCAATGTGTCTAAACTAATAGTGGTGATGTATAGAATGGACTACAGTTAGCGCCGGAGTTAATATTTCGATTTCACTTGTTTGAGTTGACAGGTAACCTGTATTTAGGCACGTCTCCGAGACCCCAATTGTAACCCTTTACTTATGAATATTGATTTATGTGAAATATCGTGATATCATTACCACCAGACCTCGATAACATAGATCTAAAGATAACTTTATATTTTTTATTAACACCAAGAAAAAAAAATACAAATATATCGTTACTTATTTTCGTGTTCAATATCTTTTGGTGTTACCTGAACATACTGTATAAGACACATAAGATTTTTTACAATTTACGTGCTTTCCTATTGCAAAAAAAGTCGTTATCCGTTTTGTTTGTTTGTGTGTTTTTTTAACTGTTTGTATGAATACTCTATTTACAAATAATAAAAATAACGAACCAACAGCGAACGTCAGATTACTGCGCAAACGCCGTCAGTTTTAATTGCACTGAGTTCAGTTCAATTGTCGCTCCTCCTGGCCATTTTACAAGCTTTTATTTATTTTCACCTGTCCCGATGTTTGTTTGTGATCAAATCTTGCAAGTTATATTTGACCCACTTCCCGGTTACCGATTGAGCTGAAATTTGTCATGCATGTGTAAATTGGATGACAATGCAAAATTATTATAACTTGGAGCTGATCTGATGATGAAACCGGAAGGTGGCCATAGGAACTCGGTTGTTAAACGACACAATCCCATCGAGTTTGTGCTCGTATAATTTGTCTTGACGAGAACTTTAGTGCTAGGTGGTAACCAGGGTCTAATGATTGAGCTGGAAGATGGCCTTAGGAACTCAGTAACTAAACGACACAACCTCATCGAGTTT
The DNA here is from genome assembly GCA_949315975.1 of Eudonia truncicolella. Classification (NCBI taxonomy): domain Eukaryota; kingdom Metazoa; phylum Arthropoda; class Insecta; order Lepidoptera; family Crambidae; genus Eudonia; species Eudonia truncicolella. The sequence goes on along the minus strand of OX438831.1, from coordinate 7,193,732 downwards.
GGGCTCGTATGATTCGTCTTGACGAGTACTTTGGTGCTAGATGGTAACCAGGGTCTGATGATGGAACCGAAAGGTAGCCATAGGAACTCGGTAGTTAAACAACACAACCCCATCGAGTTTGTACTCGTTTGATCCGTCTTGACGAGTACTTTGATGCTAGATAGTAACCAGGGTCTGATGATGGAGCTGAAAGCCATAGGAACTTGGTAATTAAATGACACAATACAATCGCGTTTGGGTTCATATGATTCGTCTTGACAAGTACTTTGGTGCTAGATGGTAACCAGGGTCTGATAATGGAGCTGGAAGATAGCTATAGGAACTCGGTAATTAAACGAAACAAACCCCATCGAGTTAGGGCTCGTATGATTCGTCTTGACGAGTACTTTGTTGCTAGATATGTCATATCATTAACATTGCGCCTCCGGGTAACAGGGCGAACCCTGTTGTACTGAAGCCCTTATCCCCCTACAAAAATACTAAAAAGTTAACAATAAAATTAAAATAAAAAAAAACTTTTTAAAAACAAGCCTTTATTACTCTTTAATTAAAAAAAACTAAAAAGTTAAAAATAATTTAATCTTGATAATAAGAAAAAAAAATATTTTAAGCGTGTTACATTTTGATGGAACATTAAAGAACATTTAGCATATTACATCTTCATTATTTTTCTTTTGCAATCACAATGTAACACGTTTTTATTTATAATTTTTTTTTCTTTATCAAATTTTTTTTTAAATGTTTTTGTTTTGTTTATATAATTTTATCGCAAATTTTGTTGCGAAACAAATTACAAAAATACAAATGTTGAAAAATTTCCACGAGCAGGATTTGAACCTGCACCCTTTTGACATACCGGGTCAGGTGCTCTTCCAATTGAGCTATCGTGGTTCTAACCAGCCCGCCGAAATTATTCAACACTATTTACTTTTTTACTTTGAAAGCCAAAGGCACCCATTCAATGTCAACAACTACCGTCATTAACACCCGATCATAATATTTTTACAAATACTAAAGATCAGTTAAAAAGTAGGCAAGCTATTTATAAAATGTTTTTGTTTTGTTTAAATAATTTTATCGCAAATTTTGTTGCGAAACAAATTACAAAAACTTTGTGAAAATTTGTTTCGCAACTAAATTTGCGATAAAATTATATTAAATAGCTTGCCTACTTCTTAACTGATCTTTAGTATTTGTAAAAATATTATGATCGGGTGTTAATGACGGTAGTTGTTGACATTGAATGGGTGCCTTTGGCTTTCAAAGTAAAAAAGTAAATAGTGTTGAATAATTTCGGCAGGCTGTTTGGAACCATGATAGCTCAATTGGAAGAGCACCTGTCCTGGTATGTCAGAAGGGTGCAGGTTCAAATCATGCTTGTGGAAATTTTTTCAACATTTGTGTTTTTGTATTTTTTTTACCCTTTTAGTTCTTTTTTTTATTAAAGAGTAATAAAAGGTTGGTTTTAAATTTTTTTTCGATTAAACACCCCAAACAAATTAAATATAAACTCGCATTTTAAACTTCGAACAGGCTAAAAATAAAGAATGGAAGGCACCAACGAGTCTGTTGCTAGCAACGAGTTACTTACGAACTCTTTTCACTAATATTTGATGAAGGGGCCGACGTCGGCATTAACAGCCGCAACACAATTATAAAAGGATCGATAACAATCGTCTAAGTTATTTAGAAGTGGGTGCTAGTATGTGTTACACGTGGTGTTTCTTGTGTCTAGCAAATATGGAAGTAAACGGAGGGTATGTGGGCTTTGCATGTCAGCGCAAACTACTAGTGTGCATCAATCGAATAAAGAACAATTGAATAAAGATTACCTTCTTTTTTTATAGGTAGAACTTTCGGCAAGGTTTTATCTACGGTCTTAAACTCTTTAGTGTGTATTGTTGCCTTTTTGATACTTAAGGTTGATGACCTGGTCCATTTCGGTAACTATACCGACTATGTTAATAAGAAAATCACAGTCACAGACGTTCAAGCGTGTTTGTCATCACTTCATCAGTGAGGGCTTTGCAGTTCTGCTTCCTGATGCGCTTTGCTATGGTTTAACGTAGTGGGTACCCTGCCGACATAGATATCTGAGCTGCTGGTGGCCCAGCTCTTCAAATCATCTTATCTGACACGACGACCAGTACTTTAAGTAACAAAGTTGTAATACTATTAATATAGTTAACAAATAATTGTCTTGCAATTCGTTCTATAGCAGCTCTTGTTAAAAAGTTGTAAGTATCTAATATTACAACTGCTGAGTGGGAGCATCTTAAGGTACACAGCAATTATTAATTTTGTTGTTATAGTTGTCACTATGGCTTTGATCTAACTAGGCAAGCTTAGACCACCCCCTTATACCAACTCCCTACTAGGAATCGAACCCGTGACTTGTAGGTTTAAGCCCGATGATTTTACCATTACACCGAGATGTCGTTAAATGTGACGTAGTACAATTCATTTTTTATTATTTCCGTGTGCATTTTACGCATTGCCGACAAGCCATTATATGTTTAAATGGTGGCTGCAGTAACTTCAGTTTCACGATGCGCATAAAGCTGAAGAGTTTTATTGATGTTCTCCCTTCCCTGAGATAACAGGTTGCGACAAGGTAAATTATAACTATGTTTAATCTGAAATTGTTTCGTAACATCTGAAGTGGGTACATACCTTGTAGGTAGGTACTACTACTACAAAGAGTGTCGAAGTTATATTGTTAATACAGAAAAGCTCACTTTGGCTTACAGCTGGTTATTTTGCTTACTGAAGGTATGTTAATCATCATCATTCAGTGCCGTATTTATACTGAAGTTTGGAGATCAGTATATAACATTTTCTGCGATACCATACAGCTTGTATGTTAATACTCAATGTTAACTTAATTTGCTCGGATTTAATCTAACCAACCTAATTGGTAGATAGCAAGGTGTTTTAAAAAAAAGTCTATCTATTAATTATAAGTCTATAATCGAAGAATTGCTTAATTTTAAATTTATTATAACTATGAAAAGAAATATTAAATACACTAAGAAATGTTGCTTCTTTTTGTGAGTTTAAAAAGAGATATTCAACGTCTGTTTTTGTATGTCCAAACTTGTAAGATTACCATGTTTCTTTTAGAATTCTCGAAACAAATTCTTTGTGATGGCAGCGAACACAAAAATAAACGACTTCCCAAAAGTTGCAAAAAACGCCGAAGGATTTGCGTTGAACAAACACACACAAAGACATTCACCCTTAAAAAATATTTTACTAATTTAAGATGACCTGATTTAATCTTCTGTTAATACGTAGTTCCACTGATTCATAACCATTTCCTACATTCTTAAAGGTTATCAGACAGATTTATGAGTTCATGTGTAAAATCATAATAGGCATGTATGTAGGTCTAAGAGTAGTCCTAGAATAAGCACAGAGTACTTATAAGTACTTAACCCAACCCTACCGCTCGATAATCAACATCTTGAATCACGTACAAAATAAACCTTGAATTCAGTTTACACAATTGTTAGGAAAATTCATTTGTTAATGCAAATGGTACGCATAGTGCCAAATGCGAATTTTACATCGAAGTTAGTTCAAGAGGTAACTAAATCACAGATAGTTGAGAAAATCCAATTATCGCTTGCACAATGGGTCGCGAAACAATCTAAACTAAGAAAATTAATCTTCTGAGTCCAGAGAGGAGTACTGTCTGTGCAAACTTAGACAATGGATTTATATTTCATCGATTTGGGGTTATCGGAAGTGAACTGTGACGGGATACCAAGCTGAAGTCCAGGCTTTAGAGTAATTATTTGAACTGAATAGAACAGAGTTTGATTTTATTAGTATCGATAGATGAGTTGAGGGTATATAGCATTGAGAGTCAAATAATTTCACGCTTCATGCTGCTAACGTTTTGAATTTAAAGCTGGTCGTGTGAAATGCATAACGTTCAATACTAACGTTTTTATTTATGGATCAGAAAACTTAACAGCCATTTTGTTAAAATTACGATTTTTGGAAAAAAAAATACTAATGCTTTATTGTTATATACGTCATATTATGTGCATAAAGATCAATATTGTATATACAATTATACCTATATAGGCTATGTACAAAAACCGCTGCGCTTTGGAATTCAAGTAACTAATTACAATAGCTATACACATTACTCTTCTCTTCGTACAAATTCGATTTGAAATAAAAACACAATATTATACCAACTACACACTCTATGATAATTATTATCGTATCTAAAACAAAAACAAAACTATAAAATGTATATATTTTTAGGCTCAGAAGTGGTAATTATTTAAAAAAAGACAAATTATAACAAGAAACCAGTTTATTATTTTAGTAATCTAAAATCTCAAGAAAATCACTTTCAGTTTACACAAAACAGAACTTTTCTAAACAAACTAAACAATTACACACCTGATAAATAATTGAAAACACGATAAACGAAAATGGCTCAGGTGACCTTAAATCAATCGACAGCGATTCAGGAAGTCTTCCGTCCACTATAAGCGCCAAGAAGCAAATGAGTTTGCCTGCGTAGGCACTCGAATTATATAGGCTGTGGCGAGTAGTTTGACGGCATGGAGGGGGTGTTCCTTACAATATATTTATTCGTAGCGGAGAAAACGTTCGTCAAATTGACTAAGCTGAAAATCGACAGAAACGAGGCGTGCATCGTGAAAGCAGGTAATATTACATAAATTGAACGCAAAACTTCTTGGCAATCTGAGTCCCGTTGAAAATGAAGCAAATAAAGTTAAGATGGCATGCTAGTTGAGAGTCGCGATTGCGTCGGCCTAGCGCACCGGGAAATATAAAAAGTCACCTACCTCTTTAATGTTAAAAAAAAAACTTTAGAACGAACTCCAAATAGTTTGATTAAGTATTTTTTTAACTAACTTAGTTTAAGTAAGTCCTTTATCTATGCTCAATTATTCCGGCTGTGTCGAATTTTTTTGGAGAAAGTTTTCAGATTGCCTCAAACGGCATTTTCAGCGTCACTGGACCTTTTTGGGGGCGGCAAGAAACTTAAACGTTTCCTTAAAACATGTGAAACAAAACACCGTCACAGGTTTTATAGTGGAAATGGCATCACGCACTAGAGCGTATCCCCGTTCCTTACTAGATTCTGCGAAGGGGTTCAGATCGGATCGGGAACAATCGGATTAGGTTTATTATGTCCGTTATTGGAATATTCTATGTACGGATTAAAGCTCACTAAACTACACTAGGTACCTAGATCGAAGGTAAATCTCAATGATTGGTGGCTTGGCCGCTATGATTCCGATTCGTTGCGTAAAACCATCTCCATCTTTATATCCAAAATGATGATCCGTAGTCTCATTGCACGGAACAATTACGTTATTTCGTTGCCGTCCAATAAGTTGCACAATAATCAATAGCAAATTACCCACCCCTGCGGTCAAGTGGTAAGGAACACCGATCTCAGCCCAGAGGTCTCGGGTTCGATTCCTGGGGTACGTTTGTACTCGGTTTAGTTCATAAAAGAGGGTTTCTTTTAAGTCCGCCTAGTTAGTAGCATTGTTCTGTTCCTATAGTTAGAGATAAGATAGCCAGTTCCTTAGCTGTTATTCTTCCAGGTGAAGTGTGCTTCCACCTTCAGACCTTGTCATTACTTCATGAAATTCAAGTGCTTATCCGTGTAAAAAAGTGGACTAGCCGTGATGGAGTCAGGGTTACGATTGGATCACGCAGTTTTGAATTAGCAGTATTTTTTAACTTAGCAGTACTGATCGCTTTCAAGATTTCTACCTTGCATCAGCTGATAATCCGCTAGGGTTTAAAGGTGAAAACGTCGTATTTTTAATCACACAACACACTACTTTATCAGTAAACCTCTTTCAATTGAGTCGATAATTGTAAATATTTGATTTTTACTGAAGCCGACAAACGGTCATAATTATGGTCCCCTCGATAAAGTAACTGATAAGCGTAGTCTATTGACACTTGTAACACTGGTATGGTTTCACGTGGCTGACCTTGGGGACTTAGATGCTTCTATGTCCAGTAATTTACTGGATCTTAAATATGGAAGATAGAAATAAAAGGCATTTCTGCATAGCACTTGACATAGTTTTAAGGGTATATATCCTGTCTTTAAAATCTACCAGCTTTAACTGTAGAAAATGTTTATATTTAGTGGGACTTTAGAAACGAAGATCGTTCAGGTAGCAATGTATGCTGCAAAAGGTGAAATGAAAAGTCTTTGTGCATTTAGCACATTCGATCGATTCGATTCCCATCTGAGCTTTGACAGGCTTGTTGCTTTTTCTCGTAAAATTTTATGTTGTAACATTAGCTTGTGTCAAAACTAGGAATAGATAAATGTTGACCAATCAATGACCCAAACCCTTTGAAGAAAGTATGGGACTTTACTAGAAACCTTTAGGGACATTTGCGAACACTTGACGCACCAAGATTATATTTTACACTGAAATTCAGCAAAACCCAATTTAAACAAAGCTCCAAAGTTGCATTTACCCATCTGGAAGTCCTTTCTTATTTTAATATTTACAATGAAAAAAACTGGAGTCATCATTTGAGGGGAGTGTTGATGAATCCGTAAGACCTTCTCAAAGCATCTGTAGTCCGACAGGTGACATCAAATATCTACCTTCTTGTTGTGGAGTTTACGTCGCATTGTCATATTCATTCGTAAAATTGATTGGTTATTTCCTGTATTCGAAATATGAATGTTTTACGGTGGCCATCCAATGTATAAAAGGCTCGAATGAGGTTCTCATTTATTGATGATGTTTGCAAAATTCAGCATTCGGACCAACACATTGTAAACAATCACGGGCTGTTGATTTTGACAAATGTTTATTTTAATGATATGCCATAATATAACAGTAACACTTATTTATTTAAGAATTAAATAATCATTATCTTTTCTTATACACATTACTATGATAACGAGTTGAGCGTCAGTACTTTTTACTTAAACTTAAATTTATATTAGAAACATATACTATGTCTTTAGAAGTAAAGATGGTGACCTATATCACTTCTCGCGTAAAAGCTTTAATGTAATTTTGCAGTTATTATTACTTACGTATTCGACAATATTACATATAAAGTACTCGTGGGCTTTAATTTATAATAGTTCAAAGTCATAAAATCAGTGTAACGTGAAGCACTAAAATAAAATGGTGGTAGATCGTGCATTGTTTTGAAAAATGTATGGTATAAATTAGTCTGAAAGCTCACCGCATTTTGTCATCCAAGGTGAACAGTAAAAGAGAGAAATTAAAATTCTTGATTTAAAACCAAAACGAGCAGAGTTGCATTCGTGAGATACGCTCCGCTGGGCTCGTTTCCTTTTCGCTGTCACAATTTTATCTTTTTCTTAAGCGTCTCATTTTTCTAACAGTTTGAGTGTCTTCTCATTAGCAGAAATAGAATTTTAACAAAATAATTTTATTATAAGCTGATTTAATTTGAACATGCCTACTTTCAGAAGAGTTGCACATTTTTTATTTGATAATGATCGAGAAGAGTAGTTCTATGACTCTAGAATTTTTCTCTTAAAAAATAATTAGTTTTTAGTTAACGGCTGATACAAATGATAATATAATATTTACTAATTATATGTTTTAATATTCATTATTGTTTAACGTAATTATAAACAGATCCACATACAGTGAATAGGTTTCTACATTCTCTAATTTGCCCTGGAGTATTGAAAACGCCCGATGAATATAAAACTTTTAAAAACAATTTATATTTTTTTACATTAAAAATGTAAAGCGTCGAATACGTCGCATGTCTGAATAGCTCATAAATTTTGATGTGGCCTTAACGCAAATATCAAATTTGTGACCGACTGTCCCAACGCGTCCCGTCATCCCACCGCGTTTAATATTTCAACAATTCGCCTCACGCGCTATCTTCCACGGCCCTCCTGATTGCTCCTAAATTGAACTAAAAACTTATTCAATGCTTCTAAAACGTTCCAATTATTATATCCCCAGAAATCACGACATTCTCATTCTTGAGTTGTCATTATGCATTTAATCTTTCGTTATCTTCCGATATCGCACCAAACTTATCTTCCAACAGATTGTTCAAATTACATCTTTAGCAAAAACCTTCGTAAGATTACCTCCCTAAATCAAAATCAGTACGTTCGTAATTTGAAATTTCTGTCTGCATTTGGAGATTAAATTTTAAGTTTACCCGATTGTAAGTAGTTTGCTTGGTAACAATTTATTACCCTGGCGTGTAGAGCTCGGAATAGCGTTAAGATGTTTTCAATAGAACGCCGACTACGGGATGTAAAGTTTCGCAATAGTGCGCTCTCGGATTGTGCAATTATTGCCAACCGAGTCCTGATTGAATTCTTAGGTCAAGTTTGCTCTGGAAGTTTGCATAAAAGACCCCTTGAAAATTAACAATTTCCTTGTTTTTTCTTCTTCGTATAGCTTCAATAATCCACGACAATTCTTGAAATATTTGCAAGTCCGAAAGTGGTAATCGCGTCCAAAACATTTTAATTTACATCAAAAATTCTCCGTAAGCTCGGTAAAATTTCCGCCCAAATTGACCGAGCAGCAACATTTCGTTAACACGCATGTCATGTCTGGAAGTTCCGTTCGTGTTTTCGGTAGACTATTCGGAATTTAAAATGGATTCGTTTATAAAGGCATTTACTAGGGTTCGCATTTTCGATGAGGGAGAAGCGGCAGGTGAGTGACTTGTTTGCCGGCGCTGGCAACACGAGCAAAACGGGACAGTTTAGTCGGCGCCGCTAGCGCCCTCTATAAATCAGCCAGCGATTGACGCCTTCCTACAGGGAGTGATCTATTCTGCTCCCACCATGATACAGCTTCACTTGCAAGGATTTTTCACCCACGGATAAGTTTCGACGTTGAAATTCGAAGTACAATGCGCTGGGTAGACGACGTTACTTTATAAAGTGTAATCCTTTCTAAAAGTTTTTCAATGAATGTTGTTATTGCTGGCTTGCTTCAAGTTTCTCAGCTCATTATAATTTTATTTCATCTTATATTTAAGGTTCTGTATGTGGAAGAGTATTTTTATTTGGCTAGGGGAACTGACTTTCTTATCTGTTGTGATATTTACCGATAACTAATGAATTGATTTGTGTTTCCCATCATCTATCAAGAAATAACAATATTAACTCGTCCTTATAAGTTATGAAAAAATAAGGAAATAGGAACTTAACAGTTTACAAATTTTTCTTTTGATTAAAATATAACGAGATTTTTTTTTGTTTCAGGTAACACCAGTAACATTTTAACAAGGACACCATCTACCAAAAATGAGGACTTGTATGTGTATTTGGTATCTCTCTATTGCGTAATCATCATATATCATCATCATCATCACCAGCTCATTTTATATCCCCACTAGTCTAGCGCCGAGCCTTCTCTATGGATGGATAGGGAGAACGGGCCATAAACCACCACGCGGGCCCAGTGCGGATTGATGGTTGGTATTGCGTAATTCTATTAATTAAAAATCAGTAAATGGCAGATAAGTTTCTACCTGTAAAGAAAAACAAAGGTTGTAACACTTTTAAAATTACAGTTAACAAAATATACTTATACACATTTATCATACATAAACAAATCGAATCACGAAACAAAGAAAACAGACTTATTTCTGGATTTAAAATAAAAAACGCAGAATTAAAATTTCAATGATCGTTGACGTGATTCGCCAAGCCTTACCAATATTGACTTTACTAACGTTACGTGGCAGACTTGATTCCGTATCGATTTCCTAGACATTTATAGACAGCCCATTTACTTTGAAGACGCTCATAGTGGTCAATTTACGTATGGAATTACGGACATGGTGGCGCCTTGGAATACTTTAGAAGGTATTTTTCATATAAAACTTGATAAAGTGTAATAATGTTACTAATAGGTACTATATTGGGTTCATAATATGTTAAAGAATATTTTGGCCTAAATTGTATCCAAAAAATAATACAGTATATTCTCGCATCGTCTGCTATATTCTAAACAAAGATTGTAATTCAGTGGGGATCATCATTCATCGTTTTATGATAAAAGTCTATCAATGAATTCCAAACATGCGCTGATAAAACATGAGAAAAATAGATGATGAAACCCAGTTCTTTGATCACCTAGACTTGATGAAGTTTCTCGCCAATTGTTAGCCTGGCTTGGATGCTGTAAATGCTGTTAGCAGCCGATAAAAAAAAGGAAGAGTATGTAGGCACAATCTAGAAAGTTTGGAACTCCAAAGACAATATGGTATTACAGGCGAAAAAATATTGGTTGGAGAATTGAATTATCAGAATAGAAAACGTTGCCTAAAATATTCGTGTATGAAATACAGTGAAGTAAATTTGTCATGACACTTCTATGCATTTTTGATGCTTTCTACGAAGCGTATGTAGAATTTACGGAATATTCTACATTTATGGATTTAATAAATTAAGATACTATTGTAGAATACATATTAATTTAATGTGTAAATGAGGTTGTTTAAAATCTTGTGGGATTCTGATCTAAATAAAAAAAACAATATAAGAGACTACGACAATGGTTAATTTTATTGTATTAAAAACAAATTCTCAGTATAAAAATGTACCATCTCCAAATAATAATGAGATCTCATTGTAAATAGGTTTCATGTACTGGACACAACATCTTAGAAGTCAACGCAGTGTCCGTAACGTTGTTTATTAAATCAACACCATCGAATTACCAAACGATTGGGGCAAATTACCTTGAACAAATTCTCATTATAAAAATGTTGAAACTCCAAAAATAATAAGATCTCATTGTTAAGTACTGAACACAACAATCTCATTGTTAAATAAGTATTTTCTAATGGACACAACGTCTTAAAAGTCAACGTGTCAGTGTCTGTAACGTTGTTTATAAAATCAATACCATCGAATTACCTAACAATTGGGGTAAATCACCTTTCAGAACACTTTCAACCCACTTGCACGGCAGATCGGGCCGGTGTCCGCGACGGCAGACTAGGGGCTTAGCTAGTCCGCTCACGCGTTTCCTTCAACAGACCCTGATTGCTGTCCGATCGAAATTATATTTCGGGGCACATTCAGAGCTGGACAAGATTGCTTGCAGTATTACCGGCCGTTTCAATACCGCCTTGCATCGATCGTAATCTTGAAGTTTCGTGTTTAAATTAGGCAAATGTAGATTTTGAAATAGGCCGTTTTATTGTGCCATAAAACTCTTTATGGACGTGATTCAGGGAACATGGAGGGCTCCTGGTACTTTTGGGGACAAATGTCGATTCGAAAATATGGAAAGTTCCTTTTGTTGAGTTTATGCTACTGAATATTTGGTCTGTGATTCTAAATATTAAATAAAATATTAAATTGCGTCTGATGTTTGGCAAACTCACTATTTTAAGTAAAACTGATAGAAACAATGAAAATAAAAAAAAATCTCTTGCATATTTAAATAGTTTCAGTCCATGAGTTGCAAGTGGACGCGCCACCCGAAGTGTTCCGTAATTGTTTTTTGGCAAACGACTCAAAACTCACTAGCTGAAGAAGTTGGAGGCACCTCATAATTTATAATATGAAAGTTTACCTGACTTATTTGATCGGACAAATAAATCCCTTTGTGTTTCCATAATTTACCATTTTTCTCTTCAATTTCTTTGTTATGTTAAATTGTTTTTTAACTTAACTTTACATATTTATGTAGAAAAGATATTACGTACTCTTATTCTTATATATATATATATGTCTTAGCAGACAAAAGAAATAGACAAGCTTATGGTTGTTTCATAACTGTTGAAATAAATAACCGCATTATTAAGATATAAACGGTATAGTTTTAAGTTAAATTAAAAAAGAAAAAACAAATGTATACGTTGATGAAAAAAATAATAATTCATGTCTAAATTGAGCATTAGAGGCTCTTAGTCAGGCTTTTTTATTTTTTTATTTTACGGGTAAGCAGTGCCTTGACCTCACCTGATGTTAAGTGATGATAAGCCATTAATGGAAGCGCACTTCACCCGGGATCCTCAACTAGTGTGGCACTGGCTATCTTATCTCTAGCTGCCGGAACACAATAATGTTATAAACATTGATGTTATGGCGACATATTTAGATAAGATGGTGGTAGCTAGCCAGGTGGACAAATAATCCCTACCATTACCAATAAACCGAGTAGGTACACAAATATGTACCCCCGCTGGGAATCGAACCCGGGACCTCTGGGTCTAAACTGGTGGTCTTAACCACTAGACCACAGAGGCAGTTAGTTAGCGGTAGGCTAAACTACAAACCACGTTTTTTTTCTTATAAAGTAAAAGTAAAGTTAATAGCCTATAACCGTCCCATAGTCATCACTACCATTATAATGATAATGGCTTAATAAATGTTTACCAGATCAATTACAATTATATACAAACTATAATACTGAAATTGAACGAAGCGAGCAAAGCCGATCATAGCCACAGATTCGATTACTAATTTTGGAAGTTCAATCTTCAATCAATAATAGGTAAGCATTGAATAATAGGTTGGTTGCTACATGTTTAAAAGTTATTACCTACTCTCAATTATTTGTATATACACAAACATTCAAAACGTAAAAAATCCTGAAAAAATGGATACACTCCTATTTACAAATCAATAATATTTTGACAATTCATTTTCAAGAGTCACCGTGGCACGTCACCGAGGTAATTGAAGACAAAGAATTTACAGTTCTTTGTAAATTTAAATATATTTAAACTTATGTTAATTATGTGCCATAATAAAACATATAATATACTCGGTAGATGATTAAGACACCAATTTATTTATTAAGGGTTTTTCATTAAGAGCGCTCGAACTTTGAAATGAAATAAAACAACCTGTGGAAGTGATATTGCCACAACTTTTATTTTATTTTAAAGGATATTCGATGACATTATGTTTGGAATATAATTTCAGCCAAATGGCCGCCGAGACTCCGCCGTAGGTGGTGTATCCTGGCGGACCAATTTTAAATGACATCTTCGCATAAATGTGGCTCAATTTCACGAAGGACGCGATTTATGTTTGCCTTCAGGGCGGTAATTGACTGTGGTTTGTCTGCATAAACCAGAGATTTTACGTAGGTAGCGCCACAGAAAGTAGTCGAGCGGAGTTAAGTCAAACGATCTCGGTGGCCAGTTGATGTCACCACGACGCGATATGACGAAGCCCTCGAACTTCTCTTTCAATAAATTTAATGTTTTACGCCATAAATTGGACGCAACGCACGGAACGTTAGGCGAATAGAGCACTGATATTAATAATACATTTTAACAATTTCTACTCGTTGTTGAAGCGTGTAGCGTTCCATGGTGAATTGGGTAGTTGACAACAACAACAATTAATTCTAGAATAATAAACGTTTAAATGAAATCACGTAACAGTTCTTTATAACATTGACCAATTTTTTAATTGGCTTCAGCATGAATTTCTGTAACCTAAAAAGTTATTAGAAAACACTCAATTGACGGAAAGAAATAGTGACATCATAGTTTGCTAATCCCATACAATTTCTATTAAAAATAATCGTTTTGACAGTTGTTAAAAAGTTTCTATATTGACTAACCAGTCGACTACCCAATCATCACCACTGAATATATATTCATGTCAAATTTGACAGCTATCGCTTTACCAAGATGGCCGCTATACGCTGTCAAAGTTCGAGCGTCCCTATTGAGAAATCCTTTAGTTTATATGGCCTTTCATCTTTTAAAATATTTGACGCAAATATGTGTATCAACTCTAAAGCTTGCAATTCAGACCAACATAACATATCAGAAGTACATACTTAAAACCCTTTTAAAAAGTGCAAAACATTTTTCATTTATTAATTTAATATGTGTTTTAGCTACTCGTTACTTCGCGTGACACGGCGCCATACCTCAGCCCCGCAGAAAGAGTGGCCTACAGTATTTGTTAATCTTTCATCGTACATTCGAGAATGAACTGGAAAAGCCTTCGCAGGCGTCGAACAGTGCAAGGAATGCGCATCAATTTACGCGCAGCGTGTTAAATCTGAATACGTTGCATTTTATTTGAACGATTTTTCAACGTTACAATGTTTTTAATAGTAACGGGGAATATCTACAATCGATTTGCGTGTTCCGTTATTCCCATGCATTTGCGCGATCAATGTTTGCGTTATGACAAAAATAAATATTATTCCATAATGTATGATGAAATGACTGAAATCATTAAATTTTATCGATACTTAACAAATTATTTTTATATTATTATGTTTTTGACGATATATAAATTAACGTGTCATAACTGTTTAAAACGTTTATGTTCACTTTTATCCTAAACTCTAGTTATAAAACTGCATTTTTATTTTTGTTAAGTAAATCAAGAAATATGACGTAATTTATATATCGATTGGCTAGCTGGCTGTTACTTAATTGTTTTACTTTACTATACATAAGTTAGTAAGCTATCAATGGTCCTCGTTTTCTCAAAATAATTACCAATTTCATGATTGTTTTACAACAAAAATAAGTGGATAAAGTGCTAAAGAATTTTGCTACATTAGTATATTTACTGAATTTTTACCCTAAAATGAGCCCTTGCTCATGACTAGACTGTATGATTGACTGTATCAGTTGTATGTTTAAAGTCCGGTGTTTAAGGTCCGGTAAAGTCCTTTAGAGGCGCCCTCGGATTGCTCCGCTCCCTGATCCGATCTGAACCCTTCGGAGAATCTAGTAGGGCACGGGGACGCGCACTAGTGCGCGATGCCGTTCCCTCTAGAAAACTCTAGAAAACTAGGTTATATTCGTTTCACACGGCTTGAGGCGGCGAGGAACGTAAACAAACAAGCCCGGTGAAGCTGAAAATGCCGTCTAAGGCAATCAGCAATCTCTCTCAAAAAAAAAAATTCAGATCCCAAGGTAAGTAGCAAAAGCACTTGTTTTATGGAAATCAGGTACAACGACGGTATCACAACCACCCAGACCCGTCAAATGTATGATTGCTAATACGTAATTAAGAACATAAAGCTGAGTCTCCACGGAGTCTGACTGAGTAAAGGTTATCATAGATTATTGGCTATATTTATGCATGTATTCTACACATTTAAAATTATTTTTATTAATATTTACATATATTTATATATGTAAATCACTTAGTCACTTAGTCATTTCACTTAAATGCACCTACCAATGTAATCTCTGCACCACCCTATGGTTGACTGGTAGATGATGCCTCAGGCATTAAGTCCGCCATGGAGTATATGTTGCAAAAGGAAAAAAAACTCTCCATTTAAACAGCGCAAACATTACAAATAACACTGGCACGCAAGAAAAAAAACAAATCACCAATGTAACTTCTGTTATTTAGAACATTAACAGCTTTGTTCGATAGTAATAACGAAACAACTAGGTATTTTGGTTCCCATTTCAATTTAAGGATAGGACTCGCAGAAACTTAACCAACTCCAACTGAAGTTTACGAAACTCTATCCTCCTAGCTATTGTCTATTAAATCTGCAAGATACACTTGGCGAAACTGAGATATTTTCTCTGTGTTAAACAATTTATTAATGTTTGACATCACACAGCTGTTTATGTGAGTTTCAGTCAATGTTGGAATGTGAGTTAGTTAAACAGTGTAAATAAATATCTCTGAGAAATCTGTAGATTGTTTTCGCTCTTAATGGGATTTAATTTGGTATCTACATATTTAATCTGAGCGTCCTCTGCAAAACTTTTATTTGATTAATATTCTGGTGATCGACATATCTATCTGTGTAACAAATAATAGTTATAAACTGTATATAACTAACAATAAGTATATATTACATCATATTTACAAAGTAAATTAAACTACTTAAAAATTAAATGGTAGTGTGTTTTCAACGGTGTTACAAGCAATAATGTCGTTAGTGTATTTCATCAGGAATCTAAGAAATTAAATAGTTCCTGAATCGTTCATTCATTCAGTTAATTTAGTGTCATATGAGTGACTAAAACCGTCAATGAACTCCCAAGGCAATTAGTATTTTGCATCAAAGATTTGACGTCAAACTCCTTAACAGCGCTGGATAACCCTAGATGGGACTTCTTGGCGGGAAAGTGAAGAGTCATGTCTGCGGTTTTGTTTTATTTTCAAAAATTTGTGTTATGTCGAATATTAATGTAAAATAATGGTGGATTATTAACCGTTAAGTGTTCGTAAGTGTGCATGAGTGTTGGCAAATGAAACAAAACAGTGCAACTTTACTTTTCAAATTCTCTCAAGAAGTCTGCCGAGGAATTAGTAAAGCCCCACATCTTTACTGAGATACTCGAGGGGTTGGGGGGTATACCATTTCTCACTTCTCATTTTTATTATCATTCATCATCATACTGACTGGAAGGAAATATTGTATATTTATGTATTACTTGTAAGAAAAATTACTTTGACACTGGCTAAATGTGCTAATCGCACGAAGCCATCAACTAAAAGAAAAGAACCCTAGATGGCGCTACTATCGATGAATTAAAGTCAATTGGACTTCAAAACGCTATGATGAAAGCTTTTTAACTTTTTAACAACTATTTTTAATGTTTCATTGTAATTATTGATAAAACCGCATGCCATGTTTTATTGCAGAATATTAAAATGGAAATATTGAGACAATCAAACAATATGTCAAAGAAGTGACACATCTATCTTCAACTTCTTTGTCATTTTAGACTTAGCTTAATTTTTTTTGCCTTTGTCGTCAAAAATCTTGGGTTTCTAGAAGCTGGCATCACTGCGTTGTTTGTTCATCAATAGGCGCCTTTTCTTTTAATTCAGTAACCAACAACCAACGCTTGATGATAAGCTTCCCAGCATCAACAGTCGGTGTGGAAGTCCAAAAACGAAACTTGCGATACAAAACAAATCACCAAACCATTATAGCACAGACAGTTGAAAGTTGTCACCCAACCTTAAATAAGCCAAAGACGTCACAGACTAATTTATTTCCTATAACTATCGGAGCGAGTGCAGATGTTGTACTGTTTCAATTTAAGGGCGCAGCGGGCCAAGTTTCCCGGGGATGGAGTTTAGCAAGTTTGTGACATTGTCAACTAATCTCTCAGCCAGCAGGGAGCGCGTAATAACCACAATACTGTTGTGTGCTCAACTTATTTACAATTTAAATAAAGTGGGATGAACTTGACGCAATCGTACGGAGAGATTATGGACACGAACAATGACGTTTGTGATACAAAACAATGTCGTTAATAGAAAAGTGAAAGAGCTTTGTGATCAATCCGCATTTGGCAAGAATGGTGATTAAGTCTTGTCAATACTAGTCTTGAGTTGATTTCAAAGATAGGCGCCTTTGCCCAACAGTGGTAAAGTATAAAGGATATACTAGAAGAGAAAAGTATACCAGAAAAAGAAATCTAGCCTCTCTACATTAGCTTCTTGCGATCTGTCATATTTCAAAGACTATCACTACACCTCATAATTTTTATAGATATGAGAAGACCTAAGCCCAGTACTGAGACATTTAAAGACTGATGAAGTTGATGCTGAATTTCCTTTTTAAATTTTTTTGCTTACATCTCAACCTAATAAACATATTATTCTAGTAGCCATGGGCGCACGAAAGTAAATCACTTCGTAGATTTTACAAAAAATCGTCGACCAATGGGTAACGTGAATGGTTGAATTATGCCGGAGTGGCTTTCAATATACAGAAATTACTTCTCTTGTGCGGGCAAAATAGCCGCAATGCTTTTGATGCAATCTGTTAAAATACTGCAAAAAAGATAGTCGCGCAGTTATTAAACATATTTTTTTTTTGTATTTTCTCGTTTTGTTACAGTTCGCAATATCTCTTGACTTTCAGTTAGATTGGATTACTTAATGTTGGTTTTAGAAATTATCTTCAAGCATTAAAGTAAATCAATTATGGTATTACTTTTACAATATATGGATGATACAAAACTAATTGGGTCAATAGAATATTAGTAATAATTAATAAGTTTATATTCTGTATCTCAGCTGGGAAAATACCTTCATCTAAGAAAATTAGTCATCATTACCATTACCATCAAAGAAATTGACTTAACCAACACGCTTGCCAAATGCGTTTGACCACTTACCACGGGAGAGGCCAATGTCCAGCAGTGGACCGACCTGGGATTGAACCCAAGTACTCGGATATCGAGCCGAGTGCTTTGCCACTCAGCCACAGGGGCGATCAATAAAATATTATTGGCCTTAAATAGGTAGACCTGGTCGCAGAGGAATGTCGTGGTTGCGGAACATTCGGGATGTGGACAGAAATAGTGAGTGCCACTGAACTCTTTCACATTGCTAAGGACAGGACCAAATATGCAGACCTGACTGCCAACCGTCACTTAGTTGGAGAGGCACCCTAAGAAGAAGTACCTTAATACTTCTCGTCCGTCACCATATCACCAGGTCATGTCCCCGCTGCTGGGACACGAGCCTTCCTATGGATGAATAAAGAGAACGGGCCATTAACCACCACGCGGGCCCAATGCGGATTGGTGGTTGTTAACGACTGCTAATGCTCGAGATGATAAATTTTTTGCTAACCATCCGATGACCAGTTTAACCTATTATTAAAACTATTATGACAGACAAACCAATGATTAACTAAAATGAAGCTAACCATTTGAAACTTACAATGCGTAAGACATTGTCTTTGACAATAGTTTTCACTGAAAGGGTACCCTTTCAGTGAAAACCTAAAGTTTGTGACATTTTGAACTAATCTCGAAACCAGCAGGGAGCGAATAATAACCGCAATAGTGTTTCAACCTATTTACAATTTAAATAGAGGGAGATAGCGGCCACCACACTCGGATATATTTCAGTTGGCGAAGCAGTTTTTTTTATGTTTATTTAGCAACACCACTACAATGTACGGAGTTTTGAGATACGGTTAAAGAAAATGTTAGCAAGCTCCGGCTGATAAAAATGTTTGAGTTTTTTTTATTTTTTTATTTTGTTACTAGGATCAATATTAAGATATCTTTAGAACTCTTCGTTGACGTGGTTAATGGTTTTTTTCTGTAAGACTGAGTACAATGTACATATTTGTTCTTCTGAAATAAAATGGAAACTCTTTATTCAATTTAGGCATTTGAGAATTCGTATTAAAATATCAATGAAGCGGTATGTTACACGGTTATAGATATTTAGCCAGTTCCTTAGTAGTTGAGGATAAAATGCACTTCCACCGTCGGCCTTATTCAAAGTCTTGAGATTTGCGATAGTCGCTTACATTAACGATCGCAACCTTAACTCGCTAACATTGATCACCTCTTATTGTATAAAGGATACACAAATACTCTTAACTTCACCTAATAGATTAAATAGACAGATAATATGTCCACTTGCTGCAAACAAACAACGCTCTGCATTGTCCTCCAATCAAATGGCCCACACAACATGTCAGGGTAAACAATAATCGAGTATGGCTATAGTTGAATCGCATAATATATTGTCAAGTAATGCTATGTAATTGTCGCCAGCCCTGTCACTTGTACTGTCTCCTGCGTATGTATGAGATATGAGCTGGCACGCGATATGTTGCTAATTTCGTGGCATCCATTCATTTGGCGATCGTGTATGAATGGGATCAAACATCGCTTACAGGAAGCGTAGAATGAAATGCATATAGGCCGCATCTGTCGTGACAACGCAAGCCAGTTTCATCTTAGATACGTAGGCGACATTGTCTTTTATAGCGTAAACGAAATGTTTGGTACATAACAAACAACGGTGTGGGGTATAAATAGCTACCTGTGTCCGCGGCTCTGTTTGCTTGGACTTTTTTTACTTTTGTTACTCAAATAGTTATTCCTTTTATATAAAGAATATATAAGTTATAATTCTTGAAAATATAGCTACATTGAAATCGTGGCATAAGAAAATTGTATGGCACGATTATTACTTACTTTAATAAAAACAATTTCAATATTACCTTACTTTAATAACTACCATCACTTATTGGCGGGAAAGTGAAGAGCCATGTCAGCGGTTTTGTTTTAATTTCTAAAATTTGTGTTATGTCGAATGTTAATGTTACATAATGGTGGATTATTAACCGTTAAGTGTTCGTAAGTGCGCATGAGTGTTGGCAAATGAAACAAAACAGTGCAACTTCACTTTTCAAATTCTATCAAGAAGTCCGCCCGAGCAATTAGTAAGCCAAACATCTTTACTGTGATACTCAAGGGGTTGAGGGATATATCATTTCTCACTTCTCATTTCTATTATCATTCACCATCATCATCATACTGGAAGGAAATATTGTATATTTATGTATTACTTGTAAGAAAAAATACTTTGACACTGGCTAAATGTGGTAATCGCACGAAGCCATCAACTAAAAGAAAGAAAAAGAATAACTACCATATTTTAGATCGGAATATCTCGCCGCACTCACTGTGATTATAAGTAACTTTGCAACGCATGAAACCTGGAGCATACTACTCTGATTACACGGCAATAACATCGTCATAAAAATAAAACACCGCATTACGGATTTTAAAGGATGCTCAAAGATTCATAAACATAAGCTTTCACCTCAGTTCGGGTCGTAAAGTTGAGTGTAACGCGACGGAATATCGTATTAGGTATAATATGACGGTAACTTGGGGCTTTAGGCCTTTCTGCACCTGGTGACACGAACGAACCGTTCCTCTGTGGTCTAATATTAAGTTGGGATCGCTTATAATGCGCCTCCCTACTGAGTTATGTACATGTTTACGAGAAGTTAGCGTTGCGTAGATATATTTGTGGCTGCCGTGGTGTCTGTTATGCGTTGTGAAGGGTGAGAACGATTTGAGTGGTTGCTTGTAGAAAAATAAGCTTGTGCTGTGTTGAGACTGTTTTGGTTTTTGATGAAATAATTCTTGGAAAAATTAAGTGTACCCATGTAGGTACACTTATGTACCCGTGTGGGTACACTTATGTACCCGTGTGGGTACACTTAATTTTAGATTTAGACATGAAAGGGGTTTGTCAATAAACTATTTAAAACAGGGTTAAGTAAAACTTATTAATTTTCTTACTTTTGAGGTTTCCTAACACTATTTAATGAAATTGAGATGACTTTAAAATTAACCTAGCTCTTGTAAATTATTGTAAAAACAGTGGTTAAGTACTTTTGTTTATACAGTAATTTACTTGTAATTTTGAACACAGAAAGTATTTTTTCTTAAAAGCCGAACGCCCATGAGTTGTTTTGCTAATGAGAAAATGCACATAAAATATTATTATAAAATATATGGTCGAATAACCTCCTTTATTATTCTTCCTATAAAACTCTTTTTGGAGTCGAGTTATTCTGCACAGATTTTCCATGTGGTCTCTTGTAATGAAATTGTTAGTTGCAAAACGACCCTATCCATACAAAGTATAAAATTCAAAATCCATGAGTCAGTAATTGTCTCCAATAGTTTACCAAACTCCTTGACTTCAATTGGTTGCAAGCAGCGCCATCTGGGGTTACTCGATGCAGTCACGGGGTCACTCTGACGTCATCTTTGATCGGAACTTGTTACTTAGTTCGGGATATTGAGTTAGCGCAAACGACATGTTGGAGAATCTCTAACTTACAACTAATTACTTCGGGCCACAGCCATATTTGCATAATGCTTTTGCTGGCTTAACTCCCGTGTCAACTGTCATATGTTTATATAGTTAGGGCGTTTAATATTCATTGCTTTTTATAGCATTCACTAGTGGTGGACAAAGATAGGTATACAAGGATTGTATAATGTTTAATGTGCAAACTAGAAAGCTGTTTTACTAGAACAATATTTTCGTTAACAACAATTTTTAAATGGTTTCGTATAAAACGGCGCTTTTGAAAATGTTAATGTTATGTCAAATGTATGGGTATTCCACTCTTGCCAAATATGTGTTGGAAATCTGAAAATCTGAAACACACTTTGCCCTACCCGATAATAGAACCGAGGACCTCCGGATATCAAGGCGAGCTTTTTACTATTCGGCCACTGGTCGTTTGTGAACTTGTGTACACTTTATTCTACAAATCGTATCAGCAATTGTTCCATGTTTTAGGAGAGGCTAAACCAACTAAGCTTCGGTCCGCCTATGTCTACATAAATACAGTTGAAGAGTAATAAACATGGCCAACAGCCCCACGCATGGCCCGCAAAACAATATACAGGCGGACCTGTATATTATGGCCGAATCTGAATGTGTCAGTGCGTTATTTATCGGGAGCGTGTTTTTTTGTGGAGGTTCCCACTTGACCTCATAAAACACAGAGCCGGTTGCAGGGCTGAAATCGGAGGGCCCTCGAAACGGGCTCTGCCCGCTCTTCGAAAGTGGGAAAAACAAGCGATCGCCACTCCACCGAGATGCCCCGGATGACACTTCACACGTCGTCGTGATTTTTACAACGTTTCCACTTGTCGCTGAGGCGTTTTTCTCTCGTAATCACTTTGATGTGCGGTTCTTTGCGACTGTTTCGAGTGAGGGCTGGATTAATAAGTGTTTCGAGTTGGTGAATAATGAGATCTTTTCGGTAGGCACAATGAGACTGTCGCCTTCGTGTTTCGCAGTCTACTGTGGAAATATGTGGAATGCATACAATAAGAATGTTATGATGACTGAACATAGGAGAAACGTATTTTTAGATTGCGATGCATAACATAAATCCTAGTTGGTTGGTACCACCAACCAAACCGACTTGTTTGTCCGCCTGGCTAGCTACCACCATCATATCTAAATATGTCGCCATAACATCAATGTTTGTAGCATTGTTGTGTTCCGGCAGCTAGAGATAAGATAGCCAGTGCCTCACTAGTTGAGGATCCCGGGTGAAGTGCGCTTCCATCAATGGCTTATCATCACTTAACATCAGGTGAGATCAAGGCACTGTGCTTACCCGTAAATATATTTAAAAAAAATCATTATTAAATTATTACTGCCTCTGAATAATTGTTGTAGTCTATCCTCGCTGGCTTTTATTAAAGAAATGCATGATGTCAAAACAATTAAAAAAAATCTTTTTAAAAAAATTATGTTACAAAATGATTAATAATGTACCTTACATATAAAATTACGTTCATTTTAAAACCACGAAACCTAAATCTAATTGAGGAGAATGCATAACAAAAATGGTAGGGGATTTCTGGGTATCCACTCCCCGGAGGTTTAGCAGTAAATTTGGCGAGCGCTTCGATCGTCAAACCCTTTAGTCTCATGAGCATTCGAAGCTGCGATAGTATTTGATTATTCAGTATTTACGTGTCGATTGTAAAGTCATCTCGCGCGAGTGAGAGATTCGCAGATTCGGAGGCCAGTGGTACGTGGTTGGCAGCCGTCCAACCGCAATACACATTTAACGGCGCGATTTTATACGCACGACACAATTTTAAAGTAGTCTATAAACGTTAAACGTAACATTAAGTAACCGGAGTACTTTGTCATCACAGCTTTTTTCTGCTTATTATGAAGTTGGTGTGCAGAGCGTTTTAGCTTATCATTTCGCTTGTCGCTTGAGGACGTTCTGCACCGCGGTCATGCCTTCTTTGCTACGATCGTTAATGTTAAGCTACTTTAAGTGTGCATAAAACTCAGATGGGTGACCAATTTTTTTTAAATATTAAAGCTTTTAATTTAGGTTACTGTTACAAGATTGAAGGTGCTAATAAGTCACGTCGGAGGTCTTAACTAACACCAGATTTAAATGGTTATTCATCACTCGATAAGATGAGGAGCGCCTGTGGTTATTTATACACAATATCGTACTGTCAGACCCAGAGATACAATAAGTTGATTTGCGTAACATGGAACGCAACCGATTAAAATAAAAGACGGTATCCAAGTTAAAAAATATTATGAGACGACCAACAGTTGTCTTTTGACAAGTGAGTATTTAAAGCACATGAGTAAATACCCGAACAGAGTCCAAGCTTCCTTAGAGCGCGCTGCGACAGGTACACTACTACAAGCACGTTTATGTGTGCGGGAATAAATGGGTTCACGTACGCGCCGCGACACACCGGTTACACCGACACAGCCAGCGGACAATCTCATTGAGTGTCACACGCATTGTTTCGTGTTGTGTACTGGCATCGCTCGTAAAAATATTGTAATTATTAGAGGTTTGTTATGTTTGATTTAAATTAGAGTGGTTTACTGTAAAATATGGTTAATTACTGTGTGTATGAATAATGACAGAAATATAAAATATTGCGTATATCATGTTCGCAAACACTTCGATCATAAAGCAAACATTATAAATTGGCACTGAAATCTTAGAACGTGTAAAATGACTGTACATTTGATTTGCCATGTTAGTGTTTTCAGTATTTATGTCAAATTAGAATTTATCTAAATCTGAAAAATAAAAAATAATAAAAAAACAAGTTATTGAAAAATAAAAACAATAAAAAGAAAATATTTAGATTATGTAAGTAATTTATACATTTATGAAAAATAAAATAAAATAATTTGTCAGTGACAACCCTACCAAAGTAGGTATAAACTTTTCATGGAAGCTTGGACTCTGTTCGGGTATTTACCCATGTGCTTTATAGAGTTCAAAACGTCAGTATAAAAAAATTACATTGTGTAAAAACTCCGACCTCCTTTTATGTGTAACATAATTTTCGAAAAAACGTCCAGTTATTTGTTAACACAAAAACAGTTAATTGAATACTATTATAAAAATGAAAAATGGTATAGTGTGTCAATTTAGTGCCGTGTCGGTTAGTCGCAAAAGTATTATTACTGCCGTCACGTGTTATTTGCTGACAGAACTGAAAATTTGCGTCAGGGTAAGTGCCAAATTTATAACGGCGGATTGTACGGAAGGTTTTTACGCTAATTGGTCCAACCGTACCAAGGACTGTTAAAGATAAAATATGCGTTGCAGACTGTTTTCGTTTACATTTTGATTGAGGGATTCATTAACGTTCGGAATTGATTGAGTTAAGAACACTTTATTGTGTGCAATTAATGGGCCGTGCTTTAGTTACTTTAAAAGTTAGCAGGTAAATTGTGATTTAACGTTTTGGGAGTGTTTATTGTAAATTTTTTAGTGATCACTTAGAGTAAAAAAAAATCGTATGAAAGTTACTTAATATTATGAATACTTTTTGAAATTTGTTAGAAACTATACTTATCTACTTTTTTGTTACACCTATATATTTTCCTTGCTATGGTTTTTTTTAATCGTCGTGGAATTTTCGAGTATGGCCAAATCTGAAACTGCAAACAATATCTAGATTACTCTATTTGGATGGAAGATCCCAGGTCTATTATAACACTAGCGCCTGTCCCTCGTCTTCGTCTGCGTAAGCAACTATATCCTGTGATCCCGCTGGAATTTCTTAAGAATCCTTTTCTTGGAGGCTGTACATAAGAAACACTGTACACTGTATAAATCCTGAGATTTCGTGACGAGTCCATCAGTTTAATTTAAATTCATAATTTAATTCATAATGTTAATGACGGTAGTTGTTGACATTGAATTGGCGCCTTTGGCTTTCAAAGTAAAAAAGTAAATAGTGTTGAATAATTTCGGCAAGCTGGTTAGAACCACGATAGCTCAATTGGAAGAGCACCTGACCCGGTATGTCAGAAGGGTGCAGGTTCAAATCCTGCTTGTGGAAATTTTTTCAACATTTGTGTTTTTTGTAATTTGTTTCGCAACAAAATTTGCGTTAAAATTAACGTTAAAAAGAATAGTGTCAGACATGGTTGATCTGTATCAAAACTTTTCAAGTGGTTGCAACATTTTGAAAATATCAATTAGATGACCACTTGACGCAATTTAACAAACGCCTTCTCAGCGTTTTTCAACGTGTACAAACAAGTCTATTTGGTGATCGGTGAAAACGGAATTGTTCCTATGCACGGCTGTTACATAAATCACTCTCAGTCAATGTGCTTCTCCGTACTTTTAAATGCTTGTTTGTGCTTTTGTCTGCTTAAGAGCAAAGAAACGGGTAGAGAAGGGTTGGTTGGGTAAGCCCTACCAATATTTATACATACAAACCGATAAACAAAAATCGTTGACCACACCCAAATTGACGAATGTGTCTTGATTTAGGTACCGTTAATGCGCCATCCCATTCGGGTACCCGCATTGTTTCTGCGTGACTGGCAAGTAGATTCCAATTATATGGTGGTTGCACATAGCTGGGTGGTAGTTGACATATCCTACAATCGCCGAATTTTGATAAAAGGTAAAAGCGAAACAAACTAAGCGGGTAATAAGATAAAGTTCCAATTTTATTCATAGATAATATGTTTACATTGACCTTTGTAAACTTTGTGATGTGCTTGGTTGATGAAAACAACGGGATTTACCTAAGCCCATTGTTTTAGAAACGGAAATATAAAAGGTATTTTTCGTATTACTACGGTATTTTAAAATAAACGGTTTCTCTTGTACTTATAGTAAGAAGTGGAAAGGTGTAATACTGCATGCTATTATTTTGAAAGACTGGTCAATTAAATAATTTGTTACGATCTAATTATAAAGTACGACTTAGATCATCTTGTAAAGAAAATACCGCAATAATGAATTTAAAGCGATTCGATCTTTTAATTACCGAAAATATAACGAACTTAGTTGTTGTTCGAACGCAACGATAAGACACTTCAGATTGAAATCATCAAAATTATACACTTCGACCATAACAATAAATTCGGTGAAATAAATTTATAAATTTCCAGTTAGGCGGTTTTGATTCGTCCCGGCACCAAACCGCGACAAGTTGTTGGCTCACTTTTGTTGAATTCCGTACCAAAGTTAGTAGATTAAAACTGCCAATTAGGGAGCATTTGAATTCCAAGTTGTTTTAGAATTCCCGTAATTATTGTTGGATAAACAATTACTGAAAGGACCAGAAAAGGATATTAATGTAATTAAGGTTTTTATTGACTGATTGTTTTTTGGTATTATTAATGCAGTGTGGGCGATTGGGTCTTTCAGTTGATTTTAAGGAATGAGCCAAGGATTTATTTGGATGTTCAAAAGATAACACATAACTTGTGTCACCAGCAGTGGTAACACCGACATTTAAAATTAAACTGGTATCAATTATTAAATATAGAGTTGATGTTGAAATAGTTACACCTAAAAAATCATGAAAACGTTGTTTTTATACCTTTTCTTTGCATAATATCAAAACGTAGTATATTATGCGGTGCTCTAACACGCTACGAAGATAAAAAAAACAATTGATCAAAGAAAAATGGTTACCTACTGAGTTGTCATCAAAATCACTGATAATAATAAAATGACAAATTTTCATTTTGAAAAAGTATTGGGTAATTCTCAGTCAGATACATCTCAGAGGATGTGGGTCCAACCCAGCTCGTGGATTTTTTTTTCCAACGCTTTTCCAAATTGTACCTAATTTGATAGCAAAAAAAATTGCGTAACAAACTATCAAACTATATCGACGTAAGTAGTTTGATATAAAGCAATATTGAAAATTCCGTTGCATATGTACCCATATTCACGTAACAATCAAGGCGTATAAGATGCAGCAAGACGTTTTGATTAAAATTATGCTTCGTGTGTAATGATGGCAAGTATAATTCAGTAGCTAGCTAGTTCAGGAAGTGTGGCAAGTTCCAATTTAATGGTGGTTGAGCAAGTGCTGCGTCGACTCTCCCCACACCCCCACCCCACACAATATTATAATTATTATTGCAACGTACGTAACCCGTCATTAAATTAATGCAGAGAAGAGAAACCTTTTATTTTGCGGCGTAGTAATATATTATGGCGGTATGACTTCGCTAACGCAACTCAACGACGTGTTGCTTTGACGGGGGCATCTAGTATTTTAATAATTCGTTTTTGATTAAACATTCATGTGTTTTTAATTTTTGAAAATTTTAAAACGTTGTTAGTAAAATGTTGTGTTCAACTTATGTACCAAAATGAAGAATAAATTTCATTCATACCTATGTCACCTATGTGTTTAACTTTTATGTAATTATTCATTGTTTAGTGCTTAAGTACTAATAAAAGATATCTTACCAACTATTACGAGTATAGTCCAAATATTCAACGTGCTTTCACTAACCAAACTTCTTGGTATAAGCCATAGGCGTCTTAGACAAAGTCTTAGACATACATTTTTAAGTACCTATATACCTCCCCTACGTTTCCAGCGAGTTGCTCAGAGCGTAGTCATGAGCTGACTGAGTCATTCAGATACTCGTACAAGCCTATAGGTACTAAGAAATAAACTCCTTGGAGATGGAGAAACACTTATATTTAAAAGTTACTAAAAATTTGGAGTTTTAAACATAACCTCAAAATGTAGAATAAAATCCTCGCATTGATCGTGTAGATTAAATAATCGTAATAGAGCTTTGTACATAGAAAACAATCTATTTTTACAAAAATTTGCAAATTTCTTATAACGATGTAAGTATTTTATTAAGTAATATAAAGCACTAATTAACACAATTTTCGTAGAAAACGAAGCTCAATCATTACCAACGGTCTATTAAAAGCTTAATCAAAAAATACTTTCAAAGATTTCACTTTAAATGAACATTGAAAAGTCTTAGACCAATTTGTCTTTGTTGTTTTGGATCAGTGAACAACAAGGGACCTAAGAAAATTAAATCTCAGGCAGCGGCACAAAATCCTCAGCGTTCACTTTGGACGAACAAAATCTTCAATCCTCATTCTTTGAGAAGTGCGGCCGAATAAATAAGGTACGAACGATCACACTTAAGCGTGTTGTTATGTGTTCTTAAAGCGCTAGGTTTAGGGGTCAGAATTGAGTGGAAGGTCACATCTATCGGTGCGGTTGTACCTCCACAACTTGTGTCCGGATGAAAATGCTACTCGGCAGCCAAATGCTAATTTTATGGTGGTTGAACAACTGTGCCGAATCCACCCGCGGCACAAAATAAGGTGACTGCAGAAGGAAAGCTTCATACAGACGCGCCCGAGCAACGCACACGTAGACAACCTATCACGGACACGGAATGTCCCAACAGGCTGCGCTCCCGAATTGTTCAAGATAGTCCGGAATAAGGAGACTGCAAATGGAAAGCTTCATACAGACGCGCCCGAGCAACGCACACGTAGACAACCTATCACGGACACGGAATGTCGCAACAGCTGCGCTCAGACTTGTTCAAGATAGTCCTGAATAAGGAGACTGCAGAAGGAAAGCTTCATACAGACGCGCCCGAGCAACGCACACGTAGACAACTTATCACGGACACGGAATGTCGCAACAGCTGCGCTCCGAATTGTTCAAGATAGTCCGGAATAAGTAGACTGTAAATGGAAAGCTTCATACAGACGCGCCCGAGCAATGCACACGTAGGCAACCTATCACGGTCACGGAATGTTGTAACAGCTGCGCTCCGACTTGTTCAAGATAGCCCAAAATTCCATGTCCGTGAGGGCTCTGTGTGCGTTGCTCGAGCACGGTATGTATGAAGCTTACCTTCTGGGTCACCTTTTTTTGTGCTCGCGATGTCCTTCGCAGTATTGCCTCGTAGGCGTCATCTAAATAAAATATACATCCTGTTGGAGCGAAATAGCAAGGGTTGTTTTTGTTAGGTAGTTCAGCAAATTGTCTCGGACAGTGATTGGTGGTTAATTAATTTTTTTCACACTTCTTACTTTGCTTTTTCTTTCACGGAAAACTTCCTAAGGTTTTTTAAAATTATAGTTACAGTTTAATTTGTACCACTTAATAACAGAGCTGTTATATAATTTGCTTAACGAAGCGGTATCAAAAAATAATGTTTATTGGACTAAGTATTAATTTTTTTTTCTGTGGGTTTACGACGCGTCGTAGCAACGACTGCGGGGCTTTGAAATGTACAGACGCTTCATATATCAACCTATCCAAAACTGTCAAATGTATTTTATACATGTTGAATCGTATATCATAGACATAAAGTTCAAAGTCTATTGAAGAAATTTGACAGTTTGTGGTAGGGTGATGTGCAGGCGTGTGTACCAAAATTATCTCACAGATACAAAGACTTCTGGCCGAAGGTGGTGGTGTACCGGCGTTTCCGCGGAAGATTACTCGTCAACACCACCGGAACAGCACAAGCTAGTGCTTAATATACTAACATAGTTATACCTAAGTTATATTTACTAACAAAAATTGTTTTATATTGTATGTATGTTAATCTGTATCTGTATCATCATTATATGGGCCCCTTTGTGTTTTTAACATATTGTACATTGTGTGTTGCTTAAAATAAATAATTTATTATTATTATTCATATTCAAAAAACTTACATATTTTTAGGTAAGTACATAATAGGAGTATAGGTGAAAAGTGGATACGATCAGCGTTTTGTTTATGCATTGCTGCCCAAAAGGTAAACACGCCTGCACATCAACCTACCACAAACTGTCAAATTTCCTCAATAGACTTTGAACTCTAGTACTAAGCAATATGGTTGAAAATGTTTTGAAGAAATTTGACAGTTTTGGATAGGTTGATGTGCAGGCGTATGTACTAGCCAGCATTGACCAGTCCTCCAGTTAGTCCTGTGACTAATTAAGAGTACGAGTAGTAGAAGTAAATAGTTAATTTTGCTACGAGAACTTTATTTATTTCAAAATCGCGAGAACATTTTTATAGTGTATATGTTACGGGTATTTAAAATGTAAAACCAGTACGTTAATTGAAACATTATGAGGACCCAGTAATTTAAATTTAACAAACATATACTACGAATATTAGGGACTACCAAGAAGAGCTTGTGGAGCAAATTAAAGAGAAGGTGAACTTTATGTCTTCTAAAGAAGTAAAAGAATTATCTTGGGAGAAGCTAATTCTTTCACTTCTTTCTTTCTTAGCTTTAGAGAAGAATGGAAAAGGCTACACCGACAAGAGCGTGGCTCTTAAGTAAAAGAATAAGATCCCATTGCGTATGCTATGTAAGAAATTTAACAACCATTAGAGAAAACAAGAAACAAAAACTACCAAATACCGAAAAAACAAAGTCGACCTTGACACTTCAGACCAAACCGACACCCCCGAACAGTTGCTCCATAAAAATCGAAAAGAGCCAAACAATGTTGGCGCTGATTAATGGAGAGTTCAGCATGCAATCGTTACTTTTCATTACTCGTTCGAAGTGCAGGCCTGAAGGCTGGGCCAGAGCGGTCAGATTAGAAAAGTTCCGGGGTACAAGTCGAAAACCGACTTTAAAAGCATGTACCAACATTTGGTTTTAGAAGCGCCCGACTGCGGATTGAAGGCAACTTTAAATTGGAATGTATCCCGCTATAAGCCTCTCGTGATTGGCCTGTTTGTTCTTAATTAGTATTAATCGGAAGTTTATGGGGTGAGCAAAGGTTTTGTATTGTAAAATATCACCTTAATCTTGAACGTATTAAACTGCAGATATTCAGCTAAAGATTTTCATTTAGATCTTGGCTGCTTCTTTGTTGATTTAATCAAAATTGTGACAGGTGTCCACTTGATTATGTTCCTAAATTAAATGAAATTTTACTTTCACTTAAGTTTTAATATTGTGTAATAAGATTGTGTAATGATTCCGATCATAACTTATTTAATGACATTTTCATCTCCCTCTTTCTGTTCTTCAATTGAACTGTGTAATGACCTCTAGAGTAAATACTCTGGTAAGGTGTTAAAAGTATTAGTATTTGCCCATGTTCCAACCTCCGCATGTGCTGTTGTGCATAATATTATATTTGTAGGCCGTTAAAAACTGATGATGATGATGGATGATGATGGTGAAATATTAAATTATTAGGAAGGTATGAAAACTTATTTGTTAAAAAAACGTAACCGCAAAAACACAACAACAACAACTTTAATCAATTTCAATCAGGTATCACCTTGGTTGTGTGCATTTATTTGGATACCATTAAGTTTAATGAAAATAATGCGGCGGTCAGTGACCGGAAATTATGTAAAACAAGCCTAAAAACACAGACACGGGAAATCAGCGTATTCATTTTAGAGGGAGCCACCCCATCCATTAGTGAGTCATACTGCGGCATCGCAAACAAATTCTGTAGATGCTCCTTGCATACATTTCAGTCCGAAATTGAGACGATATAAGCTCTTTGACGTAGGTGTTATTATGAAAAGTAAAGCAGTTTTAGAAATGAGCTATGCATAGGTAAGAATAATAAAAAGAAATGTACGTTTTGGTTTAATGTGTATAACTAATTATTCTGTCAATAATGCCACTTGACAATTGCATCTAACTCATACATATATGACTCTTTGTAGTAGTCATATAATAAGAAATCAATTAAATTTAGAAATCTTTGATTTTCGGTAGGTTATAACCTATAGGTTCTATTAGGAATTAGTTTTTGATTGCTTTTTAGAAAGTGTCAGGTCAACCCAATATTATACTCCTATTATTAATAGTTATCATTGGGTACACTACACATCAACATGGAGTAGTAATAGTTTTGACAGGCACATTTTTTTACAATCTACTGGTTCTTGTTCCAAATATAAAAAGGTTATAATAGTATCAAAATGTATCTTATGTAATGTAATGTAATCTATTTTAAGAAAGGATGCTTTTAATTTTTTAAATGTAAAATATACAATTATTATAGCCTTTCTTGACACGATTAATGAGCACAACATTGTAGCAGCAAATCTCTTGAACGTTCAGAGTCTTTCAGTCGTTTGGACGAACGACTCCTAGCGTCTTACTTTTATAGGTTGCGAGTCGAAAGGGCTTCGACGTCACAAAACGCGACCCTTCCATTGTGTGGAAGTGTTGAGTGAACTTACTATGAACGGCCCTTGCCCTTGTAGCAATAGGTGACTTTTATATTGTAACACGGAAGGTATACATTTGAAGCGGCGAATCGAAAAAAGACTTGCATTTTTATTTGGGACATGCAAGAAATTTATGTTATTTTCGGGGAATATTGTGTTTTTTTTTAAATTTCTTAACGGAAAGCACTTGGACTTCATTTTACCTGATGTTTAACGATAATAAGGCCGAAGGTGGAGATGCACTTCACCTGAAATCCTCAACTACTGAGGCACTGGCTATCTTATCTCTAGCTGCCGGAACGCAACAATTCTACGAACATATTTTTTTTATATTTACGGGTAAGCAACTGTGCTTACCCGCTTAAGGCACTGGCCTTAATCTCACCTGATGTTAGGTGATAATAAGGCCAATGATGGAAGCGCACTTCACCCGGGATTCTCAACTAGTGAGGCACTGGCTATCTTATCTCTAGCTGCCGGAACACAACAATGATGTTAAAGCGTCAAAGCCTGCCTATTCGCGGTGTTTCAGTTTGGTATAAAACGGGGATAGCTTTACTGATCTATTTACATCTACTGTTTTGTTTACTAAATAATGTAAAAATACATTCGAAAGTGTTGAAAAAAGTACTACGTATGGGATTTGAACTCGTCAATTCTAACATACCGCGTCAGGTACACTGACAGTTACGCTGTAATGGCTCTGTCTGGCTCGTGCAAATTTATCAAAACTAATGTTCACTCTTACTTTGTAGATAATGTTGATAAAACACATTTCGTTCGGTTTCAAAAGAGGTTTTCAACTGTTATCCGTTTTTCCATTTTATTTATGCCTTATTTTAAAATTATCACACCGTAATATGTATTTAATTGTGTAACCTTTGTGATAAGTCTGCCGCCAAATAGAGACTTTTGAACGTAGTGCCAGTATATTATGATTAAATTTATGTCGTATTGTTTTTTACAGCGTTTTCAAGAAATAATCAAATTGAATGATCCTTTCTTTCTGTTGCAGAAAGCCTCCGAGACTACTTTAGCAAATTCGGGGAAATCACAGAAGTTATGGTTATGAAAGATCCAACAACGAGGCGGTCGAGGTACGTCGATAAGCTAATTAGTTCATAATTATTTTAATTTTTAATTTATTTAAACTTCTAACAAACAATTGCAAAACAATAGCATGCAAACTTAAGCTATAGCGAGTTTACAACTTGTACGAATGTCGTGCTCAGTGAGTCAGGAGCACTTAGGCCTATGTCCAGCAGCGAACCAGTATTATAGGCTGGTGATGAGATTATGATGAGGGTATATGTATAATTAGGTGTAGGTAATATACATGGAAAGTATAATTCATGATACCAGTATTGATGAATAACGACAAATTAATCATGAACTGTTGGCCAAACAATGTAAGTTAATTACGTAAAAATCTGAGAAACGAAAAGCGAATTCGTGCAGGCAAATTCATTTTGTGGCCCTTTACGCTTTATACCTTTATATATTAGCGCTTTATACGCCTTCTACCTCCAACCAAAATTTTGATAATCCGGTCGATCATCAAAGAATGCTTCCACAGCATATTTGGAGAGTGGTCAGCCGGGTCACGGGAGCGGTTAACTCGGAACACGCCAAAAGTTATCGGTTTGCAAATAAGTTTAGCCTTATAGAAGCGTACTCGTTTCGAAATTTGCGGTTACCTTTGAATTGTAAGCAGTCAAATGGTGGACTTCAATTTTAGTAACTTAACAATAGAACTCAAATTATTCCAACTGAATTAAGCATTTGGACGAGTTGAATGAGTGAGGATTTCGGTATTCACTTCAGCCGGACTGCTAAACTAAATTCCTTTAATGGCCGTATTGCTTTGGGCATAGCTGGAATGTTCTGCGTGTTCTCGGCTGACCCTCGTTCAGTAATGTTTGTTTAGATACACTTTTGTACATAAATATTGTTAGACAAATTCTGTATTCTCATTGTGTGTGGGATTTTGAAAAATAATTATAGAAATACACCAACGTACACACGCCTGCACATCAACCTACCACAAATTGTTAAATTTCCTCAATAGACTTTGAACTTTATTACTAAGACGTATGGTTGAAAATGTATTGAAGAAATTTGACAGTTTTGGGTAAGTTGATGTGCAGGCGTGTGTACGTAAACGTGCCGGTAACCGTGATTTGTTTTAATATATAGTTTAGTGTCTTGGTAATTATGAAGGAAAATTTAATCGTCTTTCCTGATAAGCATTTTTTTAGACCAATTTTTTTGTTCTAAGTCGAATGTCAAATCATGCCGATGAGATACGATATTGGACGTTTTAAAGTAGCAGACACGAAGGTCATGACCAATAACGGCTTAACGTGCCTTCCGAAGTACGGCGAAGCTCAAGATATTTTAATTTGGTCCACCCGTCTAGTAAACATCCGTAATTGCGAAAGTTGCATAACTTGTAAGATCTGCGCCATAGAACTCTGCTTGAGGTAGATGTTTTAGATATATGTGTACAAAATTATATGTAACCAATTACTTATTTACTTACCTTCTTGCTACTTGAATCTATCGACTCAGTGGATGCGTCGATTTTCTAAATTTTAATGGTAGTAGGTATGTGGATTTTTTTCAAAATTAAATTGGTCATAAAAAATAATGTATACACAATAAAGTACGATGACATTAAAAAAGCGGTATTGATAGTCTAAATAGTACGCTTGCCTAGAAGAAGCTTGAAACTCAAAATTCAGACTTACACAAAAGGCTATTTGGAAAAGAGAGGTCGGCGAACATTTCAATAGTCGCTACACGAATCAAAAATCAATTGTCCATAATAATAACTTGTTGCCAGTTATTACAATCGCTATCTCGCCGTACAACAATCAAGCCACTACGTACACAAACCGAGTGGCTTAGCAACTCTCGAGACAAGAAATAAGTTGTCAAAGTGTCGGGCGTAAAGTTGCTCTGTTGCCGTCTCAGCTGCTTAGGTGAATAGTAGGTTTCACAAGTCAATATTGCCCCGGGCCCCCCGCCCTGAAATAATATGCCTAGAACCGATATTGAGGCTCAGCTGGGAATCTGAATGCAGCCTGCCAACCGTTACGCTGTACGCCTCAGCCAAATGTAATGTAAACGTCTTTTGTTTATGCTTATTGGTAGCGTCCATTGGAGTACGTCAGAGTGATTAAGGAGATTGCGCTTGTTGGGGCAGAAGGTGCAATGGGAATCGCTATAAAATGTTTCTACGTTTAAGCGCATAGGGTGTTTTAATAAACTGTTATTAAGAAATAAGAAACATACTGGTTGTTAGGATAAAACGACCAAGTCACATAAGTATGTAATTTTACAAATAGAAACAAATTCGAAAAGCAATTACCGTTTTTAAAAAAAAAACTTGTTATTCGGCTATTATATTAATTACAAGTAATGGTTATCGCTTGCAGTATTACAAAAAATCTTAGCAAATATTTTAATGCTCAAAAAATAAAAACATTTTTTCAAAACATACCTGCTGTTACTTAAATGAAATGATAGCATTTCCTTTCCAACATTTGTAAATGAAAATTTTAATACCCAAAACGCTAGATTACATTGCTTTTTTCACTTTCAACATAATTAATAAGACGTATATTTGCAGCAATAACGTTATCTATACACGGTGTCTCTAAACGTATAACTACACTTAATATTTATTTCGCCGCTCACTCCCCTTCAAAAGAGCACCTTAGCGTGCAAGATACAGAGTTTATAGGTTGGTGCTGCAGAAAAACAGTGTCCTGTGTTATTTTTTCGGTTTTAAATCTTCCGTGACATTGCTGGGAGCGCGCACGAAAGTTTGTGGGTCGACACCTTATCTGGGACGTAAATCAGCCGGACGTCCAGGGCGAGATGTACCGGGGTGTCCTGAAAGTGATAACAGTTTGAAACTTGCCGTAGACAATGTTATTAATAAGTTCGAGAGACGTGATTTTTGTAAACGACGTGTTAAGTCAAGTGATTTTACGATAATATTTAACCACATAAATACATTGTTTTCCTATGTGCAGTTTATAAAAAAACTTTATTTAAATTTAATTAAATCATTTTGTGTAACTTGACGGTTTCTAATTGTCGGATAATTATTAGTTTGCCTTGAATTCCATTAAAACTTTAATTGGTAATCATAATACTATGATAAAAGGTTCGTCATTGATTCAAGGGTCCTTTTACCAAGTAATACAATGTTGTCTAACTTTAAAAAGCTGTTAAAACATACGATATAGTTTTGTCGATGAATAGCGTGGTCGGTAAAACGAACATCGATCAATCAACATTAATTATTCGGACCGTACTACACTGGTCATGTCTAAATATAAGTTTAACAAAACTAGTCTTAGTTAAAAATTCATTACGCAGAAGTCAAAGTTACCAATGCTAATGATTAGGGCAAGTTTAAATTAATAGGTATAGTTAAATTATACGTCAAATTTAAGTAATACTTATTTCTTATATAATTGTGCTTTATTTTATTAGTTAGTGGTTTTATTTAATTACCTATTTGTTTATTTGGTATTTTTTTGTATTTGCGAGCTAGTGATAGCAGTGACGACTATATAAGTTAAGATAAGTTTGTACCTAAAGATAAAGCTCTTTTCTCACTATTGAGGAACAGGCTTTTATATCAGAACACAACAAGTTACCAACATTATTGTTGCATTTATTTACATTCATTATTTAAAATTCGATACGGTACTCACTAAAGTAAAAGAATAGTTTCTCTGACTTCATTTATGACAAACTAGCTTTTGATCGCGGCTTTGCTCACATGGGCTACTTACACGGCTTGTAATTGTTTTTAAAAAAAGCCAAACTTATTAAAGGTATCTGTAAGAATAATTTCCATACAAACTTTCCACCCCTATTTCAACAGTCTAGGGGCCGTTTTTTTAAAAAAATGCTAAAACACGTCATTCTTTATTTTTATTGAAAAATCTAAAGATCGATTTAATTATTCATTTTTATAGTTCTGATATTTAAAATAACGGAGTTCCCAAAATTCCTGAGACAAGTCATTCCTTATTTCTTTTTAAAAAGCCAAATATCAATTTTCATGTATTTTACTTCAAAACTGACGGACTTTCATACAAACTTGCACCCCCTTTTTGACCCCCTTAGGGTATGATTTCCGTAAAATCCTTTCTTAGTGGCTGGTTACGTCACTCAGTTAACCCACAGTCCAAATTTCATCTAATTAGCTACAGCGGTTACAGCTCGGCGATGATGAATCAGTCAGTGAAGACAAGTCATTATATGTATATTAAATAAATACCTATACTATAAATAAAAGATGTCCTCCAACTCCATTATTGTTGAGTTTTATAGATGATGGGTGGGTGTTAAATAGGTGAATTTCTAATAAACTCGCTGGGCATCGAACTTTCCCAAGTTTTTCTCAAGTATGGTTAAACCAGCGATCTCACAGCTTGTGTTTCCACTCAAGCTGTGAGACCGCTGGTTTAACCATATGACTGCAGTGGCGTTTAACTGTAGATTACATTACTTTTTAGTTTATGCTAGGATCCTGGTAAATAATTTTTAAGTCATTGTCTTCTTTGTGACCACGCATCACTCAACATGCTATTAACCAATAAATAATATATTAGTATTCTTTCTTTCAAAAAGTTTGAAAAAATCACACTACATAAATGTAATTAAAACCTATTTAATTTAACGTATCTAATTTCAATATTTCGATGACTTATGAAATCTCAGTTTACTTAAAGTTAAAGTTGTAAGCAACGGCGAGCGCAAGAGTTGCTCAACTTCGCAACGTATGCATTTCCACATATTAATCGTGTCGCACTGTTGCAAAGTGCTTGCGCGGACGAACTTCAGTTCTAATTCTTAGATCAAAGGCCTCTTAGTTCGCCCACCGCGACTTGCCCAACTACAGCTTATGCAAGCAAACTAAATCAATATCGAAAGTCAATGAATCAAGAGTAATATATTCGGGTACATAATAAATGTGCGCTACCTGAAGGCAATATCTGAAAAATTTGCCTCCTCGATATTGCTTACAAGAGAGTTTCCTTTCTCCCCAAAATTTAATGCGTCGTTCGCATTTTTATATAAAGATGTAGGTAAGTGAAATAATTTGCGGTCGGCGCTTTTTATTTCCTTTTATTTATTTTAATGGTAGGTCTCCTTTTTTGTTTCTTTCTTTTGAGCTTATAAAGAAAAGGCCTCCCACAAAAAAACAGCATGTTGAAACGTATATATGAAATGTTGACTAAAAAACATAAGCATCAAGCACTGAAAAATTTCGACGGGTGAAAGCCAGACCTCGGTAGCCAAGTGGTTAAGGCAGCCGCCCGGAATGCGGAAGGTGCGTGGTTCGATTCCCGCCTGAGGTTGTCGTCTCTTTTTTCAGTGTTTAAATTTTACTTGAAACGTATCGTTATAAATGTCTGAATTTATAACAAGGTGTAAGTGAAACAAATTGGATTCTTTTGATTGCCCGAATGAAAATTAATAAGGTAATTTGTCTCGAAAAAATATTCCCTCTTACGAGCATAATTTTCTGTATCTCCACTAATTAGAGAATAACTTCTGATTTGTAGACGTTTGAAAGTAACTTTTATAAATTATTTTAGCCATAAAATAAAACCTTTTATCATAATTTTACGGGCCAAGTTTTAAAAGTTGAAACGCTCATTTCCTGTTGGGACGCGGATAATGTGATTAAGCCAGTGGTTTTCAAATGAGCCGTCGAACGTTTAAAGTTCAAAACGCCGAATGGAATTCGTGTAACGCACACTTGTATGTGTAAATAACTTTGGGGTTTTCTGATATGTGGCTCGACTGAATGGCAGTTTATATCATCGGCGGCTTACGCCGGATTTGGGCGGGCGCGTCTCCATTCACGCGCGTTTCATTCGTTTCCACTAAAAATCTAAAATCAATAAAGGATCACGGCATAAATGCAAAGATTACTCTGTTCGCTATTTTGGCAGCGTGAAAAATGCGCGGCAACATGAGCCGTCCGAAATAAAACCGCGTATCACTATGAGGCTGTAAGTAGCGCCATAAAAGGAAGATCCTTCGCTGGAATCGCTTCAGCAAACACCTACAGTGGAGAGCGGTGTTAAATGAGAGGGATTATGCTCGCCCCCCGCGCCCCTCGCGGCGTCATCCCCTCTACTTAAGAGACGTCATATTTAGTAACAGATGTGCAAATGAATGAAATATTTATTTCACCATCGCATGTCATTCTATGACAAGTTCAATTTTATTGCATGTTCTGTGCAAAAAAGATCGTACGGAATTCAAAATTTAAATATCAAAATGTCTCATACAACTTACTCGTAAGCCACAGACCAATATAGGTCTGTGTCGTAAACTATGATAAATGAGCTCTTATGAATGTCACTTCGGTTTGTCATACGGGAAAAATCAGCATGGGCAGGTGGTGAATGTCGCGAGTAACCGTTGGATGCGAGGTGTACAAAACCGGTCGCTCTGGAGGTCCATGGGGAGGCTCCGATCCGATCCGAACCCTTCGGAGAATCTAGTAGGGCACGGGGACGCGCACTTGTGCGCGATGCCGTTCCCTCTAGATAACCTCTGAAGGTGATTCGTTTCACACGGCTTGAGGGACCCTTTACGTTCCTCGCCGCCCCCAAAAAGCCCGGTGAAGCTGAAAATGCCGCAGCGGCAATCAGCAATCTCTCTCCAAAAAAAAAAAAAAACCATGGGGAGGCCATAATGTCCAGCGGTGGACGTCTTTTCGCTGTGATGAAGATGATGGATGTCACTACACCATCGGTTCGTAAGTGTACAGGGTGGAAGACATTGCACTGAGAGAAAACAGCAAAAAATCTGAGCAAGAGCATTTCTTTTCTCCCATTGTACAGCGTAAGATCTTGACAGAGACTACGTTTTTACCATATTCCCTTTAAACCTCCGAAGACTTTCTAACAATTTGCTTTCGAGCAAAAAGCTAGAGAGCTGACTAAAACTGTATTAAAACAGCATTCTAGTATACCGGTATTAATGGGCCCGATCGGTTCAAATCTCCTGCGCGCAGACTAACGTAATAACAATGCGAGGGCCCGCCATCGAATTATTCTGACCGATTGCACATATGTATTGCACCAAACGATGAGATAGTGAACTGAACACGTATCAGCCATCAACGGAAATTTAATAGTGTTGTGGTAAAATCATTAAATTTGAACGATCTTAATCGATTTGGTCGTAAAAGTTTTGTAGAAGGCAATACAGATTCTAACACAAACGAAAGAAACGAAAGAAAAGGTATTGTAAAAAAATACGATTTAAAATAACTTATTAATAAATTTATTAAATCTTACCTTTGAATAGATACGACAGACATTATGATTGTTTTTTTTATTTTATTTTATTTTAATTAAATTAATTAAATTTTTATTTTATTTAAATTTAAAGTATTAGTGTAACTCCTGATTTCACTAGTTCGAATTCTTTTGTTTTTCTATAAATATTTGGTTGGATAAGCTTCAGGCCACAGGTTTTATTATATGATAACTGCAGGTATTTAAATAAAAACAATAAAGGTATGTAGAAAGGTAGTATGTTATTAAAAATATAAAAAAATACTTTACTTACTTACACGTACCTACTTTAATTCAGATTTCGAGAACTACGTAACAACGCAGTTACAGTCTTCCTCGGTAATAACGAAAACTTAGTTTCTCATAGATCTTGGGCCAACACCTGAAAGTTAAATTTACTTTAAAAGTGCTAAGTGTACTCTCAAAATTCGTTTCGCGGTAACGTTCATTACTAGTTCGATAATCGGTCTGAAGTAGCATGGATGCATAATCAAGTAGACGGGTCTGTGGGGGGATCGCGGGAGACGGGAGAAGGGAGGGGTTACTCGTAAAACTATTACAGCAGCGTTCCACGGAGCACTATGCTGGCTTCATTAATCGGCCATCGTATGAAGCTATCCGGTGCCGTTATGATATGACGGGTAGGCTAACGTGTTACGAGCGGCTGCCCCATTATCTAACTAGCCGACGGGATCTGCCATCGCCACCGCGACTGTCAAAATATCTGCTGAGCTTGATTTGTATGGCGGACTTGTTCGGACTTGTGCACAGCGTGGTGTCGCAAAATGCGGAGCGATTGCTCTTGTAGCCGCAAGTTATGTGGCAACTGCTGCGACAGACTTTGGAGCGTGTTAAGTTGACGATTGCTTACTTAAATTGTGCAGTTACAATATGACGGAGCGGAGGTCTGAGAACAAGTAAGAGTTAATATGTCATTCGATCACGTTAATATGATACAAGAATTTGTATGGAAT
Source organism: Eudonia truncicolella (assembly GCA_949315975.1). Taxonomy (NCBI): domain Eukaryota; kingdom Metazoa; phylum Arthropoda; class Insecta; order Lepidoptera; family Crambidae; genus Eudonia; species Eudonia truncicolella. The sequence continues at coordinate 7,151,647 of OX438831.1, read as the reverse complement.
TGAAATGGCACGTATACACAAAATCTCGTTTTCTTCAATGTGATCGAATGGCAAATAAAACTCACATTACCCTGATGTATTGGCCTGACCTGTTAAACTACCAAATCTGGCCTTGTTGTTACTTACCAACCAAAAAGGTGAAGATTAAACGGCTTTGCTCTGAGAAATAAAAAATGGCTAGGTACCTTAGTCTTTGATGTGTTGTATAGTTATTCCAGATTCCACTCTTACTAAGTACAATAATTTCATGTTGACCATTGCTTGAGTTTGATGTTATCAAAAAAATAATGTAACCGTCAACTAGAAACACACTTGAGAATAGTCAAAACTGAAGAATTCTCTGCGAGAAAGTGAAGAGTCGTGTTTTGCTGAATCTAATAAAGTCAATTAAATATACCTACTATTAGTATATAATATTATTACTGTTTCATTAAAAAAAAGATAGTTTTCAAAACTTTATATTTGGCTACCAATCGTAAATAGTTTACCGCCTCTGTGGTCTAGTAACAGTCTCAGAAACAGAGGTACCGGTTTTGATTTCCAGTAGGGGGTACATGTTTGTGTAGTCGGTTTGGTTGGTGGTGGTACTTGTTTGTCCGCCTTGCTAGCTACTACCATCTTATCTGCCTATGATGACATAGGATAGCCAGTGTATCAGTAGTTGAGGATCCCGGGTGAAGTGCGCTTCCATCATTGACCATGACATCAATTAACATCAGGTGATATGATGGCACTGTGCTTAGCCATAAGAAATAAAAAAAAAATGGCAATAAAAACTATTAATACCGTTATTAATATTGAATAAAAGGAAATTAACAGATAGAATCGTTAAATAAAAATACTCTAATGATAATAGATATTGCTCTGCACACGTATTGGAAATTGAACTATTCCGTGAAGTAAACGCAAACTTCTTGTCTTCTTTAGTCTAGCCTGTCATGTCTGGACACATAAAACACAATAATTTAAGAAATACTAAATTAAAAATGAAAGATACCCACGTAGTTAGGTATCAAAGATATGTATGCGCTTTTAATATAAAAAAAAAATCCGGACTAGGCAGAAAAGCATTTCCCACAAATGTAACATATATACCTGAATTAGAAAACTTAAAAACAAAAATATCACTTAGAAATATAACTTTAAAAAGAGCACGGAGCTCGGCCTTGCCAGTGGCTGTAGAATACTTCAGATTGATTAATGCAGATGTGTAAGGGCCCTGTCTCACTAGGACGCCGCGCGCCGATGCGACGAGGTTGCAAATAACGTAGTTCAAACGTATAGTACGCTACTGTGTAGCGTTCGCCACAATCGATCTTTTAATTTCCGCGTAAGGAGATCTTTTTCATTTGACACTGGCCGTTTTAATATTTCAAAATATTACGTTTAGAAGTAATTCTTTTTGAATTGGACTGATTATGACTTTAATGTTTTGCTCTAATTGTGTTTTGAGAATTAGATTAAGATATATTATTATTCGCAACGTCGAATTTCATTTTACCAGACTGTGAGCTCATAAAGCAGTATTATTGCAGTTGTGGAAAAGAGATGCGAATATATTCGCCACTACACGCGTCTCGTTTTCACAACTGCAATAATACTGCTATAAGAGCTCGTGGCTACCCCCCTGATCTTGCAAACAGACAAATAAAGACAATCAAATTTGGATGTTAATATACATAAATTTTTAACCCGTTATTTTGATTACATCCTTTTATTTGTGGTTGAAGCTCCGTGCACCCGTTTATACATTTGAATCTTCGTTTTGCCGTCCTACATCTGAAGGACGGCCAGAGCTTAGTTTACCTTTTTAGCTTCACAAGACTTTTTTTTTAAAAGTATCCCTAACTGTTTATGTACTCTTTTATGCTTTTAATTTTGTATTTTTCATAACTAATTCCGCTAAATTCTAAAATTTAGTCATTAGTAGCTTATCATGTCATTCTTCCCAAGCATATTTCGGCTTTGTTTGGTGTTATTATAAGGTTTGGTGTTTTTATTATTTTAGGTGTTAAATTATGTTTTTATAAAAGATAATTTAAATATTCTGTATTTGTGTACCTACCGTAAGCGAGAGCGCGTCCAGTTTAGCGTTTCCTTTAAAAAAAAAAAAATACAGTTATTTCACTTTAAAAAAAAAAATGTCTTTTACTAATTTGCTGAATTATGGTGTTCTGAACCTTTACTAGATCGTCGATACACCTTGTTGGAGGCTCAAGACTGTTCCGTCCCAGCGGCCATCAGTTCTGCGGGCGAAGCGTGGTCGCTTTCCATATAACGTACCTTTTTAGCACATTATTCGGAAACTTTTGCCTGAGTGGTCGTGGTCGTGGTTATGGGTGAGCCATTTCACTAACGTTCAGAGATTTGTGCACTTCTAACGCATTAAAAAGCCACCGCACGCAATGTATCCTTATAACACGGATTCGGATTTTGGACAAAACTAACACTACCAGGCCGATCCAAACATGGGCAGTTTGACCTTCTATATATATATTTTTTTATGCTTTGCACGGCAAATGACTCCACACCATCTGATGTTTAGTAAAAATGGAGTCCAGATGCGGAGACAACTGGTGCAGCGTGAAAACAACGCAGCATCAGTCAACTTCACTCTGCCGGCCCACAAGGTGCTTCTTCACGCCTCGTTTGACGGACCCCATATCATAGGAAAGAGGGAAAACGTCAGCTGGTAGACTATTCCATCTTTTGGAGGTGCGACAAAGAAACGAGTCACCAAATTTCTTTGTGCGCGATGGGATATGTGTGACAGTGAAGCGATGACTCCGGAGAGCAGTATATGTGAGAATATGATAGTACGTAAATAACGCCGCTCCATTTAACGTTAATCAGTTGCCGAGTCTGTATACGAATAGCTAGTGGACTAGAATTGTGCCTTCATAGCCGTATTTACCTTGCAGCCCTGCGTAGCGTTTTCGCACATCTTTTAGAGGATGGGTGTAAGAAAGAGGTAACGCGACTGCAAGGCGAGCGTTACGAAGAAGCGGGTTCTAGGTGCGAAGTCAGCTATATTGATTGACCACATATTGTAAGAAGACTGCCAGGCAGATGCTGGTTTCGTCAAGCTGAGGACAGGGAGCTATGGCGCTCATTAGGGGAGGCCTATGTCCAGCAGTGGACTAAGATAGGCCGATGATGATGACGATGATGATGATGTGGTGGAAGGAGAAATACGTTTGCTGAAAGAGCGTTCCAGTGAGATATGGCTCGAACGGTGATGTTGGACGATTGGTTAACCGTGATGCTGCGGTCGTACGCTCGCAGCGCCTCTCATTTATAGATAAGTACATATCAAGAGAACATCAAATATAATTTAAATTGGTTGCCCTGTGGCTAGGTTGCCCGCATGATAATTAAAGTTTGCCGTGCAAATCTTTATAATTTTACTTTGTGGGGTGCATGTATATGAACGTACCAAGCCCAAAATTATTTTTGAAACAAAGCTGCGAGTATTTGAGCGAACTTCCAGTTTACATTGTTAATATAATTGCGCTTTAAACGATTAACATTTACTGCTGAAAATAAACGTAAATCGTGTTAAAATTACTATTATTGCTATAAATGTGATAACGTTAAAAATTATTCTGCGTTAATTGAGTTCATTAAAATAAATACCGAATTTTAAACGTTGTACAACAAAGCGAATATGATTATTTACGCTAAGTGACATACTGGCTAGAGGTGGTGGTCCCAGATTCGATCCCAGTCTCCACTGGGTTAGTGAATTGAACGTGAATTGGTTTAGGCTTGTTATTAGTTCAGCAATTAATTAATAGTATTGTTGTTTTTGGTATTAAATGCCAGATAGCCTTTTCCTCATTAGTTAGGGATTTTGGGTGAGATATATGTCAGGCGCTTCTCTGTGAACAAAGAAATATACATGGTGAGTTATCTGATTCCCGTTTGTGCATTACTCCTATATAATGGATTTATTTATTTATTTACATTTTTAAAACAGTTTTACGACACAGTATGGTTCTTTGAAGTGATACTTTAATAACTTTGGATTTCTCTTTATTGATCCATTTGCATTTACAAAAACACAAATGTTGAAAAAATTTGAACCTGCACTCTTCTGACATACCGGGTCAGGTGCTCTCCCAATTGAGCTATCGTGGTTCTAACCAGCCCGCCGAAATTATTCAACACTATTTACTTTTTTACTTTGAAAGCCATTATCCATTGGATTTAATTATTTTATGGTATAATATAACAGGATGATTGTTTGTTGGTCAAATGGCACTTAAGGTAAAGATTATAATATATTTTTATTTATTTTTACATTATTGACAAGAGCTCTTTCTTCTTAGTGGTTATTGGTAACAACGTCAGAAAATTTCCGCAAAATGGCGGGATTCACTGTCCTCTTGTTAGTAACAAAATGACGTAGTTTCCAAAGTGCAATACGACTGTCTTCTTGTGCCTGACCGATGTATCGACAGACAAATAATCTTTGTGAGTGGTGACGACGAAGCTATCGTGCTGAGCTAACAGCTCCGTTCCCTATGCCCGCACGAGAATCTCAAATAGGCTAGTGTTACACTGGAAAACACTTTTTATAGCATATACCACACAAATAGTTTTTCAAGTAATAATGTTATTTGAGGAGCTCGATGGCGCAGTGGTTATAGCGTCCGGTCTGCGTTTGCTAAGGTTAAGCAACTTTCGCAAATGCCGGTCATGAGATGGGTGACCAAAAATTTATCATCTCGAGCTTCTCCGTGCTTCGAAAGGCACGTAAAGCCGTTGGTCCCGACTGCTTTAGCAGTTGTTAACAACCACCAATCTGCACTGGGCCCACGTGGTGGTTTATTGCCTGTTCTCCCTATCCATCCATAGGGAAGTCTCGTGCCCTAGCAGTGGGGAAATATTTGAGCTGATGATGAATGTTATTTGAGGAGCTTATTAACTCAACGGAAAGTCAATTTGGGTTGCGATCCGTATGGGTCGTGAAATCAAAACGAGAAGGCGTACGCATATTGTCGGCATAATTTCTTCTCTTGGAGGTGATAGTATTCATGGATTACGGTGCCAGTTATCCGTCAAGCGGCTCCTATGCTCACAACAGACTATTCAATGGCTTAAAAAAATGTATTAATAAAAAAGGACAGACAAGGATATACAGAGTTAGTTACTGGAATATATTATTTACTTACACCATTATGTCAACTTTGAAAAATAGAACTAGTAATGGGTGTCATGGGCCAATTAAAACAAAAGAATACATGAGGTGCCCGCAGTGTAAAAGGGATTATGACATAATATGTTCTAGTTTAACACCTAAACTGTATAACGACATGACTTCCGCTACTAAACTAAATTGGCGGTGTCCTGAATGTCGTACCAAGCAGCCTAAAAAGGATAATACAAACACTCCCGGTCATTGTCGTGCGCCCAATATAACGGGAGGAATTAGTCCCTCACTTAGTTACGAGTCCGAAGCTACCTCAGTCAACTCGTTTGAATATCTGTCTCCCAAACATGCATACGTGACTATGCGGTCATCTCAGCGCTCCGGAGTGAAACTAACTGACCATTCAAGCTGTTCACCTGACATCAAGACTGACAGCTCAGGAGTCACGGCTTTAGATACTAATGGTATTTCGGAATTAATCAAAAGGGAAATCCTCGCCGCCATGCGCTCAGAGCTGCCGTCTTTAATAAGCCAGCTGTTTCAGTCTCATTTCCAATCTTCTGTCAATTTTATAAGCGCCCAGTATGATGATTTAAAGAATAATATGAATGTAATAACTAAAAAACTAAAAATTAAGGTGTCGGTATGCGACTAGCTTTAAAGCCTTCGTACAGGTCGTTCTGACAAAACCCCCCGTGTACAGTAGCGTCCGTGGCCACTCAATGCTATTGCCTATTTGGTTAAATTTAGCAGCGGACCTCGTTACTTACAGATTTACCCTAGTAACGACACCGTTGTGCCGAATCTCGTTGCAGTTACAAGTTGTTTCGATATCCGTAACAGTGCTACTTTCGCTACAATTAAGCCTGGAGTTGGTAAGAAATGGACGTAACGCTGTTGGTTTGCTAGATATTAGATATTATATTAGTACGATGGTAAAATCTTATTTTCCGAAGAGTTTTGTTGCTCCGAATTTTACCACTAATTTGTATTGTTTATTAAAATAAATATTGCAGTGCTTTTGTAGCGTTAATTTGGATTTATATAATGTGAGGTCTAATAAGCAGGTTGTATATTATAACCTATATTTGTACGATATGAAACAAACAAACAATTTGATTTTGAGTTTGAAAGTATGATCGCTCTCTAATTTGAAATGGCTTTTATAATATGGATGTGTTGTTTAAATCTAAAACATTTCTAGACGTTTTAAAGAAATAATATTGTGATAACAAATTGTCTGGATTTGTAATTTCAATAAAACTACAATATTATATTTAAATATACCTCAATTTTATATTATTTCTTCTCTTTCTCTAAACTAACGTTCTTGTCGATGTAGCATTTTCCATGCGTCTCTCTCTCAAGCAATTTGTTTTACTTCTTTTATAAAACGTTCACCATCTCTTTGATTTGATTGATGTTCATCGAATTTATTAGTTAACACAAAAAATTACTAGTGGCTTTTAACCAGCCTTACAATCCAATCGTCCAATTATCGTATAGGGGTATTCAGCAATATTACTCACACAACACGTCAGGATCCCCATTCATTATTGATACTTTGTACATGACGATACCGCTGTGCCAAGGATTAGGCATTGGAAAACTCGACATGAACAAATATACACCATTACATATCAACCGGTGATGGATTCAAGTGTCAAAATGACAATTGAGCTACCCGCTCTTGTCGTAATAAGTGCTTAGATAGGTTGTTTTCTGATACTTAATAAACAAATCAATACTGGATCGCTTCTGTAATTAGTGGTATATTCAAAAGACCATTGCATTAATTAATGGACTATAATAGTAGGTACAAAAGTAGTAAAATATTAATGTAAAAACAACAACGTACTTGTTTATTAAAAATAAGTTTATTTTAACCATTTAACGAGTTTCATAACGAAGGGTTTATTAAAATGTATTTATTTATTTATTTATTTTTAATGTTTTCATGCAAAGCTGGTAGTAATTATGAAATCCTAAAACAGCGAGGAGTTGATATTTACCTAGTAAATGAGCTACTACTCTTTATGTTAGAATACTTGCATACATGCAATGCGAAAGTAATCTGAGTATCTTGTATTATCAAGACTTCTTTTAAAGTGTTGTAGTACTAGTTATACGAACCTAGATAGGACTTTGTCACTAAATTGGACACCATTTTGGCATTTTTTTTTGGTATAAATGTCATAAGTTAATATACATATTCAGTTAAAACGTGATTATTTGGTTTGATGAACCGATGTGCGAATAACGAAATGAAATAAAGTATGCATTGCTAAAAATAATTGTGTCATCAATACATTTGTTTATCTACTCAAAAATCAAGCTTAGCAATTGTCAATTAAAATGACAGTGTAAAAAAGCAAAGTTTACAAGAGATGGAAAGTGTGAGAGTGATATTGAAAGAAGAGTGAATGCAGGAAACATGGTGAATGGAGCTTTGCACTCCTTTATGAACAGTCGGAAGGTGTCTAACAAGGCTCGTTTGGTTGTGCATGAGGGGGTGTTGGTTCCGACACTCATATACGGAAGTGAAAGTTGGGTATGGCAGAAGAAACATGAAACCAGAATAAATGCAGTTGAGATGAGAGCGTTAATAAGTATGATAGGAGTTACTGAGTGACAGGATAAGAAATAGTGAGATAAGGAAACGTTGTGGTCTGAAAGAAGATGTAGTGACAAAAATTAAGAAAGGTATGCTGAGATGGTTTGGCCATGTCGAGAGAATGGATGAAGAACGATTGACGAAAAAAGTGTATAAGGCGAGTGTGAATGAAAGTGTTGGTAGGGGTAGACCTAGGCGGACGTTTCGAGATCAAATCAGGGACGTCTTGAAAAAGGCCAGGTCAAGAGTACCCTAAGCTGAAGAGCATGTATAAAGGGAATAATGAAAGTGGACGAAGCGAAACAAGTATGTAAGGATCGTAGCAAGTAGAAAGAAGTGGTCTCTGCCTACCCCTACGGGAAAGAGGCGTGATTATATGTATGTATGTATGTATGTATGTATGTATGTATGTAAAAAAGCATAAATTATTTCAATAATGCGATTAATATCAGTTCGATGATATTATTAATTGTCATTTTTTAAGGTTGAATAATTTAAAGAAATTAATTAAAAGAAATCAAGTGCATGATTCCGGTACCTATGCTCAATGCTCATACCATGGAACTCATACCATGGGATTAAAATTCAGCCCAGGCCGACGCGCCCTTCACGCACAAACCATGAAAAATAAAAAGCTAGTGTTGTTACGTAGCTAGCTACGTGTGCGTACCGTGTTTACAAGGGATGGATGGTACAAGATGGATGTTCAGGGAAGGGTCGCAGCCGGAAGTGGAGTTAATGGCTTGCTGGATTCATTTCTTGAATGAAACGGTTCAACACTGCGCCCTTACGTAAGTTGTGGAACGTGATAATGTAACGAACTAAAATAGAATGGCGTCAAATGTTTTCGTGCGGATTTAGCACTTTAAATTAGCAATATTGTTTTGGAGTTGTCTGTTTGGAAAATTATTAGATATTTACAAGCAAAGCAAAAATTTTTTGAAAATTTATTTAAAAAAAAATAAGAATATGAGGTTCGTAGGAAATAAATTGACAGATAAGTGACGTGCGTTAGTGATATAAAAAGTGTCATCTTTTAATTATTAAAATTAGTATGATTCAAGCTTACATTATTACTTGTTTAAATTTATAATTGACAAAACGTGAAAAATACAATTTACATTTTTTTTTAATAATAGTGTTTATAACTATTTAAAAAATGTTTCAAATAATAAAATTATGAATAACTTTTTTTTTCTTACATTAAGTTGTTTATTTATCTGTACATTTTTACTCCGACTTTATAGTGATTGTTATTCCAAAGCTATATTCATCAACATAAAGCAATTACTTTTATCAACATTTTTTACATAAGTTTCGAAGAGCCACAAAGCAATTTTCATGATAAAAACATCACACATTATATCATCCTAAATTCTTCCACCTATTCCGCCATTCCATTTAAGATTAAACTGTTCGCAACCAAACATCCCATTCCGCATTATCCAATGCACGTCTCACAAGATCGCAATCAGCGCACATATTTCCGAATACAAAGCTTGAGCATGCTATCTCGAAACAAACGCCTGCATCGGTCCGAGATAGGATTTTTCTACGGTTGCGGCAGATTGTCGTAAATTTATCACTGTTGTCACCGCGCCAGTACGTGGCCCACCTTCCGTGGTATCGTAAAAAGTGTGCAAGCAGTTCCTCCTCATATTTCACGTGTTACGTCACAGCTTGCTATCGTGTGTGCAGTTAACAAGTGCATGTCTGCCTGAGCTGTATAACGTTTTATTAGACTTTGGGAAACTAAATCTTCTCCTCTCGGTGGTAAGTTTGATAGTGGGATGGGAAGAAGATGTCTTACGAATCTCTGGAGAGCTGGAGTGTTGATGTTGAAGATTTTCGAGGAATTTGGTGCAATACAATATTGTAGTTTACGATGACAGCAGTTTTAACTTCTCATTTCTTGTTACAATTAGTGTGTATAGAAAAAATATAAACAATGAAGTTTTTTTTTAGAAGACGGTGTCAGATATTTTGACTTGGAATATACGATTACGTGTCATAAGTTTTATGCCGTGAAAGTTTCAAAGTAAATTCGAACATCCATCGATAAATCTTGGCGACGCTCGGAACGATTTCATTTTCGAATTTCAGGAGCGATTGCCTCCACTGTTAAAGTTTGCCTGAAAAATGTTCGCGGACGATTGACTCGGTATAAACGGAAATAAAAAGTTTTGTGTTAGAGCAATAGCGTTGTACATTGCGCATATAAAGGAAAGAGAAAAGGCTCCAAAGAGGATTACAATTTGAAACGCTCCTGGATTTTGCAGAATTAAAATTTGACTAACTTTTTACACCAACTGGCTATTGTAGAACTTAGATCCTTCTACCGATAAACTACTCTTGCTAGCCTAGCAGCAGACTTTTAATGTCAAGTAAACATTCGTAAAGCGTCCTCAAAAACGTAAGACTACATAAAAGGGCAATCAGAAAAATAACAGTCTCGAAAGATATGCGTACGACCAAATTTAATTCAGTCACGCTAGTGTACAGAGAGCTGCGTTCCGCATTATCATTACTAAACAGCTTTTATTATTCCACGATATTCGGCTAGAGGGCCCCACACGCGCTAATGGAATAAAAAGTAAGGTTACAAAGTAAAAAGATACAGAGCACCTCCCGCGGCGGCGGTTCGGGCGAATTTTGACTGAAAATTTTATACGTTCAATCTATTCTGAGCGCCTTTATGCTGTGTCTCGCGATCCCGCCTCCGCGCAAAACAGTTTCGTTTTCAATTATTGCCCACTTGTGGAACGGGATTCGATGGAAAAACAAAAGAGCTGCTAGAAATGATATTTTATAGACAACTCGCTTTATTCGATGTTTACTGCACCTCGATTTGTTCTGGGGCCGAGATCAGTGATGTTCAAAGAAAATTATTTACGGAACGTGCCGGGATAGAGTTGCTTTCTGGGAGATTGAAGGACGGCCGCACCGCCTTTGGCGACGACGTCCCGTTACGACTCGATTGCTTTTAATGTCACCCGAATATTTCGTTTGATTCGCCTTTTGTCTCGATACCGTATTTTTTGGGGACGGACTATAAAAATGAAATTGTTCCTTGTAACTTTAATTCGTGCAAAGCGTTAAGCAAATTAAAATTCCAGTGAAGAAATGAGCTCCCCCAGATAAACGTATTAACTTTTATGCTTTCTAAAAAAATTCAGAGCCGAGAACATTCCAACATAACTGTAGGTAAATTCAATTTAATGGATTCACAAGCTTTGGCACCTTGCGTTGTAAGCTATTGAATCCGATATGATTTGAACGGAATGAAGTTTGTTTGCACAAACGAATTAAAAGTTTAATGCTAACGTCATTTAATGAACTAAATGCCATTAGTACCTATACTCGTACGTATATTAAATTAGTTACAACGCTGTTATAATGAAATTCCTTACTTTTTAGTTTATTGTCACATAAACGTTATGTAATTATGTACCGTCTTTAAGGTCTAAACGTTTGACCATCTGTCTCAAACCTGGAGGTCCGGGATTCACTGTCCGGGTTACTGTAGTAGTACTGTATGACATTGTGGAAATTGAAACATTTACCAGATGTAAATTTATTAACTTAAATTTTTTTTTTTGTTTTTTTTTTACATGTTGTGGTTGTCTTCTATATATTTTTTTGTGTTTATTTGTAATGGAAAGTGTCCTGCTATGATAGGGCATTTTCCAATAATTTTGACGCTGTAAAGGAGAAAAGACCTGGACACTTGCTGAGTTTCTTGCCGGTTCTTCTCAGTACAAGATCTCCCGCCCAGAGTAGACTTACGAACCGATCGCATAGTGACATTCACAAGAGCTACTTGTAGCTTAAACTGATATTTTTTAAGTCAATCTCAGCAAGGTGGGGGTGCATAGGTACTCGGTTTGGCTGGTAGTAGGACTTTGTTTTAAGCTCGCCTAGCTTGCTGTTTCTTGTAGAAATTTTTTATAGCAACATTTTTTGCAGCATTTTCGTGTTCCCACAATTAGAAATAAGATAGCCAGTTTCTCAGTAGTTGCGGATCACAGGAGGGCGTTTCATTATTTTTCACTGTATTTTATAAATTTTATAAATATATTTATTCATAATTGTCAATTTTTTTGATAGCGCTTGGCATTAAGACATGGCTTGACATGATGATTGAAGATAAGGTTAACTATGAAAGCAAGCTCCACTCGAAACCCTGAGTTTTGAGGAATCGGCTATCTTATCCCTAACTGTCAGAACACAACAATTATAAAAAAATATATTATGGTACGGCCACAGACTATAAGGTGAGGTTGTAAAACTATTATCAACTACACTGAGTACAAGAGTATTTACATTCCGTTGGGAATCAAACCCGAGATGTGGGGTTTACTTACGGTGCTTGCCATTCGTGACCATCCCAGCCGAGCCATCCCAGTAGCGGAGATGGGATGGTACTAGGTTTTTTAGTGAGTAAACCTCCCCTCCCCTTTTCAAGTTTTTAGTAGCTGGGCGAGAGCTGAGGTGGAGAGCCCCACATAGTCCTGGGTTTTCTTATTTTAATGGTCTGCAAACGAGCAGACAGACCGGCTGATGGTGAGTGGTCACCGCCGCCCATGGACATCAGCAACATCAGAAATGTTGCTTTTGTGTTGCCGACCTGAGGAAAACCTCGGATGGCAGCTCATTCCACAGTTTGATAGGAACAAAGCTCTTCTAGAAACGAACTGTTCCAGCGAACAGTGGCTTCAGGAAATGTGTATGCTCAAAGCACTTTTCCTAGTCTAAAAACGAAAAGGGTTTGCTTACAGTGGTGTAACCACTAGACCACTGCGTTGGTAGAAAATGGTGGCAGTGGTTGTGGGCGGTGGAAATGCTTTAATACAACTGGACTTCTAAATAAAACATCTAGGTGTTTCGTGTACAGCGACATTTACATCAAAAGAAAAGATATACAAGTCATGTTCTAAAATTAATTTAACACTTTTTCACTTAATCCTTCAAGTTTGAGGGTAAATAAATTTATCTTTATCGTGTGTGAAGTTTACGTTTTGCCTACATAATTATGTAAATGAGCGCGATTCTTCGAGCTAAAATAATTTTCTGTCGCATAATATACGTGGATTTCATTACGCGAACGCACGCGTTTGGGTTACACATAATATCATTAATTTCATTTTCAAACTGTAATTACAAATTAAAACCAAATTTAGTTCATGAACAAAAGTGTATTAAAAAACTAAATGTGATTGAACTATAATGGTCCTCTTTGTAATCTATACTAATATTGTAAAGAGAAAAGGTTTGTATTTTTGTATAACGAATAAACTCAAAAACTACTAAACCGATTTAAAACATTCTTACACCATTAGAATGCTACATTAGCGCTGAGTAACATAGGCTATATTAAAAAAGAAATGTCCACCCGTGCGAAGCCGGGACGGGCGGCTAGTCTTTATATAAATTGGTTTTTATGGTTAAATGCGTAAGTAGATTTTTGTTCGTAAAAGATATATCCCCAAAATTTGATTGCTTTATCTTCCGTAAAATAATTTTACGGTTTATTTTACGGAAGGTACTACCTGTTACCGTTACTAACTGTTTAACGGTTTTTTAATGTGGTTTTAAAATGGCAAAACGAAAAAAAATGCTTTATATCAAAATATAGCTGGTATAACCAAGAAATGCCGTAGCAACTGTTCGCGCATAAACGTCTCCGTGATGTAGCTATGAGAGGCCGAGCATCGCCGAGGACTACCGAACACACTCGAAGAGCGTCCATACCGTGTTAAATGCCTTGTTGGCTTATCTTCGTTTTAAGAAAATAAACAACTTTTACGGATCTACTTGCGTTAATTTTCACTTATAAGATTTTCTATTCTGACGTTTCGTCGTCTGTGGTCACAGAGAGACTGTGGTGTTGGTCGTGTCATAATTAATTTTGAACTTGCAGTACCGTCTTATTATGTATTTTATTAGTCTTATTATATATTAGTGTTGGGGCTACGATTTAATAACCTGTATGATGGAGTCCTAGGCCGGTGATAAATTTCAACCATCATCCCTTTTGAATTTTTAAAATGTTTAGCCGCTGGCTGTGGTATTAAGCTGAGAAGAAGCATGTTTTGACATTTCAGTTTTGATTCGTTTTTAGGGTTCCGTAGTCAACAAGGAACCCTTATAGTTTCGCTATGTCCGTCTGTCTGTCTGTCTGTCCCCAGCTTAGCTCATAGACTCTTAGTACTAGAGAGCAGTAATTTGGCACGGATGTACATATTTATCATGCTGACAAAGTAATAAAGTAAAATTTTGAAAAATATTTTTTTTTAGGTTTTCTTGTCTATCCCAGTGTGGGGTGTCGTTGGATAGCAATTTCAATGTTTATAAAAGCCCTCTTTTCAGAGATCGCATTATTGAGATGGGCTACGGAACCCTACACTGCGCGTGGCCAGACACGCACTTGGCCGGTTTTCTTTTTCAATATCGTTGAACAAACGTTTCTTTCTTTACCACGCACAATTCTGGGCGGCCAAGCGCAAACAGCAACAATTTTGCCAGTGCCAGATCCGATGCCCAAGAGTCACCACTCCAGACGCATTCAAGGGCGACTCCAAATTACAGTGCAGGCAAATCGGCGATCCAACTCAAAGCTTTGTGCCGATGTTTTTGCGCTTAACTTGCAAATTCATACAATGGCTTAAATCAGATAAAAAGATAAAACGAAGGCAGATGCTTTGTTGCAGTTCTGCCATTATATAAAAAGTAACTTTTAGGGTTCAACTACTTGAACTACTTACTTTTTGTACCTAAATGTAAATACAATTTGTGCAAACTTTTGAGAACGAAGAAGAATAGAAGACGAAGAGGTTTGGTATTGATTAAGATCTTATGTAAGAAATAATCATTTTAGTATACTATAATGCCATTATACGACCACAATAAAAACGATTGCTGGAAATCGAATCAGGGAACTCTGTTCTCGAAACCGGAGTTGATCTTACTACCAGACTGCAGGCAGGATACGTATAAACAACTCGATCGTGCGCACAATTTTGATTATAATGGAAGGCGCACCGCAGCGCACTAGATCGAATCGGTATCAAACATCGCGTCGATCAATGCTGTACCCGTACATTTTGCATAATTGATGTCCCATTCACGGTAACGGAACACTTATTCATATTCATGAATTTTACAAATTTTTCAATTTGCGCCGCCAGCAAGGTGTATTTACATTATTGCCGCGTATTCCAAATACAATCTGTGTGAAAGCCGGGGCGGGAGCCGCCGGCGTCCGCGTCGCGTCGGACCGCCGATAAAGGTGCTCTAATGCGACACTTTTGGCGATAGTGCAGCAATAGTATCGCTATTTGTTGTATAAGAGAATTAAAAATGCTTTCTATAAGACTAGTGCATTTTAAAATAATAATTACAAAAGCAGTAAAATATTAATGCGTGAACTTTATATTTGAACCCAAAAATTTGACCACAAAAGCATATTTCATCCGTAAAAGTAATATTTATATTTTACTGGGAAGCGAAATATTTGATTACTTACAAGTGCTTAAATCACTCCATGGGGAAAATGAAATAACATTCGTCAGAAACTTGATCGACACGAAAACCGCTCAAAGGGAAAGATAAAAAAAAAGAAAAACTGTAACGAAACTGATTCCCAGTAGCGGAGCCTTGGAGGTAATGGGAGATTGTAAAAGGAGGCAATAAAAGCTTAGTATTGTGTGTGAGAGCCGTAGGGGAGTCCCTGCATTGTGCTCGGGTCCGGCGAGGCCCCAAGAATCGCCTGACCACGGGCGCGGTCAAATTGTACAGAAATGAAATTATCAAGGTACGCTGCCGATTTTCCGAACCAATGAATCAAGATCCAATTCCCTTTTGTAATAGAACATCGTCGCGAAAAGCGCCCATGGAGTTACACTACCCACTCAACGCTTAGGCGGCGGTTCACATTGCGTGTGTTGTGTTTTATTTATCAGTGATTATTTCACATCAATTTTACTTTACCGTTTGTGGAGCTCGTTGGCGCAGCGGTTAGCTCGTTTGGCTGTTCAAGCTTAGCAAGTTTTTAAATATTGGATGAATTATTTAATTATCGCGTAAATAATATTGAACTCCTCCGTTCTTTAGATGGCACGGTAACTGTATTGGTTGTTGCCATAAGAAATCAGTCGCTAAAACACTTTTCCTTGCTTTTGTTTGACGATCTCCGTAGCTGAGTGGCTTGCACGCCAGACTTTGGGCAGCGCTAACTCTGAGGTCCCGGGTTCGATTTCCGAACAAAAACGAACTTTTTGATATTGTATCGGGTCTGTGGTACCGTCGTCATTGTTTTTGATTTCCATAAAACTAGTGCTTTAACTACTTGCCTTGGGATCAGAACTAATATATACTATGTGTGTTCACTTTTGTGTCTTGATAATGACGATGATGATCAAGTCACGATGTCACGTCATTATGTTTTACATATAATATGTTGACACATAATACGAATTGCATTTTGTGGTACAGGCCTAATTGATGTTTCAATGGAAAGATGAAATGCACTAACACTATCTCGAGATTCATGGGCACACTCATCGCTACGTCTAAGCCGTAATAAATAAGTACGCCATGCTTCACACCCACTGCATCACCGCTTGCTCGTCAACGTATGTCATCTGTCACGAGGTCAAGCACGAACTAGTCTGACTATTATGCACGAGTTTTTCCATCCCTTTGACTTTAACCACTGTCCCAACATCTATCGAAAAGTTGAGTATGTATATTTACTTTACGTATAGTAAATTCATGTGGATTGTCAAACGGTACCGCGACACGCGAATGTAAAAAAAAAATAGCTTTTGAAGGAGTTGGTGCTTTTTTTTGTGGTCGATTTTTGGTTCGGCTCGACGCGGTCGTAACGCTGCTCGTCGATTGCTCGTAAGCCTGTCTGTCGCGTTAGGCTAGTTTGAGATTTTTCAAGCTCAACGTATCGGCAGTTTTCAGCTTCCAATTAATCTACATATTTTTGCATTCCGCATGTAATCGGGGCTATTTTTTGATTTTAGCTACTATCGCCGCGCCGCGACTGCTTCTGCGTGAACACTTATATCCTGTGATGGTATTCATCATCATCATCATCATCATCATCATCAGCTCATTTTATATCCCCACTGCTGGGGCACGAGCCTTACCTATGGATGGATAGGAAGAACGGGCCAAAACACCACGCGGGCCACTGGGCCCGCGTGGGTCACCACTGGGTGGCCCATTGGTGGTTATTAACGACTGGTAATGCAGCCGGAACCAAAGGCTTTCCGTGCTTTCCGAAGCACGGCGAAGCTCGAGATGATAAACTTTTGGTCACCCATCCGATGACCGGCCATTGCGAAAGTTGCTTAACATCAGCACTCGTAGACCGGGCGCGTTAACCGCTGCGCCTTCGAGCTCGTGTTGGTATTACCAACTTTAAATCCTTCGCAGATATGCGCACAACAACTTACTAGAGTTTGAAATGAAATTACTTTTAAGGATATACTCGCGTTTATTTTATACATTAGTTTTATTTTTAACCGTATTACTAGAGTTTCATCACAATCTGATCAATGGTATACCAATGTACTCGTATACGAGACAGCAAAGAAACCATTAATTTTTATATTTAAAATGATGACGGTTATATGTTTTCATATTCTGCGTTACACCTCTATTGTAAGATAAACAGTCGGAAAAAAATGTTTCGTACAAAAAACAGAATTATTGAGATTTCAAAATTCTGCTTTCAAAAATTAAAGATGAAAAAGCAAAAGTAAAAAGGTTACATTTATTTTACGTGATTGGTATGCTGTATATTTTTTTAATACCTTTAATTTTCCAGTCTACATTCACGTCATATATCGACCCTTTCACCTTTACCTAACGTTATATATTTTGTGTATAAGAATTCTCAATTTATTAAAACACTACTAAAAAAAAATAAAAGGTTAGTGATGTTTCTGTATAAATTTCTAGATAACTAATAACACTTCAAGGATATTCCCGAACTCAATATAAAACAATTTTCGGATAAAGTCCTTATATCATTAAGGCCAGCTTATCACCAAATTTATTCATGGTCAAACTTTTTAAGGGGAGGTTTATTCAGAAAGGAAAATAACGAAGATACTCACGCGATTAGGAAGTGAGGAGAGCTGACAAAAAAGTAAACTTTAATTAAACTTCACCGAATCGTTTATTAGATAACATTATTCATTAATTTTAAATGGCGCTACAGCCCGCGCCGATTCCTGATAATTTTTAGCGAGTTTCGAGTAGACAGGAAATGACATAAATTTATCTCGAAACCGGAGGAATTACTTTGTACCAACTCCACGCAAAATGGAAATCTGTTCAGGTTTATAACTTTGAAGAAAATTGTTTTTTTTTTTCTCTCCGTCAATCGGAATAATATTAGCTTTTGGTGATGCGGCAACTTTTTTTATTAAATTTAAGCCTACATCTTCATTTGAAAGGTTTTCATTAATGATTCTAAACGAAATCGGAAATGGGGTGTAGTGATGTACGAGTATTAAGGGACAGATGGTTGATCCGAAAGGAATATAACGCATTCAAATATCACGGATATTTGTCAACCTCCGAGCAGTGGGTCCAATACGTTCGGGTCGTTTATGGCATATTACAGTTGGAGACTCGTCAGCTCTCCGTCGGAAAAGTCAATTTGACGCAGATTACGGGCGACTGAAGGGAATCTTACTAAAACGCGAACGCTCAAATATATTTCGCCTGATATGAATAATGGACTGAACTGCCGTGAAAACTTCGTAGCGGAGAGCTTTAGCGTTTTCTATATTAGGTATAAGTACGAAAATAAGTGCACCTGTACCTGTTTAAAAAAATCTTAGATACATTACATTTCGTAAGCCATTCACCAATGTCGATGTGGCTTCATTAAAAATCAAAAAATCAAATCAAAATCAAAAAAACTATTATTTCAGCACTAGAAACATTGTAACAACATTATCACTTGGAGCCTCCTATTAGACATGAAAATATCTGTAACAGAAGGCTCCGCTCTTCCATAATCATAGCTTTATAATATTTCTAGTTTTAATTGCCCAAGTACTTAAAAGCTAAAGGACATCATTCACTATGGGCTTAGCTCTGAACAGCGTTTTTGGGAGAAAACGAATTTATCAAATATTGTTATTAAATATTAAATGACTTTTTTGGAGTATTAAAGATTTTTAATAAAAAACAAGGAAGTGCCTTCAAAATCGATAAAGTATCGATATTCTTATTGACCCCTGATAATTATTATCGTTTTTTTTCTTTTCGTGTATGTATGTATGTATGTTTGTATGTATGTTTGCAACGAATTAACTCAAAAACTACAGGACCGATTTAAAAAATTCTTTCATCATTAGAATGCTACATTAGCGCCGAGTAACATAGACTATTTAAAAAAAAAGTACACCCGTGCGAAGCCGGAGCGGGCCGCTTATATTGTATAAATGTATAATGCAGAAAATACGTTAGGCAGACGTACGCCGATCTGGGCGCATCCAATAAGTACTCTATGGGCGCATCAGAGAAGACATAAAGCTGGGTATACACTTTTGACTCTTATTCCATTGCATTAAGAGTACCATTGTTTACATGTTAATGCTCGTGACTGTACGTAACCTACAGAATCAGTTACATTACGTGTGCTACACCTTTAGGTGAGTGGCTTACTATTACGTTTCGTTGCTTCGCGTAACGTGGTGTATCGCGGCGCAAGGCGTGGATACACGTGGATGTAGGTAGCTCTAAACGACTAGCCTCTATGTAAAATAGGTAGTACTGTAGGTACTACCTATTATTATAAAAATATAAATACCCCCAATCAATACAATTAGAAATAATTTTATGCAAAAACTATTCCATTTTAAGATTTTTAAATGCTATTTCATAGTTTTAAAAGAGTAGGTTCTACATCGTTTTTCTCTCTTTCAGTGAATCTGGGTGCTAAGAAACATTAGTAGATCTTTTCTATAGCCTATAATCTACAATATTATGTAAAATACAAGTGAAAATTTGATAGTTCACATCAAGCCTAAAGGCCCATATAAGGTGAATGATGTCCTTTGTATAATTTCTGTTGGCATAAAAGAATATAATTATGTGTGAGTGTGTGTGTGTTGTTTTGTACGAACTGAACATTTTGACATATTGAACCGTATGAAGTAAGCCCAACAAAAGGTAACTGCTGTAAATCGTTGAGGGATTCCCTCGACTATCTATGGTCTCCATCATCAGAATGAAATGGCACTTATAACCATATGAGTGCAAAGTTCTCATCAATAGAAATGAATTACGTCCAAACACAAGGTAGCTACTGTAAAACGTTGAGGAGTTCCCTTGACTGTCCTTCGTCTTCATCATCAGACCCCTATTGACAGTCACAACCCCTCCGGGTGTAAAGATCTCATCAATACAAATTAATCAAACCCAAATACCAGGTAATTGCGGTAAATCGTTGAGGAGTTTCCTCGACTGTATATCGGCTCCATCATCAGATCGACTCCAGACTTTCATTAAATAGTAGTGCTTTAAAGCACTTAATGGAAAAATTAACAAACGCACTAGTCGCCACTACGATTTTTGAAAGTTCATCTCGATTTCTCTAAGATGCCATCATCAGATCCTGGTTTCCTTATTATGGTACTATCCTTGAGATATCTCCTATCCAACAAAAAAAGAAACATCAAAATCGGTTCGTAAACGATGAAGTTATCCGCGAACATACTTAAAAAAAAATATACACATATATACGGTCGAATTGAGAAACCTTTTTTTTGAAGTCGGTTAAAAATGATAAAATATGCTAGGAGTTATGAGTCCTACAGCTTTCCTAAAATAGAGCTTAATGTATGTAAGTGTATAACCGTGTTAGGTCCTGTTTCACGATTTACAAGTAAGTTCCCATTAGCGTTTACTTGACAGATATTCCATACAAAACTGTCACTTTATCTGCCAAGTATCTCCTAATCAGACATTGTGAAACAGGCCCTAACTGCCGTACTCAGAGACGTCAATTAAGTTTAATGACAATTAAATGTCTTTTCTTCTCTATTTAGCACCATACATAAGAAAGTGACAGCAAGAGACTTAATTGTCATTAAAACTTAATTGACGTCTCTGAGTACGGCAGTTAGTCTGAGTAGTATAAGATAGTTTACATGTAGTAAAGGTGTTTGTAGCGATTAAAAGGTGAAAGTGACTTAATATATTCGAGTGTGACGTTAATATAGTTGGTTTTTGTTTACGCGTTGAAGTAAATTCAAGTACATTTATTTGCCCATGAAGTAACATAATATAGCTTTGAAATCTTAAAGAAAACAATAAAGTGATGACATGAATAAGAAAACTCAACTCGAAGGAAAACAAACGCCCAAGCGTCATGCTAGCAGTTAGTTATGCACCTGTGATTCGTTTCTTATTACTATTATTCATTAAGCTCATCGCATGACATTATATTCAATAATACAGTTAAACGACGGAACTCCTTCTGGCACCGCAAGCTCTATTATTCCGCCACAACTAGAAATTCCCAGTCATTAGATAACGCTGAGGTAAACGTAAACGCTCGTTTTCATTTTGCACTGAAAATAAAACTGGGTTCACACAATACAAAGTTACTTTAAAAAGAATCCGTAGCATTCGCAGTGCGCTGTGCTACATATAAAATTTTCGATTTTTTACTCAGCCTTATCGCGCCACAAAAGAATTGTGATGTGTGGTAGGAAAAGGCAAAGCCAAATACAATAAAGAATTTAGATCAAAAGAGCGAAACATTTGGGAAATCGCGATAACATCATTCAAAGGATGAGGAATGAAGAGCTTTATACACCTTTGAGTGAGCAGAAATATAAATATCTGAAAATCCTCATGCTTGAGACTTGTTTTAGTTTGGGCGATAGGAAAAACATTTCCGCGGTGCGCGCTGATGTTAAATTTCACATCGAATATGTTAATGGAAAAACTTTGCATGAAATTAATTTGTGAAACCTGCATAACCAAATTTAAATAACCTCACTACAAATTCTAAATAAACACAAATAAATGCCCACTGCAAAGATATACGTCGCGATGCAAGTATTAAGCTCATGTCATCGTGATCGCTCTATTGGACTAGCCTGTCAGCAGGCAGCTTTAAAAGTAATATTGACTTAAAAATCTTTAAAACCATGACTTTAAAAGCTTACATATTTCCAGGAAATTACAATTATTCAATAAGGCGTCGTCGTACACTCGATTTTCTGAAGAGCGTATTAACAGAATGGCAGCTTCGTTAATTTTCCATGGGCATGCGAAAAAATGGCGTCGCACCACAATTATTAACGACCTGCATACGTAAATTATAATGAAATATTTACCGTGCGAGACCGTGTGAAATATTATAGCGAGAGTGAACTTCTCAAAAATGTACGTGGTTCTTTATTATATTGTAACTCTCACCGGCTGTTTTTATTGAAATTCGCTTATTAAGATAATATTTTATTGTCTCTCACAGAAGAAGAATAATTAAAATAAAAAGAACTATAATAATAAAAAAAGTAAATGATAGATATTATCTTTTATTATAATCAATCTAGGAAAACATAGTTTTATTCACAATCATATAATAACCTAAAGTAACTAAAACTATTATGAAACTAAAATATGGCGTCAAAAAATTCCTGCGCGTCGCTGTCGACTGGTAATGTACCCAAGAGACTGGCGGCATTGCCATGTTGTATGGCAATGCTTAGCCTATGGCCAAGGTAAAAGCCAGCCCTTGTGTCATGGGAAGTGTCAACCAGCCGATTGGAGATATCATTAAACAAAACATGAGCACTCGGACCCCATGGCCCGAGGGTTTCAACCCCAAACGCTCGAAAATATAATTGCCGATAAGGTTATTATACTTTCGCAGCTTGAGGTTTTCTGCAGCCGCAGCAGCAGCACCAGCACAGCACGCTGTGCTAGGAAGATGGGATGGCGCAAGAGTATCGACACAAGTTGCATCCCATACTAAAAGGCTACCCACCTTCCATGGAAATAAAGACATGCCGTCCGGTCGATAGATGATAGATGTTTTAAATACACCTATTTTTTTTATGTCAAATGGATATAGTAGTGATAAGGTAAGATTGTTAGTTTTCTTTTTGAAATCCTAACTTATTTCTTTTTGATTATTTTACCCATATCATACCATGACCTAAGATTGGTACGATTGCTTGCTAAGGTATAGAAGGTGATTATAATATAATTTTGAGACAATTGTTGTGTTTGTAAGTCAACTGACTAGATGTAAATTCTGAAATATGTACAGTACATATAAATTTAAAGATAAATATAAGATATATCGGCATTAAAGTACACGATATATTCCTAACTTTTTTCATGGCCGCTAAAGATTTAGAAAGAAAAACGTTTACTTTAAACAGGTCACATCTAATCGGAGATGTGTAAAAAGTATAAATAGGTATTGTATTCTTCAATAATCATAACAATATCGTTTATCCGCAAATCACCGCTTTGGAGCAAGCAAGGTTTAAGCTCAAACCTTTCATGTCATGTCATGTCATGTCATGTCAAATAAGCATTTACCTTTCTGCCATTCTAATTTTAAACTTTGAAGTTCATTTCCTCAGATAAAATTACGCCCAAATAGATTACTTAGTTAGCTAAATAACTTTAATAAGTAATTAAGCTTAAAATAAAATAAAAGCTTGATAAATGTCTCAGTTAAAGAAGACAATTAAGACACCGAATATCTGAAAATATTATTTAATCTGTTTTTCTATTAAAACGACAAGGCACGATCCTTCACGACGATACAATTTTAAATCTTGAGTGTAAGCTAGTCATTAAGCCAGTGACTGTCACTGTAACTGTCACCATGACTTGCATTCGAAGTCACCGGTGACTATTTTGACGCAGAAAATTATCGAACGGTGCGTAGGGTAGTGTGATGTGTTCGACAGATACCAGTGATCGCATTTTTTTCCCTTTAATCAATAAAAACAGGGCTTAGCTACTGATTTAACATTTAGCACAATTGAAGGTAGACCGCCTGCTTCCTAGTGTGGTAATAATGAAAAGATCCAAAGTGTATCCGATCTAGATCTTGTATGAAGAGTTACTAAGATTTATAATTTAGTAATTATTCAATTTAATAATAACTATTTAATAATTTACATTTGCATGACAAATTAAACTTAAAAATTATGTCTTATTAACAACACATACAAGATCTAGATCGGACACACATTGGATCTTTTCTTTTTGACCACACCTTTCGGTTACGCGTTGTATTTGTTATTTATGGCGACGAATCCTGTTTCGAACACTGGGTTTAATGTGTCGAACACTGCAACTACAATACCTAGATAAAATTGCAAAAAAAGCAAACAAACATTATAATTTAAGATGAGATTAAGTAACGGCCGCCTTGCGTCTTATGGAGCCCACGGTTTCTTTACCAGCACTTTCGCAGCGCGGTACTCTAAAACCAGCGACGGTGAGGGGAGGGTGTCGCAGTAATTGCTGGCAATTTGTACCTGCGATGTGATTGCCGGGCGAAACGTCGACTCTAAACTGCGCCATTAATTTCGTACATTTGATTAACGAAACTACTTGTTATACTAATGAACGCAGCGAAAGAATGCACGCTACTAACGCGCTAACACGACGCGCTGTCGACACGTTGTCGTGCCTGCAATATTTTGCGCTCGGCTGCCCCATTAAATTATGTGCTAGGTTATTTTGCACATTTTTTAAACATTATTTTTTTTTAAGTTATCTAATTATCGTGCTTACATGTTTTTAAAGTTCCGTTTCAGAATAAATCGTAGGTGCCATTTCGGGGGTATGTTAGTTTGTTATCTGTTGAGAAAATGACAATATTAAAGATTTCTTTTATACAAGTTATTTTTTAGTCAAAAGAATTTATTGATATTTTTACAAGTATGTCTATTGTTTTCCGGTTACGCTGTTCTACCAAGGTTCTGCAAAAATGGCTTTAGCGCACGTTCAATGAATATTGTATTTGTAAATAAGAAGCATTATTAAAAGCTTCATTCTTGTTTTTTTTAATTAACAACCTTTATAATGTTTTTTGTTTTAGATATCAAAAGCTATGAAAGGTTATATTTAAAAATTATTATCTAGAAATGAATGCGTAAATTCATATTTAGATCTGATACGCTACTCCTACCTCACCTTCAGTAGGCAACCATCATTATTATTATAATGGGCAGTGCCCGTAAATCTTGGGCAGCGGGTGTACAAACAAACGTGACGTCACGGATTACATCGCAACGACAGCTATCATAACACAATTTAGTCGAATGTAAACACCACCAGGCGGGGGTCAATGACCGCAGCTACTCGAGGAAGCGCGTGGCACGTCGATGCCGATTCGCGATCGCGATTCGTGACTTATCGATGCCGCCGCGATATCGATTCGATCTCGAGACGGACCGGCTGAAAAGTTTACAGCACGAAAATGCGTAGGGCACGCACGAAAACCGTTCCCCGCATGGAAATTAGTGCTTTTATTGTTGTAAATGTTACAGTGAGGTACACATTATGGCATGATTGTAAACATGAAATGCCTTATCAATGTTATGGTTTTGGGGTTTGGGCTTTCAAACGCTGTGCACCATATTTTGTAATCTATACGAGGTTTTGATTGACCTAAATAACTGTGCCGAATTAAATCATCCTATAAATTTAAGTGTTATTCATTCATTTGATTACTATTAGTTCGCTTCGTTAGTCTATGGATTTCTGATACTGTAGCTTAAACTTCCTACCTGGTTTTTGTCTCAAGAGGCTAACTAGTAATGTATGAAAAAGCCTGAAATAATTCAACTGCACCTATTTAACATTGTAAAATGAATACGCTTGACAAACTTTCGGCTTATTATACTGGAGTTTGAGTAGGTATATCAAAAAAATAAAAGGAAACCGATCAAAGTGTTCATTAACTAAGGCAGACCAGCAACCTGAATTTTCACTAATTTTAAAGTTTGTTTACGGTATAAGGAAAATTAACAAGAGTTCACATGAAAATTTATAAATATATAAAATATTAGACGACATTACATACATTGTTCTGATCCCAAGATTAGTAGCTACCGTACTGTCCACCAATCTTGATACCGCCATTTAGAATTAAGTCATATCAAATACAGTGACATCTAGTATAACACATTGAAACTTATTCACGAAATGTTGTAGTTTTAGAAAACAACATTAAAAGGTTAAACAATGTTGTTGGATTAAACCGATTTCAACTATGTTTATTGTGAACTGCTTTACTGAGGCGGCAAGTCAAAGGTGCGAAAGTGATTTTATGCATTAATTAAGACCACAGAGCGAGATTTACAATTACACGAGATCCTATAAACAAACTTGATTGCTTTACAAAAACTCAAATAACTAAGGCAGTGTCTCAAGTAGGGGCTCATTTAAATATCAAAGACGAAATTCAAATTACTCCGTTTACAATAAAGGCTGGGGCGGGAAAGTATTACGGGTGATGTAAATTTCCGATACTCATTTTAAGGATCAAGTTCAAATCTTGAAGTCCGGGTTCTTTAGAATTAAAGTATTGTGTGGTTAGAAGAGTAGGTGTTAATCTTTTTTTTTTTTGACTCTGTGTTATATAAAGAATACAATCTATTTTTTTGTGTTTTAGGGAAGCTTTTATTGTCAAATTTAGAAACTCCGATAATTGTGTACCAGTTTCCTAATTTAGACATTGAAACTGCAAACCGGCCCGAGGACGTTTGAGAACAATTATTATAATAAATTAAATTAGTAAAGATTTTTTAAAAGTGCTTATTAAGTAAATTAACTTGAATCAAAATTTATTTCGTTTTACAATATTTAACCCCGCTGGTAACCGAACCTGCGACCTCTCGGTCTGAGCCGCACTACAACCCTAAAATCATTTTTACTCAATCGTGTTCACGCACGGAACTTAAGAACATATCACTGAAGCATAGTAATGTAGTCTAGCAGAATGAAGAAAGTAAGCAAATAACTGGAAAGCCAAAAAAAACTGTAGAAAATACGTTTCTCGTTTTATCTGTCCCTTCTGACCTACAATTTATTCGATGCTTTCACGGTTGACTTAAATGCCAAAGCATGGAAGTTAAGTCGCAAATCAAGTTTTTTTTTCGTCTTTTCAGTGGAGGTTGTAAGAGATTTCTGTTTTATTCGAGTTTTTTAGGCCACCAGATTAGTATTACAGTTTGCACTTTTTAAACTTAATGTTGACAATAATATGTGTAGTAAACTCGTAGTAGTTTTATTGAAGACCCATTTCTACATTAAATTATGTTAAATGCTGTTATGCTACACATTATGTTGTTTAAAGTACATATAAGAACTTTCTTCTAAATTTGCAAAAGGACTCATTCTAGTATATCTAACAATTTAACAATTTTTTTTTAGTTGATGGCTTCGTGCGATTAGCACATTTAGCCAGTGTCAAAATATTTTTTCTTTCAAGTAATACATAAATAAACAATATTTCCTTCCAGTATGATGATGATGAATGATAATAGAAATGAGAAGTGATAAATTATATAGGTACCCCTCGAGTATCTCAGGCTTCACGCGGATTTCTATAGAATTTGAAAAGTGACGTTACACTGTTTTGTTTCATTTGCAAACACTCATGCACACTCACGAACACTTAACTAATCCACCATTATTTCACATTAATATTGGACTTAACACAAATTTTGGAAAATAAAACAAAACCGCTGACATGACTTTTCACTTTCCCGCCAAGAAGTCCTATTTAAAATTGTCAATTTAACAATTTAGCTCTGGAGGTATTGACTTTTTTTAATATTAAAAGGAGGCAAACGAGCAGGTGGGTCACCTGATGGAAAGTAATCACCGCCGCCCATGGACACCCGCAAAACCAAAGTAATCGAAGATGCGTTGCCGGCCTTGAGAAAGGAGTTGGATCTTGAGGAGGGAGTAGGAATTGGGAGGGGCGAGGGGTGAGAGATGGGCCTCCGGTATTGATATTTATTTGTATTTGTATAATTTATAAGACATATGTAAAAAATAGTTTTCCATGTAATAATAAATAATTAACTACACAATTATGAACACAAAAATGTATGAACTATGATTTGGGTGGTGTAAGTAGCAGTAATATATTTCATAACGCATTCCATAACTATTTTATTTTAAGAAAATACCAGGGTATGTCTACCTAATCAAAAAGAACTAACACTTGACAAAGATATACTGGCAGTCTAAAAAAATACTCATAGACCATTTTTGACATTAAGGACGTTTGTCTTTTATTTTTAATTTTAAATTTAATATTTTTGTGTAAACCAAAGAGTTCTTTATACAGTGCATTTAAAATTGATATTAAACTAACTACCTACTGCGTATAGCTTTTAAATTTCCTTGAATCCAATTCACACCACATTATAATGAGCAAACGTACTATTTTTCAAAATCTGCTATTCACCTCTCACTATTTAACGTGACTCCATTAGGCAGCCATAACGGTCACGACCCGCTTCCCTTTATTACTCTTTGCAAGCTTCCTGTTGCTTTTTTCCTGAAATATTCTGCTAATTAAGGAAGGAGTGGAGGCTGAAGATTTCCTGCTGGTCTAGCAGATTACTGGCGGTATCTCCGAGGGAAATGTAACTCTCAGGCAGAATTCTCATTTTTGTGGCTCAACTTTTTGTGTGTTGTTTGAAAAAGTTTTAAAGCGGCTTAAGTTAAAATGGCATGTAACTGCGTGGAGGTGCAAACTCTTTGAGTTTTTAACTAACCATAGAGTGTGTAGGTAACCGTGCACATTACCAGCACATCAACCTACCACAAACTGTCAAATTTCCTCAATATACTTTGAACTTTATGCCTTATATAAATGGTTGAAAATATATTGAAGAAAATTGACAGTTTTGGTTAAGTTGATGTGCAGGCGTCTGTACTTTGACACTTGTGTTGTTATTATCCTAGTAAAGCTAGAAACTCAGGCCTTCGAATGAACAATAGTTTATTACAGAACAGTTCTGTACATGAGATGGAGACATAACCAGCTTATTTTATTTTTTGTAAATAAAATATTGTCGAGTGTGCAGCGTCTGGAAAATATCACCTGGGTTTTGGATCTAAAGATTTTTTTTAAATGTTACAAACATAAAAGTTTTAACCTGTAAAATAGAATAATTTAGGTATTGACGCATCCCACGCTATATTGAAAGGCAACTAACAAAACGAACCTGTCTTTTGATTTCATTACCTCTGAAATAGACCAAAATCGCTTGATTGTGTCCATAAAGTTTAATTTTCAACTCAACCGAATCGCCATGATCAAATCTTGAATCAATTAACGTCAATAACAGTTAGAATTGGCTGAGATAATATCTCCCGTTCGGACAATAGGGGTATTATGTGAGCTCCATCTTGTCCGATGTACGAGTACCGATCGGCATATAGAACGCTGTGAGTCCAAACTTGCATTGAATGTTATACCATTTGATTTAGATCGAAATCACTGTTTGCGAAATGTATTGAATGCTCTTGCACTTTGTCTGTTACGATTTGCAGATCTGTTCAGGGGGCGTACTCAGCATGAAACTTTTAGGTTTCCCTCTTGTTCTAGGGATAAGCTCACCTTTGTATATATATTGTGTTACGTGTGTTTTGATATTATAACATTATAATACATACATACATAATACATTGTATTATTCGAAAATACATATTTTCGATGTATAATAAAATATAAGTAATGTTAAATACATAATTTTTTACAATAAATTAAGTCTTGTACATGTTTTTGAGCTTTCAGTTTGTTAGTTTACGGCGAAAAAAATATGTATTATAATGTGTGAACATTATATAACACTAGTTGTGTTTTGATATTGAAATGTCCTTGCAGGGCCCATTTGTGGACGTTATACTTAGTTTTAAGATCATGTAAACCAAATGGATCAATAAAGGTTTATGATTATATTTACTAAGAAGAACCGGCAAGAAACTCATCACGGGCATTTCTTTGTTTGTTAAAGCGTCAGAAATCGTCTTTAATATAAGGAACTTTAATCTTAGAAGGGCAAAATCAAAACACACTCCCAACAAAATAGTAAATATAATTGCTGATGACTTTGCAATAACTTTTTCGTCTAATAGTGCTCACCAATCTGTGAATTGTGTTAGTGCCTTTTCTTGCACGATCGCAACCAGAACGCTTTAGTCACTTGCCAGCAAACTAATCAACTTATGTCGTATAATATATGGAACATTGAATACTCGGTGAAACACACATTTCACATAAAAGTTAAAAATGACTGGCAAAACTGTAAGTGTTTATTTATTGAAATTAGTAGGCCAATTGCAGTAAATAGATAAAGCAGTTAAAGGATAAATTTCTAAAAACCCGCGTTGAGTACGCCCCTGTACTGCTAAGGCCTCTTAAGCAGTTGAGGTTTATTTGCGTGCATTGTTCTAAGAAAACAGCGTTTGCTGTTCAATACCAATGGGAGCTTTGTATGATGGTCCTTAATAATTTTCGAATATAATTTAACTAATAAATTTTAAACTCTTAGGCACGATATAAACTCGTTTATTGAAACGAAACAATTTTTACGGATTTACTCACGTTTGTTTATTTTATTATTTTTGTTGCCTTTAAACTTCAGGCTTTTATTTTATACAAACTAAAGCGGGAAATTAAGTCGCATAGGTTCTGCAAATATAATAAATGATGCTGTTAATATATAGTAACATTGATTATGAGCACAAAGCCGGCTGGAGTCACTTCCCATTCAGTCTTTTTTACCGTTATACTTGTTACGTTATTTGATCATCATCTCACTTGAAACCTAGTAGATACATACAGGTACTCCCCGCTGGGAATCGAACCCGAGACCTTTGTCATAATGTCAGAAAATCAAAATATGGATCCGTATAAAGCGTTTCGTACCATGTTTAGTGTTCGCATAAGCTGTAGAGCACAACACATACATACATTAAGCTGGCATACCGGTATGCATTATAGCAAAAATTTTAACCGGAAACTTCGGTGTACTTTACACCGATTTCGTGTTATCATCTCGATTTTCCGCAACGGAATTTTTCTCGGCACCTTTTATGTAATCTGCACTCAGATTATACGAAGGGTTGGCTCTCCTCATACGAGCACGCATCGAGTTCGTAGCATTGTTATGCAAATACCGTCGGTTCGGTTTGCCAGCGTCAGTGTACAAGACAAAGCGACATTGACGACCGACATCGGCTGTTGCTATCAGCTCGACATCCTATGGACCCACTCAACTATCCCGTGTTCTCAGCTATATCACTGCTCTGCAGCCTCCCTCTCTGCTCCGGTAGGAGTGAGGGGGATGCACGAAGCCATTGTGATAGCGGTTACAGATTACACGTCCAGTTACGATGTCAGATTTAGAAAGCTTGTTAAGAGATCCCTTCAAGCGGGGATTTGATTGGGTAATACGTACTTCATGAAATTCTTGAGTGAAATTTCATGAAAATTTTCTTCATGAAAGTTTTTGTGCCTGTTTTGTTTTGTACCTAATTGTAGAAGACATAAATATCTTATAAATCTTATCTTATAATTTTAATTTCTTATATATTAAAATAACATCATATTATATACAGGAAGTATATAAGTGTCTGTGTTGACCATCCCGATAATTTATATGTCGAGGATGTCTACCATCATCTCTTCTAGGTCTGCAACTAAATCCTGTCTTTAGATATAGCATCGTTAGTTCCTTAGGGTTGAGAATTCCGGAGTGCGTTTGTACCTTCGACCTTATCGTTACTTACCATCAGATGGTAAAGCGCTTTCTCGGATCGTAGACAAAATATAATTACTGTTGTAACCGACTTAATTGAGATGTTGGTATCTAGGCCGACTTAGATCAAGCTGTACCAAGCTTGAGCAATTATTGAAAACTACGAGTAGGAAATCATACATTTACTAAAATAAAATGATTCTACCATTAAATCAGTGTTGATATACGTTGGCATTACATGCGTTTCAGAATTCAGAACTTGTACTTTAGTATTTTGTCAATGACATCATAATCTGACAGAATAATAGCCTGTTTTAAAAATCTTTTCTGGATATGTGTCTGATATTTTTTGTCGAAGGACTAACGCATAATAACATCATTAACATAATGAATAATAGTGATGTCTTTACTTTCATTTATCACAATAAAACTTAAACCAAGCCCTCATTTACAACTGAATTGAACTAACATAAAATATTTAAAAATACAGAAGGGGTTCTTTTCCAGCAAATTATACATATTCCCCTTATTTGGCTTCCACGCAGGAGTCTGTAAAACGCATAGAATTTCAAATGCCCTTTTCATTTTTTCTCTGGGGGCATCCAGTATCACTCAGATGCATAGCCTTGAGATGCAAAGTGTTAGGCGAGCGAGGCGTTTTTATATTTGCGGTTCTACGTTGGATTTGCATAATATTGCTTCCTTAACATTCCTCTGTAGGGCTAGGTAACAAAAACGAAACTTTTTCTAACGAAACGTGAAAAGGCCTGTGAGTAACTCGCTTTAAAATTCAGCTGACGAAAATGGAATGGTACATTTTTGTTTAATGTTTTAAATTTTAAAGCCGATAGTTTTCGTATCGCGTTTCACAGAAATAGGTATGAATCCATATTGAGACAAATATTTGCCTCATACAAAACCTTTGGTCAAATAAAAGAGTTACAGATTCGTATAGTCATTAACCGTGTACTTAAAATAAAAACTTAGTTTTTATCCTACCTAAATTGGGTTACAAAATTTAAATCCTATAGGAAGCAGATAATATACTTAGCGTTATCTTCTTTTGTTTTAATACCATTACAATACATATTAAATTATCATCAAATGTTTCGAAAAAATCGTTATGAGCACACTTTAAATTGTTATGTAAAATGCTTTTTAAACGTTCCATTACATCATTGTTATTTTACCTTCCAAGATTTTTAAACAAGTCCACACCATGCCTTGAATACTTAAGTCCACTAATACGGGCAAATTGTAAGATTTGCATTATATTGCTTCTGTAGTCGACTGGCATTCGTTTGAAAGCCAAAATTGCTTTTTTTTCACAGTGAAAGTCAATGAGGACGCCAGTAGGAGATAGTGGCCGTGATATGTTTGTCTAGTCAAATGCGATGGAAATGTGAACGGAAGCCCGTTACTATTTACTCTTCTTTTGCTCTGTTTCATTTTAAAGTAAAGCTAAGGGGGGTCAAAGTATTTATATATTGAGAAGGGTCCATTATGTTTCAAAACCACCTATCTTTCCAATTTTAGAGTCTACTAGCAATTGGAATTAGAATGATTGCGTGCTGGTCCAAAATAAAAGTTATTATATTTTATTACTACTGACAAAACTCTGTGCAGTTTGGCGGATGTCATTATGTAACAAACATTATTTTGTATTTCGAAAAGTTTTGTTCAGTTAAACTCTACTAATCACACCTCGAATCGATTCTGATCTTTTATATCCATCAAAGCTTTCAACAGAATGGATAGACATTGTTATGTCATGTAGTGAGGTACAACAACAGGTGTACCTTACTACCATTACCATTTCATACCATTTTTTACATTTTTTTATGACTGTACCACCGCCTTGGACCATACTCTTCTGTCGAGAAGATTCCAACAATATGTAGTAAAAAAATAAGAAATAAAAATCTAAATCTTTTCTAGAGGTAAATGTGTTTATAAAAGCCAGAAAGGCGATTACTTTTAGTTCAAACTGTAAAACGAGTAACAGTATTAAACCTACATCCAATAAAAACGAACACTTATATAATTATTATCGTAATTTTTTTATGGAAAACCTCAATCATCTTACATATTCTGTATGCTATAAAAGTAGCTGTTAAGCTTTCACAAAAGGCAGTTGGTAACCTGATCTTATCCAATATCTGCAACTCAAGAAGACGTTTAAATGACATGCAATAGACGCTATACTTCAATATACAAGGGTAAGCCTCCTAAGGTCCTCCAAAATTAACAATAGTCCAGTGGTTGTCACAAAAGTGTCATAAGAAGCAGGCGCTGTTTGTGACGCGATGGCACGTGAGGCTGACACCGTTATTTGCTCTAAGGTGTATTTATTCGAAACTTTTCCGTGCCGGATGGCCAGTGTCCACTCTCGGCCTGTCACAGTATTTTTCCGACCCTTTATTTTCACTTGACAAGAATATTCGGTGCCCAGTCCCGATAATTCCGATACGACTTTTTATTCGTGATACATTTTTCCAATTGTCCCTGCGACTGTGCAGCGCGAACTAACGGAATAGAATTTTCAAACAGTTTTGATTGATAAAGGTAGACAGGTTTTCGCTTTCTTTGTTTGCGAAATTAGATTCTGGAGGTAGCGTGAAACTTCAGAGTTCCACTTGATTAATGGTGATTCGAGGGCGTTCCGAGAAAAAGAAACGATTTCAAGTCGTCCGATTTTTTATGGACGCGAATGACTAAATCGTTTTTTTTCGGCAGGCCACGTTCATTTGGTATTAAGTGTATTTGGATTTAGATGCATGAACGCGATATTATCCCATTCACCGAAACAACGCTCGGGCTCTGTTAATAATTGATGTGTTCTCGACTTTTCTCGAATTTAACGCGCCGATTAAACAACGCCGAGCGAAGGATTTTATGTGAATATTTAAAATGCTATATTGGTTGTAGTTCTGCAGAGAAACAACTTCATTGTTCATAAAAAATATTTTTAGCATAATTTATAACAGTATGAGAATTATTTTCTTTTTGCAAAATATTCTCGAGAACCGTGTCACTCAAAATATACAAAAATGCTCCAAGCCGTTGTTAAGTTTCGTGACAACATTCTATACAATACGAGGAACTGTTATAGTAGTAATATAATAAAGGAACAGCTCTACGGCAAATTGGGACACATTGTTGCATCCCACAGGTTGGAGGACCATTAAAATAGAAGGATTACTTTTATGGCCCAGTTGGTCCGCTCGAGATAATATCGGTAAATTTTATGGTTTGTAATAAAGGGAATTCGATTTTAGACCAGTCATCTGTACTCGATTATGAAATCCCCGACTTTAGATTCAAGTACGTCCGAGTTATACAAAATGTACGCGAGGGACCAGATTAGATGAAAAACAGAAATTTCAAATGACAAAAAAAGGAGGAACACGCAATTTCTAAGGTGATTTAATTTACGGAACTCATAAAAGATTCCACTCACTAAGAATGAGAACTTTCCAAAGTTTACATTCAGACAATCAGAGAGTAGGTTAATGAGATTCGCTCAAGAAAAACATCTCGTTAAACCATACATTATTCAGGCTTTCGGGGAGTTATTCCGCGTTCACGCGTTCATTAGCCACGTGAATACAAACTTGAGATTCTGACACATACTTATTGCCGAGAACTATTCGCAAGTATTTCGGGGACCGGGGTGGCGCCTTGCTTGTTATTTAAATTTATCACTCAACTTTTATCCTCTAAATTCATTGTAACAGGTAATATTTCAAAAGTTATTAATTACGTTACGCCGGCATCTTCACGGTGTAACTCTTATTACATTATGTCAGTTGCAAATTGAAAAATTCCCGGCGCGTGTGTCCCGTCTCTCCGAAGTATTTTGGCAAAATTATTTTCATTCATTAAGATGCGAAGTGGGGGACCTCGCGAGATCGTCGACGTACATTGTGAGTAACGAGGTGAGTCCCTGTTATTAGTTATGTGAGCAAATTGTTTTTCTCGTGCTTTCGCCCTGATTCCACTTTGTGTTATCAGATTTGGGCCGTTTGATATTTACGCTCACTTTTGCTAAGACGATGGTTGCCTAATAGCTGACGCTTGCGATGTGTTTTCATTTTAACTTTTTCTGAATTAAGAAAAATAAACGAATAGCTTTTTCGATGATATATCGCATTCTGTTTCTGAACTTATTAGGTGAAGACAAAAGCGTAAAGTTTAAAAAAAAAACCATCGTAATTTTTTTTGTGCAATGAACACTAAACCGGTCTCTGTGGAGATCCTTGGGTGAGACCTTTATCCAGCAGTTGACGTCTTTTGGCTGGAACGATGATGATAATGATGATTCTTTTTAATCCTAATTTAAACTACGTATAGCAATGCGTGATTCGTTGTTATTCCCCACAGATAACATCCTCAGGGCTACAAGGTCACCGTCGTCCATTTGACATGTTTGTAACTGAATGCCGTCCCCTATTGGCGGTCACGTCTCTAAGTGCCCATCCATTAATTAAAACTTATTTTGTACAAACACAATTACTGAGCGTGAAGGTTTTTACCGCTTTGTCACACTCCATTTGTACTGATGAAAAGGCTGTCCGTTTATGTGAAGCATTTTCTCTCTTTAATTAATTGGTCAGCACATTAGCTACCAGTTTCAAATTAAATATATTACCTGCTATATCGTAAACGCGAAAGAATATATATATATATATATATATATATATATATATATATATATATATATATATATATATATGTGTGTCTGTTTGTATGTTTATGGATTACTACGAAACAACGCATAGGGGTTTGGTTAAATTTGGTATGCAAGTAGAGGACAATTTGGCACACTAGTAGGGAATTTGTATTAACACACATTATAATATTTTCTATTCCGGGTAAACATCCCATCCTTCGGGAATTTACTACCAATCGAAATGCACGCAGATGAAGCCGCGGGGTAAATCGGTAAAATGCAAATTACCTTATTATTTTATAACATATAACAATAACCATTATCCGGTTGATAGCATATAAACACTTTACTCAAATAATGTAGTTTTAACGCACGTTTTAGATAAGTCTATCTTCTTCTCGCTCCGATTATGTTATTCAGATTCTTATAAAGATATCATTCTTATTGATCACAGGAAATAAATTATGTAAAGTAGATTTTATAGTTTTATTATTAGACGTGGATAGTTACAATAAGTTATAGTTGGAAAAGCTTAAGTAAAATTTTATTATGTATTAATTAATTTAAATCTGTTCAAACAAATGTATGTCAGTGGGGAGTAAACCAAAAATTTGTATGTCTGATCCCGTACAACTCTAACTCTTCGGAACGTATAAAGAGCACAATTAGACAAAAGATTATCTTGATTAAGTAGGATTGATTAATGGGAGATAAACTTGATTTATTTTGAAGGTGCTTTTCCGAGGGATGGAAGGAAACGGAACGATTCTTGTATCATGACTTAATGAAAGTTAATTCATTAGCACTTGTTTATCCACATGGGTGTCTGTGTTATTTTACACGGCTTTTGGTCTCTTTACTTCTTTTTCTGCTTGACAGTTAAGTTTGTATGTGGCCATTTGGATGCGAACTTATTTTGATTTAGGTTAATGTTAATAAGTTAATTAATATTATTTACCTACATCGCGTTTATTCTTTTTAGACCAAACTAATGTGTTTTTTTTTAACTTGATCAATTTATAAAATTACGTTTATTACGACCTACTTGTGTTTAATGACATAATATTTTATGATGACATTTTAAATTTTATGTATTATTTCAATGTTTTATTGTCACATTCCTCAATGAGTCTGGGTTGAAAGATGAAACAAAACAAGGCATCCGTCAGTTTCAGCTATAACCTCCCGCTGTATGCAGCTTTCCAAAGTTTCCATACAGGTAACAATTGGTAAAGACATCAATGCACAAAGGCTTAGGAAGCCTTCAGTTCTGCTCAATACATACAGGGGAAAGCATCCGCAAAAATGGGAAAATCTCACAAAAGAATAGCGTTTAGCACGGGCTGTGCGAGACAAAGACTGATTTAGATCTCTGAGCCCTCTACAGACCACTATTTACCCTCCACTAGGGATCAAGCACTTCGTCAGAGCACGCCACCCAAAACCAATTCTTTGGAACGAATAATCTGTTTTCTATTGGGTTTTAGTTCTGCTCTCGTTGTCTTCGTTGCATGTTTTTCGTAGTATTTTGGAAACCTGACATTAATAAACTTCTATCTATGGTTTTTTTGAACAAAACACTTTTTTATATTTTCAAAAATACAAAAAAAAATATCAACGATAGTAAATATGGGTTAAACATTAAATATGTTTCGCGGAAGTGTGAAAAATATTATGGTTTTTCGTTTATAATAAATAAATAAGTTTCACTAAGTTATTAAAATAATTTAAAGGATTCTTTTAAAGTTTAATTCATAGATAGTAATTAATTAATTAATTAATTTAATCTTAAAGAATATCTAAATAACTAAGAACATCCCATTGTACGTAGTCATGAAACCAGGTTCAGTTGTACGATCTACGTAAAATTTACAAAAATGCCGTTTCCAGTACAACCTGAAGAAAACTAATTAATTATAATTCACCGTCTTGTTCCGTAGGCTCAGCAATGTCGCCGTTAAAGTGACAATTAAAGCGCACTCGAGACCCCGTGGTCTCACGGTTCCACCTATTAAGCCCAGAGCGGGATACACGCTCCTGCCTTAGGCCATAATCACGAGTGCTATGTACGTGCCGACGTCATTCGAAGATAATTCCTCCATATAATTTCCCATTCTTAACTCAGTGTAATGAAGTTTATTCGTCGCTACTTCATTGTGAGTCGTTTGCAGCGAGGCGGCGGGAATGTAATCAGTTGCGAACTAATACTGTGCCGTTTGCGAAGCCCCCCTCGCGTATGGAAATGCCTCGTTGGAGCCGTTAGTTCTTTTGATTGCTGGCTCTTTTCCTTGTCGAATTAAAACCAAGATCGAGCTCGGGTGGTTTCAAGAAAATTAAAGGAGCGTCCCATTTTCAGCGATGGCTCTTTACTGTTAATATTAGTATGATTGTGAATATGCTTAAAGCTAACTGTCTACGTACTCGGTTTCACGTTTATTTTTAATTAGGCAGCGCCCAATCGACGCCCGCCTGCTTGTTTAATATTTACTTATTAGAAAATTTAAATGAGTTGAGGAGAATGCAAAACATGTGGCTACGGCGAGACCGTGGAGTGATATTCCATGCGGCATGTCCGTGCTCACGCAAAATCAAATGCATGCGATAACAAACTTTGAAATTGAAGCAACAAGGATGAAAATCTCGTTGTGAAGTTCTTTGAAACTGTATGGTTAATGCATTTTAAGAAACGTTTTAGTTGCAACACAGAAAACTTTGACTTGCAGAGCGTGACGGATGGTATGATGCTGTGCGTTATATGTTTTGAACTATGGTTTGAGAAACAGGATAAGAATTGGATTACTTAGATGTTTAAAACAAAATGCGAGTAAAAGTTAACCAGTAGTGTAGGTAGTTATTAATAAAAAATTAGAAGAATGTATGTATAGGCTACCATGACATTAATTTGCCACTTTTGACAAAACTTCCATTCTTATATTATTTCGCTAAGGCTCATTATCAATGATGTCAAATTGATCAACGATCTGTTACTTGGTCTTGTAAGAAAAAAACTCCTTTTTATTTATGAATTATGCAAACAACAATCACTGTTTAGGTGGTTATGCACCGACGTGCTATTCGTGGTCGATTGTACACTTAATATTATTGATGAACCTCAAGAATTGTACCTACAACAATTTCAAGTTATAGTCTTTATCATGTTTTAATTGCTCTCAAGCACCCTCGGAATTAAATGCTTTTAATTGCCTATTCTGTCGCGTCGCAACGCTGACTTATGCAAGCGTCCGCCCGTGTCATTACCGCCCGCTTCGCTAACCGCTGACGCCTTTATTTTGGCCACGGATGCAAATTAAATTACACTCAAGTTTCGCTGAGTCGGCCACTGCAATGTTGCAACTATAACTCGTTCCCCACTATGGTTTTATTAACTTTATCTCCCGCATATCTGCCACTTTATCAGCCCGCG
Source organism: Eudonia truncicolella (assembly GCA_949315975.1). Lineage (NCBI taxonomy): Eukaryota > Metazoa > Arthropoda > Insecta > Lepidoptera > Crambidae > Eudonia > Eudonia truncicolella. Next base: position 7,111,978 of record OX438831.1, on the reverse strand, counting down.
AAAACTTCAGCAATATAAGTGCACAAACATCCACAAAAGACACGGAGGGGCGACACACAAAACACAACAATAAAGTTGGCCGGATCTGCTGACCGTCGCAAAAAGCACATAGTTCGCGGTATCCTGAGCACAATACCAACTTAAATTGTTCGTGAAAACGTTATGCACTCGACGGTTTCAATTTCCCCGCGAACTAGCCATTGCAGATGTTCGTATGACACTCATAAATATTATTTGAAAATCGTTTTATGTATAACTCATAAACTTTTATCTTTGCTGCCAACGTCGGGGCTCTCGGTCTAAACGGTTCCAGTTAGTTTCCTCCACAAAAGCTGTAGACGTTTTAATATCGGCCCGTCTGGTAGCACGGTGTGTATCTCCAGTGTAAATTTCGCAGAAGCAAAACTGCCGTCCGGCACGCCATCTCTGCCTGGTCAAATAATACCCTCCTAATGGCTAACTATTGCCTAATGTATTTTGGCGAAATGGAATAATGCCGAGCGTCGCCATCCTTAGCGTTGCGATTTAGATAGTAGTTTGTGCAGACGCTCGGAACTGCTCTGCCTGCATTAAGTTCTGGGTTTATTAAAATATCTTATTATTTGTACACTTTGGCTTTTGGATTTAGAGAGGTGTGGACATTGCGGAGTATTTCCGTGCATCGCAAAACTGAGTATGCGCTTGCGCACATAATCTTCATTTGGAACAATTAAAGATAATTTAATATGAAACTTTCAAATTCGTAGGCGTTTTATGCGACTAAAGACTTAACCATTTATTTTTCATATAAATGGTTAAGCCTTTAGGTTATAATTAAAATACCGATGATGCCATATTATATCCGCAATCAGCTTATTACTACTTATTGTTTGATTCAATTTGTTAGAGATTTCAAGCGTCACTACACTATGTTCTTTCACGTTCACATCCTGGACACGTATGCCGTTTATAACTTTCAAGGAGTATACATAGGTTAACCGGCCCGTGTGGCAGAGCGCTCGGCCCGGTACCCAAAGTCCCGGGTTCAATTCCCAGGTTTGGCAAAGTGTATTTCGGATTTTTTTATACACATCCCGGGTTTGTGATCACCAACCCGCACTAGGCAAGCTAGTGTGTAAGCCAATACCCATCAATTGTAGTGATGACTTGATTTCAATGATGGAGGCCTTTGCCCAGCAGTGGGACAATATATAGGCTATTTACTTACTTACTATACATAGCAGAGTTTAATATTTTTCGTTTCATTTTAGACATGATTCGAAGTCACTTAATTATTTATTTTGACGAGTTAGATACATAATAGTACGTATATAGATCTAGTTTTATGGTAAAACGATGTGACTAGAGTAAATTAAACTTGTCAAAACCATACAGCCCTTGTTGGCCTGACCCGCATTGTCTAAAGGTATACGTAATTCTTCAAACACATATTAAACTAGTTTTTGTTACAACATTAACACTAAGAGTATCTATAGAAAGTACGTATGAAAAATAAAGAGAACACCTAGTGTAAGTAAGTAAGTACTTACATTGTACAAGAAAAAGATGGTAGTCAAAAAACTATCACTATGGTCTTCAAAAAACTATCAACTTGGTCTTTCATAAGATGACATCATACAGGTTGATTCAATTATTTTTACTTCAGGGGAGTTCGTTTGTTATTTTTTTTTTACGGGTGAGCACAGTGCCTTGATCTCAACTGATGTTAAGTAATGATAAGGTAAATGATGGAAGAGCACTTCACCCGGAATCCTTAACTAGTGAGGCATTGGCTATCTTATCTCTATCTGCCGGAACATAACAATGCATTAAAACAATACATTATAATTAAGAAACCATTCCAGTTACAAGAGTAGAATTAAACATTCAGAGCAGAATAGAATATAACACAGAATAGAAGACAACATTGGATGGAGTGGCGTCATTTGCCAAGCAAACTATACAAAAAAAGTTAGACAATTTAGAGATCCCAGTAGTTCAGGCTCCATCAAGCACAGTGTTCGCTATAATGGCTAATAAATGTGAAGAAAAAAGCTGAGGAAATATTTTTTCGACCTAGAAGTAATATTAGCTCCATTCATCAACATCAAGTGAGTGTGGAGGACTGACAAAACGGCGTTCTGTTTTTTATTTGTAGTGAGCTCGCTCCCGCTAGAGATGCAGCATTTATTCTCAAAAACTTTCACACGGATCTATAAGGAAACTTCCCAAGCATATTTATCTCTTTTTTGTATGTGTACATTCAATATTTCAGTGTTGGAAAATAAATGTAAGCATTGTTGAGTTTTCTGTACGGGGATATATTACAATACAATTGATAAGTGTCCTTATTTTCTAAGGTATAAGAGTCACAAACTTTCAATTGTATTTATATGCATAGGTTTTTAAAATTAATATATTTTTTAAATATGAAAATGTGTAGTATTTCAGCCGAAACCCATTTTGTCAATACGTATGGCTTGTCAGAACGGAACAGTTTAAGTTTGGTTTGACTTACGACCACATCGCGCGATACGAGCGAGCGAAGCGAGCGTGACGCTGCCTAAAGAGACCTAAACATGAGGCCTATTTAAGTTTATTTATATTACAGACTCACAATACCCTCAGGGAGGGTTGAGGTAGTAGTTTACGAGCCACTTTAACCGTTTTGTGATAGTACATGATGATATATTTTGTACATTGTCCTTGGGGCAGGAAAGTACAACATATACTGGTGAATGCATACAACATGGGACCTGAATGTGATTTGAGACAAACCATCAGCAACTTATGCACGTGTGGTATCATATCTATATCTGTAACACCCACAGATTCCCTTCTGAGCTATTGCTTAATGATATGCGTGATACCAAATGCATTATTATAAGTACATTCAGCCCCCCGACCGCCTAACTCTATCGCCATCGCTCTCGCCATCGCGCTCTATAGTTTATGGCGTCATCTTGTCATTTCAAAAGCGATAAAAAAGCGCGATAGCGAGAGCGATGGCGATAGAGTTAGGCGGTAGGCCCCCAGGTCCCATGTTGTATGACTGTATTTAGCTTAGGCCTTTACCATGATAGGCCGAAGACCCGATAAAAAAGAAGAGTAATATACGAATGTTGCTCGTGAATATCTACGGGGAAGCCTTAATTTAGCAACGGACTCTATTCGGCTCATACTTTAATGACAGTAAGATGAATGTACCCGTACGATGTAGGACAGTCGTTAAAGTATTTTTATTTTATTTGGAATGGTTACGATTTCTTTCTCATTGTTTTTGTTGTGTATAGTTTTTTACCATTTGTATTGTAAAATTATGTAGAGTAAGTAGTAAGTAAACAGCCTATAACTGTCCCACAGTTGGGCAAAGACCTCCATCATTGAAATCAAGTCATCGCTACAATAAAATGTATGGTTAATGGCTTATTTATTTATTTATTCATTTATTTATGTAAAATAATAACATAACATCACAGTATGACACCAATACGCTATGCTATACAAAAAGAGATAAGTTCAAGTTTCAAAAGAAAAAAGAAAATTACAAACAATAATAATATTAATAAAGTATTACTTAACTAACAAATAGTACTATTTCCGACACCATCAATCATCTCACAATACCTCAGACACTCTCTGCACACTTCACTCCATCTGTCAGCAAACAGATCGCACAATGGTGATGATACCAGAAGCTCATTTTACAATTTTAATGCTCGAATGAGAGGAGAGTTAGTGTGTGCCACAGTGCGCGCCCGCGGCACAGCTAGTAGGGTGTGACTACGGGGTCTTAGAGAGTATCTGGGTACTTCGGGAATGGATAGTCTCACCACTTGAGCCACCAATTCCGGGCAGTCAGATACACCGCGTAATATCTGACAAGCAGTCGTTAGTAGATGGTAGTTACGCCTTGTCTCTAAAGAATTGAAACCAAGTGCACCAAGTAAAAATATTGTGGGGTACAGAAAAGGTTAATATCCATAAAGTTTCTTGTAAAAGAATCTTAAGAAGGCCTTTTGGATCTTCTCAAGTCGCAAAGCGCAACTAAGCGTAACTTAATCACTACGCTTGCCAAATGCGGGTTGGTGATTACAAACCCAGGCTATGCATCGAAAAATCCGAACCACCAGAGTGACACTAACCATCAGCAAAATAAACTCTATAGGTTACCGATTTTTTTTTTGGAGAGAGATTGCTGATTGTCTCAGATAGCATTTTCAGCTTCACCGGGCTTGTTAGGGGGCGGCGTGGAAAGTAAAGGGTCCCTCAAGCCGTGTGAAAGAATCATCTTCGGAGGTTTTCTAGAGGGAACGGCATCGCGCAGTAGTGCGCGTCCCCGTGCCCTACTAGATTCTCCAAATCGGATCCCGATCCGATTCGGAGAATCCGCCCTCGGGTCGATGGGTGCGCCTCTAAAGGCTCGAACCTCGGCTCGGGTTGACCGGGCCGTGGTGGAGGAGAGAAGCGCCCAGATACATGTCTGTACCTGGTGTAGAGCGCGTGTGAACCGGTTCTTAGTACCCTTGTTCTACGAGTACGGTGTCTTGGGCCTAAACTAGTGTGCATGTTTAGTGTATTCTATAAATTTGTAGTGGCATTTAGAGGATCGGGCGGGGGGGCGTTCGCAACAGTTATGGGATCGTCGGGGTCATCTAGGACGTGTTTAGGACGCCTATATGTGAACCGTCTTGTTGATGGAAGGCTTCCAATATTATAGTTGGCGGCCGCCACAACAAGCGGGTTAGGAAGGTGGAGGGCGTTATCAAAGTAATGTATGGTCCTTGATAAAATCTTTGATAGTGGGAAGATCAAGATCACGGTGGAGGTCCACATTGCGATAGTACCACGGGCAACCCGTGGCACCACGCGTGAAACGGTTTTGGTTATAGGTTTACCGAATACCTGCCTTCCTTATTTATTCCGAGGGGAATTCCCATTACGACAAACAACATTAACGCCGATACATTATTAATGTAATCCGTAAACTTAATTAATTATAAACGCAAAGAATAACAAATAATCCAATTTCGTGCAGTGCGTTTGCAATAATTACAATCCATTAATCTAGGCCGAGCTTTCCGTTACATGCCACAAATTAATTACGTCACACACTGCCTAGATTATGCGACTGCCTGAATTATTACGAACGCTTTATTTTACTTTGATATACCATTTCCTGTAGCATTTGCGCGTCATAGTCGAAATTCATAATATAACACAACATTATAAAATCTAAAGATAAATTGTCCAAAATTGTATTATTTATTTTTTAATAACGTTGTCGTTTTGATCGCAACAATAAAGTAACCACAAATCTTTGGTAAAGAAGAAAGAAACAGACTATTAAAACCATTCATGGCGTACATTCTGATAAAATATAAGGCATTCGTTATAGTCTCTAACGTTACGTTAAGTAAAATATTTATTTACTTCAAACGTTTAATTCTGTTTACATAATACAATTAAAAATTACTATGACGACATGCGCATCGCAGATATGCTAAAATACTTTATTATATTATTGTATTATAATACTGTACTCGTAACCCATCACGGGCCGGTCAACCCGAGCCGTGGTTCGAGCCTTTAGACGCGCCCGTGGGTTGTTCTGCTCGCATTCCGATCCAAATCCCTCGGAGAATCTAGTAGGGCACGGGGACACGTACTAGTGCGTGACGACGTTCCCTCTAGCAAACCTTCGAAAGTGATTCGTTTCACACGGCTTGAGGAACCCTTTAAGTTTTTTGCCATTTCCAAAAAAGCCCGGTGAAGCTGAAAATGCCGACTGAGCCAATCAGCAAACGCTCTCAAAAAAAATCTACCCTAAAAATCGGGTAAGAAAGTGCATCTCAACTGATGGTGAATAAGGAGAAAGCCTAAGATGTTTAGCCACTTTGAGGCTCTCTATATCAATATAACCATAAGATTTCTCTGACCAAAATTCATAATTACGGACGTATTTGTTGTTGTTTTTGTCGAAATTATTTGCCGAATTGCCTCAAATAAGAGTTACACAAATGAGGACAAGCAGTCCACTGATGGCATATTATTATTTATTTAGTTAAAATTCCCTCAATGATAACGTTTGTTTTGCGGTGGCAAAAGTTATGACAACTGACAATTAATTATTCGCGAAACAAGTAACTATATTAAAATATGACTTTTTAATTTTATACGATAATATTATTTTGAGGTGGATGCAAGCGGTGGGTATAAGTAATTTTCATCTCTGTTATGGTTGATTGTATGTCTCTAATATTTTATGTGGTTCATTTTGAAAATGTCCAACGTATTTAAATATAGGTATTCCTTTCTTTCTTTCTTTTCTATGACCTGAAGTTCGAGTCGTAAATGATCTATAATTATTATATCAAACATAATTTGTTTAAGAAACTCAGACAATAGACAATTATTTACAATTGTGCTGTTAACAATTTATTAATGTAGATAATAATAATATTACTCTATAATTTTGTGATGTATAATTATTCTCTTTAAATTAATTACCTATAGTTCTAGCTGTTTTAACAATTGAATATAATTAGTTTCTGATTTGCACAACGCAAGTGCTTTAGTTACTTTCTTTGGAGTCAGGACATGTAGTACCTATATAAAAATAAAAAAATATTTATTTAGTTAGTGATGTTACATAAAATATGTTTTTTTGCATTTCGAAAATTTCGAAAGATTTGATAAGTTATGGTGATAATAGTAACTGTTCTCAAGCCTTCTATGAATCCCTATCTAAAAAAGTATGTGCACTACAATATTATTAAAAAATTCAGAGTTTATAATACTTTTTTCGTGTACTCATGCCACGCCCTGCTCATTGCTCAGACGCCGTTCACTTTCAATGTAACAACTTTCGAGATGTTCGCAAACACTAACCACATTTCGGTACTACGATACGTCATCGCACATTCGCAAATATAGGAATGCATAATCAATAGGCCAGAACATGGACGTGGCTTATGTAATTATTAATTAAGTACATATTGACCTCTATGGCGGCATCCTTGTACTCATTCGACAAACAATGCACGGGTGCAGACTGTAAACAAATAATATACGATGAGTTATTGGCTTGTTGCACTAATGTTGGCTGCTCGCCATTTGGTTCGTTTTCGCATAAACTATTGGATAGACGCGCAAAAACTGCACGGCGGGTGCACACAATTAAAATGTTTCACCTGCCATTGACATTTATTATGACTTTGGATTCACGATTTTTCATTACAACAGCTAAGGCGGTAGCATTGTTTTGCTTCGTTAGAGATAAAAGTGAAGTAAACAGCCTATAACTGACCCACTGCTGGGCAAAGCCCGCAACCATAAGATTTCTCTGACCAAACCTCTGTGGACTAGCGGCTAAGACCACCGGTTTAGACCCAGAGATCCCGGGTTCGATTCCCAGCGGGGTGTACATGTTTGTGTACTCGGTTTGGTTGGTGGTAGGGCTTGTTTGTCCGCCTGGCTAGCTACCACCATCTTATCTAAATATGTCGCCATAACATCAATGTTTGTAGCATTGTTGTGTTCCGGCAGCTAGAGAAAAGTTAGCCAGTACCTTACTAGTTGAGGATCCCGGGTGAAGTGCGCTTCCATCATTGGCCTTATCATCACTTGACATAAGGTGAGATCTAGGCACTGTGCTTACCTGTTAATAATATAAAAAAAAAGACCTCCATCATTGAAATCAAGTCATCGCTACAATTTATGGGTATTGGCTTAATCACTACGCTTGCCAAATGCGGGGTTGATGATCACAAAACCTATGCATCGAAAAATCCGAAATACATTTTGCCGTACCTGGGAATTGAACCCGGGACCTGAGGGTATCGTTAGGCGTTAGAGATAATATTGACTACATTTCTCAGTAGTTTAGGATTCCGAGTTAAGTGATTACCTCCGTTTCTTACTGATATAAGGCCAAGCGCTACATCATTGTGCTAATGAATGTAAATAGTGCGTTATATTAGCAAATTTTGAGAAAGGAAAGGTATCATTAAACACAGCAATTGTAAATATATTTGAAGCTTCGACAGCTTTGCGTACACTTACAATCCGATGTGCTCCAGAGTATATCCGGGTAGCTGAGGTGCGTCGTGTCAGCTGGACATCTGATCTGCGTCTCAGTAAGGAATAACAGCTGCGGTTTTTCTGTCTCGAGGTGTCTCAACTGCCCAGACCAGCCACTTCTTCTTCCACTTCCACTGTAGCCAACCAGGGGAATGCCCTGGTTGGCTACACCGGACATCGTGGCGGAACACGGCTTAAGCGGTTTTGCGACACGGCTTTGTCCGGAGGGTGGTGACCAGCCACGGCCGAAGCCTACCACCGGAATAAGCGTTGTCCATTTGGCACTGCCCAGGGGTCACGTGTAGGGTAACTAGAGTCATGAACAACGGATAACTTTAACCCCAATATTAAGAGACGATGCTGAAAATGGATTCGCACTTCACCCGGTATCCTCAAAACTTATCAAAGTCCAGTTTCCTAATGTTGTAGCTTTGTTGTGTTCCGACATATTGTTGTTATGGTAAAAAATGTGAAAAGGTGGTAGCTAACTGCGACAGCTTATTACAAGGTTTAACAAACCATATTTCCTACCAAACCCAGTTTATAAATTATGTCGAAATTTTGAAACTAACTAACTAACTAGATTTTCATAGCGTTGCTTTAAAATTCGCGGATAGAAGACATCATACGGGTTCAGTACAATATATTTTTTTTAAGATTGTTAAAGCGCTTTTGTGAAACGTCTCAGGAGTAGTAATTGTAGTGCTAACAAACCCTTTATTATTATCACAGTCTACCAACTTACTACATCACTACAAGTTGCTTGCAAGCAATGTTTATTTTTACTAATCGTACTTTGTTTAAAATAATTGAGTTTATTTAGTGGGGTAAAAACTTATTTTCGGTAGTGAACGAGAGGAGTTAACCGTTAGCTCGGTCCTCAATTTCAACGAACAACAGCGATTCCCAGAAAATCCGCATAGGAGCTTCTAACAAGCCCAACTAGCGCACTACCTGCTACGTAATATTAGTTGATCGCTCATTACAATATGTCACTTCGTCGCGAGTAAATACAGCCCGCTTATCAAGAGTTGGCGGGAAGCAATACGGTGGCGTGATATTGCTTCAAACATAGCGAGTGGAGGCTAACACAAATTCAAGTCGCGAGGTTCTATAGCAGTGCTACAGTAGGCTAGTAGGTTGGCAATAAATAAACAGGGCCTGTGCTGCAACCGATAAGCTTCAAACACACAGCGACGGCGGGTGCCCCCCCCCCTCCTCGAGCCACCATCTTGGCAAGACACGATAGATAGGTACCTACGCCACCCGTCATTATACAAAATTTGGGCCTATTGTCTTTTTGGTTTTGCCTGCAGTCTGCGGCCGTAAACAGTGTGCGTGTGGGAATAAATAGTTTTCAGTTGTGGCAACTCTGATGTTACGTAACTTTACGTTTTATTTGTATTTGTGCAATTGAACTGTCAAAGAGTAATGAAGAAGTGTAATTTTTTTAAATTATAATTTTTTTTAATGTTTAGATATTGTTTTTAGAAAGTAATGCTCATTTTACATTCTAGACTCTACAAATTTAATTTTAAATGAATAAATTCTAATTCAAACTGAATGATTGAATTTGAATTATGTCATTTTAAGTGCTAAGACAATAAACCAGTATTTTAGCTCAACTAAACCCCTAATAAGGAACCAATTGAATATTCAATGAGAATTTGCTAAATAACTAACACTTTATTATATTATTTACTAAAAATTACTCTTGCAAGGAATAATAACTTTTAAAATATATATATTTACACCATTTTTTTCTAAACATTCATAAATGATCCTTCTTTACAATATCTTCAGGTAATTTATTATTAACACTGCTTCTCTCTATTCTTAGCTAAGTTGAAAAAAACCTGTTCTAAAACACTGGCCTATTCAAACGGCAATGAATTCAGGGCAACCAATTTCAAACAACTACTTGTTAACTGGATCCCATCTGAACAAATCGTGAGCCCCAATTTTTATCTTTAAATATTCGCGTCAGCTCGCAAAATGCAATCGGGCGACGCAACGACGAGATTAGGCAGTTTAAATTCGGGCTTAAATTTTAATCGCCCTATCAAGCTTCCTGGACTTAGTCTCCGGGATTTCCGCATATTGAGCAATGGCGCGAGCTTCCACTCTAGATCAGTGGACCGTGCCTTCATTTGTTTTTTTTTATAAAATTCTACCTTCGGGTAAAAAAAGGTTGTAACCTCTCTCAAACTTTTTAAAAGTTTTTCTCCTTCTATGAATGTTTGTTGTTCTAGATCTAGAACAACATAACGTCGTTAAAACCCACCATACCGCATTGAGTCAGCAGCGTGGTGGATTATTTGTCCTAATCTTAATATTCTATTGTTTATGTGGAGAGGCACGAGACCATCACTTTAACTAATTTTGAACCAGTACAAGTTATAATCGCTAATATTGAGTTCAACTATAAAGACACAGCTTTCTACGTCACTATTTTATTTTTTATATGCAGTTGTGTCACAGACACTGTCTACGAATTTCCTCTGACTTCCATATACTGGGTAGTTATGTGGGCGTCCACATTATGACTGCCGCCCACGAGATTCTCTACGGATTTGTTATTGTCATTATAATCAATAGGAATTAAGGCGCAATCGTCGTCGGACGTACAAAAAAAAAGGTTTTATAAAAATGTTTTCTTTTTAATTACGGTTTTTTAGGTACAAACTGTCAAATTTCCTCAATAGACTTTGAACTTTATTACTAAGTTGTATGGTTGAAAATGTATTGAAGAAATTCGACAGTTTTGGGTAGGTTGATGTCCAGGCGTTTGTACCTTGTATTTATTTTATTTACTTTTGTGTTAATCGCAAGTGGTCTTGGCGTAATTTCTAATCAAATTATATATTTGTTAACTGAATGTAGGTAAGAAGTGTCCATAATTGTTAGTTAAATATAACAAAGGAGACGCCTTGAACTTATGGTAAGTAATTTATTAAGCAGTATGCAAATTAAACGTCTCAAAATCAAAGTCAAAACGTTTATTCAATATAAGCCTTCACTGGCACATAATAACGTCAAAAATATAAAATCCAAATAGTAATAAAAAAACTTTAAAAAAATGTTTAGATTTAACTACTGAATTTACCACCAGTTCGGACTTTGGGAGATCGAGAAGAGCTGGCAATAAACTCAGGAGGCTTATTTTTTTTCTATCTTTGAATATAACAGTAAGCAAACTACGTAACGCTGCTAAGACGCTGCTAGTAAGAACGCTACGAAACTCGTAGCGTTCTTACTACACAGTTGTAGTGCTCGTAGCGTTTTGTACCAAATATATATTATCTCATGGAAATAAAAGGCAGATATAATTATAGCGAATACTTTTACCCCGTAGTGTGACACTAGAAAGTTCAATATTTATTTATTTATTTATTTAATTTAATAGAACAACCAACATGATTAACACAAATACAAGATACAAAAACACAAAATGTTAAAAAAAAATCCACGAGCAGGATTTCAACCTGCACCCTTCTGACATACCGGGTCAGGTGCTCTATGGTTTATTTTTTCAACATTTTGTGTTTTTGTAATTTGTTTCGCAACAAAATTTGCATTAAAATAATATAAACAAAACAAAAGCATTTTATAAATAGCTTGCCTACTTCTTAACTGATCTTTAGTATTTGTAAAAATATTATGATCGGGTGTTAATGACGGTAGTTGTTGACATTGAATGGGTGCCTTTGGCTTTCAAAGTAAAAAGTAAATAGTGTTAAATAATTTCGGCGGGCTGGTTAGAACCACGATAGCTCAATTGGAGGAGCACCTGACCCGGTATGTCAGAAGGGTGCAGGTTCAAATCCTGTTCGTGGAAATTTTTTTCAACATTTTGTGTTTTTGTAATTTGTTTCGCAACAAAATTTGCGTTAAAATTATATAAACAAAACAAAAGCATTTTACAAATACAAGCAAAATTGTTTTCGTACAAAAATGAACTTAAGCTAAGTGTCATCTTACTTATCTTGCAAAACATGCCTAGAACTTATGGTATTCGTAGAAAAAAAATCCTTTTAATGTAAAGTTAGAAAGCTACGTAACGCTGCTACAGTTTCTTAGCGTTCTTACTACTAAGTTGTAGTGTTCGTAGCGTTTGTACCAAATATAGGAAAAGTTGTTGCTACGCTTCGGCATTCAACACTCTAGATGGCGCTGGCCTCTCATGAATTGCATTTAGGTTTAAAGATCTTTATTCTCTTATAACAGTATACAAATTGCCACTCTGTGGTACTCGTTGCGATATGCAGTTTAAGTTTATTTTTAAACATGTATATAGTCTCACAAGTTTTCACTTCATCTGGTAACCTATTAAACAGCTGTGCTGCCCCTCAAACAGAATTGGTGTTTCCCATATTTAGTCCTAGGTTTAATTAATTTGAGTTTGTTTTTGTATATTTTCTGATGTGTCATGAATATAAAAGGCAGATATAGGGTAAATTTATATCCAGTACAAGTACAAGTATGTAAGTTCAAGGTTGCAAAGCATGCTTAGAATTTATGTTACGAATATTAAATTACCCCACACACTAAGATGTTCGCGGAAGACCAGCGTCAGGTTCTCCTATAATCTAGGGGCCCTGACATCATGCTAAGCGGGCGCCTTTTAGTGCCACTTATTTATTGTTAAAATTGTATATAGTAATGTCATTTGTGCTGTGTCACTAATAAATGTTTTCTATTGTATTCTTAAATATTTTTTTTTTAAATACAGCGTCTTTGAATTTAATGTAAGGAAGCTACGTAACTCTGCTATAGTGTCGTAGCGTTCTTGCTACACAGTTGGTATGGTCGTAGCGTTTTGTACCAAATATTATGAAAGGTCGGTACGTTTTTAACATTCACCGCAAGATGGCACTGGCTGTTTATATTTTGCACAGAAATCAAAGGTTTGCAAAGCTTTGCAAAAACCAAAAGGTATTCAGTAACTATAGGGAAAGCGAGTGAGTTTTTTACCATAGTAAAAATAATTTATTCCATTGATACAAAGTATAAAACATTACATAGAAAAAGGTCCCTGATTTTTCTATTATTATTTTAAAATTTAAATATTTTTAACTATTTTACTTTTTTGGGAATAACAAAGGCTAGCAGTGCAGTAGAGTTTAACACGTGTTCAATGCTTAAATTTTACCAATAACAAAAAAAAAATCGTAAACCTTTGTTTCCATTCCAACTTTTATTAGCAAACAAGGCACCGCCTAAAATATATACATTATTAAGTTAACTTAAAGTTCAAGACGAAATACAAGAGAAATTATCCTCCTAATTGATCTGTACAGAAATCGTGGGCCGGTAGTCGTGCTATTTTTCATCCGGCTTTATTTTTACGCAGAGCTACATCGACGGCTGGCATCGAACGGGATTCTAATCAATTTAATTTATCAGGGATCCCCGGAGGCGGCCATTCACTTCATTTAATGCGCGTATTTTGCGGGAGAGCTGATTGTTTTGAACCATTCGGCTGTACGGTCCATTTAGATTAATTATTGGATTACTTAATTTCGCAGCGGATTTACGCTATACCTACTTATATTTACAATGATTTATCTCATACACAATGGTTAACGCTTTATTAACTAGAAAATTTAGATAAGGGAGGTACTACATACCTTACTTAGCCATGATTTGCAGTTTGACAAGTTGCTACGCGAACGTCGGTTAGCCTTTCCTACCGATCATTAATTACCGTCAACATATATAAATAAGAAAGTCGATAATCGAAGAAATAGGGCCGCCGTTGGAATTACTGCGGCGGCATTTGTCCCCGGCCAACTAATAAAGGAGACAATATTGCACTCGATACGTATAAATGCGAGCAACATTTGGGGGCGTGATATTAATTCCGCCAGTAATTGCTATCGGTTTCCAGCCGGGGCTGCATCCATGAGCCATGAATACGGGAGTTACCGCTATTTGTTCCTGACATTGCGGTTTAGGGTTTTACCTCGGGCCCCGCTAGTGTATTTATTTTCTTCGAGTTTTGTCCAAACACAATAGCGGAGTGGATTATCGGGCTCATTCCGATAGTTCGGCCTAACACCCCGGAAAACAATGGGCTTATTTCAAATAGCACTATTGTGTGTTGCTTGCAATTAACATTGCAGGAATAAACAACGGCCTGTATATAAAGCAAATCCGCGGCAAAACTCTTGCGATTTATACTCTTTTGTGGCCGCTTTATGGATTAGTTGCCATCATTATTTTGTTAATGACTTTTTGGTCTGGTGTTTTGGTCAATCGGTAAGTCAAAAACGGTAACACGAAAGTCTCAATTGCTGAATTCAAAGCGCTACATAAAGTTTCAAGAGCTTTGAACGAGCAAGGTGTCTCTTTTAGCCATAAGTAACCGAATAAGATTTTTTTTTAATAATAGTACATGTCGTAATTCTAATAGGCACGTTTTACTATGTTTTATAGTCCTACAGTTTATGTAGGCAGCCAACAACATAATCATTTTACTAGAATGATTTAAAAGAGTAATAAAAAAATATATTTTCATTGGTACGCGTACGTACGTTTCCATGTTGATTGTAACAGGACAGCAACGTTTGTTGTTAAAAAAGAAGGCCCCATTAAAACTATTTCAACATCACTCTCACTGTACAATCGCGATGTTCATTTATTTTTAACGCGAAAAAACTCGTTGATAGCGCGCACGAGTCGTTTAGTTGTTACTGGATAACTACAGGACGCCACTGCGCACTATCAAAATCTCGTCATCCATAAATTAAGTGAGCGCGGCAACGCCAGCTACCGGTCCAACCGTTTAAGCCCCATTGTGCATAACCAAAGAGGGGCAGAAACCACAACACAGCCAAGCTAAACTACCACCTCGCACATTATAGCTGTAATGCCAACCGGGGGCAGAAAACGGGAACCACCACAATTTTGTCGGGCCAAGAAAATTACAACGCCAATAGGCGTTTGAGAAAACAAAATGTTATCACATCCAATTGAAATCTAAATAACAAAAAAAAACACTCATAAGCTTATTACCACATTTTGTAAAAGAGAATTGAGTTGTTCTCTAGCAAGAGGAAGAAAATAAGGCACGTCCCCTTAAAGATAAGTAGGACGTAACTCCATTCGGTAAAGGGCCTCTCCAGTCGTAGATGCAACGCATCCAATTTCATTGGACCTCCCGCACCTCTTGTATCGCAGGTCTATCTGGGGAGATAGGGGTTATCGGATGATCGTCGGGGGCTCGATTGTAAGTGGCCAAGTTCCACATAGTCGGCTTGTGCGGTGTGAACGGAGGCCCTCGTTATTTTCAATTTCCATACACGAGCGCCCTTCTCGCTACACGTTTTCGTGTACGAGTATGAGATGCGAGTGTATTAAGCTATGAATCTTGTAAAGGCCTGAGCTGATTTAATACGTTGCCGGGTAAGCATTTACGATTGTTTATAGAGACTCTTGGTAACAATTTTGTTCGAGAAACGTTAAATTTGATAACACTAACAAGTGTTTAGTGAGCGTTAAGGTACTCACCAAGATATAATTGACAGAGTAAACAAAGAATTATGATGTTGTATAATAAGGAAACGTGAACAACATTAAGTTAATTAAAAAACAGGTATAATACTACAGTAATTATAATGAAAGCCCTTCAACAAACTTAAAGTAATGAAGAAAAATAATACTTTTTAAGTAAAAGGCTGCTCCATACCCTTGACCGTCTTATCTCAAGGAGTGCCATTCAAAAATATTAAGGAAGATATTATAATAACACATTTCTGGCAACACCTGTAGGTAGCGAGCGTCGGTGTACAAGGGGAAAATTGTATTTCCATTTTTACAATTTCAATTTAGTATTAATTCGAGTCGGGAGTACGGTCGGGCGCGCCACCACATGTAAAATATGGATCGGCTAAGTGAAATTAAAATGCTCTATAAATTGTGATTTTTGCAAGTCCTAAAGTGGAGAAGGCTTTTTATTATTTATTGCCCGCCAACCGATGGCCAGCCCGCTTGCTGAAAATCGCTGTTATTATTCAATTTACTTGTTTGATATATTAACATTGGTGTGAAAATCCTTAGATTACCTTTTTAACTTGACGGTGTTATAATAAACGGTGCTATTTTGTTTAGAGTAATACAACTTTTGCTGTATATTTCGTCTTTTGTAACTTACCCAACGTAGTTTTAACTAGCCAGGTGATGTTTTAGCTCCCTTTGATAAATGTTATGTTTCCGTTTGATAAATAAACGTTTGCATACTTAGATGAGAGCTAAACAAGTTACAAGGTTTCTTGTACAGAATCCAGCGCAATGGCTTATCAGTATTGTCCTGCAATTCTTTGGTACGGCTTAAATTATATGAGATTCAGTCAAGTACTTACTGTACAGGAACCTTAATTAGTTTACTATGCTCGTAGTACAAATTTTTAAGGCGTTTTCCTGCTTACTGATATTTTTTAAACTGATCCCATGATTTACGTCGTAGGGTTAAGCAGGCACATGCACAAAAAGCAACAGTCTTAGCAGACATTTATAAAAATAAATAATAAATGCTAAATCCTAATTAATGTTCATTATTAGGTTATGGACTAATGAATAACTATTGTAAAATAATTGTTTTCCGGAGGTGGGCGCTAGCGGCTGCAACACAGTTTTAAACATCTGCAGCTTCTATCGTACAATTTTTTTCTGAACTGTGTTTTAATGATTTAATAAATAATAATAATAATAATTATTATTATTATTATAAGTTAGTAGGCATCCAGCCAACTAATGGCTCAGGGTCAACGCGCTCTTCATGCTCATGGTGTTCAAATCGTTAATACGTTCAAATCGCACATTCATATTTTTTCGTTATATATTTTTTTGCAATAAAATTGTACTCATATGTTTATAAGAACATAAAAATACACGTATATAACACGACAATGTAATTCAAACATATTATATCATAAAAAAATTGGTAGGTAATTTCACTCATTAATTTCAGTTTATCAACGGTCGTTTTTCCAAAACGTGAGTAGAACCTACGAAGTACAAGCTTGATTTCAGAATAAATTTTTTTTTTATACCTTTAGATTGTATAAATCTCTCCGGTTCGTCCCTGGACTTCTAAATAAACTTTTAGAGGTTTGTTCAGAATAAATAACACAACGAGCGGGTCTGCGACGCAATCAGCAAGACAGCGTCTATTGGCTCTAGTGTACACGCTCAAGACATTTTTTTTCACTGCACCAGACAGCTGTTTGCTTTTTAAAATTAAGCTGGTGATTTAAAAGTCATTGGGCTCAAATTTTCCCAGTGTACCCGTTTAGAGTTACCTGATAAATGTTTTACGTTTGCAAATGTTTTAATATTTTAATATTCTCACTGTTTTTAATTTACTGTTGGGTTTTATTAATGTACAGTAAAATGTGTAATATATAATAGTTATGACAGTAGTTCTAAATTAAGAAAAAAAAATAACAAATTGTGTAGGTTCCATAAACACTTTTTGTCTAAATTGTTTTTGTTTCAACATTTGTGTTTTTGTAATTTATTTCGCAACAAAATTTGCGTTAAAATTATATAAACAAAAACAAAAACAATTTATAAATAGCTTGCCTACTTCTTAACTGATCTTTAGTATTTGTATAAATATTATGATCAGATGTTAATGACGGTAGTTTTTGACAATGAATGGGCGCCTTTGGCTTTCAAATCAAAAAAGTAAATAGTGTTGAATAATTTCGGCGGGCTGGTTAGAACCACGATAGCTCAATTTGAAGAGCACCTGACCCGGTATGTCAAAAGGGTGCAGGTTCAAATCCTGCTCGTGGAAATTTTTTCAACATTTGTGTTTTTGTACTTTTTGTCTAATTTAAGAGACATCTCAGGGAAGGGAAACTCTTTTCCTTAATATACCCACCAGAAAATCTAGTCATACTATTTTTGTAACAAGCACCGAGTTTTAAACTTTGTTTTCTTTTAATTTCAGGGGCTTCGGCTTTATCACATTCGGCGACCCAGCTAGCGTAGACAAAGTATTAGCTCAAGGAGCTCACGAATTAGATGGAAAAAAGGTAAGTGGACACATGTTTTCTTTATTTTACTAGCAAATACTTGAGGATACCTTAATTGTAAGGGCTGCCTAAAACCCATTAAATCCATACATAAAAAATGCAAATAGCCTATCTATACTAAACACATTTAATGGGTATTGGCTTTGTCACGCTTGCCAAATTAAAGTTGGTGATCACAAACCCAGGCTATGCATCGAAAATTCCGAAACACAATTGCCCAACCTGGGCAATTGAACATAGGACCTACGGGTATCGGGCCGGGCACATAACGACGATGTTAGTAGCATCAGATCATGCTGCTAGTGTACTCATAGCACCATTTCACACGGAAAGATTGGGCCATAACCTACCACACTGGCCTACTTCAGATTGGTGGTTTAGGTGAGAAATACGTAATGTTTTACATAACTCTATCATCGTACAAAGATACACGATAAAAACACATGTTTTTAAATTAACATAGCTAATGTAAATCAAGAAAATAACTTCGTTCCTGACCCTCGAACGACTACAACAAGCGAGCACTCCTGATGAAACAATAATTCAACACTTTTTCCAAACTGTGGTATAAATTTCAAAAACAGTAAATAAATACAAAAGCATTCCTCAACTCACTTTACGGCACAAGAATTATTTATTGATCCTAAAATGACAGTAAAGATACACGCACAATGTTAACATTTACGTTCATATAAAATGTGCGTAAGGGCTACTTAAATACACTAAGATTTCTATAATTTATGACTTTGAACCAGCCTGTCTCACACATAATCTTTACATCAACACTGGACCCGAATCCGTTCCTTGCAAGTTTATTGACACATCCCGAGTGACATAAATTCAACCCTCCTCCGTCTAAATGGCCTTTACAACGCCATAAAGTGTTAAATCACGGTCGCTTTTAATATTTCACCACGTAATTTTTGTTTATGTGAACTACACTGGCTGAATTTTTAATTTATTGCCAGATAGTTTTTGGTTACGACTCTGCGCTTGCTTGTTATTACCACGCAGAGTAATGGGTTAGACCAAAAAGCGTTTTGGGATATGTGTTATTGGTATATATATATGTGTTAGATTGTGATTTATTGTTCAACAACAAATTTAATTAATTGTAAGTTTTTAATCACCTCACTTGTTAATTAGATACAAGCTTCGAGTTCATCATTTTAGAATGCTTTTTGATGCTATTAATTTCTTAGTTCGATTTGTGAATTCAATTTTATTTATTGCATCGCCAAATCTACTACGCATAGATCAAAGATAAACATTTTTTGTTCGGTACATCGGCTCAATATAAAGTTTGAATGGAATGTTTACCCGAGTTGTTACCTACCTATTTTGACAAATCGGAAAACAAAATTCACGGCTATTAATTTCCGGGCATAACAATTTGCGCTGAACACGAAACTTTTTTTTCTCTGTATTTAGGCACGCGGATTTATTATGTTCATTGTCCATTTGCCTGGCTTTCAATGTGTACAACAGACGAATGGGTCAACTGTTGCGAATGTTTTATTGTAACAGAAATAGGACAAACTACATCGATAAACCGAACAGTCGCGGAGAAATAAGAGGGCCTGTTATTTATACAACGTCTGGCCATTTATGTAGATAATAATCATTTTTATATCTCCGCGTTCGAGACACATTACGATTTCGTATTCCTATCTTTGAGGGCAGATGGAGAAAAAAGTCGATTACTATCCCTCGCCACGAAATAATCCAGATAAATTACAACTCGGGACGTTGTTTACTCTGATTAAATTGTAGTCGACTGCCGGAAGATTAGCCGATGCTTCGCAAATCGAGCTTGAAGAGAGAGTATTTTCTCGATTTACATAAAACGAACGCGGAAAATCGCGATAGTGTTTACATTCAGTACTCTATAGGTTCTTATCCTTGCTCTTTGTGACAGTAATTTTTGTGTTATTGAACACAATGATTCGAAAGAATGTGGGCTTTACTTTTTCTCCGTTACTAACGACGAAAAAATTGTTTAACCACAATGCAATATGATAATTGTTATAACATTTTACTAAGTTTGCACTTTTCATACTGCGTGAAAGTGAAAAACACGCTCTTTAACGCCCGTATTATTGAATATGTTCAAAATGTTAGTTTTATTAAACCAGACCAAGAAACTCTTCCGGAACGGAACGCACGGATTTAAAATAAAATGTGTTATATAACAAGTTACCAACTAATTATGAGACAACCAACACCTCAGTCGCTCTGTGGCTGTGGTGCAATGGGTTCGAAACGTCAGAATATACTGTACATTAAATCAAATAAATGTTTAAACGGAACGCGAGTAGATCCGTAAAAGTAGTTACATTTCAATGTGTAGTATACGCGTAAACTTTAGAAAACAATATTAATTTAAGGGTACGTTTTAAGTGCTCACCAAAATATTTTTTATACCCTAATATACACACATCAGAATAATTGTACGTTTTGTATATATATTATTTTTGCTTGCCAAAATGGATTAATGCTCACCAAATATTGTTTTACTGAAACAGTAACATTGATACCAACAATCTTTACACTATTATTCAAATGATTGTGGATACTAGCTGCCCTACTCCTGTAGGTCACGTGATAGGTTAGAAATTTAAAACAATCGCGAAGCGCAGCGTAGCAATTGTCTTGAATTTCGAGGTTATTTTTTTTATTAGACAACAGGAAGCAAAATTTACCAAATTGAAACTCGAGGCAAAAAATATTGGTATTATCTATTTGGTGACAATATAATATATTTGGTCTGAAATGCAGTTAAAAGGTATTCACATAGTTTGAAGGCAATTAATAAAAATATAAATTGTATTATTTTTATAATATTTTAGGAAACACAATTTAATGATCATTTATCCATTTTGGTAAGCGTTTTGAATTTTATTGGTAGTAAAATTGATACATTTTTGGTAAGCGTTTTGAATTTCATTGGTAGTAAAATTGATACATTTTTGGTAGGCGTTTAAACACAAGCCTTAATCTAAGGTAGTTTATTAAAGCTATTGGCGGATTTCTAGTATGATGACAGTGGCAGAAATAGTCACCTCTTGCTCTTACTAAACTCCTATTAGAGCGTATTAGTGCTATGTACAAGGACCTGAATCTTAGATGTATGTATATCAGTAACACCAGTTTTAGTATGAAAGAAGTGTAAAGTGTAAATAATAATACTAAGAGTTGAGACCAAGTTATATCAAGTATACTGTAAAAGCCATTTACATGTGATTGAAGAGATTAATATGGCAAATTAAAAACACTTGGCAGTAAACACTTACAACATTAGATTAGAATAGTTTTTTTTTAGTAAGACCCCGTTGTTATGATCCATTCCATTCTTTTTTATCGCTATATTCAGTAAACTTATGTATGCAGGTTCAAATCCTGCTCGTGGAAATTTTCTGTGGTTTTTTGTAATTTGTTTCGCAACAAAATTTGCGTTAAAATTATATAAACAAAACAATAACATTTTATAAATAGCTTGCCTATTTCTTAACTGATCTTTAGTATATGTAAAAATATTATGATCAGATGTTAATGACGGTAGTTGTTGACATTGAATTGGCGCGTTTAGCTTTCAAAACAAAAAAGTAAATAGTGTTGAATAATTTCGGCGGGCTGGTTAGAACCACGATAGCTCAATTGGAAGAGCACCTGACCCGGTATGTCAGAAGGGTGCAGGTTCATATCCTGCTCGTGGAAATTTTTTCAACATTTGTGTTTTTGTAATTTGTTTCGCAACAAAATTTGCGTTAAAATGATATAAACAAAACAAAAACATTTTATAAACTTATGTAGTTATTAAACAGGTTATTGTCAAACTTTTACTTTTTATGTTTTATGTGCTTGCTGCACTTAAGCTAAATTAAATATTTATAAAATTTATAAAATACAGTAAAAAAATTAAACGCCCACCCGACCCAGCCAGGAATCGAACCTATGGAGCAATAACCGTAGGATAGATGGCGCACTGTGCCGCTATTAGCACTCAAAAAATTAAAAAGCAGTGACAAAATTCAGCGCTTACGTCAGCCTTTCCGGTAGCATAGCGGTCAGTGCAGCTCCCAGATTGCGGAAGATCCAGGTTCGATTCCTGGCTGGGTCGGGTGGGCGTTTAATTTTTCACTGTATTTTATAAATTTTATAAATATTTAGGTTGTCATCAGTCCATTTAATACCATGATGACAATTGCCTAGCTTCAACAATATTCGACCAGTGGGCACGAGCGTGTTTCAAGATAAGACTAAGGTAGCATTCGAAATACTGCAACCCTAATAGCAAAAATCGAATAAATGAAACGGCAAATACAACAATATAGTCCCACAACGCCGTCTTTAAGCGGAAAAGTTAATCGCATGTCTTTACGTCATAAATTGTGCGCATTTTTCGGGAGTATGCCTGAACATAATAGCTTTCTGCGTCATCAATATTTATAGAGATGTTTACGATTGGACTACTAAGAGCGCACGTGCTGTTTCCTTTTTGGTGTAACAAAGGTCAATATAGTTTAGACCTTATTACGATAGTGAGAGAGAACAAATGCGTGCTACAAATTTTCCACGGAATTTTGCGTAACTTTTTGTTACTAATGGCAACGGGTTGCGTAGTCTCCACGTGCTTACTGTACTCGGTTCCCATTCTGAATGTGTTATATTTTCTGGGGCAATATTTCTTTTTTTTTTTGGAAAAACTGTTCTCTAGTTTTTATTTTGTGCCAATTTCCTTTTCGATCAAGTAATATACATCTCGTCAAATGACCTTGAACAGGCTAACAATACTGTGTAAGTATTTAATTGTTTCGCGTGTATTATTTCTTGGGTGACTTCACGTACCGTTACAATTGATTGGTTGAGAATGTGATTTCATTTAATGTAAAATTTCGCACGTCTGTTCGAAGTCTTCATTGGGATTTTTCATAATACTGATCAGATCAAACCCTACTACACCAAAGTTGCAAGTTGACCGAGTATATAACTAAAGTGATAAAGCTCGAAGCAGATTAGGAATTTATAGACTCATCTAAAACTAGAATTGAACAAGTTGGGTTACGAAAAGCAAGGGCTGTTAATAAATTATCGAAACAAAACAAAATCAATACAAGAGTGTTGAGATTGTTTCCCAATGTTCGTACCTACTCTATCTTCGTCCCTCAACCGCAAGTAACTTTCCCCATTTATATTTTATTAAAAGGAAATATTGAAACTTATTTAGTTCTTCATTCAACTTTGTTCCAAGGCGTATCGATTTGAAAAGCTTCGAACAAGTACATTGTTTTATCAGGAATAGTAATGTTGCCTATATTTAATTTAAACGCTATGAATTTTTTATAGCTTCAGGGTGATCTATTTTCTTAATGTAAATTACTCTATTAAGTTCAAAATGTTTCATTTGAATAAGCTACCACTGAAGCCTATTAAACAGGCATGATAATATCACACGTAATGTTGATACTTTAAATTGTTTTATTCTACCGTCAAACATAGGCGTGAGAATATGTCTGCTGTGTGCGAACATGCCCGTGAGGGACTCAACTCGCTAAAGCGAAACGATATGCCTTTAAGATGATACGCGGTTCTGTTGAAATTTAAAAAACATCTAAATTTCAATAGCGAATGTGTTTAGCATTAGCTACGGAATTCTATCATTTTACAAAAGATACTGTGAAAATATTTTGCGCGAAATGGGAAGCACCCGTTAAAAAATAGTTGACGGTAGCTTGTTACAAATTATTTTTTTGACGACTGCACCTTAGTCAACCTATCGTAAATGATTAGCATTTACCACCTACGGAATCCTATCATACAGATAATGGGAAATAGCATTGACGTATCCCGAACGTGACACAATGGATGCAAAATGTCTCGCTCCGTACACACATATTATGACGTTCACGACCTGCATTAATAAATCATGGGGCCTCTTAAAATATAGCGTCGAAGCTTTTTGGGGAAAAAAATAAATTAAAAATTTTCACTTCCGCGGGAAGCGTCCGATGTTTTATGCGGCTTCATATTGGTGCTATTTAAAAATATGATGCTCACTGTAGTTGTTCGACCATTACGGAAATATGAAACAATTGTCGTTCTCCCTTCTCACTTCCGAGCGGCCAATGTATGAGCTTTTATATTGCGTAATAAAAATTGATGCGTTTTTTATAATGGCGGACCGACAAACAGGCCAGCGTCCGGTGGTAATTGGCTGCCGCCGTGTATGTATATCTTCAGCAGAAGTTAGTACAATACTTTTTAATCACCTCTGTGGTCTAGTAGTTAAGACCGCCGCCGGTTAGACCCAAGGTCAATTCCCAGCGGGGGGTTTGGGTACTCGGTGTGGTTGGTGGTAGGGCTTGGTTGCCCACCTGGTACCATCCATCTTATATAAATATGTCGCCAAATCATTAATGTTTATAGCATTGTTGTGTTCCGGCAGCTATAGATAAGATAGCCAGTGCCTCACTAGTTGAGGATTTGCGTACGTTTTACGTTATTTCTCTCACAGAATAGAATAGAATAGAATAGGATAGAATATTTATTTGCATACACAGGACCATGTCCTTACAAAGTTCTGAAAAGTTGGCATAAATTGATATCTAAATATATATTTTTTTATTTCATTGTGTAAAATTCGCGTAAGTTGTAAAGTGTAGCTGTAGAGGAAAAAAAAGTTGTAATTCACTTTTAAACTTTTACGTACGGGTTTTAAGGCTAACTAACAACGTTTCGTATCTGTTATAAAAATGTACGCTTATCGTATCGTATCGTATCTGTTATAAAAATGTACGCTTATCGTATCGTATCGTATCTGTTATATAAATGTATACTAATTAGTTTGCTGTTATCCCCGTTAAAACTCTTTGTATATGCTAGTAATTCAGTTAAACGGCGTGTTGTCTCGTTAGGGCTCACTATGTGAAATTTAAGAGTCATCTGGGTCTCACGCAGATCCGACGCGGAGGACGCAAGGTCTGGCTGGAGAGAAAAGAATTTTTAATTGGCCTCCGAATAAAAAAGGCCGCTTAAATAGCAACAAAAAAAGTATACGCGCGCACCGCTATTCGTTGCGAGATATTCTTTGAAATTGCAAAAATGTTTAAGCACAATGACAACGTACCGCGTGACTTGCTCGATGTGTAGGTGACTTATTATTAAATCTTTTTAGGGTTTCGTACTTTATAACAGAATATATTATTATGTATATTCCTAATAATAAAAAAATATGGTGGCCTTAGAGAAACAATAGACTGTCCGTATGTTTGCATATGTGTCTTATACGTATATCATGTAGTCTTGTAGTAGGTATGTATTTTCATGGTAACCCTATACACTGAATGATTATTAATAACTCGGTTCCGTAGGTACCGGTCTTTTACTTTAAAACAACGTTTGCGAATCATCATCATCATCATCATCAGCTCATTTTATGTCCCCACTGCTGGGGCACGTTTGTGAATAATTAAAAATATTTTACGAATCAATAGGAACGGCATTTTTTTATTGTTATGTTTTTTTTCGACTTGATAGTAGATTGAGTGTTTAATTATAAAGTACCAATAGCGTAAATTATAGACACCAGTCGCTGTAACAGCAAATAACATTAATAAAAACAGTTAATAGAATGTTTTGTTTATATAATTTTAACGCAAATATTGTTAATGACGGTAGTTGTTGACATTGAATGGGCGCCTTTTGCTTTCAAAGTAAAAAAGTAAATAGTGTTGTTGTAGTGTTCGGTGGGCTGGTTAGAACCACGATAGCTCAATTGGGGGAGCACCTGACCCGGTATGTCAGAAGGGTGCAGGTTCAAATCCTGCTCGTGGATTTTTTTTCAACATTTGTGTTTTTGTAACTGTCAGTAGATTTATTGTGTTCCATCATCTACAGTTAAGATTGGCAGTTCCTCAGTGACGGCGGATTACTGGTGAAGTGCGCTACCGACTTTAGACTTATCGTCATTTACCATCAGGGGAAATAACAATCAAGCGCTTTACTGTCGTAGACCTAATTTATTTTCTATTATAAATACGTATCTATACATAGTATAAATTAAAGTCTGTTTGTCTGCTAGGACGGGCTATATAACCTCATGAAATGATATTGATACGGTTTTTTCTAAAAGATAGAGCGTCTTTCGACGCGTAAACAATATAGGTATTTTTAACACTATGTATAGATAAGTACCTACACAAAACAACACGAGCGAAGCCGGACCGGATCGCTAGCAATAAATATATTAAAAAAGCCACTGCGTCAAACACATTGACAGGAAAAGGTAATGGTAGCCAAAATGCATGCAATATCGGGGGTACTCGTGCATAGCTGACTCCTGTCTAGGAGAAATCACTGCGTCGCGTCGGCAGCTGTATAGCTGGCAAGGGCCCTCTTAGCGTCAGCTCAGCGTTTTGCTCAAGGAGCTTTAGCAATTTTACCAATCCAACAAGCAATGCGAGGGTGTTATTTGGCAACTGTATTTTGGGGAGTGTGGCAGCTTCCCTTTATAATTTTTGGAATATTAGAATTCAAAACTTCTTCAGAAAGTTTCAATAATAGTTTAAGTCAATTTAAATAGTTAATAATACAGTTATTTCAAATGAAATGTCTGCGTTGCAATATTAATTAGTAATACACGTTTCTATTGAATTACATCGACCTTGGTTACATGCCGACTGAGATGTTGATGTAGATGATATTGGGTAGCGTTCTAAGCTATTGCATAATGAGATCATTCATTAAGATCTGTATATAGATATTTATAATCTTGTAAAAAGCATTTTGCTTTTACCTGGGTAAATAATAATGAAAATAAAAAATAAAAGCCAATAAACTTCTATCCAAAATCGTACCCAATACCTAGTTCGTTCTAAAGTTTGTTTGTCTTTTGTTTTTCTACACGTTCTTTTGTTTAAATTCTGATTGTCAATACGCCAATGTGTGAACAAGTGTTTCCTCCACACTCGTTCTTCTTGCGATTCGACAAATGACTTTGTAGCTCACACGTCCGTCACAAACATCTGAAACGACTAATAATACATTTAAAAAACTGATTAAGTATTCCCAAAGCTCGTACCAAACTGTTTATTCGAACGTTTGTTTTTTGTTTTTCTTCACGCTTTCTTGTTTAAATTCAGATTGTCAATACGCGAATGCGTGAACAAATGTTGGCCCCGCCCTCATTTGTCTTGACAGTTCGAAAAATAACTTTCAAACCCGCACGTCGGTCACAAACATCTGCAACGACCGCCATAAACAGTAGTAGTACGATCTGCGCGTTCGTATACGCAACCCGGCAGAGCGCAAAAATGCTTAATTAGATTTCGCAGTGCCGAATTGAGTTCGACTTAAATGCGTTTAATGCGGCGCGATCATAAATTCATATCGCCTAACACGTTCGACGGTCCCTGGCTGAATTCGAAAATACGATGCTATGGCCGAATCGTCCCCGGATATAAAATGCTTTCCAATGTAGCCGTTCAAGTGTGTTACCGTGCCGGAGCATAAATTTTCCGTACGCTATTTGAATTATTGCAAAAGTTTTGTGCAATGCCAAAGGTAGACGAAACAGATTAGGTAGGTCCAAGTAAAGAAAATATTTTATTTAAATAAGCTCATTCACAGAAGCATATTCAAAATGTCATGATTCCACCGCTGCACCGGTTTGGAATGCCGTCATCTTTCGAGAAGATCTAAATTTAAATAGAAATAGGAAGAAAATAAGAAGCAATAAACATAAATAGAAATAGAAAATATCTTTATTTGGTTACAATACATCTCACATATTAATTCAAAACACAGGAACATCACTGCACGCAGATAGTTGCTACTTTCAAAAAAGGTGATTGGACTATAATCTACTACGCTAGCCCAATGTAGGCTTTCACGACTTCCCTATTGCGAGAGCAACCGGTAACAACGCTTCTGCCTTCCAAAGCACGAAGGATGGTTGACATTGTAAAAATTGCTTAACTTGCAATATCGCAACCAAACGAACCAGTGCTCCGTTGGCCTACTACTTGACTACAGTGGTGGTAAATGTGATTGTGGCATAAATATTAAGTATGCAAAGGGTTCGCCATAAGCTAAAATAATCAGGAGGACATTATAAACAAGCGTTTCCCTTAAAATCAATGTAGGTATCAATTATTACATTCAACCCTGAAATGATTAGGTAACTTCACAAAGGAAACAAGTAGCGGTTAAGATAACGTCTAAGCAGCGAGTGCTAAGTGATTTTTATCGCCTAACGATTACGCCCAACAACTGTGTGTTCGCTACACATTTGCGTTGCCAGTTGCCACTATATAATGCGGGGGCCGCGTGTTTTTGCGTCGGATTACCGGTTTAAACAAACCGAGCGGCCGGAACGCCAAATAAAGGGAAACGTTAACCGACTCCAGCGTTATTCTTCCGAAATTAACTCATAACGCCTAGAACGTTGATTTTTTTTGGGTCGTAATCTGCTTTAATGGGCACGGGTCCAGTGGCTTTCGCGAATCGGGCGCACACTGCCGCGAAATGGGAATCTTTAAATAGTGTACATGCATATTTGATGTCGCTTTAATGTCACGCCTCGGTCCGATTGTGGCAACAATTAACGTTATAACGAGTTCATTAATGATTTACGCTGCGGGGACAAGCTGTGTGTGTGTGTGGGGGGGAGGAAAAATTTGTACAGCGACGCACAGTTGGATGGATCGTTTAGTGTAATTGGAATTTAGTGTGGCCGAAACAGATTTCAGTGTAGTGGTGATAGACTAGTTATGGGTTTCGCACTGTTACTGATTTAACACTCAAATGTTTATTTAAAAAAAATTAAAATAAATAAAGATCATTGGTTATATGGCTTACACATGAACCTTTCATCGTTAGTCAAAATCCCAAGGCATTAGCTTTCCCATCATAGCGCAATGCTTATGGGATGATGCAAAACCGTTCCTTTTAAGACCATGGCACATCCAAATAAATACTCCTTCCCATCATACGCCTTGTAAAATGTTGTTGAAGAATATTGTGAGCTGTATGGGTACGGCTAATACTGCACCCTATGGAAAAGCAGCTGTTCTTGCGTATGAACTCACTTCATCTTAACATCACGTGAAGTGGGTTGCTTCTTTTAACATTAACAAATTACAAAAACACAATGTTGAAAAAATTTCCACGAGCAGGATTTGAACCTGCACCCTTCTGACATACCGGGTCAGGTGCTCTTCCAATTGAGCTATCGTGGCTTCCAATTGAGCAATTGAGCTAGCCTACTTCTTAACTGATCTTTAGTATTTGTAAAAATATTATGATCAGATGTTAATGACGGTAGTTGTTGACATTGAATTGGCACCTTTGGCTTTCAAAGTAAAAAAGTAAATAGTGTTGAATAATTTCGGCGGGCTGGTTAGAACCACGATAGCTCAATTGGAAGAGCATCTGACCCGGTATGTCAGAAGGGTGCAGGTTCAAATCCTGCTCGTGAAAATTTTTTTCAACATTGTGTTTTTGTAATTTGTTTCGCAACAAAATTTGCGTTAAAATTATATAAACAAATTAAAAACATTTTATAAATTAACAAATATGTACAAGGAACAAGTGCCATGGCTTAGTGATCTGAGTATCCTTTATGTTACATCCTTCACCAAACACTAATCAAATACATTTATCTCAGCGATCAAAAGTAACTAAGACTGAATCTACATAACAGTCTATGCGTGAAGAAAGAAATAATTGAGCTACCTAAAATGATCTAAGTGAAAGAAGAGAAAGTGTGTCTTAATCTCTTTCGAGTGTAGGTACGTAACAGAGGGCTTCGGCCTAGCCCTTATTAATGGCGCGAGTGTTCGGGCTATGAACCCTTGCTAACTCAACAACTACTCGTTTGTTAATGACGTGGCATTTATTCAAGTGACTGTGCCTCTATTGAACCTGATGTTGATCGCTTACAATAATTATTTTTACACACGTTATTTTCAACCATTTATAATTTTAAGCGTCACTCTTATCGGAAAACTGGTTGATGACCGAGTTGATGACGTGAGTTAGTCAATTGGTGTAAGTCCTATATAGGTTTTTGTTATTTAAAATAATATTTCATTGTAAATCATAGCGGACAGCGACTAAAGTGTGTTACTTAATTATGACCCTTTAATTTTTACCAAAAAAGGTCTGCAAAAAAAAATAACAAATTGGATATTTTTCAAGACAAAGCAGTGGGAGGAATTTAATAAAAGGATTAAATATGTTACATATGTATAAGTTTAGAGGCGTGGGTGGAAAAACAGCGAGCCAGCGCGGTCCCAAAATAATAAGTGGAGTGTAGTTCATGGGCCGAGCTCACCTGGGGAGATTGGGCACAGGAATGCTTAATATAGAGTCCTTTACTAGCACGGGGTCTCTGAATAACATTGCCCACTTTACCCTAGCGTTATATTGCACCGTTCAATTTGTGAGTGTTTTATTTAGTAGCATCGTTTTTATTGGCAATACTAATAAATTTTACGTTTCTGTATTTGATTACTTTTATGTAAAATTTTAATTGTTTTTGATAAAAGTCTTAGTAAAAAATACCAGTTAAATACTAGGCTTTAAAAAAGTTAAGACAAACACGACGTGTACAAGTAATCAACTGTCCAGCAAATAGTAGTACACGGTCATATAATTAGAAAGTGTTTGTGATCTTTTCACCTGCACAATCTAGTGAACTCTGTAAAAGATTTACGTATACAGCACACCCGACACCGCCAACTTATCACGGGAGAACGGAAACCCATTAAAATTCAAATCTTATTTTAGTTAGATACCAACCAAACTTTCTAAGTTACCGCGCCTCCGAAGGAATGGGGGATAAATTTAAATATTTTTAAATTCCCTTACGTCAGGCGAGCCAACCGTCCGCAATCCGCAATCCACCAACTAAATAATACCAAGTACACCCAGATCCATGTTTACTTTCGGCTGACAGGCATTCATTCTATGCACGGAAAGTTTCCCGGCCGTGTCAGTCCGGTGTCCGGGGCAAACTTCGTTCGGACATTGGGAAGCGTGCATACAGCTCCACAATGGAATAAAGTAACATCGGAAGCTCGTTGGAGTTAATAAATAATACAGAAGTGGAGTGACATGCGCAGAGAGCAGGAACACCCTAAGTCTGTTTTGACTGCAAATATTCTGCCCCAGATGTCGTAGCTGCCCGCTGTTTGCTGGATAGGCCTTTGAGTAATCAGCGCTGATCGATGCTACATTGAAATACGTAGGGTAATCAGCATTTGTGCGGCCGACAGTGTTGGTAACGATATAACTTTTTTAACAGTCATGGCCAGTAACGTTAGAGTAATTATTAAAGGGGTAACTTTTTGAAGTAGCATGGTCACTTATAATAAAATTATTGTTATTAACATTATTATTAACCTTTTTTAGTTGTGTGTAAGTATTCGCAGTATCCGCATATTTCGGAAGTGGCATATGCCGTGATCACGAATGTTGGGGTTACCATAGGAATATCTGATTTAAATCAAAGACAGTCAATCAAATTATATTTATTAGAAACTAGTGGCCCGTCCCTGCTTCGCACGGGTGGACATTTTTTTTTATATATATAGCCTATGTTACTCAGCGCTAATGTAGCATTCTAATGGTGAAAGAATTTTTTAAATCGGTCCAGTAGAGAGTTGTTTTTATGGAAAAAGAATGTTGTTGTTTTTACCATTTTCCTTTTTCTCTAAATAAGAACCTTCCTCAGACTTCACCAAACACAACAAAAAAGAAATCAGCCAAATCGGTTCAGCCGTTCTCGAGTTTTGCGATTAGCAACACATTTAGCGATTCATTTCTATTTATATAGATCACATATCACTACCCTTACTGAACCTATTTTTGTATTGACCCGTACAGAAATTTCCGAGAATAATTTGTGGCTAACTAATAATGTGTAAGTTGTCAAATTTTCTGTGGTAAAGACATCATTCTGAGAACCTTCATTATTAATTAGTACATAGATACGTAATTACTCAAACAGAATAATAAAACAGTCATCAATAAATTGTGTCATGCATATCAGTTAAATGAAATGTACTTCTAATATTATTTTGTCAACATTTTTGATTTGCGATCAAAATGGTATGGATCGGAGTGTAAATACAATAAAACTCATGATCTTGACTAGCTCATTTGGTGTCCCCACTGCTGGGGCACAAGCCTTCCCTGTGGAGGGATAGGAAGAACGAGTTATACACTACCACGGCTTTACGTGCTTTCCGAAGTACTGCGGAGCTGCGCCATTGAGCTCTTGTCAATGAAATTTCCCTTTAAATGAAATCAGTAGCTAAAATGTTCTATGGTGCAGTACAGTGATGTCTGGTCTGTTTGTCTGTGGGACATAATAAATCAGTTGATTTAATTATAGGTTAATTGTATGGAAAATCAACCAAATGAATGCCTGAAATGTTTCGAAGACAAATTTCAAACAACAAATTCACCCGAAGAGAATTCCTTACTTTAAAGTATTTTAAGAATTTCCTATTAATTATGTAATTAATAACAATTTTAGAATTTGTAGCCCTTATATACTTATATAATTCATGTTAATATTGTTAATTCTACAGAGTAAGTAATTAATAACATTTCTCCACTGCTGCTGTTTGTGATCACCAACCCGCATTTGGCAAGCGATCAATTTTATTGTAGTGACGGCTTGATTTTAATGATGGAGGTCTTTGCCCAGCAGTGGGACAGTTACAGGCTATTTACTCGTACTTACTGACTGCTGAGCAAAGTTCACCATTGAAACCAAGTGACAGTTAGAACTGACCGGTTTACATCCCAATTCTTTACAGACAATAACGTCGTAAAACGTGTACATTAAAATTCAAAGTCCGTACTAAATTGGTATTTACGCTATAAAGTTGTCCCATCTAGATATACTCGTACACTGTATACGAAATCGGATGAACAGTGCGTAATCTTTGCCTCACGAGACCGCCGCCCCGGCCACATTGTCCTAATGCCGTCGGCCTTTGTGCCCTGAATCGCCAGATAAGCTAAAACTTTGCACCTTCTCTAATCTTTCCTGTCAATTGTTAACTCGGCTGGCCAGTGCCAGTGGACTTTATGCAAACTCGCGCTGACCACTTTAAGTGGAGAGTAAATAATGGCGGCAGGATATTGTGGCGTTCGTTTGTTTTTAAAAAGATTAATTGGTTCGAAGGAGGTTGCGAACGTGTTGGCTGAATGCTATTAAAAAACAAAAATGCAGGGTGTAATCGTTGAAAGTGACCAAGTGATTATTCTGTAACTATTACAGATATTAAAAAAAACTTTAAACTGATATCGAAAGTACGTTAGGTACCTAATGAGCAAAATTAGATCAATAACTTTTTAAAAATCAAACGAATTTTGACATTAAACACTCCAATACATTTAGTACGAGATCAGTAGAAAAGTTTCCTTATTTTAAAAGGTTAAAATAACCTTTTATATGCTTAGTACTGATATTAAAGGAAACTGTTTGTTAACCTTTCAAAGTAATAAATTATCTTTTAATTGAATAATTTTGATTTCTTAGTAAGTACATAATTTTGTATTCAAAGCAGATGTTCGAAGTGACGTCCTTGTTGTGCGACAATGACGAGCTCTTTTTACAGTTTCTAAATAAACTTTCCTTAACATTTGCGGAGTAATTATTATCATATCATACGTAATCATAAAATATGATTAAGGTAAAATGAGGACTAGACCACTTAAAATAAGGAAACTAAAACCTTTCTACTAATCTTATACTAAATGTATGAGAGTGTTTAATGTCAAAATTTTGGATACTTCTCGTTTGATTTTTAAAAAGTTATTGATGTCATTTTACTCATTGAGTAACATACTTTCGATATCGGTTTAAAGTTTTTTGATATCTGTAATAGTTACGGAATAATCGCCTGGTCACACTTAACGATTACACCCTGTGTATGAAAAGTGTAAAAACTCCTTTTATAAACCTATGTTTTTTATTATAATTGCTGGCATTGAATGCAGTTGGAAACTTCCCAATGCCTTTACACTCATCAATTTTAAATATTATTTTATTAATAATTGTTTTATGATCGTGGTAGGTACCGTCGCTTGGATTTCAGTATTTTCAATGATTTCTTCGTTTGATAGATTTAGTCCAACGGCCTCTTTTTAGCTTATAAAGAAATAAAAAAAAATCTACTACAAGTAGTTTTTTCATGAATGTCTCATGTAGTTATAACACAAGTTGGAGATAAATGTGTCACCCAAATGGCAGTGAGGAGTTAAGCCAACATAGCAACAGTTGTCCCCGCACAAAGTAAATAAACAAGCGTAACACTTAAACAAATGTTAACGAAATAAACAAGGGCATTAAGAAAAGAGAACTATGTCGTTAAGGTCCCTGGCAATTGTAGCGAATGTGTAACACTCCGAAGGAAAGGGCGATGAATAAAACACACGTTAATAGGCGCCCTTCTAACTACACAAAGCTCCCACATTAGCGCCTAACGAATAAGACGCTGATGTATAGGATTACGTCTCTTCCGCCGTTTACGCTTTCGACGCCGGTATTTAGGAGAAAGTAATATCTGACAAAGTGGATGAAATATATTTCGGCTGCACTTAGGTGCGGACTCGAGCCTCAAAGGAGGGCAGTGTGTCGGTTCCCACGCGGCCGCCTATCTCATGTTACACCAGAAAAGAATCCCATTTTTTTTCTCTCACAGAATTAAACGAGCGATAAAATTCTTGCGACGTCGCATGAAAATGTGCGTTACCTGCCTTGCATATTTATGCGTGCCCCAGTAATGACGTTTGTCGAGCCTCCCTTGCGGGTTTCATTATAGCTTGTCTCCGCGCCCAAGCAAAGTCTACAACGCAAACAATCCGTGTCAAGTGTTTCCCGATAGAGTCGCATCTTGTTTGCATTTTTCTCTTAAAAGCCGTATCAATTAAGAGTGTCGCGTAAAATTGCTGCGCTATTATTTTATCTACCCCGCGCCTCGTTAAGTCCTGTTGAGATGCGCAGTTGTCTCTCTCTATTCGATAAGGCTGTCTATAGCCGTCTCCGTCTCGCCGTGGCTTATGCTGAGAATGTGGGCACATAAGTCGTCACTTAACATTAACTGTAGCGTAAGTGTGCAATATCATTTATCTCAGCAGCAGGGTAAATATTGTTCTTAATTTAATTCGAGTTAGTGAGAGCGCACGTGGATGATGGCGGGAGCGGCCACAGTCGCGTTGCACATCGAATATTTCAAGGGGAACGGCTTGGAATATGCTCGCAATAGCTCGCCCCTAATCTTGAGCCAACTCGAGTGTTGCACCTGCAGCCAAATTCGTTCCAATTAGGAGGAGTTAGAGAGCGCGTCGCCGAGTGAACAGCAAATGATGCGGTCCCCACTTAACGCCCGGCGACACTTACGTTTCGTCTACACGTAAATAAATTTAGTTACCCCCTGAGTGCACGTCATTAAACTTTCTTGTCCGCACCTAGACGTTTGTTACTTATTGGCATTTAGCAGCGTTCCCGGTAATCAAAATTGCATCTGCGAATTTAATTTGTGCAGCATTTCGTCGGGGAACGTTTCTCGTGGCTCGGAGATTGCAACATCGATATTATTATAGTGCGATACCGATCTTCTTGCGCGACGCTTTCGTGTTATGAATGTGCCATGCTGTCGCGATGCAGCTAGTAAGTACCCACGTCACCACGCGCGTCATGTGAACTTGTTGCGTAATTCAGTTGCGGTAAATTTGTTACAAATTGCCATTAAATTTTAATTATTTCAGTTTTGTCGACGAAACTGTCGCATAACATTTTAATTAGAGTTATTATAGAAGGGATGCTGAACAAACCACTTAATATTTAGTTTTCCTTCCTAAAGAAAATTATGATGCATACCTAAACAAAATCGCGAACAAATCCTTCGTATGTGACACTGACATCCACTGTTTGCTTATATAAAATTTAACGTAATCGACTTTACGTCGATGCCATCACGGCGAATACATAAAACGAACATGCTCTTGCCAACCAGTAGTGATATCCCACTAATGTGCTTTCGCTTACAATCTTTCCTTAGGATGACATGGTGAAATTTGTAACGGCTACGAAATCAAATCGGCTCGTATTGCGTGAGTGATGGGGTGCACTTTGCTTTGTGCGACGCACTTTGACTTAGGATAATTTGAAATTTAAAAGCGACGATGTCAATCTTTATCGTAAGGGAAGTTGTAGGAAGGGGGAGGTCTGGCTCGGGCGAGGAGGGTGCGGCACCGCGTCGATTGTAATCACGCAAATGGCTCCATATCAAAATGTCACATTGCTATCGATGTTTCGTTGTCATTTTTGCGCAGGAGTACCTATTTGCTCTTTCCGTTCACTATTCCAGACATTTAGATTTGTTGCCGGAACCTTTGAGTAGATCGGAAATCAAGCATACCAGGATTGATACAATACGAGTTCATCATTAAATATTCATCATAACCGGTCGTTGTGAAGATCCTTGGGGTAGGCCTTGTCATGAGATGAAGATGATGAAGCATAATAAAAAAATGCATATTTAAAATTTATACAATGTACAGAAATACATATTTGTTATAAAATATAGAAAACATTGCTGAGGTTTAAAAAAAAACGTGATTGAATACAAAAAAAAGCTAATGCCAAGCTATATACATCAATGAGCGTCTAGTTTGACTCTACAAAGGCTGTTTGTAAAAGTCATTATCATTAAAACTTCACGAAACATTCGGCAATAAAAAAAAATCACGGAGTCACGTATTTAAACAGACTTTTGGGTGAGTTTCGTTTTATTTTTCTATCGGCGCAGGCTGGCAGCCACTGACTGCGATCGCCCCATTAAAATAACTCGTTAAAATTTATCATCGGCCCGCTTAATCGCTTTAGCGCCACCATCTGGGGTTTTATGATTTTTCTGCTTGCTCTGTATACTTTCGTGGTCATTTTATAACGTTTACAAAATTGCTTGCGTGAACCCGGTTAAAAGCTTTCCAACATACTCCCCTTACCCATTATCCGGCGCGTAAGCGTTAATTTAAAGCTTCTAATTACAACATCATGATTTCAATGGAAAAATGAATTTGGGTTGTCGTAGCGAATCTAATTTAATCAAATTGTGCTGGATTTTCAGCAGCCACGGGTATTCCGTTGCGCACTCAGAAGATAATTAAATAATTAAAAATGTATGAATGACACTGTAAAGCCGTTTCCCTGATATTGTAATAATGCAGTCCTCTTGGGCAAAATCTTTTAAATTATTCTCTCACGGTTTTCCTTCGTAATTACGCGACGTGGACGCGGATGCCTACCACCGCATCTATTGTGTTGTGGTTTTATATGGTGGGGAAACTTTTGGAAAATTCGCAAAAGGAACGTAGCAACGTAGGTAGATACGTACGAACTTTTTAGAACTGAAAGAGAATTTTTAGACTGAAGGGTAATAATACAGATCAACAATAGAATATGAATAATAATATTTTTTTATATATTCTGCGAACTGTAAATTAATGATGTAAAATAAAATGAGAGTAAGAAGAGGAATCGATATGTAAAATGAATAAATATAAAAAAAAAACGAGTGAACCTTATAGTAGTCGCATATGATGTGTAACATTTAACATCTCACCTTAGTAATAAGCAATTTTAACATCATATTCTAAAAAAATGGGTCAGGTATTATTTGAAATGGTTTTTCATAACAAAGAATAATTATTTTTAATGAAAATTGTATTTAATTTAATTGACACTAAGAGTAATGCAATACCGCGCGCTCATTCGTCAACTTCCTGTTACACACTTCCGTCCCATTTCACCAAGTCATTCCCACAAATTGCAAGAAAGCGAGAGGAAAGATGTTACACATCAAAAACAAATAAGGTGATGATGATGATGAAATTCGTGAACAGTGTTGCATTTAAATGTGAATAAGTATATTTAATGATTTTTTTTTATATTTACAAAATATTTAATTTATTTGTTATTATTAATTATTATTATTTTGTAATTAATGTGTTTGTAAACATTTTCAACCTCGTAGTAATCCTAAATTATAATAAACGCCAATAACTAGAAACATCGTGTTTCTAATGAAATGCATGTGGGTTGGTACTTTAATGGTGGCTCTTACCCTGTACTGTAGCTACGGTAGCGAAACCTTTTAGAGGGCACGCGGCATCAGTCAGAGCGCATCAATAACACTCAATTTTCAACTCTCAACTCAAACGCTGTACTAAAACATCTGATTGCATGTTTATAAAACTGTAAGGTCTATTTTTGCAAACACTGACAATCCAACCTTTTTGACTTTTAAAGTTTACGCGAACAGTCCATATTGAAATGAAACTCCTTTTGCGAATTTTCTTGCTCCTTAAATTACTCAAATTAATTAGGAGACAACCAATAACTTCAGTCTCCCTCTTGACTACGAACCCTGTAATGGGTTAAAAATGTCCAATCAAAATCAAGTGTAAAAAAAATTTGCGCGTGGATTCGGCGCGTCGCGTTAAACGTTTTTAATTACTTTATGCTTTTTTATATACAGAAGGTTGTGACCACCACGGTGATTAAAGATTTCAAGCCATTAGTCTCTTAGTTGGCTTCAGAAACTGCGAATGCCACTTTTTCGCAAGAAGCGCAAAAAATCAGTCATGGGGACTTCCATGTATATGACTGACAAGAGCAGAAACGCCGACAAAAGTATGGACTGCATTCAAGACGTATTTTAAACCGCCGTAGAACATTAACCATTGCTTGTGTATTGTTGTATATCTCTATCGTGTATCGTAGTATATTGTGGTCACAAGGAAAAAAACACTCGTTAAAAAACTAAAACCCTAAACTTCTTTATTCATTCTGATGACCTTTGTTTGAATGCCTTATTAATTAAGAACTAAAACTGAGACGTAGTTATAAGAAAATCCTTTTTAGAAGGGCGTATTTTCAATATTTATAAATTCACAAGTAACGACTAAGAGGCTTTTCAATTCAGCCTTTTAAGTGTTATATAGTACCACTTGAACCGAGGGATTGTAGACGAAGTATTCGTAAACTAAGCTTCAGTATACTGAGCTGCACTCATGTAGACAGACGACCTCCTACGTCTTCACCTATCTCCAATTTCCATTGACGATATACACCAAGCTTTGTTACATGAACCAGCAGTCTACTAGACACTGGCCATCAGTAAACCGTTAAACTGGTTCACGACATCACACAAAAAAGCATAAACTCTAAAATGCAGAAATCGAGAAATGGCCGACGAGTTGAAACGGAACGGTACCTTTAAAATGTCAAAGCTTCTTTGGGTTTATATTTTGCGTTTATAGCGGTCAGCGCGTCCCGTCGAGTCACGAGCAAAAAGAACAGAAGCTCACTGCCCGGGAGAAAATCTGAGGGCTTAAACAGTGCCACGTATGAAATAGTGGCGCTCGGTTACATGAAAAAGACGGGAGGCGAAATCGAGTGACAGGACCACGGCGCAGGATTTTCAGTCCGATGGTTTTTTGCAGGCGGGTTTAGGACTGGACATTGCAGCCGCACTGGCTATGCGAATTTATAGTGGCCGTTTCCATAGCGGACGTGCGGTCCCTGATTAGTTGGGTGGGATTCGGCTGAGCGATTTTTCTCAAAGAACTTAGTATAGAATTTGTGCACGTCGAAACTGAACGGACGTAGCGTATGACGTTTGAAATGTTTTAGATTTTAGCCTACTATGGAGATACGGCGCGATAACACCAGACACCTAAAAATAAGAGAGGCAAACTGTAGCCTCAAAATCATTTAAATTTATATATTAAATAAAAACAAGTGAAGTAAATATATTTATATGATTCAAGTATCAAATAGATAACAGACAGCGTCACACCATTAACACCTTACATCCGTCTAGCAACTAAATAAATAGTTTCGTAAACACACATCATTACGGTATATTATCAATATTACTTTTAAAACTATCTCTACAACAAAAATCACTATAGATAAAAATATATTATTTTCCATAAATGTCAAAGTTATACATATCATAATCATATGCTTATTTAATTAATGTTCTATTTTTAACCTAACAAAAATAACAACAATGATAAAAAAATCTTGTTTCAGATTGACCCCAAAGTGGCCTTCCCTAGAAGAGCACATCCAAAGGTAAGTGCGCTGATAACAGCTAAACATAAATTGGGAGTGAAACCCTTTTAATAACTCATTTCAACATTTAAATTGCCACAAACGGCACGGCATTGCGAAGTTACGACACACTGTGCCGGTAAAGCACACCGACTGAACGCCACTCGTTTATTTCCAAGCGTTTGTGCAAAATATTATTTTAGGCTAGACATAATTCTCTGTTATTAAGATGTTGGGCCACGATGCATAAATAACTAAGGGCTAATAATTTAGTATGCGGCCTGCGATCCGCGCTCCTATCCTAGATCCACCGATTGAATTGCATTACGACCTATTTAGTCAATTCCCTCTTTCCTCGAATTCAGCAAGTTAATTTAATAAAGAGAACATTAAACGCGTATCTGATTTCGTAGCAGCTTCTTTTTGCCTTTTCATGTCAAAGGAAATAGCCGATGTGGAGCTATGCCGATGGTGACTTTGTATCGGATGACTTTGTTGTTGGCAAATATCGATGGAGAGTATAATGGAGTTAATATCGAGAATGTTGTTTAAAACGCTTCAATTGTTTGTCTCCATTTTGCTGTTCTATATTACATGAAAAATGTTAGATCTCGTATTTAGTTTAAGACTGTTGCTGTTGTGTAAGTGCATGTCGTAGATTTATCGTGATGAGAATAATTAAGGCGCTACAAGTAAGGATATGGTAAACTTTTTTTTAATTGCTGTGTTTTAAACAAGAACACGGTCTGCTTCATGCTGCAAAGCTGTCACAGAATCTTGCACTTTGCCGATTTTGAGACCTAAGTACACACGCCTGCGCATCAACCTACCACAAACTGTCAAACCTCAATAATTTGGTTGAAAATGTATTGAAGTTTGACAGTTTTGGATAGGTTGATGTGCCGGCGTCTGTACCTACTTTAATCTGAAACTGTTTAGAACCGGAGAACAGAACAAGATTTCTATTCTTGCATCTACTGCTTTGATGCATGAATATAAATTAGAGTGGTAACTAACCACACGGTACCTGTAAGGGTCTTTATTACCAGTATTAACAGTGATAATACTAATATTAATAATACCCCCTATACTATACTCTACCCGTGATTAGGTTACTATATTTCTAACGCTTCTTAAAAATGTTTTTGTTTTGTTTATATAATTTTAACGCAAATTTTGTTGCGACACAAATTACAAAAACACAAATGTTGAAAATGTTAGCATCATGAGTATCACGCAATGAAATTATTTATATTTCCACAACAAAAGTCAAATAAAGCTAACTTTCTAACGTTAAAACATTTGTGGTCTCGTAAAGAAATAGAGGCTAGCATTCGTTTTCTGTTTAAATACGTTTGACTGGTTCATCCAACTTTTCAACTTTGTTTCCGATCTAGCTCGCGTCATGCCATTTGACGTCACCAACTCCGGTTATTTCATTTACCCGTAGTTTCGAATTCAACTCAAATCAGTCCCTCCAAAAATCACGCAAAATATTCGTAGACAATAATTTTGTAGGCGACTATAAAGTATAAGGCTTCGTTCCACAATGCTGGAGCAAGTTCAACAATCAACTACACCCTTATTAGGACTTCTAGATGGAACTTTAGGTACAATGTAATTACTAACACAGTTAATTGACAATAAATTTCTTTAAGCTTAACTACTGTCTTAATGAAACATGGACAATGTTCAGAATGCAACATAAATGTACTAAAATGTAACCACAATATAAATGAAAATTCACTATGATGACTGAGACACAACGCAAACTGCATTACGAAACAAAAGTGGAAACCGCATATTTGTCATATACGAAACTCTTTTATCCTAGAAATTGCTTTCAGCTCAGTACTACACATGTACAGTGATGATAAGAACAGTTGGAAAACATTTTGTAACAAACCTTTTTTTAGAGGGATATTTGCTGGCCGCTACAGAAATATTTCACAATGCTATCTGATGTTAATGTAATGTGTGGTATGTGGGTTGTAAAGTATTTGTGACTAACAAAATAAGGAGACCTACTACTTACCTTTAAAATATCGCTTTGATTATCTTTTTCAAAGCTCAGTTTTAACAAAGCTAGCATGAAATTGTTTGGACGGATAATATTCGCCTACGCCTGTGCCCAAACTGATTAGGGGTAGGCGCATCATGTTTTGTATTAAAATTATTCAGCCGGCATTTTAAAAATAATATTAATGAAATGCTGGACAAAAATAACGTCCAGCAGTAGACTCATATTTTATTATAGGCTGATGATGATGAAATTAATACTTTTCAGCAGAGATGCACAAATAGTGACATTTACATTTTTTTAAATTGAAGTACAGTCACAAGCGTAGGTTTATTCCTAGTTGTAGTAGTAATGTTGTAGTAGTTGTGTTATCACTATGGACACAGAGACAACAACGTCTGCACCATTTAAAAAATACTAGTCTACACGATTTCAACAAAATCGTATGGTGAGGCTTGTAATTCTTTTATCAAAAAGTGACAAATTAAAGCGAAAACATAACGAGGACAACTTGTAAAGCCGTTGGTCCCGGCTGCATTAGCATTCGTTAACAACCACCAATCCACACTGACCCGAATGGTGGTTTATAGCCCGTTCCCCTATCCATCCACAGGGAAGGATCATGCCCCAGTAGTGGGGACATAAAATGATCTGGTGATGATGATGATGATTGAAACAGTAATAGAAAAAACCAATTCTCCCCACTCCAATTGTGCACTGTACCCAAGTTTACTTTGCTTTGGTATGTGTAAGTTTTTCCCTATCCATCCATAGAGAAGGCTCGCGCGAATCAGTAATAGAAATGGCAATTCCCCCCCCCTACATTTGTGCACTGTGCTCAACTTCACTATGCTTTGGTATGTGTAAGTTATCACTTGTGGGGGTGTGCCGCATTTAATGTAAATTGGCATCAGTCTGACTCCCGGCCGGC
The DNA here is from genome assembly GCA_949315975.1 of Eudonia truncicolella. Taxonomy (NCBI): domain Eukaryota; kingdom Metazoa; phylum Arthropoda; class Insecta; order Lepidoptera; family Crambidae; genus Eudonia; species Eudonia truncicolella. The sequence goes on along the minus strand of OX438831.1, from coordinate 7,068,779 downwards.
GGCCGCATCATACCGTTTTTACATTCAAGTAGCTGACACTTGAGGTTTTATTTAACCTACAACGGGTAGTTAGGAAGCACTCTCTTTTGTATTTGAATCGTTGAATAATGAATACTATAAAGCAGACAAACTGTATTACCATTGCAAAAGGGTTTATAAGTATCAGAGAATAATGTTGATATTATATTATGATGTCGGTTGATAAGTAAAAAACCTCGCAAGATTCAACGGGACATCTACCAGCACCTAACTTCTCATCAGTGTTTATTTTCGTTCTATTTCTATACGGGTTCTATTTCTGCTTTTCATAAATTGCATCATATGTATTGCTCAATTATGTGTAATGATGTTTCTAATAGTATATTTTCCTTTGTGAATGTCGTTTATTTAAGGCTTTGCAGTCATATTTTTATATTACTAGTTAATCGGTATAGCGGTCCTTAGGTTGAACTTCCCTGCTTGTCTACTGTTAGTTGCATTGTGCGGTGTGAGGAGGGTTATGTGTAGGTACCCTATTTTCGCGCATTTAAAATATTGTTGGTTGATTTTTAGTTATTTAATGAATTGTTTTTTATTTTTTATAGTGTATATTCTAATATTTATGGAAGCCGTTTGTTTACGAGTGGTGATTATGAGTTGTTTTGTGGGGTTACCTCCTTCTAATCGTTTATTGCTTGTGGTAAGTCATATTTGTTATTGCATTTACGTTACTATGCGCACAAAATTAAAACAGTTACTTTACATAGTTATTATTGTTTATAGTATAAATGGCTATGGATAAATAAATAAATATGGATCTTTGAACATTTATTATCAGAACGTACGGGGGCTACGGACTAAAACGGATGTATTTTTACGGAACTTGAGGTTGAGTGACTATGATATTATAACGTTAACGGAAACGTGGCTTACGGATGGGATATCGGACAATGAGCTATTCGATGACCGGTATATCGTTTGGCGTCGTGATAGGGATTATTCTCAGACTGGTCAGGCTCGGGGAGGTGGAGTGTTGATTGCGGTACGTCGTAGTCTTTTGGCTACTTGTAGACTTCAGTGGCAGTCTAGTGCAGAGGACATATGGATTACAGTCACATTATCTGGTTATTCTAATAAAAATTCAAAGCGCCAATCATTACTACAGTTACATGTATGTAATATTTACCTATGTAATGAGAATAAAGGTAATTCCTTTGGTGTGCAGCTATATAATTTTATTAATAAACTTGCTGCAATTAGAAACTATAATCTGTTAGACAAATTCATTATAATTGGCGATTTCAATATGAGCTCCATTGTTGTTCCATTGTTTGGGAACCGAGCGACCAAGGGTTGCAAGCAACTCAATTGTCAAGTGACATGACCATAGATTTTGTAAACACTTTAAATTTTTGCTGTCTTGAACAATTTAATTATATTCGGATTAACTTAGATAGAATATTAGATTTGATCTTATCGAATGATGTTCTCTCAGTCTCTGCTAGTTTTGATCCCTTAGTACCGGAGGATCCACATCATAAAACGGTAGAAATTGCTGCTACTTTTGTGGAACTGTATCCACTGGACCCATCTAGACGCAATATACACATGTATGGCCGTGCTGATTATGATAATATACGTTCTAAGTTGTCACAAACGGATTGGGAGGTTTTGCTCGGCCATGGTTCTGTTGATGTGGCAGTTGATGCCTTTTATGATGTTATCCTTAATTTAATAGAGGAATTTGTACCCACAAGGCGTGCCAAATTGACTTACTTTCCCCCATGGTACAACTCGGCTTTGTTAAAAATTTTAAAAGAAAAATCCAAATTTCATCGTAAATTTAAAATTTATGGCAATAAATATGATGAACTTTCCTTTAGGGCATTACGAGACCGAGCAAAGCAGGTTGAAAAAGATTGTTACGATATATATATCGTCACTACTGAAGCCGCCATTAAAAGCAATCCCAACGCGTTTTGGTCTTACAATAAAAGCCTACGTACCACATCATCGTTTCCAGCTTGTATGTCTTATCATGGTCAAACCTGCCAGGATGGGTCTGGAATTAGTGAGCTGTTCTCTAATTATTTTAAATCTACCTTTTTAGATAGTGACACTTCCGATTCTAACTTTGGCATAGGCCTCGTTAATCATGAGCATACTGTTTTTGACAATATGCATGATATTTCCTCTGTCGAAATAAAAAACGACGAAGTTACAAACTTTTAAGATCTTTGGATGTGAATAAGTCTGCTGGACCTGATGGCATTCCTGCTTTATTTTTGGTGAAGTGTGCTGATGAGTTATCTGTTCCCGCTTCAATTATTTTTAAAAGGTCTATCAATGAAGGTGTTAGGCCAACTAGATGGAAGACCGCATTTATAACCCCGATTCATAAGAAGGGACCCAAAGACTGTGTTTAAAATTATAGGCCTATTTCCAAATTATGACAACTAGCAAAAGTGCTTGAACGGATTGTACATCGTCAAGTTTACAGTAGTTTGAAATTAGGTTTTAGCTCTCATCAGCACGGATTTTTGAAGAATCGCTCCACCGTGACGAATCTGGCTGTCTTCACGGATTATCTGACTAACCAGATGAATCGTGGTAATCAAGTTGATGCTGTTTACACAGATTACGCGAAGGCATTCGATCGTCTGGATCATAGGATGCAACTTTTAAAACTTCTGAGGCATTAGGGGGGATCTTTTCAGATGGTTTTCTTCATATATTGAAAAAAGGTTGCAGGCAGTAGTCCTAAATGGATATCTGTCTTCTTGGTCTAATATTCCATCTGGAGTCCCTCCAGGATCTCTTTTGGGTCCTCTGTTGTTTACAATTTTTATCAACGATATAGGACAATGTTTTTCTCATTTAAATTACTTCTATTTGCAGACGACATGAAAATATTTAAAGTTGTCAGTAATAATGATGATGCAGCGAAGCTTCAGGAGGATTTGGGAAGGTTGGATGCTTATTGCCACCTTAACAAACTCGACCTAAATGTTTCCAAATGTTTTTCTATTAGTTTTACCCGTAAAAAGAATCCATTTTGTGTTAGCTATAAATTAAAAAATGAGAGGTTATCGATTCTACATGAAGCTAAGGATTTGGGAGTTATTTTGGACACTAAACTTTTATTCGATAAACATATTATTACCTGTATCAATAAGGCATCCCGTGCCTTGGGGTTTGTTATGCCTTCGTCTAAGTCATTTAAACATATAAAAACTCTCAAACTTCTTTACTGTGCATACGTCCGTAGTCACCTGGAGTACGCTAGTTCAATTTGGAGCCCTCGCTATGATTCATATATAAAAAATATTGAAAAAATTCAGAAAAAGTTTACACGTTATTTGAATTATAAATTCAGTATTCCTAAAATGTCTTATGATCAGCGCTGCGCTAAGTTTCATTTTTTACCACTGTCTGTTAGACGGAATATTGCAGACGTTGTATTACTACTTAAGATAATCAAAAGTACACTAGATTGTCCTGATTTGTTAAGCAAATTTACTTTTAAAATACCTACGCGAGCACCCCAAAACAATTCATATAAACCATTTAGCATCCCCTCCACTCACACCAACTATAGACAGAGCAGTTTTCTCGTAAGAACTTGTATGTATGTTAATAATACTAATGCTAATATAGACTTTTTTTGACAGCATCAGTAGCATAAAAAAGGCGCTTACTTTATATTATATAATTTTACGCAAATTTTGTTGCTATCAAATTACAAATTGAAAAAAGACAAAGTGTTGAAAAAAACCCACAAGCGGGATTCGAACCCGCCACGATGTAGGTAGAGCACCTAACCTGGCATGTCATGAGGTGCGGGTTCGAATCCCACTTGAGGATTTTTTCAACACTGTTTTAATTCAATTAATAATTTTTAATTTAAATAATATCATCAATAACTAAGTATAATCTAAAAGCGCCTGCTACCATTATTTACATAAGTTTTTTTATTGGTTAACTAATATGGATAGGCTTATACCCAGTATTGGGTGCTTACGGGCCAAAATGATGATGATGTCATTTGACCACCAACTTGACTTCACATTTCCTAAGCATTATGTTTTCTCTAAATCAACATGCTTGCTTGCTCACTCTAGCCATAAGGCCCAGATTCATAAGCACTATTAGGAAACATATTAGCATGCAGCGCGTTGCACTCTCTAGCTGTTCGCATAAGGTACAAATTGGCAAATCAGGTTAATACTGCCAACTAAAAACACTGCCAGCTGACTGACTGACGAGATGCATCAAAATTATGAGAACGCTTATAAACTTTTACGACCCCTACTAGCGTCCACAAAAGAGACAAAGAGCGCATATCAATCAACCCGAGCAGTTTAATTGTTTCATAATGGTAATTACTGTCTTTCCATAAAATATTTAAATACAGAAATATCGTATCTTTAAAGTGATGCGTCAGGGCACGCGGCTCCTTGTAGTCCTCATATCGAAGCTGGAGAGCTAGCGAGCAAGCTGTATGAAAGATAATATGATTCTTCCGTAACCTTCATCATTATCATCACCTTGGGAAAGTTTTAAAAGCCTTTTTACGTGGATAGCAACTTTTATGTTCGTCGCAACTTTAAAGAAGACGATGAAGAACCTCCTGTGTTGTGTCTGAACCACTTGTATCGTCACTTGTTTTTTAAATACATAGAAGTTAAGTCAAGTCGCATTTTTAAAACTCGCTTAGTTACCGAATATTGTTTAAGCCGCTTAACAAACGCGAGCGCGCTAACCACTACACTGAGATTTTCTCAAAACATGTGCCTAATTATTTTGTTCGCTCGTCACAAAATTTTTTTGCGCGGAAAGAGCCGGCACGCTGGCTCCTTCTTTTTATATGGACATTAAATGTGATGGATGGTTTTAAAACATCACGTTATATTACTCTATCCGGACGTCCAGTGCGGTGTTGCGTGGCCGGTCAAAGGGGATGCCGGCTATGCGAATTACATGAATACATTAAGGAAGCACCGCCACGTACATGTTACACTGTAATGCTTACGAATAAATTTGGACCATGTTCCTTCATCATAGCGCCACCAAACGGCAACTATGTATGTAAATTTTGACAGGCCCGTATAGATTCGACCACGATAAAACGAATTGTTCCGATACCTTTCGGGTTTCCTGCTAAGAAATTAATTCGCAAAGAAAGTTGAAAAAAGCGAAGTTTACATTAACTCCGTCAAACTGTTTGGTGGCATAAACAATTTCTTTAAGAACAAAGATAATAAGTTTTTTGTTCGTTTAATTAATTGCGATGATAAACGACGCACGAAATCGGATGATTTTGTCAGTGCCTACTTGCGGGGGCGGAATTCAAATTTCTGATTATCGTTTGACGCCGTTGCTTTCCCTTCTTACGCAAACAATGAAAAAAAGGGAACACCGCTCTCAAGGCGTAGGCTAAGAACAAAACAAACGAATTTTTAATATCTTCTTCATCGATAATTGAGACTCTCCGCGAAAACCTCTTATTTTGAAAACTTTTAGAGACACTGAAAGAGGAATCGTGAAAGAAAATGGAATTGGAAAGGGAAAGTTTTTTCATCTTCTTTGTTTGACATTGACAGTTACTACGTTACTTTGTATATTCGCAGTTGATCTATTTAATTTGTGTTTCATATGGGATTCAATTGTTAATTTAGTATAAAAATATTGTGGTCACATAACATGTCAATATTAATAAAAGGGATCTTTAACATTGTTTTGATCTATTTTTAAATATTTCGGCAAAATAGTCAGTCACTAAGATCACAAAGAACTGAAATTGGGATCAATGTTACCTGGCAGGCCGTTTCGGAGAATTGGTTCTAGTCATTCACGGTCCCAAACCATCCTCGTGGCAAAGAAAGGTAGTATTAGCGTTTTTAGTGGGTAGGCTAACCTTCCTTCCGTCAAATTTTCGTATCTGAGCGGGAAAGAGGAGGAGAGTCCAGCTTAATTGGGACTCTCCTCCTCTTTCCCAGGGTTAACCCTGAATTACCTCTGGCCCGGTGTTTGCGAAATATAGCATTTTGTCTGGTTTAAAAAAGAGAGACACACATATTGTTAGACATGTAATCAATTTCTTGTCTACAAACCCAATACAAGCTGGTTTTAGATGGTAGCATTTTGAGGAGTACTTTGAGGCATATTGCCACATCAAAACTCCAATGGCTCGTCGTATTTGCTTTCTACTCCCACCACATATGAAGTCTCACCAATCTATAACGTTTCGCCTAAAAAGGTTTATTCATGTCAAGGAGCTCTTTCCATTCGGCTTTGTGTCTGTTTTCAATATAATCCATAAAAGCCCTGATTTTAATAGATACTTGGCAGTACCACACACTGGTCTGAACCAATGAATGAAGTCTCCGAGCCCTTCCCAGCCAGCGCATCGGTCATCGCATTGCGATGGTATGTTTTGTTGACAGATGTTACGAACAGAAAAATCAGTCACCCTTCCTTTGTTTTAAGCGATTAATGCCAGTGTTTTTACGATTGTACTGGGACCGACGTCATTAACTTCAGTAACATTAACTAGCATTTAACTTCAGTTTCTCTGTGATCAGAGTGCATACAACTGCGTCGGTAAATCGAATAGTCGCAAGATCGACCGTTGTCTTGGGAAGAGGAAAGCGTTACTTTGAGAACTGTTGAGAAGGACAATATGTTCATTTAAATATATAATTTATATAAAAACTGTATGATAGGTCAGTATAGCAGTATAATGTAACTCGATTCAAGATGAAAACTGAATTTCTTGGTCTCCAGACTGTTAAAAGCCCTGAAAAATCATCATCTACAATATATGTAGGCATTGTATACATAGCGAACCGCATCATTGAGACATCAAGTTATCAATTGATTATTGGGAAAACAAGTCTATCAATGACATAAAATGTACAGTAAAAATGGACGTACCCAACTAAATTGACTACTGCAGTGAAGGACAAAATAAGTCCAAGGAGGTTCTTTTTGCACTGCAGGGCAAACTAATTAATTAAAATTTGGAAATTAAGTCTTTAATCGCCGTGGTGGTCACCGATGACCGACAAACAATAAATTTTCTATTGTGCCTGGTTTTGCGGCAGACAACAAAAAATTTGCTGTACGGGTTTCGAACCCACAGCCAGGTCAGGTGCATAATCAATGAATTCTAAGTTTTTTAATATTTTAATAATAAAAATGTTATAGTTTTGATGACCTCACCAGTTTGTTTGAAATTTTCTTGTAAACGTCTGGAAAGTGTACGGCGGGCGGTGAGCTGGCGGGGACAAAGGCTAATATGTCATCTCGGCCGGGTTAATTGACGCGGTTTCCGCTCAGACGCAACGGAACTCGTACGTCGACGCGGCGTTTCCTCCGCTTACATCATATTTACAATTATTATCGGAGCTACCTTTCCACGTTACATTTACCTACTAGTATTTAAACGTGAACAATACAATGTTAATGTTTTTCTTAATGCGTCATTTTTTTAAACATTATTTTTGCATTAGATTTCTTGGTCCGCTTGATGATGAGCGGTCACCAAAACCTTTACAAGAGTTTAGTTAAACATCTTCATCATCAACACCTACCCCGATCCGATCCAAACCCCGATCCGATCCGAATCCCGATCCGATCCGTACCCTTCGGAGAATTTACAGGGCACGGGGACGCGCACTAGTGCGCGATGCCGTTCCCTCAAGAAAACCTCCGAAGGTGATTCGTTTCACACGGCTTGAGGGATCCTTTACGTTCCTCGCCGCCCCCAAATAAGCCCGGTGAAGCTGAAAATGCCGTCTGAGGCAATCAGCAATCTCTCTCCAAAAAAATTAAAATCAACACCTGCTCATTTTATGTCCCCACTGCTAGGGCACGAGCATGGGAATGAATAGGGAGAACGGGCCATAAACCACTACGCGGGCCCAGTGCGGATTGATGGTTGTTAACGACTGCTAATGCAGCCGGGACCAACGGATCTACGTGCCTTCCGGAGCACGGAGGAGCTCAAGATGATACATTTTGGCCGGCACTAGCGAAAGTTGCTTAGCCTTAGCCATCGCAGACGGGGCGCGTTCACCACTACACCATCGAGCCGTTAAAAAGGTTAAAATAGTTAAACGAAATGTGTCATAGTAGCTTAAAGACCTTGCATCAAATTGGTTTTATTATTTAATTTTCGAATGGATTTTATATGTTCTTTAATTAATACCAAAAAACCTCAGAAAACCAGAAAAAATATACACGATACATAGCTTTCTAAAATTAAAAATAATTAAAAAATGGTTTCTGTTAAATAACTCATAAGCAGATTAAAAAGCTAAAGCAGTTTTATTAGTATTTAATTTCTTCTTTTGCTTCCTTGCTAATTATAATTACAAAAAGGTTAAATTTAAACATATTCGCCGAATATCTAAAGTAGAGCAGAATAAGCTAGGAACCAAGGGTGATAATGTCATCTCAGGCAAGTTAATTGACGTGGTTTCCGCATATAAGTACCTACACGTTGGTGGACGCACCACGTCATGCTATACGCCCGTATGTTCCCGGGGCTACCATCTTGCTGTGAACCTTGCTTAACACTGACATGTTATTGCTAAGCAAAGCTTCAAAACAAAATGATATTTGATTAAAAACATAGACCTTGCCGGAAGAAACAAAAACAAACGAAGAATATAATATCGTAGGTCTACTATCGGATACAACAAATCTTACGACACTTGAAGAAACAAAAGAGAAACAAAAATGACCTACCTATTTGGTTAGTAAACTTCAAGTACCAACGAGTAGTATAGGAATGCCACCGTCCTCTCTTTCTTTCTTTCTATTATTTAAATTTAAATCGTAAAGTGGTAGACAATTTTTAACCGACCGTTTAGGGCACAAATTCCGTCTAGTATCCCCTTCAAACTTTTTGCACACATTCCAAAATATAAATTCAAGAAAACCTGCCTTGTAGGCAAAATAGATTGAGCATGACTTTACTTGCCATTTTATTCCTCGCTTGGCTGGCTGCCTCCAGTTACTTCAGATTACAGCATAAGGCTTGCTGGCTTAGAAATGCGCGTGCGCGGAACAGTCGGGATAGTCAAAGAACTTTTACAACTATGGATCCTGAACGGTTGATCTTTCTAGAACAGAACTTCTAAGTTTCCTTGGCCAAAATGATGGTATCTTAATCAAGTGTGTCGCCATTACAACTAATTGGTTGCATTGTTGTGTTCCGTCAGTTCAAGTTAAAATAGCCTGTTCCTCAGTAGTTGTATTTCAAATAAGTATTTCGGATGAAGCGCGCTAGCACCTTTCACCTTATTATTATTTACCATCAGGTGCGTCTGAGCTTTATCGTTATTCAGGAGATCTTAAGTTGAGGTCTTAAGTTTATTGTTCATATTTTCTCGTAGGATGGCGTTCCTAAAACCATCAATACACATTTATTAAAAGGTGTGCTTGTCAACATCATCTTTAACATACAGCAGTTTACAGTAGAGCCATGGATCTCTAGCAAAATTCTTACCGTATGCTCAGGGTTTATGTGGGAAGGCTTTGGCCATGGTTTCTATTTTGCAACATTACATACGTTATTGTTTTTATTTTATCTGGCTGGCTGGATAAATTAACCCACCAAGCCGCACTAGGCATGGTGGGTTAATTTATACTTCAACCGAAGACATATTATGTTAAAATAAATTATATGCGATAAAGCCCGATCGTCATCTTACTTACAAAACTTTGGTAGCCGTTTTAGCAATTGTCAGACCAGTCAAGCCATAGTCAACGAAGACGCGTACCAAGTCTAAAGTTCAATCGCCACAATTTCAATTAAAAAGCTTTAATTCGCTACGAAACGGCCGCCGAAATCGGTGGCATTTGTAATCACGCGGCGTGAGTTTATACTCTTTAATGGACTTTGTGGAAGTAGTTCCAACTCTCTTTAAGGTTAAGATATTTGAGGAAAAACTACCACCCACCGCAGTAAGTGGCGAAGTTGCCGAACTATGGCGGAATGGCGAGTGGCGTGGCGTACGGGGACGGCGGCTGGCGTGGCATACGGCGGCGGGGCGCGGCGGCGGATAAGGCACTCAGCTCGATTTAACGTGTTTCATTAAACGTTTTGTCGGTGTAATCGCGAGTAATTTAAGTGGAGAGAACGGAGCTTCCGACTTTGTAAGTATTTTGTGTTTTCTTTTTTAATTACTTCGTTTTAACTTTGCTGTTGGGCTTTTAAAACCTGACTGACAGCCAAATAACAAAGTTCCTAATAACTATTTAGGGAGGACGTAATGAAATGAAGACTTGTGAGCGGTGCCGGGTTCACGGAATCTGTAATTTTGTTGTATTAGCCACTTACGTTCGATCACGCTATTGGAAAGTTCGTTCGGAATGATTTACCGGTAAAAGGTTACCTGCATTACCTATGAATGACGAGCTCGTTGGTGCAGTGGTTAACGCGCCCGGTCTGCGATTGCTAAGGTTAAGCAACTTTCGCATAGGCCGGTCATCGGATAGGTGACCAAAAATTTATCATTTCGAGCTCCTCCATGCTTCGGAAGGCACGTAAAGCCGTTGGTTCCGGCTGCATTAGCAGTCGTTTACAACCACCAATCCGCACTGGGCCCGCGTGGTGGTTTATGGCCTGTTATCTCTATCTATCCATAGGGAAGGCTCGTGCCCCAGCAGTGGGGACATAAAATGAGCTGATGATGATGATGAGGTCCTTGTTAAAACTTCATTATCAACCTTCGTCTTCCCAATATAGACGATATAACATGGTTATACATGATGGATAATTTACCACCCTGGCAAGCACGTGCCTTCTGAAACACGTTGATAATTAAACATGTTAACTTAATAAATATATAAATTTAAACTTTAAAAGACATCATGAACTGTTTATTTGTATTAATTTAGTGTATTACATTTTAGAAGATAAATATTAAATACCCATATTAATTGGCTATAAAATATTTCAAGTTATTTACAAGATAAAATTTTACTAAAAAAAAATCAACCAATCAAATTGATTTTTTCTAGTATAATTTTATCTTGTAACTTTATAACCGATAAGAGAACACCTGTGTACGCCGCCTTTCTAGTCTCTCTCTCAGGCCTACGAGATCGAAGATCGAGATCGAAACCAAATGGTTTCCTATGAACATCTGTGGATAAAGCTAAGTGAACTGAACGTACCTTATGAGCTTATCAGTATATTTAAATGCTGGTATAGAAACCAGATCAACCAAATTAGATGGGCTGACTCCTACTCTGACATGTACAGATTGGAGTGTGGGCTGAGGCAGGGGGGGCTGACATCCCCCACACTATTTAATATTTATGTAAACAAGCTGACCATCGAGCTCAGCAACACCAAAGTTGGATGTTCCATTGGTGGAACGACCGTAAATAACATCAGATACGCAGACGATATGGTGTTGCTGAGCCCGTCGATCAGTGCCCTTAGAAAGTTGATGGGACTGTGTGAGTCGTACGCCGAGTCACACGGTCTCAGATATAATGCTAATAAAAGTGAGCTAATGGTGTTTTGGGAAGGACGTAATACTCCTGTGACACTTTTCGGTGTTCCTCTGGAGAGGGTTTCGCAGTTCAGCTACTTGGGGCATATCGTCACTGAGGACCTGACTGATGATCTGGATATCGAGCGTGAGCGCAGACCGTTGGTGGTGCGGTGTAACATTTTGGCTCACAGGTTTGCAAGGTGTACAGGTGAAGTAAAATTAACATTGTTCAGAGCATATGGCCAATCCTTTTACACGTGCAGTCTGTGCGTCTGCGCGTCCAGTATAACAATGCTTTCAGGATGCTAATGGGCCTTCCTCGGTTCTGTAGTGCATCAGGGATGTTTGCAGAAGCCCGTACTGATGGATTTCATGCCATTCTACGCAAAAGAATTGCCTCTCTGATGCACATAGTAAGGTGCAGCCCCAATGGCATCCTGATGGCATTAACAGATAAACCGGTCTGGAGGCACTGGGTCGCCACGCCAACATAAATTAAGGAAAAAGCAACGTAATGCTAACATAAATAATAAGTTTTATTTGTTACTAACACAATTTATGGGCTATGCCTGAAATTTTAAAAGTTAAATTAAATTAAATTTATATATAGCAAAATTCAAAAATAATTAAAATATTACAGTTATTTTCTAAAAGCGGCTTATTTAAACCCACACTATACAAAATGCAAAGAACATTGTAGCAAAACGTAAATGTTATTGAAATCAAGGTTGCTGCATAAAACCCTGCAAGCCTCATAATGATATAAGCTCTGGTTGCAGCTCAGTCTGCGGTCGGGGAACTTATGCGCCCCCGCGACGATAGTTATGAGCTTTGTCGTTCGCAAGTCATTCGATATGTCTGTTCCGTCACTCTGTGCTTTTGGACCGTTGTTGAGTCACTTGATATTTTCGTGGCCAGTATATTTTCCGATGAAGTGACGTGATTCGATTGTTAGTTTCACGCGTTTTTTTTTATAGTTGTTTTCATATGCGGTTAAAATCAGATTAGCTTCTACAATGATGCAGTGACTGTTCGTATATAGAGGTACACTTCATATATTCTTGGTGCCTTTTAGTAGCTACCTAAAATAACTCTTACTTAAATCTATGTGCTTTTTAAGCACTATACACACCCATTAGAAGTCTTTTACTGAAGTTACACTACAAAATTAAAAAAATAATCCCTAAACAAAAAAATAGGACTAAAATCCTTGACAACCAGGCTGTCAATAACTACCCTAACAAACAAAGGTATGTCCAGGTTAGTTTTTACTAGGAAGTTCCTGGCTGTTTATAGCATAGTCGTTCACGGCATTTAAAAAAAATATATCTTTGGATTTGGCTCCTGATGAAGAGCTTCCACTAAGCCTAATTGCCAGACATTTGCCTTGCCTTTTTTGCCTTATATAACTATAAAAGAATATTAAAATCCCCAGCAGTGTTTTGGTTGGAAAACACATACTTTTTGAGAGGATTTTTTTTTGGTCAGGATTCTTGTAAAGAGATGCCCAATAAAAGTAGTTCCCATTTATGAAATTGGCACCACACCAAATTTCATTTATCATTCTGCTTATGGTCTCATCTGATTTATACTTTTAAGTAATATTTTAGTAAAAGTTTTCACCTCTGAAACTTCTAAGATTGATGAAGCAATGTTGACTAAAAAACATAAGCATCAAGCACTGAAAAATTTCGACGGGTGAAAGCCAGACCTCGGTAGCCAAGTGGTTAAGGCAGCCGCCCGGAATGCGGAAGGTGCGTGGTTCGATTCCCGCCTGAGGTTGTCGTCTTTTTTCAGTGTTTAAATTTTACTTAAGTATATTTAAGCGTTAATAAAACGCTAAAATATATAAAAAAAAAAAACACTTAAGTAATATTTTTTCAAATTTTCATCGTATATGTTTTTGTTTTGGACATGACAGGAATCTGGAACGATTTGTACTTTAATTTCTGGCACTTAAGTGTGATATTACACTAATTGATATTGTCTTAAAACTTTCCTTTTTAAAGCAGCATGTAAAGTTATTGGATAGGTTCAAATTAAATAAGGTGAAAATTATATAGAAACAGATTATGGTGTTGATTTATTTCGAACACCAAAAAAATATACAACATTTTAAAGTTTAAAGTAATATGTGATCAACTTGAAAAAAAGTGTTAAAAAAAATTCCACGAGCGGGATTCGACCCGCACCCAGGTCAGGTGCACTACTTTTATGCTGTCGTGGTACTCCGACTCGCCGAAATTTATCAACACTATCTACTATTACTTAATGCCAAAGGAGCTATATTCAATTTTGACAACTACGTCATCGACATCCGATCCTAATATTTTACAAATAATAAATATCAATTAAAAATTAAGCAATCTTTATTTTTATTTGTCATGGGGAGCGGTTTTAAATCCCGCCAGTGGAAATATTTTTTCAACAGATTTTTTTTAAAAATATAATTTTTGCTCGCAACAAAATTTGCGTTATTTTAAAACTATAATAACAAATCTATCATCACTAAACCATAAGGTGTGGTGGTGATCCATTAAGAAGGCCTATATTCAGCAGTGAACCTCTGCAGGCTGATGATGATGAATCACTAAGCCGCAAGACAACAACACACAACATTTCTTTTTTAATTCCTCCTACATTATGGACATGCAAAGATAGATAGATAGATATATAACACACTTTATTGCACACTTTCAAAGAAAATAAATAACAAAAATGTTAATACGAAGGTGGGCAAAGGCGGTCTTATCGCTTAAAGCGATCTCTTCCAGACAACCTTTGAGTCTAGGACCATTGAGCGGAAAATGAGAGGTAGTACAGCAACAAGCTATTTTAATTATATAAAGATGTTTTTAATTGAAGACAACGAACGACAAGTGTCAGGAAATTCACCAGTGTCGTGGTTTTCTGTTAGTATATATTTTGTTTACTATTGACAGCACTGTAAAAAACTGTCGAAGTTTTTGAAATTGACCCACGAAAAATCCCTTAGAAAAGCTTTGGTGGACAAAGTTGCGATTCCTAAACATTGTAAGTAACTTTTATCCTATTTTCACCTGAGAAATTCTAAAGCGTTTTGCCACCTCCAAAAGAAGTCCGACATTTTGCGTAATTCTTTTCATTTCAATTCTTTGCAGGATTTCGGAGTCAATCTTGAAAATGGGAAACTTTGTTGCTTTTCATTTTCTGAAAATGATTGTTAGAAAAATAATTTCCATTCGCAGAATGATTCTGTTGATAATGGGCAAAAATATGTTACTCGTGTCATTATTTCAGTTAGATATATTTGCTAGTAGGGTAGTGGTACCAGTGTTCGACACAAACTTTGCCGCCAAAAATAAAAATATTATCTATATATTAATACGTGAAGCAAAAACTTTGTACCCCTTTTATACGAAAATTGCGCGGACGGAGGAGTATGACATTTCACACACTTATAGTTTATTTAGACAGAATGATATATATTTTTTTAATTATGCATGAAAAATACATTAAATAAAATAAATACTGTTTCAAAAATTTTTCAAAAATTTCAAAAATGGAAGAGAATGGAATGGAATGCCAATCCAAACTCACATTCTATCTTTTTTATTATTTCATTGCTTAGAATACAATCCGTGCAGCCTTAATAACATTACGGTCGAATTTCGAACACTGGAGCCCCCACCCTACTTAAGATGATCAGATACAAAATAGCAAAGTATGACACTTTGCTATTTCTTAACAGTGTGGTAACCCAGATTAATTTTGTTTTGAAGCATGCATTTGATCTTAAAAGCATACAACCCCCTCATGGTATGAACTTACTTATTTTGTAAATTCTTAACATACTTGGCGTTAACAATTACTTGAAAAGGCCGTATGAGGAGCTCTTATATCATAACGCGCGTAAAACAAAATTACGCAATGAAATTACAAAAGTTGAGAAAACTTTCGGATCGCCATACTCTGGGAACTTAACGAATTTCAAACGCGTAGCGGTTGATATCATATTTTCGGAAACTTTTTTTTCTAATAATAGACGAGTGTAAGGGGTCTCTCGCTTTGAAAATACGTGGTAAACCATTGTGCAGCAATTATCGTCTTTTAGCTGAGATATAATTTACCTAATTGCTCTTAAAGTTACCAGAAGCTAAGCTAAGCTAAGCTTTTGTCTTACTTGGCACACGAAGTGTGTGTGCCACCTATTAATCGCCAGTAAATTGTAGTGAATTGCAATACTACAATTATTGGTTCCAACTATCATATTACTATTAACTAAGAACATCATTATCATCAGTATAGACTGTTTATAGAAACGTCCCAAAGGTGACAGTTGAAGGTGTATGCTTCTTTTTTTATGAGCAAATATTATCAAACCTAATATGTTTTAACAATAATGCTGGGTCATAGTTTGGGCTACCAAATAAAAGTATATCAAGCTCCTCCTTGCTATAGCACGTTAAGCCATCGGTTGATGTCCTAAGATGTTGTCATTACCATCTATCCACCAGCTTTATTCAAGCGTGAAGGATATGTCCCGACCTTTCCATGTGCTATTGCCTATACAGAAAGGTCTGGACTCCGTAGTGGAATACTTACAGGCCGATGATATCCAATATAACGTATTTGTGTAACACATTCATATTGGGAGAACACTCGATCGTACGGCACCACCAAAGCTCACCGTTCTCACACTACTTTCAAACCTTCCGAAAGTACATTTAAAAAGTACGAAACTAGCCGGGACTAAGAAGTAGTCGGTGCTGCTCAAACAAAAGTTGCGGTTGAAAGCGTAAGCGTTTCGAATTCGCAATTTGCATCCAAAGCGTTAGTTCTACTCGTAGAAACTCGGTAAGGCGAAATCAGAATTGTAGAAAATCGTTTGGCTGCTGGTATTACTCCCTTACGTGCCATGGGCAGCAGGACCTTGACTGTCAGATCAAGTGTTCACTAGTAGCAGGTCCAAAGCAAGCCTCTGTGCTGGTTATGATCGCTTTATGCAGCGAACATAGCTTCTATCACTTTGGACTTTTATTCATTGTAACACTGTTATTGCCACGTTGGCCGAGTGGCCTATGTTTTGGACCTATTTTTGAATTTTGAACTATAATGCTATTACTCATTATAGCTATTAACGGCATGAACCAGTATAGTATACGGGCCCCAACCCGTACGTAGCTGATTGTATGCTGTTGGTGTAATTTGGTAAGTTTGACGGAGTGCCCTTTGTACGGTAATGTCGTGGAGAGGTAAAAATACGTACGCTCAATCTAATGTCTATATTAGCACTAAAAATAGATACAATACATAATACGTTTAATGTAACACGCGCCAGAGAAATTTGAGCTTTTGAAGCTCGCTCGTACACGGTACCAACGCTTTCAACTTGCCATCTGAAGCACAGATTAGCACGACATATTTAAAATTTGGTCGTCAATCCCAACGATACGAAAGTACCTTACCTTCGAAGATCGCTACCTGAACGCGCTAGCCGATGCGCTATTGACCTCCTCTCATCTATATATTAATGTATGTAAAGAGAAAATTTCGTGCCCATTTTTAGGTACATACGGAGGGTGAGATTTGGTATAGTTAATGTTTATATGGAGAAATAGTCCAGAAAGATTTTTTATTATGTGTAGAAACCTTTGGTCCTATATTTAGCAAAAAACAGTTGAATTTCGACCACTTGGCGACCGCTACGTTTGCATTAAAAAGATCGAAAACGAAAGCTGCATTTTACGCGTACTCCTATGGTTAATGCAATTAGAAAAAGCTGTTATTGTCACTCAAATACGTTATCGCATAGTTTAGATTTAATTTCAACCGCGTAACGACATTGACAAACTTTCCAATATCATTAGAGCCGTCGTCGTCGTCTAAATAATAGTTCTTATATTAATTAATAAGTCAACAGGCTCACCCTGTCACTTGAGACGTGAGTGTATCAATCATTAGTCGCTCTTATCACGGTCGTGTTACATAAGTGTGACTTTGAGACTTATTACAATGTGATAAGGTAAGTTATTATATGGTGTTTATGTGCTTTATTAAGGGGGATAATCACTGTTGCATATGAATTGTGTATGTATAGAAAAATGGCTTTGGTATAAAAATCACTACCTGTTCCATAAATACCTAGACAGTAAAGATTACTTAATTGCACAGGTCAGAGGGAAAAATGTGTGAGACAGGTTTTTTACTATAAAGGTTAATAGAAATATAAAAATCTGTTTTAGGTTCTTAATTATTAAACAATTAACACTTTATTATTAAATTTAGGTTAAAAAGTGTAGTAGTGCATCTGACCCGGCATGTCATGAGTAACGGGTTCAAATCCTGCTCGTGGAAATTTTTTCAACATTTTTTACAAGTTTTCAAATGAAAATAATAAATCTGAAAAAGTGTTGAAAATTTTCCATGCCCTTAGGAGAGATCTTTAAATTTGTAAAATTCGTACCTTCTGACAATTTGGCCCAGGCACATTACACTTAGGATGTTGTGGCTGTATCCTATCTATAGAAATTTATTAACACTATTCTACTATTTTGCAAGCTAAATTAAAATACTTATTCAATAACAGATCATAATCAAATAATAAACCATAATCAGACCAGACCAACTAGACCATAAAATAAATTCCGATATTTAAAATTTTACAAATACGAGTAAAGAATCAGTAAATTTTTAACAAGGTTTAAATAATTAATATAAAATATATTTATTTTCACATTTAATTATTAAAATACATTTCGATAAGTTTGTATATATATATATTTTTAAACTTTACTCAATGTTTTTTTGCTTATTCACTAAAGATTAAAACACATCTCCCTATTAGTAACAGTGATGTTAGAAAAGTGTCCAATGCCATGTGTACGTCCATTAAATGATATGGTAACCAAACTACAACCACCCACGTAAATATTAAAGCTACTCAAAATGAATTCGCTAGTTTTTATAATGGCCCGTATTTCAGCCTCCGATGGTATTACACGAACACGCTTCCCAAACTTTATGGCATTGCAGGCGGTTGCATATTTTTCTACGTATTTAACGGTAATGCACGAAAATAGTGTATCGGGAATATCAGGTGTAATAACGCAATATACGTTTACGTCGAAACAAATTGAAAATACTCTGGTTTTATTTATTTTATACCCAACTTTTACAACACTTCAATTTATTTTAATATCTTAGTTTTTACAAGATATTCATTTTACAAGAAGAGCTCGATGGCGCTTTGATTTACGCGCCCGATCTGCAAAGGATAAGCAATTTTCACAAGGGCTGGTCATCGGATGGGTAACCAAAAATGTATCATCTCGAGCTCCTCCGTGCTTGGGAAAGCAAGTAAAGCTGTTGGTATTGGCTGCATTAGCAGTATTTAACCATCACCAATCCGCACTGGGTCCGCGTGGTGGCTTATGGCCCGTTTTCCTATCTATCTTTAGGGAAGGCTCGTGCCCCAGCAGTGGAAACATTGAATGAGCTGGTGTGATGGTACCTGATACCAGTTATGTCAAAGCCCGGCCGAGCTCCAATCAGGTCAAGCGGAGTCATACTTCAATAAACATAAAGAAAACAATGTATAACACAGCGAATTTTAAACAGGCGAAGAGGCTCTCTAAAGTTTGCCTAAGTTTTAGTGATATTTTTCAAATTATGAAAATAGGAGTTACTTTTATGCTAAGTGCTACTAATGATACACAAAAAGGGTACATTAACAATTCAGTAAGTTTAAACAGACCACCGGTCTCAACTCCACTCGTATTGTAGGTACCTGTAATAATTAATTAGCCTTATCACTCTTTTATTTTTAGCTAAACATGTTCCGAAATATCCCGGGATGAGTATGTTACCTCTGCCTACCGTCACTTTTCAACTCGAAATTCCTAACCGACGTTTTAATATTTAATATTACCCTTGTCTAGAACAATCACGTATTTTTTTTATATATTGGCTGGCTTGACCCGGTTACAGACCGAACACGAACATTTTGAGGGCAATGACAGCCCGGACCTCTCTTTCCCGGAATTCTGCCTTTGAGGATTATAGTAAGATTATAGTTGTATTTTAAAATTAACTTAGGTATTCGTTCATGAAGTTGCAAAAAAGTATTTGATTCGATGAAATCCGTTTCGTATGTAGTGTAAGATTACCCTGGGCAGTCGCAATTAGTTCAAAGTTCAAAGTTCTTTATTGCATTCATATTGTACATTATACAGGTGTTAAAAAAGAAACAAACATGACCCTGCAAGGGCACAGCAAGTACATTATATAAATTTACGGTACTTATTATTAAATTAAATTCAACATTATTTTAACAAATTCTTAAAATATACATTCAATATTTATATAGGTACGGCATTGCACTTAAAAATAAAAATAAAGAGAAATCTACATTCAATCAAAAACAATCCTATTATTAACAATCAACATGGATAATTATTATAATATAAATCCATAAAAATATTATCAATAATAATTTTATAAATTATTCATTCAAAAACTCTTGCATCGAATAAAATCATTGCACAGATCATTTGGACAGAGATCATAATTGACGAATATTAGCAAGCTGTGTATTTGCTCAATTGGTCAAATCAATTGGTCGTGTTAACATTTAAAAAATAAGTTTTTCGGGTTTTTTGAGACAGAATATTTTTAACATCAGTTATATTAATCCTCTAGTTCTATACGTTCTAGATCCATTTACGGGTTATGGACAGACCCGAAATTCTTTTCTTTACTTAGGGAGGGTAACATACATCGGACGGGTACAGTTTTTTAATCGCCTGACCAGTTGACGGGTGGTTGTGATAGATGATGGCCGCCGCCCGGGTCACGTTTTGTCATTTTATTAATACTTAAATTGGTCAGCCGTGACGCAACAAAACGCAGGACAAAGCTAGCTTAATATTTTTTTTTTAGCCACGATATTGCGAAAAAATATTGTTTGTTTTTTTGTCTATGAAATTGTAGTTACTTTCTTTTTTTTTAAATTATAATTTAGTAGTGACCGCCTAAATATACATGTGGGGAACGCTAAGCCGAATGTGTAATAACATTTTAATTGTAGTACTCATTTATTGTGGCACTAGTTTTCTAATCTCTCAATAGTACAATTAAAAAAAAGATAATGAAAATAGGAACCTACTAATACCTAGATACAGAAATAATGTGTCTCAAAACAATTCTATGCATAGACTGTGTGATTTTTTAGTGAAATCTGTTCGGATTGTGACGTCTTTGGCTGTGGTATCTCTGCCTTCAAGGGATCACTATTGGCAATGCTACATACCAAACCAATTAAAACTTGTTTTGTGTTTGCATATTTGTTTTGAGCTTAGCAATTTTATTTTATTTAACTTAACATAACTTTTATTTAACTTCATTTTACTTTACCAAACTTTGTTTAAAATCTAATATTATTTGCTTTGTTATTTGGTAAGTTAAAGGTAAATGCTGCGCACTTTTTTAATTGGGCACGGATATACCTTATTAAAACTGTACATAAATGTATTTTTGTATGTTTTCTATTCTGTTGTCTGTAATTGTGCCTTAAATAAAAATAAAATATAAGCAAATTATTTATTATATATTTATTGTAAAAAAAATACTATCTGTAATCTTCAACAATTAATAACCAGTACTAGCGACATTGCAAACTCGTGTAATAGAGTAAAAAAATCTTAGAATAAAACTATAGATAAACAAAACCCATACATTTTGACTCGTATAACAACACCCTTAGTTCCTGAACTTCATAAATGCAGAAGTGTATTACAGCAAAATCGGTTACCTATCGCGGATCTAACTTAATAGAGTGTCATCAAACACGATGAGTTGAGTCACTAGTTCGGGGACACCGCTCGCACCCTAATATTGGCACTCGTTTTACAATGATATATAGCCTGTGGCCCTTACCACTGGGGAAAATGTAATGGAGCATTTTCATTAAAAGAGGACACGGTTAATCAAAACAGACAAATGAAACTGTACACTGGCTATACTATTTTGAGGAATTGGGTAACCAAAAGAGGTTTACACGTTCTACAAACACATAATTTAATCTCTGATTAACAGATTCTAATATAATGGAGCATTTTCAAATAACAAAGCAGACTAAACAAATTGTATGCTGCCATCACTATTTTGAAGAAATTAGTGAAACAAAGAAGGTTTACATAATTTCGAAATACAAATATTTTGGTTTTTTTGTAGGGGGTAATCCTAAGAACTAATGAACCGATTCTGAATTTTATTTTATTAATCGTAAGTTACACCAACCTTGAGTAATATAGTTTATATTTTATTGTGATATTAAAAGGAAACGAGTAATAACCTGGACAAAGTCTCGGGTGGTAGCTAGTTTATTAAAAATTATGATTGTTCAACCTGTAGGCTTACGCTTTTTAAATAAACAAAATGGTGCTTATCGTTATAGTTAATAACTGTAAAGTTACATTGAAAACGTGAGAGATTAATAGCTACTTATTGCAACCAGCTAAGAGATATTATATTTTGATAACTACTTATAACTTATTTGATATCTTGTTCGGGTGTTGAGTTACTATGCTACATTAATAAACTCGATAACTCGTATAAAATAAAATCTATTTCCGTTCAATACAGTAGTACCAGTTACTAATAAATTCATATGAAAAAAAGAAAACAAAATAAAATAATAATTTGCATTCAATGCAAATGGAAAAAAAAAATGTTCCTATTACTGGATACATATCCAGTAATAGGAACGTGTCGTTTTAAAAAAAAATACATTGTGACAGTCAGCTACTTGAATATTTACACAACATGGATACTATGGATAGAAATTGCACGCAAGACTGAGACTCTAGTGATATCGGATATAGACCACTGTTGCTTAGCACGTGTTGATTCCCATAGAGTAGGCTTTGCGCAAACCAAGCAACAAGGCATGTGTGATGGTTATAATAAGTTACTAATGAAAAAAATTCCCAAAATTAAAAAAAAAAATTGTTCAAAATACTTTATTCAGTTTAGGCTACAAGTAGCTCTTGTGAATGTCACTATGCCATCGGTTCGTAAGTCTACAATGGGCGGGAGATCTTGTACTGAGAAGAACCGGCAAGAAACTCAGCAAGTGTCCAGCTCTTTTCTCCCTTACAGCGTCATAAATATTGGAAAATGCCCTATCATAGCAGGACACTTTCCACAAACACAAATAAACACAAAAAAATTTCAATTTGCACAATGTCATACAGTACTACTACAGTACTCTAGTAAAAGTCAAAAATTGTTTAAGAAATACATAGTCAAACTATAGTGAATAATACTTAAAATAAGATAAGTATGCAAAACCAGACCAGGCTCCACAAGCGGCACCTTATGCAATCCTAAAGCGTCATTCAAATCTCTACTTAACTACAGGTCGCGGCTTATTAACGTTATAAGAGTCTATTAAAAATGTATGTAAACTACCAGACTTGCAACTCCCTTTAAATAGGTTCCATGTACCTATTACTAAGATATTAGCCCTAAGTCTAATGACTAATGTTTGTAGCTACATGTGCAATAAATAAATAAATAAAAAAAAAATTTAATACCTACATATTTTGTCAAAAATATGATATACTCATTAAATATACTAAATATGATAATACTCTCTTAAACCAAGCATTTTCTTTGTGTTTTTTTTATGCACCAAACTTGTGGTAAGTCCTAAATGTGTGGCAGGCCTTAGCTCCTAATGACATGTCATCGGTAGAGTCCGCCCTCGCCAGCGATCATTTCTACAGGAGGTAATAAGTTTATCGACCAGTGTTTCTTGGAAAATATTTAGCTTCATTTTTAAATTAAGTCTTGGGCTCCTGCCTCGTATGAAACAACGTTGTAATAATACTATTGAAGCTAAACTTCTAGGGCTTTACTACTCGACTCGTTAGTCAAAACAATAAGCATGTGTTTTCAATAACTTGTCTCTATCTAAAAGTATTGACGAAACAGTGACAGCATCTACTTGAGACATTGTTTAACTTTGAAAGGCGGAGCCAGGCTAAAGTTATTTTGCAAGATCCACTGTTCTATACAATTAAAAATGTAGCAGATTTCTGTCGAACTTGTTTAGTGGAAGTTCTATTTGCTGCAAGGAGCAATGCTAGAACACTCTCAATGTTTTTTGCTTTTGCTCTGCTTGCATTAAGAACGAATGATAAAAATTTGCAACTCCGCTTTGAGGTTTGAATTAAAGGATTCTCTTCAATTAGGCTTATTTCCACCAAACTCGTTAAAAATACTCGTTCCGCTTGTTCGCATTGAAATGGAATGAGAGACTGCATTGAATAGCTTGCCAACAAGATAATACAATCCCAAGCTCATATTCCTAAGGTAAAATATAAAACTCAACGTGCACAAGTAAATGCACCTTCAAAAAGCAGAGTAGCAATCTCGCGAGGAATAATTTTTCCGTGCGATTGCAATGCGATGTTTTGGCGCATCGTTCGACAAATAGCCGGCGTCGCAGTCCGCAGGGCGGTACGCTGACGCCACAATTTCTGCCGCGCACCGGGCCATCGGCAACCGGGAAAAAATGTCGAGATTGGCGGCGGGCGCAGCCGTGGGGTGTCGGCCGATCCGCCGCGTTGCAACACGGAGATTGTGTCTGTTTTGTTTGCCTCTTACCGTCTTATTTCCGCAAGGAGAAATTGTAGGAACGGGCATCCGACTCGAAACTTGTTATTTTCCATGTCGCCCCGAAAATTGTCAGCAAAACGGGGAAGTAGCAAAAACGCGCTCAATTATTAAAGAATTCCCCCGCATCCGATAGTTAACGTTATCTAGTTAGCAGTTAAATAGCTCATTCTCAGTCTTGGAAACGTTCCTTAACGTAATAAACGACAAGAGTAGGCAGCTTCACGTGAAAGTTGAGAGCGTATGCTATCTCATGCAAATTACGAGAGATTTATCATAAGACGTCTCCGTAATTGCGACGTGAAGAGATATGGCAACGACGCTTAAAGCCAGTCTCCAGAAAAAAGGCAATTAAAGGGATAAACTGGCGCAGTTAGGTGGATCGTCACGGCCGTGATATCTTGGAGAGCGTGTCACGCCGCTCGCCTGCTGCCGTCTTTATCCCCCGCGAACATGTAAAGGGCGTAGACCAATATCATAGACTACAGACTGGGACGGGGCGAACATCCGCCACTGACGCTATTGCACTTGAAGGTTTACAAAGCTAAAAGCAATACAGTTATTTGATTTAAGCCGGGTGTGTGCCGCCGCCTTCCGTTGGATTGTGTTTGTTTTGGTTTGGCAGATGTCAAAGTTGTGTGTTTTGAAACGGATCCTCTGTTGTTTGCAGTGTTCCAGAATGAAGGTATTAAGCTACCTACACTGTTCGATTTAGATCTAAGTGGCTTGTTTAAAAAGTAATACTCTCGTTTTTGTCTTTGCGAGGGGAAAGTTTTTCCTACTAGTTCCACGGTAGCGGTAATGGGAGTTTTTTCTCATTGCATCTTTGCAAGTTTGTTGAAACTTTTATGTGGACCTAGTTGGATTAAGACTACCTCAGATTCAACTTTCTGTTGTTTTGCTTTCATAAATCATGACGTCTCTTAAAGAATCAGCTTAAACAGTTAATCTATATTAATAATATTAATATTATAAAGCTGATGAGTTTGTTTGTTTAAACGCGCTAATCTCAGGAACTACTAATTCAAATTAAAAAAATATGTTTGTGATGGATAGTCCATTTATTGAGAAAGGCTTTAGGCTATATAATATCACGCTGCGACCAATAGGAGCGAAGCATCAGTGAAAAATGTTGCAAAAACGAGGAAAATTATTCATATTTGAGGGCTTCCGTTGCGTGCGCTGCGTAAACGGTTAAAGTTACATAAAAAATATGTATGAAAGAATTATTACTCTTTAAGTGATCTAAAAAAATGTCTGTGACAGTATATGTCTATCTTTTGAGATTGACTCATTATAACCTTTTTTATGGTAAAATTTAAACACTGAAAAAAGACGACAACCTCAGGCGGGAATCGAACCACGCACCTTCCGCATTCCGGGCGGCTGCCTTAACCACTTGGCTACCGAGGTCTGGCTTTCACCCGTCGAAATTTTTCAGTGCTTGATGCTTATGTTTTTTAGTCAACATTGCTTCATCAATCTTAGAAGTTTTCACCTCTGAGATCCGAAAGAAATATTTTTACAAATATTTGAACATTCGGTTAAGATGAAGCTGCGTTATAGATAAGTGTTTTTTATATATTTTAGCGTTTTATTAACGCTTAAATATACTTAAGTAAAATTTAAACACTGAAAAAAGACGACAACCTCAGGCGGGAATCGAACCACGCACCTTCCGCATTCCGGGCGGCTGCCTTAACCACTTGGCTACCGTGGTTGGTGCGTGGTTCGATTCCCGCCTGAGGTTGTCGTCTTTTTTCAGTGTTTAAATTTTACTTAAGTATATTTAAGCGTTAATAAAACGCTAAAATATATAAAAAACACTTTTTTATGGTAATCAAATTTGGTCGAAATTAATGCATTATTGCCAATTAATTGCCAAAGAGTTTTATCAACATAACATTATTATTAATCCATATCCAAATGATTGATTGTTGATTAAGAGTATTTAATTGTGAACAAAATTATCCTTGATTATTAGTCCTTAATTTCAATTAACATCTTAGAAGATACTACAATTTTAGAATAAATCCGCAACAAAATTAAAAATCTCAGGGGCAAAAATTTTAACGCGTAGGAATCGATTTACTGCAAGACTGCTTTTCACACGGCCAACTACACTGGCCTGCAAAATTAAGTATCACACTTTTAAAATTGCAATAACTTTTTAAGTACACAAGATTTGCTTTCGAAACAAAAAGGAATCGAAAAAGAGTTTAATTTTATACATAAAAACTTCATAGTCGGTAACATTATTTTAAGAAATGCCTGTAAAAAACTTTAAAATCAAAGATAACCCTTTTCGAATTACAATTTTGGCATTGATTTTTAGTTTCTACTTTTGTTGCCAAATTTTTTCTTGATCGATACAAAAGCTAAGTTAGATAACATCACATAAACTTATTTATCATGCCTCTTTCACCTGAAGAATGTGCTAGGATCATGACTTTTCTGGAACTAGGCATCAGTATGCGTCGTACTGCAAGAATGGCGGGTGTGACGTTACGAACGGTCCAGAAGGTGAAGCGAAGGTACGAAGAGACTGGAAACCATTTGAGGTGAGATCGGGACTTCTTGATGGCCAAGCCATCACGAAGTCCCGATCTCAACCCGATTGAGCACGCCTGGGATGAGCTAGGGTGGCTAGTCTGAAGCCGCAGACCACCACCTACCACCCTCAGGGCACTAAAACACGGGCCTGATAGAAGAATGGGAGAATATTCCCCAACATCGGCTCCGAAACCTCGTGTTCACTATGCCAAATCGACTCGAAGCTGTAAGCAGAGCCCGAGGAGGCAATACCAGTTATTAAAAAATAAATAACATGTAAAACATACTTGTAAATGTTAATTGAGTTTTATGACACTAAGCTAAAGATGGCTATTTTTATTGTTTTATCTTTTTTTAGACTTAAAAATGTTAATAATGTATAATTTACTTTAGTTTCAAAGAAAGCTGATAAAAATTGCTGCAAAACGTTTTTTATTTTAAATCTCTAACTTCTATAGTTTAGAAAAAAAAAATATTAAAAGTGTAGTACTTAGTTTTGCAGGCCATGTAGGTGTATATGTAGCATTGTCAAGATCGGGTTGCGGAGAAAATCAGTACGTTCTTCTGTCACAAGAAAATAAAACTAAAAATATAATTTGCGCAGAAGTACTTTAAAATATATTATTTTAAAAACTTCTTAATCGCGATCATAATAACAAAAATTGACGCGGACGAAGTCGCGGGCAACAGCTAGTATATGATAAATAAAAAATATATAAAAGTGCGACAGCACAGCGTTATCGGTTTATATTTTTATGCAAGTTTCAATCTGTTTATTACTTTGCGTTTATGTTGGTATTCCTTTAAGATGATTATTAAAATTAACTAACACCGACTAGTTGTCAGCTACTAGTGTTGCCTATACCATAGACATTGTTTTAACATAATAATAAATTGTTCACTATTAATATACAAAATAAATAAGCCGCTATTGTGGACAGAAAATTCGTTATGCTAGTAATATTATGCTCAAGACAACAAAATTTATTATTTTATCTAAGCCATAGGATTCAAAATATATGTTGCGTTTAATTTACATATTATTTCTTGTGACACCTTAGTATCCCTCCTTATGCTGAACCCCCAAAAGTTTCAAACTTCATGACAAAATATAATCATAAACACGAGAGAGTAGATTTATCAAAAGTGTTTCATTTCGATGTATGTATGTAACTGTAATCAGATCGTACACCCAGCCGATCTGTTTTCAATGGCAGTGAAATCGGTTGCAATACAAACGCTTGGATGACGTCACCCATCAACTGCCGATACTTATCTACGCGGCATTTAAAACGTCCACCACAAAATTATTGGCATTTAGCTTTCATTAGGCATTTGCTTGAAATGAAAGCCTTTCACGGGTCGACAACAGCGTTTTCATAAACGGCCGACGGCCCACCAAAATAATTATTCGCTATATCAACGGCTGATATTAAGATATACACATTGAAATTGAAACACCTTATCCGCTATGCTTAATTTATATTTTATATCTTGTGACACCCAGGGATTTAAACGTTATGACAAAATAGTATAATAAACGCGGGTAGATATGTAAAAAGTGTTACATTTTGATGTAGGTATACAGTAACTGTATTCAGATCGTGCACCCTCTGTTATCAATGGAAGTTAAACCAGTTGCAATACAAACGCTTGGATAACGTCTTCCATCAACTGCCGATTCTTACCTACGCGGCATTTAAAACGTCCACCACAAAATTATTGGCATCGATCTTTCATTGGGCATTTGCTTGAAAGCGTTTCACGGGTCGACAACAGCGTTTTCATAAGCGGCCTTCCAAAATATTTATTCGCTATATGAATGCTTTCTATTAAGATATACACATTTAAATTGAAACACCTTATACGGATCTATTTGCGCTTAATTTACATATTATTTCTTGTGACACCTTGGAACTCAAACGTCACGACAATATCGTATATTAAACGCGGGTAGATCTATAAAAAGTGTTTCATTTTGATGTAAGTATACAGTAACTGTAATCAGATCGTGCACCCTCTGTTTTCAAAGGTAGTGAAAACAGTTGCAATACCAACGAATGGATGACGTCACCTATCAACTGCCGATACTTATCTACGCAGCATTTATAACGTCCATCACAAAACTATTGGCGTCGAGCTTTCATTAGGCATTTGCTTGAAAGCGTTTCACGGGTCGACAACAGCGTTTTCATAAGCGGCCGACGGACCACCAAAATAATTATTCGCTATATGAACGCCTGATATTATGTGACACACACTTCGGTAATTAATGTGAATCAATGGCGGGACGTGCGATTGATTCGGCCCGGAGGCAAGCCGATCAATTACGATAATTAGCTTCCAGATCTATATTGCTGACGTTACTACAATTATGCAAATGGTTAAGTTTATTTGCTGAGCAATATCAGACTGGTCCATACTGGTTGGATGGGAGGCGATAACACTGGTGGGGTAACGTGCGGTGAGGATGCAGGAATTCCTGTTTAATATAAACCTACCTACAAGATACCTAATCATTAAAAAAAATAAACTTAGGTAGGTACTAATACATTTATGATATTACATAACGAAAACTTCTTGGAGGTAGGGCAGTTATGTCACTAGCTTTGTGTGCTCAACCGAATAGGTTTAACTAAATAATGAAAAAATAAATAAGTTACCTCAAAAATTATACTGAATCTGTTTTTATTACACCAGGATTTGAACAGCAAACACCACACAAGTCAGTACCTCATATTGACACGACCACACCACCTATCATCCAGTAAATATAATTTTTCTACCAATTAGCAGGTATTAAAGAAATTTATCCAACAATAAATATTTTGTCATTGTTCTTATTCTCTCACTCAATCGTTTTTTTTTTAAAAAGGTGCTTGTTATGTCCAGTTCTCTCGTCATTTTGAGAGCCTTATTATTTCTTGATCGGCTACTATAATATTCCAATATAACAACTACTCTTACCATTTCGATTGGAACATTGGAGTTAAAGGAAAAACGATCTCGATATAATTGTGGACTTCAGATCTCTAGAACTAAAAAGGAAAGGAGGATAAAAATAATTTTCATTAAGTACCTACATTGTTTGTAATTTTTTTTGTTTTTTTTTTATCTGTGTACATTTCTAAAACTGTTGGCGCTATTGAGTTAGCTTAGACTTTAGAACATAACGATTGTTACTTTTAAAATAATATAACTTTTGAGAAAATATATAATATTTTCTCCTTTATTGTTATCTTATTGTTATTTTTACCTATATTGTTATCATCGTTTATCTAAATTGACTTTTGTGATTGGTTTCAATCATGGTTAAGATTGTAAAAGATATAGTAAAAGCTTTAAAATTTAAAATCCTTTTTATTTATTTATGTAAAAATTTAATAATGTCATTACAACAAAAGTAATATAAATTAAAAGTATAAATAATTTTCGATCCATTTTTCGTCATTGTCATTTCTAACAAGAAATAGATCACCAGACAAATTGACATAGAAAGTCAATTTGTTTGGTATTTCAACCTGCCAATTTACTATAAACTTCTGTTCTGGGCTAGAAACTAAGCCTTCAACAAACAACTAGTAAGCCTTCCTGCAGTGAACCTCAGAGCTTGAGACTCGCTCTATTAAAGAAATTCCTAGCATACCTCGGCCCATAGCTCTGAGTGACTTCTAGTTTGTTCATTAACTGTTTGAGAACACCTAAGATTTAGCTCGACAATAAGAATTCATTACTACTAAGGTGTTGTGGGTAAAATAACTAAGGAAGTAAGTTTTTAATTGACAAGTAGAGTTTACAATCGTTACAATAGTTATTCCGTGTTTTGTTCCTCTTATGTAAACGTCATTTCAATTTGGAGTAAAAGAGACGAAATATGCAATCATTTTACGGAGCTTATTCTTTGTTTATTTGTAAGGTATTTGTGACAATGTATACGTAGGCAACCACACAAGGCTCGCAGGCCTGAAACGCCAATGACTAACAAATAATAATTGTTTGTAAACCAACAACAATTTGACGAAATCTTTAAGTTTTTCATATTTTTCTTATAATACGAAAGCGTGACCACTCGTTAAATTTAAAATTTGAGGTCATATCTGCCTAGGTTTGTTGTTAGCAACATACACTATTAATTATTGGGTCCTATGAAATTGACGTTTTTTTCTCACTTATTAATAGGTGTATTACTTCTAAACGTCTATACCGGTTGTTAATATTATTATACACCTTTAATTAGGACTATGCTACTTTTTTCCTTTTTAATGTCTGCTATATTTAGATAGTGAAACAAACACACTACTCTACAATTTTTATAGTTTTAACATAAATAGATGCTAAAAAAATTAAAAAAACCTTAGTATGAAAATAAAATTTTATAAAAAATCTTCATACCAAAGGTCAATTTCATAGGTAAGGACCTAATACATTAAAAATACTTACATATATAAATAAAAAACTTTTATATTTCAAGCGCAAGGCATAAGAATTCAAAGTTTGAGCTTTGAGAACTTATAGATGCATTGTTTTATCTAACATTGTTTCCTAAATAAAGGTACGTATATAATTATGTTGTATACTTATAAACGCCTCATTGGCCGAATGCCCATAGGCCAATCAAATGGTTTGTGATCACAAACCTGCATTTGGCAAGCTTGGTGATTGAACCATTACCCATCAATTATAGTGATGACTTGATTTCAATAATGAGAAGAAGGCCCTTTGCCTAGCATTGGGACAGTCATAAGCAATTTTGTTTTATTCTCTATATAGGTATATGTATCTCGTAGGTAGGTATTTGACCGCGATCTCACCTGGTGGTGGTAAGTGATGATGCGGCCTAAAATGTAGCATACTTGACTAGACATTACCAGCCGCTCTAGACAAGTGGCACAACGCTAATAGAAAAAAAATATATAATGGTTTATTGTATGTGATCGAAGTAAACGTCATTTATATATGTATCGTTGACTTACCCGTACAATACGGGATTGACATAAGTCAATGATACGATAATCATTCTTTTTAATTTCTATTCTGCTAGCGTAATACCACTTGTCTAGGAGGGTTGTTCACCTTTGCCATAAAAATTTCCAAGTTGTTCGTATCAGGATAAGGAAACGTATACTATTATTATCATTATTTGCTTTAACTTACGCTTTAAACCTATAGCAGTGTCAGCGCACATATAATCCGTACAAAGCGTTCCATTTCAAAAGTGAACACATCGCACGGTATCCACAACACACACAATCTACCACTTAGTTGCAATGAACTGTATCAAACAAATAAATAACTACCATAAGCAGTTTTGTTGGACGTAATACTGCGTTAGCAGTCATAAAAACGGCAAGTTCTGAATGTAAACAAGGGTTGGGCTGGTGAGATGTACGAACCGCAATGCACCAAAGTAGGTGACGCGGCTTCTTGTGGGGTGACACGGACTCGTTTATCAAAGTCAATATCGACAGACGACGACGTTCAGACACACACATTATAGCTGGCACCTTGCTTCGTAAGTATACATATAATGACTTGTCCTGACTGACTGACTGATTCATCATCGCCGAGCCTAAACCGCTGAAGCTAATTAGAGAAGCTAATTAGAGGACAAAAGGTTATTGAGTGACGTAACCAGCCACTAAGAAAGGATTTTACGAAAATCACACACATAGGGGGTGAAAGTTTCTATGAAAGTCCGTCAGTTTTGAAGTAAATTACATGGAAATTGGTATTTGGGTTTTTGGAAAGAAATAAAGAATGTCGTGTCTCCCTAATTTTGTTTATTTTCCTTTTAAGAAGTAAAAAAGGAAAGAAGGTTATTTTTGGAGAAATCGTTATTTTTAAAGTAATAACTATTAAAATTAATATTTTAATCGATCTATAGATTTTTCAACAAAATAAAGAATGACGTGTTTTAGCATGTTTCGAAAAGGCTCTCCTAGAGAGGTGAAATCTGACATTTTTAAAGTTTAATCCACGGACTGACTAACATGAACGTACTTTTAATAATTTTGGCTTTTATTACAAACAATCACGTAGTGTAGCCTACGAGAGCGAAGCCGCGAGCTAAAGCTAGTATCTACTCGTATGTACAAAGTTTGTAAGATTTAATTCGGCGCGGGAGTTGTAATGGATGGCGGCCGCGACTGGCGCAACACTTGTGTGTTTGCCGTTGGCCTCAAACAGCTTTTACAGCGTCATCAGATTGTTGTTTCAACCGCCTCTGTGGTCTAGAGTGTAAGACCACCGGTCCCGGGTTCGATTCCCAGCGTAGGGTACCTACATGTTTGTGTACTCAGTTTGGTTGGTGGCAGGGCTTCTTTGTCCGCCTGGCTAGCTACCACCATCTTATCTAAATATGTCGGCACATCAATGTTTGTAGTATTGTTGTGTTCCGGCAGCTAGAGATAAGATAGCCAGTGCCTCAGTAGTTGAGGTTCCGGGTGAAGTGCGCTTCCACCTTCGGTCTTATCATCACTTTACGTCAGTAGCTGTGCTCTCCACAGCTCAAAAATAAACGTCCTAAAAATGGGCGCTAGAAACTGCACAGCTTTAATAGAAGTGACGATAATTAAAAAAGAAGTATGTCGTTACCAAATGAGTACAATTTTATAATTCAAGACATTTACAATTAAAAAGTTCTTAACCCGAAACACACTTCTATGCGGTGCTGAAAACAAACCTAAGTAGATCAAGAAGAATGATTATGAAGTTGATTGTTATTTTTCATTATTTGTGTACCGTAGCTCATCATCTCAGCCAAAAGACGTCCACTGCTGGACAAAGGCCTCCCCCAAGGATCTCCACAGCGACCGGTTTTGTGCTGCTCGCATCTAGCGGCTTCCCGCGACCTTCACCAGGAGGCCTGCCCACATTGCGCTTTCCGGTACGCGGTCGCCAATCAAGGACTGCTCCGCCCCAGCGGCCATCAGTTCTAAGAGCAATGTGCCCTGCCCACAATTTATGTACAAAGAAAGAAATACAACGCGCAACAGCGAGACAAATCTAACTTTTGTATCGTATTCGATATTTTCTAAAATTAAAAACGCGAGTCACGACGGCTCCCCACTCCCCAGCCTCGAGTCTCGAGATGGCCGCGTACTATTAAAAATAGAGAAGTTGGAAGCGTATTTCAGTTGTCATATTTCACGGTTTGGCCGATCCTGTATAAACACGTTCCGCGTTCAATCATCCCGCGATAGGCGGCGCCAGCACGAATAAATCATGCCGCTCACTTTTTCACCTGCCACACACAAAGCTTTTGCACTGAAACTTGATTCGGGTTATTTCTGACGAAATATCAGCCTATTTGTTATACTATTGATGGGAACGCACGTGCGCTGTGTAAGTTTGTACTTGTTGACGAGAGGGATTGAGTGAAAATTGCTTCCCTACAATGTGCATAGAATTTGATGCTAACCGCTTTGAATCTGCTCACTGTTGTTGCCCCTGCTTCGAAAACGATATTCAAGTGGAAATTGTTTATCTAACATCAGGCTTTTGGTGTTGTTGTGCAGGATTTTGGGGGATTTGAAGGGTACAATTTAACGGTGCCTGTTAGAAAGTTAGTAGATCGAATCGAATTTAAATTAATAAAAGTGTTCAAACTCATCAAACATCTATCGCCACTGCGCCAGTTTGCACATATTGAATTCCTCGTTTTATAAGCGCGAAAAATCGACGACTAAGTACGTAAAGGAACAAACTGATCTGTATTACCAAACATTTAAATATAATATTAGTAAGGTAAATAGCCTGTATACTATCTTACTGCTGGCCAAAGGGCTCCAT
The DNA here is from genome assembly GCA_949315975.1 of Eudonia truncicolella. Taxonomy (NCBI): domain Eukaryota; kingdom Metazoa; phylum Arthropoda; class Insecta; order Lepidoptera; family Crambidae; genus Eudonia; species Eudonia truncicolella. Next base: position 7,034,280 of record OX438831.1, on the reverse strand, counting down.
CATTAAGATTGAAAATAAAACCAATAAGTACCTATAGTTGTAGCAAAAGATAATATAAATATTTATAAAATTTATAAAATACAGTGAAAAAATTAAACGCCCACCCGACCAAGCCAGGACTCTCTCTTAACACAAAAAATATTAAAAAGCAGTGACAAAATTCAGCGCTTACGTCAGCCTTCCCGGTAGCATAGCGGTCAGAGCGGCCGCCCAGATTGCGGAAGACCCAGGTTCGTTTCCTGGCTGGGTCGGGTGGGCGTTTAATTTTTTCAATGTATTTTATAAATTTTATAAATATTGAATTAAGCTTCAGTGCAGCAAGCACTTCAAAAATAAAAAGTAAAAAAAGATAATATGAGAAAAAAAGTTAAAACAATATTTCTCAAAATATGTTTGACTCACATTGGCATGCCATGGGGTGCGGGTTCGAATCCCGCTCGTGGATTTTTTTTCAACATTGATCATTTCTGATTAAGTACAACTCGTTAAATTGAAAAAAGACAAAATGAAAAAAAATGCAAAATTACCAACAAACTGCTCTTGCACTTTGGCCATACAGAATTTAAATATTGTACAAACAATTGTATACGCATATAAAATATAAATAAATAAATAAATATATAAATATATAAATATAAATATATAAATAAATGTACGCGCACAATCGTTTTAATCATAAAAACGCATTGCCGCGCACTCAATAAGTTACCAGTTAACGTACCATCAGCTCACAATTTGCGTAGATTTTCAACATGAACGGTTTACGGGACCATAAATATCGGCTCTACCACCTCGGTGAGTAAGAAAAAAATTACGAAGTATAACTCATCCCTGATTTAGGTATTTTAAATTATTTATAAAATTTATAAAGTACAGTGAAAAAAATTAAACGCCCACCCGACCCAGCACTGACCGCTATGCTACCGGGAAGGCACTGTGCCGCTATTAGCACTCAAAAAATTAAAAAGCAGTGACAAAATTCAGCGCTCACGTCAGCCTTCCCGGTAGCATAGCGGTCAGTGAAGCTAGCCGGATTGAAGACCCAAGACCCAAGAACCCATGGAAGACCCAAGTTCGATTCCTGGTTGGGTCGGGTGAGCGTTTAATTTTTTTTTTCACTGTGTTTTATAAATTTTGTAAATATTTAATTTAACTTCAGTGCACCAAGCACTTAAAAAATAAAAATTAAAAATTCATTTTAAATTATACTAGTACTCATGTTGTCAAACTGAAAGGAAAGTGCTAATTTACCAACAACGTGATACAGAATTTATTGTAAACAAAAAAAAAATTAACGTACGCATGTAAAAAATAATAATAAATGTACGCCCACAATTGTTTTAATCATAAAAACGCAATGCCGCGCACTCAAAATGTCGCTATGTCACCCGTTAACGTACCATCAGCTCACAATTTGCGTAGATTTTCAACATCAACGGTTTACGGGTCCATAAATATCGGCTCGAACACCTCGGTGAGTGAGTAATAATTCAATTATGGCATAAAGCGAGTCGCACATAGGCCGTGATAGCGCAATCTTCGTGCGCGATCTAGCTAGGAAACTCGTCTCATTGCGGTGTCGATAAGTGCTTATTTCAGACCGCATAATGCTGTGTACGCGTTTGCGATAGCTAAATCCATATATTTCGTATCTTTTGTACGATGTGTGGTTTTGTATGGTGGGGTCGTTGTGAGTCTTTGTTTGGAGGTAATATCAACAGTGGTAAATGCTTTCTTACTCGCACTTGTACTTGTCAGTTTCATTTCAAATAAGCATTCAGTTTAGCATTTTTATTTATACATTCAAAGCCACGAAACAGAGAACCGAATTTGGTGTTAAAAATGAATGATGAATGTGAATCAATTATAACAAATATGAAACAAATGTAAACTATTTTACCTAGTATTTATTATTATTTTATACGTGCTATAAAACCATCAGGATAACCTGCATTTTTTCGCTCATTTGGAACGGTTACGTATGGGGCCAGATTGCGGTTCGAATACCATACAAGGCAGTAAATTTATTATCTCGTATTTTCTATCCTTCTTGTTTTGTTGTTCTTACAATACCAAAGACGCACTCGGAGTTCTATAGTAGCTGACTAGTATACTAGTAGTAATCTACTATAGTACGCCACGTTAATAGTAAAAGCTGTTTAAGAAAACTGTGTAAGATCAGTATAGCTTGCAATGCTGCTCTAATGCTAATTGAGAAGTTTCATAAACAAAATTAGACCAATGTCACTGCGCTGCAATTCCGAATCATTTCTTGATGCTGTTAAATGACTATTTAGTTATATATAATTGTCACGTACACAACAATGTAATCTCAATAGCCATAATACTTACGTCTAAGCGTCTTGCTTGGAGAATTGTGTCGACCTGTAATCTTTTATATGTAAATTTATAAAGTCTCAATGGGCGGCTGATAAAAATACCGGCTTAACCCCTATTGTTGTGAAATTGTTTTCGTATCGTTACTGGATGTAATGGTTTGCGTTGATGTTCCTTTCGAGGTAATTTTGGCGAAAACAAATTCGTTGTTAAAAGCCGTTGTTGATCTTTATTGCTTTATTTTTGGCGAACACCGACTCCGTGAAACTTTTGGTTCCATTCATTTATTAGCTTGCCACATGGATAGTAATGAAAACGTAAAAAAATAAAAATAAACTTAACATGTCCATCCACTTCACCAATTTTGTAGGGGAATGCCGCTGGAAAAAATCTCATCTTCAAAACTATATAATAAAAGAATGTACTTCATTCAGATACCCGATTGTCATTTTGGTTTTTATACTGACTCAACAACGCGAAACCCTCAACAACTACGCAATAATCTATGAACCGCTGTGTAAGATAGAAATAATGCAAAACAGATTCCAAAACACTAGAGCTATGAGTATGATAGCGGGTGGAACGAGACTAGGTCCGATAAAGTTCTCAATTTCGCCAGCCACTAGCTAATCGTCTAGGGGAGATCTAATAACTGAGTCGAATTTACATAAACAGAGTCGTGTCTTGCGGCTGTTATCATTCAATCAAATGAGATTTTGCGATACCCACCGCTACACCTGTTATGGGTTCCAACCCCAAAATTTGGCTTACCGACAAAGATTTAATAATGATTTTGTTAGGATTGCTCCCAGGGAACTTTGTAGTTGTTTTGATGGAGTATTCCGTTTCATAACATTGTATGGTAATAGTGGTGGTTTTGGGTACAATGAAAGTGGTTTCTGTGCTGTTTTCAAATGTTAATGTTAATTTTAATATTTTAACTAAGGAATGCGCGATAACAATTGATTTTTAAAAGTTACCTGGAATACGTGTTTATAAAGGGCACACTTTAATTATAGTATTAATATTTATAAAATGTTTTTGTTTTGTTTATATAATTTTAACGCAAATTTTGTTGCGAAACAAATTACAAAAACACAAATGTTAAAAAAATTTCCACGAGCAGGTTCAGATGTTAATGACGGTAGTTGTTGACATTGAATAGACTCCTTTGGCTTTCAAAGTAAAAAGTAAATAGTGTTTAATAATTTCGGCGGGCTGGTTAGAACCACGATAGCTCAATTGGAAGAGCACCTGACCCGGTATGCCAGACGGGTGCAGGTTCAAATCCTGCTCGTGGAATTTTTTTCAACATTTGTTTTTTTGTAATATTAATATTTTATACATTGAATAATGATTATAAATTAATGATATTTAAATAGACATAACTACCTACCCAAATTTTAAGTGTCTGTACAACGTTAACACTTAATGTCAATGTAACAAAGACTATATTATCCACGGATTACTAGATGTGTTACTATAAGCTTACTGGGCACGAAGACACAATATTATTGTCTGTCTCTATGCCCAGTAAACCTTAGTTAGTAATAACTAACGTTATATAAGGTATCACCTTCCTTCGGTGCAAGTTATACACAAGTTACACGATCATCAAATTCGGTAGTTGACTGGCTAGTCAATAGAGAAACTTTTTAGCAACTGTCAAAACGATTTTTTGATGTGTAACATCTTTCCGCTCACCTTCTATATATACAATTTGTGGGAGCGATTTTGTAGAAAAGGGACGGAAGTTGGGTCGTAACAGTTTGATCCGTAACAGTGTGACCGGCTCGCCTTCTGTATATATACAATAATTTGTGGGAGTGATTTCGTAGTGTGATCGTAACAGTGTGATCATAGGATATCAGTGTGACATGTCTTCTAATGAGTATTCACTGCTTTCTCTCTAATCTTATCTAATCTGATCTAAAAATATATGGAGTCGAAAGCGCGCAATCGCGCGCTATTTTGAAAATTTAAAATCTATAGTAATTATAACAAGACATATTATTATGAGACATATTGTGTCATCATTTAGATATGTCAAATGTGTTCTAATGAGTATTTACTGCATTCTCTTTAAAATTTGTAAAAAAATATACGTCATTGTTTTCAGAATATAATGATAAAATTGCATTACTAAGGTGAGATGTCAAATGTTACAATTTTATTAATAGAAATTGTATCGGAACGGTGTACTATGACGTCACTATTTTGTTCTGTCAATTCAGTGTTTATTAATAACTTTTTAGGTAACAGAAATTCATGCATAAATCAATTAAATAAATTGGTCAATGTTCTATAGAACTGTCACATGATTTCATTAATTGGTTTAATGTTCTGGAATTATTTGTTGCTGCTGTCAACATCCCTATTTTGCAAAATATAATGAAGCTTCTATGGAAAGTTCGATATTTCCTAGTAACCCATTAAAAAATCCTATTCAACCGTTCTTTGTTAGCCAATGATTTACTCAGTAGTTAACTATGGAAGGAGGATTACAAGAATAAACCCCAAAATAAAATCTAGGCCTTTATCTGTTTCTTCGTCAGAATCAGTCCATTCAGACTCATGTAATATGACTGGACGGTGGAATAATTCAGTATGCTCAACATCCGTATAACTTTTGTTTGCAAGCCCGTCGGATTATACCGATTGTTATGTTTTGTATCTAAAGTTGATAGGGTTGTGCTAAATTATAATATACACCAAAAACGTAAAGTTAATATATTTAGTATATATAATTTTGCATGTAACGAAAAAATCAAATTCTGTAGTCAAATAGTAAATCAAGTTTCAGAAATTATTATAGGCAAGTCCAATTTAACTCTTTATTTTTTTAGTACTTAGTTCTGGACTAGGACCTGGCCTTACGCTTTGGTGGCTGAGTAGCAAAGCACTTTTAGCAAGCGTGGTGCTTAAGCCAATACTTATAATAGTAGCGATGACTTGATTTCAAAGAGTGGGAAAGTTTAAAGGCTATTTTCTAGGACCTGGCTAACTTACGGCTGACTTTTAGAGCACAACAGTGTGTGTAATATAATTTCTCGGCCGTTTTCAGATACGACAACTAGTACTGTTAGGGTCCTAACTTGGACTATATATAAATTAAAGACGGACTGTATTTCATAGGCTTTACTCGTACGTTATTATTATTGACCGTAAACAAAGGGAGACGCGCGCTATGCCTACGCTGGTCTCGGCCGATCTGTCTTGGTGGCATCCGTGCGTGCCTCGCCACCCGCGCCCGCGCGCCGCAGCCCGACGACCGACGACTGGAGCCGAAGCCTCCCGAAGGCCCCCGTGCTCCAACAAGTACTCTGCTTAATCAAGGGTTTAACTTATGTACATTATACACACCATACACGTCAGGCTACAAATAAAACAAAGTATTATATTAATAATAATAAATAATTTATTTATTCAGGTAACTTACACCCATACAAATTACAATAAAATATCACATTAACAAAATAAAATCAAAAATCAGATTAAAAAAATTAACATTAACATAAAATAAAATAAAAGAGAAATTCTAAAATTCGAAAGAGGGTAAAACTTTGAGGTTACATCCATAAGAGAAGCTCAATTTCGGGTGCGGTGACAAAAGCGAAAATAAATCTGTACTTAGGACCACTGCTCCCAGGTGATGGTGAATAAGATGATGATTGAGATGATTTTTGGCGATATCTCACTTTGTATCTATATCTTGAAGATAACGTTATGTTACCCATGCGTCTCCACTTGGCCTTAGTCTTTCCCTGCAGACAACTTTCTCGACGACAGTGATTATTTTCGTGGCTTAGAAATACCCTCGTTTCAACTTGCCATCTCTTTGCTGAGAAAAATGGAAATAGCAAAAATAGCAAAATTTTAATTCAAAGGCAAATAAAATAATAAATATTAAATCAAACACAGTGCAATGGAGAGAATACTGTTCATTCATTAAGTCCGTTGCGAAACTCATATTAGCCAATGAATTTGGAAGCGAGTCAGCATATACGATGAAAAGAGAACAGGGCACGGACACGAATATCCGGCACACCACTAGTAACAAATAAGTTTGTCTGAGCGCGCGCTCAAGGCGCTTTGTCATCGCGTATTATAGTGGTAAGCTCACACGAGATACCTACATGCTGTATCCGTAGTTTGTCGACGCTTGGCTTTGTCTCTGTATGGATGCAGCGGATATCAGTTTCAATACTTTTATCGATAATAGATAGGCTAGAAATTCCAATCCTTTTATGTAATAGATACGAGTACGTTGGATTCACAACAATGGTAAAATATCGCATTCCTTAGGATAACAGATTTTCAATTGTCATTTAAAAGTTATTTTGCGAAAGGAGTATTTTCCCATTCCTATTAAAACGATACATAACTTACTAACAAATATGACCTATTGAAGGATTAAAAAATTTACCCAAATAATTTATGCAATATATTTGGCTGATGCTCTATTTTTGAAATACGTAAGTGCACGCGTATTAAACAGATTACTTTCATCGTGCAATTTAAACTCCACTCCATAATCTATATAAATAAAAATGAATTGCTAAATGTGTTGCTAATAGCAAAACTCGAGAACGGCTGAACCGATTTGTCTGATTTCTTTTTTGTTGTGTTTGATGAAGTCTGAGGATGGTTCTTATAGAGAGAAAAATCGTAAAAATACGAGGAAAACAGTAAAAACAACAATTTTCTTTTCCCACACAAACCACTCTCTACTGGACCGATTTAAAAAACTCTTTTACCATTAGAATGCTGAGTAACATAGACTATATAAAAATGTCCACCCGTGCGAAGCGAGACGAGCCGCTAGTAATACATATTTTATTTTAAAGAGCTTTTGAACAATTTGCATTACAGCTAAAAAATCTTTTCATATTTGTATGTTAAATAACGCAGTGCAATATGCAAAAAATATGTTTGTTGTCATAATTATGAGACAAAAATGCTTTTACGAACACAGCAAAAGTCTAGAAAAATTAACACTATATTAACATCAAAAGACGTCTAACAGTTAAAACTTTCACAAAACTAAAAATAACTCACTATTACGAAAGCCTGTCTCAAAACTCTCCGCTGACGAAGAAAAGTAAAATTCTAAAATTCAAAAAAAGAAAAAAAAAAGAAAAGTAGAAACTAAAGTAAATTCTCATTTACTCCGTGATAGATAGCAATAACTATTTCATCTGTTCGGGAATCCACTTCGCTGTGCATTTTCGAATAATTCAATCGGCATTGGTCATATGGCACTCCAATTACAAAATGCACGCGAAAGTCGGATTGCAAGCTCGCAATGGTAATCACTCGCCGATTTACTCAGCCAGAAATGACGTTGGAATCGGTCGGCCACGCGTTTTCGTGGGCCACTATCAAAAACTGCAGTCTTGGCCCTTTTGTGTTTTACCATAGTGACTAACGAGGTAGTTTTGTTATGGCTTCGGGAGACACTTTTAGCTGACAAAGGTCTTTTAAAGCTTGTGTTTTGCTGTTTTGTTTTAAAAAGGATTCATAGTAGGGGAAATAAATGGCCATGGTACGATTGTACGAGTAAGTAGGAAGAGATAATATATATAAAAGTATGAAAGTTAAGTATAAAAGTATGTTTACTTTTGTACTCGGCTAATGGGTGGTAGCGATTGTTTTACTTCTGCCTGGCTATGTCCCATCATCTGAGGTTACATACCTTTTTAGGATCTACTCTTGTAAAGTTATATTTTAAATCCAATACGAATGATCGATGGACGAGGACTTTGCCTTGTAGTGAGACTGTAGGCTGTATTTTATTTTACTTTTCCTTTGTGACCATCACCTGAGTCTACCTACCTACATGTTCAAAAATAAATTCTGTACTGTCATAACAACACGTAACTGTAAAACAATGAAGAAACCTACGCTGCGCACACAAAAACCTGAGTGAGCCAATCAGTCGTATTTGCATTTCAGTAGTTGCTATTACAGCATTTTCGCCGCCACACCAAACCCACAATATAAGGAGACCCCAGAAAGTAAGCTTAATACAAACCGCGTTCCAGCAACGCACACACAGACCCTCTCACGGACACGAAATTTCGAACAGTGACGAATCGTGGCAGGTTGTTTATGTGTGCGTTTCTCGAGCGCGTTTGTATGAAGCTTAACTTAGCTTAGCTTAACTTAGCTTAACTTCTGCAGTCTCCTTATTTTGCACCAAAACACCGGCTGACAATGAAATTGTTTGTGAATAAAACCAATCCATCAATCTTCGACTATTTATACAGCAAAAGCCTTTTATGAGGCGTGTATTTTTAAAAAACCTCACTGTCGAATATATGAAAATGTTGTTTTGTATTGCTGATTATGTGACCGGTACGAAGTTATAGACAGTGAGATGCATAAAAAAGTTGGTTCACTTTTCCAAAGTAGTTACGTAATATAATTTAGTCTGTAACGGATAGTCTGCGGATGTTTACGAATGGATATTAGATGGGGTAAGAGTCTCTTAATATAATATATGGTTTTTTTACATCCTTACTGATCGACTCGCCTGCAGTGAATGCGTCAGGGCATTGAGTTTCTGGGCATTGAGATTTTTCTGTTGTACTGCTTTAAAAAATAATAAATTAATAAATTTACCAAAATGAAAACTGTAATTCTTGAACGTAACAAAATAGAAACTGAAATTATACGAAAGATACGAATGACTCAAAGGTCCTTGAAGCAGTAATTCATAAACAATTATCCCAGCACGTGCATAAGAACTCTCTTCTCTCTGAATTGCAATCCGGTTTTCGCCCTGCTCACAGTACCAGTACAGCTCTGTTTAAAGTGACTGAGGATGCCAGAGAGAGTATAGAGCGCGGTAGGATCACCGTGTTGGTCCTTATTGATTTCTCCAACGCTTTCAACACGGTTGACCTTGACTTGTTACTCGCCATGCTATCCCATCTTAGTATTTCATCGACGGCTCTGGATTGGTTCTCGGCTTATCTTCGCAATCGTGAGCAAGCAGTTAAAGTTGATCGCAAATTCTCGAAATGGAGTACACTTTTAACAGGTGTCCTACAAGGAGGTATCCTGTCCCCGCTTCTTTATTCCTTTTTTATTAACTCTTTAACTCCTCTTGTTCGCTGTTCTCACCATTTGTATGCGGACGACTTGCAATTGTATCGCGATAGTCATGTTACTGACATTGACGCCGCTGTAGCTGCTTTGACGGACGATCTGACCAATCGGTCGAGGCGTTATGGAGTAACGGTGAATCCTATGAAGTGCCAGGACATAATTATTGATAGTCAACGTCAGCTGTGTAAACTTAAATGTCTCTGCTGTCTCACCTGTCACTTATAACGGTGTTGAAATTCCATTCTGCTCCTGCGTCAAAGACCTTGGTTTGCAAATTGACACACTCAGTTGGTCTTCTCAAGCCACCGAAGTAAGCCGGAAAGTCACCGCTGGGCTACGTTCTCTCTACAGGCTTAAGAACTTCCTGCCTCACAAAACCAAAGTTTTGCTCGTACAAGCCCTTATTCTCCCAATTATTGATTATGCTGATCTTCTTAATAAATTGGATCGTCTTCTCAATAACTCAATACGCTTTATTTTTGGTTTACGCAAATACGACCATATATCTTCCTATCGTCTTCAGCTTAAATCGCTGACCATCCCGCAACGTCTTAAGTCCAGACTTCTAACAACTCTATTTTCTATTCTAAATGATCCTAATTTTCCTTCTTACTTAAAATGTAGTTTCAGTTTCCTTAGATCTACTCATGCCCGCCAACTTCGCTCATCAAATAACCACCTCCTCGCCATTTCCTTGCATCATTCAAGATTCGTTGCAAATTCCTTCACGGTTCAGGCCATTCAATTATGAAACGCTCTCCCCAAAAAAGTCAGACAAGCTCCAAGTAAAATGGTCTTTAAAATACATACATACATACATATAATCACGCCTCTTTCCCGTAGGGGTAGGCAGAGACCACTTCTTTCCACTTGCTACGATCCTTACATACTTGTTTCGCTTCGTCCACTTTCATTATTCCCTTCATACATGCTCTTCGGTTTAGGGTACTCTTGACCTGGCCTTTTTTCAAGACGTCCCTGATTTGATCTCGAAACGTCCGCCTAGGTCTACCCCTACCAACACTTTCATTCACACTCGCCTTATACACTTTTTTCGTCAATCGTTCTTCATCCATTCTCTCGACATGGCCAAACCATCTCAGCATGCCTTTTTCAATTTTTGTCACTACATCTTCTTTCAGACCACAACGTTTCCTTATCTCACTATTTCTTATCCGACAGGATAAGAAATAGTGAGATCCGATCAGGATAACTGAGTGACAACTCAGTTTAACTCCTATCATACTTCTTAACGTCTTTAAAATAATGGTGTATAAACTGTTTCTACAGGAATTAACACCCACGTAAGAGATTCCCACTATCTTTTATTCTGTTATGTTTAAGTATGTTCATGTAGTCTATTTTTATTTAAGTTTTTTTTATGGTATGTATATTATATTCATTATCATCATCATCAGCTCATTTTATGTTCCCACTGCTGGGGCACGAGCCTTTCCTATGGATGGATAGGAAGAATTGGAAATAAACCACCACGTGGGCCCAGTGCGGATTGGTGGTTATATATATTATATTATTATCACTTAATATGTATATTTCAGTTTTTATAAATGTATGTAGTTTATGTTTCATTTACGTTCTTTGTCTCACGGCTTACCAATTTTTCTGCCTAGCCCTTAGGTCGACTGGTAGAGAATGCCATTTGACATTAAGTCCGCCTTTTTGTACTTTATTTATTGTATTGTGCAATAAAGATTAAATAAATAAAATAAATACGAAAAGGTTGAAAAGGTTGCAGTTCAAAGTTGCCTTGCATATAAGACGCCGCAGTATTAATGCCAAGAGCTGGGCATAAATATTGCAAGCAATTACAATAAGAAGCGAGATCGTGGAAAATCACTGAGTAGCGAGGCAATTAGCGGCCGAACGCCCAACGGAAATAAATAAGGATATTAGCTTCCCAACGCAGATCCAACTGTGATAAAATTATATTAATTCTCCTTATACTTAAGTATATTTTGGCGTTTATTATTCGAAATCATTTAGTGCTTAGAATAAAAATTATTTTTGGAAAGAAAGAGATTTCTTTTGGCTACTCATTGAATTTACAGCGTCACCGAACGTTTTGTGGGCGGCAGGGAAATGTTCCTCAAGCTGTGTGAAACAACACCCTCAAAGGGTTTCTAGAGGGAATATCATCACACAAGCGTATCCCCGTAGAATCTAGTAGGGTTACTAGATTCTCCGAGGAGTTTGGATCGGAAATTTGGATTAACATTTGATAACGATGCTAAGAAGATTGTGAGTGATAGTGAGAGTTTGATTTTTCACCATTCAATCACGTTAAAACGAGAAATTGTATGATTAATCTAATCTAATAAACGAAAATTTGCCTGAAAAAAGTACAAATCACCTCTGATTTGTACTTTTTTCAGGCAAATTTTTGTTTTCATTAACTTTGTCGTCATCATCATCTTCATCAGCTCATTTTATGTCCCCACTGCTGGGGCACGAGCCTTCCCTATGGATGGATAGGGAGAACGGGCCATAAACCACCACGCGGGCCCAGTGCGGATTGGTGGTTGTTAACGACTGCTAATGCAGCCGGGACCAACTGCTTTACGTACCTTCCGAAGCACGGAGGAGCTCGAGATGATACATTTTTCACCCATCCGACAACCGGCCTTTGCGAAAGTTGCTTAACCTCAGCACTCACAGACCGAGCGCGTTAACCACTGTACCATCGAGCTCCTCTTCGAACTTTGTCAAATGTTAAATAATACTTACACTAGGCGCACTTTTATAGTGCGCCTAGTGTAAATATTATTATTGTGATTATTATTAGTGCTGAGTTGCAATTACTTCAGATATTTTTTTGTTGTCGTTGACATAATCGACGAATGATGACTCTGTAAAAAGTGTATAAAAGATAAAACTGTCATAAGCGGGAGTCAAACTCACAAACATCCGGAAACCGTGTGACTATCCTTTAAACTGAGGTACAGATACTTTAGATTCTATATATATTTTATTTTATTTTTTGTGTTTAGCTATAAGCCTTCATTGTTTCTTTAATGTATGTAGACACCTTTACCACTTTCTAGAAATAATGTAACGTAATATTTGAAGTGTTTAAAGTCGTTAAACAGATTTTTCTATTGTAATCAATGTAAGCCGCCAGATTTTAATTCAATGTTTTCTTGTTCAATTAACCTTTTCTAAAGTGTTGCTGCTGTTGGCTGCAGTTAGTTACAACTTCACCGGAAATTTATGGGAAGTGAGAACCTTAATGGGTTCTTAAGAAAAAAAAGATACTAACCTGTAACTAAGCTGAAATAGTTTATTGAGAAGCTCAATAGCGCAGTGGTAACTTTACTCGTCTGCAATTTTATTGGTAAAATTAAGTAACTTTCGTAAAGGTCGGTCATTAGATGGGTGACCAAAAAGTTATCATCTCGTTATTATAAGTTGTTTTTTTTGTTTTTGAGAGAGTATGCTGACGACCTCATGTGGCCTTTTCAGCGTAACCACACTTTTTTAGGGGCGGTGAAAACTTAATGGATCAGAGGAATGTCATCATCACACAAGCGTGTCCACTATCCCTACTAAATTTTCTGAGGGTTCGGATCGGATCGGGGCATCTCGAGTTCCTCCGTCCTTCGGAAGGCACTTAAAGCCGTTGGTCCCGGCTGCATTATCAGGCGATAACAACTACCAATCCGCACTGGGCCCGCATAGTGGTTTACGGCCCATTCTCCTTTTCCATCCTTGGGGAAGGTTCGTGCCCCAGCTGTTGGGACATAAAGGCTTGTTATGATGAGTTAGTTGAGTACCCTTTTATTTTGCCTGAAACGGCTAACAAGCGGTCCACCTGATTAAGATTCAATTAAATCCAATAGGATGTTTGTAACGCACGAAAGGCTTAAATAACTTTAGTTATTATGCCTTAATGCCTTTTTGTTTTACTGGATCTCATACCATTATGCATCGCAATATTCTTATTGCATTGTAATATTCTCTTTGTAGCTGAACCTTCTATCCTTATAAACTTAATCTATATTTGCTTGGCTGCATACTCAGAGGACAATTTAGATCTAAAATAAAATTGTTACGTTATACAAAATCTTTTAGATCTACAGAAGAGCATAAAATAATGCTGAAGCGTCGTTTGTCGAACGGATAGATGCTTAGGTTGGATGTGTTAAGTCGTGATTTTATTCCCATAGCTCCGTGCGACTAGTGACGTAAACACTTTCATTAGCATGCGTATTTATTAGCTATTCTGAATGGGTTAACAGGGACATTATTAATTTCCTGATAGCGCATTAAAGATATTTTCTTCCTCATTTATCTTTAAAAAATATGTGTGCTAGAATAGCCATTTTTATGTGTAAGCTGCATAGAATTCAAGCCTCAGATCGAAAGGGCAAGCAAATGGCACACGGGACCAAACCGTGATTAGATTTGGGACTTCACTGGGCAAAATAACTGTACCATTTCTCAGAAATATTGTTCTGCGAAACGCTTTATGTACCTGCGGTAGTTCCATTGTGATTAGCAACCAATAACGATATTGGTGTATGGAAGCAAAGTGGTAAATCAGTGAAAGTACTGTGTCTGTGAAATAGCTGTTGTGATGCGTTAGCTTAGCGATACAGTACCCGACGGCACCAGCCTTCGGGTAGCTTTGTATGTTAAGCAACTTTTGCAATGCTGGTTTTCCGGATAGGTGACTAAATAAAGTAGATATATCTCGAGTTCTTAGACCTTAGGTTGCGGTTGTTATCAAATGGCGCAAAACCCCAGCTGCCTTATTTGTACTAGCCCGTCGGTTTTCCCTATTGATCATATGACTTTAGCATACAGCGGGACGTTAATAGTTTGATTATCATAATGAAATGTAGAAATTCTGTTAGAAAAAAATCCAAGAAGTAAATTAAAAGAATAATAGTGTCACGTGTCTTTTAAAAAGCCGTTAAATAAAATCCTATTATTTTGTAAGTTTGCCAAAGAGAGCTTCTAATTTAGAGCGCTAGACAAAAACAAAGGAACTAAAACATACAATCACCATTTCCTTAAGCGGTCTAATAAACGATTACTCTCTAAAAATATTCTTGGGAATACGAGCCAAGTAATTACTAACCATTCGGAATGATGGTTGGCGATGCAGCATGCTCGAATTTCCTACTCATACTTCAGTAAGGTAAGTATTATTACCGCTCAGTGCTCTTCCGTTTTATTCAACAGTCGGTCCCTAACGCTCCTCTTCGCTAAAACCGATTCCTTGTTACTTGATTTCTGCATTTCGAAAAAGCGTAAATATTTTTCTCTTGGGTGCTTTTGCAGCGATGAAGAATTCAATGGCCGCTTCAACATTCTGAATTATAAAATTGCTACCGTAACAAAACTCGGCGATGTATAAATATAAGTTTTTGTAAATTTGAAATAAGTATTTCATTCGTTTATGCTGACTCCAATTTGTCGGCTATAGAATATGAAGTCCGCTAATCGCAAATATTATACTGACCGCTGACCAGGGATGGATCTTAAAACGACAAAATTGCGGTTAATCAATTGGACCGACTATATTTAATGCTCAAATTAATAGCCGATTCCGAGACTGTGCGCCGAGGATTGGAGAAAAACACGAGTTTTATTTGATTAAGTGGCCTAATCTCATACGCCTCTCGCTTTCAGAATTTAGAAGGTAATCGCCAACCCTAAAGGACTTTGTGGAAAGGGAGAATACAGAAAAATTGCCTCGCGTGAAATGAAAAGTGGAAAACGAACTAACGAATGCCCAATTTTTCTCATCTATCTAAATAAGGAGATGAATTGAAAGGCTATCAATCCTATTCCGCTTTTTGCGATTTTGATAAAAATTGAAACATATTTCGGTTTCTGGCAAAAGCTAAGTACATTCGGCGGTTCCTGTGTTTTTTTTTTCTCTTTTGTAAGAGATTGCGCTAAGTGATCACATTTCGATATTAAACCATTTGCCGAAGGCCGGTGCCGGCTACGTATTTCATTTTACTGAGTGTCTGACCTGAGTTTTGGCGACTTGCTTTTTGCCGGAATTATTTTCCAATCTCTTTATTATATATCTACTGTCAATTCTTCTCTGTTCTTTTTATATCTTCGTAGGTGTATTTATAAATAAAAATGTTATCACATGGAATCGTTGTATGCGTGTAACAAGACCAGTTATCTTTTAATAATGATATAACAACTTGGTAACAATACTCATGATAAGAATTCATCAAATTCCTATCAACTATTTTGGAATAGCTAGAACCAACGACGTGATTTCAGTTTCAAATGGCAGTAAGTCTTGGACTCTTTGGAGTCCACAGACATATACCCTAAATAATGAAATATTTACCTTTACACTTTATTTTTATACCCGCATTCCAAATCTTTAAATTACACGATTTTATGAAATGGCTTTGATTTATAATTATTTTTCATAGACAATAATAGAATAAAATTTAAAAAATATATATGTTTAAGATTATTTCTGAATGCTCAATAACTCTAAATGAACTTTATTCTTTCCGTTCTTACACTAAGACATAACTACTACACAATATATATTACAAATCCTGTACGATAGTTAGTAAATTACACAAGAATTACACTTATTTTATGACGCATTTTTTTACCATTTCCGCTGTCATAGTTATAGCATTCAGAGGAACTTCCCTCTGTCCTCGTTTCCTTCACTCATTAAGTTCATTAACAAAATTCAACGTCAGTATTTTTGATGCTCCCAGCTCGCTTTCAATATTTTCTATTCGTGTAATTTACTTTGTGTTCCGACATCTGTGTAAGCAAGAATATTCCTTAAACGCTTTGAATGTCGATGTTTTATGTTTGAGGTAAATAATTTAGGCACTTGTGAAAAGTTTCTGCTCTTGATTAACGGGGCTCAATTAGGTGCTTTAACTTAAACATTTTCAACAGCGCTTCTGTGTAATTGTTGAGCGTGTTTATCAGTTACAGCTGCAAACTCTAACATAACAAACTCAAAACTTTCATACTTGATCACAAAGAGATCGCATAGAATGTCAGACAATCTGTGAAGTGCCAAAATAAAGCAAGTATCTACATTGGGAAAAGGAATCTTGTGAAATCTCAAACACATAAATACAATGGCCGGATTTAGACTCAAATTTCGAGATTTTAAATATTACAATGTACTTCGTCGAACTGCAGTGCGGGCTCTGTAAATTCCATTTAGCTAAATAGCTTTTGAGAGAGATAAGAATCTAGCCATACAATGCTTCCCTACTTCGAGCGGGAAACTAAGAAAATTGAAAAGAGAGTCGCCAAGTAAGACTGCAACTGCAATCGATAGTACGATTGTAGGAAACCTGAGATTCGAATTACTAATGTCATAAAAATTGAGCGCCGATAAACACTTGAGCGTTTGGAGCTCGGACAAAGTTTTTATGCGAGACAATCCCCTTGGTCTCGCAATCTTGGTTTTAATAAGTATATAACGTTCCCGAGATGTACCTGTGAGGAGAGGATTTACATAATCATTACCATATCTGGCGTACTGGCGCGCGTATTATGCCCTGGAGGTTAATAATGCTATTTTCTCGCCACGTTTTCACGTTGCTATTTCACTTTATCGACCCCCTTTATCTGCGTCGTCATTGTTAGTAGCCACTCGAAGAGAGGCAGCACCTTGCCCTTTCAATGGGTCAGGTTGGGTTGAAGCCACGTGGTCCACTTCAGTTTATTCAATGCTGGCGAGTTATATAAATTGTGAGATAAGAGTAAGACCGCTAATCAACGCGAGTGATATATTTCGTTGCTCGAGTGGAGTTGTTTTAGTGTTTACATTTTGAAACTTCTCTGAATAAATTAATAGCAAAGTAACTGCAAGTTTTTGCTGAATCCGATTGCATGAATTTAAGGTCGTGAAATAATCCTTTATTATAATAGAAAGTAATGATAATACATGACTTGATTAAGTCAAAAATTATCTGTTGGTTAAAACCCTAAACACAGGAGCTGAGACATATCCATTTGGTCCAAAACTCTTTTTCTCACTGCTCTAAATGTATTAAGTCCAAGAAACTTCCAAACTATGTGTGTCTAAAAATTTTAATAAAGATTTTATTAAAGTTAATTTGAAGTGCCGGCGAATACAAGACGTTTTCACGTGCACGATGTTAGTGAGACGGTGCGTATGAAGCACACATGTGCGGAAGTCTGCGCCACTCACTCCAACTCTGATTTAACGGATCGTGGAGTGCGTTCTTCGAAAATAGACACTAAGCACTCATGCGTCGAGGCACTTCGAATTACTTTTTGCATGGCAGAATGAATGGGAGAATCGAACCGACAAAATGGCCCCCTATTGTTGGTAACGAATGTGTCATTTCCAGCTGAAATTTGAACTTGAATCCGTAATTCATATGGGCATGAAATTACGGAGTATTTTTGTAAATTTCATGTGGAATTTATTTGGGAAAGTCTCTAATTAGATAATAATGTTTTTAAGATATTTGTAAATTATTAACACACATTATGTGTAAGTTATTCTTTTTTATATTGCTAACGGGTAAAGACATCATCTGTCTTATTATCTGACATATTTTGTCATCATCTGACAAAGGCCTGTCATCTCACCGAATGGTAAGTGATGACTGATGATAAGGCCGAAGGTGGGAGCGTACTTAACCTGGAATTCTCTACTACTGAGGCACTTCCTATATTTTCTCTTATACATAGTTGCCGAACAACAACAATGCTACAAACATTGATATTTTAGCCACATTTTAGATAAGATGGTGGTGGCTAGCCAGGTGGACAAACAAGCCTTACCACCAACCAAACCGAGTACCTCATAAACATGTACCTCCCGCTGGGAATCGAACCCGGGACCTCCAAGTCTGAAACCGGTGCTCTTACCCCTAGACCACAGAGGCGTTGAATCAGATTGTAACTAGATCAGAGCATAACTTCGAATATTCGTATGTACGAGTATGATATTTTATTATTATTTTCCTTACCTCGTTTTCATTCGTCAGCAGTTTGTGATCACAGATATGATTTAGTATTAAGAACAACTAAAGCTACCGAACGAAGTAACGCAATAACCAATAAATCAAAACTTCCGAAGAAAGTAATTTTGTTTCTATGCTTATGCGATGTTCTGTCCCAAGAGATAACTACACTTTGTAATTTGCTGACTGCGTGTGTCGCGATATAATCGTGCCATTTGTTTCGTAGCTTCTTTTGCTTTCTGCTGTCCTAGTAACGGAATGACTAGGCCGTAATACTTTCGTTTCAACAATCAGGTAGGTATTCCCCGAAATAAACACGGTATATCTTAGAATTTTCACTTGGGTGGTTAAAAGCGCGCTTTGTCACAGAAATAGGACTTTTTCAGTGGAACAGTTACCTTTATAAGGACTTAACGTCGCAGGAAACGGCCTTCTGAGTATACGAGCGCAGGGGCGCCCTCTCGCCGCTGATAACAGAATTATCCGAATGACGCCATCCATCTTTTAAATGTGCACCTTTACTTTTGCCGTGGTGCGTTGTTGGTGCCGCGCCCACGTTATTGTCTGAGTATAATCATGGCTTGTGCGTTGGTATGGCATGTATTATTACCTGGTGATTTTTTCACGGATGATAGGTGTGTCCGTTTTTATCGTAATTTTTCATCGGTTATGAGGTTTGGAATAGAGCTCTTAACGTTTCAAGAAGAGGATAACCAACAAATTAAATAGACACTTCGAACTCTCTTAGCAAAACTTAAAAATAGCAGTTTTATTTACTGTAGTCCAACTATCAATTGTTGGGTAATACTAGAATACAGATGCCTAAAACTACTTACTCTAACGTAAATAGTCATTAACAGCTGCTACAAAGTATAACAAGAAAAAATTTCTTTGGTCACCCATCCATAGACCATCCATTGCAAAAGTTGCTTAGCATTTTCGATTGTAAATCAAACGCAGAAGCTGCTTTGCTATCTAGCAAACTTAACCTATAAAAAACAGTTAGCAACAATAATTAAAAACATTAATTACCAATGCAATTTTGAATATTATAGTTTAACCGCAAGCATCCGCACTTACGTTTCCATAATGTCGTAAGGTGACCACAACTACCGAGCTAATAACATGAAAGGGTGTTGGTAATAGTTTTAATTTGAATAAATATTTATGTTTAAAGTCCCGGTTTGCAGTTGAAACCGTATAATGCATTAACTGATTACCGCTGCAATCCATCTTCCGATACGGCTGACGTGGTCCGCCCAACGTCTTCGGAGGTTTGTTGAGACTTCACCATTAAAACATCGTAATACGTACACTTTATAATCTTTAACTTATTATTGAATTTTACATTTAGAATAAAAAAATTGAAAAGTTTATTTATTTATTTATTTATTTAATCTTTATTGCACAATACAATAAATGAAGTACAAAAGGCGGACTTAATACCAAAAGGCATTCTCTACCAGTCGACCTAAGGGCTAGGCAGAAATATTGATAAGCGGCGCGACAAAGAACGTAAATAAAAACATATACTACATAACTTTTTATAAGAACTGAAATATACGTATTAAGTTTATTAAATTGAGTGATAATAATATAATATACATACCATAAAAAATAAAAAAAACTACATAAACATACTTAAACATAACAGAAGAAAAGATGTTGGGAATAAATCAATAAATAAATAAACTTAAATAAACTTAATAAATAAATAATAAATAATCTCTTACGTGGGTGTTGATTCCTGTAGAAACAGTTTATACACCATTGAAAAGTTGATGGAAATGTATCTCCATGATGTGGTTTATATTGAATTGAATAAGAGGCACTTTTAAATATAATAAATCACTTCTTATCTGTTTTTTGTTTTTCATCTTCTTGTTTTTGCTGGGCAAAGGACTCCTTCAAATCTCCCCGTACGTCTCTAACTTTATAATATAATTATAATAATATTATATAACATTTATAATATTGCTGAAATTATTTTATTTGTTTTATCTTAAACTGAATTGGTTGTTTGCACAGTGGCACGTGCCTTTTTTTTTCATCAAAGGTATCTGCAGAATACCAGTGCTGTGACAACACGCGTTGTCACGGCTCAAACTGAGCAGAGGCCTATTGGTGTACCTACAAAAGTTGGTGTCAATTTTTTTAGTTTTATTTTTAGTTTAAATATCATTGTTTATATTTAATTTTTTTTTGTATGTACTGGTACCCAATAAACGTTTTTCTATTCTATTCTATTCTATAATATAATCTCTTAAAAGTTGTGATCATCCCTCCAAAGCTTATTTAATTTTGTATTTTTAAAATATTATGTAATTTAAATTTTCTCTATAAAATGGTCACAAACCAAACCAAACCACCACCAGAATTATAGTAATATTAAAAATCAACAAAACTAAATCAAATAGTAACTAGATACGTGCCTCAAAACGAATCTCTTTTGCAATTATAACGCAGATTGCTTTAAATAAAATACTGAATCAAACCTTTAAGCAAGTGGAAGTATCGATGCAAACGGCACTCGCGGTAGACGTTAACGACCAGCTAGTTACCGTGCAGTAGATAGGTGTTTCCTAACTTAGCGAAGGCGTTAGTTTAATTTCAACTACTTACTGATATTGGTGCCATGTTCAATAAGTAGCTTCCATGTTAATTGCTGAACTTGTTTTGGCACACTTTGCTGTTTGTTTTCTTCAATGTTTTCAACGTGTTTTAGGAAACTCTTTTTTTTTTGTGATTAAAACCTTTTTTGGGTTAGCAACTTCTTAATTTTTTATTTGTTTGAGATTGGAAACAACTGAGATTTTATTACATAAACAACTTTAGCCTTTAATACCATATTATTGTTTTAATTTTGAAATAAATCTTCTAATACAAAATACATTTTTCAAACGTTATAAAGATATTTAAACAAATACCCTTGTTCTAAATAGACGAAACTCCAGAACCGAATGGAATTAGATAAACGCGCCGACTGTTTGCTATACGAGATGCAGGCATGACATATAAGTTGTCTGTGTCAAATTAACATCCGCGGTCTATTGTGGATATGCCACGCGTCTCGTATGCAGCGCACATTAGAACCACCATTATTAACTCAGTTACGGTACATAGCCTACTGTATATTATGTGATGCTTAAAGAAAAATATGTAAAACACGTACCCACAAGGCATTTCGTTGTTTAGAAACTTATTTGGGACGATGATTCCGTTACGTGGGAGCGAATACATTTTCTCGTTTCCAACTGAAATCAAAAATGAAATGGCATTAAAATATCTTGCCTTTTTGTGTGAAAAAGTGTATTTCTTGTCGTGCTTAGATAAAATGTATTACTCGTCTTTCACTCTAATGAGAATAAGCAGAGGAGGCGATGAATTGAAATTTATTTTCTTCTCGGTACGCGTATACAAACATATCTACATAAATATTTATTGCAGTAGAAATATGTACATTAAATCATTTTTTACGAGTTTTTCGAACGAGATTTATTTGGCTACACATTATGATGTTAATCGTTATAAATTGAAAGCAACTCTGATCGGGCCAATTATAGCATTCTCATTCCCTTCGGCGAGCAGTAAGTGAACTAATACAATAACAAAAGATCGCGGAGCTCACTAGAAAAGTTGAGCCGAGAAGTTGAAGGCAAGTTTCCTTATATTTAATAATGTGACTGGTATTTGTCGAACTTTTGCAGGGCGCAAATTATAAGTAGGAAACACAAATAATAGTTGACGTAGGGCTAGAGGCGAAGGCGGGCGAACGAGAGGCGCGGCAAGACGTATGGGAGGGGAGGCGGGTAATCAGCCCGGACAGTAATTCGGGAGCCTTGGGGGTATGATCGGTTAGCGCCGACAAGGGTACCACCACTAACAACCTCAGAGAGAAGAAATACTTTAGTTCAACATTTCGATGTGGTTTTGTTTTGTAGCTCTTCAAGATTAGGCAATTTCTCAATAAACATGCGACCATAGCGGGCAGCTGCCATTGCTTAGTTTGCAAGACGTCTCCGGAGAAATTAATGTAATGTGAAATATAAGTTAGAGCATCGTAATAAGATTGGGATCCGTGTTTCTCTCTGTTTCTCCATTGACTTCAAGAAATATGTGCTGGAATGCCACAAGTTTGATATAAGTTTTGGACGGCCGGATGCGGAGAATCAATTTATTATTTAGCTATGTCTAAGTAATTTTTATATTAATTGGCGTATGGTGAATGACGAAAAGTGGTACGATTTAACCCAGTCCTCTCATGTGCTCATGTGAGGAATTTGTTCATTTGAGAAAGCCTCAGCCCAGCAATTAAAAAGGTCTGTGTCATTTATGCACTTTGGGCCCTCTTTGTTTTTTTTTCATAGACACAATCTAGTCGGCATTGGGGACTTGATTGACTCTACGAAATATGTGTATAAATTTGGATTTATAGATAACTAGTTGTTGCGACTTCAATCGCGAAGACTACAGCAAAAAAAAAAGTAAAAAAAAAAGTATCCTATATGCTGGTCTGGGTCATGGTCTGTATATAAAGAAAGTTTCATTAAAATCCATTCAGAAGTTTTTACGTGAAAGAGTAACAAACATCTATCCATACTTACAAACTTTCGCGTTTATAATATTAGTAGGATTATGAATTTTATTAATTTTATTTTGTTTTCAGTTATAATTTGTGTGTGGTCAACCAACTTTTCTCTTTCTCTCTCCAGAATAAGATATATTATTTATTGATACATTTTTCTTACTTAGTAGGCATGTCACCACAGTTAAATTGTAATCAAATGGTCTGTTATGAATAAAGAATTTTTGATTTTTGATTTTTTTTGACTTTATTATTACGGCAAAATTATCAGATTATGTAGGTCCGCCATTAGATATTACCTCTTATGAAGAATATTTTTTTCAATTCGATATCGACAAAGAAACGACCGGAGATACCGAAAATGTGAAGAAGGAAAAAACTTTAACCCAATTATGTTGGCTTTGAATCTTTTGATCGCGAGGCGGCCTACGCAACACTCGTCGGTTGGAGTGCACGCCCAATAGAGGGCTCTCGAGCCCTCCCAGACTTTGGGTATCTTTGCACCTTAATTGCACTCGGCCTCAACATAAGTACGACACGTATCTTTATTTTCCGTAATGAAAGACTAGAAAAACGGGTATTCGAGAATTAAGAGATACGTCCAAAAATATTCGCCTTGAAAACATTTAAGTTTTTTTTTTTTGTAATTATGGTCAATAATCTACTTAACGGTTTTCACCTCAGAATGAAGTAATTCATGAAGTTAATAATCCAGTGGAATGTTGTTGAAAGACCCAGCAAGAAAATATTAACGGCTTAAAGAATTCGTGTGTATCGCTAATATCGCTATAAAATATATAAAAATTACTTGATATGGCTTTGACAATAACAAGCTCGTTATAAAAAATCTTAATTATTTAATAAAAAACTTTTTCTACTAATTAACTCTATAGACTTTTTCTTTGGTATAAGTTAAAGCGATTCGTAATGGACAAAAAGTCAATTACTATAATATTTTAAAATTAATCTGATATTACCCTTAGTGAGTTGACTTCCCGGCACTGGGAGTAAGAGGTTAAACCCTTATTAACTCTGTAATTGAATAATTATGAAGGATACTCTCATTTGCTGGGACGCTCCTAGGAAGGAAAATTCGCTTGTTCTTGAGATGTTCAATTTATTTTGTCCACTTGTACAATCTTGTCAAACAAAAAATAATAACAAACAAAGAGTTTTTAAATAAAGATTTCTAAGCATTACTAAGAGTATATAGGTACTATATACTATAGGAGTATAATATAGGTACTTTACAATTTTATTTTTAGTTTTATTTTATTTTAGGAAGAACAACACCAATACATAATTGAACATTTAAATAGCTAAGGAAAGCTATTAACAGCTCCTCACAAATAAAAACAGTTTATATTAAAGTGATACACAAACAAAATACATCCATGGCTACATATTATATAAATAACTACTGATTTAAAAAAAATCAAAATGTATCTCGGTATAATGACATTAAATACTGCATGCAAGTACAGCTTGATGTCGCAACAGTTTGTGTTTATGAATGTTATAGCAACGTTTGCAATACCTACCGGATCACTGAATGGGTGACCAATTTACATTATCTCGATACCCCATACTTTTGAAGGTACATTTAACCCTTGTGTGTGTGTGTCTGATTATTATACCATTAGGCACCCCATGGATTGACCCTTTTTCTTGCTTCTTCCTTCCATTCGCTGTTAAGAAGCGTCAGTGGCTATGCCTATCGCAATATTTGGCGTTTATAGGCTAACCTTGAACGCATGTTTAATCATAATAACATTACGATATAACCTGCGAAGTCACGCCGGCAATATTCTATCCTGCACAGCTCCGAAGCCTAGAAAAGCCAATTTTATCAGCCAACTTTTGCATTATCTGTCGCACTTTACAATAAATTCCAGCTTCCAAAGTCTACTTATCTGTATCAAAACTACGTAAGCGTGTATCTATATTTTTCTATTTTACGCCTGACTCACTCCCAAACTTAAAAGAGACGGTTTTGCGCACCTTACCGAAGTTGCTCACCCTTAATTCGAAATCAGTTAATGCAAAAGTTTATTTTTATAAGTAAGATTACACAAGAGTTGGAACAGAAGTTAGCGAAGCAGCTTTCTTTCAGAAATCCCACAAAGTATGGAAGCCGATGCCCCGGACTGAGTTTGAGGATTAATACTGAATTTGAAATGATTTTGGAACTCTTTGCTGTGTTATTGATGGCGGTAAACTTCGATAGCGTTGCATATCGCTCGCTAACTTATCAACGTAGCGCTTCGCTAGTTTGGGGATTATTTAAATATTGTTCTTGCGATCAGACAAGAATCTGTTTAAAAATAATAATAAACTTTCAAGAAACAAACTGCTCAAGTATATTTCACTTAGTTTGGAGAAAAAGATTTTGCAATTGCTATTGTAAATCATGCGTTCGTATAAGGTAACGAAACTTGTTAAAAATATTCTGAGGTCAATTTTTTCCGGGTTTCGTCTCCTTTGCCCTAATTAGAAATGAAGTTTACACGACGGGAATAAAACACGGAATGTATTCCAAGCTTATATTTCGTTTATAAGTAAGGCTTATAAAGCGTAATTACGTTTAAAAAGTGTTTTGTGTTAAGCAAAATTTAAAACACCCAAATTGTTTTGCATAATGCAAAATTTAAAATAGCAAAATACAATGTGGTTAGCCGCGTTCCCGAGCAGGACGCGAAATATCAGCAAACATTTTAATCTATGCCCTCGCAATTATGGCTTAATAGGGTTAAACCATTGTATCGTTATCGTTCGCGGCGTACAATCGTCAGAATTTATGTACACTTCCCGATGGTACTCATAAACATTGTAAAACTTCCGCCAGATGGCGGGCGGTCGCCGGCTGTGTTGCCACGCTATGGGCACAATGTACTAACGAAACAATATGTGCAAAATTTTATAACATTGCTAAGCGGATTTTGAGGCAAAGGTATGGGCGCAACATTGTTTTGCGGTTTCAATTGTTCTAAAGATTACATCGACGGGAGTCCCGCTTTTTGTTTGGTTGCCGTAAACTTTTGTTTACCCAATTTCGTTTGAACGTAAAGAATAATTGACACATTAATGAGTGCATTCTCTTTTTGGTCGCTGTGTTTACGTAAATATTTATTTCACTTAAGCCGAAACTCTTTATTGTGCCAGTAGAAGTCATTGACAACAACTATTAATCCTTTGCAAATAGCATGTCGGAGTATTGATAAAGTCTCAAGAATGGCCACATAATTTTTGCTAGCGACATCCACTTCGTCATAATATGCCATTAACGCTTGAGTGACATGGCCTCTAATTCACGTTTAAAAGCCTGCACTTGACTCAAAGTCACCAGTAATTTTGTCTTAGCCAAGAATACTCGGCAAAAATCTAATTTGTCAAGGAGTACGTTGTGGCTACTGAAAATGCTGGATAGAATAATATTTTGCGCGCGTTTTGCCGCTCAAAAAGATAGGGGAGAGGAATCTATTATCAATTTTGAGATTGTAAATATAATCAAAGATTTTTTCAAATCAAATAGCTGTTTAATTGCAGTTACTGTGCATATAATGATAAACATACTAAATACAAACATATTGATTTCAGGTATGTCAGTAACAATGCGTTACAATCTATATTTACGAAAATTTGCGTTTGTTTGAGAAGTTGAAAACAAATACAATTTCTCAATCGTTATAGGTATTTTAATAACTTATATAATAACGAAACACGGCAAAACGCTTACCATAAAACTGTTTTGCTAATATTTCAACAAAAACAAAGGGTTAGCTATATACTATGTACTTAGTGATTTGTAACTAAGGGCTGTCATACGCAGGCATGGGCCTCCTAAGGCCCTCACGCGTCACTGCACGCCGAGCCGCGGCCATTGTGAGTCCGGAAGCGATTAGCGATCGCTACGCTCGCTTAATGCACGAGCGAGCGTGATTGAGAGTCCGCCAATTGAATTTGATCGGTGATAGTAAAGTATTGTTCACTTGCAAAATGTGTACCATTGTTAAAAGTAAGTTTTAGAACGGATTTTTTAATGTTCTGTAAAATAAAATAAAATGTCAGAGAGAGCTGTAATTTCAATATCGAAAGAAATGCAATATAAATTTGTGAGTGATCAACATTAACAAGTTCTTTGCCGGTTATTTGGATTTTTGTAGGGTTTAGTGTTGATCCACGACCAATCCTTAAAATAGCTACAAATTGACATTAAAAGCTTTTTAAAGCTACAGATAACAATAGCGATCTTTACATTTAACATGTTTTCATAAGTTTTCATTTATTAACGGGTACATTTAAGGTGCTAATATACACACATCAGAATAATTGTACGTTTTGTATATATATTATTTTTGCTTGCCAAAATGGATTAATGCTCACCAAATATTGTTTTACTGAAACAGTAACATTGAAACCAACAATTTTTACACTATTATTCAAATGATTGAGAATACTAGCTGCCCTACTCCTGTTGGTCACGTGATAGGTTAGAAATTTAAGCCAATTGCGAAGCGCAGCGTAGCGATTGTCTTGAATTTCGAGGTTATTTTTTTTATTAGACAACACGAAGCAAAATTTACCAAATTGAAACTTGAGGCATAAAATATTGGTATTATTTATTTGTTGACAATATAACATTGTCATTTGCCGTGCTAAGTATAAAAAAAAAAAACTTATTTGGTCTGAAATGCAGTTAAAAGGTATTCATATATTTTTAAGGCTTTGAATAAAAATATAAATTGTATTATTTTTATAATATTTTAAGAAACACAATTTGGTGATCATTTATCCATTTTGGTAAGCGTTTTGATTTTTATTGGTAGTAAAATTGATACATTTTTGGTAGGCGTTTATTTATTAACTAAACAAACCTGATTAGGTTTGTCTGAGTAATTTTCAAGATAAATAGTGCAAAACAAAAACGTCTTGAACAAGCATAAAGACAACTTCATGGATATAAATAGAATTTCCTTTGTTGTATTTTGAAATACAGACACGTTATAATAAAAACAGATATAGGAAACGACGGATGTGAAAAAAAAGATATCATTTAGATATTATCTCAGCGGCATTTCATGTATTTTAGTATTTTCACCAAAATAACTTTGAAATACTTTTACTCTTATTATGTGTCTCCTAATTAAAATATTCGTTATGGTAGAACAATGTCTGGACGTTTTGATTAACTCCCCACCTTCAGAGGAATTAATAAGAAAAAACCGTAAATATATATTTTATATAAATAAATAAAAACGATCTCCAAATATCAATGGGTTTCTTTTCTTTACGTTAGTACTATAAAGTTAGATCAATTGTTGATTCATTAAATTAATAGATAATTATTGTACAACTTTTTTTATTATAGTGAGTTTTCTTTTAGATTTTTTTAATAATTTAATATTGCTGGTTTTTGTATCCGTCATTTATATGCTTAAGTTTTTGATAACATTGTTTCAATGGATAAAAAAGAAAAATTATTTAAGTAACGAATCTTCCATTACATTTTCAAAAATGTCCAATTATCTTCGAAAAATAAAATAAAATAGAAATTTAAATTAACACAGAAAGGATTAACAACGTTCTTTACTTAACAAGAAAGTTGAAAGAAACGCAACTGAAAAAATTGCGCTTGCTTGTTACTTTTTGTGGATTTTCAAACTGAAATGCTTTTTTGTTTCTTTTAAGTACAAATTTAGCGTTTTAATTTTACTTTAATCATTTAAACTACTAAAGACACAACTTTAAGTAACTGATAATGGGTTAAGTAGGTGGAGAAAGTTGTAACTACTGACCCTTTGAAACATATTTAGAAGGTCACGATAGACCGTAGTTGTGTATCTACGTATCTACATAGTTGTGTTGGGTATCTATAGAGATAAATACGTTTAGACTATACACACCTAATGAACATTTATATGTTTATATATATATATATATATATATATATATATTTATGTAAGTAGGTTATATAATAGATTGTTAAATGTATAATATAGTAGTTACATTATCGTATTAGGTTAAGTTTTGCCTGTAAAGATAGTGTAAGTTTTTGATAAATAAATATATACATTGTTCACATACATTGTTCTGGTCCCAAGGTAAGTAGCTAAAGCACTCTTTTTATGGAAATCGGAAACAACGACGGTACCATAACCCCCCAGACCCGACACAATATCGAAAAGTTCGTTTTTGACATTGACCCTACTGGGAATCCATCCAGGGACCTCAGAGTTTGCGCCGCCCAAAATCGGGTTTGCAAGCCACTCGGCTACGGAGGTCGTCATTAAATAATAATAATAATAATAATAAATATTTAATTTGAAGAGTATGTCAAAAACTTGTACTTGTAATCCAAATTTGCATTACATTACATACGTCACTAGTGGCTATTGGGAGATAGACACTCACAAAAAAAATCATTAAAATCGCTCTAGTCGTTAAGGAGGAGTTGAATGACACATGTATTGAAGAATTATATGTGCTCGTACAAAGATATATTATTTATAAGCCAAAAACTTTCAAAATTGTGACAGCATTAACTGAATACAGAATATATTTTAGAAATTAAATTATTTGATAGTTTCATTAATGATGTACAGTTAACATCTAAACTTAATGTTGCACTTTAAATATTTTATGATTCTGTTTGATACTTTTAAGAATTTATTGTGATTACATTTCTTTATTATTTGTTTCAGGTATGTAGCAGTTACGGCGTCAAAATATGGTATTTATAATACTAAAAAAATATCATAAATCTGGTACTTTAAAATAAATAGTTAATTAATAGTTAATAACATCAAAATGACTGGAAAATTAATCCGTAACAATAGCGATAGCGATCATAAGCCCCTATACAACTGGATGCTTTCATTAAACAGTATAATAGTAACGGAGCCTTGAGAGCGAACAACAATAGCGATTTACGAATAGTTTCATCGAGACTTTCAAATTTCCATTCGGTACTGGTGGCCAAACATTTTATTATTATCCAGTAGTGATCAAATTACCTTTACACAAACAAGTTTGCGTTACCTCTCAACCCTGATAAGCGACGAGGGTATCTACGATTTTGATAATAAACGGTCTGTTTCAATATAGTGCCCGCGAGAATTGGTCCGGCTGGATTCCGAATCGGCGCTCACAGTTTGTCTCTAACTTTCTGAATATTTTATACTGTACTTTGCCCGAGACTTCATTTGAGTGAAATTATATTTTCTTCTAACAGAAGTGGTGAGACTACGGCTGCGTACATGGATCAAACAACTGTCATAAATTAATCGGTGTTCTCTAAATACCTTAAATAAATAGCCTATATACTGCCCCAGCGATGGGCAAACGCCTCCATCAATTTATGATGATGTTGTTTCACCACGCTTGCCTAATGCTGGATTGTGATCACAAAACTGGGCTATGCATCGGAAAATTTAAAACACGCTTTTTCCCCCGACCCGGGTTGGAGCCTTTTTGTTTTAAAATATATTAAAATCATCAAAGCATATTAAATACGTCCCATGGATGGTAGTAGATGAGAACTCATACATCTAACAATTATGTAACAAAAGTAATGTAATTAACCTTCATGTAATCTTACATTAATAATAATTAACGTGTATTAGTGTAATTAATGTACTTTTCCAAAGATAATTATTTCTATTGAACAGAATTATTTCTCTTCACTAGTTCTTCTTTATATGAGAAGCGTATAAGTACGATAAACAGATTGTATACAATGAAAATGCGAATGAATCCGAATAACATACCTACATACCAAAAATAGGCAAAAAAAATATTGTTTCTAAATAACGTCAATCAAGCCTTATAAAAAGTCACTCGCAAAAACATAGAAACGACAAGAGCTCCACAAAGACCACGTCCTGACAAAGTCTCCTCCCAAGAATTATATCATTCATCCTGAAAATGGATTCCAAAGGAGGGAAGCAATTTCATTTGTGAGAACCTGCTACTGCTTATAATCCGTCCGAGGTAATAACATTTCATATTCGTAATAGAATCATTCTGCGTCGCTTGGAAAGTTTATAGTCTCATTTTCATTGAAAGCGTTTAGTAGAAATAAACTTGTAGAATATTTGATGCACGGCCGTAGGACGGAACGAGCCCAATCTCCGGACTCCCCCGGCTAATCAGCACGGATATTCCTGACAACTCGCCTTCTTTATTTAAATATTACACGGATTCGGAACTCCTCGCTGATACATACGGCTGGAGGGAGGTTTATTGCAGATTTTATTGCTGTACCGGCTCAAACATCGGCTTATATTTGCTATGGCACTTGTTTTTATTAATACACTTTTGGTTGTATAGAAATCTGTCTCTGTAATAGCGCGTATAACCTACCTATATATTTATTCTTTTGTAAGCTTAAACAGCTTTTAGAAAGCGTATAAGAGACAGGAAAAACTTGTTGTAGTTGTTCTTGCCTTTACGTGATACTTGAAATTCGGCTGGAAGGTTTCTTAGATTTAAAAAGGATTATGCATAATGGGTACACGGACGAAGTTGCGGGTGAGCTACTAGTAGTGTACAAAAATACTTAGATAATAATGCATAAATTAACAAGATCTCAATTTTGCATTTTTATCCGGACAAAGTACATTACAAAGGAAAAATAGAGAAAAAAAAACACATTTTCATTAAACTTCACAAGCCCAATTTCGCAGTCACTATAATTTATCTTCACAAAATAATTTCTTGTAAATCGCAACCAAACGTGTCTTAGAAATGAACAAGCCACTTACGCTGTGCTCAATAAAGTGTGCTTAAAGCTTTATGCTGATAAATTCCCATTTTTATCATTGTATATGTATTAAGAGAGGAGGCGCGAAACAAAATTCTAATTTGTTGTGTTATCGAATACGCAGGGGGAGTGCGTAGTTACTTCGGAGAAGGTGCTCAAGCTCGCGCTAGGACAAGATTTATGTGAGGACTTTTGTGTTTGTACGAGTAGTTAAGCAGGGGGAAGGGGGTGAGGGGACGAGCCCGAACTCATCTACATTCGCTTTTACTCACACCAGATACCTAACAAAGTATAGAGTATTTCTTTTGTCTATCCTCTCGCATCCGCTACAGTTTCTTCAGAACGTTAGGAAGGAAAATGCAGCCTGCTTTAAAATTCCACGCGTACGTGGTACGTACTTTTTTCACCATTTCTCGCCATAGACACATCATCTGGCGTGGATGAGTTTTTGTTGGGACGTAGGAAGTCCCTTTGTCTCCGCTATGAAAGTCAGAACTGTTGTAAGGAATACCAAGCTCGCAGCGTCGTATGGGCATTGTTTCTACAAAAATCTAAACTCGCGCCTTTGTACCTCCATCACGGATAGAGCAACATGTGTCATTGCTCGTTGCTAAGTAATGAAACCTTCTAAATATTCATTAGACTCTCGCGAAATAAACATATGAAAATCTCCCCGTGCTAATAGTTTTAACCTTTGCGAATTTACTCATAATTACTTCGAGTAAAGGTAAGCGGGGTCACACATAAAACGTTACGAATTACACAACAGCTCCACATCAAATATGTGTAGTTTGAATGCGAGTAAACCGTGGATTACGAGCGCCTCAGTGAACCCTTTGCTACTATATTTTATAATATTACAGAATAATGCAAAGTCCAGAGCAAATTTTATAGCAGTTTATTTTACTGCTGTGGCTGTATTTCTATCCACTGGGTCTAGCTTTGACTTGTTGACCTTTGATACGGCTTTACATTTAATAATTTGAACGCTCCTTTAATATTTGCAATTTATTTTGAAATATACCTGGCGAGCAAACATGAATGTGGTTTAAGCTTAGCATATATACCAATTGTGTAATTCAATTTTACCCATAACATTATTACTTGTTAAAATTATTACAGATTATTATTAGATTAAAACAGTTCTTAGACCTTTCTAGAAATAAGATCAGTTCGTCATATTGAATATACGCACTTTCGACAAATTTAAATGATAAGTGGTTTTAGCTGGAGATTTCAGCGTAGGACAATGTAGCTAGATCCTCATGTTATTACCTCAATTAATCATAAGTTTGTGTTAGTGAAATTTCTCTGCTGCTCGACCATTGGTGCATGAGCTCACGAAGGCATGAAATTGGATCGCGAACGATCTTAGAAGTGGAGCATAGCTGATTTTGGAATTTTCGAAGTATAGGTGCTCTTTTAAATTAAAAGCAATCGCTCATGTGAGGATTTTGTGGTGAAAATTTTGTGTTACGATAAAAATGGGATAAATTTAAATATTCCTTTCTGGAAGTTTGCTCAGGTTTTCTTTTCTCGTGCGGTTTAAGCTCTGGTTTGAACAGCACGTTTTTATCCATCAACAGATGGTGTCACCTGTTTTATATTTTGTTAAATATTTATAATGTATAAGCACTTTTGTACCTTGTCAAAGTAACTTCTGTCAACATATATTCCATGGCAAACATTAATACAATATAGAGACAGGGTCCTATACTGTTGAAATATTTTTGATCTCAACTTAAGTTCTCCTTAAATAGTTTTGATTACAAAAGGTCGCGAATATAAATCTAATCTAGTTATGAGTATTTGTTTATTATTCAAAACAGCTTACGGAGATGTTTATTCACACATGAATGTAGATGTAGGTTCAATTTATGTTTTATGAGACTGTTTAAAAATGATATTAAATATATTCATAACGTTCTATAACTTCAGGCTTTTAAAAGTAGCCTTAGAATAACAAACTTACAATAAGCGTTGGAGAGTTCAAGAAAACAACACTACATTAATTGCAACTTAAACTCTATCTCACTGCTATCATTACCTGCATCGTGTACAGTCGCGAATGCAAAAGACAACACTAAGTACATATTAATCATCGAGAAACGAATTGCACATGCATGGAGTAAGAAACTTTTCCTTGGACCGGAATATGGCTTGACAAAATGCTTGCTTGGAATTATGACAACAGCTTTAAAGAGTTTACGGGCGCCGAATAGCATTCCATCTTGCCCTTATACAGTCACGAGCATTAACATTTGTACACTTTTTGACTCTTATTCCATTGTATTAAGAATAACATTCTTTAACATGTTTATGCTCGTAACTGTACTAGTTTAATTGAATTTACCTTGAAATCTGTCGACATGTAGGTATTAAATACAAAAAAGGCATGCTTGGTTTAAATCTGTTCTGTGTTCTGTGGTTTGAATACAAGAAGTTGCGGTTCAATCCCCATAGCTCCGTTGGACTAGTGACATGAACACACACCTAAAAAGGAAGCGTATAGCTTTTCTAGACAGGTTAACAAGAGTATTAATAATGTCAATAACATAATCAGAAAAAAAATATCATAAAAAATTTGGTTTGAATATAAATATTTAAAAGTCCCGTCGCATCGCATTTCTAACCTAAAATTGCGTTTTCTTAGTTTTCATTATCAAAACAGACTCGATACATAATTTTAAGGTTGAGCTAAAGTGTTTTCTGCATAGGAACCTTTTTAAAGTCAAGCGATAAACATTATACGCCTTATATCAACGTGCTAAAGACCTGTTTAGCGTGAACTACGCTGCTACGAATGTACCAAGATCTCGTAGAGCAAGCTACGAACGATGCAACGGTCGTCTCTTATTTATGCGTTGCAATAATTTAGCTTAGTTTTTGTTGCTGGATTTATCACTTACCTGTTGGATACTGATAGTTTTACGCTCTTTAAGAATATTTGAGGAGCTTTAAGTTGCTTTTAAATCTTTCGCTGGAGACTTTTATGAGAGCAATTTTGCTTATTCACGATTCAAAGGTCCAGTGTTACTTGGAGAGATTTTTCGTTGTTATATTTACGTCTTATTTTGTAGCCGTTAATGAAGAACCATAAACACCGTTAATAGCTAAAACGTATTTCATTACAATTACTACAAAAATATATATGAATGGTATATTCACTTTTACAATTATTGTTTTTATACCAGGAAAAAAAAAAAAAAATTTTTTATTTGACCCACCCACGAAACGCGTATAAATGAAAAATAATCCTTAATAGATTAAAACAAGAATTTCATACTATAAAAAGGGTCTCATCTCAGCCCTTGGCCTTTCAGACCAGATCTCCTACCGTACTATTTACGAACCGCATAACGCAATAAGGAAGATTCCTTTTCGTAACCAAATAAATAGATTTTTTTTATATTAATTGTGCAATATGATAATTGGACCTTCAGCCACGCTGCTCATTTCTACGAAAAATAATTAGTCACATCTAGTAACTTTGTCATTCCATAACACAATAATTTACGTAAATCACCTTTTACTTAACCATCAAAGTACCAAAAAGTAATGGAAAATACGGCGAATATTTAATTTTCTACATTCAAAGTTACGGTACTCTGCAGTAGCGCAATTAATTGGGATTAGAGTGTGAGGTCGTGCGTTCAATTCCCGCTTATTTTTCACGTTACGAAAAGTCTGAGGGAGGACCAACGGGCGGCGGATTATTGAATTAAACTTGATAAGTGTATTAGCCGGTGTTGTTACTTCATTCTACTGATTAATGGGGAGCCGGTGCTTTTTCACTCTCTCATTTATATGATAATGAGTCAGCACCGGCGGCCAAACACAATTATTACGTGTAAATGGAGCGTGCTGCGAAAAATGCACTCGCCAAAAGGTGTTCGGAAATCGGAAATATCGCGATGTACCTAGTGAGATTTTAAAGCGGCACGAATTGTCGGATGTTTTTACTTAAATTAACTTCGCCCAATGAGATTATGTTAATAGAGCTGCCCGTTTTGACTGGGTAATCGTAATCGGTGTCGCCTCCATTTATTTACTTAAAAGTTATTACTTTGCTTTGCAACTCTTTGTAATTAAATGATTAATCGATGTTAATTCTTGTTTTGATAGCCTAACGTAACACGTAAAATTAAATATAAATGTTGTAATACACTACATCGTACTGATGTGGCATGAAATAAAATATGTGATTATAGATAAAACTATATACCTACTTCGGTTAATTACTTAATGCTTTTACTTTTTGAATGGTAAATCTGAATGTAATTTAATATATTATTTTAAATCAAATCAAGCTTTATTTTCACGTTTAAGCAAATTTGTACCGTTAAACAGGATTATCTACTTTTAAATCAATAGCAGGTACCAACCAATGATAGCAGATTTAAAATTAGATGCTATTAACGGTGTCCCTAGCGTTTTAGGCGTCCCTTTTATATATACAAGGAAGCATCCATCAAGATTAAAAAAAACAAATTCAAAATCATTCTAAACGTTCAGTTTAGGCTACAGCTCTTGTGAATGTTACTGTGTCATCGGTTCGTAAGTCTACACAGGGCGGGAGACCTTGTTGTGAGAAGAACCGGCTAGAAACTCAGTAAGGGCGTTTTTTTTCTCCCTTACAGCGTCAATATATTGGAAAATGCCCTATCATATCAGGACACTTTCCATTATAAATAAACACACAAAATATATAAGACAACCTACAACACATGTAAAAAACAAAACAAAAAATCAAAGTTAGCATATTACGGATACCAGCAGCGGGCCTTGAGAAGCCCGCAGGCTATGTGGTGACTCTCCCCCCAGCTCTCGCTCCCCTGTTTAGGTGCGAAGGTCTCAATAAGGACTCGAGACAAAAGAGACATACCTACTAAATCTCTTCGTACCATCCGATGTCATGTTGCGAGTGTGGTTCAGAAGAAGACTACGAATTAGTCTGACTAACTCCAA
The DNA here is from genome assembly GCA_949315975.1 of Eudonia truncicolella. Taxonomy (NCBI): domain Eukaryota; kingdom Metazoa; phylum Arthropoda; class Insecta; order Lepidoptera; family Crambidae; genus Eudonia; species Eudonia truncicolella. The sequence continues at coordinate 6,997,538 of OX438831.1, read as the reverse complement.
GATCATACCGTAGGTAAACATGTGAACATGTGAACATCGAATTAAAAGGTCAAAAGCTGTTGTCAATGCAACAATGGGTTCAAACTAACCCCAGTTTATCGTATGAACTGTTTACTAGAAACCTACGAAACTTATACAAATAGGTATAATAAGGTACCTAACCTTAAAGCTTCCGTTCAATGACAAATATTTGACTATATAATATTATATTTATATTCGAAACCGCTGTTTTTTTAGCATCAAGAATTCCTTACTTACATAGGCCTATGTTGTGAATTAATAAAATAACACTTTATTAATACAATAAAAAATAAAATTTTAATGTGTACGCTCTTATTATTTTTTCTAAATTTTGTTAGAGTTCTGCATATCTATTATCATGGCGATATACATCTAACTAGCACTGATAGTACACAGGGAAAGACAGATATACAGAAATTTATGAAGAGGTATGATTATTGGTATAATTTAAATCCCTAAGAAGTTACTAGGAGTTCAGAAAGTGAAAGAGATGTAAAGTTGTGTTGCAATACATCCAGGTCAGCCGCAGCTCAGAACACATTGTTGTCAGCAACCTAATTCCTCTTTGTTTAATACAATCTACATGAAACAGTTATGTCTGTACGAACATTTTGTGGAGCTTTTCTACCAAAACGAAACCGATATCTTCTTAATGTTCATTTTTATTTACTTACAAGTAAGCATATTTCTAAAGAGAGCTGCAACACAGCTGGGCACAGTACTATCACGAGAACATTACAATATTTTTTTACATAGATATTCTAATTACGACCTATCCACATACAAAATAATGTACAGTTTAGCATTCGTGAAAAGTATTTTTTCTTTTATAATGTTGTCATTGCTATTTCCCCTTTATTATTTTATAGCGTATTTTTAAATGCTTAACGAAGTCATTGTCTTAATACCAGTGGAAGTAAATATAAGCTGATAATAAGGCTAAAACAAAGTTAAAAGAGACTTTTTATTTAACAGGACTGATAACTATATTAATATTATATTAGTCACGGCATATTCGAATTGGAAGCCATTTTAATCGTACCTTAATATCACTATTTTTAAATATAATATATATAATATTTAATATTATTTGAGATTACATAGAATGTTCAACAAGCAAAGAGTCTAGGTAAATAAAGCCAAGTGTGAAGCCAGAAATAAAAAAAACGTTGAAACATATAAGGTACCAGGAGGTTAGATAAGGAAAGAGGTAGAATTATGTAGCTGCATACGTATCTACACGGCAGTCGCAGCACTCCGAGTTGTCTGCAAGCTCATTCCTCTCTACAATCTACACGGAACGGTGGGTTACGATGACATTTGGATCTGCCATGTGTTAATACAGAGCGGAGGGAATCCGGAAATATGAGTGCATCGTTGCCAGGCGTGAAAGCATTCCTTTAAAGGTGAGCTATTCGTACTCCTTGGATATTAATGATGTCAAACGTGGCACCGCCTTTGTCTAAAATTGACGAGTTTCAACAGAAACTACTCTATTTGTCTGCTGTTACTTGACGTGCTAGCTTGAGATCGATGGCGCAGTGGATAACACGCCCGGTCTGCGAGTGCTGAGGTTAAGCAACTTTCGCAAAGGCCGGTTATCGGATGGGTAACCAAAAATGTATCATCTTGAGCTCCTCCGTGCTTCGGAAGGCACGTAAAGCCGTTGGTCCCGGCTGCATTAGCAGTCGTTAACAACCACCAATCCACACTGGGCCCGCGTGGTGGTTTATATGGCCCGTTCTCCCTATCCATCCATAGGGAAAGCTCGTGCCCCAGCAGTGGGGCCATAAAAATGAGCTGATGATGACTAGACGTGCAAAAGGATCTTTCTGGGAAGCTAACGTTGGATATAAACAAAGCTTATACTAAACTTGGTCTTGCACAAACCAATTACTTGGCCCAACGCTAACGTTATATGACTAAGCCAGCATGTTTTATCTTAACGCATCTCGTCTTTTCATCAAAGAGACAAAAAAGGCTATTTCTTTTTCATTTCATCTAAAACATATGCAATATAAACATATTCATGATGATAAAAAAAGTAAATTGTGCGATAAGAAACATAAAAGTCCTGGACAGAAAAGAGTCCGGCATTGTGTGGAGCACAGACAGCTTTCGAGATCGGGCAACATTGATGTAAGAACAAACTCCAACGAACTAAGTCCAATATAATCCTTATGGAACATTGAATTTTATTAAGCGAAAACGGAACCCACCGGTGCTCGCGTCCAACACTATCGAACTTTCCATAACAAAGCACTAAGAAAAAGGCAAAAACACACCAAAAAGTCGTTTCGGCACAATAGCAAACTTTATTTGGAAGGTCGGAAAACTGTTACAAAAAATATGACGTTTGAAAAATTACACGCATTCACAAATCATGCGGGCCGTCTTTTGTGAAAGTTTCGCTCCTTACAAAGGAGGCTTAACTCGTTCTTAAGGCGCTAAATTCAGTGCCCTTATGTTGTTGTTTGTTTTTTGTCCTTTACAAATATTATAATGCTATTGAAATCAGAATCAAGAATGCATAATTTGGGCGTCAAAATTGAAAACTTTTTAAAATTACCAACGTTAAAAACACAAGTGCAAAATGTCGATAAATCACCGAGTCCATAACACCTGAACAAGTGTAGGTATAGTCCAAAACGTTTCACGAAGCGAAAATACAAAATTCCATTTGGTGCCGTCGAGAGGAAATGAAGCAATTAATTCGGCAGATGGCGTCGTGCGAGCATTAATCATCGACTAATCGTAACTGCAGTCTTCGATTAAAGCTCGCTTTCGCAGACACAACGCCGCGACGCGCCGCGCCCGCCGCTCCCCAGCGACGTAACCTATCCGTCCGTGTATATCACCGCAAACCACGATAAAACTGCTGTTAATCTTATACAATATTGTCAGGGGATTATGCCAATTATCTTTCAGATTACACGGGTACCACTCACCGTTACCATCGCTGATTAATTTGTTATGTTGCTACATTTCGAACAAAATTTAATGTTGCCATTGTAATAAATAGAATATTAGCAGATTCATCTTCAAGCACATAGATGATGAAATCGGTGACGAATTAAAAGCTGGATGCTGCTATTTCGTCGGGCCGCTTTGCTTATCAAAAATCTTAATTCCCGAATTACATCAATCAGAAACAAAAGTCTGCTAAGTCGGCTTTCTTTAATAAATTAACACCGATAAGATCTATTGTCACATTGGCGGCCTTCGGAACTTGTCTTAGTAATTAATTTATGTTTGAGAATTTAATAATGGCGCAGTGAGAAGGCAATTTAAAATGGATTATAAGTAAAAATTAAGAAAGTGGTGCGTTTAAGAGTTGGGATTGAACCGGCAGTGGGCAGATTAAGCTACTTCGGCATTCGACAAGCTAGTGGTAATGAATCTCGTCGAGAGGCAACGGCGGGGTTACAAAGGCCTAGTGCTTTAATCCCTGTCCAGACAACCACTGATTGTATTTGATGAGAGTTTTATCTGTTTTGTTCTATGGAATTGGTTAATGGCGGAGTGCAAACTTTGTTAAGGCATTTAATTGTCTATGTTACTTTGATAACTTTGATTTTTTAGAGCCTTGTGAAAGCTATTACAGTTATTGTAATTATTTTAAGAAGTATATTAGAATAAAGTTACTAACACCATGTTAGTTAACCCTATTTATGATGTATCGGTTAGAACATTTGGGTCTCCGACCCAAAGTTCCCGGGTTCAATTACCGGCGGTTGTGTATGTTGTTGTGAATTATGTTGTCGTTTAATATCGACAACCAGTTCCTCAGTGGATGTTTTTTTTTATATTAGAAGGAGGCAAACGAGCAGGTGGGTCACCTGATGGGAAGCAATCACCGCCGCCCATAAACACCCGCAAAACCAGAGGAATCGCAGATGCGTTGGTTGTCGCTTACCAAAAGATAAAGTGCGTCCATGTTCTGTAAAAAAAAGGATTTTTTGATTTCGCAGATTTTTAAATGCATTACGTGTCTCCTACATTATTTCTAAATAATGTTTTAATAAAACACACGTTTCTTTGTAAAAAAAGGTATAGTTACGCGCATAATTATGTCACCATATGGACACGTTGTCCTCATAACTAATGTTTTCACTTCATGAAGTCACATTTTCTTATGAGTAGGCAAATTACTCGTGGTTTTAAGCAGAAGCGGAGTCCAGCCAGATTGAAAGACAGCTATTTATAACAACATTTATTCATCATCGTATTTACGTAATACTCGTATTACTAATGGTCGTGAGTGAATACACAATTAACCTTAACTGGTCAAGAACAGAACGAAACCTGAGGACCGTTAGAATTTAGTAGAGCATATCACCTCAAGAGCCTAAAGGAGACATCAATGGCAGTATCTCGGCAGACCCGTTGTCACCGGCCGATTGTGATCCAATTAGTACTGACTGCGCATCCCTTTACGCACTTAACTGGACGGAACACCGGCCATTAAGGAACTAGCGAGCCTCCCACTGTATATCTCAGGGTATAAGCGATTAAGCTGTTTATGACAATCTGTTTAGTAGTCTGAAGGTGTAAATGCTAGTTTTTGTTTCGATACAAACAGTAATATTGTCTTTGGATACTACTTTTGTAAAATTCTTTACATTATCATCTCAGGTCGAGGGTGACTAGCAGATCCTCAGGACTCACCTCGCCTATCCTCAGTTTACTGGTGTAAAGAATTAGAAGAAGAAGAAGAAGGAAAACCCACTTAATACTTAATCAATTACTTTCGACGTCGAGACGAGTCGAGACGGCGTGCTTCGAGAGGCAACTTGAGAACAGAGAAATACGCTATCTAGGCAGTTGCTCAGACGGTGAACAGTGCAATGTAGTTTAGTAGTCCCCATTATTAAATTGCATTTTCCCGCTAGGCAGGTAAAGTTAGTAGGAATAGAAAGTTAGGTCTTTCTGGACCTCCTTAGGTCTCAAAGAGGTTGGCTCAGGAACAGGTTTGCTTGAATATCTTTACAGGGGCCCACTCCACGGCTCTTTTTTGCGAGATGACGGCCTTGAAGAAAGAGACTTGGATCTCCCAGGACCTCTCGCTAGCCAACACGGACTTGACTAGTTGGGTAACGGAAGGTGATTGCAAATCGTCACTTCCAACGCGCTTCTGAGCCGGCTATATATGTTCAGTCAGCGTCAAATAGTTAGTGACACTCAGGGTGCTCAATTAAATAGACGCAACCAAAAAGTAAATAATATCGGTACAAACAAAGTTTCCTTAATGTTGTCAACAATATAGTCGCTCAAAAGGTCAAGACATTTAGAGACATTAAAATGTCATATAGATCGTTTCAGTCAAACCGCCATAAATATGGTTACAGTCATCCTGTCAACTAGTCTACCGTCTTTGGTAATAAACGAAATCTTATCTGTTGTATACGACCCATCATCTCAGCCTCCATCTCTGCTTGATCATCGGGTTTAACAGTAGCTAATCTTTCAATACTTAACAAATGAAGCTAAAATATAATTAGGTACAAGAAACAACATTTCAATTCCCTGCAGATCTCTCAATATTACTGAAGATTGGCATCTTAAGAGACCGAAGGAAACATCAATGGCCGCGTGTATATCTTGGCAGGCCCGACGTCGCTGGCCCATTGTGATCCAATTAGTACTGACTGCGCATCCCCTTACACACTTAACTGGACGGAACACCGGCCATTTAGATATTGGTGCTATCAGAGATTGAATGCTTTACCTATGTACTTGGTTGGGTTTTAATTGATTAATTAAGAATATTGTTAGTTACTCTTTATGTAAACCGAGAATGCGTTTGGTAGTTACTAACTCAGTAACAAGTTAAAATATTTATGTCTTAAGGTGTATCTACACCGCATTTACTTTTTGTGGAGCAACATAACACGGTAACATTTAGGTGTCACTCTTTAACTTTTGCGACCATTTGTTGCTGTTTGTTGAATGTTGCTCATCGTATCAATACCGCCATTGACATACACTAACAAAATGTAACAAAGTGTAACATTCAGCAACAAGCGAGTTGCACGGCATAACTTCTTCTGGCAAAGGACGTGTATCGTAATGTTATCGATTGTTACCACATTTTAACAGCTGTTTTCAAAAGTTAGACAACGTAACAAAACATGGCAACATAATTATACTAACAATAAATTACTTTTTGATATCGAATGTTGCTTATAAACACTTGGAAACGATGCTCCACAAAAAGTAACTGTGGATGCACCATTTTACGTTATGACCTTTAATAAGAAATAAATCTATACAATTTTAAATTTTCGCGTTCCATTGTAATCAAAGTGTTGATAACGGGGATGAACGCAAACCACTTTGTATAGGTATCATAGACATACCTTTATACCCGACGGACGTTTCGGCCGAGTTGCACCGGTCGTTGGTATAATTTGAATGGTAATTCTAACGGTTTAACAGTTTTAGCCGGTCGCGGGCTCACTGCTTTCGCGATGTTGCCATCATCCACCGTCACATTATTATTAAAACTAGCTCCACACACAACACTGACGGTGTCCCTATTGCGTGCACAAGCCTTATTCTGGTTAAACGACTGCGTAGTAAAGCGAGAGTCGGGTATATAGGTTTGTCTATGTTGTTTTCTAAACTTTACAAGAACACTACAGATTGAAGTGAAACTACTTTTACGTGGTCCGTGGTCACAGGTCACAGCCTCAGTATGACCACGGACCCTGCATAGGATTCGAACCGTCCCGTCAGGGTAAACATTTAATAAAATTATAGTATAATATAAACGCGAGTAGATCCGCAAAAGTAGTTACATTTCATATGTTACCTATATATACATATTAGTTTACTTTAATCCCCGTAATAAAAACTTTGATTAGTAATGAATCTGTCTATTACACTGGACTGCAGCATACAATGGCATATAAGTAAGATAGCTACTCACCATGAGAGTCGAGAGTATAAGTAGTTCCGAAATAAGGAGTCTTATTCGGTCGGGCGCGTCTCACCGATTATCATTAAATAGTTTGGCCAGAATCGCCACTGATACAAAGTTACGACAGTTTCCGAAAACGTCTAATGCACCAGTTTGCATTTAGTTCGCCCAGTAACATAACAATGTCAGCAACATTCTATAACTCCCAACAAAGAGATGGAGCTTAGGTTTTGTTTTGGATTTTAGGTTATGTATTTTAGCCTACGGCGTTTGAGTGAAATGCGCTTCGACTGTTGCCAGTAGGTACAGTCGTTTCCTCGATGTGGAAAAGGCCTATTATTTACTTTCAAAATATTGGAATTCGTATCTATTTTATCTCTTTACTGGATGTGACTGCATGTTATAAATAACTTACCAATACCTAGGTTTTTTTGAGCAACATACGCAAAGAAGTGTAAAGAAGCAAGAGAGGCCTTAGCCCTGTAGTAAGACGAAAAGTTAGAAGATAATGAAATCTAGCGGCCCATCCGTAATGTCTTCTTCTATCATCCTCCATCTCACGCATGCTAAATGCGGATTTTGGATTACAAACCCGGGTTATGTAACGAAATATTCGAAACACACTTTTTCCGACTCGGGAATTGAACCCAGGACCTCGCAGGATACTCCAGGACAGTATATCAGCACCAATGTAATAACAAATAAGTAATGATTTTATATAGTTAATCCCATATCTTACTAAATATAAAATCGGACTTTATTTTCAAACAATACGTAGTTACCTACTAGTATATGGTTGCTTCAACACCATACTATGCCGCCGTCCAGTGTCTAATAGACAGATTCATTACCTATCAGGGGTCAGTCGATCGCTTTGTTCACTGGTTCGTTACTTCAAAGAGAACAAAATTTATTGTCACACTCCAATAGCAAATAAATAGTGGTGCAAAATAACATGTATTGTTATACTTTATTAGAATTACGTCCGTACGTACGTACTTACAATAGTACCCACAGATTTGTAAAAAGTCTTATAAGACACCTTTCAATATAGCATTATTAATGAATCGTGTTAGTACGGAATCATAAAATTACACTACGACGACGTTAGGTTTTTGGAGCCGTTGATTGGGCGTAATAATCAGTGCTGTAATCAGTTTAATGGTGAGTACCATTAAAGATTTCTTATAGCTATTTAACTTGTCTGGCTATGTTTTTCTACAATATAGAGTACTTATTGAGTTGAGTATTTACCACTAAAATACGAGATTATTGAAGTAATATTTACGTATACTAGTGTCCCGCTCGCGACTTCGTCCGCTTAAGCATACCCATGTCCATTGTTGGACCCCCTTTATGGTTTAAAAAATATCCCAGATCCTATTTGCAGCGCCATCTACCCGGTCAATTGTGAATCGAAACCTTAGAGACGCACTCAAGCACACCCAAAGTTTTTACCAAAATCGGTCCAGCCGTTTATATAGGAGGAGTTATACACGTGATACACGTATTGATGAACTATATAAGACACTGTCACCGTTTGTATTGTATGATCAAGAAGAAAAACACCTTCTGACCAATGACCTTAAACCCTGCAAGAAGTTCGAAGGCTCATTATAATATAAAGTAATAAAGCGAATACACCCGTACAAACTGTTTCATTTCAATGTGTTATGCCCGGCGTACGCGGACACATACTTCAGAAAACAATTTATGAGAGAATATCAAATACAATTTCGCTTGAAACATTACTCACGTTTGTTTATACAATAATAACAAGATGATCCGATAAGAGAATTAATATTTCCTCTAAGGAATTTATAGGTTTCTAATAAAACAACTTTTACGGATCTACTCGCGTTTAATTTTTACATTACTTTTAATTAATGTTGTTTATCTTGACGTTTCGAACCCTTTGCAGGGTCCGTGGTCACAGGGAGACTGAGGTGTTGGTCGTCTCATAATTAGTTAGTAGCTTGTATACCCTCATTTAAATTTAATCAGGTGCGTTCCGTTTTACGTAGAAAGTGCTTACAGTATCTTTTGGTCTGGCAGTATGGTGTTGGGGCTGGGATTTAATAATTTGTATGATGGGATCCCAGGCTGGTGGTAGATTCAACCATCTTCTCTATTGAAATTATTAAATACACTTCTCTTTGTTTGCCCGATGTAAGAAAGGCCACAGTCGCAGTCCAGTTTGTACACGCCTGCATCTTGAAGGGGTATGTTGCACTTGACAGGTCGTAAAAATTAATTGATCTTTTTCGTTGGCTTAAAGTAAGTGTTGATTGAAGCTCGCTTTAAGATATGTCCAATCTAGTCAGTGACACCTTTCATATATGGAAGTACAGCAGGTTGGCGCTCGAGTGTGGTTGGTTTATTGCGTTTTCTGTGACAAAGCCGTTGTACTTTCAGTTTATTATCCTGTAGTATATGCTTGACATGCTGAAGCTCAGCAACCAGGTGTTGGATGTCGCAGATCAAAACTAACCATAGTTTCATTGTCAGCGAGATGTAGGTCTTTGATATCGTTGACAAATTGGTAGGAACTCTTCACATAAGCTGTTGTGTTACCTCTAAGTGGTGAAAGAATCTTAGCTACATGCCGGGCCAGTCGGTAAGTTGGTGAATCGATCTGGCTTACAATAGGGCGTAGAGGAGCTTCAGGTTTGTCAATTTTCGGTAACCCATGCAGTTTTGGTGATTTAGGGCACGAAGGAATTAAATAGTTAGCGTCTAGATTTAACATTTCAGAGTGGTGTTTGACAAGATCACTAGTTTTCTTAAGTATTTTATTGGTTCGATACTAACGTTTGTAATTTATTTATTTGTCTATGTTTGCATTCATTATATTTGACGACCTCCGTAGCCAAGTGGCTTGCACGCCGAACTTTGGGCGCTAACTCTGAGGTCTTCGGTTAGATTCCCGGTCGGGTCAATGTCAAAAACGAACTGTTCAATATTGTGTCGGGTCTGGGTGGTTGTGGTACCGTTGTTGTTTCTGATTTCCATGAAATGAGTGCTTTAACTACTTACCTTGGGATCAGAACAATGTATGTGATGTTGTCTAAATATATTTTTAATATTTTTGAAATATTTAGATGCTTTGCGTTTATTAAGTATATTAATGCAATTATTAAAATCTGATACGGACAATTGTAACTTTAGAACGCTGGACAAACTCTCGAGGTTATTATTAATTGTACTTAGCTCAGAACGATGTTGGTAGATGAGGTGACGAAGCAATTTTTGGCTGGCCTGTTGTAATATCTTGGCGCTCCCGCGTATATCTTTCTTGGGCGGTATCTTGACACACGTTATCTTGAGAAACGTCAGGATAAACATTAATTAAAAGTAATGTGTAAAATAAACGCGAGTAGATCCGTAAAAGCTGTTTCATTTCAATGTGTAGTGTTCGCGTAAACTTTAGAAAACAATAGGCTTTTTATAATTATACAACTTTGCTCTTAATAAAATAGCATTAATGGATCGAATTAAGTTTGTAGAGAGTTTATTGAGCGATGGGAAAATGTTTACTTTTGTTATTATTAATTAAGACTTGATAATATGTAATAATAAGTCTTAATTACAGCCTCTGTGATCTACAATAAGACTACACAGGCTAGAGAGCCCGGTATTCGATTCTCAGCGGTGCACATATTGTTATTGGATTTTTGTGTGATATATCTTGTTCTAACGCCCCCCGGCCAGCTACCACAAAATTAACGAAGAACTTTGCCACAATAGCAAATTCACAAGCGTCAATGTTTGTCAACACAATAGCCATTCCACCTTTGACTTTATCATCAGGTGAGATAAAGGCCACGTGCTTATTTAGAGGCAAATTTGTCACAAGCGTCAATGACTGCGGCGCTTTCTATCAGATGAACCATTATGCCAGTTTGCCCGCTCTGTAGACAGCATAGACAGCATGTAATTCATACTGCCCATAAATTAATTAATTACTTTTCATACTACGCATATACTAATTAAGTACGTCATGGCGGATCGAAGCCAATCTCTCCCAATATCTGGCTGTGACGCAGCGTGCTCCTGCGAGCCTGCAGCCGCTGTCGCCGCACGCAGAGAACAATTAATCACACCCACAATGCGAAGTGTTTTCATAGCGAAAGTACGTAACTCTCTAACCGGGATCGATAGCACGAGCTTGACACTGTTCGTTCGCTCCCACAATTTTTTATTGCAATTTAAGAGCTTACATTTCGTTGTTCCATATTAAATTCAAAGCTCTGTAACTTTTAAACCATCATCATCATCATCAATCATCACCAGCTCATTTTATGTCCCCGCTGCTGGGGCACGAGCCTTCCTTAAGGATGGATAGGGAGAACGGGCCACAAACCTGCACGCGGGCCCAGTAACCACTGCACCATCGAGCTACTCCTCTCCGAATTAGCTAGTGAGAAATTCACGTACTATTTAGAGCAGTAGTTTAGTCACGTCTTTTATAAAATAAAATTAAAGAAATGAAATATAGCAAACATTGTCAATGTTATCTGAATCACAGTTTTACAAGCTCAGGTGTCTAGTCGCTGTTACATTACCTATTCTTTTTTTTAATAAAAATAACATTAAAAAACTCCGACAAAAATAAAGAATGCAAAAGAAACAACAATGACATAAATTTAGTTTTCTGTCTAAACAGGTTGATATCATTTTATTGTCGCAAAAACACTTGACACAGCTCCAGCGAACAATGTAAAAATTAAAACCCCCAAAGTACAAAATCTACTGCAACAAATGAACTCAAATGTTACCCCTGCACATATATCACAGTGCCGGAAATGTAACTAACCGTAGTATGTGCCACCGAGTGCTTCGTTCGGCACCTGCAGTCGTGTGTAGTATTAAAGTGCTTGTACCAGCTTTCAAGGAGGTTCAACGGGCAAAAGTTTATGTTGTCCTTAACGATTTGTAAACTTTCTATTTTCAAATCTAAGAGACTACTATATTGTTTTTGAATTTGCTTGACATTGTGACTGTCTTTTGTTTTATATTGCTTTTTTAATAACTTTTTTTAATGTCGATAACGGTTCAAATACATTAATCAGTAAATTTTAACTAACTGCTAATCAAATCAATGAGCATACGGCCTCCCACAGCCATTGCTAACCCTGAAGCTTTAGGTTCTATGCCATTATGTCCTATAATTTCAATGGATGTAGTGTCGTTTTATACCGTACACAGCAATAACGCTGATGCAAATTCTACCAGACAATGATTAAGTTACACATTGGATTGATCCGGCATATAACAGAACTACCACTGGAGTTCACTAGGGTCTGGCATTACTCTAAAGTAAGATCATCCTTGCTTACCAGATTAAAAAAAAAATTAACTATCAGTATTGATTTTTCACATCCATAATGCCAGTACGCTCTGCGCGCTTTAGCTGTCGGTGCATAGAACCGTCATTTTTGTATTATGTTAAAGTTAATATGTTTATGTTTTCTCGGTAAGTGAACATTGTAATTCTTTATGAGAAAATAAAGTTGTTAAACCATAAACCAGTGGAGTTTACAAAATACAGATTAGAACCTACCTTTAAAAGCCGAAGTACCGGTATCCAATGATTTACCACAACTCGGCACGTATAAATGTTATTTTGCCCGTACACAAACGATATTAAAGCCATACGAATCCCTAATCAGTGCTCAGCAGGAGGTTATTGACGTTGTAATACTCAGTCAAGACTGCAACGTGCTGCGAAACTCAGTTCCGCTAATCATGACTGTGCTGGCTTATTGCTGCAATCTGAAATCATGGAATCGGTGTGCTTTTAATAGGTCACGTTACCTGTTACCTTTACAGTTACACACAGCTTTACAGTTGAACGAATTGAACGAACGAAGGACGAATTGTTTCGACATTTTTTTTGCCGGGTGACGTGATCAATACAGGATTATGGATTTTGCATAAAAATGTAGTGCAAAACAACCATAAAAACACAATAAATTCTAGCCAATTAAAAAAGGAATACTTTTTAAACTGTCGTAATCACTGGTTTTATTATTTGGAGTATCTGATAGATATACAAAAACGTCGTAATCTCCGTATATAATTTCATCATAAATAAATTTAAAAAAAAATACAGCCTTAATTTTGTGTCTATGGCGCTTTCGTCTTTGCCATATAACAATATGGTAGCATTTTTCGCATTTACCATATTAAGCTCTTTTTATCCCACTGCTGGACAAAGGTCTCGCCTAAATCGGTACATGTAATACCATATTTGGTGGCAATCTCCTCTCTATTATATGGAGTCCTTCGTCCTTCATACAAGGCGTGAAGAAACCTAGACTGAAGCTACGTAGTTTTCACACTGCACCGTGCCCCGCTTCTGGTAGCGAAAACCGTAACTACATCGTACTGGCTTAGTTGTTGAAACCAGTTGTCTTCGCGTTTGGTTTATTGGAGTACAATAAAAAAACATCTCTTCTATAAAAAAAACACACACAGACACACACACATCGCCTGGAATTTAGACTTCAATCGTGCAAGCATATCCCAAGCCGGTTGACACACCTATTCATTTCACTACTAACTGGTCATAGGTCTCTCCGTAATCTTTACATGTAAAATCATATTTGGCTCCAACCAACCTCTTTATAATTTTGAGTTGCTAAGCTCAAGTGGCAGCAGGGCACATTGCTCTCAGGACTGATGTCTGGGGCAGAATAGTCCTTGAATGGCGATCGTGTACCGGAAAGCGCAGTGTGGGCAGGCCTCCAACAAGGTGGACCGACGGTCTGGTGAAGGTCGTGGGAAGCCGCTGGATGCGAGCAGCACAGAACCAGTCGTTGTGGAGATCCTTGGGGGAGGCCTTTGTCCAGCAGTGGACGTCTTTTGGCTGAGATGTTGATGATGATGATGAACCTCTTTATAAACTTCGAAAACATTAAAACGCTATCTTTACTTAAAAGTAAAAAAAAAAACACGCATCGTCTAGAATTCGACCGCGCCAACTTCATCGCGCAAGCAACCCCGCGCCAGTAGACCTACACACCTTTTCATCCCATTGCCGGACAGAAGTCTCTCTGTAATCTTAACATGTCAAATCATATTTGGTGGCAACCAACCTCTTTTTAACTGTCAAATCATTAAAAAGCTATCTCGACTTAAAAGTAAAAAAAAAACAAACACGCATCGTCTAGAATTCGGCCGCGCCAACTTCAATCGCGCCCGCATGCCCCACGCCGGTAGACACACCTATTATTTTTCATATCTGGTACCGGGCGTTCCGTGCAGGTGATTACTTTTAATTCCAACCTTTTCGTTGTTAAACAGCATGTTCTACAAACTGTTGTGAGCTTTTTTAATGAACACCGTCGACTCGTGACTTTGACGAGTGTGTTAGCTGACACGATAGCTGTTATGCGGTGCGTTTGTAGCTATTAAGTGTTTATTGAAAGCTTAACTATGTAACTTTGAAAATGGTACAAAAATGTTGTTCGAAAATAAAATAAGACGGGTTTTTTAAATAGTTTGTAGTGACATCCTTTGTCTACTATCTTCCTAATATTAGGTATAAATATAACATTGTTTATGGAACAGTATTTTGTTAGAAAGTTAAACTAAACAGAATAGGTACTTTTTTTTACAGAAATAGTTTTAATGACCTCTGTTTACTATATTTCTCTTTTATTTCATATACTTGTTTGATCCTGCATTACTTTGTAAAATTAATAAAAATGTTGTTAGAAATTTACCTCCGTCAAAATACAAAGCTTTTATTAAAAACGAAAATCAATGATGCTACTCTACATTTTTGAACCAACAAACATCTTTGTATGGTAAGCCAAGATTTTCATGGTGACATTTCAGCTATAAAACAAATTTTATGCGAATGATGTAAAGTTCAAGTTATAGCAAAACAATACAAAGTTCCAAAGACAAAGTTTTATACAATTTCGCGTGTCTCCACTCCATATTACATTTGTCATTGTCCTACAAGTTTTATTGCAGCGAATATGATAGATACACAGCCCCACAAAATCTCCGATTCGTCGTCACAGCTCTTTCTCGCAAACTATAAACAAAACCACATACCGGCCACCGAAACGTTTCCGAAAGGTAACAAGCGCCGCTCATGTTTTGCATAAAAATACTGAGACGTCAACCGTTAACAAATAACTTCTCTCTTGGCTCGCGGTAATTTCTGTTTTCCCTTTTGCCGAAATTTACGACACAAATATGAAAACATTAAAATTGAATCGCCGCCAAATATGTTAAGTCGAAGGGAATGTAGAAAATCGTGGCCGTGAATAGCAATCATAGCATTCGTCACTAGCCGTGGGGTCAAATGCGAGCTACGCGCCGACTACGGAGGCTCGCGGCTACGATTGTAAACTTAGGACGGGACACACGATGTAGTTAATCGATTTATCGCTTGATTGACGTTACAATATAATTGATTGGGATGTTTTATCGCTATGCTCTTCGGGCATTACAATTGAAATCGTAAATGTTTTATTTTAGAGATTAGTAAATTACTTATATGCCTACATTTATAACCTTAAAATAGTTGACTATTAAATATTGTGAAAGAATGACTATGTATATTAGATTTGTAAATTATAAAGGAAGCATATAGCGTGCCAGTAAATCAACTAATTTGGATCCATCGATGCTAATTGTTAGGTGAGCGTTCGACACCAGCATAGTAAGAATATTTCAGACCCGGCGCGGTGATAAATCAAACTCGAAACCGTAATGAAAGCGAACGGATCGCGTCGCGAAGAGAAGGGAGGGAAAAAATATCACGGAAAAAATCAGGTGCGTCCCCCGGTCGGGTGCCGAGAGAAAAACAGTCGGGCGAACGGCGGTGGGGGGTGGGTGGTGGCGGTCGATGCGGGGGGCGGGCGCTGGGCGGGCGGCGCGTGCGCGGAGGCGGCGGCCTGTGGGCGCGCGGCGCCGCGGGCACACTCGCAGCGGCCCCGTCGCTCGTCACCCGCGTCGCAGTCCACACCAACGCGAAACTCCCGCGCCGACGCCGGCCCGCGCCGCGCGACAACACGCAGTGCCCGCCACCTTACATGTCCAAAGTGCTTCACTCAGTGCTTCCGTACGCGACCGCGACAGTGATCCCGCAGACGACTCGAACGGAAACGACCTGCACACCGCTCAGGGTTAGTATAGATACGCCGACGACGCCGGTGCTGTGACGCGTGTTCTAAAAAGTTTATTTCGGGAAGTTTGGTAAAGTTAAGAGTGCGCGCGTCCGATGCACATTGCCCCAGCCGCAAGTGGTTCCTATCGGCTGGGCGGCGCCGTCGTGTCGCTCCCTCCTCTCGGCCCTCACTAAAAACAACAAACAGATCAATCGACCTGTTATATTCGCACTGACACTAATGACGCCGATCCTCCACTGTTTTTGCACTCCGGAAGATAGATAGACGAAAAACAACTACAAATTTTGTTTTTATGCCTAAATATTACGATAAGATAAGACGGGCAACACTAATAGCTAGAAATAAAATTGTGGAATCGCATGTAACGGTGATATTAACTGTGAACGGTTCAAGTTTACCTACTTTTTTCTTAAATTACGCTGGTAGGCTACTTTGTGGGAAATTACAGAAATGGTCCGTATACAGTTTTTTATATATTTTAATATTATTTTTTTTAAAGAAACTTAAAAATGCTTGTTTTGAGCTCGGTGTTTTTTCTTAGGCACTCAAAATATTTACACTGACATTTTTTAATTGTTACTTAGAAAATAATTTTAACCGCCTACTAAAAAAATTACAATGCCACTTAAAGCTTTTGCTAAATTTAATCTTTAAAAAATTGCATACATTTTTCTGCTTATTATATTAATTTAACCTAAACCCTTACTTTTTTCTGTACTTTTTCATATTGCTATTTCATATTATTTGCTTTCGTGTTCTTTCTAATAATTTTACACAAAAAAAAAACGCTTTACATATCCCCAAAAAATGTCACGGAAGCTCAATAATAATATACAATTAAACCAAACGACTAAACATTACCGTAAACATCCAAACAAAACACGCAGGACTTGTAATTTTGCTAATACCGATATACCATTTATCTTTGTTGGAGCGCGTATAGCGTCAATACATTTCAGAGATTTACGGGATAGAGTGCTTACCTGTAACGTTGTTATTTAGTCCCTAAAATTGGCATACAATCAAAAGTGGACACGGTATGCGCACACCTGCAATAGTAGGCGAGTGCCAACTATGGACCAAATGCTTTTGCGTCTGCAGTCAGCTTAATAGGGTAGATGATTTTGTCAGGACAAAATGGATTGTCGTTCTAAAGTTTTTGCAACATTGTTAATGGAAACGTATAATTTTTTTATTGTTTATCAGGTATACCAATATTGTTACCATTTTAGGTAGTTGATTAGTAACATTTTAAAACAATTTTCTTGAGTTTATTTTTATTATTATTTTTAAATTTACTGTTAAGTAGGTAGGTATGTTTCATTTAACATGCAAATTACAACATTACACAATTACTGACATAATTTTAAAACTTTGTTAAAACAAGTTTATAAAATACAAAAATTTAATTAAAAAAAAATACCGCTTAAACGTTCGTCTATAAAAATATCAACCGTTACGTTGGCAACACTGTCACCACAGCTGTGTACGAAAACTTAAACGCACGACTGCCTTCGGATTGAATTCGTGTTCTTCTATCTTATGGCGGAAGGAGAAAAAAATAAATAACCCTGCGTACAGCCCCGACTTAACATACGCGTCGCGACTTACATACTGATCGCGCTCAGAAACATTATTTTAATTATTTCGTTGCTGAATATTGGGCAATATCATAAAGTTAAGTAACAAAATAATTGATGGATTCGTCAACCCTTAAACATCCCATCGCTGAACTTACGCTTTTTTATATGAACCCGATCGCGCAAACCACTGCGCCATCGAACACCTCATGTTATATTAATAGATAATACATATTAGTAGATAAAACTAGTGTAATGAGTATGTTAGCAGATAGTAACCTTCTCACTAATATTGTGCATCCAAAAATGCGTTTGTTTGTCCTTCTTTCACGGATTAACGGAGCGACGACAGATCGACTTGATTTTTTGCACTGATATTTGTAGGGTCCGACTGCTAATACTTCATTTCTTTAACATGAACACGCGATAGACGTGACAGACAGTCAGACCGATTATCACACGGATGAAACCGCGAGCTAAAGCTTATTTATTTAAACTATAAGTAATTCTATGTGGTTAACTTAATTTTTTTTTAAGTTTTTGTTCTAACATTGTTTGAATATGAACCAGTCCTATTTTGTTAGCGAGGTTCAAATAAAGATTTCCCTTATTAATTTGCTTAGTCTACTTAATTATTTTCGTATTGACAATAATATGTTTGTTTTTTAAATCATTTAAATATAATGTTATTTTTATCAATCGAACCCGGAAGTTCCGGTCAATCTACGCCAGTAGTTCAATTAACCTTAATGAATTAAACAACTGGTAGAATAAAATTACTGATATGAGTGGATAAACACATTTTTGACCCGTTGTCTAAAAACCAGACACAACAGCAATTTCATTGTTCTCCGGCCACCGGTGACCGCCATAGCGCTTAGGCACTTAATAAATAATATTTTTCCATTATATCACATGTGCGCTGTAAGCCATTGCATACCACTACATCTACAAAAGAAAAAATGGCACATTATTTAGTTTTCTATTTTTCCAATGCACTCCTGCAGCGTCTGATAATATTAGTATCGCGTGCCATTCCATAAAGTTAGAGAATAAACGTAATTAGCTAATAAAGTTACCTTATTTCTATTGTATCTTGGTCGGAAGCATTTACTGACATTGGTATAAGTAATGACAAGAAACATGAAAAATTATTCACGTATCATCATCATCAGCAGCCTATACTAGTCCACTGCTAGACATAGGCCTCTCCAAGTGCACACCACCGAGCACGATCCGCGGCTACTGTCATCCAGCTCTTGCCAGCCACCTTGCGAAGATCGTCGTTCCACCTAGTCTGAGGGCGTCCTACGCTACGTTTGCCGATACGCGGTCTCCACTCGGGAACTCGTTTACCCCAACGGTTGTCGGTTCTGCGGCTAATATGACCGGCCCACTGCCACTTCAGCTTGCTGATCCGATGTCGATTACTTTCGTTCTCTGTCGGATCACCTCATTCCGAGGTCGATCCTTCAGAGAAACTCTGAGCATAGCCCTTTCCGTAGCTCGCTGAGCGACTTTAAATTTGTGAACCAGCCCTACTGTGAGTGTCCACGTTTCGGCTCCGTATGTCATGACCGGTAGGACGCACTGATTGAAGACTTTCGTCTTTAGACTTTGTGGAATAGGCGACGTAAAGACCCGACGTAATTTCCCATATGCTGCAAGTGTTGAAAATTTCCACGAGCGGGATTCGAACCCGCACCCCATGACATGCCGGGTCAGGTGCACTGCCAACTATGCTACCGTGGCGGTGCTATATTTTTTATTTTTTAATATATTTTTTGCTCTAAATTATATTCTTAAGTTTGTTATTACTAATTACTTAGAAAATTTATGTACTTTTTCATTCTTTAAATTTTACACAAACTCTCCACATCTGCATGCCGTGGCGGTAAATAATTAATAGAAGGCTGTATGTACTTATCATTTAAGATATTATTTTATGTTACATAGTTTTTTATTTAGTACAAGTTTTCGCTGACTGTCCTTAATAAATAATTAAATAAATATAGCATCAACAATTTAAAAGTAATAATAACTATAGAACCCATTGGAACTCTCAATATAATATGCTGAGTTAGTAGAACTGAATTTCAGGAACTAGGACTTATCCTCAATGCTATGTGCATACTAGATAGATCAATAACTTTTGATAGATTTATAATACACAAAAACAAATAATAATAACAGAGGCTTAAATTCCAAATTTTACAGTTCCAGCTAAATGCCGAGAAGCACAAATATTAAATGTAGCTTTTACGTTTCCTGAAAATAAATTTATAACAAAGACGAGAGAGGAAAACTATGTCACTTTATGAAAAATCACATTATTTTTTTGACCTAATTATTCTTGCTGCACTAGAAAAATGTTAGACAGTTAAATTTAAAATGTTCTAAATCAAATTGTGAAATAGAACCGTTAACCCGACACGCCGACCTAAATTGGCTTGTTGTGTGACGGCTCCGAAAATTTTCATACCGATTATAAGGCAGGTACCTACTTAGAGTTGTAGCACATGCGGTTTGGAAACTATATCAAGTGAGTACGTTTGGCGCGAGCCCGCTGCGAGCCGTTCGTCAAAGAATCGCAGTGTGCACGCAGCGAGCGGTCGGCTGGTAGTTTTTGTGAGAACACGAAGAGGTCTCGCAGGGTCATACCTGGATACACTGTTACTTGCGAATGAAACGTACGTATTTATACATACACTAATACAGTTAATACAATTACGTGTTTCACCTCCAAACAACAGGGCAACTCAGCACCATAAACAATTTTTGTCAAAAACACATGTTGAAAAAAAAAAATTTCCACGAGCAGGATTTGAACCTGCACTCTTTTGACATACCGGGTCAGGTGCTCTTCCAAATGAGCTATCGTGGTTCTAACCAACCCGCCGAAATTATTAAACACTATTTACTTTTTTACTTTGAAAGCCAAAGGCACCCATTCAATGTCAACAACTACCGTCATTAACACCCGATCATAATATTTTTACAAATACTAAAGATCAGTTAAGAAGTAGGCAAGCTATTTACAAAATGTTTTTTGTTTTGTTTATATAATTTTAACGCAAATTTTGTTGCGAAACAAATTACAAAAACACAAATGTTGAAAAATAAATAACATTTGTGTTTTTGTAATTTGTTTCGCAACAAAATTTGCATTAAAATTATATAAACAAAACAATTTTTGTCAAGTTTGAGGTAGGGTATGATCCTCTCGCATCGATATTAGCCTAACCATCATAATAGGGGTTAAAGTATGAAATTGTCGTTTTATAGTAATAGATACTTTGAATTGACATTAAGCCTTCATGGACACAATGCCGTGAGTCGTTTGTAAAACTCGTAGACGCAAAGGCTCACTTCAAGTGGGTAACCTGCTTTATACGCGTTTGTAACTCAGTTCTAAACTGTCATAATCGAGAGTGTAACTGACATATAACTGAGAAATCCTACCACACTAACAGCAAACTGGTGTTCCCGTCTTAGCGGGGAGCAAACACGGCTAATGATCGAACTGCGTGGATGATAGATGAAAGTTAAATGTCTTACGCACACCTAACTCTGTCGCTATGCGATATGATATATCGGCTTCCTTCATATTGACGGCTTGGTATGTCCAAACTTTGCTCTATATATGCCACTTTGTTCATTGTTATAATGGTTCTGAACGATGTTTCTGAACTTACTGACTTAAAAAAAAACTATTTGAAAAAAATAAAATTAAGAAACTTTGTACTGATATACTTTACACGTATACAACGCGTAAATTTTTATGTTTTTCTGTCTGAATTACTCTCTATCCCCCGAACTAATAAACTAATTTTTTTTTTTTAATGAATGGTACAATTGAAATGTATATGAATGGTACAAAATATGGAATACCATTCTATTCCAAGCTTATCCTTTATTGAATTGTAAGGCCCTATGGTATTTGCGTGAAAGGATAGAGAATAGTTAACGGTGGCATGTTATAAATCACTGTGTGTGACTACCCAACACCTCAATCTATCTGTGACCCTGCAAAAAGTCAGGACAAAATAATAATTTTAAAAACACGAGTAGATTCGTTTAAAGCTTGCTTGCTTTATGTAGCATTCCCGTAAACTTTAGAATACAATATTCAGAACACATTGTTTGTTTAATTAACTCCAAAAATATCTATAACATTGTTGTATACCGACAGTTCAAAGTAAAATAGCCCGTTCTTCAAATTACTGGTGAAGTGTGCTTCCATATTCTGCCTTATCATCAGTAAACATCACGTGCCTAAAGGCCAAAACCTTCTCCATTGTACCTAGGTAAAATATTGATTTTAGTAATAAATGTTGTAAGTATGGCTTAACAAATCATTACTCTTATTTACTTAGCACACCTGCTTAAAAGTTAAGGTTTCTGATTACCATAGTAATAATAAATGTGGGTGTTTGTGTGTGAAAAACAAACCCTTCTGTGATATTTAATGGCTAAATAATTTGTCCTAACTGTGCCGATGTCCAGCTTACCTTAAGTACCTCGATTTTGTTAGTGACTTTATTTCAAAGTTTGCCTGGCTAGGTACTGTCAACTTGCCTTAGTCTGTCACCATAACATCAATATTCTAATCTTTCGTGCGTTTTATCAATTAGAATTAACGCCTCAAGCGCACACAAGCGTCTTGCGACACGGAAACCAAGTTTCTAGTTAATTACGGCGTATACTACAGAAGTCTTAATCAATTGTAATAGAAATAACATAATGAACACAGAATTTGCGCGCCGTATCGCAATTAACTAGTGATCGTGGCTGCGCGATAAAACAGGCAGTTTTAAAAGAGTGTCACTTACCGTCAGCTGAGGATGAACGCCCGTTCACCGTTATGCAAATAAAAGAAAAACAAGTCAATTAGCTCAGTCGAACTTACTTTTAACTCCCGTGTTGCCCGACTGAAAACATTATTATAACACAGTTCCGTTCGAAACTCATTCGTAAGTGGAGATCATAAGGCAAACACGCAAGACCAACAAATTGTCGTTGGAACAAATGGGTCCTGTTTGCGTTGTAATTGGACCTAGTTGAATATAAAACGACCGACACTGCCTTAAGCTGTTTGACGTAGTAATTGTAGTTGTTTTTGTTGTAATTACTTGTAGTTTGTTCGAAGCTTATAACATGCCCAGTGCCTCCCTGGAGGGTTAAGGGTTGTTACGTTATTAATTCATGCGATTTCCGTGTTTATGCCGGCTAAGCTTCGATATCTTCACGTTTTAATACACAAATCGGATATAAATTCTCGTTGGGCATTCACACGTAAAGATTTGGAGATTCAACAGATTTTGTTGGTCGGTCTTCTTGTTAGATCTTTGTTGAGCTTTTATTTTGTGCCTTAAAGAGATTTATGAAGATCTATTTGAGTTATAATGTCAAATGTGATCTGACGATTTATCTGTAAATATAAGAATTTTCCTCTCATTGTTTTTTTTAAATGTTAGCAACAAAATCATTCACAAAAAAAAAAAATACAAATTTACATTTTGGCGGTCTTAGAGCAATTTCTCTAAATTTTACTTTTTATTTTCAAGTGCTAATTAATTACTCTCTCTAATTTCTCTAAGACAACCATTCGGATGGAGAGAGCTAATAAACGGATTGACTGACTTCTTGATCTATAAAATAGCACATAGCTACTAGTTAGAAGCTCTCATTGGAACCGCGCTCTAAAGCCCGTGCGTCTGTGTGTCCGAATTTAAGTAGTAAATTTAGATTGGCGATGCTGCCATGAGCATATATGAAAAGTGTACCAGTAAGCGTCTTTATATTAGCTAGTGAGGCGCAATGAAGATGGTGAATGCGTCAAACTGAACTTTCCTCAAGAAACAAGTGAAAATATAACAAAAACTATTTAATCAGCTCACGGCGGCGGTATTTCTGGACCGTTATGACCTTGGGATCTTCAAGAAACGAGCCTATTCCTTCATTAAAGGCCGGCAACGCGTCTGCGAATCCTCTGGTTTTGCGGGTGTCCATGGGCGGCGGTGATTACTCTCCATCAGGTTACCCGCCTGCTCGTTTGCCTCCTTCTTTTATAAAAAATAAATAAAAAATGTTGGTATTATTTCGCTTGGAATATAATAAACGTATGTTTATTTAACAAAGTAAATCACATTTGTTTCGAACTCACTTTTTTAAATGGTTTAAGGTAAAAGACGATTGTCTTAACACCGCGTAAGCAAACAACCAACGAAGGTGTGTTTGTTTTAGGATTTAATGTCTTGATTTGTATATATACCTACTTTTGCCGCTTGTTGACGTAATGATTCTTCATTTCATTATCCCTCTCTCTCTCTCTCTGTTTTCAGCAACGTTTGGTCTAAATTTTAACAAATAAGTAAGTCAGTAAGTAATTGTTTAATTTCTCAACATTCTTCAACTACATCTTAAGATACAAAAACAATGTTTTGTTATATATAAAGATAGTAATGGACTGATTTGATTGGACGAATGGGTCACCTTTTAAATTCATAAATTATCTCACATTCAGAATATCTATTCAGCGTCTAAGTTTATTTTAAACATTTTTTTTTCTCAAAAATGCAAATATTACGTTAAGTTCCACCATCTACCTGTAACGGTAGAGTATGTTAAACCCATAGCAAAAGCCGTCATCGATAAATTTATTTGGTTGTTGTACACACAAAACAGACATTGAAATAGATTACCATTTTAAATTACAAACTTATTGTAAAAGCTATATTGTGCAATCCACTTTAAGCAATGACAAATTATTAACCTACTTTTTCGTTTGATTCGATGCAGTGGTTATATTTAGTGCGATACGTCCTTTACCAGTTGTTGTCTTAGAAGTTTCCAAAAATAGTGTCTGTAACTGCGCAGCCGCCGGTATCGAGCGAACGCTCACTGAATTCATATTTCATTATCCCGATGCCGATTTAGTTCGATATCTTTGTTTTGTGTTTGGGGAGTTATTATTATCTCACGTATGAGATCTTGAATATAAGGTAGGTGTTTTATTTGAATTGTTATTTGAATACATGCAAAACCTGCATTGAAAGTTATTTGTGGTGTTGTAAGATTTGCCTACCGCATGTGGGTTAAGTACAATAAAAAAAATTATACACATTTGAGTTTTTTAGATTATTAAAAATTATTATTGCAGAGTAAAGCCAGTTACGGTGCGCAGCGCAAAAAAAGCCAAAAGTGCAGTTACGGTTAAGTTGATATAATTGAAAATACTATCGTATTACATAAACAAAATATATATTTAGTATCAAAGAGAACTTGTTTACAATAAGTCTGATCCAAAAATTCATAACACACTATAGCTTTTTCTACAATATCATTTAAAATTGGGCAAAAATCATGAAAACGAGTGGTGGCGTTTAGTTGATTTCTTATCATCATCATCATCATCATCAGCTCATTTTATGTCCCCACTGCTGGGGCACGAGCCTTCCCTATGGACGGATAGGGAGAACAGGCCATAAACCACCACGCGGGCCCAGTGCGGATTGGTGGTTGTTAGCGACTGTTAATGCAGCCGGAACCAACGATTTAACGCGCCTTTCGAAGCACGGAGAAGCTTGAGATTATAAATTTTTGGTCACCCATCCAATGACCGGCCTTTGCGAAAGTTGCTTCACCACAGCACTCGCAGACCGGACGCGTTATCCACTGCGCCATCGAGCTCCTCATATAGTTAATCTAACTTATTGTACCTCTGATTTTGTCTAAACAATCACTAATGGCTAAACTACAAATCGTCCGTCTCACATGTTCAATTTATCAAGCGATTATTTAAATTATTATTTTTCAAA
Source organism: Eudonia truncicolella (assembly GCA_949315975.1). Lineage (NCBI taxonomy): Eukaryota > Metazoa > Arthropoda > Insecta > Lepidoptera > Crambidae > Eudonia > Eudonia truncicolella. The sequence goes on along the minus strand of OX438831.1, from coordinate 6,972,043 downwards.
TTAACACGTTAAATTCCCCATACAAAAGTAGTATGTCCGCACGGCATCAAATAAATATGGACATTTAAAATAAAATATATGGCACTATAGTCACTTACGGACGGCGCACTCTTATATAAATCATTGTTGCTATTATGTGGTTTCTTTTTGAGAGAGTTTTCAGCTTCATCTGGCTTTTTTGGGAGCGGCGAGAAACTTAAATGGTTCCTCAAGCCGTGTTAAACAAAGCACCGTCAGAGATTTCTAGAAGAACGGCATCACGCACTAGTGCGTGTCCCCGTGCCCTTCTAGATTCTCCGAAGGGTTCGGATCGAATCGGTATTTTGTGTTATTGTGTGTACCTAAATCATACCATAGCAACAGCTGAATTCATTAAACCGAACGATCGTATACCACAGATCGGTGCACACGTAATTCCCCAACATGCTCTAACTCGAATTAAACTCTATAGTTTACAAATTAAAGTTGAAAGCAAGCACCTCTCGGTTCGATTCAAAACTTTAATACTTATGTTGTTTCTATACTAATAGTTGTAAAACTTTGCGTAGTGATGGTGGCGCATTAATTGCTACGAAGTAGAGGCCCGCTACGTATTAAGTTCAACCATGTAGATTTACGATCAACCTTTTCGTTAAACAGGTATTAAATGGACTGATAACGCTCGGCGGTACGCACTTGTTCATGGTAGATACAGTCAGCGTCAAATGTCTTAGTAAATAAATAAAAAAGAAAAAAAGACGTAGAAAAAATTAAATCTTTTCCTTAGAGCATTTCCAAAAGACGGAATAGTCTACCATCACGAGTTTCCCCTCATCTCTATCAAGTGGGGTCTTTCAATAAGCCGTGAAGAGACACCTTGTGGGCTGGCAGGGTGAGGGTGACTGATGCTGCGTTGTTTTCACGCTGCATCATTGCAACTGCACTGCAAGTAGTTGTACTTTTTACACAAGCCATAGCTTAGCGCCAAATTCATCATAAGGTCTATGCCCTCAGTGGCTTAGACCAATTTCAACAACACTTAATGACGTCCTACTGAAAGCATAAGTTGAAAAAACCATTGATTTTGTTTTTAATAAAATGAAATATACTTAATGAAAAAAATCTCTTATCTTATTACAATTATGGGCAGTTTTTACCTGATACTGTTCCTGTGGGAGCAATAGGACCTTAAGTTCATGAGGACGAAATCGCCGGCGACATACAGTTATAAACGATACTAGTAACACATAAGAGTCAATTTCCAATTGAATCATGATATTCACAGTGTTTGTCGGAAGCATATTCTCATCATACTAATAGACAAGGGTTCAATGATAAAATATTTACCGACTAGATTAAGACGCTGACTGTACGAAGGATTTACAGACAAACGAAAACGGCCAGACCCGACTCCAATACTATTTATCCTAATATGTATGTAAGCGTTGCGGTTTAATTTATATGTAGGTGGGTCTGAAACTTTCAATGGCATGTGGGAGGGTGAAATCACGCTGTATATTATAGGAATAACGCTAATTCCCGGTTAGTTTAGACAAGTGAGCAGTTTGAGACAGTCGCGTTTAGATCTATGAATTAATTATAAAATGTTTAGGATCGACGCGATATTGTTTATGCATAACTAACCAGACGGGTGTGATTTAAAAAAAATCTTTGTCCCTTATTGTCAGCGCTTTGCGGAAAAATACACAACTTCTGTTCTAAAAAAAGTAATTATTCCATAAAACCTTCATATCACTCTGTGTTACATATTACTCATATTACTTGACACGACAATAATCGCGTCTCCCATCCACGTGTTAAAACGACGACAAGACACACCGTTATAACACATCAAAGCAAAATCGGCACCATTTAATTTCCAGTGGAAAATTTTGCGGATTAGTACGTTAATTTAGCCGAGGTGTGGGGTATTCGACGGCCCTTGTTTCATTTAGCACTTACAAAGAGCAATCGATTTTAAAGCTCGCTGGATTGAAAATTATATGAGAAGCCTTAGAGAGCGGGTGCGGGTGGATCGTGAGCCGCCAATGCGCTTGTCTTTCGGTTCAATGGGCTTTCTTTAAATTGGCGGCGGTTCCGCTGGCCGCTCCCGCTTATTGCAGCCCGCAACGTCGCGACGGCCACGATATTGCCTTCTATTCGACCTTTAAGCAAATAGAATTTCCAAGTCTGTAAATAGGGCGGCGTTATAGGTAAATCTTCGGCGTGTCCCCGGCTCGTTCACGGGCGAAAGGTAGAAATTCAATTTTTTATCGTAGCCACTAGGTACACTGCCGTAACGTACACGCGTGTAAGGAGCTGTTTACTGAGTAAATTCGTGCGTGATGAAGGTCAATCCTTCAGCGGTTGTCAAGATTGTCTCTTTTCGGGCTCCAGGCTCTATTCATATTCATGGCGTGGTAACAAAGCGGCATACAATGTCGTTTCTATTCTGACGAGTGAACGCCAAGAAAGTTGCGTGTTGCGCGGGCTTCCATCACGGGTGCCATTAAATAATAACGAGGTCATCCTTCTCGAACGGTGCGCTGCCCGATATCGCGATTCGGAAACAATTGCGCCCGATCTTTTACGCTTTACGGTAATACATGACGTTGTCATTTGTTTAATCGTTATCTTTATTTAAAGTAGGAGTATATACGTGCGTGTATCGGTTGGTCATTGGTTGTTCAGTGTGCCCATATGTAGCAGAGCCGATAATATCTCTATATCAGCGAAACGGTACAGTTAATAGGTGCGGAGAGCTCACATCTGCAGTACGCCGGCCGGGCTTAAGCCCATTGTCGTTCCGAAGAGAAGCCATCATGAATTCTGCCCACGATCTACAGTAAGGTTTATTGTAATTTACAAAACTGACAGAGGTTTTGTTGCTATCATTCTGGGGAACGTTTGTTTTGTTGCTCCGTTTTTAGGGATGAAAGGCTCGGATTAAGGTTGTTAGAATACAAACAAATGTAGTGTGCGAGCTTACAAAGTAGGCGGCCATTCGATTGCTTTTAATACTTTATTCATGATGACATATGTTATCTAAATTTTAATACAATAAAAAAACAGACACTATAACATAACTTTAAGTTAGGGTCCAAAACGGCTTATAATGAAACCATAAATACTTGTTAACCTGACAAACCAACAAAATTGAATAGTTACGACGAATTAACAAAATTAATATTATTTGAACGCGGTACCAACTTCGGTAAATGTGAGTTGGACAAACTTGAAAACAAAAAAAAATACGGATTCTTTTATCAACACCCTGTCACATAAAATATTTATAAAACTTTTCGCAAACAATAAATTTCACCGAGAATGGACATAGACCATTAAACTTCAGCGTCTACTCTTTTCATAATCTTCAAAATAAAAAGTTTGGCATTCCCCCTCCGTTATCGAGCTACTTATGTAGTAAATTGCTGAATTCCCCATGCCCGACGTTGCCTAGGCTTGTTATTTAGGAAATACCAAAAGGTTGCAAACATTATACATTTTACTAGTAGCGGAAGGCTACTAATAGCATAAATTGAAGAGCGAGCGCTCTGGAAGCAACCGCAGGATTTTGCGTATTCAAAATTCAGTACCTACCGGCGCTGAGAAGGTTCCAAAGAGAGATCGACTGTGTAGACCGCCCTTTATAAATTTCTCTATTGAAAACCGAGGAGATGGATCGCTTTAAACGCGTTGAGGGAACCGGAATTTTAAAGCACACCGACGCATCCAACTGGGTACCGATGAAAAATCTGCTTTTTGTAAAGATTTTGACTCATTTTTATTGTTAATATAGGTACCAAAGCAAAATATTTGTTTTTTTATATAACTAGTTCGGCAAATGTCTTCACTCCACCCGATGTTAAGTGGAAATGGAGTCCAGACGCGAAGACAACTGGCGCAGCGTGAAAACGACGAAGCATCATTCCACCTCTGTCTGTGTTTTCAATAATTAATATCAAAACATAACGTGTTATACGTGAGACCACTTTTGTCAAGTTAAAAGCAGATATTTTTTGTCCCCATTGAAATGGCAATTAAAAAGTTTTCGAGTATTATAAAAGCGTAATCCGTTTGTTAAGAGCTGTCATTCAATGGGCCCGTTCGAGTGGTAACATTTCGATATATTTATTCGGTAGTGCAAATTTAAAGCGTACGTAGTGGCTGTCACTCTATTATTTTTTTACCTAGGAATAATAACAAATGAAGGTTTACCGCGGTTATGTGTTTTGTTTTTATATTTAAATTGTAGTGCTTTTTAATGCTTTACAGGTTAGCATTCGGCCGTCATATCAACTGATGTTAAGTGATGATAAGGCCGAGGTCGAACGCCACCTCAACCAGAATCCTCAACTGCTGAGGTACTGGCTATCTTATCTGTAGCTGCCGGAATACAACAATGCTAGTGACATTGATGTTATGACGACATAATTAGATAAGATAGTAGTAGCTAGCCGGTCGGTTTTAAAACAAGCCTAAAGGCCTAAGGTCTAAGGCCTAAGGCCTAAGCCTAAAGCCTAAAGGTTTTTAAACTAGCACCAAACAAACTGATAGCATACACCCCAAGAAAATCAAAAACAGTATCTTAATAATAATATTAAATTTAAAAAAAAGTTAAATCAATACATAATAGGTAAGTCTGTCAAGTGCCTGTTACCGAAACAAATCTAAAATTGTATAGTAAACACTAGCCTCTCCAACATTCCCGTAACGAATTAAGAATGCAACTCGTTGTCTGTCGAAACGACAGCATCCCAGACGATGCTTGCAACGTCATATCAATCACTACCCGTCCCAGGGTACCTGTACCGGATACGAAATTACGCGAATTTACGTATATCAAAACCGACTTACCCCTTGATACCTTCCCGGGATTTAACAGACAACTAATTCTGTTTTAACTTGAACTAAATATCAGGAAGCTTTTCAACGATTGGCATACAGAACTTTGGGAATAGTTTGGACGTTAAGCAGAGCGTGTTGTAATTTAACCAATGTCCTCATTATGTCGTTTAACTCGTGCTTGTTCGTTAGATTGTGTTATAATAATGTAATATTGTATGTGTATCTGTATGATAAAGTAATAATTTGTAATAAAGTTATATCTCAACAAAAACAAACTTTTTTAAAGAAAGTTAGGCACATGGCTCTTCTCCGCCTGATGTTAATCAGGACCAGAGTCCAGATGCGAGGACAGTCAATGGAGCAGGAGGAGCAGGTGAGGTAGAAACCTCACTAGCCCTCTTCACCTTGTCTAGCCATAAGTAGCACTAAGGCACTGGCTATCTTAAATCTAGCTGCTGGAACACAACAATGCTACAAGCATTGATTGTATGGCGACATTGAGATAAGACAGTGGTAGCTAGCCAGGTGGATAAATAAGCTCTATTACCAACCACACCCATCACATGATTATATACCTACCACTGGGAATCGAACCCGGGACCTCTGGGTCTGAGACCGGAGATCTTAACCAGTAGACCACAGTGGCGGTTAACAACTTACTTAAAATACTTACTTATATTACTTCCTTAAAATACTTAATATATATTTACTGAAAAAATTCTTACTGTGAAATTACGAACATAATATCACTAATAAATATTGTGATCGGATGTTAATGACGGTAGTTGTTGACATTGAATTTTTCGAATTTGGCGCCTTTGGCTCTCAAAGTTAAAAGTAAATAGTGATGACGATGAATTCAACGGGCTGGTTAGAATCACGATAGCTCAATTGAGAGAGCAACTGACCCGGTATGTCAGAAGGGTGCAGGTTCAAATCCTGCCCGTGGAAATTTTTTCAACATTTGTGTTTTTATAATATCACTAATCCATAATACTAATTCCTAATACAGTATTTTTTTTTCATATTACTTATCGTTGAACTGCTACACCTACATTTTCGTACGGCTTCGCATTTGTCACAAACCACAGAGAGCTTATAATCTTAAGCGAGCAAAAAGTTTACCTTAACGGGTGTACAACAGAAAGAGTTATAAACAAAATTGTGAAAGAGAAAAACCTTTTTAATAAAAATGGAAACTCCGAATTTCTTTTCTATTGACCCTTTTCATGGACTTCTTACAAAAGGTCACCTAATTATAAATGTAAAATGTTAGGTTTTGTAATGTAAGGCCTTTTTATAATATTAAATTATAGAGCTAGCCTCAAAAACAAAATAATTATACGTTACGACATAAAACTAAATATATCAATCGTATAAGTTCTTAATATTATTATTTTTTTCCTTTAGTTGATGGCTTCGTGCGATTAGCACATTTAGCCAGTGTCAAAGTAATTTTTCTTACAAGTAATACATAAATATACAATATTTCCTTCCATAGAAATGAGAAGTGAGAAATGATATACCCCCTAACCCTTCGAGTAACTCAGTAAAGATGTGGGCTTTACTAATTCCTCGGGCGGACTTCTTGAGAAAATTTGAAAAGTGAAATTGCACTGTTTTGTTTCATTTGCCAACACTCATGCGCACTTACGAACACTTAACGGTTAATAATCCACCTTTATTTCACATTAATATTCGATATAATACAAATTGTAGAAAATAAAACAAAACCGGAGACATGACTCTTCAATTTCCTGCCAAGAAGAAATATTAAATTTTAAAATAAGAATCCGTTCGACATCGACTACACCAGTCATTTGTTTTTTATTAAGCATTAAAAACGAAAAAGTTGATTCTGTAAAAAGGCGTAATTCGAAATCGGAACACAAATTTGGACAATGAAATTCCCACTTGACATTAGGTCTGATACTTACAGAGCGGGCGTCATATCAATCACCATTGCCTTTGCGATCCCCTGGCACTTGACCTAGATACCAAATTATACAAATTTACGTAGGCCTAACCGACGTTAGCCCGGATTAGGCCAGCGCAGCTTACAGAGCGGCCCAATACCACGCTCAACTGATGCCCGATCTAATACATTTTTGCTTACGAAACGTAAACGCGTATTTAGATTAGCACGAACTCGAATATTTTCAGAATATCTTACCTAAGCATAATACTTTTAAACGTACACATTTTCCGATCCATTTCTGTGAGAGATAATCAGGATTATTGATATCGTGACTCAATATTTTAGTAAGACTAAAATTTGTTTGTTGTTATTGTGTTTAATAGAAATAAATATAAACGTTTTTCTATTTATTTGTAAATCTATGCAAATCGTCAACGCAGATCAGCCTGTTCATGGATTCATACACATGAAATGTCTAGTTGGTGTGTAAATAATGTATTACCTCAAAAACTCGTCACAATCTTGATAATAAGTTTTCTACCTCAACTGAACACCCTAAAACTTGTATCTTACTGTCAAAAAAATCAAAGAAAAGTTCAGTTCGGGAGGAGTAGCTGACTCCCCTTGTCAATACCGAAGTATGATAGTTTGACGGCCCATCTATAACTGTCGTCATAAATGTTGACGCAAATAAGCCTTTAATAGGCAAGTTAATAAGTAGAAAACTTTGAATTAACTCCTCATGGCCCGTCAATGTTGAGAGCCATCGAGCAACAGCCTACTTCGGCAAAAGTTACAACTAAGTAGGATTTATGTTAGACTCATGTTTCCTCAAAAGGATTACGAGTATATAACAGAGACAACATAACAATTCGGCTAACATTAATTTACATTAAATTACTTAGCAAACATTTGATGTAATATAAGTAATTTCCCGTTAAAACTTTGGATGACGACATAACAATTTACTTTGACATCCAGTTCCATGGACAACTGCCACAGATTAATCAATAAGCTCACAAAAAGCTAACTCAAAAATGTTACGTACAAATGTTAATAGAAGTTTTAATGTAAACAAAATGAGAACATTAACATGAAAACCTACATAAATCACAAAGGTACGAACAAGCAGGTGCCACAAAATCTGATATGAATTATTTTGCCAGTCAGCAGTTTACCTAAGTTGTAATAGTAAATACGCTTAATACCCCTTCATTTATAACTCCCTCTGTGGTTCTTGATATAGGCTCGCCCTTAATTCCGCTTTAATTAGTGTCACGCAAGTTCCTTAATCCTAGGCTCTAGGATCGTACGACCGTTCTTAAAATGGAGATTAGTACGGCAAATATCTCGAACTGCGCCATCCGTTCATAAAGCCACTACAACGCTGAGTAAAAACGGTTTGGAGTGCGTTCAAGTAGTAAGGGATAGGGTTACCACTTCAGATAGTGCCTATACGTATTATACTGAGAATATAGTTGACAAAATCGAAACGTGTCAGCCGTGTCACTTTGTTTACATATGAAGGTGAATCTATGTATCTAGAAAATAAATGTATCTGAAAATTAATTCCAGCATAGAATTTTAAAGTATGTTGCTGTATTCTCTATTCAGTGTCGCGACATGTCGGCACGAAGAGTCACTGCGACGAGGAATTCTAAAAGAACTTGAACACAAACATAGTATTTTGTGTACGGAAGTCCTTCCGCGACCGCGCGCAACGGATGTTGTGGAAAACGCTTGCATACTGAGTAGGCGTGCCTAAAAGACACTGCGGTATAGTTTACCTACAGCGGATTAAACGAAACTTAAACATGCCACCTAAATCTGCGACAAACCAAACCGCCCCGAAGCCTTTATCCGTTTGCCAAACTAATTTATAGCCAGTTTCCACCACCAACACAGTTTTAATGTCCCCGCACACATTTCGTATCTTTGTAACAGAAGCTTATTATGAACATACCTAATCGATTTCTGACACATCTCGAGCCGCGACACAGCTCACCTCGTTTCTGGTTAATCTCATTAAAATTTTAATCATAAATTTCTTGCCGTCGAACGTCACTGAAAATAATTTCTGGGCTGTCCCCCGACGTGTCACTCCACGAATTAGTTACGGATTTATTCGTGTCAATCGGCGGGCGATTTTATTTTTAACGAGACATCAAACATTATCGAGGGCCGCGCGAGTTGCTCAAGCAGCTGTTTACAAATAAGAAACGTCGATGAGACGAGTGCGTAATAAATTTTATAACACGGCATCGATCCGAATTCGAGCGTAATAATAATATATCGACACGAAATATTGGAATGTTCCGTTGCGCTCGGCCCGCATCTGTAAATAGACCCTCATCAAAGACAAGCAGGTTTGCAGCTGTAAATCCATTTCAGTGTTGCTTGTCCGCATTATAAATTGGAGTATACGTATCACAAGTACGTGTGGCAGCTCGTTTGGCGTGGCGTATGGAACGAATGGCGTCCCCGCTTCCGCGAACCAGTGCTTCCATCCCATGTCGCACCGCAATCGTTTGCGTTTTCTATTAACGGCTAGATTGATGTTATAATTCAATTTCGGATCCTCCGATTCGATGGCGAACCGAAAATTCGTATTTGCAAGTACGACACGAAAGCTGGAGCGGTGATCGACAAAGCCACACCGTTGATAAACTACTTGCGTATGATAATTCAAGTCATATTGCATTTGATGGAACGCCGCACTGAGTCTGAGTAGTAGGAGCGCAGTGCATAGATTTGCATTTTACGGTTTTGATACGTTGAGCGAATATTCAGTGCGGTGTCGGTAGGTATCTTTTCATTCGACGCGGGTAGCGCCGAGTGGACGTGGAGGGCGCTCGAGTGGCGGCGCGTGCTTGAGTGGCCGGCGCGGTGCGCGTGCGCAAGGGCGGGGGGAGGGCCTCCCAGGCGGAGGTTATTACAATTAACTGCAGCCCTGAGTTGAGCCTCAATTTCGTACGGACGACACGGAACGCGTTGCTTACGTGAAGCGTCAAGTGCTCTCTGAAATAGGTTTAAATGACTTTTGATAATGATGGTTTGAATTGACATCGGTTTGAAATGATTACCTATCCTAATTAGTAAAGAAGGAAACTGCAGAAGAAATTAAGCGAACTGTATTACTTAATTGTAGAATGAAGTAACGAACAAGACCCTGTTTACTTAAGATAAATAAAGCTTTTTCGTCATAGAGAGTTATTGTCAACCGACGAAAAATATTCAAAGATTTCAAAGTCGGTGGCCGTTATCCGCGGTCGCGTGGACCGGAAGTTCGCCATATTGCGGCGTGTCAGCTGCCCGCAGCCGGAAGCGACGTCAGCGCCACAAGTACGAGACGAGCATTTAACAAAGTTTTATATCTTACCACTCCAAATACTTTGTACGTTTGTCCTTTGCGACTCTTAAGTGATACTACGAGTATTGAGAAACTTTTTAACAGAACTGAGAGTAGATTATTGCATCGGTATCAATTATATGAACTTTGACTAGTATAATCTAATATTTTTATGTCAATCAGTTTGTTAAAAATACAAATGAGACAATTCAGCAACAAAAATAGTATTTTCGGTTATTTAAGGTATAAGTATAAAAACCAAACTTTCAAACCTTTCGTATCGAAGTAATTTTTTATAAAGCAATAGCTGTTAGAAAAGCAGTTTCAAAATCTAACCACAATAAAGGGATTACAAAAAAAATCGGTATCTACTGGTTTTAATCTGACAAAAGGACGGATAATGACATCATTGGAATAAAAGTCGAAAACCAATTTATTTTTAAATGGAAAGAAACAGTCGGTCAAGGTCTGTGTACTGAAATAACAACACAGTTCGGTTATGATTATGGCGCTTCAAGTGCCGGGTAAATTTAAAGTACACAAGGCACCTTATCGAGAGACTCTATTTCGTATTTATAGTTCGGGCACAGTATTATGCTAGTGTTACTGATCCAAAGTTATACACGAACTAGTTTAGAGGTGACGGTCGCCGAATAGCTCTGTTTTGCTTCTATGCTTACGTTCTAAATAAATTATCACTATAGTTTACAGTTCATAGTAAACCAAATGAGCAAATAGATGTCAATTTAAGGTCTATTTAAAGATGTTTGCATAGTAATTTTCCTTTCAAACATTATTTAATTGATATGCATAACCCTACGAAATTTGTGTTTGTAAAAACCCTGATTGATTGTTTTTGTTTGCATTTGTATACAGTAAAGTGTTATTTAGTGTGTAATATTGGTTGAAAGAAAGCTATAAACATTTTACTTACTTACTTACGAAGTTCATGATTTTACATAAGTTTATAATGTATTGGCCAATGCCCTAACAATGTGGAAGTTCGGTATAATTGTCCAGTAAAAGGCAGTGGACTGGGAAACAAAGCTACTGTATTTTAGTAACGTACAATTCAAGCAGATGACAGTGTGTACAGTGTTGCCAACTATATTTTTGAAATTCCGTTAAACATAGTCGAATAGTCCGTAAGAATTCCGTCAGGCAAAATGAAACGAGGTCACATTTAAAGAAATATTGAAAGAATCTTTATCCACTTTTAGGTCGAAAACTAAGCATAGTAAGTAATTAGATGGCGCTGCACAAATTTAAGACAAAATCTTCTAAGATACTTAAAAATTGAACATACCCAATACAATATTATTTAACATATTGTCATTCCGGTACAAAATCCGTTAGCCGTTAGAGGACCAATTTATCTGTTTTAACTCATCCCAATCCGTTAGATTTGACGATAAATCCGTCAAAGTTGGCAACACTGAGTGTGTATCGTACGCTGTACGACTTGCACCAAGCTTGCGCCCGAGTGGCCTCTAAGACTTATTATGGGAAATCCTTTAGGATCGTTGTTATAAAATATTATAATGTAAGCCTAATGTCCCAACTATGTAAAAATCAGGATAATTGTCTAGTAAAAGGCAGTGGCTTGGTGTGAAACAAAGCTGAGTGTATAGTGCGAGTTTAAATCGACATTCGATCGACGAAAACGGTATTGCAAGTTCTCGTTTTCGTCAATGTGAATGAAGTACCTCTATCGTATTTTAGTGATGTACCAATTCGAGTCGACATACAGTGTGTATCGTATCGTAGCGCCTTGCGCCCGAGCGGCCGCTAAGTTGTCGTAAAGAGGATTCCTTTAGGATCGTTGCGGTGCGCTGCTTTAAGCTAGGGTTTCCCCCACACCTATTCTGCGACCGCGATACGGATATGTCTTGACCGATAATTACTTATAACTAGGCTCTTTAAAGTTATATTGATAGATGTAGAATTGAAACACTCTGAACGAATTTACTCTAACTCTCTATGAATATCTCTATATAAATCTACCTACACATTATGCGAAAAGTTTTTTTTGTAAAAAAAATGTTCATGTTAAGTTTACCTGATGTTAAGTGGAAACGGAGTCCAGACGGAAGGACAACTGGTGCAGCGTGAAAACAACGCAGCATCAGTCACCCTCACCCTGCCGGCCCACAAGGAGCCTCTTTACGCCTCGTTTGAAGGACCCCATGTCATAGGAAGGACGGAAAACGTGTGCTGGTAGACTATTCTATCTTTTGTAAGTGCGACAAAGAAACGAGTCACCAAATTTTTTTGTGCGCGATGAAATGTTCGAGACAGTACAGCGGTGACTCCGGAGAGCAGCACGCGTACTTCTATGGAGGAACGGAGAAGGTGGGATAAGGTCAAAGAGTTCTTTAGAGCACTCGCCGTGGTATATAAGCAGTAGAAGACGCTGAGTGACAGGGACAATTGCAGGGGTTCGAGATCATTAGTGACCTCTGCATTGCCGATAATGCGTATAGCGCGCCGCTGCAATCTATCCAAGGCATCTATAAGGTACTTTGCAGTACAAAGTACCTTATAGATGCCTTATAGGTGTCTTGTACAAAAGGCACAACTGATCCTGCGTGAAGAATCTCCGCACCCTGTTTGACACTGAGTTTACGTGACGCGGTTTTTATCACGGCTTCGATATAGTCCCTATGGTTCAGATCGCAGCAAATCTCCATATCGAGCATGTCAATACTGTTCTGCAGGCCGAGTGATGTGTCTTGAAGAGAGGAAAGGAGTAGAAATGGCGACTTTTTTCTCCTCGCTCCTACATGAGCGTAGAATCCAGCCAGCGACCCAGTTGTGGAACTGAGCAGGCAGACCGTATGCCGGGAGCTTGGAGAGAAGGGCTTTGTGCCAGACCCCATCAAAAGCCTTGGCTATGTCAAGGCTAACAGCCACCGACTCGCCACGCTTATCAATAGCCTCACCCCAGAGATGTGTAACGAACGCTAGAAGATCACCCGTTGACTGTTTCGGCCGATACCCGTATTGGCGATCGTGAATTAAGGGGTGTTCTTCTAGGTAGAGGATAAGCTGTTTGTTTAGAATCCGCTCCATGATTACACAAAACTGAAGTAACGGCTATTGGGCCGTCAGTTAGTCGGATCTCAAAAGCAAGTGCTTTTTCCCAGCTCCGGATTTATTTCATCTCTTTTTTCTCAATAATATTTATTGTGTTTAAATTAATTATTTAGAAAGATTATTTTATGATTAATAAAACATAAAATTATTGATATTTTAAAAAGGTATATATATAGAATATCGATGCAAAAGTCTTATAAAAAAGAACATAATTGATACTTCAAAATAGTATAGCTATAAAATAACTAGCTTTAGCTTTCAGTTTTTGCATTAAGAGTTTAAACATTATTTAATTTAATACAGTTTATGCTTAAAAGATCCTCATGTATGAATATAAGTACATTCTGTGATATTGTTTTTTATCTCCCCAGCATGGTAACTACTTGAGTTTTTGTTTGATGCATTAATTTCGGTCCTTACACAGGGAGATAAATCACGCGTCAAACACAGTCACCGAGCGAGGAGGGTGCGAATCTGTCCAATGGTAGTGGATGCTGCCTTAGACAAGATGCATTCATTGACGATTTATCGCCCAGTGATTCATTAGGATTATTTCAAATTGTGGCGTCGAGAGCTTTCCTAACTTAAAGTTGAATAGATCTTTTACAAAGACGTTGTTTACTATTCAAAACACCAAGCACTAAATGCTATTTTCAAAAATTAATCAAGTTAAGATTAATGCTGAAAAGATTACATTTTCCTTGTCAAACAAAAATACCGGTTTTGCCAGTCAACGCTTTAAGTTAAACAACATTTTCTAAACATTATAATGATATTCAAATTTGAATAGTTCCGTGGCACCAAACAGCTGCCTCTGACCGCTATTTAATAAAATAGCAATTTCTCCTCGTATGATCTACCTACATTATTAAATTTCAAAGGAGATTATGATCCCGTAATCTTGAAATATAACGTTCATTCTATATTTTCAACCACGCTCGTTGGAATATCTTTTATTATTGACGTTAGTCTTCCTTTCATAAAATTTTGTGAAACTTCATCGTTACGAACCTTCTTTACAAATATCTTAAGTTATTTTACTAAGTAATTTCAGAAAGAGGATAAGCAAATTTTTTTATAAGTACATAATAAAGAAAATACACTGTTTATTTTCTTTCTCACCTTTTTCAAGTGACTTTGCTGCGGTCTGAATGTTTCATAACATCTTTCTAGTATATCTAGATGTCTCATTTTACATTCCTTTAGCATTCAACTTACTATAAAGGATATCTTTATATATATAAATCTTCTGTGCGTGTGTTTGTAATTTAACTCCTTCTAAACGGCTGGACCGATTTTGATAAAAAAATTTGTGGATTCGAGAATGGTTTAGATTCACAATCGGACCCGGTAGGTGGCGCTGCAATAGGGGTCCATCATGGGGTACGGGTGTTTTCAAGCGGACGAAGTCGCGATCGGGCCACTTGTAATTAAGTAAGTTCCAACTACGCGCCTCACGCCACATTTCCGAGAGTATTTCGCTAGTAGTTATACATACAATTTGTGTTATTAAACTCGGGGCAAACCTAGTTTAACTTTAATCATATAGCCTCTTGACACCGCTTTTCGGAGGGGGCTTATTTTGTTCGTCAACTAAACCGAACGACAGTTAGAGACACATCGCTTGTTCCGCGAAATGCAGTTGTTGTGCTGTGGAAAGACGATTCATTTTCCTTTGTACTTTAATTAAATTAAGTCGCCTTTGATAGTAAATACGCTGGATGTGTACAAAGCAGGGTAATTACTTTGGAAATCACTATTGATTGCAGTTGCATCCAACAGTTTGTCGATAGGTACATACATGGGTTGATTGAAATTTTGTAAACAGTAATTATGTTTTGCACAAATACACGGCAGCCAATGTGCTAGAAGCCTGTGATGTGTGCTGGAAATAGGTTATATTAGCTTTGGGTATTTTGTAAACTGGCAAGACTTTATTGAATAAATAAATAAATTATTAACCTTTCATTTGAAACACGTGCCAATCTTTGGTTTGCTCAGAAGTAGACCTCTTTGTTGTTAATGAGCTTTATGGACGAGTGACAAATAAATTAGTAGTAAATAAAAATGGTAATGAGAATGTATGCCGATGTAATTCTTCACTTCGACCCACCGTCCGGAGGGTACGATCGCGTCCAGTCCCTTGGCGTTTTGATGGCTGCTCTCGGCGACCCGGCGACGGCTTACAACATTTAGGCCCTTATTACGCATTCTCGACATTTGCTTAATGTATGAAAATTTGAAAGAACGAACCATGTTGATGGCACTCGAAACAAAATAATTGGTACGGTCGCGCGGTCCCGGATTCGGCCTCCGCGTTCATTATTCACTTTTTACTTCGCCCTCCCCTCGGCTTATAATTTGACTCGAAACATAAAATCGAGTTTTATTTGATTATACGTACCAAAAGGAAAAAACTCAGAATATCTTGTATCCTTCACTTTTAATAGAGAAAAAAATCTTTACCGCGAAATTTACTGGGTGAACTTAAGTTTGTTTCCTTCATCCGCTATGTTGTTTATTACTTTTTTATTCCAAAATTAATTGTGAGGTGGTTAGGTGACGGACTGGGGAATGCAATTTTCATTAGTTACAAGTTCCGTGTCTGTGGTATACACACAC
The DNA here is from genome assembly GCA_949315975.1 of Eudonia truncicolella. Classification (NCBI taxonomy): domain Eukaryota; kingdom Metazoa; phylum Arthropoda; class Insecta; order Lepidoptera; family Crambidae; genus Eudonia; species Eudonia truncicolella. Next base: position 6,956,231 of record OX438831.1, on the reverse strand, counting down.
GTCTGTCAGAATTTCAGACAAAGCAGTCTTCAATCTAACAATAGCCTGGGGTTGGGTATAGGCGTAGTTTTTTGCAGTTAACACGAAGGGGGAGAAAGCGCAAGGCGTCCCGCGACGACGGCTTGCTTTCATCCACTCTCTGGATAAAAGGAAGTACCTATTCGCATACATGTACAAGTATAAAAGTCGAACTCTTGCGTATTATGGAGTCACTCCTATGCTTCGAATGGCTTTCGATGACAAGTGAACCGTTTCACTTTTGGACGACTAAAATGCGCCTATTGTTTCGGTCGCAAGCGTTTCTGGAGTAGTGCTCACGTTCTGAGCACATTTTTTGCGGGGGCGGAATAATTTTCTTTAGAGCGCTCGCTACAGCGTATTTCAAATTGTGAAATTTTTTAACTTTACATATAGGTACGTTGATTACTTTGCGAATATAACTTTTTGGGCTGTTGCATGTAAATCTTGTAAGCGGACACTTGTTGAGAACTAAAATTGATTTAATTGAACGTTAAAATGTTAGTAACATATTGACGTACATCACAACTTTCGTCATTCCAAGACATGAGATTTCTCTTATTAACAAAACAATTAAACTTTTTACTATCAGATGGGTTTGTCCGACCATTACAGCTGAGTCCCAGCATCGACAGAACTAAGGTTTTCTTAGTGTCGTTTCGCAAGAAGTCAGTAACAGTCAGTATCCAGGTTTTCTTCAAGTCTTTTGAAACCTAAAGTATCTAGCACTTTGTATCTGAGTTAAAGGTATCTTACTATGAAAAACCTTGCAAGACAGATCACTGTTAATAACAAAGCTCGAATAAAAAGTATTTAATAATGAATCAGACAATGATTATATCCCACGATCTAACTCTTCGATTGGATGAAGACAGTATCCAAGTCATAAGAATTCAAAAGGCGAAAATAATAAGATTACAGGCTATTCCAGTACGTACATATATATTCGTATTGAAAGGAGTGGTCCTTTGTTCGGGATGGAGGGCCTCGTACGAGTAATAGAGTAAAAGAAGCAATATAGGAGCCACTTCATACCAACTTCATTCGTTTCTTTATACTATTGTGCGGATCCTCTTGAAATTTTTCATGGGCTTATCAACGCATCGATCAGTCTTTACATATTCAGCTCACGGCGTAATTCTGAGATGCTCATTTACATGCATAAGGTATTTTAGCGTTCACTTGTTTGCAGCCATCACGGATTTTCCAATGGAATTTGGGTACTCCTACGAAAGGTGCCAAATAAAATAAATAAATAAATAATAATAATAAATAATCTTTGCTACACTCACACCAATTATCTAGGCCAAGAGAAGCTTCGTTATGAATCTCGTCAAATGGTTACTAGACAACGGATAAACTTAAAATACTTAAATACATAGAAAACACCCAGACCCGAGGCAATTTAGAAAAACAATGATTTCTAAATTGACTCGACCGGGGATTGAACCCGGGACCTCAGAGACGGCGACACCATGACCGGTGTACAAACCGCTCAACCAAGGAGGTCGTCTACTACATCACAAATGGTTTTGTGATGTAGTAGACATTGTTGTAAGGATTAAAAAAGGTTCGATCTGAATAGTGATTGAAAATCTATTCGATACCAACTAATGTTACATAGTGTGCTTTAGTTTGCTTTGTTTCAACATATATTTTTTTTTTAGTTTATTCTTACTTGAGTAGGGAAGATAACAAACAAGTTTAATTAAAATTACTATCTGAATTGAAAGATTTTTTTTCAAACACGGGTATTATAGTATTAAATATGAGCTTACACGTGTAGTAAGTTTGGAATATTTCAGCCGTTAACTCAAACTCAATATCAGAATTAAACCGTCTACTACAAGCAGGATTATTTAATAATTAACACCGTGATAATTTAATTTACAACAACAATACGAGCGCCAATAGTTATTTCCGGAGCGGTATGAAACAACGGACGTCAGAAGGAGATAGATATAGATAATTATAATACTGAACAAATTCCCGCAACTGATAATACAATAATTCGATGATGACACCCATTTAGTATGCACGCGACCACTGTCGTGTATTGACGTCAAAACGTACGCCACGTATGCATTAATACGTACTTATGACGTCAGTACTAAATGCTCAATTCATCAGCGCCACCTGCCTATAAACGTTTCACTCTGAAGCTCAGGCTGGTCCAAATCATCTCACATTAAGAGATCAAGCCCACCATGCTTGGCTTGTCGTAGATGCATAATTCACTTCACATTTCTGGTAACTGGCATTTTAAGTCTAAGACTTGTTTGTTTTAAGCACAGGAAGGCAAGCAAACAGCCAAGATAGTGTTTAATGTTTAGTGTCTTATATCATTATTGTGTTTTTTTTGTGTGTTTTAGCGTTTTATTATTTTTATTTGTCTATGTTGGTTTCTCATTCTTTTATGGACACGTCACCGTTTTAGGCCCTTCCAGAATACCAGCGTTGCAGCGGCTCTAGGTCGCTGTAGCACGTGCTGAGGCTGGGGCCTAGTTGGTCACAGTTTGTCTTTTGTATTGTTATTGTGAATATCGTGTAATTTTGTAGTGTGTGCCAATAAGTGTGTTTCATTTCAATTTCATATTTCATTGCATTTCTCATTTCATTTTCATTTCATTTCTTTTGCCATAATTTGTTCGGGTCATAACCCACTACGCTTGGCCAATGCGGGTAGACAGGTGCATAATTTACATCGCCTTAACTGGTAACTGGCACCCTAAGTCTAAGAATCACCATTTGCCAGCCACGCGAGCTCTGTATTGTTACAAATGGCATAGATCAGTTCGTAGCACCCCGTACGTTACCTAATGAGCTGTGAGTTAGATAAGGTGTGCACAAGGCAGCGGGATCATCCCCTATCTATGCGGAATTCTCATTGCTCACTGCGCCAGAGAAGGGAATATTTCGGTATTGGTAGGTACTACCATACACTCAAATAGACGTTCTGCCATTGGAGAAATGATTCGTTGCACATTATTGCAATTGTGCGGTCTTGCTTGTGTCTATCATCAGCATATTAGGCAATCTTGTCACATATACTTTGTATTACTTTGTAGACTGTTATATCCCGACTTTATGCAGTTTAAAATTAATATCATTATCCGGGATTCCCACTATCTGAAGGCGAAATACACTCCTATCCGTTATTAGGTTTTGATGTGAAAGCAGGACAATCATTTTTTAGGATTAAATTGGAAAATAAGTAACATAATTAAAACTAAATGATATATAGTTGATAACATACGTTTACATGACAGGAACAAAACACGGAATAACTATTCGTACCTTATTCTTTGTTTATTTGTAAGGGGCTACGACAATGACCACCCTCGGAAAACAAGGTGAACAACAGAGACACGTACCTAATTCTTGATGAGTCAAATTATTCCTCGGGTGCACAGTAATGAAAAATTGGTACTTCGAAATACGCATTTATTTAGAAAGACAAAGAGCAGACAAGCGGTCCAGTGGCTGTGGGCAAACAAAAATGAAATGCAGTGTCAGCTTCGGAAGGGGCCGACCTTTGTGCGGGCGATCCTCCAAACTCCCTCTGTGTAAAAATTGATTAATATTGTCCCAAGCGTTAGCACCGCAATAAATGGTATGTTCACTCTTTTACGTTGCAGAAAACTTGAAAAAGAAAATGTTTTCAGTTGGATTTCGCCAGCTGTAATTGGTTTTTTTTTCGTACAAAAAGGTGTGTTACGTTAAGTGGATCTGAAGCAATAAAAAATATATGTTTAAAGGAAATGCACGACTAAATGATGCATTTCAACTGCATTGATCGCTAAAAATAGAACTAAAAACTTTATTTTGTTTGAAACATTGCCTCAGTACTGATTCGATTGGGAGGAACAGTTTTATGTCTTAATAAAAATTGTATATCTTCTAAGGATAGCAAAGTGAAACGGGTCCACAATTTAAAGAGCAGTATAAAAATGACATGACCAACGTAATTGTTGGAGTTACGTCGCGTCTGCTCTTAGCCAACAAACCGGCAAGTGCAAGACAACATATTATTTCTGTTAGAAAAATACAACTTGTCCGTGCAATGCACGGCGACATTGTACACACGGAGCGTCATAATTTTGCGACCACGTTTTCGACGCGGCACTGACTGCCAACGTAAAACTTCGTTGCACTTTTCGGGGGCACATTATGAATTGAGTTAGAACAACTCGTGAGCCACCGCATAAAAGGATACCGTTCCACAGTAATTGATGTATGTAGCTTTTTGTTCAGCTCGGTGTTTGCCAACGCCCGCGGTCAAGTTGGACTAAATTAAATTGTTGTATTTTTCACGACAAAATGGCTGCGAGTAACCATGCCCGTTAACGAGGGTCCGCCTAATGTCATTTGTCCGTGTACGCGTTCCGAAAAAAACGTTTCATTACAGCCATTCATGCTAGCCGTTTACTTGACACTGTTTGGAGAAGTGATAATTGTGTAGGTAAGCTGTAATAATTATCGAACTCGCCAGACATATAATTAACGGTGGAGTCCAAAAATAATTGTCGAGCACCTCCCTCGAGCTCTCCAACATTTTGTGCCAAACTCGAATAAAGATGATAAGTATTCGGATCAATAATAAAATTACTTAAGCTGAGTGTTCAAACAATTTGGCTAGGCAAACTCATTCGTGGCGGCGATTAATTCAGGCAATCACAGGTAGCGTGTTCCAATTTAGAGCGGGCCAAAAATTGGATATGCGGTGAATAATAATTTTCCCGGTGGAGTGGCCCGTGTTGTCCACATTTAAGGTAATTGCCAACAGTTTCGGCTGACGTGGCCAACGGTAAACCTGACGCTCGCTCCCAGAGGGACACCCTTTACATTCCTTTGCATTTATAAATGCCGCTTAATCAAATTTTAATTTATCGCTCCCAACGTATTTGAGCTTGAACGTCACTGACGCTTTCCGATAGATGACCATGTCATAGGGTGTCTTACATAACTCGCCACTAATAATTATTAGCGCCATTGATATTAAAGACATTTAAAAATATGAAATAGACTAAATAGGACATTAACATTATAGTTAAATATTCTACTTAGTCCTTCAAATTTATGACGCACTTATATTTAGCAAATGTGAAGGCTAACAATGTTTGCCAATTACTCCTAGATGACAATGATAGACTAACCGAAATTCAAACAGCATAGTTTTCAGGATTGCATTTCTTTATGCTTACGCTTTGCTTGAATCATTGTTAACGTTTGTGATCAACAATGTCAATAAAGTACCGTATGTCAATCGCCACATTTTCCATTCCAATTTATTTTTCCTCTCACGTTTATTTGGCCAGTCATATATTACTGGCCTACTTGTCAAATGTACAGACATAGTCAATAACGCCCTTTACACCTCAGTTTATAGCCGCTTCCCACGTTATCAGACGGGTGTTGAAATATACGATCGCCCCCAAATTTCATACGACCATTGACTTCATTGGGATTAGTTTATCATTCGCAACGGGTGACTTATTATTTCTACGTATTCCTATGTTATTCGCCAATTACCTGTTCAATTTTTCGTTAGTGTCTAAAAGTCGGAGAATTAAACGCGGGAAAAAGGGCCTTGATTCGACGAGACAACGCGGGGTTTCGGGGAATGTTGTCACACTCAAGATTTACAGGGAAAAGGCAGGAGGCTGGGGTGGGTGCCACTACTTGGACACGTCCTACCCACCCTCCCCCTACCACTTATTCATCATTTACGTATATTTGAGTGTGATTTCGTTTGGGATCGCCCCAGAAGTCCGTGCCTCTTACTCAGTTACATTACTTACATTAGACGTTACCGAATCTTGTTTCATTCAATTTCCACTGAGCTATTATCTTTCGCCACTCTTAGCAATAGGGATTCCCTTTATGAAATGTAATAATATTTATCGGGTATTCCTAGGGCCTGAAAGGTTTAACTGTTCTCTCCTAATTTAAGGGTTATTTACCGGTCATTACACAGTAGTACGGTATCACAGAAATAAATGTCTAATTTATAATACATTTAATCGCAATTATACAGTTTTAAATATTTATAAAATTTTATAAAATACAGTGAAAAAATTAAACGCCCACCCGACCCAGCCAGGAAGGAAGGTTTAATTTTTTCACTGTATTTTATAAAGTTTTATAAATATTTAATTTAGCTTCAGTGCTGCAATTAGCACTTGAAAATAAAAAGTAGAATTTACTATAGCGTTGTGTTATCAAATTTGTGGTATTTCATCTGCAAAGGTGAATCTGCATGGCCATCGGTTGCAATGACCGTTGGATAGATGGCGCACTCAAAAATTAAAAAGCAGTTTCAAAATTTAGCGCTTATGTCAGCCTTCCCGGTAGCAAAGCTGTCAGTGCAGCCGCCCGGATTGTGGAAGACCCAGGTGCGATTCCTGGCTGGGTCGGGTGGGCGTTTTATTTTTTCACTGTATTTTATAAAATTTTATAAATATTTAATTTAGCTTCAGTGTAGCAATTAGCACTTGAAAATAAAAGTAAAATTTATACAGTTTTAGATAATAATAATATGTCATGTAGTTAATCTTTGTATTTTCAATTTAAAGGCACAAACAATATTTAAATGAGAGTTTTTGTATTCAAGAAATAATAAATACAGAACAAAGGATTTAAACTGCAGCAAGATAGATATCACGAAGTGAAATCAACTGCAACCCAGCCATTTGATGAATAAATAATACGTCTTTTCTTTAAAAGTAACGCTAACATTTTCGCTTAAAGGATGAAATTTCATGGTTCACAAAACAATTGTACAGTATAATTGAAAAAGCGCTCTCCGTTTATGGAAATTGAGTTCACATTTCAACCGCTAACTTATAAAAAGGTTGCAGTTTTGTCAGGGAGGGTTAATTGTTTGAGTTTTGTCGCCGACTCCGCCAGTCAGGTGATACGTAAACGTCGGGTTAGTCCGGACCCTTTCGTCTATTATACGCGACATTGCTAACTTTGCCGTGACGTAATTACGGTGTAGCCGCTGCTGCAACCTTCATTCTGATCGGAAACTCCCTGAAAATCTCAACAGCCATTGTTTAGTTGTTGTCGCATACTTTTTACCTCGTTATTACCCCTCTATAAATATTCAAAGAGAAAACAGGCACGGCTTTGAGATGAAACACTGCTGTATTGACATTATAATGAAATCTCCGTTAAACGTCTACGCTTTGATTCTTAAAATATGCATTGAATAAATATTACCTGTAACTCGCAGACGATTATATTCATCGAGTTTCATAAAGTGAATTTCTGTTTAACGAGTCTCTGGGGTTTCAAGAGTTTGGAAGGTTAAGCAAAAAAATGTATTCCCCAGACTTAGTCTGGACAACAAAGTTTATTTAGTCGGTGTACTGTACTGGGGTCGGTTGCTGCTCGCTATTATCACATTGGGATGTTGGGGATGCCTTCTTTATATTGAATAATATATGAATGGCAATTGTTTTATCATTGTCTTCACTTGTTGTGCGTTGCCTGTTAAGATATAAGATTTAAGGAACGTTCCAACGAAACATCACCGTTTGCAGTTTTGTATCTTCGACTAATTTGTTTACTCTTTGTTACAGATGGTCACCAGGACAAAGAAAATCTTCGTAGGAGGGCTATCGGCACCCACAACGCTTGAAGACGTAAAAAATTACTTCGAACAGTTTGGACCGGTGAGTATTATTCGTCGACACTTACGCTAAATAGGAGACGCAACTTTACGAGCGAGCATTTCGACTACGCAGCATTCGTTAGCGAAACGAATTTGAAATGTTTCATCGTCATGTTCCACGCAACACGTCAGCGTTGAGAGAGTGGAGTTATAGCAACTTCGCTCGCGAAATTTAATTAACACATAACTTTTTGGAAAAGTGTATGCTGAATTTGCGCTGTCATGTCCCATTTGTTATTAGGCGGCGCTAATTTCTCCAACAGCCAAATAATTCTGTGCGCATACCATTAAACACATTACCACCAAATTTGGCGGTTCTGCCCAACTTGTAAACAGTATTATGGTTATTTTGTGCGCATGTCCTTTACTCGACATTAAATTGAAACAGTGACGTTGGAATTATAGCTTTGCCCGTGTCGAAAATAGCACAGAAGGAATAAAAAATATGCGGTGTCTGAAGGAGGGTGAGCCGTTTAAGTCACCACTTTGTTCTATTATTGTGTAGAATCGATATTGGATAAGACCTAGCTCTTGTTAGCACCAATCGTCTTTCGGGTCCGTGCCGTGCCATAAAGTGCCTTCGTGCGAGAGGTTAAAGACAAATTTTAAGTGAAGTAGCGCGGAGGCCTGCTAGCCTGCGATAAGTTGGTCTTTGTCTGGTCGCGAGTCAGCGCAGGTGTCTATCTACAAAAGTTTCGTCGTAATTAGCACCACCCTATCTAGTAGATGCGGACTAAGGAACTTTTCAGAATTCAACATTGGCTACAGCCGGAGAGTCATTGTGCTGGCTTTCAAAGTAATCGGCACCCGCCAGCCCACGACGATCAAAACCTTCATTACCTATTATGAGAGTTAAGAATAAAGCCAACGAGTTTTTCGGACTGAATGTGATTGATGCCGCGAGAAGGAAATATCCCGGGAGAGATAAAAGGAATTTAATGAAGAGTCTTTAAGAATAATGATTAAAGGGAATGGTTATTCCTTTTGGTCGGCGGCCTAATGATAGGGTCTTTTGAATCGCTTTTGGTGTCTATGTAATAATGTGTAACCGCGTTTAGTTTAATTAAACACCCGCTCGGATTATTCTTGAGTTATGATCGAGCAAACAAAATGTAAATTGTGCAATGATATTCAGATTTAAATCGCGCTGCGCTCCATTATCCTTACCTTATTCGAAATATGCATAATGATCGTAAAATTCAATGAGATTGTAGCGTTCTACTATATTTTTATGACAATGTGCGGCCGAAAAACTATATCTGAATTAAGCGGCCGCTTGAATACAATACTTGCAGCTATTAATAATATTTAAATATCATAGAGACATGACGTGTCGTTAACAAGCGCATTGTGTCTGAATGATGGTAATTAAATTACGTTATACCATTATTACATCCAAGAACGCACACCGAGCATTCTGATTACAAATTAATTCAATAACATCGGAACCGTGCACTGTGCTCCCGGCACAGCGTCATTTCGTAAGGGTGTCACATTTTGAGCAAGTTTAATTAACAATCTAGTCGCTTTTGTAGGTGCCTTCATTAGTGTATTTGTGGATAAACATTGAGCAAACTCGACGCGATCCGCAGTGCGTGCGTGTGCGTGGCCGTGTGCGGTCGTCTATAGACGTGTCACTGGCATAGTATAGACAACAAAAAAGTAAGTCATCTCCTCGAACACGGAAATCTAGTATAGTCAATTTTTGGTTGGATATTGACCTAATATTGTACAGTCATAGTAGCTAACAAGCGCGCTACGTACGTCAAATGCACAAAGCGCGTGTTACTCGGTCGGTCAGTGCGACCTTGTCACGCGAATCTGACGTATCTTTCTGATTTGTCATTATATGCGATGCACACAAACGCATACTTGTTAAATCTAAATGCGTCACTATTCTAATAAGATAACTTTCTACGTTGTTTGTACTATGCCACCGTGACGTGTCCTATCTGGCCGCTGTGTGCGTACGATCCGTGACTCCGATGCCTCGATACCGCTCGACTCCCTACGTGCGAGCTTTCCAAATGCAAACTGTCTCAGAATATCAAATGAGCCACTTAAATACCGAATACAATGACTACCCACCTGGAGCAAAGGCCACGGGGACGCGTGCACGCAACGCCGTAAATGAAAGGGGCCGAGGGGTGGGCGAGTTTCGACCCCGGTAACGATTTCCCTCAGATAATGGAGAATTTTCTGATGAAAGCTGCTCAACAGTGCCTTTTCAAGGATTTAGGAACCGTCAGATTTATGAGCTAAACGGCTCGCGCAAATTCTCTTCGTCACGACACTGCTTTCTCTATCGCATGCATAATATCTGCGAGACTTTTGTCTGGGCATTCTTTCGGGGCATTCGGAAGTTTTAAGTGGGGCTAAAGAGTTATGGAGATAACGTGCCCTCTAGTTTCCACTGCACAGCTGTGGTGTGCTAAAAAAAAGATACAAATTGCTGCGAGTTAATTTTATAGCGCGGGACGCTTAAGCTTTAACAAACACGTACGTGAAATTACTTCCGGGCATACATTTTCTGAAACGGTTTTAAGGCGAAGGTAATTTGCCAAATCCTGTTAGTTATGAAGTGTTGTAAGTCCATGTGATTTCGTTCAGGAAAGTTTATGAAAATGTTCTTACGCTACAACTTTGTACATGAGTACTGAGATTTTTGAATCAAGTACCCTGTTTCAATTTATTGCCATACTTGTTGTATTCTAACCAAATCTCGGAAAATGAACGCTCCCAAAATGAAACGTTTATAATAAACAAATAAGCTAAAAGCCGGCGCGCGTCCCTCAAACAATAACAAAATTCAAATCGAGATTTGAAATCAAGAAAACAACCCTTATATAATATGTAGATTGCAGTCAAATTCACTCGAAATTCGAAGCTGCCGGCACGGAGATACTGACTTAAAAATTAATTAGCCGAACGACCGGTGTAATCGCTGGAGCCTACGCCGATTAAGTGTTATCTAGAAGGCTTGTTGCTTACTTAATTTGAACTTTAAAATTTCCGCTCCAATGTACCCTTTTCTGTAACTCAAATCGGCGGTTTGGCTGTATCGCTCTTCTATTTTCCCAAATCTGTCTGCCAAACGTTATCTTAATCAGAAAACGCACGCCTGATAGTACAATTTCGCCGCGGAAGGCTTACGTTATTTTTTCTTTTCTCTTATAAAAATATATGTCGCTTATCTTTCTATCTGGTTTACTAAAGCGATGTTGTATATTTAACGTTATGTTAATGTCAAATGGCGAACTTTATCTCCAAGAATTTGGCTTGGATGTCTATGGTAGAATATCCTCTGTCGTTAAATATTATTCTCTATTATTTTTAGATTTGCAGGATCAAAGAAAGATTATTGCTGTCTTGTGTTGTAATATTCTTATTTCCGTGGCTGTATTGTCGACGCTGGATTCAATAGCGTATTCAATTAGTTCCTTTGTAAAATCGATTTCCAATCTACGGGTTTACGTTTTAATTAATGATGATGCTGCGTTCTTGCAATTTGGCCTCTTATATTACTCGTAGCTTCCAAACTAACGTCGAAGTTTCCTAACCAATATAAAGTTAGTGAGCTGGCTTTCACTAAGCGTCGCACGCACAAAAGGGTGTCTTTGAGAAAGTTCCGTTGCATGCTTGATTCGCTATTGTTTTAGCTGTCGAGCGAGCCAAAACTCTGACCGGTGGCGCGGCGCTCCGCCAATTGCTACTGGCACACTACGCAAGTGTGTTGCCTCCTGCAACTTGCACGATCACGTCTTGTTATTATCTTAACATACGCTCTTAACTTTGTATCGGCAATCGAATGTTCTGTCAGTGACTGCGAACTGGCATTCCAGTTTAGTTGCAAATGGCTCAACACAGTCTGGTGTTCAACACAAACTTCGGCGTTCATATCCGCACATCATGTGCCTAAACTGAATATAGAATTTGCAATGTTTCCCAGACAAATAAAAAGTCATTTTGATTTAAGGCTTCATTCTGTAATATCGTGATGGAAATCGGAGTAAGTTTATGCATAGGGTTGTGTACAATAACAGCAGTCTTAACGTCGAGTCTCAAGTTATCCCATCAGCTCAGTTAAACTAACAATTCTGGCGCGTTCGGCTATTGCTATCTAAACATTGTTGACTGTCAACAGCACTCGAACTGTAACGGAGGCGGGTGGAATTTGGCCCGAACGGGTACCTACGATAGGTACGATATCATCACCAACCATATATCAATCAGTTGTTACAATGCACCACGGTTGTCGTTTATCTTCGGAGCCGGTCGGATCTGTCTGTCCAGATTCGTGCATTGTTCCGACATTAGCCCCGGCTGCCGAAACGGTGGATGTCTGGAATGCCAGTGGGTAGTGGCGTTCCCGCTGCAGCGCGCATCGAGCGCCCGATAGCGTTTCCAATTTCCTGACTTAAATTGCTCTAATTTGGTTATGCGCTGACGGGTGATCGAAGGCTGCTAAAGCCCGGAGCGCTAGCGACATTCGTTTGTGGCCTGTAATTTGTGTTGGTTTTCGACGGCACTTTCAGTTTGAAGCTCTCTCTTAGTTCGTGGCGTTTTAGTAATCACTTGGAAAATGAATGAGTATCAATAAACATTCGTGTTCGTAAATTAAATAGAACGTTAAATAAACAAATCATAATCATCACGTTGAAATCATAACATATCAATAACGGTGTTTAACACATTACTCCTTCGATAACTTACTTCGTATGTTTTACACGCTCGATATTTTGTTCTATAAATAAATGCAGATTGTATTGAACACGAACGCTTCAAAAATTATTGAGATATCATGAATCTAGAACAAACATGTTAAAGGAAAACCCTTTAAATTGTACTAACTCGTTTATTTTAAAAATAGTTTCAACTTATTTCCGAATATGTCTTCCGTCTGCTAAAGTAATGAACAAGCAAAATAATTTACTTCCGAAGCACGGAACGCAAATTGCACGTTTATAAAATTACAAATACGAATTTCCCGATTTGAGAGTTTGCTTTTTTGTTTGGACCAAAGCGAAAGGGGCAGCAGCAGAGTGCCAATATATTAGCCTAATGGAGAACTAATTACGCTCTTGAACGGTTCAGAGGACCACATAATTACCCCTCAAGGAGATCTTTTCTGAAGTGTGTACTACAAAACAACATTAGGTAAATTTATTCAAATACCGGCTACAACATTAACTCGAGCTTACATAATTTTCAAGAAATATCTCGAAGAACGAAAGAAGGATCGTTCAACTCATTTGACAAAGAACGCGCAAACTCAAAACAATATCACAAACTACCCTCTGCTGTCTGCTGGGAAGGACTTTCGAATATTTTTAATGCGCACAGAAACGAACCTATGCCCTATTTTAGTTGGCTTTCGGTATATTTTTGTTTGAGAGAAATAAAATCGGGACAATGATGTAATAGTTTTCTCGGCGTAAGAGGAGGGGCAAGGTAGCTTCGGATAAACGTACCCCCCGGGTGAACGATTTGTATTAGCCGTCTAGTACTGTTCGCGTAATTGTCGACGCCCGGAGCTATATTCGCGCACTCGAACACGTAAGAGGGGCGCAAATCCGAAAAAGTAATGAGAGAGTTTCAATCGATAGCCTTCCTAAATTCTCTTTTTTTATTATCTACCGTCTTTTGTTCTCGGCGATTCAGTATTCCGAGGGCCCCGCGTTAAATGACGTAGAAAATTGTATAATTATTTGTATCATAATAATTTCACCGCCACTCGAAATTTTTGGTAGGTTCTCTATAAACTCAATTGATATGCTATGAGTGCGATTCACGCGTCAACTGATTGATCCTGTTACAATGTTCGAGCCGATGGGGCGGTTTAAGCCGATCATTTGCGAAATGAAAAACAATTTCAAACGAAAAACGAGGAACGAAAATAGCTACAGATAAATGTGATAAAGGTAATATCGCGGACAATATTTTTTTACAATTCTCTTCGTTCAACGGGTGATCATTTATCAGCCTTAGTAGTATTTTTTTTGCTGGTTTGCTATTTCTGAAGAAAGTGCTAATTTACACTCACGTAGTTATTTTTATTTCAATGTATTAAAATTTAAATAGCAAATATCTGAGTTTACGTAAACAAAACGATGAATAAATCAGATGTGATATTGCCACAAGGCGTTGGAAAGATAGTAATAGTAATATCAACAGTGTAATAATTCAGACCTGATATGATAATCCCCTTCATAATTAAACGGATATAATCCACTTAAAAGTGAATATCTCAGAGTATTGCTTGGATAGTTGCTCTTACAATTTGAAATAAAATAAATGAGTTGCAAAATTTTCTTATACGATCTTTAGATATTTGTAATCGTGTTTTTTCTAGATTTTGGAAGTATCTAAACATTCAAGAATATGTGTAAAAAATATTCCCTTGAAAACTCGACACACAAACCAGGGTCTCAGTAGCTCAAATGGAAGAGCAGTCACCAGAACTTGGCAAGCTCGTTTGAATGCAAAAACAGGGAGTTGCTTTTTTTAAAATGATAATATTACAAAACAAAAAATAAATACAGTGAATCACTTAGTAAATTACAAAATAACTTCTTTTACGTATGTGTGGATGACAATATACCATTTAATTCCGTTTCGGAGGCATTACCGTGTTTTTAAGTTACCAAGTCATGCCCTCATTTCTTTTTGTCTGACATTAATTGGAATATTATATATTTATAAAATTTATAAAATACAGTGAAAAACGCCCACCCGACCCAGCCAGGAATCGAACCTGGGTCTTTCGCAATCCGGGCGGCTGCACTGACCGCTATGCTACCGGGAAGGCTGACGTAAGCGCTGAATTTCGTCACTGCTTTTTAATTTTTGAGTGCTAATAGCGGCACAGTATTTAATTTAGCTTCAGTGCAGCAATTAGCACTTGAAAATAAAAAGTATAATTTGGAATATTATAATTTACAAAAACACAAATGTTGAAAAATATTCCACGAGCAGGATTTGAACCTGCAATTACCGTCATTAAAATCCGATCATAATATTTTTACAAATACTAAAGATCAACGTCACACAAACATCATTTTGTGTTTGAGAAAAAGAGACAAAACAATGATTAACTAAATAATGCTTAAATAGTTTTTATGAATAAGGGGGATAACGTTTTTTTTTTGTTTATATAATATTAACGCAAAAAAAAACACAAATATTGAAAACATTTCCACGAGCAGGCACCTGCACCCTTCTGAACCACGATAGCTCAATTAGGAGAGCACCTGACCCGGTATGTCAGAAGGGTGCAGGTTCACATCCTGCTCGTGGAAATTTTATGAACATTTGTGTTTTTGTAATTTGTTTCGCAACAAAATTTGCGTTAAAATTATATAAACAAAACAAAAACATTATATTATTATTTATCAGACGCCTCGCCTTCCAACTTACATAATAACCTTACATAATTCTTTGTTACCACGTCGACTCTATTCTTTTTAAAGCTGGTTTTGCATGTGGATCAAGCTGTTAAATTATTCCTAAATTTTGATTGCCTCGTAGAAATCCGTCCGGATTCTGCGGAGGGTCTCTTCATTTTTTCATTCTCGTTTCGAGGGACAATTAGGTATGCTAATTCATTTATTTTATGACGGCTTTGTGAAAAAATTGCTGAGAAAAGATCGGTGTAGGGATTGGGGGGGGGGGGGGTTCGGTGTATGCGCCCGGGTGGGCCCGGGTGGGACGTGGGGGCTGATAGCAAGGTTGACGTCTCACGCGGAGCTGCGGTAATTAATGGATCGTGCGTGGCCTTCCTCTGAGGATAACCGTTACACGGATTCTATATCTACCCTCCAAAACTGTAACAAAAGCACACAACTTAACGTAATACATCAATTGATTTGTATGTTTATTAACGACACATTGATAGAATTACGGCGAATGATAGCTGAATAAGGAAGAATTTTATATATTAGAATCTCAATCAATAAAAAGCTCAATTCAAAGGGTACTCGCCAAAATTACATAAGTATTTTTTTTAACTAACTAACTTGCTTTTTTTTTCTTTTTGTTTTTCAAATGTAACAAATCATACATGTTATTATAAAGTTTACAAGATCAAGTATTTACTCATACTTAATAAGGATGTCACTGCGTACTTTTTCGAGTAATATTTACCAGACACGATACGCTATTCGATGTCATTACTGAGCGACGCATGTAAATATTGTCGAAGTTTGTACAAACACTTGTTTTTCCTGTTTATTCGATACGTGGAAGTCGTTTGATTTTTGTTTCATGAATTTTTGCTGACGTCTCGGTAGGTCAATTTTATGTACACGATTCGACATTTAAATTCGATAGAACAGGTTAATGAAGGTAAATTTTAAAACTGTTTTTAATAATAAGTATTTTATTCCATTAATAACAAGTATAGTGCTATTACAATTATGTTTTGCATACCGTATGCTTATAATTAGATAGGAACATATCTATCACTATTATAAATACGTAAATAATCTACTTCATTGAACTATACACTTACGTAGTACACTTTATTTTAATAAACAATGATATGTGTTTATGAAAACATTCAAGTTATCGCCAAAAGGAGACACAATTAAAAATCCTGCTTTGTTTAACACCCAATGGATTTTAAAAGTCTCAAACAGTTTAGCTATATGTAGCACCGGCCGAAAGAACAAAAAATGTAATGTATGAGTTACATTGTTGCCATCCAGAACGGGCAAACAATAGTGAGGTCCCGTAACAAGTTTCAGTTTGTTTTATTACACACGCATTATCCACTGACGTACAAAGGAAACGGCGAAAAATAACAACAGGAACGGGCGGGCCGTGACAATTCCAACTGTCAAATAATTCAAGGTACGGGTAGTTTCTCACAATCAACGAGATCTACAGCTTTACTGTTTTCTATCCGTTCGGTTGGTTTATTCCGCGCTCCACCTAAATATAAGTTCGGCATATCTGCACGAATTCCCAAGATGAAAAGGTATTTTTCACTCGCGGAGTTAGACGCGCCGGCCGGCGCCGTCGCGCCGCAAAGCGACGCGGTGTTCGCCGTTACGCTTTCGTATATCGTTTTGAAAAATATGTCATAATAAACATTTATCGATTGTTTTTGATGTAAAGTTTATGTGAAAACTATACATTGGAATGAAACAGTTTATACGAATTTACTCGCGTTTAATTAACATGTATTTTTTATATCTACTCACATTTCAAACATGTGTAAAAATGGTCCGTGGTCACACAGAGACCACGAACTCAAATCTATTTTTTACATAAATATTCAAATCCTTATATTTATTTTTTGTGTTGGTCAATAAGCGTATTTCTGGCTCTATCCCAAAAGATATAGAAATACAGAGCAGAGCAACTCTATAACAATACCCGTTGTCAATAAACCACTACTGCATTGTATTGCTTACCATTGGAGATCAAATAAAAATGTTAAATGGCTTATCTCGAACCGCACAACTGTCCTCACATGCTCAAGCGATTTAATTAAAATGAACCATTTTATGAGCAGGCAAAAGTGTTATACGCAAGTAGCCTTTTGAGTGCGAAGTCTTTATTATTTTCTCAGAATCTTATCGCCAAGCGAGGCAACGCAACATCCCTCACTAACGGCATAATGTCGTAACGTCGTGTTTTAGGTATCGTAAAAGAAAACAAAAGCAAGCGTGCCCGAAGTAATAAAGCTGCTCGATTTTCGCTATTTAAGACTGAGAGAATTAAAGTTCTTTTGAAGAAAGTTCACTTTGGTATACGCAGAACGTATCCAAAGCGGGTAATAAGAATTCCGCGGCGAGAGGGGCGCGCGGGGGAGCAGGCACTTCGACGAAAAACGATGATGAAGCACGATCATGTCCCCGCGATCCCCGCCTAGCTGACTGACAAATTGTCGAACATTTTTTTCGCTAAAATTCCTTTCGTTCGAATCCAATTATTGAGACTTACCGACGGTAGGCTGCGGCGTTACCGCCTTCAGTCTGGACTGGAGCGCTTTATTTCCTCGTTCTGATCATGTTGCTCCCGGGTATGCATTTAACCCTCGTCTGCAGCAGTCACAGCATTGCTCACTGACGTATCTCTTTATTCATCATTTCGTTCAACTGTTACGAATATCAAAAAGACGCAGAGGTACCGCCTGAATATTGTCCCGCCGCGGTCGGAAGGGCCGCTACAGCAATATTCCCGATGCAAACATGTTTTCGGCATTCTCTAATTTTATTTTACCGTACGTTTGGTACAATGGGATGTGCAATTTCGCTCAGCTGAGGCTGACTAAATTGGTTTGTTGTGCAAGCATCAAACAAAAGCGAGGGCCTATACAGCTTTGGTTATTGTATGCGCTTTGTGAAATTAAATTTAATATTCTGGTCTTTACATATTTGGTTAGTTTATGGACTATAATAGGTTAAATCTTCCTATCAATTTCGATTAATGCTATTTTAATAAATTGTTTCTAACTTCAATTATGGTAAGAGCTTATTTTGAATATCGTGCTAGTAACTCGTTTGTAGAAATTGTTAGCAGATAATAAAAACTCCGAAATTTTTGTTAGGATTTGGTGCTCCTAAATAATGTACAATATAGGTACCACGCAAAAAGTGGCGCGCGCCCGCGCGGTCATACCCTTAAACGGCACATACTCAAAACACTGTAACCGTGATAAAAGCGATTGTATGCAGTAAATAAAATATGACTCGGTCATATTTCCACTTTCGTTTCTTCCCTTCGTTTTATGTCCCTTTTTTCTGGCCTCTGGGAAACCGTTCATACAAATACCTTTCCGATATTGCCTTACTTTATTAGCATTGGGCACGTGTTTTTATATCTGAAATATCTTTCACTCCAGTGGCACTTCTGCGGAATAAAGATTGCCACATGTGCGTCCGCCCTGTACCTACTATGATATATAGATGAAGTTATTTCTTGCCGTTCTTATAATTTATTGTAAGTGCCGTTACCGGTGAAACCTGGGAATTAACGCTGATTTTATTTGCGTGTTGCGCGGCTTACTTATATTGAAGGTCGTAAAAGCATTTGTAACTTTTTCGTAGCTAGTTTACGGTTAAGGGACTGAGGAGTAATAAATAAATGTGTATGTTACATAGTAAAATTACTTGGGCATAGCGACCTTCATAATAAGGCCTCCGGTATTGCGGAAAACGTTAACAGAATAAGTTGTACCTGTTATGTTGCATGCGTCAAAAGGCTGTGGTGATTACTTAACATCAGGCGGAACGTTGCTATGTCTATCAGTAAAGTTAAAATTGGTTTGAAAAAGTACAGAGAAACAATTAATGAATGGTATTACATAATTATTACTACATACTAACATTACTGCATATCTAATCAGCAAATGTAGTTATTTGCTACCTTTTAGATACCTACCATAATACAGTATAATTATGTCAATTAATGTTCGCCACTGCTTGGAAAACTTTCAAGTAGCAACTTGTACTTGTTAATAAATTTTCTTAAGAGTTATTGAAGAAAATATGTAAGTACACATTAAAATAAAAAGTAGACATTTCTATTAGTTGCAGTAGGTATTTTATCACAGATAAACTCGGTCAGTAACTCTCTGTCCTCGGGGTATTGTATCACTGAAATTATACCTACTTGTTCAGTAACGCTCTGTCCGAAATATTATTTCTCGCAGAACCATCATTTAGACTGCGTAGTCTCAAGCCGTTGGGATCGGGCTTACCGCGCAAATAAATAGCTTCTTCGAAAGCTATTGCGAAAGCGAATTAGAATAATGCTCCGCGATTTGGCGTTTCAACAAACGAGAACGTAGAATGGCCCTCTGTGGATTATTCGGGGCGTTTGCATGGGCTCTACCGAATTTGGATATAAATGGAGGTGTCATGGCTGTAACGGTTAACCGGTCAGTCGTATGCGTCGGGAGAAAAAGGGCGTTTCTTACCTTTGCGACAAGAGAAGAGAGAGTGCTTTACAGTTGGCCTACCAGGAAACATTGTCCCAAAGATTTAAACTTTATGAACTTAACTAATATAGACATAAGGCTTGGAATAGATATTGCATGTTTTGCTTCCGTCATGTTAACTTAGATCAAATTAACGTTAAATAGATAAAACAAGAAGAGCTTCTAGTTTGTTTATTAGTACGGGGTAAAAGGACTTGCTAATACTAGACTATTGTGAAACAATATCGGTGCTTGACAACAACTTGGACTTATTTTTGCTCGCCCTAAGCCCTATCCTTTGAGTATCCATAGAGATTTGATGTTAGCTTTACACTTAACATAATATATTACGAAACCTGGGTTAGACATTTTTATTACCATGAAAATGTCTGTCCCAGGTTTCGTAGTAAGTCTGAGTGACAAAGCACTATATACCGTGCTTTGCTTTGTCACTCAGACTTTTTGCTACAGGTTAAGTAACTTTTAAGTCCTTACGTACACTTTAGGTACAACATTTTACACGAGTATAGTAAACTTGTAAAGAAAAAACAAAATGCCTAAAATTCAATAGTTAAAAATTATACTAAACAACAAAATAACATTTTGTTATTAAACTACCAAGCACATATTAATATTGTATAATGTTTTCACTCTTCAATCAGCTAATGTACAAAGCACTTAAAACGATTTTTAATTTGTAAAAGCTTTTTGCAGCGTACCTTTCACTCGTACGCTGCAACTATTATTCATTAGCAGCATTAATATGGAGCATTATGAGTAAGCCGTGGTCAGATCAAACGGAGCTGTCTGTCGCACCATGCTAATGCCAAAGATTAATGGGATTACTCCCGCGACCGACGCACATGAGTGGACTAACAAAGTTCTGTCCATTATCCTTGACGCTATGCTACCCTGGTATCACGTCTCGCGAATTTTAATTCCATACATTTGAAATTGAAATTTCGCCTAGACATAACCAACTATTTATTATTATTAATGATAGTATTATACCCATTCTCAGTGTAAACTAGATTTATTTTTGATTGTGGTTTTCACCCATCGACTGATTGTGTTATTGGTTTGAAGGTAATAAAAGGAAGCGCTTAAGTCGTTTTCTTGATATCAATTGTATCAAGTTACTATTACAGCTTTTCTATTAATTACAAATAACATTATCGAAAAAGTAGGTACGTTATTTACAACTGATACACATTTGAAACATTAAATAAATTCAGTAGTTTAATGGTTACAATCACAGAACAGTTACACCAAAATCAGCATTTTTTTTTTTCTAAAACAATATCTTTATTTACTATTTTCGTAACCATATCTTATATATTATCTACACAACCATGTTAAGTATTTATTACTATATATACTGATATACAGTAACAGTGATATACAGCCCGTAATATAGCTCAATGCAATAAGCTGCAGTAAACTATCTCATCAAGGCGAAGCTTAACTTATTTTTGAATTATTGGACGTCCCAGAGGTCTCATACTGTGCGCAACATGTGTTTCATATCATCCCATCGCAGTCGTATTTCGTAACATCAAACTACGAAAGTGTATACCAAGATTGAAAACGGAGAGCTACATAGAAAGGATTCAATATTATAGCAAAGGAACGCGGGGTAGGAGTTGGAGTTGCATTCATACATGTTGAGAAGTCATAATAAGATTTCGAATCGAATGCGGCTCGTATATGTAAAGTTTTTATGATCTTTGTAAGTTGCAGATATAAAATTTTATTCAAATGTTACCCCCCCATCCCAGTTAATAGTTTCTCCTGAATGACTTTTCTTTCTAGCTCTGTGTCTGTTTATCCGGTGTAGTCTTGTGTATTTGATAGATATTTCACGTATTTATTAGGACATCAGTTGAAATTACATTTGAATAGAAGTAGCGATTTAATTCTTTTTAATAGAGATAGCTTTGGCATACGTCTTTGATATTTGAAGGGTAGATGCTGGGGTTGAATGTAAGAAATCGTGGTTCGATCTCCATAGTCTTTTCTAGACATATCTACCAAGTCCGTTTTTTTTCTATTGCAAGATTTTGATAACAGACACACACACAGACAGAGACACACTTTGATAACAGTCTAGTCCATACAAGTGGTGTTAGCGATAGGTTCCCGCCCTACATATAGGGCAGAATATTTATAAAAGGGTGTTATTGAAACAGTTAGCAAAGTATTCGTATTTTTGTTAACAAAAAAATGCTAGTTGGGCAGCAACTAATATTTTTAAATCAGTCTTCAACTTATATCATTCTGAACAGCAGTTTTATGCCGCTCCCCCCTTCCGTGAATGGCCCATGCTACGTTGCGCTTCGCTCGGGAAAAAAAAATTACTTAACCTAACCAACAGCTGCTGTCCAAATCAGCCGGCTGACCAAATAATAATTTTGCTGACCAAATGTTTATTTTGTAATACAAATAAAATTTTTCCCTTTTTTAAAGTAATCATTGCTGTTTTAAATATCTATAAAAACTAAGATGCAAATTCATAAATCCATAAGGCACCTAAATTCTTAATCGAAACGCGAACTGCCATTTTACAGAGTAACAATTTCCGCCCCTTAAAAATTTGTATCTATTAACTACGCGCCCTAAACTTTTTTATGTCGAACACAAAGCCTTAAATACTTTTAAATGCGTACTTAAAATCAATAAAATGCCTACTTTCATCAACGGCGGAGTAATAAAAGCCGACTTTAATGTGATCCGCGACAGTCGAATTAGATAATGTATCTCAGTGGAAAGTTCAATTTTGTTACTTTAAAGCCGTAAAAATGTAATTGCTATTGGCAATAAATATTTGGTGCTGGATAGGACAGTCGTGTCTCAGAATGCCGATAGGGCACGCAGGGCCCCGTAATGCATGCCAATAAGACCCTCACAATTGCCGAAGGATCCGTGGGCACCAATTCTTGTCATCATACAGTAGGGTTCCTGTAATAACATAATCCCTTTATGTATACCTATACGTAATGTGCCGGCCAGACGAATGGACTACCGGCCAGTTTGAATACCCAATTCATGTGCGTAATAAGATTTTTTTGACTATTCTATACTATTATTAAGAAGAAAGGTTGGTGACTTTGTTGTTTGTTTGATAAGGGTAATCTCTGGAACTACTGGTCCAAAAACTTTTCCACTGATAGAATGATACAATCCTTACGGGCAACAAATAGGCTATATTTTATTTTGATGAAAAGAGGTTTCTTTTTTAAAATCTAAGTATTGATTTAAAAAAAAAAGACAAAGTGTTGAAAAAATTCCACGAGCGGCATCCGAACCCGCACACCATCATGACATGACAGCCGGGTCAGGTGCACTACCAACTATGCTATCGTGGCTCAACCCAACTCGCCAAAACTTATCAACACTATCTACTCTTGCTCTGTTAGCCAAGAGAGCCCAGACAACTACGTCATCAACATCCGATCTTAATATTTTTACAAATATTGAAGATCAGTTAAGAATTAGGCAAGCTATATTTTTATGATTATAGTTATACTAACAAAATTTGCGTGAAAATTATTTATAACTATGATCCTAAGTATTGATGTTTGTACGGAAAGGAATCAACGCAGACAAAGTCGCGGCCAAAGTGCTAGTCATAGATATAGAGATAAATGGAATGTTCTATACCGACAATAGCGTGACTTTTAAGTTATAGAAGAAGAAAATTATATTAATATTATTGTGCATGCAACTGCATGCACACTTGGATTTTATATCTGCTTGATAGATGCTCCCGTTCCGAGTTTTAATATTGTTGTGTTTAAACTGAACTCCTGTATCCGTACACTATATCTATCGATCAATTTAACGCCGTTCTATTGAACTAACTAGTTGTAATGAAAGGTTCAAATTCAAATTCAAATTTCTTTAATTTGTGAAACACAGTGACACATGTGCGGTGTTACACAATCAAATCAGAGCGCCTCCATGAGCATCAAATGCATTAAAATGTGTCTTATAATTTCAATATCGTTATGAAATTCTGTATCTGTAAGCATAATGTGACGACCTCCTTGGTCGAGTGGTTAGTACGCCGGTTTTCATGGTGTCGCCATCTCTGAGGTCCCGGGTTCGATCCCCGGTCGGGGCAATTCAGAAATCATATAAAAAAAAAGAAAACACAAATGTTGTAAAAATTCCCACGAGCAGGATTTGAACCTGCACCCTTCTGACATACCGGGGCAGGTGCTCTCACAGTTGAGCTATTGTGGTTCTAACCAGCCCGCCGAAATTATTCAACACTATTTACTTTTTTACTTTGAAAGCCAAAGGCTCCCATTCAATGTCAACAACAACCGTCGTTAACATCCGATCATAAATTATTATTGTTTAGAAATTATTGTTTTTCTAAATTGTCTCGAGTCTGGGTGTTTTCTATGTATGTATTTAAGTATTTTAAGTATGTTTATTCCGTTGTCTAGTAACCATTTAACGAGTTTCATAACGAAGCTTCTCTTGGGCTAGATAATTGGTGTAAGTGTAGGAAAGTTTATTTATTTATTTATAATTATAAAATACTAAATTATGACCACGAATGTAGGCTGCAGTGTATCTACTAAAAAAATAGCAGCTAATACCTCTAAAGACCCTCTAAAGAAGAATCTAACTATAAGTAAGACAAATCCTCATAGATGACAAAATAACATTCCCAAACTCTTCTTTTCTTTGTAAAACACGTCTTCCACGGCAAAAACGCAGTTTAACAAAAAAAATATATGAGACTACATCACATACATAGTTCTGATTCCAAGGTAAGTAGCTAAAGCACTTATTTCATGGAAATCAGAAACAACGACGGTACACAACCACCCAGACCCGACACAATATCGAAAAGTTCGTTTTTCGAGATTGAGCCGACCGGGAATCGAACCCGGGACCTCAAGAGTTAGCGCCGCCCAAAGTCCGGCGTGCAAACCACTCGGCTACGGAGGTCGTCGGTCGGTTTAACATCGACCAATCTTTAAGTTGTCTCACACTACTGGTACTTCTCATTTTCTTCGATTGATATCAGCAATAAATAGAATCCTGTAATATCAAATTAGCACCGAGTCGATTAAAAAAGCCAATTATATAGTAGTCACCGCTGTGGTGACGTCATAAAACTACGACTAAGACATCAGAGAGTCGCCAATAAAAGTTGACAACGACTATTACAATCGTGTTGCGTCATAACATTGTTATAGTCTTTTATAATTGTTTTATTTCAACTTTTGTCATCTATTTCTGAGAGGCAACCCAGTAATGCTGTAAAAAGTTTAGATTGTGTTGCCTAAAGTTCGTACGGTGACGACTGATCCCCATCGTACTACCAATACAATA
Source organism: Eudonia truncicolella (assembly GCA_949315975.1). NCBI lineage: Eukaryota > Metazoa > Arthropoda > Insecta > Lepidoptera > Crambidae > Eudonia > Eudonia truncicolella. The sequence goes on along the minus strand of OX438831.1, from coordinate 6,931,257 downwards.
CCGTTGTAACTAAAAATATATCGAAATTTGAGATTTAACCGCATTCTAATAACAGTAGGTATGCTTTAATCTCGAATATCAATCAGTATGTTTTGAGTTACAAAAACATTGGTAGTGCGCCATGTTCAAACTTTTGGCGTAACGCAGGGCTTACATAGCAGCTAAACGCTATAAAGCTCTCCCGAGCCAAGACCCTAGCCCCCAGAGGTGCCCTTGAATTCCTGTACGCCCCGAACTTAGAAACATATAGGGACATTAACTATTGAGAACACATTCTAGAAAATATCTGTTAGCCCATCTAGAGAGCTAAACACATGTGTTATGTTTGAGTTCACGTCAGTGTGACATATCTTAAGGATGGCCTCCATTTCTCGCATTCAACCCGTGTTCCTTTTCATTCGGCGACGTCTCAAACCTTATCAGTACATTAATTGTGTAAGTCAGTGCATTCAACCAACCTGTTAGTGTTCAAATGTAATTATCTTTCCTTTCTACTCTCTCACCAGTTTATTTTATGTCCACAATACTGGGACACGGCCTTCCCTATGTCTGGATAGGGAGAATGCACCCTAAACCACTACGCAGGCCCAGTTGCGAATCGATGGTTCTTAACGACTTCTAATGCAGCCAGGACCAACGGCTTTACGTGGCTTCCGAAGCACTTAGGAGCGCGAGATGATAAACTTTTGGTCACTCATCCGATGATCCGGCTTTTGCGAAAGTTGCTTAACCTTAGCAATCACAAACGACGCGTCGAACTCCTCCATCTCTGCATGTTTATACATTAAATACAGTTAAATGTGTAAAGTGGTAGTTAGCAAATCAATTCGAGTTAATGTCCTAAAGTTCTGTTTGTGAAATTTTGTTGCGGTCGTGTACCTTTAGCGTCTGCGTCATGTTTCATTATGAAAAGCTTTTGAATGGTCAAGAAATTCACAGGACGATCGTTTCATTGTACACAAAGTCCTTATAAAATTAATATACCATGTTTACTTACATCCCTACCAACTATTACGATTTAATAGATGTGATACATACCTAGTGTTGTAAGTCAAAACAGCAATTAATAAAATATGATCATTAGAATAAACAAATGAAGACCTCGATGGAGCAGTGATTAACGCGCACGGTCTGCGATTGCTAAGGTTTAACCAACTTTTGCAAAGGCCGGTCATCGGATATGTGACCAAAAATGTTTATATTATCTCGAGCTCTTCCCTGCTTCGGAAAGCACTTTAAGCCGTTGGTATCGGCTGCATTGGCAGCCGTGAACAACTACCAACCAGCTATGGGCTTGCGTGGTCGCGTTCTCCCTATCCATTCATTAGGTAGGCTCGTGCCCAACATAAAAAAATGATCTGGTAATGAGAAAAAATTAAGACGCTATATATTTTTTGTGATTTAACAATTAAAATTGTATTAAAAACAAACATCATAATTGAGACGGTGAGAAGTAACATGTGGCGTAATTAATACACGTCACAAAGGGAGGGCATCATTATAGAAACACAAATAACTTAAAGAATGATGGTAAAAGTAACCTCGTATCTAATTAATTATACGGCCTTTTTATATTACAAAATTAGGTACCTACAATTGAGTTACCATAATTACAGATGTAACTATTGAAATTAAAACTCAATTATTTATCTATTCTACAACAATTTTGTAGCTATTATATGGACTAGAGCAGTGTTCCGCAAACGTTTTGCGTTCAAGGTGACTACACCTAGGATTAAGTTTTGGAGGTACACCACAAATGATATACCATTTTTGAAATAATATCGCGTGATTTGCAACTATGTTAGTGTTAGTACTTTGTATTTTTCTTCAATTCGTCTTCAAGTATGTAACTTTATGAGATAACCTTATTTTTCTGAGGAACACTGGCCTATGATGTATGATGAGAGCACTTGTTTTTATCATCACACAACAACTGCTTACTAACGGGTCACCCTCAAAGGCTCACTAGTTGAGGATTCCGGGTGAAGTACGCTTCCACCTTCGGCCTTATCATCACTTAACAGCAGGTGAGATGAAAGCCACTTGGCTTCCATCGTCATACGGGTAAGCACTTGCTTACCTTGATACAAAAAAGCCATATTATTGTTGCACGGCATATGCAATTGTTATGATATCGAGCTGTCAATGCACTTCTAAATCCCGATCCGATCCGAACCCTTCGGAGAATCTAGTAGGGCACGGGGACACGCCTTAGTGCGTGACGCCGTTCCTTCTAGAAAACCTCCAAAGGTGATTCGTTTCACACGGCTTGAGGAACACTTTAAGTTTCTCGCCGCCCCCAAAAAAGCCCGGTGAAGCTGAAAATGCCGTTTGTGGCAATCGGCAAACACTCTCCAAAAAAAGAACTTCTAAATCGAACCTAGAAAATGGATGCTCAAATATGAACTGTCTCCATTTTACATGCCTCCATTATTAGAACACACGACTGCATATTATACTACCACAAATTGACAAATTTCCTCAATAGAATTTGAACTTTATGTTTATGGCATACGGTTGAACATTCATTGAAGAAATTTGACAGTCTTGGATAGTCTGATGTGCACAGGCGTCTGTACTTAGTCTTTTGCTCTTATAATCATTTCCAGACAACGGACATGCAACGTTGTACAGTCTTAATGAAAACGCTCTTAAGTGCCCTCGTTTATTGTTTATTCACTCCCACTTAGTTTTTTACGCCTCATGCTTATGACCCGAGACTGGTGAAGCGATCGCTGGCTTATAGTTCATTCTGCTTTTAATTTTTATATGATTACGGTGTAAAACGTTTTGAATTGTGACTCTTTACTTTACAAATATGAACAGTTATCATTATGAAACGTTATGATCAAAGTTTCTTAATATATTTCTATTTCAATTATGAATCGATTATATTGTAAAAATTTGTGATGCGACAAACTGTTTACCACCTGTCTGGGGACCCCATTGTACCGGTTATTAAACCCCCAGTCCCATCAGCACTTTGCAAGACCGAAATATATTGTTAGCACACTGAGTGTAAAACGGCCCCAATTAAAAATAGTTGACGGTAGTATGTTTCAAATTAATTTTGAGAACATCCCCCGCCTCCCTATGTGTCCACAGACTTGCAAAGGGTTCGAAACGTCAGCTTGAAATAATATGTTAAATAGACCCGTGTAGATACGTACATATAAAGCCTCCTCATGCACACGCCAATACATAAAAAAAATGAGTATTTCTTACCTAATCTCAAAAATAATAATAGTTAGTTCGAAAGAAATTGGATACGCGTATGTGTAGAACGTATTCTTAAAGAAGCTAATGCTTTTAAAAAATATGCATATACACGGTAAGAAAAAGTGGTACCGGGCGATCAATATCACCTAGCAAAAACATCTGTAAAGCGTAAAGCACAAATAACGCAGGGCCCTGATAAAGCTCTGCAGTCCACACATCGAGAGCGCACCCGAGATTTATAGGACGTTTTTATAGTTCGCCGCGGACGCTCCTTGTTTTAATTTTGCAAGGATCGACGTGTTTTCGTAAGGCCGCGGCCGCCGGTGCGCTGGGCCCGCACCGCCGCCGCGCCACTGCCGCGGGCCTAACGTCGTGAGCCGACGAAATTTATCGCGCCGCTTGTAATTCCGCCCCGCCAACTCCACCCCGCCGGCACCCGCGTCACCCCGTCACCCGCCAACACACTTATAACGTTTTCTAATGAAATTGTCCACAAACTCCCGCACGCCGCAACCCCCGGCCCGTCGACGCCGGATGAACCGAAAAAAGTACAGCTCGCGTTACTAATGGCTTCATTTATCACAGTCACTAACAGTGATACACCGCAACGACGTTTTATATTTAATTTGGCTCTCCGCGGAATAAATTACGGCAATATCGAGCCCAGAACGATAAAGGCCGAAGCACGCTCTTGAGTTATCGGGACGGGTCATAGTATTAAGACGGTAATCTTTTTGGATTAATTTGCTCGCGGCTAAGTGATAAGTTAGCAGACGGCGCGTAGATCGAAACTTACGACGTCGCCCGGCTTGGTAAATAAGAGGTGATTACCGAAATGGTGCCTATCTGTTTTTGCCTGTACGCCAATCTTCTGTGTAGGACCCGAAGCTCGCGACTATAACTTAAAGAAACTTCTCGGTATTTAACAATAAAGATAACATTCATGTAGACGTTAGTAAAACGCGTTGTAAATTAAAACAATGAGCTATATAGCGGTGGCTTTCAGTCGCTTTGGTGTGAACAAATGTGGTCCCAATGTGTAGTGTGTAAAAGAGCATTTCTTCTCACTTCTAAATCGTGGCTGTATAGGAGTGGCTTTATGCCTTTCGTAGTTCAAAGCCCATGTAGCCTGACTTATCGTGGTGGTTTATTGCAACATTAAACGTATCTGCGTCGATAGCTGCACGCTCACAACTTTCTAATACCGTTTCACGAGAACTTGCGCTTATCTTACTGTGCAATTGTGCCTAGCTGGCATAAGCTAGCGTTTTGTCATTAGATTGCCAACCGTGTAAATAAATTCTGGGTAACAAACCTATTCAGATTGCAGGATCATTAACCCGATTTTGTTGACGTGATCAAACGGGCACGTCAATTCATTTATAACAAATTGAATGTTGCTTAGATACACATCTTTTCCCAAAAATATATCAGATACATCTACATAAAATATGAGATAATCGTTAAAGGTTATAAGTAGTATAAAAGAGTTCAATTGTAGTATAAACCGTTACTGCATGCACGCCCACAACACTAAAAGGCTAATTAAATAGATATCCAAATCTCGTAGTACCCAAACCTCGAGCATTGCGTCGGTACATCGCCGCTACAATATCTACAGCGAAGTAATCCCACATTTATACATCCGACCGCGTAATTTGGCAACTGAGCTGTGATTAGATAGTGCTTCGACCTCGTTAGCCTAATGAGTATGGCTTTGTTAACCTCTGCCTTCGTTGCTGGCGTAACATCAGTTATGCGTTTGTTTTTGTAAATTCGAACAGTTTGGTGACAAATATTGGCAGTCAATGGCGTAATGAGACATGCGAGTACGTGTGTAACGCTACTGTGTGCTACGTCATCATAAACAATTGAAAACGTACACATTGATAGTAAATAAACTGTTTATGGTTGTCTGTGCTCACTCTTCGTTGTCGTAAAATGAAACGTTGATCTGTTGTAGCAAAACTGCAAAGTTTCGAAGAGCAGTGACTTATTGGTTTCTTGAGCATTATCGAAGTTATAATGATTGTAAATCTGATACTAACATAATCTTCAATCATTGTGATTATTGTAGATTACTACACCAACTTAATTGCTACATATTCTTATTAGCAATTGCAGCAATAGCGTAAACCCCACTTCTCGCTTCCAAGATTTCACTTCCCCTATCCTTCCTACACCGTACTTATTCAGCGTTGTACATGTGTACACGTTGAGACTGCATTTATTCTTTGTAACAAATAGTTTGTGGAATTCCAACCACTGTTTTGGAGTGCCCACTACTGTTTCGGAAGCTGTGTAAATCGTGGCCACGACCAACTTCTCGCGGCGTCTGGCCAAAGGACAAGACGCTAATGTATGCAGTCCGGCTACACGTATTGTAGTCTGATGCACTAAGTTTGTCCGCTGTTTCTATTTACGATTCCACTACATCTTTCGTTTCGTTAATTGTCAAGTGTTTCAAGAATTGTCGTTTCACAGGGATCCCTCAAGGCTTACATTTGGGTACACTGCTTTTCTTGCTTACATCTAATATGAATTTAGCTTCGTTACTGTTTCTATAGTATTGCTTATGAAGAGTAGAGCAGACAGTATTTGAATGAGTACCTGCTTACGTAGCTATTTTCACAGTCATCATAACTCAATTATTTTTGGCTGATCGGGTGTCATACCAACAGCTACAAAATTTGTTAACAGTCAGGTGAATTGAAAGCAATTAAAAATGTATGAGCTTGTATGATCAAATATGTACGACTGCATATGAATTTGAAGCTCAAAACGCAGATAACTTTTATGGACCAACAAATAAAACGGCATCCTGTGTTGTGTAAAAGAAAAACAACAAAACAATTGTGCCGTACAACACTAAATGAAATTTGTATGACATCCTGCGTATACGCGAATGTATGAATACTAAAACAATATCGACCGATTGCCTATTTTCGTTCGTAAATGGACCAAAGTTTTTTATTTTTGAACTGGTTCCAGTTTTTACCCTTAAGAATTAATCTAGCTTAACACGTTTACCCGTTGAAGTTAATTTGACGCAACAAAATATGAAGAAAAAGAGCAAAAGGCATAATCCTTTATTTTATACTCTAGTACTAAAACATGCTACAGACTTTCAGCAAATATCCGCTTCTCATAAAACGGGCCTTTATTTTTATCGCTTCTAATGTAATTCATTGTTTTCGCAGAACCACATAAAACAATAATACAGTTAATCCCTTTGTGTCTACCACCTTTGTCTCGGTGCTATTAAAATACAGGCGAGGTTCCGGGTTCTAGCTGCTGAGGCCATTTCTTCGGCCCTTTTCGCTAAGTTAATTTAAATTAATGTATTCCCCGCTCTTCCTGTTACCTACGCCAAACTTCATTGTCGTATTCTGAGTGAAAACGCGTTACATTTACCCACTGGTAATGCGTTGTAACGTTTACTAGTAGACAGTGCCTTAAGCGGTATGTTTTTCTCGCTAATATTGTACAGAAGCCACAAATGGAACCGTCGGATTGCTGTAACACAACTCGCTGCACCGAAAACCCCACCGAAGAGTATTTGTATTTCATTATCAACAAAAGCTTTGTTGAAAAGATGACGCCCGGCGCTCTAGGTACAGCCCACGAGCAAACTCGAGTAAAGCCCCACTCAGACGAGGCACAAGCAAAGATATTTCGCAGTCGTATTTACTCAGGCGTGCCTAAATTGTTTGCTTACATGTTTGACGCGCCGCACGCAACGCTCATTACGGCCAACGGGCTTTGTTCAGACTTAGACAACACATTGTTACACCCGATGGAGCAGGCTCTTTCTTTATATGTTTATTTTTATTATTACAGGTAAGTTCCCGGAGCGTTTGCGAGTGTAATGGCTGTGGTGAGGATTTTTCTTTGAACGCCGTTGGTATTTAACGACGATGCCGGCAGCATCGCGAGCCTTATTATATTTCTCTATGGAAGTGGAAATATAAAGGGTTTTCTCGAGAAGCGAATGCGGGCGGGTGCGACGCGTCCGCGCGGGACACTATTCCTCTAAAGTTCCGCGATTAGACATACCACTTAGCAACAGTAAACATTAATTACGTTTCTTCCCGCGCAGGGCAGGTTGGCACACTTAATTGTTCATACAACAAGCCAGCCGGGAATTGGCTCTAAATGTTCCGCTGGCCGGGTGGCAGGCTACACCACAAACGCGCCTCGCTGTAATGGTCCAAACCCGGCGTCGTTACAAGCCAAAATAGACCGCGCGCACTTGTATCTTAGTTCGAGATTCGGGGGCGAACACGACCCGGGAGAGCGCGTGATGGAAAACGCAATAGGTGGCCATTTACACCTGCAATTCTTCTTCATCTTACCCTAAACTGGCACGCCGCTTTACCTAAAGTAATTATGCCACATAACGTATTAGTCTTTTGGGAGCGAACACGTGTTGGGAACGCTTAATCACTTACTTTACATTTGCGTACGCAAATAATCCTTTAATTTAATTTCGGTGCGGTATTTATGACGCTTATTTAATTTATTATCATATCAAAGTGTAAGCTTTATTTAGCGGATTTTGTGTGCGTGCGAGTAAGCGTTATTAATGAAATCATGTTGCCGTACACATGGGAAAAGTGTTCACGATTCAAATGTTGTTCCTCGGCGGGTCATTTGTCAACACTTGTTAAGTACTGCCGTGTTGACGTTAATTTCTATGTTGTTCTATGCTGTTTTCGGCACAGTCCTCTTAGGCGGGTCGTATTGATTGTTTCCGAATCTCAATGTTATGCGTCGTAAAATGCATTTGGCCCCGTTTGTCCCCTCCTCGCCTAAAGCTCTCCTCACCATTGATATTTATGCTTTTTTTCGGGATTCTTTCAGAGGGTAAGTTGCTTTGAAACTTTCCTTTTCCGAACAAAATGGCCGGGTTCGGTGGATTAATGTAACTAGAGTGTTGTAATTGGTTGAGAAGTTATTACTTTTCTGTTTCTTTTCGAGAAAAACATAAAGCAATTGTGCGAGTTCCCCGAGAGTGATTTATTTTTATAAGAAGGAACATCTTTTCCGAACTTAAAATCAACGACGGGAGTTTTGTGGATCTTCCTGATTTATTATTTATTACATTTTGGTTTGATGAAGAACACTCAAAAAGTTTATATTTCTCTAATAAATTCCTTTGAGGTCTAAATTTAGTATGTGCTATTCATGTTTGTAACATTTTATTGTGTAAAAAAAACAAACAAGTTGAAAGTTATTTTTTTTTACCTAAAACTAAGGTATCCAGTTCTTAAAAAACATATAATTTTACAATTAAGTCATAAAAAGACTGTTTTTTAGTTTTTTTTTTAGTTTGTGTCACTTTTTACACGATCATTACCTAGTGGCAAGACAAATACCTATAATTTACGATTCCCTAAAATTGTATCTAAATAGGTACATGGATGTTAAAATTCATTATTCTCCATTCGGATATAATTTGCTACTCATATTCCGTAAAATAAACTTCCATCTAATCAAAACGTAAAAATTAGGATGGTTTAATGCAACCGGCTGTAAGGTATTTTTCCGTAATAATATCTATTGGCACAGCAATTCATTGTCGAAACAGTAAAAGGAAAGGTCGCGATACCTATAACAAAGCAGTAACACACATTTCGCTCGCGTGTAGGGTCTTAAGAACATCCGACTCAGAGAATAAAACACAAAAGCCATTCCATCTGACAGGGCCTTGTTTGAAATCATAACAAATAGCCTTTTAGAAAACCACATCGAAACCCGAACTGTCGTACAAAAAGGGGTTAGTAAACACATTACAAATCTTCGCCACCGGGTCGGTTAAGAGCGCTGTCAATGAAATCCCTCTCTTCTCGGACTATTCGTTATGTGTCTTAATGGATTACATGGAATAAAGCAGACGAAACAAAAGACCCGGCCGCCCCCGAAAATCTGACCACACAGTTTGCGGGCTAAAACTAAATTTATTACGTTTGACCTTAGTAATTCTTCCTGGCTGTTTTCTATGCGTACTGAGAGAGGCTTTCAAAGGTACGCCTTGCGGTCGGCCGCTGCGGTTTTATACGCAACTAAATATTTTATTAGTTACAAAATAGTTGTGTAAAAGTATCGGGAATAACAAAGTTTCGGTTTGATCCCGTCCGTGAAGTTTTCACGGGTATTAGATAGATCGATTTTGGTGCCGAGGGATACCGTTTTGGTGTTACGTGGGAAACCGTCATTTTTGCTACCGTAAATTATTTATACAGTAAGATATAGATAATGCGTATTCGGAACTTCTAAATCTTTATATCTAAATCTTCTCCCTTCCTCCATAGGAGTACGTGTGCTGTTCTCCGGAGTCACCCCTGTACTGTCTCGAACATTCCATCGCGCACAAAGAAATTTGGTTTGAAACTCGTTTCTTTGTCGCATTTCCAAAAGATAGAATAGTCTACCAGCACACGTTTTCCGTCCTTCCTATGACATCGGGTACTTCAAAGGAGGCGTGAAGACGCACCTTGTGGGCCGGCAGGGTGAGAGTGACTGATGCTGTGTTGTTTTCACGCTGCACCAGTTGTCCTTGCGTCTGGTCTCCATTTCCACTTAACATCAGGTGGAGTAGAGTCATTTGTCGAGTTACGTATAAAAATAAAATAAAAATATATTTTACGTAAATAATTTTTTAAGACACCTGTCTCTATGTGACCACACCGAGAGTACGATACGGTAAGCTACAATAAAATGTAACATAATATTTAAAGTTGAGAGGATATTTTTATGAACTGTTACAAAATGCAAAAATAAGGTGAAAGTGTGGTTAATTGTTTTTTTGTGGATATTAATAACTAACATTCGGATGAACGGAGGATAAAATTTTTGTTTAATTAAATTTTGGTAAAATTTTAACTTATTGACATAGGATACCTTTAATTCTGGGACAATTATTTACCCACTTGGAATTACGCAATTTGTAATAGATTGAATTTTACACAGACGACCCCGCACGCGTTCATTTATTTATTAACGTTTATTACATAGAATGGGTAGATTAGCCGTCTCAAGTTAGATCAATACCCAAGGTTATAAATACAGTATATAAATTAAACACCACATAACATAGTTTCAATGAATAGTTCCACCGCACGGACGCAACAAGCGGCCACAGCTCTGCTCATCACGTGAAAACTTAATTCTGCCCCGATCGACGTGATTACCCACGGCCCGGCCATTTGCAACTTATCCGAATGCGTTCCACTTTGAGCGTGTTCAATGTTCATTTCGCGCCCTTTGAACCCGCCACGCTTAGAAACGTTTGATTCCAACTCTTTCGCGATTCATCGTCGCGTTCCATCCGCTTTACAACCAGAAAACAAATGAAGAGCCGTGTGAGGAAAACTTTTTAATTCGCCTAATGCACGGAGTAGTACCTACCTGTCTTTCCCCCTAAAGTGCACTCTTCTAGGAACGCGCAGCGTACACAGTGTTCTGTCACATCGACTGTTGCATTGTGAGCAGTTTATTTTAGCTCCCGTCTAGAATACACTCCATTTTTCTTGGCGCAAACTTTTGAAACGGCGTTTTTGTGAAGCGAGACACTTCTTGATATTAATTTCTCCTACAATTCTTCATGCAAAACTAAACAAACTACATCTTGATATCAATGTCATATTGAAACATGTTAGCGCTTGTAATTCACAGCTAAAAGCTAGTTAAGTTTATACATGTGAAATATGATTGTATATGTTGCAAATTAATATTATGAATTAATAATGATTAACGGAATATTTAGCTTATAAGACAAAGCTTAATTATCCCTAATTAGTTGAATCAAAGAAAACATCGCATCTGCAATTTGTTAGACGCTTAATCAGACTTAATGATTACTTTGATTTTCATCTCTCGCTCGACGAAACGAGAAACTTAATGAAAAGTCAAGCAAACTCAGTCGAATACAAATTTCAGTATTAGTATGCAAGAGTAAAGTTTCTATTCAATATAACTTGCACTGTTTTATCTTCCGTTTGTCTTTTTCGCATCAGCAATGCACGGGTTTATTGTAAAATTAAATTATATTCAAATTATTCTACTCAAATATAACTCGCCGTAACAACGTTTGCTCTAAGTTTATTTTCGGAGCGAAATTCAAATGCGTCTCTGCTTACATTACGAATAGAAGAAATATTTACTGATACAGTTATCATTGGATCAGTGAGTTCCATAGTAGACTCGCACGACATCTGATACCTCCCGACCAACACCACCTAATTCTGATATGAATATGAAATTGTATGTAAATGACGGCCAAATGTTGCCGCACAACTTGACAACTCCACGGCGCTGTAAATATACGGGTGACGTTGCACTGACTATACCAAAACATGCGAGTTTCTAGTTTACGACCGACTGTTTGAATAAATTGTTTAGATTGTAGTCTACTTACGCCTCGCTTATACACACACGTCTGTGTAAAGGTGACGACCGCGTACAGTTCAGCGAAGGCGTCGGGAACGTACGGGTATACGGTTGATATAATGTCGAGTGGGGTACTGCAACACCTTAACGAGACCAATATCATCTAACTACGTTGTGCAGAAGCACCCCTTCTGTTTTAAACTTGAATCCGTTTCGGGCGCACAAACTCTACAGGCGTACATTTTCTCGAGCGTGCCGAGCTAACTTCAGATTCCCCACTTGCCGTAATTACCAATAAAATGTGTTCTAGCTGATGGTAGGTCGACGGGCCGCATCCGAATTATAAAGTTGGCTTTCGCTCCGTGTCACCGCGTTATTGCTGACGTTTCAACCTGATTATCTTTAATTAAAAAGTTGTTTTAGACTTCCTCCAAATTCCAAGTTATTAAAAGAAATTGCTGAGGCCTCGAGAAGTGGTAACTCAGTGAATTGTCATAATTAGATTAGTCTGGCAAGGGTCGACTAGGATTTTGAACAGGGATTTATAACTTAATTCGTCCGATGGTGTTTCTAGACTTTTCTGTGTTGTTCGCTCTACATGGACGTAATAGAATGGTTTTAAACGCATCGTATGCTCAAAGAATATTGACAGATATGATCACTTCTCGATTGGAGCTCAGCCAACAATGTCTAGATTTTCAGTGCGATTTGTAACACGATACTACTCGAGCTTCCGTTTAGAATAGATGTTCCATTTTAGTGTTGCGTCTCTTTCGTATTCGATATGCGTTCCAAGATATTTATGACGGTATGCACTTCGCGTGTTTGCATGATATATCTGTAAGCAGTCATCGCCGTCATTCTGCTCAATATCATTACGATATGAAGTATCAACAATATCTATGCACCTACGGCGAAGTATGTCCCGAAAGTTTTACATGTCATTTGTTACAGTCTCGTAGCGATCGTGGCTTTCAAAACTCCCTTTTTCTTTCTCGAGTTGACAGGTGACATGATCATTGCCGCGTTACAAGAACACAAGCTCTCTTAACTGTAACTTTTTGGTTAAATATATAATGTTGCTGGAAAAACGTTGTTCGCAAAACCAGTCTGCTATTTTGGTCACTCGGCTACTACTCGATTCGCTCTTGTGAATAGATGATTGAAAACACAATCTTACGTTACATTCTTTTTAGTGCTGCATTACTCTTTATACCATCTTCCTGTTTTTACCCAATTTTTGTTATTTTCGTTAACGATAGGGGTACAAATTATATACAGTATGCTTCTTGGAATTAATTCTTGTCAAATGTATGCATACATTTATATGTTGACAATGAAAATTTATGCAGCCGTCATCCTGAATACGCCTAACCGAAAAACGAATTCTTAATTTGAAAAAGCTATAAAAATTTTGCGACATCGATCACGACATCAGTTCTGAAATAAAATGCGAAATTCATTCAATTGAAAGTGTTTCCATAAAGATAGCTTTGCATTGATACGCTTGAATATTTGCCGGGCGCACACCACTAGAATCATATGATTCCTTTTATTTATTTTAATCAAATATGTCGGTGGGTGTTGTGATGCAAGGCTGTCGTGGCAGTTTTGTGCGCTCCACATTTGCTCATGTATTCGGGTGTGCGAGCAGCGGATAGATGAATGTTTTAACATTTTACATATCCGACGAATGAATACGTTCGCGCAACTGACGGTTTTTCGTTTTATTCAGTTATGATACGTTTTTGTGTGTTTTTCGGTGTGTTGTCTTTGTGGAGCGCAATTGTTTTTTGTGTTGGGCCGCGATACCTCTTTCTTTATATTGAATTGCTTCGTGTTGTCACTAGTTTGGTCATCCAAACGTGAGAGCTGTAAATATTAGTGATGTAATGTACACTAACTAAAGAATTTCAAAAAAATCTGTACCATACTTAAGTTTATACAAACAATTGTTAATAAAACACATTAAATATTTAGAAAATTTATAAAATACAGTGAACAAAATTAAAACGCACTGTGCCGCTATTAGCAATTAAAAAAATAAAATGCAGTGACAAAATTCAGCGCTCATGTCAGCCTTCCCGGCAGCATAGCGGTCAGTGCAGCCGCCCGGATTGCGGAAGACCCAGGTTCGATTACTGGCTGGGTCGGATGGACGTTTTTTTTTTAATATTTAATTTAGGATCAGTGCATTAAGTATTTAAAAAATAAAAAGTAAAAATTTAATAAACACTTATTAATGATAACATGAAATTTGAGATGAAACCCTTTGCGGGTTTTGCCTAGTCTCGTGGGATATGATGGCGTTCAGATGACCAACATTGACAAATAAACGCGAGTAAATAAGTTTTTAGTATTGCACTTAAAACTACTTCGTTATTATTCGATCGATATTTCCAAGACATTTAAGACTTATGTTTTAGATCATAAACATGTTGACGTGTGAGTAAAACAAACCTTACTTATATAAAATTAGAGTACGTTTTTGAGTAACACAGGCATCATTTTTATATTATGAAAAAGAATACCTACTTGCGCATTTATATTTATTTTATATGAAGATCCAATTGAATATTATATTGATTTGATGTTACTCCAGGTTTTAGACAGAGTTACCAGTATTTAAAAAGCAATTAGTTAACATAAACATCCTCAATTTCTTTCCTACGCGATGCATAGAAAAAACTGCCAACAATATCGCACAATTGAATAGAACAAGCGCAGTTATTATGAACTTTGATTAGTTCAGGAGCAATCCCGGCACGTTATGAAGCATCAGTTGCAAAAAGAGAAGCCCGTGCCGACAACGGGATAATGAAAATCTTCGATGTCGTGTACCTTTTTTTTTGTAATTGGTCCAACGTTTCTTTGTGACGATGGTAGTGCGTGAGCTCCGACCTTTGTGCTGTCACAAAATGATGGAAACCAAAAGTTGGTAGCAAATAGGTCTACAGATTATGTCAACCTCTTTGCTAAATTGGGAAATTAAAATAATACTAAGATAGAGTGTAAATACGTAGTTGTGGACATTTACTAAGTTTGACATGAAAACCTTTTTTTTAATGTCGTGCTTCTTTTTTGTAATTGGTACAACGTTACTTTGTAACAGCGGTAGTGCTTCAGATCCAACCTTTTTGCTGCCACAAATATGATGAGAATCAATGGTCGGCAGCAAATAGGTTGACAGATTATGAAAAAAAATATATCAGTAGGGTGCAGGTTCAAATCCTGCTCGTGGATTTTTTTTCAACATTTGTTTTTGTAATTTGTTTCGCAACAAAATTTGCGTTAAAAATTATATAAACAAAACAAAAACATTTTGACAGATTATGAGATTTTTCGAATCGGTCAATTAAAAATACTAAGATTTTGAGGTGTAACAAGTTGGGGAGAGTACTAAGCCTGATATAATAGTAAGTTAAGGTATAGAACCTAAAACAAATTAAACTAAGCAAAGTAATAACCTTACACCAAACAAATTATGTTTAAATGACACTGATATTCTTTAAGGTGTACGTAATGTACCTACATAAATGTGTAAAGAAAAAAGTTTTTAAAATCATTACATTTACGACGCTTTTTGTTTACAATGTTGGACTCGAACAGCTGAATAAAGAGAAAACATTATTATTCAACCGGAAAATTTCGTCGGAAATCGTAGGCCAGGCTTTTTCGTAGAGCCATAACAGAACACAATAGGTCTGTCATTCGCAAGTTTTATTATCCCTTTTGTATAATTTGACGTGAGTTTTGGAAAGGAAGGTTCTGTCTGTCCTATTCTTAGTTTTACACGTGTATTTTATGATGCTGAAAGAACTGAACCATATGAGGAAACGAGGTTGCCTTGCTAGAGTGAATGTACTGCGGGGCAACAGCCTCCATAATTGAAATTAATTTATAGCCAATGGGCATTAGCTTAATAACCACGCTTGCCAAATGGTGCTGCAAAAGCTTTGGTGATCACGAACCCTGGCCTAACCTTGTAATACATCATAATATTTGAAACACACTTTGTGCGACCAGGGAATTGGTCCTAGGACCTCCGGATAAACGCCGAACGCTTCACCACTCGTCTACCCAGGTGTGTAACTGTAAAGTTTGTTTGTAAATTAAACTACATCATTGTTTAATTTACAAACAACCTCTATTATAATAATTTACAAAACAGTTCCACACTTACAAGTGAAATCTACGAGTATTCGATTTTCAAATGCAACTGCGCATGCTGATTTTCTTGGCTATACAAACGCATCGCCTCAGACGGAGGGGGTGGTGTAATCATTTAAAAACTGCGTTCATTCACCGTGAAATGCATCTCTAAATTTGAAAACTTGGCTAAACGGAGAAACAACTGAGTAACGCATCTCGAATGTTCTTGGCTGAACAGAGGCATCCCTAATAACAAAAGGGTGGGGGATAATCATTTAAAAATGGGTGCTCATTCACTGGGAAACGCATCTCGGCGATTGCCGCTTACGTTCTACAATCAGTATCGTCGTACCTCTCTCATATCGACTTTTTCCACTTCGTTTGTTGCGCCCGGTTCGGGAATAGTTTTTGTTTTTGCCAGACTAATCAACGCGCGAACATGGCCATCCGAATGGGCTTTCCATTTGTGTACCTTAAATAAAATATTTCGAGTTGCTCCGAGTTTGTTACGAGTTATTCTCGATCATAGTCGTAGAAGTTAATCGAAGGAGGTCATGTAATATGTAATACAAAAGGTTTCCATAAAAAAAAATAATTAAGTTAATAATAGTAACGTCTTCGTTATACAGTCGAAATAAAATAAACAAAAAAAATCTGAATGTTTGCTTTATGTAACATGTTGTATACTGTATAATTTTTAATAATGGCTTCGTATCAAAGCACCAATGAATAAAACTGAAAGAAAAAAAAATCTCCGCAAATCAACAGTTTGCACGTCCGTCACCGCGCCGCGACGGAGGGTCCAAAACGTCCATCCCGCCAATAATTCCGACGTAATTGTGGTTATGCGGTGCAAATATCGATTTACATGCCACTGTATAATTCAAGGACTGAATAATGTATTACCTTTCATTAGCACATTGGCCAGTCCCCGGGCGTACCTATTTGCACATAAATTCGCTTACCCACACCCTCAAGAGGTTCCGTACGTGTGAATACCTTGGAGCTTGGCTCTCCGCCGATAGGCCTTTGTTTTTTTGACATGTCGGCCGTCGAAAATGTACGCGCCGTTTATAATTCCCCATCGCGCCTAATGCGGGAAGGTAAACGGGGGTATCCAAACGAATTTAATGTGCTGTAAAGTAATAATTCACGATGCTTAATGAGCGCGGAAATCTTTCTTTTCTGTAATTAATAAATTATAATGGTGGTAATAAAAAGATTTTCTTATTTTTTGCACGGAATAAAAGGCGTTTAGAGACGTTAGTGGCGGGGAGACGCTCTGGTTGGATGCGAGCAATCGTGGTTTAGTCAGTAAATAGCCGAGTTTATCTACTAACTTGAACACACTTTTAAGATTGGGATCAAAAAGAGTTATTTTTAATAAGATAGCATCACATTGAGGCAGCGTGATTTTCAAAGTAATGCAACTTTTGTAATGCTGAATCACCGGATGGGTGACCAAATTAGACTATACCGAACTCTAACGAGCTTTGGAAAGTACGTTAAGGCGTAGTTCTTGTCAAAAAAGGAGTCGTTAAAACGCTCTCTTATAATAAATGGGAATAATTAAAATAAATCTTTTTATCATTGGCAAAATTATGTAACATAATATTGAAACCATCAACTCAAAGGGGCATTTACTTCAAAACACATGAAATGGAATATCAAAATACGCGATCGCACACAGTATCTACTGAATTCTGGCCACAGTTGAATTGCCATAATGTAATAAATTTTAACAATCAAGCAAACTTCATTATGAGCTCGTGAACTATTATATCTGCAGATTACCCGTTTACAACCAGCGCTCTCCGCTTTACTTTAACAAGGGAAAAATTATGGGGCCTCTACTAATGAACTTCGATAATTGCAGGCTTAGTGGGCCGTGCGTGTACACCACTCTAGCGCGCACCTTAAACAATTAAAATGCTTATTTTATTACTCGTTTCCGTACACGGTTCAGCCACGTGACATTCGACCTACCACAAAAGTCCTTATTGCGTGCCCCCAGGAACATTTTTTTTGTATAAATAAATCCTACCTGATGTAAGGCAGATGCGGAGTCTAGAAGCGAAGGTAGCAGGAGCAGGATTGTGCCTCTTTTGCCGTCCTCATAAATTGCTCCTTCACACTTTGTCTAAAGAACCCCATGATCACAATTGGCTAGTTACCAGAGCTTTGATTATGGTCTATGGACCTAAAGACTTTCAGAGTAGACACACAAAGCTACAGAAGAATTAGTGTTATAGAAACGCGAAGTTTGGAACCAGTACGAGGTATATACGCTCAGTTTTACTGAACACTCGTTCTAGAGACTACGGACTGTAGAGTCAGTCTGTAGGTCGTAGAGCACGTAGATGTGCTACGGCCTACAGATAGACAATCCTTACGGATTGTACGCATTGCTCGGATAGACCGGGATCGAAACTGAATATGGCAAACACGTCATACAATTCTGTCTTTTTATTAATTGTATTCCACATTTTCGTGTATTAACGCTATGTCTTTGTGGTCACATACTTTTTCTTGGTAATAAAAAACGTATACTTAGAAGCTAAAATGACTATTGCAATAATTTGTAGGAATTCCTTGCCGCTAACTAAAGATAGAGCGTCCAACTAGAACTTTAAACAGCGAGAAAATTATGGGACCTTCATTAACGAACTTCGATAATTAGAAACTTGCCGAAGCACGCGTGCTATTATTACCTGGAGTGCTTCTGAGTCATTTTAAATAGGCACCCAATTTAATTATTATTCATTACGTCTAGTTTCCAATGTGCACACTTTTCCGAAAGCCCCTGGCCGCCCGCAAAAAGCAGTCCGCTTGATTAACGGGAACGAATACAAAGGGTATTAGGCTGATCAATGTATCTACAAAGTCGTTTTAGTTTTAATTAAGCTACAGCGCGTTAAACCGGACCGCGTGGTGGTACCGACGCAGCGCGTGCGGCGTTATAAAGCTACGCGAGTTTACCTCGGAGCGTGGACCGTAAATGAGAATCGCCAATAAATCGGGCATTATAATAAACATTAACGTTATTGTTTCCCGTTAAGAGCCCCTCCCCCCGCCCCGTGCGGCGCCACAACAATCCGGTTTGGAATTTCAATGACTTCAATTATTGAGTGCCTGCGAAAACCGAACGAACCCTTTGGCTTCCTCAAGGGGCCGGACTGTCCATTTGGGCCGATAATGCCGTGTTGTGCCCACGTTAAGTAAGTCATTATACATATGGGTATACGCCGGTCGGCCCTTTTGTGTTTTTTCGACCGCTCGGATAGGAATTTCATTAAAATTTTGCGCTATTTATGTTTTTTTTTATACTGCTTAGCTAAGTTTACTATTGTGTTAATAGAATCGTCTAATCCTTTTTTTAGCAGCTAATAATGTGTATTATTTCGACTACTAAAAAAGGCTTGTTCATTATAGTTTATAAAAAGGAGTAAAGGACCCAGCAGACTTCGTATCGCTTTGACAGTTTCAATTTCAACAATACAATCAGATCGTTTCTATGACAACAAAACAAACAAATCGTATGTTTCACAGCTAGGAACATTTTGTATTGGAAAATTAAACTTAAAATTGGGGTGGACCACTCTTATCACATGGGTACGAAAACAAAAAACTACGACTGATTCTCAGACCTTCCAAATATATATATAAAATGTCATAAAAATCGATCGAGCCGTTTCGGAGGAGTATGGCAGCAACTAACACTGTCACACAAGAATTTTAATATATACACAGTCAGGTCATAAATTCTGTCACATGTTTAATATAAAATAATTGAGACAAGTTTATTCATTATGTAACCATTTATATACCAAAATGAACTTAACAAGACATAGATTCTTATGACAATAAAGTTTATTCAAAATGACCTCCGTGATTTTGAATACAGGCCTTCAATCTGCGCGGCCAGTCGTCTATCGCAGCACGAACGAGGTTCATGTCAATATCGGCGGCTGCCTTAATCAAGGATGTCTTGAGTGACTCCAAATTGGGATGAGGCTTTGAGCACGCCTTTTCCTCCAAGTGTTGCCATATCTTGTAATCTAACGGACTCAAATCTGGACTGGAGGAGGGCCAGTCTTCGTGCCGGATGAAGTCGATTTCACGCGCCGCCAGCCAGTCTTGTGTGCTCTTCGCTCTATGAGCTGGCGCCGAATCTTGTTGGAATACCCAGTGCCTGTTATTGAACATGGTATGAGAAACAGGTTCCACAAGGTTCGTCAGGACTGTATTTTGATACACAACTGCATTCGTTTTTACACCTTTCTCACAAAAATGTACCATTCCATCCATTCCATCCGAAAAAAGAATTTCCCGATATTTTTTTTCCCGCGTACCGCTTCAACAAAGCGCAGCATCTCTTCAGTCTCAGGTCCATTAGACGAGCATTCAAACGATGTCCTGTTTTTCTTCGATATGCCCGAAGCCCTAAGTCTTCATTTAACACTCTTTTCACCATGCTGGAGTCCTAACAGACCGAGGTCAACCACTTCTTGACCTGTCATCTACACTAGAGTCTTCATTGTATCGTTTGATGGTACGATAAACGAATCTTTTGGTTAAATTCAAATTTGTATGTATGTCAAAAATTTTAATTGGCGTGTAACCGCAACGATGCAACGCAATAACTGCAACACGGTCTTCTTTAAGCGTCCACTCCATATTTAAAAATGAGTAAAATTCTAAAAAGTATACATTTTTATTTTCATGAACAATTCGAAATTCGAATTCAATAAACTTTTTTGTGGCCAGCATTCTAAAAGAAAAGTTTTTACTGTGTGACAATACTTATGACCTGACTGTGTATATAGATTTATACAAATTAAAATTAGTATTTTTCGTTACAACTATTTATTTTGAAAACACATAAATAATTTCATCCATTACCTACTATCTATACCATTAATGGATACCTTAAGCCACATCATCATAATCAGCGCTAGATATTACGTCATTGAATTGAATACATGCTCGCTGGCGATGAACGCCCTAATCAAATCTGAGGTGTGGACCATTTGCATAATGCGCAGGTACGAATGCAGTCAGGGGTGCGGCCTTATATACTTATCAATCTTAATCATCGGCATTTACATTATAAAGCTATTTTAATGTGAAACTTATGCTGCAGCAATAAACTGTGTGAAAAACGCAGTAGATATAGAGGAAATGGTAACGTAGCCGAACGAAATGTACTACTACTTCTGATGACAATATAAAGTCTCTACTCTAATCACAGTTAATAATTTAATAGATAATTAGGATTTGTATAGGTACCTACATCTATATTTCATGTTTGCAATTCAATGAAAAAAAAAATGTTGAGACATTCGATTTTTTTGTCAATTTCCTGAAATAGCTTTCAGAACTGAATTATAAAATATGTCAAACAGCAGAATTATAAAAAGTTATTCATGAGCTCACGACCAATCTTTTTATTCGTATATCTAGTCAATGTTTTGAAATAGGGAAATTTTATTTTAGTAAAATTTCACAATATGGATTTTTACTCACAGTTCTTTGTGTAGTTAGTCATAGGTAATCTAATTTTGACGAGACGCACGCTCGCTAAGCTCGCTCGGAGCACGCGGCGTGGTCACAAGTCAAACCATACGAGTAATTTTTGTTTAATCTCAATAATAGTACTAATAATAACTAGCTATGATTTCAGGAACAAAATTGCGCCAAACTGCGCTAAATCTGCCTAAACAAAACAAGTTTAAACTAACCAATGTATTTTCACGATAGTTTTTGAACTTTATTGTGAAGAAATAAGTTTTACCAAGTGTTAAAATTAAAAACATACTGTTAGAAGTGATTGTAATATTTGAACACGCTTTGACCTGCTTCGGTTCAATTCTACCGTTGCTCTGTGGCTTAAGCTTACTATTATTTTAAAACTACATTTATAATAGTTTTCACACGAATCACATAGCCGAATAAATACGTTGGAATTGTTAAACACACAATTGTAAATAGCCTAACCTGAGTAACGATCACGGCAATTAACCATAAATGAGTTGTAATCAAGTTCCACCTTCAATTTTATCGGGGCATCTAAAAACATAAAGGCCCTAAAACGCTGAGCCTACAGCAATTATTTGTCACAACCACAGAACGAGTCAGTAAACTTTCATCGCAAACTTATCTTATAAATGAAGTAGGAGTAAAACAACTGCAATCCGGCTTAAACTGGTTGCGGTTAAGGCATTATCGAAACTAAATTAGGGCTGTTACACACACATGTCACGTTGTCGCTAATCTTGACTCTTAGCGCAATCTCTAGCAATTCCAACGAGAAAACAATACAGCCACCTTTCAGGGAACAAAGAGGAAATAACAAAAGAATGGAGTCGACGAATCGCCACACACCGCATTATCGAGCTCGCCCCGGACCGTACGTGCGACGCCGGCTTTTATAACTAGCGAGTTACAGAGAAGAAAAAAATCGTCACCGATACATTCAACTCTGACTGCTCACTCGAAATGTTTCGTTTAACGTACACCGTTTCTCTTAAAAAGCATAAAAGACGGTAACGCACCTAATCGAAAACGTCCGAGAGAATGCATCGAAAAATACAAAAATACGGCACGCTACGGTGGCGGCGGCACCGGCGTAACGTTTCTATCTGGTATTTATATTGTAACGGCTTTGTGTAACTTCAGTTGCAGTGTGGCTTTGTGTTAAAAGGTTGGCGCGTGCCCGTCTGTACTAAACAAGGGGTTATCCGCTGGCATTTCACCGGGTTTTTTTGTTTTATGATTGACGGCACACGGGCCGTGCTCGGTCGCGCGCTCCATGCCTACCGGACCGTGATGCGCCGCTAAGAGACTCCTGCCCACTTCCCACCCACACATAAAATATTACAACCCCATTGCACCGGCACAGTTCGATCGGGATCCCTTTGCGAAACTTCCCTCGCCGTCCGCGCGGTCTAATTATCAAAATGGAAGCGTAGTTTCCAATTCGTGCCTAAACGTAAAATAAAATATGTTCATCTCGTTAAAACTTTCGTCTGCAAATATAAAATTCAATTTCTGAATGAGCGCAAAAAATCTTCCACCTTGTTTTTCGCGTTCATTTTGCATCAACCGACGTAGAATCCTAATTATCTTTCCCAGTTAAGCTTAAGTGAATTATTCCGGCCGCCCACTGTGGAGCACAAACAAAACGGCTTGGAGTTCGCAACCTCAGTCGAAAATACTCAAACATTAAAGAGCATTCGTGGCGCACGTATAATATCTGCTTAGTAGTGTGTAGACGTGGAGCATAAGCCCGCTATCTTGGAGGGAACGAAGCTCTGTTTTAGCCGGCTCAACTTTTGATAACGCCCACAAAATCGTCTAATTAATCTGGTTATACGGACCCACGACACTCAGCGCTAATGCGCACTCCTAAGTATTAAATGAACTTATTTGTCCCCCGATGGTACATGGATTACTAGGACCGTCCTTTTTATAAGCCATAAGCTGGACAGAATGTTTGATGAAATTACACTGACAGTTTAAAGAGTTTTCATCATATATTAAGAACAAGTTACACAATAAAAAAAGAGTTATTTATGTAAGTTCAATAAATGTTTTTAAGTTTTCGAATTTTTCATTCATTTTCCTTAGCAAAAGTAATTCTAAGAATGACTAAGCTTTGTTTAATGGTATATCCAACCTTCATATTCACACTGAGCTTTTAGGATAAAGTTGAATACACTTATTATCATACCAACGCCTTTTCTCCACTTCAGTTTTCCCTCTAAGTGCCATGATATTTAAAATTGGTTTAGGCTCTTACATTAACGTAGTCCTTAAAACATTTTCGTTAAATTTTCTAAGTACACTTATGGTGTACACACGTAAAGGCATAGCTATTTGAAGTCTGGGTAGAAAAAGGGGTAATTATGCGTAATAAAATATCACTAAAGCTTAAGCGTATCTGATTCTAGTGGGGATGTATGTTAGTGGCTCGGCACAATCGTGATTACGTAGGTTGGCCCACTTTGGTCCGCACCACGCACACGATGAATGAATCCTGGACTAATGGAGATCTTATCTCCACCCTGAGATGGAGTAAGGTGGCCCTTCTTAACAGTACAAACTTTGTTGTATAATACAGGAACTTATCTCAGCCGAATAGGACAGTAGTCCAGGTCATAAATAAGGCCCGGCTTTGATTTCTGAAGGTAACTTTGTGCCCCGGGTCAGGGGTCGCAGATCCCTTTTAATAGTACCCCGGAATATCTTGGTTCACGCGAGTAATCAACGTTTTAATCCGTGTACTTAATTCTTTGTGCGAATACCGTAGTTTATGTTGCGGTGACTCCATTAGTGAGATTTCGTTGGGAAACTTTACTTTCTGTGTGTATTAAATTCTCAACAATTACCCGCTAATCCGTTTTCTTCTCAAATTAAATATTTAAGGCGGCAATTTGTAGCGCTTCCGCTTTACACAGCGCGGTATAAAGAACAAAGTATATGGCGAAAGTAATTTTCAAAATTATATTGTTACTTCGCCTTTGGATCATGCAATAATTATCTCTGTCTGGTCTGCTTTAACAGGCGTTTAATTTGAGTAGGAAATTAAGCCCCGCTTTACGTTAAATGGTCTCGTAAGGAGTCAAACGTTACGCGTCAATTTATTTTGTCATTACGACTGCGAGAAGCCGAGGGGGCTTTATGGAACACTTGTTTTTACTCTGTCAAATTATTTGTTGCGCGCACGAGGAGACAACGGGGCGTACAGCAAAAATGGGGTAGAAATCAATCAAACGCCATTTGGATACAGCGTACGGTACGGTGCCATCCGCTTGCAATCCTAAAAGTCTGAATCCCATTGGAAGCCTTCGATAAAAGGCAAAGCCTATTGGCAGCACGAGAGCGGCAGAATACAGAAGAAGGCTGGAAGCAGACAGGCGCGGGAGCGACACGAATGCGGCATTTCAATTTGAGTATATATTATTCATGGTAATGCGTTAAAAGCCGGTATACAAGTTGCTCAGTGCGGGCGGGAAGCGAGTAATCGCCGCGCACGTGCGAGCACAGATACCTACATAAGTATATTCAATGTTGTGCTTTAAAATTGTCGTTTCGCGCCATTTGCAGTTGCCGCGCCCGGGCCGATGTGCCTCGCTTATAAAGTGACTCCACGAAATGTGGCTCTCGTTTTTATTTATCGCGCTCTGTACAAAAATGCTTTTTGCAGCGAAATACACTTTGATAAAGCACAAGTGCAGATCAATCAGCCGGTGATGAACGAGTGATACGCTCTGAACTCTGATATATCCTGATCTCTGAAACAAACATGATCATATCTGAATTATTGATGCATTTGAACCTAAAGAAGGTATACCATCTTCGAAAAGAGACCCTTTGGTTGTTTAAAATCGTAATAGATAAAAGGCGCTGGTTGCCAATAGGTTTTACGAGTAGTATTTGGTCAGAAAACTGAAACAGTAAAATAACACTTCCTGCCATTAAATAAAAAAAATACAAATACAAAATTCAAAATCAAAAATTCTAAACTAACGATCAATTAATTTACAGTTTATACCTACTAAATTTCATAGTTAATTTTACCAAATACTAGCTGACCCGGCAAACGTAATTCTGCCATATAATTTTTCTGGATAGGGACACCCTTATCACCCAGCGATATAAAATATACATAACGACCTATTCTCATACCAATGACATTTGAAAAAATATCATAACAATCAATCGAGCCGTTTCGGAGGAGTACGGCAACTAACATTGTGACACGAGAATTTTAAATATATATATTACAAAAATATTGAAATGAAACAACTTTTACAGATCAATTCGCATTTAATTTATACATTACTTTTCCAAAACTAGTAAAAAAAACTTCCTGTTCCCAATAAAAATATTTCAATCGAATATATTCTAGGAAAGATATTTTTTCTTATTTAAATTGACCTTTACAAACAGCTTTGATTCAACCCGTATCTTCACCGGCTGACAGTCGAGAATCTCCTCCATTCTTACCCCATGGCATCAAATCAACAAAGTATATAGGTAGCACGAAAGGTCGGAATGAACTTGTGGCCAACATCTATTATTCATCTTCGAAGACACGGGAACGAAATTTGTGTAAGTGCGTTGTGATCCAGCCAATCTCGCCATCTTTATTTCATTCGCTATAAATGGATTACGTTGTTCACAAACCTTGTTGTGCTATTGGCGATTTTATTTGCCTTCATCATCGATTGTATTATTCTTTTGTGTTCTGTTAAAGTTGTAACGATATGTTATATTATGAGTTTACTGAAGTTATAGTTGGGTTTACACTTTGGCAATAAAAACAAAAAGCCTTTTTATCATTAGTCGTCATGTATGATGGATGTATGTAACGTTTGAACCTCTTTTAAATTTTCAAAATGAGGATCTACTTCTGAAACCCGTTAAATGCAAACAAGACTATCGATCAGACACACATATTTTAACCTGACTGTAGTGAACGCCTATGCTGAAGCAATCAGCCCAATAATGGGAGGTCCTGGCTTCAACTCCTAGGTTGCGCAAGGTCTGTTTCGGATTTTCTGCAGCCCAAGTTTGCGATTACCGTCCCTTATATTTAAGGGATTATGTTATTACAAGCTTGGTGGTTTATCTAATACTTATCAATTGTAGAGATGACTTGATTTCAATTATGAAATGTTTTTGTATTAAAAACACAAATGTTGAACAAATTTCCACGAGCAGGATTTCAATTAAAACTATACACAGTCAGGTCATAAATTCTGTCACATGTTTAATATAAAATAATTGAGACAAGTTTATTCATTATGTAACCATTTATATACCAAATGAACTTAATAAAACATAGATTCTTATGACAATAAAGTTTATTCAAAATGACCTCCGTGATTTTGAATACAGGCCTTCAATCTGCACGGCCAGTCGTCTATCGCAGCACGAACGAGGTCCATGTCAATATCGGTGGCTGCCTTAATCAAGGATGTCTTGAGTGACTCCAAATTGGGATGAGGCATTAAGCACGCCTTTTCCTTCAAGTGTTGCCATATCTTGTATCTAACGGAATCAAATCTGGACTGGAGGAGGGCCAGTCTTCGTGCCGGATGAAGTCGATTTCACGCGCCGCCAGCCAGTCTTGTGTGCTCTTCGCTCTATGAGCTGGCGCCGAATCTTGTTGGAATACCCAGTGCCTGTTATTGAACATGGTATGAGAAACTGGTTCCACAAGGTTCGTCAGGACTGTATTTTGATACACAACTGCATTCGTTTTAACACTTTTCTCACAAAAATGTACCTCTGTTAAGCCCCAATAAGAAACTCCCAACCATACCATGAGCGAGGATGGAAAATGACCTCGTTGGACACGCGGAATACGGTTGCTCGCTTCTTCACTACTGTGTGCATACACCTCATCATTTTGTTTGTTGTAGCTCTCTTCTACGGGAAAAAAATTTTTCATCCGAAAAAAGAATTTCCCGATATTTTTTTTCCCGCGTACCGCTTCAACAAAGCGCGGCATCTCTTCAGTTTCAGGTCCATTAGACGAGCATTCAAACGATGTCCTGTTTTTCTTCGATATGCCCGAAGCCCTAAGTCTTCATTTAACACCATTTTCACCGTGGTTCTGCTTAACCCCATCTGAAGGGCCAACAGTTTCTGCTTACGTTTGGGATTTCTTTAAATTCGTGCCTTCACAGCTTTTATCACTACTGGAGTCCTAACAGACCGAGGGCGACCACTTCTTGACCTGTCATCTACACTAGAGTCTTCATTGTATCGTTTGATTGTACGATAAACGAATCTTTTGGTTAAATTTAACATTAAATTTAAACATTTTAATTGGCGCGTAACCGCAACGATGCAACGCAATAACTGCAACACGGTCTTCTTTAAGCGTCCACTCCATATTTAAAAATGAGTAAAATTCTAAAAAGTATACATTTTTATTTAAATGAACAATTCGAAATTCGAATTCAATAAACTTTTTTGTGGCCAGCATTCTAAAAGAAAAGTTTTTACTGTGTGACAATACTTATGACCTGACTGTGTATAAATAAAACAAAACCATTTTATAAATAGCTTGCCAACTTCTTAACTGATCTTTAGTATTTGTAAAAATATTATGATCAGATGAATTATCATGACGGTAGTTGTTGACCAATGTCAACACGCCTTTGGCTTTCAAAGTAAAAATGTTAATAGTGTTGAATCATTTCGGCGCGCAAGTTAGAACCACGATAGCTCAAATGGGAGAGCACCTGACCCGGCATGTCAGAAGGGTGCAGGTTCAAATCCTGCTCGTGGAATTTTTTTCAACATTTGTGTTTTTCAATTATGAATTCCTAAGCTTAGCTTGGTACAGTATTACTTACCTATACTTTACTGTATTATAATTTAAATATTTGGGAAAAAAATAGTTATCCCGTGACCACGACCGGTGCGACTCGGTTGAAATGTCGGATATAAAGTTATATCTATAATACTCATATAAAGTAGTGTGCGTTAATCCCTTTATAAACCTTGATTAAAAAAATACTTATATAATTATATTTCTAGTGCCAGCTAAAGTCGCTTTACTTCCAATATAATTTAGTTATAACGTCGACAATCTCAAAATGAAGATCTTGCGTATACAGAGTGGGGCTGATTAATACTCGCGAGATGAGGCAGCCTGCTCGCCGCTGATGAATCGATGCGCATCCATCACGCAAACGCCGACGAATGCGTACGCACGTACCGGCATCAGAGCTGTTACGCCGAGTGAATTCTTTTGAGGCTGTTGAGCGAATGTTTGTTATATCTTTTTGTTTAAGATTTTTTATTACTATTTCTTTCGGGTAGACATTGCTGCATTAGCAGTCGTTAACAACCACAAATCCGGGCCCACGTGGTGGTTTATGGCCCGTTCTGTTCTATCGTTCTATCGTTCTATCCATCCATAGCGAAGGCTCGTGCCTCAACAGTGGAGACATAAAAATGAGCTGGTGATGATGATGATGACGGGTAGACACTAGGCCTTCATCTCAGCTGTTGACGATGATGAAGATGAAGCGCACTTTACCCGAAATCGTCAACTTCGGAGCCACTGTATATTTTTTATGTTTATTTTAGTCGCGAATATTAAAGAGACGTTTTACATTTTGATATAACATACGAACTTCTGACGACTATGAAGCTCTCATTCTGCCAACTTTAATGAAACTTTGTATGCTTATGCAAATGTTGGAATATTGACAGTTAATAAAAAATATTTCTGTATTTCCTTTTTTTAATTTAGTTAGGTACTATTGAAAAGGTTGTTAATAGGTTTAAACGCAATATAGCACAGAATTTAGTTGTAAAATATTATGGAAAAGTCCTTATATCGGCACCGTTCTCATTGCATTCCGCTTCGAAAAACCTAAAGCAAGCAAGTAAGAAGGCTCTAGCGAAAAATGTGCGCGGCAACTCAATAAACTTCATCGAAGTCGGCATTACTTTTAATTTAAAACTATTTGCATACCTACATACATACATTTGTGCAAATGTACAACAACACTTTGCATGGAAATATTTGCATTGCCCGTTTTAATATGACGTTTTATTTGGACTTAGAAGCGTTCTTATTTTACTATAAAAGAGTTTCATTGTAATTTAATAGACCTTGTTTGTGAATGTAGCATTTCTCATAAAATAAACATAAGCTTGTGACCGAAACCCATAGGGTTGGTCTGCGACTTAGGTAGTAACACATATGTATTGATAATCGTCTATTAGATAATTATTTTTATATATTATTAAAATTTGTAAAAAAATTAGTTCTTGCTATTAATAAATCTATTTACGCTGCAAAATACTAGTTTTTTGCGACGTTACACTGGACACTTTATTATAAAAGAAAAACACATTTCTATACCGTAAAGAAATAAGTAAATAATTCGAGTAAAAAGGTCACTTTGAAAATAATTACGATATATACTTTAGCTGTAAACATATTCAAAATATGATTACACTTATAAGCGGAGAGACAGACAGCAGAAAATAAAAACCATTTAATTTTTTCTTTTATATTACGTGATGTAAAAAAGTTTTGTGTTATCTGTAGTTGCCCTATCTGGGCGACCACCACAGACCAAACAGTGGAGCTGTTTGAGCACAATGCAGTTTTTAATTCTGTTTGTTTTGGCATAGCAACAACTTTAGGGAAATCCAATAGTAAACAAATCTGATCGACGCTTATCGTGATGAATGGTATAAAAATCTATCTGTCACTCTCGCAACTGCGAAAGGACATCTCGCAGTGAACTAAAAAAGATAAATTCCGGGGGTCTCACCTGTGACCGGGTATCGTTTTATCGGTGCCCCAAGACATAAATTACAAGTGAAAGTAATCGTTGAAAGTTTCCTAAGACAGGGCGGGGGCCAAGCCTGGAATTTGTGCAGAATTACCTGCCGCCGGTTTTAAGACTTGTAATTTATCAGTATGGGCCCGGGTCCGGTAGGCCGAGGAATCCACCCGGTCACCCGGAAAATGGCCGCCTTTATTTTAAAGATCTTACAAGACATTCTGAATGGAACTTCGACTTTATTGGGTCCTTTCTGTACAGATTTATAAATGATTATTTTTATTTTATTTCATACTTACTTCGGTTATGAGTTTGAATTAAAGAAGTATGTTTTCTATGCGGTTGTGTATTATGTGAACTGCATTGCTCTTATTTTAATTAATACGTTAACACTTATTTCTTAATTCCTTATGTGGTCTAAGAAAGTATTATACTTCTACTCAATAAAATACATGACAAAGGCTACCCATAGACTTTTATTTTATTTTCTAATGTTATGTACAATCTGTTTGTGGTCAATAAAATGTTATTCTATTCTATTCTAGATTAGAATTTACTTCAAGCCTAAAGTATAACAGCGATTATAATAAGTAAAAGGTACATATACTTTATGTTAAAAGCATACGTAACAAAAGGGCTGGGCTTATCACAAAAAGCTTATAGATACATTAAAGTAAGTTCTCTAAAACCCGGGCAGTCACAATTTCCCTCACTACAAAACGTCGGAGCAAAAACCGAAGCATTACCCAAAGTATGGTTACATACATTATAGTATCTCCGAAAAAGGCGTGTTTTGATTGACGCGGGCAATCGGCTTAATGTAGCCTCGAGGCAAGTTTTGTACGCGGCACAAACGACTGGTTAAATTCTGAGGTCGACGCAAAGCGACGCAATCTCTCACACGTCACAGCGAAGGAGCTTTCCATATAATTCATTTCCCTATTCATATTTGTCTTAGGAGTCGACTCTTGCACGAAAAAACCTTAAGGACCACGCAACGGGGCAAAATGAAAATGTTTTACGGCATTGCTGTTATTGAAAAAGTTTGCCAAAATGTATTACTTTCACTTTGCCATTCATACAAATTGGATACACTACTCTAAAGTTGGAAGCCCGAGGTAGAGTTTTACAAGGCTCGTGTGCATGTGTGTATCACGTGATCACCGGCCAATGGGAGGCGGGTTTTCTGTTATGCCCGCGCTCCTATTGGTCATTGATCCCGTAATATCTCCACGCGCTCCGCGTAGGAATCATCCGTAGCTGTGGATCTATAGCCGTATGGTTTATATTCGTCGTTCAAGATTACGTGACTGGAAATAGTAAAATCGGATGATGATGTTGATAATGTAGGTCGTAATGGGCCATTGCCAATAAAACCTTATAGGTAAGCGATGGATTAAAAGGAACTAGGTCAGAGCAAGGCGCGTACCTTATGAAAATAACAGCGTTCGGGTCTTCCTTCAATAATATGGACAACTCGTAGTAATATCTGTCGGTAACTTCTCTTTGTCGTGGCTTATTTTGCTCGGAAGACACTTTAAGGTTTATTAGCAACTGAATGGAACGGCCATCGCACTAACTTTCCTTTACTTTGAGCTGTACTTACGTCTTAAAAGGGAAGTTGCATGCACTCAATGGGAGGCCGCTTAAAAAGTTTCCGAGACGTCAATGAACAAAAAATGAAGCGGGAACTTCGCAATATCACCCACTTGTCCCGAGAAATGAATAATTATTGAAATTTAAATTTCTTATTTTGAGTCTCATCAGGGAGTTTCGGAAGGGTCATGCTTTTTGTATTACAAGAGGGCCCTCCATTTTGCGACGCTAAACTTCAGATCTGTTAGGGAACTAATTGAAATATTTTAAATCAATTTATCGGATCGAACCTTCGTAATAGCATCTTCGAGTTATTATGGAAGAATATAATAGGCCAAGTACAGTCAGACGGAATGTTACATGGTCCAATGGAAAATTCAAAAATTTCTTTCTCCAATGGTTAAATTCAATTTACTTTGAGTTGACTATATTAAGATACTTTTTATGCTTTGGATGTTTGATTTGACTATGGCATAGCTTGTATTGTAGTTTAAACATAAAATTAAGATTCATATTCTTATTGTTATTGTGCAAGTCCGAAAACTGAAACAAAACAAACGTAAAAAATGCAATACACCGAACGTTAGTTTGTAATTGGTAGCATACGTCGTCGCGCGGGTGCGGGGCGGCCGCGGTCGTGTTATGCGCGGGTCATTTGCACCCGCCGTTATCCGCACCAGGCACACGCACAACGATCTCTTCATTTTCACAGAAAATGTTACTCGCCCGCGCGTTCCATTTTTAAACTCACCATTCAACGGGTTAATATTTAATACACACATTAAGCTGACCACCTCAAAAACGGCGCATTATTATGCGCCGTTTAATTATTTACAACAAGTATTTTAACCCGTTATTGGTAATTGTTATCTAACGGCGTCGATCTTTACATAGATAAAACCCAAAGTCAATATCGTAACTTTCGCCCGAAAACTTAGTAGCCGCTGTGGCCGGACGAAAGTTTCATGTGGCTGATAATTTACATAATAGAAGACGGTAGGTCTACCCACTATCGGGGTCATTCAAACTTCTGTGGATTAGGGCTTTCACGGGCAAGGCTTATCGGATTTTGAACGAATTTCGGGATGCTTCCGATGGCGACGTCATTATCGATATCCGATTTATATGCAGATTGGGGTTGGAGTAGCGAGCGGACGCGGTGACGTCACGGCGCCGCGGCCCGCCCGTGACGTGGCCGTCTCGGCCGCGCTCAACATAAATAATCCCACTAACCAACCGCAATCTTCAACTTTATCCTGCTCGAAGATTATACAATTAATCCCTTCCCTTAACATTGCCGTCGGAGCCGAGTAGCTCGTTCAACTTTTGCCCACTCGACCCAACGAAGACAGAATCTCCATTGTAAGATTTAACAATTTCTCTCGCCTCGTTACGTTTCACAGAGTAATAATAAAATATCACAATGGATGTCAACTCTATTCATGATAAGTATCCGAAATAAAGTACATCAGCGGCATAATTCAGAAAATCAGATATTACGTAGGTATGTGAATGAATTTGACGTGGAGCACTGTTGAGAGGCTTAACAATACGGTTCGGGTCTCATTACTTTGTAGTCGAAGCTTCCTTTGGTGTATAGAAATGTATGTTTAACGCGTATATACACACCACTGTTTGCTAGAAAGTTCGGTGTGAACAAACCTTCTTTTGTTAAGATTTTTTTTATGATAACTTTCAACCAACAATAAACATGGCCACCATAGCTTGTGCAAAGAAATTAACCTACACAGAACAACAACACACTAAAGTAGAACCCACAGAGGGTCAGGCTATCGAACGCCCATGATGTACAGTAGTCGTATCTGTAATTTCAGCTGCCAACCCTTACGGGGTTATAGTAGATAGAAACGAACTAGTTGTAAACAGTGGTCATAACATGAAACACTCATTAACGTTATACTCCCACAGTTATTTCGAACAGAAATTGGTTACTGAATACCAATAACCACACAGTCAATGAATGGCAAGTAACAATTGACTGCAGACTTTTCATTTTCTTTTTTATGACGTATCACAATTTGACGTTTGTGTTTTTCAATTGGAACGGTCAAAATCACTAAACAAATTACTGGTGGTCAACTTAAGTCTAGGAAGCAGCGTCACAGAATCCGCTATGGCTTACACAGCATCGAACACTCGGCCGATAGTCATTTTTCACCTCGTGTATAACCTGAACAGTATTTATGCTATCCAATACCGACCGACATAGTAAATCAATTAAGCGCACCAGCGCAAGTTTCGGTTGCATTTAAGCTGTTTATTCAGGAATTAGCTTTACTTTATCGACGTTCATGCTGCTTCTACGTTCTACGTTCATCTTATGTATGCAATGCAATTATTAAAGTGAATTACCAATCGATATTGATTAGATTGAACTGACCATTAGATACACCGGACTACAGGATGCTCTGATAGTTCACTGGATATCCCAATTTATAAAGTACGTAAGTAAACATTTTATTTATTATTGGTTGACTGGTTTATTTCAACTGATGTTTGAAGGCTAAAGATGAAGTAAGCGCACTTCACCTGGAACACAATCTTTTTTAAATATCTTACGGGTAAGCAGAATAAGCAAAGTGCCTTTATTTCACCTGATGTTAAGTGATGATAAGACCAACTTCTAATCTACTGAAGCTCTAGCAATTTTTTCTCTAGCTACCGGAACACAACAATGCTACAAACTTTGATGTTATGGCGACATCTATTGTTATCTACATAATATAGTGACAGCCAGACTTTGAACAAGCAATACAACTAACCAAACCGATTACAAATAAAAATTCAGCTCAATCGGTAACCGGAAAGTGGATCAAATTTAACTTGCAATATTTGATCACAGACAAACATCGGGACAGGTGAAACTAAATAAAAGTTTGTCAAAAACACCCACCAGGACCTAACCCGATCTCTAAATATAAAACCGGTGGTCTTGACCACGGAAATGGTTGTATTTTTAGAACCGTGTGTAATGTTGCACTGTTGGATTTTTTGCTTAATAATACCCGGCTTTTTAAACAAAAAAAAATAAAGACTTTCCCCAACACATCATCCATCTTTCAATGGGCCGTCCGTTATGAGCCGCAGTTTTTAAAAGTTGGTAATTAACACAACCAGGTCGGGTCTACTTCCGAAGCGTTCAAAAGTTTCGAAAATGCCCTCAATAATTAAAAATCGAGAGTTGCTGTGTTTTTGTTTCGCCGGTGATTGGATAAGGCATATAATTAAAAAGTTGCGTTCAACTAAGAACTTTTTCGAAAGTGCCATCGTCTTGTATCGATATTTTCAGTAAAGCTGTCTTTTTTAAATATTGTATGCAGACTATCGGTGCGTTGTACGTGCGACTATGTCGTGAGTTTTCGTAAACACCAGCCGTACAACAGGTGCACGACTATTTTATATAAGGAACGCACTTCAAACGCACAGCAGTGCCGCTGTCTGACACGAAACGCCTAATTGTAAAAAAACCCTTAAATACAACTATTTTAGACAATTTTATAAAAAGTTTTCTAATAAGTGCGCCTACCCACGTAAAAATTAAACGTATGGAATACGGCCTACTAAATGTTGGTCACAAAATAGGTGATAAAACCTCGGCGAAAACATCGGTCCGATTGTAGGTCCTACAAAAAGTCGGTCGTGGACGGGCACGGACATAGATGTGATCAACATTCTTATGTGGTAAAATCTCGTTGCTATTTTGTTATTGTCTATTTGCATATTAATTTTCGAATTTGTACTAAATTGATCCTACCTTTTCAAACAAGCATATAAAAAACATTGCTATTTACAAAAAGATTTTTGAAAGCGAGTTACATTTTCGGTATATTTATACATACGTCTCATTTTACCATCTGCTGTTATGGTAAGACTCCAGGCACTGCGAAAGTTGTTTTTATCTAGTAAGATCGTAACCCAAACGCGAAAGACTGATCCATTGAAACTTATCATTCTATTGATGTCATGACAAAATAATATATTCTTTAGTAAAAGTGTAGTAGTTTTTAAGATTTCACAAAACCTGGCGTTCCTTTGAAGCTGGGGTAATTTATTGAAGAGCAATAGATATATCCTTTGAAGTATTACTTCGATATGGAAAACAGATTTAAAATGATCTTCAGTAAAATTCATAATTCAATGTAAATGACCTATTTAAAACAGATTCACAGATTCTGAAAATATTATCTACAAAGTCCAAACAAATAAATGTTCTTGAGTAGGTACATATTATTATCTTTTAAACTGTACCATTCGCGTAGCGACTACGCGCTTTCGTAGCGACTACATTAGCTACGATGCTACGAAGAAGCGTAGCAGCGTCAAATAAAACCTCACATTTTTCTCAATGAATCATTTCAATACTTACTAGATAGAGCATGATCGATGAAGTATCTATTTACCATTCTAAATATTGTATACGGTACGTAACACGTCTGAAACACTATTCCCTAAAGAGCCAACTTTTATTTGTAGTTTTATACCATTCTTAATACTTACGTGTAACATACGTTTTGTTTCGCTACCTCCGAAGAGTTCCACGGGACATTGAAATCTCTAAAACACAAAATCCTCCCTCAAGACCGTACTTGCAATTCTGAAAATTCAATCGGCCTTCCTATTTCCTGTTTGTCTCGTTCGGGCAGGTTAATAAGTAATGGAGTGGGATCGGCTGAGTTTTGTTTGTTAAAGTGATTATTCAAATACGAAAAACGTTTTTGGGTTTTCTCCTTAAACTTGGTTCATATTTTATTCACCGATTTTCACGGTATGAGCTGCCCGTAGCTACTGATAAGAGAACTGCTTTTTGTTTTCTTTATGTATGTCGCATTATCTTATGTTCGCAATGTCGTCTTTTCTTTCAACACTACGTTTACAAATGTAAGGAGGGGAAGGTAATTAACATAGGTAATGGTTAAAACAGCATGATTTGGTTAAAATAAGTATTTTTTTATGAACTAATTTATACTTCTGTTTTACTTAGTGACTTTTTTATAATGTGTAGTAGGGTTTAGGGCAAACGCAAATTTATTTTATACTTTATTTAAATGTAAAGGTAATCTAATGATTTATGTTAATTATAAAAGCATATTTCTGCAGCATCAAATAATTATACTTATTTATTTACACGTAATAAAAAAGATGTGCTTGACAAAAGCTTAGGAACGACATTTAATACAAACGTGCTATTGAGATTGTGTGATTGCGATTATGATAATTAAACAGAAATATATCGAAATGTATATTAAGTTGTGTCGTTTGAAATAAGTATAGACAATCGAATAAATTATTATAATTTTTTCTTTTTCAAAGAATTCTTTGCGATATTTAATACACTTTGCATGCGTTCGAACCAGTTTTTAAAACATTTATTCCACTCCGAAGTGGGGGTAGTCAAAATGGCCGATTTGTATACGACAGCTTCTTCGGGTGAGCTGAAACGTTGACCAAGAAGACTAAATACCAGCGTTCTACAGTTCTAAGACATAGTGCTGCATCACTAAATACAGAAGTGATCTCCTCAAAGCCCTGAAGTCGCGTTGATCCCCTTTGATAGTTGTAGAAAATGTTTGTTTTCGAATTATAAATTCAAAAAGATGAAAAAGCCATATGTTTTTTTTTAATAATCGCGGGAGGTTTGCAAACGACACAACTTAAAAGGCAGCCTGCGTACTACTTTGATTGTAAACGTTTTCATTTAGAGATAGGTTTGTTTCATAAATACAATCCATTCTAAGGGTAACTGTTTACTTATAATTGCTACGAAACAAAGTCAATTTCATAATTTTCTTCCGCCTACGTACAGCAATTTCGATTCTCAAATTATTCTTAAGAAATCCATCCCCCCCCCCCCCCTCCTAACTGTCTTCGGCGTAATGGTTCCGCAGTCTATTTTTAACAAATATTGTCCAATAGAATATTCGCGAGAGCTGGTTGTTAATAGGGAAACGTTACGGGAAAGTTCCTTAAGAAAACTAATCCCCGTCCGAGATTATTTCCAGTTCCCAATCAATTCGCTTGTAAAAACACAGGGCGGCTGTCCCGCCGTCAGCTTTCCTCAGGGGATCATTATGAAAATACGACAATATTGTAAAGCCTTATGAACGGGTGTTATTTATAGGGGGCAAGGGCTGGTGCGTAAACGAATGGGTATTTTAGCTCAACTAATATTTTCTTCGCCGACTTAATTGTTATGTCACCTTAAGAGCTCAGGTGGGTGTCATTAGGAGTTGCCCTACCACGAAACTTGAGTGGCAACGGGGGAGCCTGCAGAAATATTTAGCCGAATTAAAACTTTTCACTTTAAAAACTTAGGTGGGTGTATGGCAAAGCGTTCGGTATGGTTATCGGAGGTCCTGAGTTAATTTACAAGTCGGGTGTGTGTCCGATTTTAAAATGTATAGCTTGTTTGTGACCACTTACCAACGTTATGCGAGCGTGTTGATTAAGCTAATACCATAAACTTTTTATTTCAATTTCAATGAATAATGCTTTTGCCCAGCAGACAGAGGATGGTATAGACTGTTTACTTTATAACTTTACTTACTTTCAACATGTAAGGGTTATAGCGAGTTCTAACAATAGCAAAATCTAAGCAATTTTTGACATTACCGGGTTCGAAAAGACCTACAAGGGTAGCAATGTAAGTATTTACTATTTATAACATAATTATCATCATCATCAGCTGATTTTATGTCCCCAATGCTGGGGCACGAGCCTTCCCTATCGATGGATAGGGAGAACGGGCCATAAACCATCACGCGGGCCCAGTGCGGATTGGTGGTTGTTAACGACTGCTAATGCAGCCGGGACCAACGGCTTTACGTGCCTTCCGAAGCACGGAGGAGCCCAAGATGATACATTTTTGGTAACCCATCCAATGACCGGCCTTTGTTAAAGTTACTTAACCTCAGCACTCGCCGACCGGGCGCGTTAACCACTTCACCATCGAGCTCCTCATAACATAATTATACTCAATATTATATTAGCAAACCATAGTGGTTCATAGGTTTTCAATTCAATACTAATTGATACCATTGAAACAGTAGGGTAAAGCCACCAAAGAGCATGCACTACCAAACAGTATCAATGTGCTACTAATAACATAAAATCTATTAGCAACTACTTGCCTGTGATGTAAGGTGTGCATGGAATCAATATAGTACGTAGTGATTATTAATTCCATGGTATGTGTGTTTGCCAATAGGAAAAAAAATAGAATTGCGTATAGGAATACGTACTCTGTAGTAGTACGTCATAGTCGGCTTCGCCATACAGAGAATAAACTATGATTAGTATACAACACATAACTGTAGGTACAAAATGTCTCACAATATTGATTAAATTATAACATGACAACTTAACAAATATTTTATTTAAATGGTATTCAAACCAGAACACAGTAATGCAGGACATAGATGCTTGGCAGTAGAGATATGTATAAAGGGGATAGCGATTCAGACGAGAACCATAAAATCGATTAAACTATTTACCAAATTAAGTTGACTCATTGTTCGTAATTTCAAGCCTTAAAACTGAAATTAACAAATTATAGTATACCTTTAGTCACAGTCATATATAATAGTGTCAATCAGCATTTTC
Source organism: Eudonia truncicolella (assembly GCA_949315975.1). NCBI lineage: Eukaryota > Metazoa > Arthropoda > Insecta > Lepidoptera > Crambidae > Eudonia > Eudonia truncicolella. The sequence goes on along the minus strand of OX438831.1, from coordinate 6,891,949 downwards.
AATTACATACACCTATAATGTCACATTGTAAAACGTCTCTAACCAATGACGTATTAGGCACCATTTTGAATTTTACGGTTAGTTAACGTCTCCCAAGACGGCACTACCGTAAAACGACGTTACTTTAGAACCAATAGCAACCTCGCCAACAGCTTCAGATTTTTAACTAGCTGCAGCTAACGGTGTCTAGCGTCCTAGGCATTTCAATTTTGACTAGGCTTACGTGTAAAAGTCAAATCAGTAGATCACAAGCCGTGATCAATATAACAATGGAATCACAAGAAACACCGGATTATCGTAAGTAGTTTATAAATTCAAATTCAAATTCAAAAACATTTATTCCGTTTTGGCTACACATAGCTCTTATGAATGACAATATGCCATCGGTTCTACTCTGGGCGGGATACCTTGTACTGAGAAGAACTGGCAAGAAATTATGCCTGGAAGAAGTTTCAAAACGCTCTTGGAGTTTTTTGCGACTTATATCTCGCCAAGGCTTTCGATTGCGTTGAGCACTGGACTCTGGTGATGAAGTTACGTTAATACAGTCTCAAAGATTTTGCACTAAATTAAATGTAGTCATATCTTAGCTCTATAACACAAACTGTCGATATAAATGGTACTAAATCATCTGGTTCTCATGTAAAAATGGGAATTCTACAAGGATCGATTCTTGGTCCTTTTCGATTCTTGATTTATAATAACGACTTGCCATTCTTTGTAGAGAACTTCTGTGAAATTGTATTATTTGCAGATAATACTTCACTCATTTTTAATGTAACTATGTGAAGGAATAATTATGAAAATGTAAATAAAGCTCTTTCAGAGGTGCTCCGTTGGTTTACTATTAATAATTTACAGCTTAACGCTAAGAAAACAAAATGTATATTACCCAATGTCAGAAATAAACCAACAGATATTAGAATAAACGGTGATCAATTAGATTTGGTAGATTCTAAAGTCTTTTTAGGCATAACCCTTGACTCAAAACTTCAATGGAACCCTCATATATCGAAATTGGCCTCAGTTCTGCTGCTTATGTCATTAGAAAAATTAGGCAGTTAACAGACGTTGAAACTGCTAGAACAGTTTATTTTAGTTATTTTCATAGTGTCATGTCGCATGGCGTCCTGATATTGAAACTATATTCATTTTACAGAAACGAGCAATAAGAACAATCCATAAACTGGGATCACGAACTTCCTTAACTAATCTTTTTAAGGCGATATATAATTGTACAATTTTTGTACACACGCCTGCACATCTACCTACCACAAACTGTCAAATTTTCTCAATATACTTTGAACTTTATGTCTTAGTATTATGGTTGAAAATGTATTGAAGAAATTTGACAGTTTTGAATAGGTTGATGTACAGGCGTCTATGCGTTGCAATATCAACTCATTTACTAAACATGGTGACGTACACAATTTCAATACTAGAAATAAGACAAAACTTGTAATGCCACTGTTCAGGTTACAGAAGGTTCTTGGTTCTTTCTTGGGGCAAGGTATACACTATTACAATAAAATACCAAGTACTGTATTAGATTTACCTTTAGATAAGTTTAAAAAGTCTTTATTAAAAGGTTATTATACAGTCAAAGAATATTTAGATGATAAAACAGCCTGGTTATAATAAAAAACATATTTTACTCTATAAGAATCAATATATTAAAAATAATTTATATAATTTTTATACTGATATGATAGCCTTTATTCGCAGTATTCTACAGATAACAAACACAGCGTTGCGTTAAATAGATCATTAAGTTTTTATTTAGAGTATCTTGAGTGTGTCATGCTCTCTTTATTGTCTTTGCGGTAGCGGCGTGTGCGTCGGGTCGTTACGTTCTCTAAAATATGGTTGAGCGAAGCGATGGCTGATTCATATGTCATACTTGTGAACGGGTGCCGCCTGTGGAGGCTGGTCTGCTCTTGCGTACTTAACTTAGTTTTAGTATTATTCACTATAGTTTGACTTTGTTTTTCTTAAACAATTTTTGACTCTTACTAGAGTACTGTAGTGGTACTGTATAACATTGTAGAAATTAAAACTTTTACCTGATGTAAATTTGTTAACTTAGTTTTTTTTATTTGGTTTTTTTTTACAGGTTGTCGTTGTCAATATTTTTTGTGTTTATTTGCAATGGAAAGTGTCCTGCTATCATATGATTTTCCAATATTTTTACGCTGTAAGGGAGAAAAGAGCTCGACACTTGCTGAGTTTCTTGCCGGTTTTTCTCAGTACAAGATCTCCCGCCCATTGTAGTCTTACGAACCGATAGCATAGTGACATTCACAAAAGCTACTTGTAGCCTAACTAAATAAATGATTTTGAATTTTAAATTTTGAAACTCAGCAAGGGCATTTCTTTTTTCCCTTACAGTGTCAAACTATTAGAAAATACCCTTAAAACGACACTTTTCATTACAAATAAATCAAAAATATATGAAATATCTAAGTTTGCAAATTTACATCAGACATAGAGTCAACGTTTAACAAATGCCGGTACTATTCGCAGAAACGACGAATACCTATTGCACAAACAGTACGCAATAACAATTAATTTTACACACAACCGAAATTTTAATATGGCCCCCCACAAATGGCGTTCGCAAACTGCCAGACCAAACTATCAAGAACAACGCAAGTCCCAGTTTGACAGACGCGGGGCTGACCATTGCTGGGCGATTGTTTGCAAACTTGTTGAAGTAACCGCAGAGCTGCTGAATAGTTTGTTGTGCTGCCAACAGATGTACAAATAACCTGCACAATGAAAGATGGTAGGTCAGATATCCGGATTTGGGACTGGTGTTTAGGTGTTAGCTTTAGTAGATTGATAACACACAAAATTTCTTTGCATTTCATGCCTTTGTGTCTGGTATTATAATTATTATGTGAGAGTCAAAATAAATGTTTTTTCTTTCTTTCTTTATTTCTTTCAAAATTAAAGTACACTTGCTATTAATAAGTATAGCCTGAAGTATGCATAGTATGCTATGCCTGTTGAAGGATTCTTTATCAAGTAAAACCTACTTTTGTGGAACTCTTTTGTAAAAAATAATTAATTAAAAAGTGAAAGCTGTCGAAATCAATCGATTTGCATGCGTTTAGAAGTATGGAGGAAAATCGAGAAAACATTTTTGGTCACCCATCCAAGTAGCCACCGCAACCTGGTCAGCTTTGCTTTTGCGATTGTTGCAAAGAAGGCTTGACAACGGTGCCATCCTCCTTTTATCACAATGATTGTCTGTTAATAAAACTAAATATTCGTTTATGCTGTACCCTAAGTACACGCAATATGTCCCTCATGTGGAAACAGGAAAATATGTAGTCGCAAAATAACAAGATTACCATGATGGTTTCATTTCAGTAAATAATTTTACGCACGATATCCAACATTCACTCCAGTTGGTAACATAAAAACTTTTTATACCAACACAAAACACCCGGGAGATTAGCCTACATCCTCACACAAAGCCATGGGAAAAATCTATTTTGCAATAACAAATTACAGGAATTTGATAGGCGAGGTCAAGAAGGAGGTCAAGTATTATAGATCCAACCTTTACATGTGACTGCGCTTTATTCTCTAAAGATCAAGTGTTATATAAATAAAGATCCTTTTTAGAGGCCATAAAGTTGTAATTTGGGCGTTCCTAATTTTCCGCTGTTATCTTACGACGTTGTATTTATGTCATATGTTGAAGTCATGAACAGTGAATACTACTACATACCTGAAGAGCATGTTAACAATCACATAGTTACGAACATAATAAAATCGTAATAAGTTCAAATAATTTATGAATAATTTACAGATTATATATTATACACAATATTTAGATTACTATCATGACCTTCGATGTACTAGATTTAGGGCCACGGAGCCACAATGACGTTTGTGGCGATAACTGTAAATATTAAGTACAAATATTTTGCAACCTTAATTTAATCTTTACTTTTAAGATTTAATTTTGTTGATGCTATCCAACGTTTTTTCAATTTTTTTTTATATTTACGGGTAAGCACAGTGCCTTGTTCTCACATGATGTTAAGTGATGATAAGGCCAATGATGGAAGCGCACTTCACCCGGGATCCTCAACTGGTGAGGCACTGGCTATCTTATCTCTAGCTGCCGGAACACAATAATGCTACAAACATTGATGTTATGGCGACATATTTAGATAAGATGGTGGTAGCTAGCCAGGCGGACAAACAAGCCCTACCACAAACCAAACCGAGCACAAAAACATCTAGGTCTTATCCACTAGACCACAGGGGCGGAGTTTTTGTAATTCGAAATTTAAATGTATACCTATGAGCAAACAGGAGCACTTTCGAGATACATTTTTGTTCCAAATCCTTTATCTAGTAGGTACATAATTGATCGAAGAATATAACAGATGAGGATCAAATTGAAAAAAAAAACAATAATCCTACCAACACCGAAGAAGTCGTAGAAAAATGAAAAACAAAGCACAAATTATGATGAGTGTCGTAAACACAAAGGGCGGGCAAACAAATCAGTAAAGTCTCATTTGAAACCGACGCTAAAGCAATGATATTAAGATCAACTTAAATCTTAAGGTGCATTAAATCTGTGGAACAATGTTAAAAGTAAACGGCAGTCCGGGAGTACGTACACGTAGCGAATTAAGGGGACAGGTATCTCCGGGGGCGAAGCGTCTCCCCTTAAATGAAATACTTAATAATGCGACGGCTTAGGGCGACGACTGAGCAAATTGTGTGTACTTTTTGTTAGTTCATTGATATCCGAGTCGAACGCAAAATGTAGGATGTTATGTTTGAAACCATAGAGGTTTGAAACGCTGATATAATAGTTAAAAAAACTTTTTTATTTTTTTTAGTTTAATTTTACGTATTTGTCTCAAAGCTGGGCAAAGGTCCCCCCGACTCTTTCCATGAGTCTCGATATTTGGAAGTCTCTCATATTTAAAGGTTTATTGACAAGTTCATTTTATTTTATTTTGCTTACATACAAAATAATCAAACTTATTAACAATAACAGTTTTAGCAGATTACAAACAAGATTAACTAATTAACACAAACGCAATTAACTGTTACTTATTATTTCACTATGAATTTTGCTTTTTATCTAACTACATACTCGTATAGTACTCTTTATATTGTTAAATCATTATATTGTGAATTACATAGATGTAGAAAAAACACCCGACTCCGACGTGACTTGCATTTGATCTTTTATCATTTTTGGATGTAAATATAGTAATATTAACTCAACGGAGTAATTTAATGTAAATTGTTATGTTCTAAACATTTATTGTTCTATCAAATAATTACACGAGTAGACACACACACGCACACAACTTCTGTTAAGCCGTATCTCCACAACAAGAGAACGCTCATACGAAAAGACAAATAAGTTCCCTCCTTATCCCCTATAACTTTGTCGAACAATAAAAACTTACTACATCCCCACGATATACGTAGTCAACTATAAAAATTCCTAACACGGCGCACTGTCTCCAATTTCGCTGGCTTTCGTGAAAAATGCTAGGTATGGAATTAGCAAAGTTGCCATGGAATCCCACAAGAGGGCGCTACACATCGTCCGAATATTAAAACGGGAATTAGAGTGGTCACTCGCGCCTCGAAGCGTTCATAAATGTCCTTGTTAGGTCACTTGTTACGTTTGCGATTATAGGGTTAATTTTAAACCCTTTTTTAACTTCACTTGTGTGTGCGCACGATATTAATAATAAAATTTTACACGCGTATACAAATATGAATACGTTTGTTTTTATTTGTAGGCATTTTTATCACGGCATTTGATTAAACTATCTTGGTTTTGTATTGTTTACTACGACATTAAAAAGTAGTTAGAGATGAAAGTTAACCTATATACTTACAGCACAATGAATTAATACCTATTCTTGCGCCCCTACTTCTAAGATAAGATAAAAAATATTGCAACAAAATTACAATATTAGGTATGCACGCATGCCTTAACCTCGATCAATTGTGTTATTAAACCCCTACTTTACTGTACTATGATTAAAACCTTAGGTACCCATACCTATTTTGGATGATATAATAAATGTAAAGGTTTAATATAAGATTTTCTCTTGTTTGATGTCCTCTATCGTATTAACAACCCTGCCGGGCGCGGGGTAGTGGGAGAGCGTGGGAGAAAGTAGGCACTTACTTTTCTGGCTTCCAGTAGGCGAACAAAAGAAATCTATGAGTATAGTGACTTTCTACAATATTATTAATTATCTCCAGGATTAAGTGATGCACAATAAAACTCCTGGGCTTCAAGAAACATCTGACACTTCATACGACGACAAAAACGACAGTTATAAAAAAACAGAAAGTCCTGCCACGCGATAATGTACCTTGTTCGTGTCTTCTCCTACTACATACTATTGTTTTGTAGTATCAATAATAATTAATATCGCAATAAAACAATAATTCAACTAATTAGGTTGTATGACTTGACAATAAAACGTTGTTGTTTTTATTGCAATTATTAAAGTATCAAATCATATAGAACTATCCAAACAACATTCGGTTAGGCAACAATACAATAGGCATACAATGTGTAAGAGAAAAGTGTAGTCAAAATGAAAACATCCAAACTATATAGGACCTAGATCTTGTATAGTTGTAGAGTTACTAAGTCATAATAACATTATTAACTTTCATGTGTTATTAGTATTAGTAATTTTCCTCACTTCAATAAAAAAAATAACAAAACAAATAAGTAAAACAAATTGTAAAAAAGAAAAAGAAAATATGAAACAAACACCTCAGTCTCCCTGTGACCACGGACCCTGCAAAGGGCTCGAAACATCAGGATAAACGTTAATTAAAAGTAATGTGTTAAGTAAACGCGAGTAGATCCGTAAAAGTTGTTTCATTTCAATGTATAGTGATCGCGAAAAAACTTTTGAAAACAATATATTTTTTTTTATTTACATCCAGAAATAATTAGTAAATGAAAATGTAAAAATAAAATATTAGACAACATCACATACGTTTAAATAAAGGTAATAAGTATTAATTTGTTGTCATAGTTTCTATAAGTATTAATACAAATAGAATGTTAAATTAAGTCCGATCCTACCGAAATCTACAAACCTACATTTTTTATTAAGTATTTTTGTATTGTTACAACAAAATATCCGTTAACAATAATATCACCTTACAAAACATCGGCTATCGTCTAACAAAAAGCGAGGGTCAAGTAAAAAAAAACCCAACATTGATTATGACAGATCCTGATACATAGGTACATTGTGACCTAATGTGGTATTGTTATGGGCAATTTGTGGGCCCTATATTGTCATTACCTTCTTGCGTATTGTAATCAGGCGAGTGCGACAAGAACGGATATATCCGGGCACTCCCTGGGGCGACGTTACGAGGAAACCGAAGCCGGTTCAGTGATCAATGTCGAACCTCTGAGGTGTCTTTTGAGTTTAAGTTGGCGTGATCACTTCTATTTTGGTTTCTTGGATTCAAATCTGGGCGAACGTTTAACATTCTGACAACTGTACGGTTACGTCCAGGAGAGAAAATAGAAACGATAAATTTTCTACAGTTTAGATTGTAAGCCTTTTATAATTTTTGACGTTAAATTTAATCTAAGTGTAAAATTTTAAGACTTCCGTAGCCGAGTGGCTTGCACGCCGGACTTTGGGCGGCGCTAACTTTGAGGTCAGGGTTCGTTTCCCGGTCGGGTCAATGTTAAAAACAAACTTTTCGATATCGGGTCGGGTCTGGGTGGTTGTGGTACTGTCGTTGTTTCTGACTTGAGGTGTTGGTCGTCTCATAATTAGTTAGTAGCTTGTATACCCTCTTTTTAATTGAATCAGGTGCGTTCCGTTTTACGCAGAGAGACTTTACAGTATCTTTTGGTCTGGCAGTATGGCGTTGAGGCTGGGATTTAATATTTGGTATGATGGGATCCCAGGCTGGTAGTAGACTCCAACCATCGTCTCTATTGAAATTAGGATGTTTTTTTTAATTTCAATAGACTCGCGTATCATCCTAGGGATGAATCGTTGTTATCTAGCGAGTATGTGTGATTTATTAAATCTGATGTAATGGTTGGGCCCCTCTAGGGCATGTTCGCATATTGCAAACTTATTTTCGCGCCTATGCTTGACGTCGGCTATATGTTCTTTGACGCGGGTTTCTAAACTTCTCTTTGTTTGCCCGATCTTTGCCGAATCTTGAAGGGGTATGTTGCACTTGACAGGACATTTATTAAAAGTAATGTGGAAAATGGATGCGAGTAGATCCGTAAAAGTTGTTTACTTGAAAATCTAAATAACTTGGATATCCAATAAATAAGTAAGATTTTGATTAACTATTTTACATTTCCTAACGATAGTATTTGTTAGTGAATTTCAATAACAAAGATTAACACAACACAAACAGAGATAACAATCAATGAGTACGGCAAATATCTTTGAAAAATATTAGCACGAGATACGTCAACTGACCAGTATTATATTATAAAACAAATGACATTCGCAGAAAAAAATACAGGCCCCCACAAAAAAGGTCCGCGCTCACCCGGGTTGTCCAGCGCGACCGCGCCAATTCCCACTTAAACAAATCACCACTAAACAAACGTTTCTACAGGTACGAATAATTCAACGAAAGGTCACCTGTTACGGGTATTCGGCATCGATCATCGGGAGTGCGCTCCGACCTTCCCTGTAATGTCGCCCTCGGGAACGGCCGACGAGACAAACCCGCCAACCCCTCGCCTGTCCGCTTTTATACGCACAAACATTTTTCAACGCGCGGGTCATTCCTTCCATGTGACGTATCTGGAAACAAACGCTCGCGATTAGCAATCGCTGCTAGAGTGGTAAAGATTGTTGAGACAACTAGTCCGGAGAGCGTAGAGCGAGTATTCACCTTCCAATCACGTTATTGAAAACGAAAATTTGTATGGGAAGTTGTGACTCACCGGGATGCGCTACTTCAATCCTTTGGAAATTCTCGTTTTCGTTAATGTGACGAATGGTAAATAAAACTTGCATTAACATTATACATTTTAACTACATTTTAAATTTTTTTGCATTTGCGATTCCTCTGGTTTTGCGGGTGTCCATGGGCGGCGGTGACTGCTTCCCATCAGGTGACCCGCCTGCGCGTTTTCTTCCTTCTAATATAAAAAAACCTACATAGTCAAGTGAATTGCTTGAAGTGAAGAAAGCTTTATCCGTCTAGTGCATGCCATTGACCCTAACTGCAATCCCAAAGGGTTAGCACTTGGGTTTAGACTTATTAGAGTGATAAACTCGGTTAGATATTCTTGGATATTTTTATACTTATTTACATAATTTTATATTATATTATTATATGCGTGCGTAGCTGCTGAGAAATAAAATTTAAATTTAAACATTATGCTGTAATACAACACATTTTTTACCTTAATACCGGTAATAAAGAATAGCGGTACGTGTATACCACTATTGTACCTATTACGCAGTTAGCTTTTACACACTAACACATTTTTCACCGCGGGTCATTGCCCCCGTGTGACGTATCTGAAAACTTAATTTGTGATTTAACCCCGCGTAACGCGCGCGCATAAATATTTAAGGTGCAATTCCACTCAGATTTATCATTTGTTTTTGAAACTCCTCCGCGGGCACATTCGGTTTGCTGTGGGCAAGGGGCGACAGCGCATCTCCGCGTGTATTGTTCGCGTCCTAACCGCCGACTTTTCATTTATTTCTCTATGAATACGTTATTACCTGCTCGCCCCCGCTTATCAAAGTTTATTTGCAGCGTGTGGTTTACTCTGTACCGGTGCTTATTCGTTATTACAACGGCGGAGTGTTTTATTGCCGGGGCGGGGTTCAAATCGCGCGCGACGCCCTTGTTTTTGCGCTATTTTTCCCTCGCGATCTTTTCGGTATTTGAAGTTTATTTTATGCCCTTTTCTCTTGTTGCAGATCGAGGACGCCATGTTAATGTTCGACAAACAAACCAATAGGCACAGAGGTAAGTCCTAGCCATGTAATTTTACTACGCATGTAAAAGTGAAACTGCCACTTCCAGTTGTTATACTTCTAAAACCTGAAAGTTTTGGAATAAATTGACCCAAATAATTGAAATAATTACGGTAGATGTAGTCAATCATAAGTCCATAAGCACTGCTAGTAAACGTTTCGATTGCGTGCTGGTACCTCTTAAAGGTTACTATTTGGTTTAAAATAAATAATTGGTTATTAGTATTGCGTCATGATTAACGAAATTGCTTCGAAGAATTCTATACCTGTACAAATGAGAAATTATGGCATTCCGATACGTGCCGAACGATCCGCGCATCAATATCTAAAACGAGCATAACCTTAGTAAATTCATGAGGCAATTTGACATCTATCACTGTTTGGTTGGCCGTGACTTGAAAACACGCACGAACGATGCCGTGTCACCTTGTTTATCCCAGCTAGACGGAGTTTCGAAAGGCTTGCACGTCACACACGGAAACATATCATTTTTGTTCGCGTTTCGCCTCATTTCTCGAGCGTATTCGCCACAATGTCGCGCGTCGCTGGTTAACTAGCAATGGATAAACACAAGCGCCGACCCTGACGATGGAACGCAGCCAGCAGACGCTGACATGTCACAATCTGTACACGCTCATATCTGTCAACGCATTATCGTAGGGGAGGGGGCTCCCGCGACGCTGGTCGTTGTGCGTCTCGCGCAAACTGAAGCGAAACGGACCTCCGACGTGGTATCGTACTAAATAAGTCCACCGTTTTCGGTATTGTGCTTCCCTCCCTCGTGTTACGACTATTCCCGACTAATAAATAACAAATCGACACCCGAATAAAATATATGGTTTTCTCGTGGAGATTTTGTACTGGGGCGAAAGGGAAAGTTCGTTTGTAATGTTCCGACTTTCAATTTGTAATAACTGGAGCAAATAAAATAAATACTTTAGAAGCAAGTTTTATTTGTTTCTGACAAAAAAAAACCCACAGTTTGGTTCATGTTTGCTGTTGAACTATTTTGCCTTTGTTTTGTTGTTACTAAGGTCGTGTTTCGGTTGAAAGAGAAACAAGGTGCTTACTTGTTTGGTACTTAAGACACTTTCTAGTGTAAGTTTTAAATGCAAATTCAAAAGCGTGGCCACACAGCTAATCGTTAATCTTTTCATACAAAACTGCAAAGTATAATAACTATAAGGCAGTATCTATGTAATAATATAGGATCTTTCAGAAATTATACACCACAGATTCGGTTTTCAAAACTTATTTTATTTTTCTTAACTTATTCTCACTTTTAACCTTTAATCAAAACTTATAAACGATTTCAAATCAATACTTATTATAACTTCAAATCTTATTCCAGCTAACCGCAATCACTCTGTCGACTAGTTACGTCTGCCGTCTTCGGCTGCCAACAACATAATGAACGCTCCGCTTCCCCGAGTGAACCAACCAGATTGCTGCCACTAGTGTGGCCAGTGTCCAAAATAAAAATACCTGCGCTAGTGTTGTCAGGATAATAAATTTAAATTCTTTTTTTTTTTTAAATTCAAAGGAAACCTTACAATAACCTCATCTAAACAAATCGTTAATCTAATTAAATAAAAACAAAATCATCGCAAACCCTCCCTTGGCGTATCCAAATTAAAAGCAATCATTTAAAAAAAATACAAAAAGCACAGCATATAAATGCACTCGCTTTAATAAAAACACATCCTTGTTTGTGTAAAAGGTCCACGCTGCGCGATTCATTTGGGGATTCCAGTTGATAGTGCAATTATAGTGACATGAACGAGCGAGCTGTCCCAAAAGCTTATGTAATCAGTGTCTTTCATTAGCGCAACGCGTAAGATTTTAATTGAAACCTACAAAAATCGTATAAAGTACGGTCATCTTTCGCCGCCGACCAACGGAGGTTTGCAACAGTTACAACAGATAGGTACAATGTTGAAATTTGCTTTTGTAATCCCCATTACACAAAAACAGGTTGACCCAAATATTCAAGCTCGGTGAAATATTGTTGCGCCGTCATTTTGTGCAAGCTCGCAAAAACGAATCCTTTTACAAGGCGGGCAAGGAAAAGACAGTCCTCTCCTAAACAAATAAGATTGTAAATTACACACGCGGCACGCGACTTCCAACTTTTGTGCCCTTTGCTTGTCATTTGGATGATATTTTGAAATCCCTCAACCCGTAATTGCCGGCTGTGATAGCAACCTTGTTATGTTTTGTTCTACTATGTGAAGGCAGTGAGTGACCTTTAGTACCTACAGTAGGTACAGTACAGTTAATTGACAAACAAAATTAATTTTAAACCAAAGACAATAGGGTATTTGAAAGGTTTTAGAAAAATATGTCTAATGGTTCAATAAAGCATAATATATTTGCAATTTTTTTTCTTTAGTTGATGGCTACGAGTGATTAGCATATTTAGCCAGTGTCAAAGTAATTTTTCTTACAAGTAATACATAATTAAACAATATTTCTTTCGTGTATGATGATGATGAATGATAATAGAAATGAGAAGTGAGTAATGATGTACCCCCCAACCCTTCGAGTATCTCAGTAAAGATGTGGGGCTTTTTACTAAGTCCTCACGCGGACTTCTTGAGAGAATTTGAAAAGTGACGTTGCACTTTTTTGATTAATCTACCATTCATTCACATTAATATTCGACATAACACATATTTTAGAAAATAAAACAAAACCGCAGACATGACTCTTTCACTTTCCCGCCAAGAAGTCCGTATTTGCAATTTGATTAACTTGTTGTAATTTTTTTTTTCATGAAAATTACCATTATAGTTCAAGTGAATAAAATAGCCGCCAAAACGATGCATGTAAGTCACGTGATGTCGTGACGTCACCAGAAACAAACTTTTAGCTGTCAAATCACACCATACAAAACTTCGAGAGACATTTACTGTAAACAAGCAGGTGACGTCACTTCAGATTCAGCCAAATCCCGTGCGTTTTCGATCACGTGGTCAATCATAAAAATTTAATTATTTTATTAATGATTTTTTATAAAAAAACCATACTTATTTTAAAATTATGTGCTGGCTAAATTAGTTTTAAAAAAATGTTTACTGTTAAGTTAACAACAGTTTGATCTAATACATTGTAGTCAAATACTCTTAAAGTTTAATATTTCAAATGAACAACGCTTCCATCGTTGTCTGGCTTGTTATAGTTTATTGGTCACATAGGGGTGATACATAAAGTAATAATAATATTCTTTATAGATTTTCGTTTCAAAAATATAATACATTTTCTTGAACGTTTTAATATGTTCAGGGGATTAATTATCCCAACGAGATTTTGCGATGTGCTTCAAACATAATGAATATAGGGCCTCATGCAATAATCTAATATAAATATTCCTTAGGCCATCCCTAATACCGCCGACCGGTTATTATCCCGAAACGTAATCAGTTGGGCCGGGTTATCCTAGCAAGAAATGTAAAAATATCCGCTGTTTATTTGTATCAAACTCGGGGAAGGGGCAACCCAAACGCGTATTCAAACTGAATATGAATGCAAACTGCCCCGGCGAACGGGCGGAATGGCGAAAATCGAATTAGGTATGGCGCGAATACTTCACGGCGACGTCGGCGAAAAAAAATTGAAATCAAATATTCATTGACTTTCAACCGGATAAGCCGGCCCACAGCCATTTCAATACATTTTATTATCTATTTTTCGGGGCAGCCCGCGATGACAGCCGTCGTAAGATACCCCGATTCTTAGCGCCTGAATTATTTACTACTTCTCTTTGCTAATCAAACGGGGATTGGTTGCCGCAGAAATGGCTACATGAAATATGGGTATTAGATCGTACCCTTACTAATGATTTCCCAACATATAAAAAAAGGAAAACAAACTTTTCACACGAAACCCTTTTATGAATACCACCCTAATACTGCCAAGTAAGAGCGTTTATACACTGCCGTGTTCCAGATTGAAGGAAAAGAGATCCTTTAAAATAAAGAGGCCTTAAAGTAACGAACTCAAATCTAGGGATTGGCACGTGCGAGTTACATTACCGGTATTTAAAAATATTTTTACGGTTAATAAAATAAACATTAAATCTATTCAATCTGCATAATGCATAAGTGCCCCAATAATTTCGTGCTTATATGAAAGCTCTCTCTTTATTAATGGATAAGTAAATCATATGTTGAATAGGGACCATGAATTTCATATGAAGCTGTTGAATCTATGAAAAAAAGTTAAACCTTTTAGCCATTTCAGTACATTAAATATGCGCGAATAATTCTTTTTATAGCACCCTTTACAGTTGTATATGTACTTTTTGGCCAGTGGAAAAAATAATTAACGGTGTTCCCTCCCAAATGCCCATTGTCTTTTTTTAATGTCTGTTGAATAATATTTGCGTGGACAATACATATTTAGACATATTTTAGTTTTTTTTATGGTTCGTATTGTGCATAGATTAGCACAAACGGAGGGCTTATACTATAGCCAAACTCGATAAAGAATGTTTACCAACCAAAGCGTTGCAAAGCAACCAGTGACAGGCATGTATTGACAACCTTTCCAGTTGGTCAACAGGAAAGATTTTACGTAAAAGATTTATTTATATTTAATAATATAGTAAGTACAAACATAGCTTAGTTTTAACCTATGAGAGTGAATAAATTAGCTACCTTGAAATAATCAAAAAAACTGCACTTGAAGATTCAATAATTAATTTATTACATGAATGTTGGTTTTGCATTGAAAATTCACTGTTTACGCTGCAGATTTCGGAGGTAGTTAAGATCCATTGACCCCATATGGATTCTAGTGTCATCTTCATTTGGAATGCTAGTTTATAACAACGAAAATGTTTAGAATACCTCAATTTTAGTAATGACATGACATTTGTTTAATAGGGTTAAGAAGTGAAAATAGTTAACGTTTTTTTACGTTCTTCGTATTATATCGTTTTTACCGATGTTGAGCGACTGATTTAAGTGAGATGTGTAGTGAAAATTATAGATCTTACAGTATATTTTATGTAAAATGCAGTAATCAAGTAATAACAATACGAAAAACACAAAAACATTTTTGTTTGTTTATATATAATTTTATCAAACCTTATCATCATCATCATCAGCTCATAATGTCCCCACTGCTGGGGCACGAGCCTTCCCTATGGATGGATAGGGAGCACGGGCCATAAACCACCACGCGGGCCCAGTGCGGATTGATGGTTGTTAACGACTACTAATGCAGCCGGGACCAACGGCTTAACGTGCCTTCCGAAGCACGGAGGAGCTCGAGATGATAAATTTTTGGTTACCCATCCGATGACCCATTCGCGCCATGCTGGGTATCAAACTTAGCGACAAAATAAGAAACTCAGTCATCCGGAGTTGCACTAAATTAACCGAAGTGGTGCGTATCATTGCGCAAAGAAAGTGGCGATGTGCGGGTCACGTAAGCCGCAGAACCGATGGCCGGTGGAGCGGGAAGGTGCTAGAGTAGATACCACGGACTGGCACCAGAAGCGTGTGCCGCCAGAAGGCTAGATGGGCAGATGACATCACGAAGGTCACGGAAGAAAACTGGATGCAGAAAGTACAAAACCGAATAGAATGGCGTGCATATGAGGAGGCCTACACTTAGCAGTGGGTGGTTATAGGCTGAAGAAGAAGAAGCGAAGAAGATCCGATGACCGGCCTTCGCGAAACCTCAGCACTCGCAGACCGAGATAAAAATGTAAGCTCATTAGTATTATTTTATTATATAAGCTCTTTCTTTTTTTTGCAAAAGCATCCAAAACAAATGTGACATTTAAAAACAAACTACAAGCGAAAACTTTTCTCCCGAAAAGTATTTCAGAATAAGGATCATGAAATATCCCAAACATTACCATCGGGGCACTATCATCTACATGTATACGTCTACAAGACACAAAACACACGCGACGCGACCCATAATCAACAAGCCGTTTCTAAGGGTGTTCCCGTTCGTTTACCATTCAAAGTGTCAACGGAGCTCGAAGCAAATGCCATTACGAAAGGTAAAACCCGATACGTGAACGACAAATTCATAAATATTAAACAAAAAAGAAACTAGTTGGACAAATCTCGACGGAGCGCATACTATTTGGTCGACGCCACCTTTTGCGCCTGTGGGACACATTCTTTCGTATGCGCACTTGTTACCCCGAAAATTTCACCTCTCACTTTACATGACAGTGCCTTATATACCGGCGGCCCATACAGAGGTGTCTATCGCGTGAATCATAAATGGCGATCGTTTACCTCCTGTACCATAAATTCTTTATAAGTCGAAAGGGCATGCCATGCGACATTTTCAATGTTAACCTTCTGCGTAGTACAATTTATTTTTACTTCTTCCTTCTATTGTTTGTTTGCGTCATTCCCTAGTATATTGTTGTCATAAATTATATAGGTAATCGTAACTTCCTACCTAATGACAGGTATCAGTCATATAAAAGCACTGGTATCCAATATCGCCTTTTACGTCGCAACTCGTTCTGAGGTTAATATAGATATTATTTTCCGTGGAAGACAATTTCAAATTGCTTTAGAATTGCTATTTTTGTTCATGTCGAGGCATTCTAATACTGGCAAAGCTTCTGAAGCACAGCTCTCAGACAGTGTAAAGTGTGCAAATTTACACGGACGGACGGAACAATAGAAAGTGACCTTAAAGTGGGGGCGATAAGATTCAGAGTGGAGGTTTCTGGGGTGTATTTGCGGAGTGCTAAGTGGTAGCACGCGGCCCCCAGGAGGGCAGAACCGGGTTTAGATGCATCTTACGGGAAACCAAGAGCCTCTGTTAATAATACGTGTATTATAACTAATTCACTTTACAATAATCTTGTGGAATTCGATGTTGAATTGTTTATGTGGTAGTTTGACTTTTAGTTTGCATTGCTGAGGTAAGTAGAACTGTGGAGTATTGTGGTACAAGTGAAATAGTTACTTTACTCAAAACGCTGACGGCGTCTGCACAGTTTTTAAAATTTTTACTTGTCATTGGGTTCGAGAATACGCATGTTTATAATAATATACCTATATCTTGTAATTACAACATGAAATAAAGTTGTATTTTCAATTGAGTTTGCAATGCGTTAGCCGTGTGGAATATAATTGGCAGGGCCAAATAACATTTATTTATTAAAAAGAATAACGACAGGCAAAAAACTAGTAAAACCTAGTATAGATATATGGTATGTTCATAAATTGCGTGCCTCGTCATTAAATATTATAAAATAAATTAACCATGTCATTTCTACCCGTTACAATTTTCTTGTTGAGACAACGATTAACTTTCAAGATCTCTATACAACGTGTAACAGAATGGTGTAGTAATAATGAAAAGATCTAAAGTGTATTCGATCTAGATCTTGTATGCAGAGTTACTAACACATAAATAATAAACTTTAATTTGTTATGCAATTTTTAAGGATTGCTTAAGGCCTACGCAGACCGGGACGCATGGCAAGGCATGGCAAAGGATTTTGCCGCCAGTCAGCGCTGAATAGCCGCTTAGATGCCGCGACAAAGCGATATGTTTGAATGTCCATTGGTAAAAATTTAAATCCTTTGCCATGCCGTCTGCGTAGGCCTTTATGCGCGCCTGACGCGCTGAATTCACTAATATAAATAATTAGTTCACAATTGAATTGACAAATTAAAGGTAATAATTGTGTCTTAGTACAACACATACAAGATCTAGATCGGATACATTTTGGATATTTTAGTTTATACCACACCATTCTGTTACACGTTGTATACGTCATTAATAGCAAAAGAATATAACATTCAAATTTAATTAAGCTAGCATAAACTTGAGCTAGCACAAAATGAACGTCTAAACATACTCGTATCTACAGGCTCATCCCTTTCAATACACAGAATAACAGTTTGCGGCGACTGTCAGTCGGCGGTATTTGAGACGGTTCTCAACTCGCGATCTCCCATGAGCCCCAGCGGTGGGAAGTGCATCCACCACAGCTTGATGCATGGATATGAGAAAGTGGGATTCACCCACGGGACCGCATAGTAATCACCTGTTTCGAACGCCTCTTCGACGCTTGAAAAATAGTAGCGTTGAAATGGGTGTTCGGTGAAAACGGTTTTCTTTTAGTGCGACTGCGATCTAGATTTCTTTGGCAGCGACGAATAAGTGCTGGGATATGTGGAATATATTACTGTAGATAAGTCCTATGCTTATACGTAACTTATTTTTAAGGGAATGCAAACATTTACTTACAAGACGTTGCAAATAATAAAACAAATTATACGGTCTTAGAATGGAATGGAAAAAGCAGCCGGGTAAGAAACATTCCAAATCCTTCCTTGGCGAAAACGCCTTAGGATGGAGTTAGTTCATATGCGGAGGCAGTAGAAGGCTAATGAAGACTAACCATTGGTGCCTTGACAGGGTACTATACCACAAAACAAATGCTTCACAGAATGCACCTTTCAACAAATAGTTTGTGTAGGGCGTGTGGAGAGGAAACGGAGTCAATGCAGCACCTACTGTGTGACTGCGACTCTCTGGCTAGAAAAAGAATGGGACTCCTGGGGTCAGCCTATCCGAAACCAGAGGACTTCAGGCTCTTCGCCCTTAAGGACGTTGCCAAACTTATGGCATCTTTCTTTACAGAGGAAGAAGAGTGAAAGGATGGGGTTGCACAAAAGATCCCGATGGGAAGATTTTGTTTGGTACCAAAAACATGCCAGAATAAAGAAACTCATTAATAACAAACCTTTTCTAAATGAAAAGTCGAAAATTAAAAGTCACACTTTATTTTTATTTCCAATTTACTGTTTTATATATTTTATAGCTTTTTTATATACATTTAAACTACATTAATTACTTACTTAAGACAATTTTAAAACAAACCAACTCATTTCAGACATTATCACAAGCACTCTCTATTTCGGCCTTGACTTCAAAAACATAATGTATATTTTCATCCAATCCGGCACTTAAAGTGATTGCCCCACCTTCATTCCCTAATATCAATAAAAAAACAATAAAGACAAATAACTTTTATCTATATTACTATATAAATCTGTAGGCCAGAGCCTACAGATTTATACAAACAGATTTGTATATGCAATTTTTCTGGCAAATTTTGGGATAAATA
Source organism: Eudonia truncicolella (assembly GCA_949315975.1). Classification (NCBI taxonomy): domain Eukaryota; kingdom Metazoa; phylum Arthropoda; class Insecta; order Lepidoptera; family Crambidae; genus Eudonia; species Eudonia truncicolella. The sequence goes on along the minus strand of OX438831.1, from coordinate 6,872,800 downwards.
TTCGTTTTATGAGTCACTGAAGCCAATTCATCGATTTTTGAAATTTTTGTCTGTCTGTCTGTTTGTATACCGATCTTGATGAAAATTTGTATGTAGTATTAACATGCGATTGTGCAAGTGATATTATGTTGGTAAACCTAATTATTATTTTTATTTATATTAGCATTAATTGATCTTTTATTTTCCCACAGCGAAGCGGGCGGGTGACGACTAGTCGAAATATAATTCTCCCCAAATCCACTTCAATAAACGCCAACAATTACCACATTCAAGTGAGATCTTTGTTATTTACCAATAACAAATATTATATTATTATTGAACTGTTACTATGAACGGCAATATCTGCTGGTTTAACGATTCCAATAATTTATAGAGATACTGAATTGTCTAGAGCACAGATGATGTAAGCTGGGATTAATATTGGGATTGTATTGTTTAATCCCATATTTCCTTATACGCTTCTAATTATTGACGATACGTGTGTATATTGAAATATACCGCCTTTGTGATCTTGTGGTTAAGACCATCGGGGTTGGTGGTAGGGCTTGTTTGTCCGCCTGGCTAGCTACAACCATCTTATCTAAATATGTCGCATAACAGCAATGTTTGTAGCATTGTTGTGTTCCGGCAGCAAGAGATAAGATAAACAGTGCCAGTAGTTGAGGTTTCCGGGTGAAGTGCGCTTCCACCATTGGCCTTATCATCACCTAACATCAGGTGAGATTAAGGCAGCACCCGTAAAATAAAATAAAATAAAATAAAAATAAAACTCAGTTTGGTTAATGGTAAGACCACTTAGCATATGTCAGCATTTGTCGCCATAACACGAATGTTAGTAGCATTATTGTGTACTGACAGTTAGAATAGTAAAGTAATTGATGATTCCGGGTTAAAGTGCGCTTCCACTATAGACCTTATACTCACATAAGATCTAGTGAGATGAAGGATAAGTACTTATCTGTAAGGAATATTAAAAAATGAAGTGGTATAAATACATGAAGCCCCTTACAAATAAACAAAGAATAAGGTCCGAATAGTTATTCCGTGTTTTGTTCCTGTCACTTAAACGTCATATCAAATTAGAGTAAAAGAGACAAAACACGGACACGAACTATTCGGACCTTATTCTTTGTTTATTTGTAAGGGGCGTAGAGTCTTACGACAGTAATGGGGACTAACAGCTTAACATGCGTTAAAAGCGTCCTAGAAAGCGTTAATATATTCCAAGATATATGTTGTTATAGAAGATCACCCATCCAAAGATCTCAACTTGAACACGCAAGCCACTGCGCCACCGAACTTCCTTAAGAAAGTGAAATATAAGTAAAACAAGACCAAACCAATTGTTCTACCTAAAAGGAGGTTTAACATAACAATATAGGTAATGTAACACAATCACAGTACTTTATCCAATATACATTTGTAGGCCCCTTAAACCAATGCGTCCAATAATTCCATTGGTATCAACAACAATAGCTCCTTAAGAACGGATAGCAATAAATCGAAACGAGAATTGATCGTCAATGGGGCATTAAGGAGTTGACGCCACCACAATATACATTAGGAGTGTGTTTTAGCGAATCACTTCCTAAAGAACGAAAGGGATGGGTAAAAAAACGTAAGAGCAGGAAATGACATAGTGGAAACCCCATTCACTGGCTCCTCGCCCGCCAAGGTAAATAAAGTGGTAGGTAGCAATTGAAAAGTCATCTATTCCGATACTGGGTATGACTATGGAGAATCGGCCCCGACTACAATGTCGAATGGAACAATGAGCGGAGCACTTGGAGTAAATAATTCATGGTGTTGTAATTACAAGTGCTACTAGGAAGGTATTAAACCTTTTTGTTGTTGGCAATGTTGCTATTGTGTGCAATGTGCATTTTTTTTTTGGAGAGAGTATGCTGATTGCCTCCGACGGCATTTTCAGCTTCATCGGGTTTGTTTGGAGGCGGCGAGGTTCGTAAAGGATCGGATCGGATCGGGTCGATGTGGCATTTGTTTCCTAATAGCTGACCAATAGGAGCTCATTAGAGTTTGAGCTGCAGATTCATATATTTCTCATACATACATACTCCCAAAAACCAATCCCTAATTTTTTGTTAACTCGCCATTAGTGACCTCGATGCCACATTAAGCAAAAACAAAGTAAGGTTCCGAGGTGGAATATCAAGGTAGAACATCAGTGATGGGTTGCTAACCGATAGCCTGATGTGCGAGTATCTTGGAACCCCCATATTTCTCATTGTCTGTAAAGTAAGACACAATAAAGTTATTCTAGAATAAGTGTACAAAAATATTATGGTGCCCCTTTGTTAGGGCGAACAAAGAAATTTGGCAGTTATAAAACTAATTTGTAGTTCAAATGGACTTTACTTTCTCATTATTACGCGTTACAAACCTATTATGAAATCTATTCATGAAAACTTTGCCCAAATTGAATAAACACAAACAAAGAAAGATATTCCCCAACTTGGGCTTGCTAACAATATGACTATAAATTTGATTTCTTGCCTAATCCATGTTAGGTGAACTTAATATATCTGCGGAGTGGCTGCATGCATACAAATTACTTCGTAAGGTAAAGAAGACAAATACTGACTAAATCTTCAACGGGCTCTGACATGATTGTATTATGAAGTAACGTAGCATTAACAAACTTAGTTGTCTACGTACACGGTGTAAATAGGACTTACACCGCTTTAAGATCTCAGAAACTTAACTGTCCACGTGAGTAATACAACATTCTCCTTGCTCTACGTTTATAAATCTGAGCTTTACCTCGATAAATAAATATATATATGAACGAACCATTTATTTATCTTCAGACATATGTAACGATAATCTGGTATATTCGGCAGGTGAGCATAAAACCTTTTTATTATAAGACTAACATATCATATTTTCTACTAGGAACTTTTTCATCAGAACCTTTAGCACTGAACTTGCTACCTTGCAGCACAAAACCGGTCGTTGTTTAGATCCTTGGGGGAGGCCTTTGTCCAGCAGTGGACGTCTTTTGGCTGAGATGATGATGATGAACTTGCTACCTTATCTTTAATTATCGAAACACAACAAAATGCTACTAACATTGCAGAGATGGCAACACTCTAAAAATGAAAGAACTTTTAAAAAATCTATTTTATTAGGACTATGAGTATAATCCTATGAGTACACCTTAGATCTACTATTGATTTGTGACAAACACAATGAATAGGTGAGTGAGCTTTTTAAAGCTCAAGTGGTGCGAAGGTTGATTTTAAACCGAGACGTACCATAAAGAAGGCTTTCATCACGATACCAACATAAAAAAACTAATAAAAATATTTAAAAATACTTGACATCTGGTGATAGTAAATGGCATTCACCCAATTGCCCTACATGTCCTTTAGTACTTTCGACTACAGCGGGAATTCCCATTCCGACATTTCGGCTTAGATAGTCGAAACTGTCAATAGTTTGACCCTCGCATGTGAAGTCTCTGGAGAGACACGTTGCCAGCTCGATAATTATTTCTACGCACGGACTGATGCAACTTGAGATTTTGAACGTAACCGCATTTCGAATATTGATAACAGCCAAGAGCTTGGCGTCTTATCGAGAAGACTGGAGATTGTTCCGCACGGGAGACTACTTACGAGAAGGAAACGAGGTTTTTTTAGTTCAGTTTATAATATAAACTTAATCGCTTATGGTAAATGGTTATTTCAGTTTTATTTAAATATACTTTACCTAAATTACAACGCTCAAAAAAATGTTTCAAATAGTTTTATTATAAAGTTTCTATTCAATTTTTTTTTTTCGATAGCGGACGGCACCTTCATGTTTTCACGTTACGAATAATTATTTTCTTCTTTTTATGTATATTTCCATAATGTTACTTTATTTTCTTTTAATAACTCATATATAGACGCATACAAAATGTAAAACAAAAATATACATAACAATTTAAACTGTACTTAAAATCCAAACAAGCTTAACAATAAACTTAACCGACAACTAGCGAATTACGAAAGTTTAGTTCTTGAGCAGTCCTAAAGCACCTACCTACCTCAATCGTATTAACACGTCCGCTTGAACGCGAGATATTCCGCTTGTTTTAGTTATAATAAGGGATTCCTGGCATAATTATCACAAAGCGACTTACTACGCACCCGTTTATTAACCATCCTAATTACTAGGACCAAGTTAATTACACCAAGTAAAACTTAGACCGGAGAGCGTTATACCGTTAATTTAGTACGAAGTCAGTTCCGTAGAAATCTCTTAGCGTCATACCCTATAGCGATATCGTTGAAGTTCCATCGCGATATCTAACGGCACCTTTAATGGCCATAACTTCTTTAACAAAATTAGGGAAGAGAAAAAATCCTCGGGCACTTTGAACACTCGCTTTTATTAATTATGGCCCTTAATATATTACTGTCGCCAGAATTAAGGCAACATTGGCACGGGATAGATAGATTTTTTTTTTGTTTTTGTTAGTATTTCAAGCGTAGGCTCTACTTGCGAAAAGTTCTTTCCATTTTCACGAAAACAACATACCTAAGCATGCCAGTAGTATAAGAAGATACTGACTGATGAAAAGATAAATGATTTTGCATTATGCTTATTTTATAACGTAAGTAAACTAGGGATAATCGTATTGGGAAAAATGTTTCCTCAGATACTTCAAACGGGCGAAGTCGCGGATCTAGCTAGTACCTCCATTGTTATTTTAACGAATAAAGCCCTTGCGAATAAAGCGGTTAAGAAACGGTATATCACGAAGGGCAGAAATGTATAGCGTACATTATCCCGCGAGCATTACAGGTGCTTGGACAATGGGAACACGGGCGGAGGCCTATCTCATTACCTGGCTGACCACCGTTGAGTAATGACGCACCGAACACCGAGTCACGCTAGCAGCACGTTTGCTGATGGCCTTTTTGTAGTGTACAGCAAATAAAATACGATTTTAATGTACCAACACCATTTAAATGGGCTCTGAATGATTGCATGTGCATTGTTAATACATTTTGTTTGAAGAGTGTTTGTCGAATTAATGGTTATAGAAGCATAATGGTCAATGACACTGGGATGGGACATACGCATATTATTAAATCCAAGATGTTGCCTGTATTATTTTGTTTGAATAGTGTTAGTCCAATTATTAATTATAGAAGTAAAGAGCTTACACCAAAGCACAAAATAGGATAAATGAATGTAGATACATAAGGGCTGCGGTATAAGGAAAGGCAGTTGGCTGCTTCTGTGAATAAAAAATATCAAAATTTATTAAAGTTCACTCGGTAGAATGATCTAAGGTAAAATTGTATTAGTTCTAATTAAAAAATCTGTGTAAAGAATGTTTTTGTGCTTTTTTTTTTTTTTTTTTTGGAGAGAGTTTGCTGATTGCCGCTGCGGCATTTTCAGCTTCACCGGGCTTTTTGGGGGCGGCGAGGAACGTAAAGGGTCCCTCAAGCCGTGTGAAACGAATCACCTTCAGAGGTTATCTAGAGGGAACGGCATCGCGCACAAGTGCGCGTCCCCGTGCCCTACTAGATTCTCCGAAGGGTTCGGATCGGATCGGGGAGCGGAGCAACCCGAGGGCGCCTCTAAAGGCACGGACCTCGGCTCGGGTTGACCGGGCCGTGGAGGAGGAGAGAACCGACCAGGTACATGTCTGTACCTGGTGTAGAGCGTGTGTGAACCGGTTCTTCGTACCCTTGTTCTACGAGTACGGTGTCTTGGGCCTAAACTGGTGTGCATGTTTAGTGTATTCTGTAAATGTGTGCTGTCATTTAGAGGATCGGGCGGGGGAGTTTTTGTGCTATGTTAAGTGCGCGTAAAGTTACTTAATACGTAAGTACCCTAAGTAACTTGTTTCTTTGTTATATTAATCGAGTAGTGCACTTGACCCAGTATGTCAGAGAGCGCGGGTTCCAATCCCGCTTGTGGATTTTTCCAATTTTTTTGATTCCGAATTAAACTCAATCCATTATTAGTGTATCTTTTAAATAGGTAATCAATACAGTGCAGTATTATCGCAAACCCCGTCCGATAACGTTGCATTTAATGAAACAGCGGCACGTAGGTACCTACATGCACACACGATATTCTGTAGCGACTCGAATAGTCGAATTTCAATCGAGTAGTGCGGGCAGGTGTGGTCGCCGCTTTACCTACCGAGCACAATAGCAATCAGCCTAATATGTTGGATAGTAGGTCCATCTCATTATCATGGACGACCACAGGTAAATGGCGGCATAGCGCTGCGTCCGTTTTGTTTGTGGTCGATTTAACGCCCTGGACAAATTGTGTGTTTGCCACCGCAGCTGGGAGATCATTCCGCGACTGTTACGTATAAATCAACTGATTACTTTTAGCAGTTTCGGTGCGAAGCAGATATTGCTTTTTGCCTCCCATTTACGTATATCTGCACGTTTGAGGTATTTTGCGAGTTAGATGCAGAAACTCTTTGCATAAACACATGTGGCTAAAAAGTTTTGTTTTTATGATGACACAGTGCTTGACTTTTGTTTCTCTCGATGCTTACGATAAGGCCGCACAAAAGTCGTTTCGCACACCCAAATGTAATACTAATGAAGAGCTTACTTTATAACTGCCTCTGTGGTCTAGCGGTTAAGACCACCGTTCTCAGACCCAATGGTCCTGGTTCCGGGTTCAATTCCCAGCGGGGGGTTCATGTTTGTGTACTCGGTTTGGTTGGTGGTAGGGCTTGTTTGGCTACCTGGCTAACCACCACCCTCTTATGTAAATATTTAGACAAAACTTTAATGTTATTAGCATTGTTGTGTTCCGGTAATTAGAGGTATGGTAGCCAGTGCTTCAGTAGTTGAGGATTCCGGGTGAAGTGCGCTTCCACCTTCGTGACAATCAGATTGTGGCCAAGTGCTTACGCGTAAATAATAAAAAACCGTTTGTTATTTTGCATACACAAAGCTTTACTATACCAATGTAAACAGGAAAATAACACTTGCTTTGTTTGACCTTAAACCGCCTAAACACGAGTATAACAACGCTGATAGTTTCTCTGTTAGTAAAAAAATAACATCATAATGTTTCCTTAACAAATCATTATTTAGATATCTACAAAAATTATAGCTTTCATACTACTACGTTTGTTGTAGATATTGCATTAAATATTAAAATATAAGTTGGCATCGATGAAACTGTTTCTATTTTCCCTACATAGCAATTGCTAGTAAACTGTTTCGTTACATAATTTATGTATGATGATTGTTCATTATGTTTTAAGTACATACCAATTACTATTAGATATTTAAAGAAAGAATACGTCTTTATTTGAAACCGTTTATATGTCAATGAATGGTGCAGGATTACTGTGATTAAACTTGTCGGTCTTATTATGGTCGTGTTTTGTGTTCCCTAGAAAGTCACGCTATATAAGGGGTATACAATAATTGTCTTAAAATAAACTTAATGAAGATGAACTAAATCCTTTTTTGAAGAAATATTATAGAGATTGGTTAATAAAAGAACTTCGGACTGTGATATTATCTTTATTTTATGATAAACAATTTGAAATATACCTATTGAGATTACAACACGAGATAATTTTATGGCTATGAATCACACTATCACAGTATATTAATAATTGATGAAAACAAAAGACAAATGTAGGTACTATAAAATAAACTAGAGTATTGATGTAAACAAAACACGATCGCAGAATCCTAAAATTTGTTCCTTAGACCGCCACATAAAAAATTAGCGTTATTAATGATGAAAACAAAATAACATCACGAAACAAGAACACCACAAAAACGTTAAATGAGGCACACTTAAAAAGTTCACACCCATTTCCTCGTCTTGCGCGAACTAACTCTTGTTCTGTTCTCTTAACAAGAAAGTAATTTGTTGCGACGCCAGCTATAACAGGATTTTTGTGTAACAAACTCGAGTCGCGCCTACCCTCACCTAGCCCGAGGGCCAACCCGCATTGAGACTACTCAGGATTCGGCATAATATACATTTTCTCGTGTCGGAATTACACCCGTATTTCGCTCATGCAACATAAAACTGGCGTAAAGGAGACGCCCATGAAACGGGTGCAAACCTATAGCCTTTATTTAGTTGGCTCCAATGTAACAATCCACTGAAAGTTTTACTGTCTACAGTTCCAACCCGGTTCATACGACACAGTAAAATTTAAGACAGAAAACAGGCGGTATGGTTCTTATTATATCTATTGAGTTTTGAGAATCCGCAAATAATAAGTGCATATTGCATAAACGATATTATGTAACAATACAATATTATTATATGAGTTATGCCGGTTTCACTCCGGTAACCATCACCTAACATAAATAATCCAAAAACTATGATGCTGTTGATAAAAACGGATGTTATAGCTTAAAATTTTGCAATATGACTGAGAACAATAGAAATTTACCTACACAAATTTGTTTTTCCGCAGCACCGGCTAACTCTAGCTTGCTTATTTCTTAATATTTGTATTCTAACTGTTATACAATAGGAAATTAATTTCTTATCTAAATTGTTTTCTTTAGCTATTTGTTTTAAATCGACTTTAAAAGGAAGAGTTTATCAATTCATCTATACGTATATATTTTTTTACTATTATAGAAAGTACTTCTAAGAATGTGCGTGACTTCCTAAGCGCTGTTGTATCAAGAGATCCTTCTGTCTCTCATTGCGGTGAGACGCAATGCATCTCGCGCTAGACAAATTTGCTTGCCGCATGATACACTGCGCGCTGCTCAAACAACTTGTTAACTTCTAACTAAAGAAATGTTACAGACGAGTTAATTTCGTTAAAAGACTCATAAGTTTATCTAAGAATGATGTGAGAATAATTTTCTTATGTGTGCGTGAGCTTCCAAGCGCTGCTGTATCAAGAGGTCCTTCTGTCTCTCGTTGCGGTGAGACGCAATGAACCTCGCACAAGACAAATTCGCTTGCCACGTGATACACTGCGCGCTGCTCAAACAACTTGTTAACTTCAAAATGGAGAAATGTTACAGTGGAGTTTTAACCTTTCAAATTGTTACCTCGTTAGTTTGTTGCGTTGGTGACTTGGTTCGCTAAGATGTCGGGTGCAACGTTTCCATTATGTGAAGTTATTGTGAACACTTAAAGTGATTGTTAGTTAACGAAGTGACGTTAAGCGAAATTTGCGTGCACTTCATTTGCTGAACTTTTAGGTACCTACTAACATTCTAATATAATCGCTTAAACTAAAACCATCACTCCTTTTCGGTGTTCAAATTTGGTTCTTAATATTTGAAAAAACAAAAAGTTTTTTCGCAAAGTTTGTATATTCAGGTAGAATTAATGCAAACTGACTCGTAAAAAAGAGAAGATTGTTTTACTTGGTTGATGGTCATTCCATACAATTAAGTCTCATCGCATGCACGCATGACATTGGTAATGTCATAATAAGCAGGCACGTGGAGCTGGCCAATGCCAATATAATTTTCTGTGCTAATAAAATTACAATATTACCCTGATTAATTCAGACATTTAATTAAATTTACTCAGTTCCGCGTTAGTAAAAATATTTCAATCACGCGTTCTACAATTTTCTACAAAAAGAAACAAATAGCGCACTTCCTCATAACGTTACGTTCACCAAAATCTATTTCGAAGCATCAAAAGTATCCTCCGACACGGCAACACCGCTTCCAAATTCAAAAACAGATTACAGCACACCTGTATTATGACAAAACTCGTCACTGGCCATAAAAACTTCTCATCCACACCCCAAGCACTGTAGCAGCCCGATTCTGACTCTCATATCCCAACGTTCGCAGTTCAACTGCCCGAAAATTATATACAAGTGTCGTGCAAGCTCATATCACGTATGCCACTAAATTTTAGTTAAAGTCGTAAAGGCAACAGGTGCACACTATGTGCCCGCCAGAGACTCATAGTTATAATGATTGCTTGCAGTCGGTGGGTAAATAGGGCATTATTATCACTGATGTCTTTCGCTTTGTATCAAGTAAGTGATATTGTGACTTGTTATAAATGTGCTTGCGTATTAGGGATGCAATGACATATTGCTTAATTTATCGTTCTAATAGGGATACTATAATTATAGGTCATTGATAGATGGGTGGGACTAGCGATTCACATGCTGACTACGAAACTCACATGGACTTGAATCGAAGAAACAATTGCCGTTTGAAACAGAAAAACATCAGGAAAAATAATTTGTGCACAGTGAATAAAGAGCTTGTATTTTGTCTAAGAAAAAGTCGGCTACGCCTGTGGGTAATCATATTTTAAGTGTGATTACATCAATCCAGTGTTGGTATCTATGTATATTTTTAAAACCTCAAGAAAAAACCTTTTTGAAGATTCAGTGAGACTATCAGAAAATATTGTTCCCGTGGAACTCCTCTTACGGCCACAAATGCAAAATGGCGACAATTATAAATAATGCATAATTTATTAATTAAAATTTACATCATAAAATGTAAATGATAATTATTCCATACATCGTACCTACGAGGGTGAACAGGTGACCAAAACATTGATCGGACAACCGCAAAATTTTAATATCCCATTTTAAACAAATCATTTATTATATTAAAATTTTAATTAACTAGATTTCATTTGGTGCGGCCACGTCACTACCAGCCTCCATTGGTTTAATTTAAACCGTCCAAATAGACATAATGACTGCAGAATGCGACGGGTCGCAACAATGAATGAAAAATGTTATGCCACTAGCACGAGTGCGTTGCGTTTGATTCACTTGTCAATTAAGTGTCGCGCCGATCTGTTGCGAGTTTAACCAGTCAGTCGGGAAAAATCGGCCGGTCAGTCGGAAATTTGTATAGAAAAACATGTACTTAAGTAAAGTAAGAAAAGTAAACAGCCTATACTTGTCCCACTGCTTGTCAAAGGCCTCCATCATTGAAATCAAGTCATCGCTATAATTGATGGGAAATGGCTTAATCACCACGCTTCCCAATTGCGGGTTGGTGATCACAAACCCGGGCTATGCAACGAAAAATCCGTATTACATTTTGCCCGACCTGAAATTGAACCCGGGAACTTCGGGTATCGGGCCGAGGGCTGTGCCGCTCGGCCACCGAAACATGTATAAGTATTATAAAACGAGTATTGCCCTTTGCGGCGGTGGAATCGAGTTTGGGGTCGAGTTCGTTTGTCGTCGCGCCGGGGTGTAGCGTTCGCGTCGTCGACCGCCCTAATTTGTCGTTTTAATTTTTCAATGGACGTTACCGAACTTCGGTGCCCGGTATTCGGCGGCGCTGCATAAATTACGCTTTTTGAATTAAAGCTCGCATTGGCTGGGAATATTAAATGTTTCACCTTTTTTTTTCGTCTAAAAAGTAAATAGTCATGTGTGTAGTCATTAATGCGAATACCGAAACAGATTGTTTGTGCTGTTTGTTTTTTTTATGTGACTATCAGTCTGGAAACATGGCGTACCGTTTATAATTCGAAAAATATATTTTTTTCTACAGGTAGTAAATATTAATTTTGTTAAAACTAAAACTAAAAACTGAAATTATTTAAAATATTTGAATTATTTTATCGTACAAGTATTTGAATTGACTTAAAACTTTAAGATAAATTTAAAGTACGTTTTATTTTCATATTATCTGAAATCTTCTAACACAAGACCCTCGCGATAATTAGGGTTGATATTATTCCGAACAAGGTACTCAATATTGTGTACAGTTAAGAAAATAATTGGTTTTTAAACTTTTTGCTACGTATTCAGTACAAAAAACCTTGAAACAATAAACACTGATTGTTTGTGCTGTTTGTTTTTTTTATGTGACTATCGGTCTGGAAACATGGCGTATCGTTTATAATTCGAAAAAAATATTTTTTTTTACAGGTAGTAAATATTAATATTGTTTTTTTTTATATATATGTATAAAACATTAGTGTTTAATTACAGCTACGCGCTTCTTTAAATAATATAGAAATATAAAAAAAATCTAAATAATTTGTCAGTCAAAATTGAAATCGGTAAAATCAACCCAATTTTTCCATGTCTTTGCGTTACATTCGTCACAATGAGTGCCAGAAGCTAATGCATGTATATTAGAAGTTCGGATGGAGTTATCTACGTCGGCATCCATAAATTTGAGACAGGCCGAGACACGCAACGAATGTGTGCGGCTCCCAGATTTATTCGTTCGTCTACTTTACCTCGTATACTCGTACACAAAATTATTACTGACCCAACGCGCCACGGTTCCGGTGCGATGTGCAAAAAATTTATTCGGCCTTCGTGTACAGCGAAGATTCATTGTCCGGGATTTTCGTTATCGATATCTTTTGTTTAAGTAAATACGCTTATTGAAAATCGTAAATAATTTATATATTTATTATCCCGTAGCTATTCTAAAGTGGTGTCGACATGTTGTCTCGAAAAGGTAATTGGAAATATATTGACAAAGCATTACATGTTCTTAATTTGTCTTATAGGTTATATTTTAAATACTAAAACTGAAATTATTTAAAATGTTGAATTACTTTTATCGTACAAGTATTTGAAATAAAACAACTTTAAAATAAATTTAAGGTACGTTTTATTTTCATATTATCTGAAATCTTCTAACACAAGACCCTCGCGATAATTAGGGTTGATATTATTCCAAGTAAGGTACTAAATATTGTGTACAGTTAAGAAAATTATTGGTTTTTAAACTTTTTGCTACGTATTCAGTACAAAAAACCTTGAAACAATAAACACTGGTAGCAACAAAGCTCTTTTGATCCCACAGAAGTATCTAGCCCGTATTTTAAATCACAGCAGGCGAGATGTGATGTGTCAATCGAGAATTAATTTAAACTTTGCTGGCCAAAGCGAGCAGCGCACATCCCTAGGGAGCGGGCCGGCATCAAATCGAATAGAAGGTTATAATTGACTGACACCAAGTGAATAACAACTAAACCACCAATTTCTCGCCCATCAAAAATGAACTCTACACCGCTATGAGCAGAACTGAAAATGATTTCTACAGCTTTCAACATGGCAACTTAGCACAGAATGGAGGTTAGTTACTGAAAGTTTAGCATTCATTAGGATCAGTAGAGTACTTTGCGAATATCAAGTAACACCTACTCCTATATAAAAGGCACGTATTTTTTTGTATTTGCAAAAAATCATTTATAAATAAATGTTTTACTGAATTTATTTTATTGACTTGTAGTTTACTAAATAATTTTATATTGACTATCATCAGTCTATAAACGTCCCACTATTGGCCTTAGGCTTTCCTACATCAACAATAACATATGGGAGACTGGACATAACCAACCACACTGGCTTATTACCGTATGGTGGGTTATATTATATTGGTTCTGCCAGATAAATCAAAATAAAATTATACAAGCACGAGTAATTATTCCAGATTTTAACTTAATTTATTAATCACGGTTTATGTTTACATGTTGTACGCCGATGCGTACATGTAAACATAAGATTACGGAGCGGGGTGTTAGCCGGGGGGCGGTCTTTTAAATATATTTATCATCTATCTCATACATTATCTGTTTTGAAAGGTTTCACATTCTACTGTTAAGTGGATTTATTGGCGGCAGTACGAGAAGTCGCTCGTACGCTCCCGATAATGGTTTCGTAAATTAAAGCCGTTATGCGATGCGGTTCGACGTTATTGTTATAGCTCCAATGCTGGGTGTTAATTTAACCCGTCCCCCTCCCCCGTTTTTGTTTTCATTGACGATGACGTTTCGCTGACATTTATATTGTCGATGGTGCGCCGTTGAATTTTTGCAGTGCTGCCAACCGTTGCGCAAATTAAAACATGGGCGCGTTCAATTTGCTTTAATAGTTTTGTTTGGTTGTACATCATTTTTTTTTTGTGAAACTCATGAATGTAATGCCATTTCGCGTTGTTGTGACTTATACAAAACGGTTTTTACAATAAATTGTATAAATGTTTCGTTAAAAAACTAAAGTGTGAGTTTCTTTTTAACGGGAGGGATATTAAAAATTTAATTGTTAAAATTGTTTGAAGTATAACCCTCCACCTGTCGGGGGAGTTAACGTGTCGAGTCAGCCTCGGGAGCTGACCGTTTTCTGGCCTGATGTGACGGGCTCAGGCGCCTCTGGCTTTCTGTTCTACGCCTAAATATTTGGCACCAAATGAAATAACACGTACAGACGGTGGTTTCATTGTTAATTGAAAACGTTAGCAAATAATTGTTTTTCCAAAGCATTCTTAAGACTAAAACGATTTCAAGACTAAAATAAAAAGTAAAAAAAAAATTAATGAGTCGAGTCACTTACTTGAGAGGTAACTTGTCTTAATAGTTTAGAAGCTAGATTTTTAATACATCTACTAACGATGAAACACTTACCTTTAACATCACCCGTATATTACATTATCAAATCAAGCTGCGGATATCGGTAGGTATGGAAATATTATTGGCTTAATAACATACAATCAAATAGGTACTCATTCAGCTGATTTCTGCTAATTTATTATTTATTACTGCTAAATCATCGTGGCTAAATCGTAATTTGTGTAATAGTAGTACACGGTACATGTGTCCATGTACCGCGTACTACTTTTATATGTAAAAAACTACCTTATTTCGACTTATCATGTAACTACTTACATTCACGCATTCGTCAGTTCCACTCGAGTCAATACAGTATAGAATAGCCAGCTTTCTTACAATTTAACCCTCAACTAATCTAGGCAGCAAATTTTCAGAGTCAATCATGAGCTGACCGTTTCTGTCTCACCTTGATAAGCGTAGGCGCCTCCTGCCTTCATCGCTACGCCTATTCACCAGGTGGCAAATTAAAAACGTCAATCACCTTGCTATTACTGATAAATCACCGGCGCCATTAATCGTGGCTATTAATTGCATTTGGCTTAATTGAGTTCATTCATTCGCGCTTACAGTGTAAGAAAATTAATGAACAAACCATTTTCGCTCGTAACCCTAATGGGTTGGTGAAAAATACGCAATCAGTACATTTTCAGAGTATACGAAAGATCGATTATAAATAATATACAAACAAGAAATAGTACTAAATAGCTGTTATGTAGCTTAGTTCTATACTACGGAACAGCTTTTTTTTAAAGGTGCGGGGGTTTTGTTAATTAAGAATAAAAAATAAGAATTGTTCTGGGAACACCTAGTCTCTGATAATAATAATAAAAAATATCATTGGCATTACAACTGTTTGTTCTCTGAAAAGTATACTATAAACCATTTTTGAAGCAATACGAAACTTGTTGAAAACATAAACAAAAACCGTCCCCGGTTGACAAATTACGACAATATAATGGAAACATAGATGCAATCTATTCCAAATACGGTACGGTTTTCAATACAATAAACCGTCAAAAGCCTTTTTTTATGGCAACAATACATCAAAGTGTGTAAATATGAATATTTGAATAATAAAAATTAACATTTGCTTTGTAAAATACTCCTGTAATCATCTCTAACAATAGCCCGCGGTTGTTTTGATGTCCTGAAAGAGCCTCGTTTAATTTCACCTTTAATAAAAAAATATTATGAAAATAAAAAGTTACTTACGGCACTCCATTCAAGAAAAGGTTGCGAATTTAAAATACTGGGATACTTCAGATTTATGTGCGAGCTCGGTCATCCCAAGCGCTGATATTAAATTTTATTAAATAATATATTTCGTAATAAAACTACTCATAAAATTGTGGCATATACCTACCACGCCCGGTATTAAAATAAGAATTGTTATAGCGAAGGATTTCGGTGGGCCATCGTCATTTTCTGAATTTATTATGAAATTTACGTAACAATCGATTTTTTATGTAGATTTTAGCCCGCTCCGGACTTAGGAATGTTTTTCTTTAAGTTTCTAAACGTCTTAGCAAAAAGGTACCAACCAAAAAATAAAAACGAACTTACGTTTATAGGTGTATGAGTCTTTAAAAGTTAAATATATGGTAGGTGGCTACCTAAGTAAGTAAACAATCGTAAAATAGTTCCCGATCTAGTATTAAACGGGGTTATTTCGGTATAGTTCCTAGTAGTGCTTGCAATAAGATAGATAGATAGATAAATACTTTATTGCTCGCACAATTAAAAACTAAAAACAGGTACACATCATCTTAAAGCTAGCACGGACAAAGGCGGTCTTATCGCCTTAAGCGATCTCTTCCAGATAACCTTTGGTTTAGGAACCCAAGAAGGAGATAGAGGAAGTGCGCAAATACAGTAGAATATAATAAAATCATATACCAGTATATAAAAAGACATATATATACATATAAAACAAACAATAAAAACCTAAAACATGACTACTAGCACTTCTGATTTAATAGATGACTGTGCAGTTTAGACTTAAAGGGGGAAAGGGTCTTGGAGTGTCGTGTATAAGTCAGCCCGACTATCTATTGTATATTAGGTTTCCGTAAGATGAAGATGATGACTTCTATAAATATGAAGTGGAATAATGTTATTTATCTCTAAAATAAGCCGGTATTATAAAGTTGAGAATTCTAACGTTGAATCTAATCAAAACTATCAGTACTTGTCCTCTGTGTAATTGTGTATGTAGTTATATCAATTTGAAAAAAAAAATGAACTATTTATGTAATAAATAAATAAAATCTATTAGACTTTACTAAGATAAAAGTTTATTACCTATCATACATTTTAATTTTGTGCCGGTATTTATTTGTTATACCAAAATGGAAGTCCGAAATCAGTGTTGCTATTGTAATTAACTTATCAGCGGTTTCTGGTAGAAAGTGGTGTACAGACGCTTTGAATTTAATTTGTACAAAGCTATCAATAAACGTAATTACCGTCAGTATCACCATTTCATTTATGTGCAGGGTAAATATTTGATGCCAATCCAATAATACCCGGAGCGCTCAATACAAATCGCACGATTGTCGATCCCAGCTAATATTACATTTATGCTCATAATATCTGGATACACACATCCTTGTATAACTGTCAACTTACTAAAGGAATCCCAGTAGGGTTTGTCAGACAGGTATGCCTGGGATGACAACGTCGCACCGAACCGTTACCCTCGGGACTGAAGCTCTAGTAATTATTGCAATGATTCGTTCTACTTGATCAGTTCTAGTATAGACCTTGTAATTAATCTGAATTTCAATAAACAATGTTCCTGTTAGTGGCTTTTTAGAAACAGAGTTATAGTTAGTGGTTAGATTCTAGTCGTCACCTGTCTGCGATTATTTCGTATAACAACAAATTACTTCTAGCATCTACATGCTCACGATCGTTAATAACTAGACACTTACATTATCTACCATTTTACAATTATATTTTTAATGTCACGTACTTTGAAATAATGCTTGTATTGTATTTTTTTTTATAAACGTTGCTCGACAAATGACTCCTCTCCACCTGATGTTAAGTGGCAATGGAGTCTAGACGCAAGGACAAGTGGTGCAGCGTAAAAACAACGCAGCGTCAGTCACCCTCACCCTGCCGGCCCACAAGGTGCCTCTTCACGCCTCGTTTGAAGGACCCCATGTCATAGGAAGGAAGAAAAACGTGTGCTGGTAGACTATTCCATCTTTTGGAAGTGCGACGAAGAAACGAGTCACCAAATTTCTTTGAGCGCGATGGAATGTTCGAGACTGTACAGGGGTGACTCCGGAGAGCACCACGCAGCATGTATTAGATATGTATATAAATTCGCGCTTTTTAACGGATTTCTCGGAAAACTTTATCTTTAAAAGGCTTCAACATACCTTTATGACTATTCCGATACCGTTTAAATAATTGGTAGTCATTGGATTTTTATTCCAGTTCAGACGTGCACATTCCATTCACACATTTAAGGAGCTCGTGAAAAAGGTGTACCTTACCGTTTAGCCGTTCTCCGTTGTAAAGCTGCCGTGTCCTCAGGATTCTACTTGAGACATGTTAAAAACATGTCTTTATATGTTGTATATTATATAATAAAATTAAAGGTAATTTTTTTTCCTACATTTAAAAGTAATGTTGAATATTACATACATTAAAAACCATTAAAGGTTTTTTATACACATTGGAGTCACCGACGGTGATCAACATAAACATTTTGTTTATTTATTTTCACCATCTTCAGCTTAAGCTGAAGCAACGCACTGATATGCCAAGAAGCGAACGAGTCCAATTTTGCGTAAACGGTAGTTGGCTTAGAGCATTAAACCAACTAATGCTCTAAGGTAGTTGGTAAATAACTATCGCATGTAACCGCGAGAATCATTTACAGGAGGTCTATTTAATACTATGTGGCATATCTATATGATGTAGGTATTTATATGTTTGTTATTATTCATTTATTAAAGTACATATTTATATATTATAACTAATCATAAAATAAAATTATTAGTTATATCATTACAACATATTAAGCAAATGTTGTTTTATTTTATAATTTTGCTGTTAATTTCCAATTTAAGTTTTTCAGGTAGTTGATTTAGACTTGGTAGTGTATATTTTAGTAGTTGCTTGCCGTAGTGATTTTTGTATCTAGGTACGGCGAGGCATCGGCGCGTGGCTTTCCGAGTATTTCTGTCGTTAGTGATAACAGCTTAAAACACTTAGATGCTTATATCGAACAAATAATATCTATATTAGTTGTATATTAGGTAGTTGGATAATAGTATAAATAGAAGTAATTAGTAAACAGCAATGGTAATTTATACGCTGCTCCAAAAAAATCGACCAAATCAAATCCCCAATTCAGTGGCGCGAGAACTACTTTATATAAAATTAACGTCGTAAAAGCGAACTTAAACGATTCCGAACAGATAAAACTGTAAATTCATCTAACAGACGACGACGTAGCCGTGTGATGAAACATTCTTTGAAACTTTAAGACAACACGTAGTGAATTTAACTAGCACTTCACGGGCAAAGCACCTATTTCCGTAAGTTTAAAGTCATCAGTTTAAAAATCGGATCGCGAGGTGCGCAGTCACAGCGGCGGCCATTAAACATTAACGCTCGAGAGATAACGTCTGCTTTTTGTGTAGTAGATGGTGATTTTACGACAGTTTTATTGTCTCTGATCTGATCGGGGCCACTGTTACCACTTACCTACTTCTGTTACAAACAATTCTCGAATGTGAACTTTGATTGGCGCACACGGTTAACCTTCTTTTGTTTTTGTCGAGTTTGTTATGCCGTTACTGTCTATGGTTTTCTTAGTCTGTGCTACTGTTTTTGTAGTTAGCTAAAATAAAAGTAAAGTAAAAATTTATTTAAAACTTTTGTTACAATACATGTTATGATGCATCACACTTATTCTAGGATATGAACATTAATTCGTGCAGCTAGTACTTAAACTGGGAATACCCGTGCTATAAGTACTAGCTCCTTCCTGTGACACTATTAAATTAAGTAGATATCATTATAATAGAATACATCAATAAAATCTAAAGAATTAAAATTAAAAAAAAAAACCAAATCAAAAAGTACACTTTCCAACAACCATACTTTGGGTCTATTAACAAATAGTTTATGTAAAATGTATTATGTACCTATATGTATGTAATTATGTTTGTTTATTTTGTATAATAATCTTTAATAAGAATGTAAGTGTATGATTTGTCTATCCAACAAACCCAATATCGGATGTAATAGATTTTCAGTCTCATCGTAGCTAAGAGTACAAACCCATTTCATTACGCTCTTTTTGTATTCTTATTTCTACATTGGAGATAATGTCAACAAGTTATTTGCCTTGTAACTATTGTCGCTTTGAAAATTGAATGAATTAAATGTAATAAACATTATGCCCCTTACAAATAAACAAAGAGTAAGGTCCGAATAGTTATTCCGTGTTTCGTTCCCTTCATGGAAACGTCATTTCAAATTAGAGTAAAAGAGATAAAACACGGAATATCTATTCGGACCTTATTCTTTGTTTATTTGTAAGTGGGTATAAATTGGCACGTACCGTTCATTTGTCATTATGAATGTCATGTGGAAGTGATTAAACTGAGATTATCAGCTAATTCATTAGTAATGTCGATAATGTAATGCAATTTACAAATCTCCAAATAGAAGGGACTAGTAAAACATTTACGCTTTAAACAGTTATAAGTTCTACCAAACAAGTAATAAAAAAACTGGCCAAGTGCGTGTCGGGCCACGCGCAGTGTAGGGTTCCGTAGTCCGTCTCAATAATGCGGACTCTGAGAAGAGGGCTTTTATGAACATTTATTAACGGTGGCTCATATACTTAAATGTAGATACTACCGATTTCACACACCTGACAATGTTTATTAAGTAGTTCCCAATGAGGAATATGTACTGCGCTAAGTACATTTTATACGTTGGTCGACTGTTACTCGTAAACTTGTAAAGCCTACTTATCTGTGATAGTTTTCCTTTTAACTTCGTCATATATACAACTACCGTGAGTTTTTTCACGTATCCAAAAACAACCATATGGCTGGCAGGGGGGGGGGGACACTTGACTCTAACATAATTTTGTATTTTAAAGCTTAATATCTCACAAAGGGATGCCTCAATCAAAAAACTGTTTTACCCGCTATATTTTTGAAATTGCTATCCAACGACACCTCACACTTAGGGGTAAACAAGAAAAAAAATTACATTTCCACTTCACGTGTAGAGAAGGAAAAATAAAAAAAAAATTCAAAGTTTTACTTTACCACTTTGTCGGCGTAATTAATATATATATCCATGCCAAATTACAGCTTTCTAGTACTAAGAGTCTATGAGCTAGACTGGTCAGACAGACAGACAGACAGACGGACACGGCGAAACTATAAGGTTTCCTTGTTGACTACGGAACCCTAAAAAAAGACAAATGTTGGTAAATGTATAAGGTAGGTATTTGCCGGTTTTAATTGCGGATTTTCAATCTGTTTGTTCAAGGTGCTTTAGTTACTGGGTCCATATTGGCTACTTTTCATTGCCCAAAGCCTTAGCTTGTTGACACACAACAAAAAGCAAATGTTTGTTTTACCTGACCAAATTCCAGACTAAGCCCTTTCAACTCTTTGTAACAAACCTCGATGGTACCGGCCAGTTGGGATGGTGAATTTCAATGTTTGTACGCTTAACCGACTAGAATATTATTTATTTTATTTAAAATTTTAGCTTCAATATTTACAACATTATCATTCAACGTACTGTTATTAGCATTATCATTTGGATCAATAAATCTAAACAAATTTACGTTGTCATACTTAACATGGCCCGAGAAGTTTTTTATATATTATTTTTTAAAAGATGCTAGACCACTACCACAATAATAAAGTCGTATATAACGTCGTAGGTAATTCACCTTAAACGCGGCTGTGTCAATAGGGGGAGGAAGTCGCCATTGTACAAGATATTTCCACGTCACCCATTCTTAGGGTCAAAGTGGTCGGATAACAAACAACACAAAAGGCGAAATAATGAATAGTCCAGAAAAACGGCTCTCGTTATGAGCTACATGCATAAATGATACGGCGAATCTGACAAATGGCACGACAGATCATAACAATGGTAGTGGCTTCAAGTGGCCGTTCAATTATGCAAATAGACCGTGCGATGTTCGTCCGGCAATAATAAAACTGTTTAACAGCTGACGAGAGCGGTCGGAACGCTCCCGTATTCATTCAGGGCTAAACAATAAAAAGCAGGTACATCTCCCGTATGACGGAACACCCGCTCATATTAAATTAGACTGCCGCTGGTCATCCACTTTATTTTTATTCGAATCCCATGAAAATATGGAGCGTGTACCAGCCGCTGTGGGAGCGCGACCCGCCAGTTTCATTCGCCAGTCGATGTTTATGAATTAGTTAATAAACGCGCTTGACTGCGTCCACTACCTTCGCAATTCGACAAAGAATTTTCACAATTGAATATACCGTTCGTCCCGCGGCTATGCCGCTATCGCTAATTATCCGGAGTGGGTCGAGTAAAAAGTAATCCGATAGTAATTTGGATAAAAGTCACATTTACGAGGTCTTTGGACTTGATTGGCATTAGCCGTCGTCTTTAAGGAGGGATATCATGCAAGAAAGACATAAAGAGGTGTATGTAGACAGTAAAACGTTACCGCGCGTTGTTAATACGACGAATAATAATATATTAAAGGTGGTTGAGTGAATTGGATAATTGCGAGGATTAATGGCGGGCGATAATAATTTTAATTGTGAGTTTATTATATACGAGCACAATTTTTCGTCGGCAACTCCTCATTAAACTGATCCGCCGTGGGTGCTTCATCACTCAGTCAAATTGTGTTTCGCTTAATTTTCTTTCCCGGCAGGTGTATTCGACAGAGCAATTATTTACACCGTCGTCGTGGGGCGTGACGTCACTCCCCCGCCTCGCCTCGAACTAACCTCGGCGCCGGCGTCTAGATAGTTTACAAGTGTGTTTTATTTGTCTTTAAATTTTCCGTTCTTTCTTTGTAGATGTCCGAAATTGCTTGGCGCTTATCTATGTTTGGCCGTGTTTTAGATTGAAAGAGTCTCTTTTGTTACCAGTCCTTGAAATATTCGTCGAATCTGTCAACTATAAAACATTTTTATTTTTTCATATTTTCATGTTCATATGTATATAATGTGTAAAACGTTTAAAGTACATTACATATATCATGATTCTCATTACAAATATAATATTTACAGTTCAAAAAAACATGTATGTATGCATATACATACACACAGTATTTCCTATAAAATACAATGTACTTATCTTAAAGAGCGCCGATATTTTCAATTGTTCCCGCGAAATGTAATTATTAATTTAATATGCTCGCTCGTTAATTAACACAGTGACATTGTTAGCATAAGCCAAATCACAATATTATTACTAATTTCCTAGTCACTACAGTACAGGAATGGCTCAGCTGAGTCAGCGATTTGGGTACTTCTAGCGACATACAGTCACGCGACGTCTCGTTAGCAAAATCACCAGCCACTTGTACCTCACGCAACATATTAACAACAAGAAATATAATCTGAGAAATGTCAATATAAGGTGGCATTGAATCGAGTACGCATAGTTCGAGCTCAGGTCGTTAACGCCCGAATAAATAAATGAGACCAAGAATAATATTTTTTTTTAAGCTTTATCGATGAGTATTCGAAAACGGCTGTTTAGAATATAGGTAAGTTAGTGACTGGAATACAAACACGTATCGTCCTATAACCTAGCTGATAATAATACCACTGATTGTGAGTCTTCACTATTAATTAGCATGACTATCGCGATTTTTTTCGTTGTATTTTTAGGGTTAAATGCAAAGAATAAAAAAAAATTATTATTAAAGAGATGTTAGTATTTTAAAACGCCGACCTTATTATAGAAGGACGTTCCAAATCAAAAAAACAAATGGATCTTTAAGTAACTACCTTTAGCTATACCACGTGCTATAAATTAAAAAAGTTGTTTTTCTCATAATCAGATGGCACCTTCTCATCATAAAACGCATACCGCCTTACAAATAAACAAAGAATAAGGTCCGAATAGTTAGTCCGTGTTTTGTTCCTGTCATGTAAACGTCATATCAAATTAGAGAAAAAGAGACAAGACACGGAATAACTATTCGAACCTTATTTTTTGTTTATTTTTAATGTTAATTTTAATTGTATTTAATTAGTTTTAGTGTAAATTTAAATGCTTGACCAATAAATCATTTTTCTTTCTTTTCTCCTTTTCATTCTTTCTTCATTACCTTCCTAATCATATATCCTTATAATTGTAAATATTAATAACAATTCTCCTACTACTACAAAACATACCTTAAATATTAATACAAAGCGTAGTAACACACATCCCGGCTTTAAGACAATTCGCCATAATCTGCAAATCTTAATTGAATGCGACATCCATCTACTTACAGTCATTAGAGTCAAGGTTGCCTAAATACTTAGTGAATGTCACATCCATTTGTCCCCTCCGTTAAATGTCACTGTTTGCCTACGGTTTACTATCTAATTTGACAGTGACATATAGAATTAAATTAGAATGTCATGCCGACACTACAGAAAATGATCCATACGGGGATGGAGTGGTTCTATTATTAATGTGCGCTATGTGTTTGACTTTAAGGATTTTATGTGCTGTGAACACATATAGGTATGATTTTAAGCTGACGTAACAAGTTTTCCTTTGCTTGTTTCTAGGATAATGTCAATGGTAGATAGGGATACAGTATATTTCATGGAATCGGGGTGAAGTTATGTTCTATGACATTTCAGACGTTTACGTTGTATAGTTAGTACTTTTACGTTTCTTATTTACTGAATTTTGTTATGGATTCTCATCTTCAGCCTATGGATAAGCCTGGGCCCTCCCACATGAACATTTGCAAAGGAGAGACTAGTCTTAACCCACTACGCGCTGCCGCTGTAGGGTTTTAACCACTGCCAACCAAACGACCCAAATGCTTGACATTCGTGCCTGCAAATAAAACAAATTTTAAATATCAATTGAGATGTAAAAAAGTAAGAAAATAGAGTAGTGAGATAAAACAAGAAATATAATGTGACAAAGATTTATTTATGTAGCATTCCCGGTGTTACCTGTTTGACAAAACGACAAACTTTTGGAAGTTTGTCGTTGTTAGACAAGGTTGTTAAAAAAATTATTGAAATTTCGAATTTATTCTACATTGAAATAAATTATCCAAGGACTCGCATGCTAGAGGTAAATACGGTGCACCGTTGTTCGGGTTATTCTTTTGTTTGACGCAAATGCATGATAGTAACATATTCCATGTTTTGGTTGCGAACGTAAAATGAAACAATGACATCATGCAGCTCTGCGTGCTAGACAGTGGAAAGTCACAAAACGCAACTTTTATGTGGCTCGGTAATTCCTTATGTCATATCATGGCCACCTCGCGACTATAAACATCGTGGAATAAAAACATAATCACGATTAACTATGATAGAATTGTGTCTTAGAACTTTTCTTAATAATAAAACTTAGCTTTCCCTAAGTTTGTTTTTAGTAGAACAATCGGATTATACGAATCCCATCTGTTCGTTCTAAAGCATTGTAATTTTTATGAAGACAACGTTAGCGAATAGTATATTAACGGACGTTAAAACTAATACCGTATTATTTATTTTTCTTATTTTCATAAAGATGTTAGCCAATAGGACATTAAGTGACGTAAAAGTTTCTTTCGTGCTAAGTTATTTCTAAACATATTTTAGCACAGGATTTATGGCGCTTCCATATGACAGACAGGTGTTCAAAATGTCATGAAGCTAGTAACAGGTGCCACCGTTCATCCCTTTAGAGCACCGCATTAAGCATTTAACCTGTTTAATTATCAAATAAATTGTTTAACGCAGCATTTCTAAAGTGAGTAATTTCAGGTGTAGGTACTTTTGGGTATAAACGTACAAATGTAATATTATGAAAGCTTATTAAATTAGCGATTTGATTACGTTTAAGAACTTTGTTTTTTTTTTAATCAAAGGTATGACACAAACAATTTAACCGTCTTCGGCATTTAGTTCGGTAAGGAGGTGGCTATTAAACATTCAGCCTATACGGTACCAAACTACATCGCAATAAATCGATAACACTAAATAACCTTTTATGTAGCCACTAAAAAAGTATAACCTCAACTCTGTCACGCGATTCTTGAAAAGGTTCCACGGCAATCAAACGATGACTGTTATTTATCGAATTGGGGCCAATACTGGTAACGTTCCATTTTCAAATAAATACGTTGTAATGTCGTGAAAGTTTAAAACGACCCGCCATGTTGATACCACATTCGACAGTCTACATTAGGGCCGCATGGAAATGTTACATATTCTTGCTTTACTTTGGAATCACACAATTTTATTGATACAAAAAATATGAGATTAGTCGTTTCCTTTACATATGAGAATGACTTATCTGTTTCATTGTCTTTTTAATTGATGTATAATTGCGTATATAACAATATTAATAATGTATGCAACGTGGCGCTAGAGATATAAAAGATTTAGGTGTTGCGGCACAGTGGTATGGCAAATAGAAGGTACGGTACGCCTGCAGCGGTCTTCCCAAGTCCACCATTCAAAGTTTAAAATCGCGTTAACATTAACATTTTCTTTTATTATAGTTTCCATGAACTAACAAGATAATATCTGTTTTTTTCCTTAAGCCTATAAAGCTTTATTAGAATTATCTAATTCTTCAAATAAAGAATGTACAATTTAAATGAAATATTATATATTTCCATTAAACAGAGCTATCAACTAGGTGGTTCTTGTTATTATTATCCAGACATATTCGTGCATATATCTGCTTATGATTGATCAACTCTTGATCAGGCTAGATCACCTGATGGCTTCTAAGCGTCATGGTTCCTCGATACCTACCAGCAACCGTTTATTACACATTTATTTTGTTTTCATCTCTTGCACAAATACAAGTTGGAGCGCGCTGTTTTTCATCAATTCATTTTTAAGCCATCAACCAAGCACGTTTTCCGTTATCATATAAATTTTCAGCGTACAAAAAATAATACAGAATTGGCCAAAGGCCTCCGAACAAAGGCTTGTATTTATGAAATGTGATGCTGCATTACAAAATGCTTTAATTTTTGACGTTATTAATTAAAATTCTGGCGATCAGTCTCCGAACAGATAGTTTGGCTTCTTGCGTATTTGTCTTACCTGTAACTTTAAAAATGAAGTACAAATGAAATTGTAAATATTATGAATAAGGTTATATACAATTTACGCAAATGTAGTTGCAAACAAAAATTACAATTCGAAAAAAGACAATGTGTTGAAAAACATCCACGAGCGGGATTCGAACCCGCACCCCATGACCTATGACCTGACCCGGCATGTCATGGGGAGCCGATACGAATCCCGCTCGTGGGATTTTTTCTATACATTACATGTTTGCTTTTTACATGTAGTTAATAGAAAATAAGATAAATTAATTTACATATTTATAATTTAATTTCTTACGTTTGTGGTTCACAAAGAAAGCTTAAGTCGTTATTGATATCTTTATTCAGTTTAGACACAATAGTACTCTTATGAACGTCGAGTACATGTACTCTAAACTCTTAAAGACAAAGAAAATGTATAATAAAATATTGTGAGTACACACACATTAATAGTAATAATATATAATTCAATAAACTATACATATATTTAATGTTATTCTACTGCTGGTCGGAAGGTTAATAAGCAAGTAACATAAAGACTACTGAGAAAAACTGTGTTACAATGACAACTACAGTACCACTTCTATCCAGCCATATCGCTACCAAATTAAATTGTTTCAACAATTAATTGATAAAAAATAAAAAATATGAGACAACATCACATACATTGTTCAGATCCCAAGGTAAGTAGCTAAAGCAATCGTTTTATGGAAATCAGAAACAACGACGGTAACACAACCACCCAGACCCGACACAATGTGGAAAAGTTCATTTTTCGACATTGACCCGACTGGGAATCGAACCCGGGGCCTCAAGAGTTAGCGCCGTCCAAAGTCCGGCGTGCAAACCACTCGGCTACGGAGGTCGTCTATAATTAAAAAGTGTTTAACATTTTCCAGTTACAAAACCCTATATATCGGGTCCGATAACTAGGACGCAACGGACCGGTGCCGCTGTAAAGCCTCAAATGAAACTGTTTTATAATAAATTCTCGGGTGGCCGCATCCTGTGGGATTAATCGTCTTACTTTTCTCTCTCCCGTAATCCTCGCAGGGGATTGTGTGGCCAGGATCTCGGTGCCTTATCGTTGTTAAGAGGTGTACGGTACGGCAACTCGTTTGTTTGCGTTAGGTTGGGGATTATGTAAAGATGATTGGATAGTGATTGTAATCGATTTAATTTAAAATGAAATAATATAAACACAGAATCGAGATTGTATCAAAGAAAGTTGGGAATACCGACGCCAGTTGAAAAATAAAAACATGCTTGCTATTAAAAAGAACTTTAAATTTACGCAAATTATTGAAAGTTGTGCCCTTACAAATAAACAAAGAATAAGGTCCGAATAGTTTTTCCGTGGTTTGTTCCTGACATGTAAACGTCATTTCAAATTAGAGTAAAAGAGACAAAACACGGAATAACTATTCGGACCTTATTCCTTGTTTATTTGTAAGAGGGTTAGTTTTTTTTAAAACTTCTTAAATTTGATACTTCCAGTACCTCGGTACTTTTTCTTATATTTGCGATACTACCCCCGTACCTTGCTACTGTTACTTAGATAGAAGCCCAACATTTTGTATTGAATAATCATTCTTTACTGTATATACCAGTTGACTGTACCCCCCTCTCACCCCGCGACGCTCTCGGCAAGGCAACAAGTGCGATATCCAAATGTCTTTGTTTCTTTTGAGCTGAAACACGAATACGAAAATAATTTATTTGTAAAATCTCTGTTATTGTAACAGCTCTCTAGAGTTTGTATTGAAAACAGAACACGTTAACTAAACGAGAGTTTGTATAGTTTTGTAACTCTCCTCATTTGTCACCTGGCGGCACTCATTTCAATGCCATAAAAAATCTTCTTCCTGCCATAAAAAACGCGATCGAATGAATTCTTGAGGTAAATAAATGTCGCACTAGGAACTTAGTAGCAAATATTACCTACAATTATACCTAACACTGCCTACTTTTACAAAATTGCTTGGATCTAAATAACAACGTAGGTACATGAGGCTTGAATGTTAAAAAAAAACTTTCAAAGATCTATTAAAGTCAAGCACAAACTAAAAAAAGCGCTTCTGATAGCTATTAAAACACACAGTTCGTGAGTTTAAACAGCTCACAAATCTTTGCAACGAACGCGAAAGTTGTGCTATCTGACGAGCGTTTTGTACCCGAATTGGTAAGCAAGAATTTACTTAATGTACTATTGTTGTTATGGAAATTCCAGAACAGAATATTTGTAGACTGATGATGAAGATAATGATGGGCAAGATAGCGCTGATATAGATAGACCTTTTGGAAATATAGAAGAAGCTTCAACATTATATTATGATGTCGTTGGTGAAAGCGATGATTTTCGCCTTAACAGCACAGCGAATACCGTACCGAAGCATTATCTGCAGCGTTGTACAAACGATAGCGCGCAATAAAGTTGCGTTTGCTTATGTCGATGCTTTAGAGCAGGATGTTGCGGTTATTCTACGCAATGCAACGTTACCCAACAGTATTATTACTACAGAACAATCTCTTACGCTGAATAACCTTCAAAATAATGATGTAGTTTTGGTGCTTAAGACAGATAAGGTAAACGTCAGTAAGATTATTCACACAGTTCAAGTCAACTTCAACTTCCTTCATAAGTCAAAAACCAACAATTGGTTAAAAGTACATAAAGAGGTCCACACTTTAGAAACCGATTTTCAGTCGAATATTGCCCACGTTGAAGAATCAGTCATAAATTTAAAAAAAAACTTTTTCTAGCAACTACGGTAACATAAACTTGGAAGTTTGATTTGCATAGAGCGAAAAGCACATGAAATTATGTAGTTGACAGTAATGTGGATACTAGCAATTCGTCAAACATCCTGTGACTAAAGACTCCTCAAAAGGGTAAAAGTTAGAATTGTCAGAATAATATAATATAAAATTTAAACGGTTGAAAATCCGTATAAAAACTTTCCATTCCAGCCAAAATAATGTTTTTCTGTTTCCTTAAATTTCACTTTCAGAAACATGCCGACATCATAATTACGGATGTATATAGGCTGAAGACGTATTGACCCTTTTAATTTCAACCCTAAAATAAGGTGCTTCATCCCACTCATATTGTTAATGTGCAACATTAGAACGATCCACCCAATCTCTGACAAGGGGTCACAAGGGCCCATAGAGTTTATTGCATTGCCATTCGCTAGAAATGAAGCCCGTAAATCTTGAACTTATGAAATGGTCTATTTCTACTCACAGAGGTAGCAGTCTGTTGGCATAGCGGAAATAATTGCCTC
The DNA here is from genome assembly GCA_949315975.1 of Eudonia truncicolella. Lineage (NCBI taxonomy): Eukaryota > Metazoa > Arthropoda > Insecta > Lepidoptera > Crambidae > Eudonia > Eudonia truncicolella. Next base: position 6,842,878 of record OX438831.1, on the reverse strand, counting down.
GTATAGATCGTTTTCTCTGTAAGTAATGACACACTTTGTGTTTCTAGTTGATGACTTTGCAAAGTGCGGCTATCTTTGTTGTTGCAAAAACGTAAATAAGACAGCACTTCGTTCGAGGAACAGTAGATGAACTGTAACATAATGTCGGTGCTAACAATGTACCGATGTTATTACTAGGACAACAAAATGTTTAATAATGTACTTACTAGCATCGAACGTCTTATCAAATTAAATGATGATAGATCTGAAAAATAATCTTAATATTTTTATTTTATTTTATTGCCTCTTGTAATTACAAGAGGACTTACAAAGGAATTCCTTTCATCGATATTAACAAATACATTTTAGTCATCTGTTTAGTTAACAATGGCCGTAAATCCATTTTCCGTTAACATTATACCAGTTTAACATTATTAAACCAGTTAAACTGATTAGATTAGATTGATTTGATGAGATTTGATGATGAGATTGATGAGTTTAGATTTTTCGATTACGAAAAATCTAAACCGTTCACTCTATTTCACAAAAGAAATGCTCCGTTCAATTTCAGCAAATCCGAAAAACTGCCGTTAGAATAGCATACAGCGGTAAAAGTATCGGGCATATCGGAACAAAGTTAAGTGATCTGCCTGTCAGTGGCTCCGCAATATTAGGTCGGCGCACCTGATGGGTTTACTGGTGGCAACAGGATTTAGCTCGTGTTACAATCAGCCGGCACTGCCTCCACTGAATAAACCAGCCCGTGCGCCGGCTCTAAATGTCACTCTTATTATCATCTGACACTCCCGGATTACCTAGGATAAATTGTTTTAACGTTTCGAAAGCGGCCATTTAACTCTATGTCGACGCTTGTTATCTTTTTGAGTTAAAACTCCGCTCGCCGGACTTATTTTAAATTCGCTTTCAGAGTACAGTTTTAATTTACCCTCTATGTGCGCACCGAGTCAATTTAGCTAACGTTTGATTGGCTGTAACAATCACTTAGAGCAGTGTCAACTTTGACGTACGAATGCAGTTTCACGGCAGGCTGGGCTGCAGTGTGTCTGCTAATACCATTTTCCGTTTTGCTAATAAGTTTAGCATGCGCTATTACCAATCTGCCGTCGAGCTTGGCGCCTGCCGAGCGCCTCTGCAGCAATCAATTTGTTTCATGTTCGGACGTTTTGATTCTGCGAATTTCACGGGAATACGACATTGACTGGATGCTCGTTGCGGCGTGTCTTCATTTGCAAGTTTATGTTGTTTTGTTTGCTGAAGCTGTGACGTCACTGCCGAACTGCAGTACACTTGGAGAGTGTTTTGTTTTGTGTGGGCACCGCTGTTGTCACACAGTTTAAACACCAATTGCTAAGCAGTGCACGCCAAATGTACCATCTCTTAATTGTTATCGATACAAAATACAAATATGTAAATGGTCCGATGGGCTTCAGAGCCCGAGGCCTAGGGTCCCAAATGAGGACACCTCATTTGACATTCAGATCACGAGCGGCTCGAACGATGTCTCCCATCTTGGCTCGCTCGCCTTTATAGCATTAATTTTGCCGTTTTCGAAACGATTTAATAGACACTCTCCAGATTCGGGTATTTGCGAACCGCTAATAATATAACAACGTCACATTTCTGATGTCTACTACTTCATAAATGAAATATTGGTATAATTATCCAAATTGAATTCCGCCGAGCTGTGTCAGCGGCAATATAAATCGAGCTCATCTCATTCGGGCTGGTGGCGTTTAATTTATTCATTAACGCCACAGTTTGTCTTTATAAGCCCCTGGAAAAATCTGGAATAAGAATGCGGTTTGTCATTTCGCGTCGTCCGCCTTCGATATATCCTCGGGACTATTCAAATCAATCTCTGAGCATTTTCAATTTATTTCAGTGTGCTTATCTGTGACAGGCTTGGCGCTGAATTAATCTGAACGGACTGGGTGCCCGCACCCCGCGCCTCACCCCCTCACCGGAAATTAAACGAATTAACACCATCCAAACGTACATTTTTCACTTTGGGACTCGCGCATCCCATCGATGAATCTTTCAGTCTTTTTCATCGGAAAGCAATCGGTGGATCTGTGCGTTTATCTGTCTTCGCTTAGATTGAACAATTGATACGTCAGTGATGTACGTAGAATTGTAAATTGAATTCTCGTTATTGATTCGTCTACGCTCCATTTATTTGGAAAGCGATTTGATTAAACGCTGCGACAATGTTAATATATCAACTAAGCGTGCTTCGAATATAATTTAATTTTATAGCCTCGGTGCTAATCACTAGAAGTAGATTTATCAGTAGCTTATATGTCGGCTTGTGTAGGTACTGTACGCAGTGTTGTTGTTCCATTAAATTCGTTATTCAATATTATTTCAATCTTATCGAAATATTGTACTGTATTGCAGTTAGTATCATTACATCAATTCAGTCAATAACTTAGGTTTTTAAATAAAGTAGCAAATAAAAAAAAAAGCTTAGGATATAAGCTTTGATGGATAACTAATGTAATGGAAATGATACTCAGGTCCTGTCTTCTACTGAGCTCACCAGTTTAGTTTAGATGGATAGGTACCATCATTTGTAACTGATTATAAAGTGTATTCATACTTACATAGTAATAATTGGCTCATTCTATTGTAACTTTATTGAATAAATCCTCTTTACATGACCACCTGCTCTAACATAGCTAATAGATGCCTTTCTGGTTCAAATTAACACCTAAGATACCTACACTAAGTAGTTCACATTAAACTCCGTTGAAAACTTTGTTTAAAACGGTAAACGAAACTTTAAAAGAGTACATAGCCAACGGTGTACCGAAAACCGTCGACAAATGTCCAAAACGCGCGGACAATCGCTTAAGCGGAGTATACCTACTCCGCGTAATAGCTCGCTGTAAAGTTTCCCGCACACCTGCCTACACGATACCCGTTAATTAATTCACCAGCTGCCATTACTGCGGATACGACACCCGCAACTATTGCAACCCGTTGCTCTAGAGCGGTTGCTTCCATGGTTGCTGGAGTTTGTTTCTAGTCGTCGGGGTTACCTAATCCGAGTTTCATTAGCCATTAGAATAGAATAGAATAGAACATTTTATTGCATAGCTATTACATTGTATATTTACTGGGTGAAATTGTAATTGTTAGTCCAAACAGTTACCCTAGTCGAACATAACAATAAGGTTTTTATATAAATTTGCATGCCAATATTATTTAATTTTACATTTAATATAATTTACAATAATAATACTTAAAATGTTTATAATTTAATAATCGATTATAAAAATTAAATAAAAATACTACATTAGGATTGACAATTAATTAATTAATAATAAAAATAGGCATGTCAAACTGTACTATACATCAAAATATTCGTTCAAGTCATAGAACACGTTACACAAAAGCCATTCTTTCAAAGTTTTTTCCAAATTTATGATCGGTAACTTTTTATAGGTAATTTTGTTTTCTTTTAGTTGATGGCTTCGTGCGATTAGCACATTTAGCCAGTGTCAAAGTAATTTTTCTTACAGTAATACATAAATATACAATATTTCCTTCCAGTCAGTATGATGATGAATGAAGATGAATGATAATAAAAATGAGAAGTGAGAAATGATATACCCCCCACAACCCCTCGAGTATCTCAGTAAAGATGTGGGGCTTTACTAATTCCTCGGCGGACTTCTTGAGAGAATTTGAAAAGTAAAGTTGCACTGTTTTGTTTCATTTGCCAACACTCATGCACACTTACGAACACTTAACGGTCAATAATCCTCCATTATTTCACATTAATATTCGACATAACACAATTTTTTGAAAATAAAACAAAACCGCAGACATGACTCTTCACTTTCCCGCCAAGAAGTCTATAGGTAATTTATTGTAGATAATAACAGAAATTTTTAAATTTTCTGCAGAACACCCAGTCTCAAACATCCATTCGATCACGTTTACGAAAACGAAATTTTTATAGGTATAAAAGCAGCGACTCCTGGTGGAAACGAGGAGAGTTTAAAATGTGCCAATACACATTTTTTGTTTTGTTTATGTGACCGAATGGCGAAAGACTTACACTAGGCATCCTATTAGTTATGAAGGTAGCTCGCAAGAGTGGCTCGAATCTCCATAGCTGCTTTAGATTACTGACGTGAATCTATAGCTTTCACAACCATAATAAGCTTTCTAGGTAAAACTGTTTGTAATGTGTTGACAGTGCAATATAATAATCTATAGAAAAATATTCTTATGAAATATCTATCATGTTTGATGTCAATTCCAAATGTGAGAAAGAAAACGCTCTGAATTAATCAGACACTTTATTTTTTAATTTTTCTATACACACATACACAATCACAAACGAATTAACCATTTAACATCGCCATCTATCGGCCGCAAGGGTAAAAATCTGGAAACTGTTGCTTGTACCGATAAAATTATTGCTATTTCACCGTTGGGGCGAAGGGATTGAGTTACTTAAGCACCCTCTCGTATTTCGCCTAAGAAGTTAATACTTTTAGTATTCTATTATCCGTTAGGTAATATTTCATATTCCTGCGCTGAGGTGGAATCCTCGAAATTATAAGCAAGTCGTAATGTTTTAATGTTAAATGTGCTGTTAGGTTTTTGCTCTTTCGTGGAAACTTTTTGGGGGATAGAAATCGCGTGATCCATTTCATTTATAAATGAACTTTGACTTATTTATTCAGTTAGAAGTTAAAGATTAAATTTCTAATTATAAGCAAGATTTCTAGATGACAATCATCAAATTAACAATTTAAAAATGTGTAAGTAGATCAATAAAAAACTCAACTTTCACATCAAAGAATCAAAAATGTTAACGACCAAGTTAAACAAGATAAAGAATAGCATTATAAATCTAGCAGCTAAGTTCGACGCCGTGAAAACCTTATTGAGATATTACCGAGTTGAAATTACATCATTTTAACACAAAGTAGTCGTTTAGTCAGTACAAATTGCGTAGCTTACAACAGTGCAGTATAAAGCGAACGAATGGCTGGCACAAGTGCTGCATCAGACGTATTGCAGTGCCACTTTGTTGGTGTGATAAATTATGAGCCGTACTCAAACCTCCTTGGACCGCGATGACTTATAAAACTTACTGACCTTTTGAGGGTATCAAAAATTACGATGTTTGAACAAAAACCTCCTTCTTATTTCCTTTATACAGGATACGTAAATGTTAATTATGAGGCGTGGTAGAACCTCTTTAGACCACGATGACTTTTGAAACTTACTGACCTTTTGAGGGTTTTAAAATTAAGACGTTTGAACTAAAACCTCCTTCAAGGATACTCAAATGTGCTTAATTATAAGGCGCGGTAAAGCCTCCTTAGACCACGGTGTATTCTAAGACTTACTGACCTTTCGAGGTTTGTTAAGTATTACGACATTTGAACTAGAACCTACTTAAAAGATACTCAAAGTTGCTGATTAGGTGTGGTAAAACCTCTTTAGACCATGGCAACATATAAAAAACCCTTCGTGGTCAAAAAAGACATCTACACTGCTACATAATAAGAATAAATATTAATTTGAGAGGCATTTACGGGGTTCTAATTCAATTAATTACTTTTTAACATTTATAAGAATTTGGTTAACGCTATCGGCAGCAACTAAAATCATCTATTTTGTACAAAAGTTCCACATTTCCTACATCAAATAGAAGTTTCAGTTGGAAGCTGCAAATAAAAAATGCAGTATATTCACTTTAAACGATTACGAGTTTTTTCTGTAATAATAGTTTTTGATTTTGTATACAACTGTAATAACGTGGTCATTTATTGTACACACAATTATTAACGTTTAAGTGTTTTACAATAAAAAAATGAGAGAACGCTTATAAGTTGCATTAAAAAAAAGTAAAATTTTGTGAGCCGCGACGTCAAAAATGATGAATCGCACTTATGTAGGCCATTTTTTTAAATATACGTTCAAGTACTACAATTACGGCGATAAATCTACAGTCTACCCCACATTGTTCATCTGAAAAGTTAATATCATATTGACTTTTTTATTATAAATTATTTAAATTTTATTATAAATTTCATCGAGAGTTACAATATGCATTAATGATGTATGATGAACATTTTTATCAAAAATCAAAAAATACTAAACTTTTTATTATATGACTCATTGAAATAAAAACGTGGTTTGAGTCAATCTTTTTCAATATATAATTTCATCATCATCATCAGCTCATTTTTATGTCCCCACTGCTGGAGCACGAGCCTTCTCGATGACGATGGATAGGGAGAACGGGCCATAAACCACCACGCGGGCCCACTGCGGGTTGGTGGTTGATAACGACTGCTAATGCAGCCGGGACCATCGGCTTTACGTGCCTTCCGAAACAGGAGCTCGAGATGATACATTTTTGATCACCCATTCGATGACTGGCCTTTGCAAAAGTTGCTTAACCTCAGCACTCGCAGACCGGGCGCGTTAACCACTGCGCCATCGAACTCCTTATATATAATATATATAATTTACGATGATATAATTATACATTTCTACGCTGTGGTAGGGTATTGCCAGAACACGTCTGATAGTACATCCTAGGACTTATTTTTGCTGCTAAGCAGTCATGTCTAAAGGGTATGATATGCAGTAAAAAGAAAGACAGAGAAACAGAGGCGTAAAACATAGTATTCAGGATAGCCCGATCTTCTAAATGCACTAAACATTCACACTCGCTTAGGCCCAAGACACAGTACTCGTAGAACTAGGGTACGACGACCCGGTTCGCACGCGCTCTATGCCAGGTACAGACATGTACCTAGGTGCTTTTCTCCACCCCTATAACCCGGTAAACCTGAGCCGAGACTTAAGAGGTCCCCTCGGTTTGTTCCACTCCCGATCCGATTAAAACCCCTCGGAGAACCCCTGACGGTGTTTCGTTTCACACGGCTTGTTTAGCCCTTTAAATTTCTCGCCGCCCCCAAAAAAGTGCGGTGATACTGAAAATGCCGTTTGAGGCAATCACCAAACTCTCTCGAAAAAAGACTCGGGATAGCAACGCGCTTGATTATACCTATCATCACTTGCAAGCATCACTAAGATTTAAGATCAATTAAAGTTAAGTGATTGAACGTAAATATGTCAAATTTTCATTAAGCGGTTATTGGTTCCTATAATACTACTTAATTAGTATTTTGAATACCAAAACATATAACTACCTACTGCGTTGCTACTTAATGAGATACACGTACATAATTTAAACTGAGAGCTTTGCGATCATCCTCATAACGAGCTCGAACTATCCAATAAATTGTTTCATACTATATACGTTCTGATTAATAAAACTGATTATGTTTATCTGCTGAAGTAAATTTTATATTCACCATTATATTTCGTGTATTATTCATAGTGCATTTGCGTCGTGCAATAAATTCTGCTAATTTATTGTATTATTATTTCGACGTCCAGACTTATAAAAGTGTGTGTGAATTACGGCAGCGAGATAAGACAGCAGCGCCATTGCATTTTTACGTTACATAAATTTAATATTGATAAACCTATTTGCAGTCTCATTGTCTACTTTATCAGTCTTAAGGTTACCCGTCACGTCTTTTCCTTATTGGAGCACCTAACAATAGAGGACGGATATCATGTAAGAGCGATATATAAGAAGACGGCTAAGACGACGTGGAAAGAACTTGTGTTTCAATGTGCCGCAACAACTTAACTAGTTGCACGGGAAGTGACGTAAAACACCTTAAGTGTTATCGCAAGCAGGGAGCAGCTGGGCCGCTAACTAACCGTGATTGCCCCACTCCCCACCCTCCTCCCCTCTCTTCCCGCTTGCCGGCGTGTATCATTTTTTCAACCCTCTCTGGAGAACCGAGTCGGCATCTCTTGAAAATGCGATACTTAGCATTAAATTGTGAGGCTCTTAAACGCCATTTCAGCAGGATTACGGGGCTTGGAGTTTTTTCGTTGTGGCTGTCTACGCCCCGCTAAGCTATTTTGTAAATACCTTAAAGGTATCGGCGCGCATAAACTGGCCCCGGATCTGAGCTGACGTTAATGAGGCGGTCCCTTTCGCTATCTCGGAGACGTACGGTTATGCCGGAGAAATTCGCGATACTCAGGAATTATCTTGAGCCCAGGGGTTTTTTCCCTTTCAATTTTGGCCAACTCCCATTTAGGGAAATCAGATTGTTTTTTCTCTCTCTCCATGGATGGAGTACCCAGTTTCATATTCGACAACATAATGCCCTCTCATCAAGTAAATAATGAGTTTAATCTCATAGAAAGTTTCGCTGGGAATGTACCCGACCTTACTTTTAAACTTCTCCCTCTCAGGCATTCAACGGTTGGTGATTTATGGAAACTAGAAAATTCTGAAGTATTTTTCATTGCTACAAGTAACTATGTAGTCGGTTCGTTTCAATATGCACACTTTGATATTCTTGGAGAAATTATGTTCCCAATCGTGTTTTAAGTTCATGGGTAACATAATATTGTACCTACTTAGTATTGCATTGTAATAATATCGATATTTAGGACCGATGCGTGTACCTACACGTTGATAAAAATCACAATATATTTGCCCGGCCTCCCTGCAAGTCCCGAAGTTAAGGATACACGGGGGCGATCGAGCATTAATACCGGCCTATTCATTTCGTAAGAAGCACTTTAGACTTATTTACTTCCCCTAATACTGTCTATTTGGGAAGATAAAAGAAGTTAATTTTATAAATGGGCCATTCCCGTATAGGTAGGTAATCTTGCGTCGGTGCTGTTATCTGGGTCCAATCGGCCAAAGACAGATAGCGCGGTCGACACGCAAGCAGCGATTGATTAGGTCTAGTAGACCCGCAGTGCCGTGACGGGTTAATAAAGCCTGCTGCCCTCTGATTGGTTTGTAAGCTACCCATTCTGCTTTCCGCCCGAATTCCGAGAGTAGATTACTTTATGCAATCTATCATATTACAGCGCCGTCCAAGTTCGGAAATTCTAATTAATGGTTATACACCCCGACTTGATAGTTTGCTAAGGTCGCTTTAAAGGACTTACTTCAATTTATTTATGGCTCAAATTTTTTTAATTACTCTCATGGGATTTTCGTATATTATTGAAATATTCGATCCATTTTTGAATTTAACATTTTAACACTGATCTTAACTGATAAAATGTTAATAAATACTTTTGATTTAATACCCAATATCAGTTCTATTACCAAAAACACAAATGATGTTTTCAACAATTATCAAAAACTAATAAAATAATCATCATTATTGCGCAACCTCAATTCACCAAGCTCCGTACCAAAGTACCTTACAGTCGCATCTCCTTAGCTTGAGTTGCCATCTGCTCGGTGGACAGTTCATTGCCCGATTTCCCATCAGGCTTGCTTAACCCTCAATCACGCCCTCGCTTAAAGGATTTCACTTAACGTAGCACGGATAACTCCAACGAACACAGCTATAGCCACGATATCCATTTCAGATTAACATTCAACTTTCACAGTCGGCGTCCATAAGGATTAGAGTGTAGAAACAACGGTACTGTTTTAACGTTAGCACGAAACTTTATATCGGTTGCGGCGTGAATTAATCAATGTACCTATATTGCAATGGCAACCGTAAGACTGGGTGTGGGGGACAAGTTTCGGAAACATTCGGCAACATTCGTCCAGCGGATAGGATTAGCGGCGGCCGGCCGCGGTCACTAGCAGCTCCCACGGACACGGTATACGTTTCACAAAGTTCTTACCGCCAGCGGAATTAGAAAGTCACTCACCAACAAATCTGGGATTTAAGCGGGTCTGCCAGTGACGTTTTTAAAACGTCCAACGCATTACCCCGACGGGGGCGGGCGTGGTATTATGCAGCAAAAAAGTGTGTTAAAACAACCCTTTTTTGGAGGGGCCGGGCCGATGTGACGTGGAGTTTCTTCCGGCCTGCTACCGCCGGCCTTGCGAGCGACGAGGGCCCAGCCTAATTGTTTAACAAAAATAAATGATTCCCCGAAATAGAAATAAACGAGAGTTTCGCGTTTAGTATTAATTTTTAACATAACATCGCTTTCGGCTTTTAGAACGAAACTGGGCTTGATTAGAGAATCAAATAGAATGGCCGAAATAAATTAGCATTTTCTTTTTCTATCTAAATATTACATGAACGTCGACTTGAATCGCTATTAACTGTCTAAATACGCGTTTAATTACCTTCATATTTTTTATAAATGAAAGATTATATTTTTCTTTTTTTTGACGCAAATCGGTTTTGTGAGCTTAATAGCAGACCGCTTTAATTTGATGACAAAACCTGTTTGTTTATTTCAAAGTGTTGTTAATAGAGCAATAACTTAGTGGGGCGGGACGATAAGAGACAAAAAATAACATTAATTGGCGTGTATGTGTAAACATGAAGCGTGGTGTAAACTGTGATTGTGTTCAGACACGCACCTCGATATGGGTCAGCGTAGCAATAGGTACCGTTATACTAAAGTTTTTATTTGCCGCGTTGACTCGGCAGATTTTCTACGCATTTTAATTGAGTACTGCAACATCCGACGCATTATGTCGAACATTAATCATTTTTCCAATGTTACGTTTGTAAGGTATTGTTCTAGAAATTAAATTGTACCGGTACGATCGCTTATTAGCATAGAGTAAAAGAAATTTCGTTCTTTTGTTTCATTATGCCCTTCAAAGCACACGATGTACTTTGTAAAGTTTTTATCGTGATAAATCAGCGACGGACATCACTATAAAAGCGGCACATTGTATTTTTAACACCGAAATTTTCTTGTTTCTCTCGCAAGTACATTTTTATAGTTGGGCCACGTGTTGCTAGATTTTTTATCGCTCATAAGGTTCATGCAACCACGCGAGCTCGAAGTTTGATGGCGAACGCAATATTTATCCAAGTGGTCGTGCCCGTCAGTGCCTTCAGACTAACGGCGTAGGGAGGTGAAAGTTAAATTCGATATTACTAGGTATTTAAAAAAAACACTTTGTTATACTTTTTTAAATGACAGATGTTTATTGGATTGTTTTTTATTCTCGACGTTATTTAGATTAACGCTAAAATAGCGTTAAATTGTTTGTTTTAATAAAAAAATGCTAACTCTGGGTACTTCAGCTTAGAAGTATTAAAATAAATATTGGTTTGTGCTATTGTTCATTAGAAAAAGCCTTAACCCAGAAGTGACACATTTATAAATATATCACGTGACAAATTTAAAGCTAGAAAAAGTATTTTGGAACACGGCCCCATCCCTAGCCCGCCTTGTAAAGTCACGCAAGGTTAATCTGTCTTCATTCCCTATCTATCGGCCCTGCTGCGAAGTAGCATAAAGCATTACTTGCTATCAGACGACTGATGCTAGTGAAAAATGAATTCCACCACACCTTGATGCTTAAACACCAGTATTCACAATCTTTCACCGTTCGTTGTGTTTTGATCTTTATCGCTCTTCCATTTAATGGCTGCCGAGCTTTCTGTTCGTATTTACGTATTTTAGATACGTGTATTTATGATGTTGTTTCTTTTGTTTCAGGTACGTATTTGCTGGTTTTCTTAGTCGACACAATGTGGGTAAAAAAATTACGTGACTAGTCCGTGAGTAGGTTTCTACAAGTGAGAACTATTTAAGGCATGTTTTTTCCATGGATTAAAAGCTGTTAGTTTTCCTGAAATGAATATACTAATAAATAAATAACTGCCAGTCAATTCATGAATATACTCAAAATGTAATTTGAACTTATTTTTATGTTCAAAAGTAACAACACCATCATCGTTTCGTAGGTCCAATGGCGGGAACTTTGTATGTAAGAACCGGCAAAAAGCTTAGCAAGGGTGATTTTTTATCCTTTCACTGACAGTGTTTGTTTTCTTTAAACTTGATGGCTTCGTGCGATTAGCACATTTAGCCAGTGTCAAAGTAATTTTTTTTTTCAAGTAATACATAAATATGCAATATTTCCTTCCAGTATGATGATGATGAATGATAATAGAAATGAGAAGTGAGAAATGATATACCCTCCAACCCCTCGAGTATCTCAGTAAAGATGTGGGGCTTTACTAAGTCCTCACGCAGACTTCTTGAGAGAATTTGAAAAGTGACGTTGCACTGTTTTGTTTCATTTGCCAACACTCATGCACACTCACGAAAACTTTTTTTTTTTAATTCGTAACAAGACAATTGCCGTCGCAAAATGAAGAGCTATGATTATCATCACGCAGACAACAAAAATAAAAACAAAAGAGTTTCAATCCCTACAAGTTTAGCATTCAGCTCATATTACTTATCTTTAGGTTCTCATGTCCTCTCAACTATATTGTACGCAAAAAGAATGGCGCAGTAATCCTACGTGTAGAACAATACACGTATAGTATCATAGTTATCTTCCCTCCCTCTCTGTACCGTCGTATGATGTGAATTTTAATTACATTTTTATGATACTAAAGCTCGCGCGTTCAAGTATTTAGGAAGGGCAGAGACCCTTCTCGAGTGAGTTTCCGGAAAGTACACAAAAAGCTTACCCTTGCTGAGTTGAAGCCTCATTCAAAGCTGGTATGGCGTAGGTACGCCAACGCAGCTTTTTCTATCAGCCATTTTTAAAGATGAAAAATTACATACAAGCTGAATGGAGCCGTGGTTACGAAGTTATAGAGCACCTTTTTGTCTGATGTAATTCTTTTTTAGTAAGTACTAATTAACATTTCCGCTTGCTCCGTTACTTATAATCACAATGTGGCATTATTCAAGACATGAAGTATTGTAGGACGCTGCATTTTACATTGTTATAGCCAGATTTTTATATAGTGATTATTAAAGGGATTATAACCACACTGGTATGTTGACTTTGAGTCGGAGTTTCAGTTACCGGAGACTAAATTACTATGTGGTAATAATCCTCTTTAATAATTACTTTAAAGTTAGAGACCATACTTAGTGAATGTACAATTTCAGAAAACTTTAATACTAATTAACTTTGGATTAATTTTTTTATCAAAGTGAAGCATCATGTGTGTTGTTAGGACGACAAGGCCCAGATTACAATCCGGTAAAGACATTTCACGTCCCTATTTCAAGCTTCCACCGAACGCCGTAATTCCATACGGACTGGACCGCCTCAAGACATCGCATAATCTTTGGCTCAGTTGACAGCTTTGCGATTTATTGTTGCTAAGCATACATTGTAAAGTTTGAACAATATTTAGTAGCCGTAAATTCTCCATGAAAAATATCGAAAAATAGAAATTTCCTATTCACCAAGTAGGTACGTACTTATCTTACTTTAGCGAATAATATCGCGGCGATTGAATATGGGATCAGACCGTATTTCACTTAAAGATATATGAGATGGCTATAAAATCCAAGATTCTACGTGCAAACGACCATTTATATTATTATTTTGTCCATTCGGCTTAACGTCTGTATTCTACGATAGATATGTATTGACGATGTGAATGCGCGTTCTTTTACGGTAGGTACGTAAGGTGGTGTTTTCTGTCCTCTTTTGCAAAACGCAGAACAAAACACGTTTCTTTTGTTTTCTTTTAAACGCATTATTCCTTCGCGGTGATGAATGCCGGCGTGGAGTGGCCAGTGCAGGATGTAAATATCTGTGTAAATCACACTCCGGAATTAAACGCGTCGGAAGAGCGCACAAAACAAATGATCGCGCGGGCCCCGGCGATCACAAAAATACAATAAATAGAAAAAAAGTATATATATATATATATTAAATGTTAAAATGAAAACCGACAACAACAATGAAACGTGGCTTTCCATAAATAACGGAGCAGGCTTTCGTAACGGATGTGGGTAGATTTTGAGAGTTTATATAGCCGCCGAAGCGTGGCCGGTAAACAACGAGAGAAATTTGAATTATGAGATTTAACACTGAAATTGCTTGCTTCTGTTTTGTTGTGAATAGATTTTACCATTTGTATAGCGACGGGGCCTGACGGCGCGGCACCGATACCAATATATTGACCGAGGAAATTAGTATGCCAGCCGCGTTCTTGTTTTTGCTCGGTAAATTTTTGCAAAAAGGGAAATAATGATATCATAAGTCAGACCAGATAAGCCTAAGCCGTGCCGTGCTATTTAACGTGTTTCAATTGAGATTATCAACGATTTTTTTGTTCCGTTTGCTATCAGATTGTTTAATAATAGCTTTATTGTAGCTCGTAAAAAAAGTTTCATCAAAAAGAGTGTTTGTATAAGCAAACGTATGCTTATAAAAAATATAAGTATTATCAAAGTCAACGCAAATATGGCGTAATGAGCTAGCCCACTTACTAAACATTAGATGCTCAGCGGTAAGATGACAATGGCTTTATGAATTTTTAGCACGTAATCGGTTTACCCTGAATTCTAGCAGACAATGAGGTCTCATAGCGTATGCGTGCGACCGGATGCGTCTCGCTCAGAAAGGGCACCTTCATACATAGCTGAGTGGGACACCCTCGCAATAAATTTAAAATTCACCCCGTTACAAGGGAATGAGCTCGGGCGTTTGACCGCAATGATGCCGATCAAGCCTAGCCTGACTATGACTGCTTCCATTACCGCCCACCGGGCTTACTTTCAACTGGGCTATCGCTGTAAAGTTTTTGTTTTGATAACACCACATATGTGTAAGAAAGATAAACTATAATTACTAAAATAATATACTAATCGTTTTTTAAAGTTCAGATAATAAGGCAAAAAGACTTTTTATTGTTTTGTTTACAAATAAGTTGTTAAATATACATTTTGGGAAAAATAAACACATTGTATTATAATTATAAAACAATGGGACTTTAACCCGCATCTCCTGATAATCATGGTCAGGATAGTCTAATTGGTATTGACGAATATGGTATAGTGGCTATTTCAGACATCATACTTATGAAAATTAATCAACATAATATATTTACTTTGTATGTCAAGTTTATTATTAGACGCAAAAACACGCCACGGCGACTTCAAACAATTTGACAAAACATACATATCCGTATCTTACTTTATCTACAATTCCAAAATTACACAAAAACAAGCCCATACACGTGCTCTAATTAAAAACAATGAAGCGCTGACACTATCAAACGTCGTTTCCTACGCCGTCCTCATTACGTTGAAAGGTAGAAGTCATATCTTATCTGCCGGAAAACCCATTACATTTCTTGTGTTGCCTCTCCATGTATCCCCGGCGGGCGTAATAATCTGCATTGTCGGTAACACAGACTGTGTTTTTTCATTGCTCACAAAAACCACGAGCCACCGCCGTCGGCGCAAACGTTTGATACCACGTGTTATTACATATAAACAATTTTTTTTGAAACACACGATATATTTGGGAACGGTTGCAACAGTTGCGCTCACGCTGGCTGTATTATCTTATCTGATTTACTGTCGGACATTAAAAGCGTACCGTTTAATTCGCGGAACATTTTTCGTCTTCAATGGAGGAACGAGAGAATAATCCTTTTGCCGATCGATAGCTTACAATAGAAAGGTTGGAATGGAGAGATTAAAAAAATTGCGGAACTATACGGAGCGATTACGGGAGATCGGCCGGTTCCGCAGCGGATGACCGCTGCCGGTGGCCGCAACATAATATTACCTCTGTGCCTGCGCTCGCTCTATCTTTTGTGCGCGGAGCACTGCATTTGATCCAATTTGCCAATACAATCGGATCTCGGGTATTGCAATGGCATTATCTCTCTGGGGCCGCGGTCTCTAATGCGCTCGACTAAGAACTTTCGTTCGCTTCTGCCGCCTACCGGTCCATGTAACGACCTCTTTCCTTTGCTTGAGAATTTGTGTAACCGTCATTTTGATAGTATGGATTTTTGTTTGTGTGAAAGTGAAGATAAATGAATGAGTAATACGCATATTACTAACGTGTTAGGAGTGTATAGTGTATCTTATCTAATTATAGAATATATTTGTTTACTATGGGTGGACAGGGAGATCCATAGGGAATACTCGTGCCCCAGCAGTGGGGATATAGATAAGTTGCGTGTTTTTTTTAAATGAAAGGTGCCAAGCCTTCATGGTCAGTTCATCGTCCAAATTACTCAACTACTGAGAAACTATATAGCTATATTGTCATCATTAACTTTGACGAATAGCCAGGCATAATTAAAACCTTTATCTACCTCAAACTAAAATCTAGTATAATATTATGTACCACCCGCTAGGAAACAAAGGTAGGGCCTATTGGACTGACTGGAAACTTGGATTTTTACTATTCTGGAATTCTTACCCTCATCTGTCACGAAAAGAAAAATCTATTTCTTAAAGATATAAAATACTTGCATAACAGTAGCAACCTGCCCTCCAACCGCCTAACTCTATCGACATCGCTCTCGCTATCGCGCTCTATAGTTTATGGCGTCATTTTGTAATTTCTAAAGCGATATGAAAGCATTAAGAAAGCAATATCGAAAGCTATAGCCTATAGCTTTCGATATTGCTTTTATATAGCTTTCGAAATGGCAAGATTACGCCATAAACTATAGAGCGCGATAGCGAGAGCGATATCAATAGAGTTAGGCGGTAGGCCCCCTGCTCGGTAGCGCCTTCATAGATTACAAACGTGATTTAACTCACTATATATTATTGTAACACTCCATCGGCAATGTATTTTACTTCGTTTATAAATCTCTAACACAACGAAACATTCCGTCCGAATAAAGAGAGATATCTCAGAAAATCCAGTTAAAGGGCCGGGTAAGCCGTCCAGAAAAACGTTAAAATGTAGATCCCTTAAAAGCCGCCTACATGCATAATAATTTGAAATCCAATCGCGCGGCCCCCACCGCCCAGGGAAATCCTCCAAGGTGAGAGGGCGCTGGACAGTGGAAAATCTTTCCCCTGCCCCCTGATAAGATTGTCCAGTGCAACTCCCATAACGCAGAGGGATTGTAAACTTCTGCGAACCGAAACCGTACACGCGATCCTGTGGGATCAATACGTCCGGAAATATAATATCTGGATAGTTCGCGCTCGACTTGAGAACTGAGTTTTTGTAACGTATTTTTTCGTCCCTTCTTTATTAGTTTAGCGCCAATTTCGTTTTAGGTTGAGAGCTCGCCCGTGGAATTGGGATTTAAGTTTCAACTTTTGTGATGTGAATTAAACACGTTGGTGCTGACAGATAAAATAAACATGTTACTGTTAAAAAGTTATATTAATGTGATGTCATATTATCTTGTTTAACTATGTAGTTTTTCGAAATTTTTATTTTCTGGTTATAAAATGGTTTTGCTATGAATTCGCTTTTAAATAGTACAGACGCCTGCACTTCAACCTATCCAAAATTTATTCAATACATTTTCAACCTTAAGGCATAATGTTCAAAGTCTATTGAAGATATTTGACAGTATGTAGTAGGTTGATGTGCAGGCGTGTGTACCTAGAACTTTAACTGGTGATTAAAGTATGACTTATAAAGTTTGTCTTGCTATTGTTATTCTTATTATTAAATTTTGGTCGTTGAACAATTAATTAAAAATTTTATTTTTTTTATTATGTGGTGGTACTTTTTATTTAACGCATTTAAAGAATACTGAACACTAGACAATCTTACCATATGTTGACTGTTTAGTTACAAAAATGCGTTTGTATCGAATCGTTCAAAACAGTCATCAGAAAACGTCGATCCAAAATAACAATACATAAAATCGTTTATTCCAAAAAATACTATAAATACTCTACTCAATAGATACATTAAAAATTTTCCTTTGCCAGTTGGAACGAAACACCCCTTTCCACAAATTCCTCTCATATCTCCTTGTGTTTAGTGACTCGTGTCTATTCAGTGGACTGTCCCATTTGCCTCAAGTTCTTTGCAATGTAATCTTTTCTTAAGATCTGCGAGGTGGCTTTCGTTCGAATGTTCTCCACTGACCTTTTGCTACTGAGCTCTTTCTAAATTCTCGTTGGATACTGCGAAGCTATTTTAATGATACCAAGTGGAACTGCATTACGAGTATAGCTTTCTTTCTGTTTGTTTAAAGTTAAATATTCTTCAAGTAACTATTTTCTTATAAAATTATTATGCTGTTGACCAATAATTAGGAGTCATGTTAAGTACAACTTTGCAACTGTGGTGGTTAAACCTGTATCCATCAACTGTGGCGATGACTTGATTTTAAACATGGAGGCCTTTGTTCAGCAGTGGGACAGTATTTAGGCTACTTTACTTTAAAATGTAGGCACCTATTAATCGTCAACAGCTCAGTAGAACTATTACTTGTTGTATACTTAGGAAATCGTACACGAACTAGAAAGTATCTTAAGAATGCGATTACTACTCTACACGACACAATAATTCTCACAGTACCTACTTATAAGATGAAAATATTAAATAGTAATATTGTAGTACTAAGTAGCATAATATCCCTAATCCCACTGCACATCACCTCATTGCTACAATGATGGGTATTAGTTTCATCACAACGCTCGCCACTCGTAGGTTGTTGATTACAAATCCGATATATGCATCGAAAAATCCAAAATACACTTTGGCCAACCAGGAAATGGAACCCCAGACCTCTGGGTATCGAAGTCTAGGGCTTTACCGCTCGTTTATCGAAGCGACCCCAAGTTTACCCCAAAAGTGGCAAATAGAGTAACAAACATTTTTATTATGTAAATGAACCACTGGTTCGGAATGCAGTAATAAGCAATAAAGTAATAACCCCCAAAAGTATGGTATCACCACGTGTTATAACACCAGAAGTTAGAATACACCAAACTCCCGTCATATTATCTCTGTACACACAACATTGTTATGTCGCCAAGTTGTCACTGTATACCTTAGAGACGTAAATAAGTGGGTTTGCGAATTTTTCCTGGTAAAGTCGAGCGGTTGTTTACACAGAAAGCGGAGTCGTTTACTTTAGGGGAGGGTGGGGGATTGCTAACGTAATTAGCGCAGTCGGTCGGTGGTCGTAGTCGCATCACTTTGCGAACTAAATCTTGGGGAAAAATTGCAGTTCCGACAGTCACGAAATGGGTGGATCGTGTATTTCGCATAATTAAGCGATCTCTGATTTCGCATTCGGCAAATCATTTGGTTTGCCATTCGATATTTCAATGTTCAGCTCGATAATGTAAGAAAGGTTTACTTTTATTAGTTATATGTCAAACCATGCCTTTGATGACTCTAATTTCAATATTCCTTTTCAAACGTGATGAAAACAAATGAAACGTTTTTCAAATATACTTTCAAAAGCCATTTTCAGAAAGCCGTTTGTATTATGACATCCGACTCAAAGTAATCCAAGACTTTCAAATAAAGTGTAATACCCCAAAATCCTTACGTGATTCACTTTTGCACTGATAACAAAAGGGGGAACTTTATTTCAATGCAAGAGAGAGACATTCGATTATATCCTCGAACGTTTCTAATTTCCTGGTAGCTGAATGTGGTTAACGCAATTTCCGAGACTGAGGTACTACCCTGGGACCGAGCGGCCCGCATCTCAGTCCGTTATCGTTAAATCAAATAAAAAGATTCCTTCGAATTACACGATTGAGATGATTGTCAATACGTACGAAAAGACATGTTTCTCTTTTTTTATTACGGACGCGGTTTCTTTTTGTGGGCTGAAATGCCTTTAATTGAGGCTATTTGACGATTTTCTTGAACTTGACGGGGAAAGGAAAATATATGTCTGTAAAATAAAATGTGGCTTTGTGTAGTATGAGGACGTTTGTACTATTGGAACTCCTCGTTTCTTCCTTGTAGTCAAATAATTGCTTTCTTTGCTCCCAATTAGATATATCCGAAGAAATGGGTAGACTACTCCGTATGAACAAATGTCTATGCAGTGTTTTAATTGAATGTATCAAAAAGTTTTTTTTTATGGATAAAGAAGGGACACGGTCAAAGAGTTCCACAGAGCACTCGCCGTGGTATAAGCGATAGAAGACGCTGAGTGACGCTATATCTCTACGCAATTGTAGGGGTTCGCGAGTATTAGTGACCTCTGCATTGCCGATAATGCGTACAGCGCAACGCTGCAATCTGTCTAAGGCATCGAGAAGGTACTCCACGCAAGACCGTACCTGTGTCTTGTACAAAAGACACAACTGTTCAGGCGTAAAGAATCGCCGCACTCTGTTCAGGACACCGAGTTTTCGTGAGACTGTTTTGATCACGGCTTCGATTTAGTCCTTTTGATTTAGGTCGCAGCGAATCGTCATACCGAGCATGTTGATATTATTCTGCTGGCTTAGAGATGTGCCCTAAAGAGTTGGAAGGGGAAGGAATGGTGACTTTTTGGTCGTAAACGCACATACCTGTGTTTTCTTAGCATTGAACTCAACAAGATTATTGGAGCCCCAATTAGATATGATATATATCTATCCAATTAGATATGAGTATATATCTATGTCATGTAATATACGTACCTTTATCATCATCATCAATCTATATTAGTCTGCTGCGTGACATGGGCCTCTCCAAGTGCAAGCTACTTACATACCTGTAAACATACTATTAACCAAATCAATCAAAACACAATAGTCTAGGAAAAACACTGTTTGCAATTGTTGCTAGTCAAATTTTTATTTAGCAAAGGCATTAAAGAAAACAAATTTGCCTTGCCTCCAGACAACAAAAAGATAATGTGTTTTAGCAAATCCACGACGAACGGATTTAACGTTACCCTCGGAAACAATCCATCCAAATGATGACATAGTATGTTTATTTTATTAAGACCAAAACGGTGGAATAACTCGCGAGACGAAACGTCTTAATACTTCCATTCCAGCATCCCGAGTCCCAGATATTGACATTGCCAAGAATAAGAGAAGAAAAAAAGGATAAATATTTGACAGTTCGCAGTACTGTAGGAAAATTCCCTACTCTGAATGATTGACAATATATGTGGGCCGTTTTTCGGGGCTTTCTCTCTAACGCAACGTTACAACTGATTTTTGTATAATGTACCTTTAAAGGATGGAAAGAAGAAATGCCTTATAGAGGGGAACCACCGTCAATGCTAAAAATAGCAAGTTATTCCTCGAATAAGACTTTAGAGGGTACGAGTACTAGTATCTGTTTCTTAGAATTCTGTTTGAGACTGTAATAGAACGAGCTTTGATTCAAAAATTTTTTTTGTATGTTGCTCAATAAATATGATCAAATCTATCTTAGTAAATTTTTGTATCTAATTATAAGATTTAATTGTTTTAATGCTTACTTTTAGCTTATCTCGAAATATTTTTAAGTATTATTAACAATATTTCGAGTTTAAGTTGTAAAGGTAATCAATTTGTGTTCTTTCATCAATTCTTATATTATGCGTTACTGTTTGGTATTACGATGCTGATTTTATTATGTCTATTCATTTGTCAAATTAAGATTTTTCTCTTTGCTGTTTTCTTATGTTAGGACGCAGTTAACTTTTAAACGGCACATACTCAAGACATTATTTATTCGTCAACAGAAAAAGTAGTAAATACTTTAAAGTTAACATGTATTTGGTAAATCTTAAATAGAACCTGGTCCTTGCTGTCAGACAATAAAAAGCAATTGTACACTGTACATAATTAGAACATTAACTATAATGACTCTATCAGTGCATAAATCAGGGGCAGTGTTGTTGTTTTCTTTTTTAAAAAGCAAACGTCCACAGCATATATTTAAAACGGTAACTACATGACAACTCTGTCAGTGCATAACTCAGGTGGTGCGTCGCGCTGTTTTCTTTCTTAATTCAATTAGCGAGTTTCCGCGGGCGCGGCCGCCCGCCCATGCACCTGTAACCATTTTAATTTTCCAATTCACTCAACTCAATCGACTGGCACCGAACTCACCCATTTATCATTAGCTTCATTTATTTTTGCGCCTTCAAGAAGATATGATTTATCACGCCAAGGCTACGTAGGTTTGTTTTTGCGCCGCGAAGATATTAATCGTATCGTGTGCCACCCGTCGTTTGTTTTCGTTACACTGGCAACAGCCATTAATTATCAATGAACGTCCGGCCGTCGTATGATGAAGGTACCAAAATGTCCTCGGCTTTCACAGGTGACAAGGCTACTCGCTATCAACCCTTTTTAAGCCTTCGCATTTAACGCGGAGTGTCCAATGTCATAAAAGTGTCCGATTTGGGTACGTGCCGCGGACGTTAAATTTACGATTAAATTGTTCCAAACGATCCTCTTTCCTGTAATAAAAAATAAAGATCTCATAATGCGTTATGTAGGCGCACGTTAAAATAATAAGAACCTGGATAAGCGGCGCTGCTTTGCGTTCGGTGTTTTGTAAACGTTTTTGCGTCGCTTTAATATTATGAGGCGTTTATCCCGTTATGACGTTATTTTGTTTGATGCCCTCTATCGTATTGGTAATCCTTTCGGCTTCTACCGAGGGGCACGCTTTGCTGAGTGGGGAAGTAGGCACTCGTACTCGCAGCTTCTTTGCACGCGTAAGAATGTACACACTGTGACGTCACTGCTCATTGTATATTCTTACAGCGTAGGCACAAGCGTAGGGTTGCGTTTAAGCATTAACTAGTTGTAATATGTGAGCGCACTTGTGAATGTTAATCTATTCAGGAAACAGTAATTGTATGTAAATTTTTTGAATGAAAGTAAGTAGGCTTATTAGCCTGTCAACGGCCGTTTTTTAAATGAAAATAATTCCGTGTAAGCTTGCTTTACTTTTACCATTGTGTTAGTTAAATAGTAATCGGAAAGTTATGTGTATCATAACATGTTATAGAAAATATTTTAATTGTGTACCTCGTATTCTATATTCTATATCTCCTATTTTATAACGGGCACCATTATGTCTCAGTGTCCTGATAGTGACGTTGGGACAATGGCGAAAAAGTCAGAATCAGGGCGACGGTAGACTTATAAAAAATAACAGAATTAAAGCCCAGTTCGCAGACTCAGTTTTATAAAAACATCTACAGGACGTTTAGCTACACACGATGAATGCATAAAGTAACGGTTACCTTTGGAAATTTGGCTTACAACTTTGCATCAGAAGTGAAGGCCGATGTGTCAGTGAGCGAAAATTGTTTTCTAATTTCTCGTTAGCCGCTACTGCCATCTGGCGGCCGACATATTGATAGATGGCGGCGTTTACCGGCTGATTGATCGAAACTTCAGCGTCAGCCTCCCATCATTCTACGGTCTTAACGATATTCAGTAATATTTACAAAGATTATAAATTAAGAATAAAATTTTGAATGGGAACAAAAGAGAGCTTAACCAAATGTAACATAATTATGTATAGTAGTTTTTGGTGATGTTGCTTACCAAGTTACGTAAAGTGCGCTTTCGGCTTATGCCTTATTGTCATTACCTACCATCAGGTAAGATTTTAACCAAGTAGGGGAACTTGGTGGTATGGAATAATAAAAAAACTGGAACAGTATGGTGCCTTATTGCCCAACCTCCTTTCTTTTTTTACGCTCTACTCAGAGAAGTGTGTTGTGGCAAGTCAGCTTTTCGTCATTCAACGGTCATTACTACATTCAGTAATATTGACAAAGATTTCAAATTAAAAATAAATTTTGAATGGATACAAAAGATAATCTATATTAATTATGAGAATTATGATTATTCCAACTAAGTCTAAATTCATCCAAATGGTGGTTTTTGTTCGGTAGCCGAACAAATAGGTGCTCAGGTTGAATGCGAGTAATCGTGGTTCAATGAATAATATGTTAATAGCGCATTAATAAAATTATTAAAATATACCAAAACAAAATAGTTGATTGAATAATTGAATAGTTGAGCCTCCCAATATTAATAATAACAAATATTTGAACTGTAGGTGATCGATCAATTCTTGTAATGAAAACGTGAGCATTATACATAGTAGCTATACATTTTAACGAATATACATTTTATGTACTGTCCTTGTTCCTGTGCATTACTTTATGTTCAAATGTTTTTCAATCTCAATACAAATATTGTGTTATCTAAAGCTTTTATTATATAAAACATAAAAATTAAAACGACTCTCGAATATGATCTCATCTCGAGTTGTGCGTAGTTAACGGAATTGATGACATCGCTCCACACTGTTCCAAACAATTAATTATAAAGTTTAACCCTTAAATCATCACAGCTAATCATCAATGTATCCGAGACCCAAATTGTATTCGATAGATGAAATTGGAAAGTTGGCTTTAATTGAAGATTCTGGGCGAAGGGTCACGTGATCGCAATTTCAGGGATTAATGATGCGAGCATAATTCAACTAAGGAAGGAGACGACAGCATCGTCGCTCTCACGCACCCATTCCCCTAACTATTCTGGAACGTTCGAGAAATACTTGTTTGAATAATTTTAAAGCAAAGGTCGTGATTAAAATAATTAATATCTCTGGGATGAGGTGACAGCTGAATGAAGATAAAATAGATAGATAACACTTCAGTGCGACGACGCTATAAAAACATATAAGAAATACGAAGTTACACCTTATCGCTTTAAAGAGTCCTCGTCCTGACCACTAACTAGTACATAAACACTTCATAAAAAAGATAGTACTGAAGTTTAAGGATAGTTAATACAATCTAGGTACAATTGTGGCTCAAACTCATTCTGCGGTTTTATTTTATCCATCTATTTTTTACGCCTTACGCAGTCCTGAAACTCAACAGGGGGGGGGAGGGGGGGGGGAAGGATTCAACTTAAAAACTCCAGCACTTTCTCCCTTTCCACCAGGGATTTTGCTGATTGGCTCAGATGGCATTTTCATCTTCACCTGGCTTTTTGGAGGCGTCAAGAAACTTAAAGGGTTTCTCAAGCGTTGTGAAACGAATCACCGTCAGCGGTTTTCTAGAGGGAAAGGCATCACGCACTCGTGCGTGTCCCCGTGCCCTACTAGATTCTCCGAGGGGTTCAGATCGGATCGGAGTTCCACCAGAGTGAACCAAAACCGCACTAGGCAATCGCCAAAGGTCAGAAGCCAGCAGTGAGACGTTTATAGACTTGTATAGGTACATGTGTGCAGATGTTGCAGGTTTGAATTTCCATGTCTACGAGCTACACTATTCAAACTCAACACACCAACACAAATTTCCAAATCAAAATCTAGTAGCAAATCCAACTATTCATTTATCTGCAAGCTCTTTGAATCAGTAGTTCGGTTCGGGTGCATTAAGCCGATGCCAAATAAGTCTTTGAAGTTAAACTTTGATTCCACGGTTCGCGATCATAGCAGGTCGCTTGTTGGAATAGAACGTGACAGTATTGGTTCAGAGCGATGAATATATATATGCATAAGGAAACAGTGACCATATATGGTACAGGTTTGGTAGTTTTTGTAAGTAGATATGACGACGGTAATAGTGTAACGTAAAGTTTATATTTATCAGTTTATAAACTAGATGTCACTGTTTTTATCATTGAGTGTTTAACTTGTTGCTCGTGATTGTCAAAATAATTAAAACTTTTAATATGTTTTTATAAAAACTTGTATTTATAATGCTGTTGGTATTTATCTTGGAGAGGCCTATGTCCAGCAGTGGACTAGTATAGAAGGATGAAGATGATGATGATGATATTTATCTATAAGTATGACCTTTTGAATTTACACAAGAGTAAATACATTCATTAAAACGAAACCTTAGCTCAAAGATTTAAATACATCTAAACATCAGATTTCTATTTATTTATTTATTTATTTATTTCTATAGGTACACAAACAGATTACGATCAATGCATGAGTACAGTAACATATTCGGTTAACCTTACTAGCTAGACGGTAATCCAAAAGGAGTGTACACAGCATGACATTTTGGGTACAATTTGAAACGCAACAATGCTGGTCCTAAATGAAGTTATAGTTAAAACAATAATAATAATACAAAAAAGATTAAACAATGTAAGTTGTTATAGTTTTGGGGTACGCGAATATAGTGCTAGTATTAGATTATGTATCTAAATGGCATAAAAAAATCACTTGACAAATACAAATATATAGACAAACTCAATGTTCAGATTTCGCACAGCATTTTCAGTATCCAAAACCCGAAAACGTGAACGAACGTAACAATAACTCTAAGGAGGCTAATCTCCTAACGCTTTCACACACAAGTGGCCTGAAATTCGGTAAGAACAAAAGCAAATTAACGTTCATATGGCGAAACGCGTGGGAGCCTTGCAGGTGATGCTGTGCTACTTTATTTACTTGTAAAATACATAAGCTGTACATAAGATACGCTACACAAAAGCCGTTCTACTGGAAGTTGTCGAATAATCCTTCACTTTTATTTTACTTAACGTTAAGTTATTCCGCTAAATTGTTTTTTTATTTAAAGCACTTGGCCTTCATAACACCTGATTAACAGTGATGAAAAGGCCGAATGTGAAAGCGCATTTCACCCGGAATCTTTAATCACTGAGACTACCCTCCAACTATCGAGACAGAGACAAAAATGCTTCTAACATTGACATTGACATTATGGCGACATAAGATAAGATGGTGGTAGCTAGCCAGGCGGACCTAAACAAGTCCGACCATCGACCAATCTGAGTACAGACATATACCCTCTGTGGCCACGTTTAACAGAATTTAACGCCAGCCCCTTAGGTATAGGAGTCAGTATGCGATAACGGCTGATGCAACTGGACCGAAACGTCGGGTACTTAAAAAGTACCTAAGATGGAGGTACCAAGGGGTATGCGATAAATCCCGTTAAGCTTTTAGTAAAGTATTTACAAAACAGACGGGATACAATATAAATATAGAGAATACAAGAATATGTATAGACTAGTGTCAACTTCTGTAGTGTAATGTACGAACACTTTATCAAATAAGAGACGACTCTTATTTGATAAAGTATTCAATGAAAATGGCACAGGATCAATGAGTATAAGCAATGGCAGTAGAAATTTTAAATCTGACATTGCTCCAAAAGCTCAACTGCAGATACGTCAGCAGCGAAGGAGCCTGTTAAAGAAAAGCAAGGTATTAACTTAACGTTATATTTAATGAGCTTTGTATTTTTGTTTTTAAAAAAAAAGTAAAAAATAAACGTTTTATTCAGAATTCAAATGGGAATTCGAGGCAGGTTCTCTTTGTAAAGTACAATTTTAGTTAATAGCAAATATAGCATTGTGAAATTACAATAAAAAAAATAACACATTTTTCATTCAAACACTTAGCGCTAAATACTATTAAAATACTAAGTATTAAAATACTTCTCTTTTTTTTTTGTAAAAATAAACCAACTTCGTCAGTGACAAATCAAGCATTAGAACCATACAAACTTCCTTATATTCGAAGAAAGATTAGTAAGTAATATTGGAGGCACTGTTGCCTCCATCCGTAGTATGCGTAATAGGACACTCGTTCGAGCGTAAGTTGTCGAATGAGGATTTATTTTATCCGCGAAACGATGCTACTGCCTTACGCTCGTATGTATTTTTGTGCCATTGTTTTATCAATAAAGGCTCTTATGGTAATATAACGAGACTTTTTACCTCGTTCCACAAATCCTTGAGTGTTTTGTTATGTATATGTTATTGTAATCAATAGATAATCGAAATCTTCAGTGGGTACGACTCAGTGAAAGCCTACAAAGTCGTGCCCTGGCGCTGTAAGTAATTGCCGGTCTACGCCGTAGACCGACCGTAGCACGTAGCACGTAGAACAAGCTACGAGATGTAGCCGCAGTGCGTTACGGGGTCTCATATATAAATCTACAGACCGGTAGCATGCGGATTAGTCGGTTTCCCCTACAAGTCCTTTGGCGCTATTAATATAAAGCGTGCTAAAAGTTATATTTGTCGTGGAAATTTCCGAATTTGAATTATATTAGAAACATTTGTGTATAACTATTAATGTGTTTAGTGGAAACTGAAACTGTGAACTTGGTCCTGTTAGAACGATGCCTAATAGTTAACTTTAATTTTATATTTAAGTCGTTGGTTGCGTTGAATGGTCACTTACTACTACTTTACTCAACGAAGCAGTGCCCTTCAATACTAGACCATTTTCCCTATAGTCCACATGTCAAAATCAGGACATTGAGACACGATTATGGACGATTTAAAATAGCAGAATCGAGACCCTTTGGTCTTGTTTTATAAGAAAGAAATCCAGTAAAGTTAAATTACTGGTCATTCGGACGGGCTTAGTTACAGACTTTAGGAGAGCGGTGCGGTCACTATGGCACCGCTGCCGTCGAGAATGGTCAATACAAATGTATGCATTTTCTCTTTATAGTCCAGTTTACGGCGTTAAAATCAAAATCGCGCTATTCATGCGTATGGTGTTGCAAGCGTCTATAGACTGCGTTGACTGATACCATCAGCTGACGTCAGCTCGTCTATCTCCTCAGACAAATTAAAACTCTTTCTCGTATTAAAGTTTCATTGACATTAGGTCGTTGACTTCGCTCAACACTCGAATGAAATTGTTATTTTACACCGAAACACTTATCTCCAATGAGACGGCGGTCGCAGCAGTGATCTTGGGGCCGCTCAGTTATTATTTACACTCGTCTGGTTCCAACTTTGAAGCGCCCGGTTTCAGTCAGGACGTCTTTACCGACCACGTTAATGAGCACCGCTTAGATGTACAGTCAACTGCAATATTATGAATGCTTTTTAGGGATTCGGTTAACCTTTAATGCTGAGAAAATAAGGCTGCAGTTTTTATTAGTGTAACATGTTGTTGTCTTGGACTGTACTTCGACTTGTAGATCCACTGGTCTCTTGGCTAGATCACTGGTCTAATTATGCCGGTTTTGAAAGTCAGTGGAGGGTACATATTAGCTTGGCTAACTGGCTAGCCACAACAATGTTATCTATTATATCTGTTCAACCATAACCATGCCCATACCTTACCATAACCATATCAACACATTAGTAGCAATGTAACTGTTAGTAACATTATAACAGGATTTAATTAGGTACCTTTCGAAACCAATTAATATATTTTATATTGTACTAAATTTATTCAGTACAGCCATTTTAAACCACTTTGTGTAGTTAGATTTGTGACACTACTGTTATCTACGTCGACCAAAAAAATTAAGTACTAGATGTGACATGTGTTTATCGCGGCTACTTTCATATATTTTTAAATATGCAAGGTAATTTAATTTGTCTAAGTAATCGACGTGCTTTAGGATACAATCCCAATCGGATAAACTATTTAACTTTGGCGTAAATAAGTACCTACAGGGCTCACAATTCGGCAACACTATAACCGTAGAAAGGGTCAATGAGAAGGAACTTAGCCGTAATCCCGGATTCAAACGTAATAGCTCGTGTTCAAACACCGATAAAGCTCTAGAATACAGCTAAATGAAGTAAGGGAGCATTCAAAATGTTAATATCGCCCTGGCCCAATCCCGGGGCCATCTGATGTAACAACAGTGAGGGAACTGTGGTTTCGTGTAATTCGAGACTCGTTATTTAATGATATCGAATAGAGCTAAGTGCAAGTTGGAGCAATTTGAAGAGGGAATTAATGACAAATTATGTTTTAATTATTTTTATTACTTATTTTATTAGTTTTAGTTTAGGGTGCTTTTAATAGGAGTACAATAGTACAGGTTAGCTTATAAATAAGGAGAGAATTTATCCAAAAGTTTTTTTTTTATATCTTGCGGGTAAGTACAGTGGCTTCATCTCACTTGATGTTAAGTGTTGGTAAGACCAATGGTGGAAGCACTCTTCACCCTGAATCCTCAAACTAAGCACTCGCTATATTATCTCTAGTTGCCGAAACACAACAATCCATCGAACATTGATGTTATAGCGACATATTTTATTTAAGTAAGTGTTGCTTGTAGAAAAATAGCAGAGCTAGATGTTAGAAATTGATTAACATTACTATAACACCAATGCTCACTGTCAACCATGATGCTTTCACAAAATGAGCAATTCATGAAACTGATTGTTTTTCAATTGGTGTAGTTATTGTAAGTAGTTAATCGCATTACACTTGCGTGAGTTTATTTATAGAATGAATTTAAACGAATCAGTTAATACCAATTGCATTCTGATTCATCGTGCTAATTAAGTAAATTAACTTTGAATATGCATGTTCACGGGCTACTACAAGCGAAATGTAAATTTTGTATCACATTACGTACTAACGAAAAATTCAATCAAATAAGTTACGCACTAAAATAGTACTCTGAAACTCGATAGCTATTATTATGATAGTTTTGCAATATTAATTGTTAATTCATTGATAACCTTATACGCGATCTCGTTACAGGAAGCGTCTGTAGCAGGCGTAGATTACCTCTGTCAGTCTACATTATAATTTTAATGGCGCCGCATTCCGTAACACGAGACTGTTTTGTATTAACATTTCAAATAACTACGCCGCACACAGCACGAATAAAGTTTGGATAATCAGTGATGGGGCTCATTTAAATACGCACAACTTCGTAAAGAGATCTCGCGCCGAACTACAGCGGCATTGTTCTCTATATTTTACATTCACATTAGACGAGCGAAAATTTCGTCTCGTCCTGATTTACGATCGGCCCCCGCGAAAGGAGCGTCTAACTGCCAGATTATTTATCACACGTCTAAAGCTGCGGTTGGAAAAGCGCCTAGCCAGCGATTTGTTTATGCTAAACAAAGTGCAACTGAACTACAGAGGCGCGGGCGGCGCGGGCGGCGCACACTCAAAAATAATTTGCATATTTAAATAAAGAAGCGACGCGACTCGCCCTAATCCAGCGGCCGTCATAAACTTGTTAACTCTGATTAGCCGTCCGCCGTCATTATTTTTGTAGATAAATCAAGGCGGGCGAGGCGTGTCCCTTATTAATAACTCGGCGCGAAGCGAAAGAGTTAACGACGTTCCGACACGATTGTTACTAAACCGACGGAATTTTAATTCGTCTCAGAGTTTATTAAGTGCGTAAAGTTTGTGCGGAGTCTCAGAGAGCAGTAAATTAAGTGAATTCGCTTGTAGGTTCGGTTGGGCAGTAGCGGTGGGCGGCCTAGATCATTTGTATTTTCATAATTATTGAACAGTGTCGAGACATGCGATCTCAATGGTTAAAATAAAATGTTGCTATGGCTAACTAACTTCCCACCGCGGCGTTGGCAGCGATAAATTCGGTATGTGACAGTACAAACTCCCGAAGGAATAATATTGTTCCTACCTGTATTATCCAGGATAATTACATTTACCTGTATACAAAGTTTTCATCAACTTTCAGTTGTTTAGCTTGATGGCTGGACAAATAAATAGACAATAATAATAATAATAGACTTTGTTTAATTTTTTAACTTTGTTAGTCTTTCATAATGAATAATATTTTTTTATTGTACCATTTTGAAATATATGGTTATTTTTAATTATAATTTAAGATGTTTTAACTTGTGTCTTATCGATTACGTACTTTGTTTCAGGTAAGTCAGCACTGATTGCGCCACTGGTAACGCAAATTTTATCCGCTCATAAGCGCAATTTGAATTTGGTATTCTAAGATACAGGGACCTGCATAAAAAGGCAGGTAGTAAAATGGAGTGAAATGAGTGAGACCCGTAAAACTCTTTTCATACAATATTCAATAGAAAATATTTTATTATACCGAGATTTCCACAATTTGCCGATAAATTTATGCTATATCTCCGGTTTTATATCCTACTGTAGAGCAAATTTGTTTCTTTTTCACGTGATTCAGTTATAAATCTAGCGGGGTGCGTACGTTCCTTTGGTTTCGAATCTATTTTATGACCGCACATGCCGAAGGTTAACCAATAAAACCTTTTAACAGCCGTAACTATTTCGTTATAAGTTCCGAGTGCGCAATAAAAACGGCGAAACAGAAATAAATCTATGGGCACAATGCGCGGTGGGCAGCGTCTCGCAAGGAATCAATCTGGGGCCCCCGCTTTAATCGCTCCAATTTAAGTTTTTCCTTTCTTGACGGAACAAATTGATGGAAATAGTTGAACGTTAAATATTGCGAGTCGCGGAGGCGGGTAGTGTACAAACTTCCTCTAACGCGTTTACGGCGGGCCAATAAATCTCGACCACTTTGTGCAAGCGTTTCCTTCAACATCTTTAGCCATGAACGGCACGTGCGCTGTTATCTGTATTTTTGTAATGAGCGGCGCGTGGAAAAAAAAACTGTTTGCATCTTAACTTGGAGAGACAAAACAAAAGAACTTTAAACAATTTTGTGTCTCTGGAGCGTTGCGCTCGACATCATCATTCTTATTCAGTTATTCGCCCACAACGCTTTATCTCTTCGAAAACGCGTCCCTGAATTAGAAATAAGCCGTCATCCTTGTGTCGGAGACAAGCTTCATTCCGTAAACTAACCCAAAGATAAATTATTCGGGCGCATTTCTCATCACGATCCATTCTTTTCGCCGTCGACAAAGCGTCAGTGAATCCTTGGGACATATGAGCGGACTTATCCACGGAATAAAATGAACTCTGCTACAATTGGTAAGTAACGGCCACGATGCGCTTACCTACAACATGACAATGCACTAACTGCTAGAACAATTTCTATTGTTGTGAGAAGTTCAATATTAAAGTTTTACTAGTATCTTACAGGATAGAGAATTCTTTTAAGTAATGAGCCCGTAAATTCTTTCCTCGTACAATGTTTTGTTCTATGTTATATTTATTATAAAGAAAGATTAAATTCAATTTAAATGGTCGTTCATTTATGAAACTCGAAAGATAAAAATATAGGTATTAACTTAACCGCTCATATGCGGTGAGCACTAATTAGTGCCCTAAATATTTAAAATTCTATTGTATCTGTATTCACAGCAGACGATGGACTAATTATGACATATCATATTTTTAGCTAAAAACAGTCACAATATCCAATAATATAATATGTAATTTTCTTAAAGTTAAAGTGTGTCAACGCGATTGGAATGTTTGAACTGTAATAAAAGTTACTAGTTAAATAAAAATTTATCGCTTTGCTTAAAACCAAATCCCGTTATATCTAATGGTTATGTATGTAGTGAGTGGATTCTCTCGGTTTGTGAATAACACCCGGCCAAAAGTACAAGGAGCTAAGGACATATGAATCACGGCTGATAAGCGTTGCGCAGATTTGCAGCATCGCACCGTTCATTCTGCTCGCTCTTGCCAAGTTTCCTAGCCCACACATTTGCATGTGGCCATATTATTATGGCTTCTAATGTGTGCAGCTTTTGTCTGCTGTTAAAGTAAGTAATAATAATAAAATCTTTATTGAAATACATTTACATCTATTGTTTACAAAGAGCTCTAAACTAATAATCTAAAATACATTAAATGCTGTTGCCTAAGCTAGGTAAACCCGGTTTTTCAAGCGAATGTGGGCTTAGTCTAAGCTTAATATAAATCAAAACATAAATTAATATAACAGTTTATACGCTAAGTTACAATCTAATATAAAGACTTAAATAAAATAATTATGAGTTAATACACACAGAAATAAATAAACAAAAAAAAAATTAGTTAACAACGGTCAATAACCCCTCCGTATCGTCGTAGGTAAATTTTTGTGGTTCTTCCTGTACAATCTTTTTGCAGTTGATAGTGTTTAATGGATAAATATAACACTTACTGCCGTACTCAGAGACGTCAATTAAGTTTTAATAACAATTAAGTATCTTGCTGTCACTTTCTTATGTATAGTGCTAAATAGAGAAGGAAAGACATTTAATTGTCATTAAACTTAATTGACGTCTCTGAGTATGGCAGTTAGCATTTATCCTGTTGTACAGAAAGGGTCCTAAGAATATAAAGAACCTTGATGAGAAAGCGCATTTTGTACATTTGAGATAATATAAATAAATATAATATAAACAAATAATAAATGAGACAACATCACATACATTGTTCTGATCCCAAGGTAAGTAGCTAAAGCACTCATTTAATGGAAATCAGAAACAACGACGGCACCACAACCACCCAGACCCGACACAATATCGAAAAGTTCGTTTTCGACACTGACCCGACCGGGAATCGAACCCGGGACCTCAGAGTTAGCGCCTCCTAAATTCCGGCGTGCAAGCCACTCGGCTACGGAGGTCGTCAAATAATATAATTGCAAACAATGTCCTTCCTTCTTTTATTAGTAATTTCAGTGCTGTAAAGAAGAGCCGTGTGCTGTTTAAGTATCGTGCTTTTTATAAATAATTGCCGAACTGTTACAGGATTCATATAAAAGATGAGTAGGATATAGAAAAGGACGGAAAGGACGAAAAGCACACCTTTAGGATTGCTCTTTGGGCTCTTTCGACAGTTAGTAACAGGGACTTATACGTACCACCCCATGCAGTGATGCAGTAAGTTAGTATCGACTGACACAAGGCGATGTAAACTTGCATTATTAGTTTGGTATCTGCAATCGTACGAAGTTTTTGAAATACAAACATAAGCTTACGCATTCTGTTACTAAAAACTTCAATATGATAACGGAATGACAGATTCTCATCAATTATTACCCCAAGATACTTTATATTGCGAATACTACAAACGATAGGGCAATTGCAAGACATGTTTGTGTATAAATTACAGCCATGAGCATACAAAGGTCTTCGTGTTGTAAAAGTTGATTTGCTTTTTGGTGATTTGTTGGTGATTTCGAGAATGTGATATATTTAGTTTTATCAGCATTCAGTGTTAACAAATGTTGATTAAGCCAGTTATTAACAACATTGAAGCCTTTTTGTGCATTTTCATATGCCTCGAGCTCCATCGCTGCAGAAAAAAGTAGAGCAGTGTCATCGGCGTACGATAATATTTTACCGCCGCTTAGTTGAAGGTTGCAGAGGTCATTGATGTAAATTAAAAATAAGGTAGGCCCAATTATACTTCCTTGTGGGACACCAAAGGAAGTGTTGCACCTGTCAGCACTGACCACATTGCCTATTTTAACGCATTGGCTACGATCACTTAAATAACTTGTAAACAACTTCAGTTGTTTATCTCTTACACCTATTGTTTCAAGCTTATTTAAAAGAATGGGTATCGAAACAGTATCAAAAGCTTTTGCAAGATCCAGGAATATACCTATTGTTTTATTGCCTTGATCAAGCTCTTGCGCGATATAGTTAGTTAACTGATGAACTGTCTCATCCGTTGATAAATTAGCTCTAAAACCAAACTGATTATTTGACAAGAGCGAATTATTTTCCAAATAATGTACTAATCTGTTGTTTATAATGTTTTCTAAAATTTTTGATATGGAGGAAAGTATCGATATTGGCCTATAATTTGAAATTTGATCTTTACTACCCGATTTATAAACGGGATTAACGACAGAATAGACTATTACCAGTTCAATAGGGATATGACAGCCAACATCTTTTTAAAAATTTGAGAGTGTACAGTGCTAAGCTTATATACTGTCCCACTGGAGGCAAAGGCCTCAATCGCAGAAATCTAATCATTGCTGCAATCGAAGGGTATTGGCAGAATTGGCTGTTAAAGACAATAGCAAACGAATTGCGATTATCATTATTAACTTTCATCAATAAAAAATGTATAGTTTGTTTTAAAAGAGCTGTGCGTTTCGTTTCAAAGATGAAATAAAAATTACGTCGATACTTACAATATTTCAGTAGCACAGAGAGTCGACTAATTGCGCACTCCAACTAGTCGGAGGCCTTCGCTCCGTCACAACCGTACTAAGTCCACGTTTTTATGTTGCCAAGTACCGCCACGCTTCGTTAATCCTAATAAGGAATACTGCCTAATAAGGCTGCGAGAGATAAACATGCCGTTTGCTCCTGTAGGTGTAACTGCTATGACGTCATTCTGACAACTGATGGCATACGGTTACGTTCACAAGTGTGCTTGTTAGAGCGGGCTTGACAAAACATCTTGACGCTGACTTTAATTGAATGTAATAATAAATGTAACGGCAGACATACATGGTATACGGCATCGTCGTAGCCGGGACCCCGCAACGCCACGCGGAGCTGTCACAGAAGCCTAGCGTTTATTTGCATGCTTGCGTTATTGCATATTAACTTGCTTGCATACTTGCCTATTTGCATTAGGAAAATTAAATAAAAAGACAAATCAGGCAGCCTATTGACACTTGTAACACTACGGATACTTGCGCGCAACTGACCGGGAAGCTTTGGTTATTACTCGTATATCTGTTTGGCCAGTAACTTTATTGGAACTCATACATTTCAAACCGAAACCAACTGAAATGCTAATGCTACTTCTGTATCTTACCAGCTACCACTAGCTTTCAGATTTATATTCGGAGGTTGTTAAATAATATTATAAAGTAAACTGCTAATAATGTAAGCTGTAGCAACAACAGAGGTGTCTCACGCCTTGCCGACCCAGTAAAAACCTTTTTGGACAACAAATTGAAAATAACAATAAATATACGTTTTATAATATTTTTGCACACTTTTGGTTTTCAATTAATTTTGTTGTCTCGTCCCTGATATATAGGTTATTTGTTAACGTATACTTCTTTATACGAGTACGAGCAACAAAGCTGTAGGTATCACTCTGTTGTTATACCTCCAAACTGGAAAATAGGTTCAAGTCAGATAAACATGAGAAATGCATTCGCACCAAAATCTTAAGAGGTTGCGGCGATAAATCAGCGTTTGCACAGAGTAAACAGGCAACAGCTCCAATCATTACTCAGACTGCAACAAAAAGCTGTCTAATTGCGATCTTGAAGGACGTGGGTCACTCGTCCCGCGACTCGCAGCACTTAGTCACGTTCGCGTTTTTCTGAACCCCTCCCCTCTTACTCCCCTCTCAGGATCCGCTGGCACGCTTCACTCTATTGCCTATTAATGAGACGGGGCGATACTTCAAATTAATCAACCTCCATGATTTTTATCACTGTTTTGGTACTTGTGAAAATAAATGACAATCTTTGCACCTTCTTCGATTCTTCAAATTGGCTCAAAGAGTTCTCAATTTAAAATATAAGATGCCCTAAATTTAAAACTCCTAACTGTGATTTATTTGATTGAATTGTAATAATTTAATCCAAAATGTTAAGTCACACGAAATATTTTCCTCTAAAGTTTCAATCCCAATTAAATTTCAAAAAATAAATTACAGTTAGTCATGCGTATGGCGTGTATAAGAAGCCTGTTCTGCCTTTCTTATAGAGCAGTAATCTAAATAGGAGCAATACCGATTGATTTATTTTGAGTGCTACATAAAAACACATGCTGCATAGACAAATTCTGAAAGCTGAGTAAATTGTTTGGGGAAAAAGAGATTTCCTGACAAAAACTTTGATTTATAAAATTTGGCAACGGGAATCAAAACTTTTATTTTATAAAACGCCAATGACCGGCTATCGGTCAGATAGAGCAATTTCCTAAGGGTTTTTTTGTTCGACGGTGTCCACAAGCAAGAAGATCATTCGAATGGTAAGTGTTAATTAATGGTCATGGCAGCCTGTTGACGCTTACTACCATATCTTTACACCTTTTATACTGGAACAAAGCACTGGAAAGACCTCACTTCAATTTCATAGCTATATCTGCAGCAAACAACACTGATAAGTAGCAGTTTCTACTTTACTAAGTTAAAGGCAGGTTATTAGATGGGCGACCAAAAGTTTTTTATTTCGAACTCCTCCGTGCTTCCGAAGGCACGTAAAGCTATTGGTCCTAGCTGCATAAGCAGTCGTTAACAAACATCATTCCGCATTGGGCCCGCGTGGTGGTTCATGGCTTATTCTCTCTATACATCCATAGGTAAGGCTCGTGCCCCAGCAGTGGGAACATGAAATGAGCTTGTTATGTGTGATGGAAATTAAACAGTACGAGGTCCTGTAAAGTTACTGAGTATCGAAAGATAACTAAATTTGCCTAAGGGTCGGAAACGTGCATTTTATACCCAAAGTGATATTTATGTCAGTAAGCTGCGGTGATTGCATGCCTTTGAAGGCTATACAAAAGAACAGATCACCTTACAAAAGTATTCTAATGATTTTGCTCATGACCTACCACAAAACATGTTAATGTACTTTAATCGATTTTCATTGACCCTCACTCCCACACACATAGATACTTATAAGTATATATATATTATTATAAATACTTATTATTATTATATACTTACATATATATTTACAAACATCCTCTACACGAACACTCACACGCACATACTCACATAGGTTGACTGTTTCTCATATATTTCGATCTGTTTTTCTTCTGATCATAATTATTTTGTTATGAACTATATTCAAATAAATAGTTAGTATTTGCAGGGAGGGCCTGGCGACCTGTGGGCTACCGGTTTCCTTTTTTACTGAAACCTTTAACAGGAACCAGTCTCTCACAAATATAGGATGCTATCTTAATTATTACTTAATATGCCTTAATCATATGGACCTATTTTGTTTGATGGGAAAATAAACATATATTTATTTTTTTATTGAAAAAACAAGACCACCATAGTTTTTAAATCAACTCGAAACTTAACAGTAAAACTTTAGAGTATAGGCTTTGCGTTGTATTTTTTAACAGAATCCATCGAAATCAAAAAACTCTGCCATTTTAATTTTCTTCGATATTATAAACCTGTGAAAGGACTTCTCGAGAGCAGACCGGATTTTGTGTAAAGCAACTTGTTTGCAATTTTTTTTTTAAACTTGGTTAATTTCAGAAAGAAATTTGTTAAAAGTGGAGGTGGTTTAAGTTTTCGTCGGCCGCCGCCGGTACCGGAGTAAACACCTCGCAAGTTGCCCTTTCGCAACTCGCAAGAAATTGATTTTTAAACTGTGAACAAGTAAGTTAGAATGGAAAAAAAACTGCGAAACATGAAAGAACTATTCTAACACGAAACTTGGTAATGAAATTAGTTTTAAGCGACAGGTTCATTCGAGAGTTCGTTTTTTTCAGCGGGGCGCACCCGCTTCTGCAATTGCTAGGAGATTCCCGTGAAAAGTTTTGCAGTGCAGATTTTGATTACACACGCTCCTTCAGGAAAGTTCCTGCCGGATAGGAATATTAAATCTTATTTAAGTTAGACATCCGCGCCGGTTCGCGTTGTTATTTCGAATAAGGTGCTTTATAAACAGAGAGCGGCACCACGGCAAACTTGTCGACGACAGCGTTTAACCCTTGTTGGTTTCTATTCTTCTTAACGGAGTGTTGCTTTTAATATTCTAGAACGATGGCGACTTACTTTGCTACGTAGTTTTCTTGAACTATGCCACTGAATTATAATTGAAGTGTTATTAAGTACATTTTTAATTACTTATAATATCGGTCAAGCTCTCGTATTTAGTTTTGTTTCTTATATCTCTAGTTTAAACATGTTTTTCGTCTAATAATATGTAACCCAGTTTATTAAAGATGTCACCTATAAATGCAGGAAAAGACTGATAATAATATTATCAGTTATTATAATATCATATTAAGATATAAGACTAATCAATTGTTTCAGAGGATTGTGAAGTAGTCCTTTAATCTGTTAAAGTTTTATTACATCCATTCGCTAACTGCTTGTAAATGCGTCTGCGAAATCCCACCATGTTTATGTCTGTAAAATTACCTTCAGATTTTAAAGGCCATCTTTTTAGGGAGCCCGCCACGCTCCGTTGAGATGAAATAGAGTACCGTGCAAATTTAGAAAGCTTAAATTTTAATTGTGTACTAAAAGTACGGTTATATAATCATTACGGAACAATATCGGGTGAGCGAGGCGGGCGGCCGCTCCTCAACGCGTTACATGGTGCATTTGCCTAATTACAACTTAGTTCACTGGTGTGACAATTCTGATTACCACGACGGGCGCGCCAGAGACGTCTAACCCGCTCCAGATTACAACACTTAACGGGGAACTCAGACATCAGCCTCGCGACATATCTCATATTACTTATAAAATAAACCGCCAAACTTCCACTGGCATTCGGTAATACAATATCTCACGAGACGTTACTAAAACCCTAGTAGTGTATTACATAGGTATTAGTCTGTAACGTTTCTTTCGAATCTCTCTGGGCCTTTCCCTTACTTACATCTCATATTTCTGAAAGTTGTGTTTAACAAGTTATAAACTTAATGTTAGTCAGTCGTACCGTTGGCAGGAAAAAGGACGTCAAAAAATAGAGTTTCAGAGGGTCGAAGGGATCGATGAGTGACGCCGCGCTGGCAGAGGCTGGCTGTCGTGTGTTTTGACCAACATCGAAAAGATTCACGCGTCTCCATTTCAGTTTTTCCAATAACGCAATATCTTGTGACAGCCTCATCTAGCCGCGCCTCCACTACTCGAGCGGACAATCCTACGCTCACAAAACAAAACTGTACACCGCTCACGTTATTCTCGTTCCACCGAAGCACATAGTTTTATAGTATCTTAATGCCCCAACTTTTAGCGATCTTACTAATCGTACGTCAAAAGTTTTCGAAGAGTAAATTGTCTTCAGAAGTTCCCGAGCCCGCTTTACTTACATTGTCGGGGGCGTTTTAGGAAAGCATTCGTTCTTTTCCTTCCCTATTTAAAATATAGAACAGTAGGATGGATTAAAATGTTTTTCTCTGGGCGACGAGAGAAAATTAGAATCGAAATACTGTTACGGACCCACCGTAAACATTGAAAAGGGCCCTCGAACGTTTTAATTTTATTAAACATCTCCCGGTGCCCGAGATAAAGTTGATTTCTTTCGCTGCCAAGTAAGAATTTCGACTCGTATAATAATTTAGATTACGTAGCGTTCATTATCGTTCTTTTGTACCTGATTTCGTGGAGATCTCATTCGGATAGAGCAGCGGTCTGTGGCACCGGCGCGCTCTCGAAATGGAAAGTGCGAAAATGAAATTATAAAGACCTGCGATAAAAATAAATTAAATCGGATTTCGCGTTTCCCAGTAGCCAGGGATGAGGAGCATTTTGTAGTCTGCGAATTCCTTTCTCTTTTTAAATATTTGTTTTAACAGTTGATTTGTGGCGTAATGAGAAAATTCTCACTCTGCAATTTTTCCTTCCTTTGTATTATCTTATCTCATTTTTTCTGTTACAATGCAGCGTTATTAGAGCTTTCGCAGTTATTGTAATAACGTTTTCTCTGACTGCCACTAGGAATTGCTGAGGTCTTTCTTAAGCGTTTACACTGCGGCAAATCACTCTGCATTCTCACCTACGATTATTCAAATTAGGAAATGGTACGACAAAGACGAATGGAACTAATATCGCGCGATCGCTGCGATAACGCGCGCTACGTTCCCTCCACACGCGCGCTACAGATCCCGTTGGCGATAAAGCGCCGATTGATTCTCGCGATACGCTTTTTGCGTAAATACCAGTGTTTTGCAGGTGGGAACTTAGTAGGTCAATCTATTTACGTTAATGATGAATTTTATGCAAGGCTTGCGGTATTTTAGGAATATTTTTAAAGCGTTCATTGATGACATTTTCGATGGTCATCTGTTTCCTTCTGTGTCATGAAAAGCGTCCATCGTAGCCTATAGATCAAGCATCCCAAAAACCCCACAAGACACAAACAAAACACTCTGAAAGTTCAATTATTATGCTTCTATGCATTGTAATTCAACTAGATTATTCTTTTAAACCCGAACAACAGAACTAAAGAGCAGCAATGCAAAACAATGCTGCTTAGCGGTAAACAATGTAATTCATTAGAAATTTTATACAACTTGCATAATCTATATCAGATCAAAAAGATCTTCTAACATCAAAAGGTTAAGTTAAAAGCGAATTCCCAAAAAGATACATTTACTCACATTCACCAATCTTCGCTAATTCTAACTGAAACAACGTAATTATATTTTTATTGTTCATTCAATGTCCAGTAAATCGGGTCTGTGATCCCCGGGGTCCCTTCAAGTGCGCCGACCTTGTTTAATAGTCCTCCACTAGGCACCGGGGTCGAATCAGTGTATTCCCATCTGCCACCGATTAATATATCACTGTTGGGATTTTGGGTGCCAAAAAAGCTATTCATTTATCTAACTAATGGGCAGATTTTATTTAATTGTTACTGGTCTTGTTGAGGTAAACAAATGAGTGCTAATTTTTAATTTTAAAAACTTCGAGTAGCTTTACGATTCTATGTTTCTCGTATTTATTATTAATTGATTTTTTTTATAGATAGCTCGGCAAATGACTCCATCCCACCTGATGTTAAGTGGAAATGGAGTCCATACGTGAAGATAACTGGTGCAGCGTGAAAACAAACGTAGCATCAGTTAACCTCACCCTGCCGGCCCACAAGGTGCTTCTTCACGCCTCTTTTGAAGGAACCTATACCATAGGAAGGAGGGAAAGCGTGTTGGTAGACTATTCCATCTTTTGGAGGTGCGACAAATAAACGAGTCACCAAATTTCTTTGTGCGCGATAGGATATTTGAGACAGTGAAGCGGTGACTCCGAAGAGCAGCTCGTGTACTCTTATGAAGGAAGGGAGAAGGTTGATTACTTTTAAATTGCTAGTACACACGCCTGCACGTCACCCTACCCAAAACTGTCAAATTTCTTCAATACATTGTCAACCTTAAATATAAAGTTCAAAGTCTATGGAGTAAATTTGACAATTTGTGGTAGGTTGATGTGCAGGCGTCTGTACGTTAACAATGAATTTTCCTATTTATGTATTTAATTGTTGAAACTTGGTATTATTGTTTATGCAATTTTATTACTGTCATTGTGAAGTACTTTGTTACTGTCATGGTGATAGAAATCACTGCTTGCCCACTCTGAAAACGCAAGCACAAAACACTTCAAAAAACACCTACTCTAAGAATATGATTACCTTCCGCTTCATTTTTTTAAATACAGAAATGTGTTGTTTATTGACAGTTTGACAATGTAAGTTTCATAAGCGTTTATTGGCAGTTGGGAATACACCAAAGACACGTGACCATATTATCTACTATGTTTGTTTTATTTTGTCCCCAGCGTTTTGTAATCGCGAGTTTAATGGGCTGGATTAAAGTTTTCTATCACATAATGTTTGTGTGTAAAAGGATTATTGCGTGTGTCGGTTTGTATTGATCAGATTATTTTAATACATTCGTATTATGGAATCGCTGGCATCGTTTTAATAAGTTAGACAACATTGCACGCGTTTAAGCAATTGCAGTTTTATATGTTCTATTGCTGGTTTTGAACGGTAGAGATTGAATCTAATCATTACCTTGTTTAGAGTATCGAAGTGACCCAGTTTAATTAACATTAGCTAACGGCTTTTGCTCGTCATCATGACAAACCCGTGTCAGTCCATTGCTGAACATATAACCCTCTTAATACAAACCACCCTAGCCTTATTTTCGGCTATTCTCATACAATTGCTACTCACGTTTTTAAACAATAAAAGCATAATATCATCGTCATCAAAGCTTACACCAGTCTGTTTTCTTATCCATTCCATGGTACCTCTCCCATTTCAACCCCCTAGTAAATGAATTATCAAAATTTATACTGATTATTCATCTGCATTACTTAAATAAAATAGAACAAACACATTTTCAATTGCAATTCTAGCTCTGATACGAAGAGCTAGTACAGATAAAAGTGCATTACCAAATAGCATACACTATTTTAAAGTCGGGCGAGTAATTTCCCGACAGTGACGTCTCGCTGTAATTTCTACAACACAACCGTGAGATGTCATGGAATTTTCTATGCGCACTGTACTCCGCTAAAAGCAGGTGTTACAAGATAACGACTGGCGGCGTAAAAGTTTCTGAGCGATGTTCCGTATTTAGGACGGTGGCTCTTAAGTGTCTATAAACATGACGCTGGAATTATAATTTTGTTGTAGGTATATACAACACACACCTTTTTGATAAGCTTGTTTAAAAGGGAAGTCTGTTTTAAATTTACCTGTGCAAACATTGTATCAAAAGTGCTTCTTTAAAATATTGAAAAACGATGGTAAAACTAAAAACCGCCGCCGAGCGAAAACAAGTTTATTTTAAAAACTGAAATTGTATACCCGTTATTTTCGGTTTGCACTTCTGACAACACGATATTAAGTAGTTGATGCACCACCGCAATTTCTACCTTACAGCGAAGACCTAAATTCCAAATTTAGCTCGCCAAGAATACCGTTGGCTAAGAAAGTGTGTTCCCTTTAATCTTGTCACAAAAGCCTTACCTGATTCAGCGAGGCCACGAGCACTCTTCCTACATACAAACGTGGAGGAATGAAGCGGAAGAGTGCCCAGCACTCTGAATTACTTCCTAATGAAAAGAGCCGAGGAGTGGGACAGAGGAGTGTAGTTCGTCACGCGGTCGCTAACGAACGCGGTGGGCCACTCCACTCGCTCAAGTGTTCGCTTGACGTGTGCCTTGGCTTCAAGCCGCCCTCGGCTTATTAGTGCGAATGCGTCTCAACTATGCGACATTCAAATGTTTGATCAAATATTTGGACCGATCGCTCCATTTATTTGGCAAATAATTGTCTTGCTAAAGATCAGGGTTGCCGCTGTTCGAATCAAGATAATGATAAGTGAAAAAGATATTTTAAAAAGGTTTGGGTTATCAACGTTTGACGTAAGCATGTATAAGAATACCTATGCGATAAAAAACATAGTTTTAATTGTTCGCGTAACGATCACAGAACATATCGAATAATCAGTTACGAACTGAAATATATTAAAAATTTAAAAATTAAAATATTTAGACAACATCACATACATTGTTCTGCCCCCAAGGTAAGTAGCTAAAGCACTCGTTTCATGAAAATCAGAAATAACGACGGTACCACAACCACCCAGACCCGACAC
The DNA here is from genome assembly GCA_949315975.1 of Eudonia truncicolella. Lineage (NCBI taxonomy): Eukaryota > Metazoa > Arthropoda > Insecta > Lepidoptera > Crambidae > Eudonia > Eudonia truncicolella. The sequence goes on along the minus strand of OX438831.1, from coordinate 6,798,238 downwards.
AATAACGCAAACTTTGTTTTCGACATTGACCCGACCGGGAATCGAACCCAGGACTTCAGAGTTAGCGCCGCCCGGCGTGCAAGCCACTCGGCTACGGAGGTCGTCGTTTCAGTTTAAACATTATTGTTTTAATTTTGTTAACAACCAATAAATGTTCATCAAGATATAATTTTAAATTATTAAATCTGAACGTCATTTTGTTGACTGTGATTATTCTAACTCATAATTATTTTCGTTATTGAAATAACAAGTCCAAATCCGCTGGGCCAACCTCACCCATCGGTTCACATGACGAATGCGTCGAAGCGCAGTTTAAATCAAGAACGTGCAGTTTACTAATACTGAACCCGACGAAGCCGTTTATCAAACTAAAACGGTTCTCGGCTGATCTCCGAGCAACAGGTACAATATCACCGGCTAGCCAGCGGCGAAGCTCACCCGGTGGAGCGCCCACTCGTAATGAATCGAAATATCGTTCCAATTGCATAGCCGTCGAGATCAAACATTTTTATTTGTTTGCCCACTCAGCCGCACGACTGAAACTAATGAAGAGGAGTTTCGATTAAATTAATACCAGCTATTTCCTTTTTGCGGGACGTGAGCTTTTTTAGCGATTCGCTCGCAACGATAATTGATAAAATATGGTTCATTAGTTGCAATTTATCGCTTCCCTCATTCCGTTCGTTGTTTGGATTTGGCTATTAATTTCAATATTGCTCCAATGGTATTGTTTACTTTCTAAGCGATGGCTCATTTGTAGCTAGAAAACGGGAAACAACATGCAAGTAGCATGCTAGCTTAAAAGCTAATTAATTGCTCAATGTTCTTCGTACTCTGATTAATTATCGTCAGTTATAAACGTCCTACTGTTGAGCTCAGGTCACATAAACAATAATACGATATAAAGATCAAGCCAAGCAATGAATACGTAGTACTTGTATAAAGTAAACAAAATTATTCAAATGCGATTTCATTAAGGTATTTCTAATGTACCCAAATCAATTTAATAGTTGAAATTATCTACATGTTTGTAGAAGGCTAATCAGTCTCGCTCATTGATATGGTTATTATATTCAAACCGATTTCCATAATACACAAATCTGCTTAAATATGAGCCCGTATTCCTCAAGCTTATGACAAAATTGTTTTACTAAACACAAAATGGGGATATAATTCTGAATGGCAGCGACCAAGTTTTGATTTGGTCTGACAATGCGTTCTTATTAACATGGACGTATTATTTAAAAGAAACTTTTATTTCACTGAAGCGGCAAATCGTAGAAATATCAACCTTACAGTAAACGGCCATCGCATCATTTTAGGTTCATTGCTTGCGTTACCAACCCTGAGGCTTTATTATTATGTTTTAATAGCCAATGAACTTAATAAATCTTGTACCTTTCAAACTGGCACAGCAGTGCAGGATATGAGAAAGGTTACCATTAGTCAGAGGTAGCCATACAGAGGCGTTCTGTGCTTCTCGGTATTTAATATAGAAAAACTAATACAAAGGTATATCGTTTTCTAAAGCTTATGCGATCACTACATATTTAAATTAAGATATGATTCTATTTCAAAACGTGGAAACCAAAATAAACGCAGAACCGACATTCAAAGTAACACTCCACCATTTACCGGTTGAATAAACCAAATACCACTACAGTACTTCTCATCTCGAGCACATGCACAAAGATTTTGCCAAGTTCACAAACGCTAGCTGAACTGAGGTGGAAAGCGAAAGCGGTAATGAGCGGGGCATCATACTGCGCCGCTAAGCCGCTAACAAGCGTACACAGTTTAAAACTGATATTAACGCGATATTGCTCTTCTAAGTTCTTGGAGTGTTCAAACGCTGCTCCGATATAATACACTAATAAGCAAAAATTAGAAGTTCTTAACGAAAATTGTGATATCTTCGTAGCTTTCCAAAGCTAAATGTAAAGGTTAAATACAATAGACTTATTCGAATATGGCTTTGTATGTTCCGGCCCATATACAGTTTGCTTGTATTCTTAATGTATTTTTCTATGTTATATCGGCGTCAAATGCTCTGATGAATTTCCCTACGTCTAAGTTTACAGACTTTGTACTGATAAGAATTATCAAAGACGTTTTGTAATATAGCCCTACACTTCATAGTTTTATGTATTAACGTAAGATTGTTTTTTTTAACTACCGATAGATATCACTGGTAGACTTAACAAAAGAATATACTAAACTTTAATTAATGGAGGGCCGAAACTTTTAAATAAAGTTTAATTAATACCTTACCTAACTCTTAAAAAAAAGTTTTCGCAAAAAATGGCGGAGTGAGCGGTTCGATCGCGCAATAAATTCTAATGGATTTTCCAATAAGATGAATACCCGGCGTCTATAACTTTAAATGGTATCATAAGAAAATCAAGGTTCACAATCGCGTAATCGGCGCGCGAAATCAACCGCGCTTATAAATCTCATTAAATTGGAATACGGCCGCCACTCGCTAGGCGCCGGTGAATCTGCTTCCTCGTTTCCAAATGATTCAATCCTGTGACGTACCCAGAATTAAAATTCAGACCGGATCTTTTGTTCGGCGAGCTTCGACGGCGCGACATCGACGGAATACTACCGAACTCGGTGCGAATCGAACGTCCGTTAATGAAACTTCCCCCGGCGCAATTAGGTAACCGTCTTGGTTTTATTAAATTTAATCAAGAACTTGTGTAATATTACGCAGATTGGGCCAATCTAGCCGTGTACAAGTTCCGATAACGCCGTAGTTGGGAACTAATTTCGGAAATAAGCGGAGTTATCTCGGTTTCTACTCGATCAACTTATAAAAAGGGGATCAGAGCGCCTAAACGAGATACCGTAAGACGGCTTGGGACGTGTGAGAAACTATTTCGATCTATGAACTTCCATAACTTAGGTCTAATATAAAACTCACTTTGTTCTTTGTATATTTTCATTATTACATTTTATTTAACTAATTGAATCACTTACTTTACTGGTGGTACTTGACCTAAGAAAAATAAAGTAACTAAAAAGGCTGTTGTAACGCCAGCAATGAGAAAAAGGGATTCATCATCACTATCATAATCAGCCCACATCAGTCCACTGCTGGACATATGCCTCTCCCAATGCATGCCTCTGACAAGGGATTGTCTAGGTTTAATTTATGTCATATGTCTTACATTTATGAGTAAAGTTTTTGAAAAAGTATTTAATAATACATTTTTTAATGTTTAACTAGTATGCTTTAAAAAGGAATGCTCTCCTAGCACACCCGTTCCCTTCTTCTTACAACATGGGTTCCTTTAAACGTGGTGTTAATTTTTTTTTGTATTTATATACTGAGAACCTACTATCTAGACAAACCTAATTTAGGCTTTAAGATACTATTAACCAATTCTGTATCTATAACATGTATTGTTAATAAATTAAATAAATGAAATGAACGGCGGATGAAACTCGCACTTGGCACCCTTGACTTCGCCTCCGCTTATCATCTCTGGTGGAACTGAGTCATTAACCTACATAAGATTTGGACAAAAGTTCAGTCGACAAAGCTGATAAATGCTAACAATCCGTTTCCAACATATATGTACACATTTTAGCAAAAACTAAACACTAGGTATGTTCAAATTGACTACAATGGTCTTACACCATCTCTACCTACCCCAAAAACCATCATAATTGCTCGTCCATTTTATAAAGAGTCGTGTTTGCGTTAATTCCACGGCTCTCATTGTGCTCATATTTGCTTGCTTGTCACGTTTGCTCATATTTGCCGCAAAAAAGAAATTAGAAAACAAACCTTGGTGCCTTGTGCAAAGGCCCGCGTGAAGTCATCTAAAACGACGCCTACAAAAGCAGTTAAACCCAGCAATTTAGTGGCAACGGCGCTGCAAATGCTCACTCATTTTTCCACAAACTTTTATGGCACTCAGAAACCATTGTGTGTTGATACAAATTGTTTATATGAGATTTTGGAGTTTCATTTTCGTGCAGGCCAATGTACGCGATTGTCGCTTGTCTTACAATTTCTAATATTCATTTTGATACTTGCTGAAAGTTGACAAATACATGTAATCAATTTGACGACCTCCTTGGTCGTCTCTTTATCTTCGAGGTCCCGGGTTCGATCCCCGGTCGGGTCAATTTAGAAAATATTGTTTTTCTAAATTGTCTAGGGTCTGGGTGTTTTCTATGTATAACAAGTACGTATTTAAGTATTTTAAGTATGTTTATCCGTTGTCTAGTAACCATTTAACGAGTTTCATAATGAAGCTTCTTTTGGGCTAGATAATTGGTGTGAGTGTAGGAAATTTATAGTTTTGTTAGTTTTAGCTATGGCCTGATCACTCTTTGTTCTAATATTACCTCTTAACACGTTTATAGGCGTGATGATGATGACAAACTTAAAACGTATTCGTCATGATGTTTGATGATGATGTCTTAAAATATATATACTTCAGTATTAACTTAAGTTACGTTCATTAATTCGGTGTTAATTTTATTATTGTTACACCGTATATTTTAATTATACACAAGAATTTAAGTAAATTAAAGTACAATTTTTCCAAAGTTGATTCATATTATAACAACGTATATTTCGATACAAAAATATGTGTGCTACATACCCAGTCCACTCAAATCGCGAACACATATTTCTCGCTACATACGTAGGTATGAGGTACGAGTACTCGTACATACCTTAAATATAGAACTGTAATTAACATTACATATCGAAAACGCCAACCTATATAGCGATGCTCATAACTGGGTTAAACCGTACAAGCGTGTATATGAACGTAGCCGTTATCGTCGCTGATAAGCTGCGCCGGAACCGGCGGCCGCTGTGGCCTGAGGCTAGTATCTGTTGGGTCCGGTTTATTTAGTAGCGGGTAGCGTTGCTTATTGAAAATGTTAAGGTTTTTTTGTAAACATTTATGTTTAAAAAGAGTTTTTGGTACAGAAGTTTTGTTAAGTACAGTTCATGAGTTACAATTGTTGTGCAAGATTGTAGAGTACTATGATTTTTTTTTATCCTTAACATATTATTTTGTAAGTGATTTTGTGCAATATAGCGCAATATGCTTACATTGACGTAGCTGTGATTTCGTAAATCTTCGAGTTACATTATAAAGAAGTGCCCATAAACATGGTTTAAAAATAATATGTCATCTATAGCAAAGCGGCTTGTCCTTATAATATGTTACAAAGTATCTACTGAAAAATTAATACGTGAAGAAAAACGTTGTACCCCTTTTTACGAAAATTGCGCGGACGGAGGAGTATGAAATTTCGCACACTTATAGTTAATATAGAGAAAGAATGCGGAAAGTTTTTTTTTTTTATATTAAGCATTAAAAATACTTTAAATCAATAAAAAAAACATTACACACACTACCATGTAATTGAAACACACGCATATAAACTGTTTTCAAAAATTACAAAAATAGAATAGCAGAGGCTGAAATCTGTCAACGCCAATCCAAACTCACATTCTATCTTTTTTAATTTCTCATTCATTCATTCATTCATCAATTCATCATTCATTCTCAATAAAATTACGGTCGAATTCCGACCACTGGGCGACCACTAGTCTACTGGAAAACATAAAAACGGAAAACACGTCTCAGCTCAAGCTCAACCCGCTTAGAGCGTTCGCAAAGCGCAAGCACAACGAGTATACATACACCGCTATGTTGCGACACCGCAAACCGTTACGACACAACGTTACACATCCGTGCTACGCAATCTGCTACGAGCAATATCTACGACGCTAATCGCTGCTACGAAGTCCCGACCTTACTGGTACATGCAACTACACCGCACTGTTTTCATACCTTCACTTCACACTTGATTTTCGGGACTTGAAAATGTTAACGCGTGTTTAACACCTTAACACGGCACCTCGTTTGGTGGAATGTACTCTGTGGAAGTTAGCGGCTTTAGTATAAGTAGTTAATTAACACTTAGGATAATTAATATTCCGCCGGTATGCACTGGTACAGAACAGTGCATTACGTTTAGTATATTTGATAAAAGTTGAGCTTGTAATATTCTTCTTTCGTATCAAACGTTGCTTTTAAGTGAAGTCGAGCCGTATTGAAGTTATTTATGGAAGTGCCAATTCGAAACGAAAACCTCCAAAAATATGACACGGTCCGTTACCGTTCACCTATAATAGTGAGCGGAAAACAAGTTTTACGCAAACAGTTCATTTTCTGTGACAGTTTTCTAAAGGCGAAACTTCCATCGCCTATATGAAGTCGACAAAAGGAGCGTCCCCACCCAAAAACTGTTTGGTGGTTCGCTTTAAAAATATATATATCAGTCTTCAAACTGCATCCGGCAACCGAACAAAGATTCCCAAACTAACTTCGCTATTGTGTAAGCTTCACCTGGATAGGTACCGCGACCATGCCGAACGAGTATTGCACAGTTTTAAACTAATGTATAGACGGAACAGTGCGACATTACCATAAACAGAGGAAATAAAATTGCTTTTTTGAACTCGCACTGTTGCTAGCATTAGTTGAGAAAAAGTTGAATAAAGGCGGGGGAGCGTAAGGCTGCGACTCTGTAATCACATTTCGAGTCGATGTAGCGTTAGGGTGCATGTAAAACGGTACGCGACCGAAAAGGCTGCATTCAAGATAGAATCGTATTAGTATACTATAGTTACGAAACCTTTAAAAGCTGATGGTTGTTTTACGATTTTTGCGTTGTAGTAACCACCTTTTGTACAAGTTTACTGAAAACAAGCCCATGATTTTCGCATTTGTTTTCTACCACCTCTCGGAGTGACAGAATCGAACGTTAAGCTATGGAGCTGCCTAACTTTCAGCGCTTCGTCTTTGTTTTTTTTGTGGTAACTTTTTCTTTTCTACCAAGAACCTTATCATGATTTATGATTGGGTTCTAAAACACTGAACTGTTTTGTTTGCACTACCTTACAGATGCAACAACGTTTATGTGTTACGGTTTAGTAAAAATAACATAAAACTTCGGTTCCATCCGTCGTTATAAGTTTTCAAGTATTTTTATTTCATTTAAACCCTATATCCAAAATCCATTATTACCAACGGATTAGTATTTTCAAATAAAAACTTTTTAAAATGTCTTGCGTTTGTTTTGCAATGTATCAGTTAGGATAAAACATTCTAAGAACAAAAATAAATCAGTAAGGTTGAACTAAGGGATTCATTGAACAAAGGATCATTCATTGATGCAAGCAAAAACAATCTTTAAGTTAAAGAGCTATTTATTTGATAGATTAGCCAACGTTGTTGGATAATAATTATACTTATATTTAGTTTTATAACTAATTGACACATACATTTAAAGGCGAACACAGCATACTTTAAACAGTGCTCAACATGTTTTCCCTCTTTCCTATGATATGGGATCCTTCAAACGAGGCGTGAAGAAGCACCTTGTAGGCCGGCAGAGTGAAGTTGACTGATGCTGCGTTGTTTTCACGCTGCACCAGTTGTCTTCGCGTCTGGACTCCATTTCCACTTAACATCAGGTGGTGTGGAGTCATTTGCCGTGCTAAGTATAAAAAAAAAAGTAACAAAGTTACTAAAGTTCAAGTATCAACCAAACCACCTTAAGACGACATTTTTGGGGAAACGTACACAGAGCCTTACCCGATGCAGAATAGACTTACCTAGTTGTTTACAGAGCTTGCGTGCAACTTCGCCCACTGCAAGATTAGGAGTATTTACGTAATGCCACCCGGCTCCTGCGAACGTGCTTTTTAGCAATTCTACGACCCGAGTGGATACTTATTAGGGCACTAGCTGGATTTGGTTGAATTCAACTATGTTTGGGAAGTAAAAAGGCAAAACAATTTAACTTCTGCACGTAATGTATCTTTGTGTTTGATGAGACGTTTCAATGTTTTAAGATATATTGATGTTTTAATGCCACCTAATAAAAAGAAGTCAACGCAACGTTTGGACGCTAGGAATAACCAAAGGTAGAAAGCGCGTACGTTGCCGACTCCGAATGTTCAGTTCTTATTTTTTATCTATACATAAATGCACAATTACAGACTTCAGATTATTATATTTAAAAAGTGCGTGTCTGTGCCTAATTAAAACTGTGCACAATATTTACCAAAATGGTTGACAATTATAAAAAAAAGAGAATCAAAAGTTAGTGAGTAATACAATTCTACTTACTATATCTGTCTAAGCTCTGTCTCTAGATCTAGCGCCCTTTAAACCAAAACAATCAAATGCAAAACAATGTTACTTCGTGGCAGATATAGGTATTATAGGACTCACCGTCCACTTCAAGGTACTATAGGACTCACCGTCCACTTCAATTCTAAATAAAATCTTACCAATGCGTTTTAAAAATGTAATATTTACGCCTATTACCTTAGCTTCAATATTGCAACTATTTTTTTTAGGTGCATCAACAGTAACATATCAAGCGTAACTATGTAGTTATACATTAGAATACCAATGACAGATTCAAACCAGTAAAGTTAACACCATGTTGGCGAAGCGTTATTTGTTGTTATTTTTAATGATTAAAGTCCACAAAAACGGAACGTTAATATGTGAATAAATTAAAAGACTAAGCCCAAACTGATTCAACAACTTAGATGTACGTGATAAGATAACACAGACAGCGCATATCTCAATTTACTTATACATATTGTACACGATGAATAAATTTCAAAAGGATTCCATTGAAACCGCTAATATACCGTTCCCCGCAAGCCCGTAAGCCTATAATACCATTTCACACAACTCGAAACGTGCGTGTACATATTTTATCAACTTCCGCGCACCACCGGCAATTATCAGCGTCGTGCTGTAAGCCCATAACGCCGACCCTTTCCTTCCTTATGCTATCAGAGAGGGATCGACGATAAAAAATACCATTCTACATCTCTAATTTGCAACCACTTGTTATTAATGCCTCAACAAATCACCGCTAGCAACATTGATATCATCGCACCGAAACCTTTTCGAATGGTTACTTTCTTTCGTTATCTGTTCTACGGCCTTGTCAAAAGTTTTACGTATTTTTAATTGGCTATCAAGCGCTGATTTGACTGTGGAAAGTTTCCATTAACTTCGCTGATAGACATTTTGAGTCGATATAAAACTTAGACTTGGAGCTTTACCACAACTAATTGAATACCAATTGAACTTAAATACTAAATATTATATTGATGTCGGCCTAACAATTTCAGCTACGACGACAATGTTTCTGTCTATTATCTTGGTGAGCTCTTCGGTGGCAAATATAGCCTATACTGACTTTAAGCGTTCTTTCGCGTATAGTTAAAACATAACCCTTGGCATTGATAATAATATAAGAAAGCGATAAAAAAATCGCGTGACTCTAATTTTGAATTAAATCTGTTAATCGTACGACTCTTCGTATTTTCTTTCGCCGCGCCGTAAGTAATATTTTTTCCCTTGGAATACGGTAAGCAATTTACGTATACCATTATTCTGAGAGGTCAGAAAATATCTATTACATTATTGTGTTCATTAGTGCTGAAATGCGACCCGGCATCCCGGTCTAGCAATTAGGGGAAATAATTGTTTACATAAATACGGAGATTTGCCAATAACTGGTACATAATATTAACCGTTACGTCGCTCCTATTAAATAGACGTTCACAGTAATTACCATAGAAGTGGATGCTTATAATTTGAGGTCGTCATTACGTATCCTGGGGGAGCTGTGCCGAACACAAAGTTACTTTCCACATAGTTCTGTGCTTATTAAATACATAATATCTTCATTAATATCGCCAACAGCAGTAACAATTTCCGTAATCATATATTAACGTTTCAACCGCAGTAGTCTAAAGGCCTAATATTGCGTTGATGCTAAATAGATCAACCGGATTTAATATTTGCTAATGCAGTTTGTTAACTATGTTAATTTGCCGTGGGCAATATTGATGATGACATAGGAACAAACATTGTAGCGGCATTTGTTTCTTAAATGTTTTCTATTTCAAATTTAAAAAATAATGCGTTTACGTATTACCTACCAATGTATCTATTATAATAATTAATTATAATTAATAATAATTTATTAAATAAAAAGACAACAATGATCCATAATTGTTAATAGACTTAAAAATAATTGTTAGTATTAAATTGTGTATTACTTCATTTGTTTTCAGCGCTCTGAGACGGCGCAAACGTGTAACACAAGGAAAAACAAAAGGCTATGACGTATTAACATCGCGATAGACACGTGAAATATATTGGGATCTGTAACACTATCGCCCTCGCGATAAGCATGTTTATTGGGCGTGTAAGCGGCGAACAAACTGTTTGCCGTCAGCTCCTTACCTGTGTACAGGAGTTTTCATAACGCGACATTTCGGCGGGCGCTCCAGGCGAAGGATTCGCTGACGAGCGTCCCTGTAAACATATTCTTACTTTCGAGTTTCAGCGGTGTTGTGACTGAAAATTGTGAATTACTTTTCTGCGAGTACTGGCTGGTATACGAAATGTTAGGATAACAGAATATGGTGGAAACTAAAAGTTGTATACTGCATATTTATTCTTTATCGGTAAATTAAGAGTTTTTCGATATCTTGAGATAATCATGAGTTATAACGAGTGATATGACGTGTACGAATGAACATGCTTAAGCTTACAGTCTATGTACAGGATTTAAATAAAATTTACAATATTTTAACTATTTACATATTAGTACTTCTAGATTATTTATTATTATAGTCTTAAACATATCACAACACTTTGTTTTAAACCCGGAGTAAACGTTGCAATCAATAAAAAATAATGATACAAAGGCAAAATTCGCAAACACCACAAAATAAATTGCAAACATAACATTCATAGCCAACTTCTCAGCATCCGAGACTATTTATGTTGAGTACCTCTGTATATTTGCAAGTTTAATTTGACTAGCAACTTATCGCAGAAACATTAATATAAGAGAGCGTTATGTCAAGACAGTCATATATTGCTCTCAAAGCCGGTACGAATTGTTTACTCCCGCGAATGCCGCGTTCTTCGCGGTAGTGTTGTCAAAAGCGAAACTTCGCAACTCGTAAACATGTTCCTGTGTTGCGGAACGCTTTTGGGGACGCCACATTTTGCCGTGTGTACTTTGTGCGAAAAATACGCGTCATTTGTTTTAACGGTACCTGTATGCAGACTTCAAAATGTTAGCTGATAAACGGCCCACTTGTTACGGCATAATACCTCTTGGTGAATGGGTAATTTTGTTCGTGGGCGTCGTCATCTGTTTTTGTTTTGTGGTCTATATTACAATTGCGCTGTACGGCGGTGTGCTTGTAACATGACATATTTCATCAAAACTGTTATAGTAACATCTTTATCTATGAAAACAGATGTTTTTGGAATTTTCTATTTGTAAGTCGGTCTGTCTACTTGCGATAGGAATATGCGGAAACTACTACACGGTTGGATTTAAACTTGACAAAGTAGGAGCTGCTATAGAGGAGCTCGTTCAATATACTTTTAATGCTAGGGAAATAGGAAATTGCCGTGGGATGGGAAATTAGAGTTGGTTTGATATGAGTTTTAATTAGAAATTTAATCGTCTTATGACAATAAAACTGATGATGTGTCATAGTTGATAATGAAGACCGATTATGTAGGCATCTTATTTAAGCCAGAATGTGTCAGAATAGAACAAATTGAAATGTTAATTGTAATGGTAATTATGGTTTATTTTTTTTATAAGAACATGACCAGTATTCAGTTTTTTCAAATGACGACACAATTTGCTTTCTGGCGTACATGTTTTTGAGTAAAACTATATTTGAATATTTGAAACAGCCAATTAAATACCTTTTATTTATTTTAGTAAATTTACACTCTATCAGGATTATCGACATTGCTGAGAGTATGCCCGCCGGCGATAGCCGCAAGTCCCCATATTCCCCAAAGCGGGAGATTAGTGCAACCCGTTGTAGCATCTGCGTATCTTTTCAGAGATTAGATTATCTTTTATAATATTTTTGAAGTGGATAAACAAATGTATTGTTGTGAAGTTATCTATTTAAACGCCCATACTATAAGAATTATCGCGAAAATTGTACGAAACATGTAAGCTACCACTCCCGACATTGCCGAGTGAATGCATACCGGCGTTGGCCGCAAGTCCCCACATTCCCCGGGGCGTGGGATCAGTGCAATTCGTCGTAGCATCTGCGTTCCTTTAGAGCGATCGTGTTATATCTTTACACACATATAGGTATGACATATTTTTATATTTCGAATGCGAAATTTTAAATTCCGTATCTTGCGTTCGCCGAGTGAAATGGAAAGGTGCAACGTGTTCTGCTCTACACCGCGTCGTCACCTGAATACTTTTTGGAATTTGCCATTTGCGTTTCAGTGTATTTTATGAAAACCTTTTACTGTAATTGTTTGGGGTGCTTCAATAGGCGTGAGTTGACTATCAAAAGAAGGTTGGTCATCATAACGTCTTAACGATTGCTGGGTTTTAAACGACTCATATTATACAACAATCACAACTAGAACCAAGGGACTAACGTGCCTTCGTAAGCGTAGAAACGTTCAAAATAATTATGATTTGGTCTCCCATCCGCTGAGTTGGCATTGCGAATGTTGCTTAAATTGTAAGATTGCAAACCGAACACGGGAGCCGGTGCCTCATAAAGCTCGTCAAATCTAAAGGTCAAATTATATTGAAGGTAAAATATAAATTTTCTTTGTAAATTTTACGTTAGCTTGCAACTCTGTAATCGGCATACGTAGGTACTGTAACTCAAATATTTTTTTCAATTGGAAGAGCACCTGACCCGGTATGTCAGAAGGGTGCAGTTTCAAATCCTGCTCGTGGAAATTTTTTCAACATTTGTGTTTTTGTAATTTGTTTTGCAACAAAATTTGCGTTATAATTATATAAACAAAACAAAAACATTTTTTTAAATTTCTTAATAAAACTTTAAAAAGTTAATAAAACCAACAATCCACTATATCTATGTCTTAGGCAGATAGTAGTAGATATGCGCAATGCGTAATGCATTTTGCTTTCGTCGTGAAAAATCGTGTTAGTGATTGAGATTTTTAACTACAAGAAAAATCAAATTTGCAAGTGTATCAGGTCCATCCAATTTATCCTTATACCACCGTCAAAGGATGATTATTAGCTGCGACTAAAAGATACGATATCTTTCGGTCTGAGTATACTTAAGAGCGGCTGTTGACAAAATAGGGGAAGATGGGGAGGGGGGGAAGGCTTTGTAGTCGGCCGCAGGAGGCTTCATTAGGGGCTGCTATAGTGTCAAGGGAGTGCAGCGTCACTCCTTTCGGTCCTCCTAAGAGGGAATTGGACACTGGAAGTCGCAAGTATAATGTATAAGGTTCTTTCCTATGTCGCGAGAACGCTGCGGTGTTTGCATTGCATTTGCGTTACCTGAAATACGGAAAGAAATATACGATGCTGCAGTTTTCGCGATTTTCGAGAATTCAATTTTTAACGTCTACATCGCATTGACGAGAGAGCTTTTAGTTGGTTCGCGCTTCTGATGTATGGCGGATTGGATGTTTTTGCTAGTTATGTTTTGAAAACTTAGAACTTCTTGGTCTTCTAGTTTTAGCAACGGCATCTCAAACCCGGGTTCGATTTTTAGCAGAAATATACATTTGTGGACCACAAGTGTGGATTAGTTAAAAAAAATATTTGTAAGTCCATCTGGTTACGGCCATTTTATGTAAATCTATTGACCTTTGATCTAAGCTTACCTACTATCAACCTCATTGTCATCAGAAGAAATATGTGACTATTTCTAATAAACAACATCTACTTTCAATATAGCAATTCAAATGCAAAATTGCAAAATAAAGAAAAACATTCTAATAAGCTTAACCAAAACCTTTGTAGGTACGGTGTTTGTCTCAAAGTATATTTTTTATAGAGATTCTGTACGTTTATAGATTCAAACATAGATATTAGAGCATTCTGGACAAACCTCAGTGGGTTTTGGTCTGCTATGATGCAAAAGTATTGTATAGTTTAGTGTAAATAAATGAATAAATAAAAAAAAACAACAAAAAACAGTAGTCAACTACCTTTACTACTAGCTACCTTTCTAATTCCATTATAAACTAAATGAAAGCGTTTTGAAAATCATACATTATCCTTTTGAAGCCTGGCTATATATAATGTGTGATTTTCAGAGCCATCCAGAACTAACGATAGTGTAGGAAGGACTCCAAATCACCTAGCTTCATTCTTATCATTAAATGCTCAATCGGTTTAAAAAGTGTAAACTAAATATTATTTACAATTTAAAATAAAAACCTTTATTAGTAAAAGTCTAACGCGTGAACATTACATTATACAACGAACTTACACGTCTAAACAATATTGTATTAACATTCGGTCCACAAACCAACAACTTAGTTTTACTAAACTCTTATAGAAATAGTTGTCTGGAGAGTAACGGTAAAACGGTACTGCTTTCAAACGATTAGTTTTCTAAATCTTTATTACATCTTTGGTGCTGCAGACTTGTACAAGCACTAACATCTAAGCTGTACGAAATTAAATTAACCGCATACCCGTTCCAACAATAACATGAATAAGAAAACAACGATGGCTACACTAAACCAGAATAATCTGGCTGTACAACGGAGTGTAAAGCTTGATTCACCCATTTTAGAACGGTGAGAGATCGTGTTGGCAATCATCATCATCATCGTCGAAACATCATTGGAGGTCGTGGTGAATTCGAGTGTCTTTTGTTATGAATGCAGTAAGCTTTGTTGTGTTAGACTATGTCACGAGGCACCTACAATGCTCGATCATTGCAAATTATACATAGAAAAGACGCGTTGGGCGCTGTCAGCATCTATCAAATTAGAAATAAATACACATGTGTGAACACGTCAAGGCACCGCTGCATGACTGCACTGATGCTTATCGCATCGACACTGACCAACTATTAACTCATGCATTATTTACCAGTGATTTGATGCGTTCTTGTTTAATTACGTCCATGCAAAGTTCCTGGCTCCGTACGAATACGTGTAGATCGGCCCTTATAAGCTTTACAATGTCAAGTTACTCGGTGCATATAAAAGTCTATGTAAATACTAACTTATAATACTACTTGCGTTACAAAGTACAGGCGGAGCTCGAAGTTTTGTTATAAATACTCCAACGCTAATGATCATAGT
The DNA here is from genome assembly GCA_949315975.1 of Eudonia truncicolella. NCBI lineage: Eukaryota > Metazoa > Arthropoda > Insecta > Lepidoptera > Crambidae > Eudonia > Eudonia truncicolella. The sequence continues at coordinate 6,783,056 of OX438831.1, read as the reverse complement.
GTTCGTGTACAATAGGAAGCCAAAAATGTAATGTCAACTTTGTTAGCGGGTTTAATACGAATACTTTGTCTTTTATGTACAGACGTAACTATGGCATATCAGGCTTTAAAAGTTACGCTGCGAGGTACCCTTGTTATAACTAACTGGAGCTTGTACATAAAATGTATTATGACGTTGAGTGTACGTGGTAAATGTTGCAACAGATTGATTGAAACGAAACACTTTTGTGCGGATTTACTCGCATTTGTTTTATTTTTTATTTTTGACTTACGACAGTTTTTTTTTTTTGTGAATAAGAAAAGCGGTTCCCTGTAACATAAATACTAAATCCTGAGTTACATAATCTATACGTTTTATACTAAACTTGCACCTTTGAAGGTTTGTACGAAAGTTGAAGTAAAATAGAAGAAGTGACATTTTTTTATTTTAGTTTTTTTTTTTATTTGATTTTGAGTCACTCTCAAAACCATTTTCAAATAGTTGTGACTCTAACACCGCACTGTGCCGTGCACAAGAAGAGTATCAAAATTAATATTACAACATATTCAATAGATACTCCTACTAAATAAATTCTAAACTGTATTGCAGTCATGTAGTTACAAATGTTTTTAAAATTAAAACGTATCAAACGTGAACACTACACAGGCACAGCTATTTCTGACTAAAACAAAAACTGACCAACTTAAAAAGTTGTAAAACTTTTGTAAGCTTTCATTGTTGAGTCTAGTCTGATAAATTGTTTATTATTTTATATTTCTTGTTCAAACTAGTGTTTGTTTCTTAAAACATTGAAGAGTAGAAAAGAATAGAAAAAGTTTAATTGTGCCATATCACATAATATCACAATACAATACAAAAACACAAACGCCAGTAGGTACTGTCCACCTTAGGAATCTGTCTAAAAACAAACAAATTATTTTTAGTGTCCGAAATCGTTTGCCTCTTGGTACTGCTGGCTGAGTGGCAAAGCACTCGGCTCGATATCAAAAGGTCCTGCAATCTTATTAGCAGTCATTAACAACCACCAATACGCAGTGGGCCCGCGTGGTGGTTTATGGCCCGTTCTCCCTATCCATCCATAGAGAAAGCTCGGACCCCATGAGGACATAAAATGAGCTGGTGCTGAAGCGTGGTGGTGATTAAACCGATACCCATCAATTGTAGGGATTACTTGATTTCAATGATGGGAGTCTAGCAGTCTAGTGCCAACTGATTATTGCTGTAATGCGGCCCTAGTTGTCAATAATTAAACCTATCAATTCATGTTTACATCAGCGGGCTTATGTTTGCCAATATGCTGAATGGTTTACGAACAAATATTTGTATATAATGGCACATACTCATATAAATTATTAGTTCTAGATCTATGTACATTGAAAATAAATTTACATCCAGTCTATATCTTCAGTAACTGAGGATGCCGGGTTAAGTGCTTCCACTTTGAACTTATCATCATTTAACATCAGGTGAGAGAAAGGCGTTACGGCTTAGCGCTAGACTTAAAAACTATAACACTAGGCGTAAAATATAAAAAAAGCTCTCGTATAGTGTCTATTAAATTATTCAATATTGGTTTTCTGGTCTTTCTTTGTTTTTTTTTTCTCGTTATTTATATAGTATTTATTGGAGAATGAATAATGCAACATTTTTATCGATGCTATACATTCTAGTTGACGAACCAACAATAACCGAACAAAACTGAGCCATTGTTATATCTGTATGTATCTGTATTGTTATAACGAAGTAATGAGGATAACACTTCAATTTTTCCTAAGACGTGACGTGACTTTTCGAACTTTCTTGAACAACTCTATTTCTCGTATTTAATAAAAGTAAAAATAGTACATATAAAGACGAAAACAGTTCACTGCCTGACTATTATGAATTCACGGCCTTCAAACTTGAAATCTGCAAAAAAGGTTCCTACATATCGTTAAAGAAAATGTTTCTTAATCTTTCTGATAACAGAGTATGTGTGTTTACGCAGACAAAGACGCAGAATGACGCTGGTACAGACGCCTTCACATAAACCTATTCAAAACTGTCAAATTTCTTTAATACACTTTCAACCATAATGTAAGGGCATAAAGTTCAAAGTCTATTGAGGAAATTTTACAGTTTGTGGTAGGTTGATGTGCAGGCGTGTGTACATTAATAATTGTCAAAGTTCCGTATCAGCAGCATCATAATGAACGTCAGAGGGTGGATCGAACACTCAAGTTTTCATAAATCATTAGTTTTACAGCTTACAGAGTACACTGCAAAGTTAAAGCACATGAGTAAGTATTTACTCAAGTCGTTAAAACACTTTAAGTACAACATTATGTAGTAACGTAACGTTTCAAAGAAAATATTCTATGCCGGCGGCAGGGACACAGTACACTCGTATATACAAGCTAAACAAGGAGTTGTCGTAAAATAGAAAAGGGTAGGTAAATGTGTGCGTGACTACGCATTAAAAGGGAAAAGAAACAAATATTATGCCGCAGTTAAAATTTGCAAGACTGCCGTCGGCATGCATCTCTTGAGACGCATCATTACGGGGGTGAGGTCGCGGGGGGATAGGGCTGTGGCTTTACTGCGAACGTGGCTTTTACCGCTCGGCCACGACAACAGCGTTGCTGCAAGCGGGTTTCTAGTTCATTGCGTTCTTTCAATCAGCGCTGACTATGACTGCCGTAGTATAACGAGCAATGAACTAAAAATCTGCTCGCCGCAACGTATCTTAGTGGCTGAGCAATTAATTTAATTTAACTTTTATTTCAGGCGTAGCCCATAAATTGTGTAAGTCTATATAAATAAAAATGAATGTTGCTAAGCGCAAAACTCGAGAACGGTTGAACGGATTGGGATGAAACTTTGCACATAGACAGACCATGACACGGTTTATCGGTTTATTCTGGTAACAGGTTCCTGTGGGATAGTGTAGTCTTCGCGAACGATGTCGCGGGGCACAACTAGTAACAAGTAAAACTTATTATTTATGTTAGTATTACGTTGCTTTTTCCTTAATTTATGTTGGCGTGGTGTCTCAGTGCCTAAAAACCGGTTTATTTGTTAATGCCATCAGGATGCCATTGGGGCTGCACCTTACTCTGTGCATCAGAGAGGCAATTCTTTTGCGTAGAATGGCATGAAATCCATTAGTACGGGCTTCTGCAAACATCCCTGATGCACTACAGAGCCGAGGAAGGCCCATTAGCATCCTGAAAGCATTGTTATACTGGACGCGCAGAGAGCCGATGGCACGCTGCGTGTAGTTGACCCATAGACTGCACATGTAAAAGGATTGGCAATATGTTCTGAATAATGTTAATTTACTTCACCTGTACACCTTGCAAACCTGTGAGCCAACATGTTACACCGCACCACCAACGCTCTGCGCTCCCGCTTGATATCCAGATCATCATTCAGGTCCTCGGTAACGATATGCCCCAAGTACCTGAACGGCGAAACCCTCTCCAGAGGAACACCGATAAGTGTCACAGGTGGAACGTCAGTGGGAGTGTTACGTCCCGCCCGAAACACCATCAGCTCACTCTTCTTAACATTATATCTGAGACTGGGTGACTCGGTATACGACTCACACAGCCTCAGCAACTTTCTAAGGGCACGACGGGTTCAGCAACACCATATCGTCTACGTAACTGATGTTATTTACGGTCGTTCCACCAATGGAACATCTTTGGTGTTGCTGAGTTCGACGATCAGTTGGTTTACATAAATATTAAATAGTGTGGGGGATGTCAGCCCCCCCTGACTCACCTCACACTCCAATCTGTACATGTCAGAGTAGGAGTCAGCCCATCTAATTTGGTTGATTTGGTTTCTATACCATTATTTAAATATACTGAACTGTTCACGAAGCTTTATCCACATATGTTCATAGAAAACCAGGGCGAAGGCCATAGAGAGACCTTATGGTATGCTTGAATGCTAAGATTGCGCTCTCAGTAGATAAGCCAGGTCTAAACTGGGCATCATGTAGTTTTAGATATCCACTGAGGCGACGCTCAAGCATACCATCAAGCACTTTAGCCACTAATAGTTGCTGATGAGATTGATTTAATTAAGAAGATTAAATTAAGAAGTAATATTGAAAACTTCGACAAGAAATCATGCACTTAGAGAGGCCTGTGTCCAGCAATGATAAATATCAGTTGATGTCAGATGATGTTAAAACGTCTCGCTCTGGACTGCCTGTGAACTATTATTTCACATTTAAATACATTGGTTCACAAACAAACATTTGTTTTGGCAGTCAAATTTATTCCGAAATTTTTAAAATAGGAGACCTTAGAGTAATTTTACCTGTCTTTGTGGACACATTTATCACTGTTTTTTTTAATTTTATAACTGATCATGACAGGATCATAAAATAAATGGTTCATTTAGTAGGAATTTAGGTGGTCTGTGGTGCCATTTTTAAAACTTACCGTTGATTTTAAAATCTTTAATCCAGTAAGCGATTTCCTATTCGCCCTTCAGTTGAAACACATTTCAAAACTCTGTAACTACAAGTGGTATGCGTTAATTGTGAGATTTACGAAATGTTAAAAGAGAAATAAAGCTCTTATTTCAAGTCCGCTTCAAGCTTGACCGCTTAAAGTCAAGACGCGGTCCAAAGCCTCATTTGAAGGTATATTTACACGTTGCGCCCGCCTTACGTCTTTCGTCTTTGCTGACTAAGTGCACACAAGAATTTTACATCTCGCTATCAAGGTTTTCAAAAAGATTTTTAAGATGAAAATGACGCTCATTCACGCCGGATTACGTTCTAAACAGCCAGTGTTCAACGTTCACTTTCAAACTTCGCCGTTTCTTAATAAAACAGAGCGCTAACGAATTTAAAAAAGTTGTCGTTGACTTAGCTAATAAAACATAGTGATAAATATCACTAGCAGCAACGAAATGGAAGTTGAAAGAAAAATTTGTGCAAACTTCAGTAAACTTCAACTCTGACGGCGCAAACAGAAACTTCATGGAGTCCTTTGCATTGACAACATTTTAGTTGATTAAAATCTGTTCAACTTCTCATTCTGTTTACTAGTTCACCTTGTAAATTTCTTTCGCAACCACGCGGCATCACTCCCTCCTGTTGTCGTAACGCAATTGCAGTGTCGGGAAATTTATCTCATTACTTGAATCACAGTCCTTGATACTTTGAACAGGCACGTGTAGTCTAGATTCATTGGAAAATGTGTTGTATCACTTTCCTATAGAGCCTAAACTAAAATGGAGCGAGTCAGAAACTAACCGCTGAGCTGCTATCAATTATGAACCGCTATAACTGAGTAGTGAATTACTTAGATATAACATAGGTTTAGACGTTGGCGTCGCATGATGTCGTTGAGTGCCCACATTCCCGCGGATTAGACAGATAGCTGGAATCTCCAGCTTGTTATATGATAGCCGATGCGATACCAACGTCAATCCCATCCTAGCCGAGTCATTATCGTAAACGTTAATGACCACGACAATTACCACCGAGCTTCATCGAGAGGCTGCCTCCGAAATTGGACATTCCCAATCTATCGGCTCCCGGTCGATTTGTCCCTCTATAAACTCCTTCCAGTCGACCGGCTTTAATTAAAATAGTTTCACGGGAAAAATAGTATAAGGTAATAACTTCATTGGTAGGCCGCCGTTCGCTTTTTCCATTTGAAAAACATCATTTTTGTGCTAGTACGAGTAGGTACATTGGCAATTTTTCGGTTCACAGCGCTTTGTGCGGTCCAAGTTCGAATGAGTCTTATAAATGAAGGTTTTATAAGTACGTAGGGGGCATACCACAATGGTTGTTATAATTGTCATTATGCTGAAGAGATTTTAGAAACCTTTTACTTCTAGTTTTGGATGAAATCAAAGTTTGGGCATGCACATAGACTATATGATGACTTGTGTTCAACCGGAATAAGGAGTTTGAAGTAATAAAAATTCAAACGTAAAATTTTGAAGAGGAAAACTTTTGACCAAAGGAAATGAGTAGTTCATTTCTGTACAGCAGTCTAAGTGTAATATACAAAGAGACGGCTACTCGAGAGACAATGGACGGGGCAACTTTCAATATTAATGATGCACCGACTATGCACACAGGCGGGCGAGTTTCAAAAGCCCCCCATTGATACTCATTAACTATTGATTTAAAAGTAATACCCTTTTACCGTTGTCGGATCGGCTTCGGACAACTTTTCAAATTTAAATATGAAAGAGATTCCGTTTTTAAAACTGTATCTGATTTAGGAAAATTGAAGTGAGTGGGGTAACTCAATGTTTGTATTTTGAGAACCCACTTTGTTCCCTGCAGGCCATGTTGCAAACTTTTATTGCTGTTGCATCCTCGATGGACTTGCTTATAAATGAAAAATTTTACGTCGGAACACTTCAATTACTTCGTGTTTTACTACCGGTGACTATGCTTTAAGTGTAGGGGAGTTTATTACGATAAATATTTTGCTAGACGTCGTTAATTGGTTTCGCTAAGGAGGAGAACAGCAACGTGCACGTTTAATAGAGAAAAGAATACCTATTGAATATAAACATGAAAAATTATGATCAACATATTAACGAACGAAGAAAAATAATGATGGCCAGTAACAAAGAGAAAATTTACTCGGTCATTTTTTTTTTAATTAGGTGTGGCCATGTACGATGACTTTTATATCGACATCAACAACTGACAAAATAATTTAATATTTGAACAACCAAACCGATAGATTGGTATGGTTAAAAATAAGTTTATTGGACTTTAGCAAACTGTCACTTTAAATTACGGTGATCGCACAACACAACTGGAAATCGCTTCTGGATATATTTGGGATCAATAGCGGGTTTCATTGAGAATACATTGTAATTTAATATAGTTAAAAATTTTAAAAGTAAAAAATACTATCTCAAAATACATCATTTGCCAAAAAGTTATTTGTTAATACTCGTGACTGTAACATGTTGGCATTGCGTCCAAAATCTAGAATATTTCGCTAGCAATAACCTCCGGCCTCTTTAGATAGTTTCATAAAATTTCCGCTGAGCACGTCCTAGCCGAAGGACAGATCCCACCACGTAACATCTCCACAGTTTATTGTTCCAGCATCTGTGGGTATGCAAAGAAGCTTATAAAACGGCAAATTACATAGCGCAGTTAACTCTCTCTTTCACTCATCTTTATCGGCCGACCTACCTACCTGAAAATTTGTAATCTGATGCCTCCTAACGTCTCTGATTAGAACTTCATGAGGTTTAACAAGCCCGCGAATCCGGTTCGCTAACTTTTCATTGGTTTCCGTTAATGTTTTACTGGATTGTTTGTTGTGTTTTATTTATGTGGAACGATCAAATGCGGCTTGTTATTTCGAAGCTTTCTTGTTTTCATTAATTCAATACATGATGCTTCATTCAAATTATCCTTTTATTTGTGAAATGTTATTCAGATAACAGTAGTGTAGTTATTTCGTGTTCCGACAGTTAGATATATGCGCGTCCTTATCTTAACCATGCAGGCGTGAGTTAAGGCTTTAAAATAAAATCACCAAATATCTTTTAACATTATCAAAGTTGAATAAAAATGTTGAAAATGTAACAACATGCCTTACCCACTTAATTCCAGTCTTGAATAATGATAGTATTTCATACGTGCATCACTAAAAGTCATGAATTCATTTGTTTTATTGCAAAACTGCGCATGTTAGCCCCTTATACGCCTCCGATTCGAAAGCCATGTAAATCTTCATTCTCAGTATCGAGCTCGTTCCAGCGTACGTCACTCACTCAGCGCCAGCGAGTTTGTCGTAATCGCGCATCGCAAATACGCTGAGCACTCACCGCCAGCCCCTTGTAACAGGTGTTCAATGTATGCGCAACTCCTCGTACGAACAAAGCGGGATGAAACTGTATTGAGGATCGACTTAAAAGGGCGCGGCCTCTCAATACCACGCCGTGCTGTATTGTTGAATTAGTTTTTGAATATTTGATATGAAGTTTTGATGTTTGAGTAGGTAATACAATCAATGTTTTTTTAAGGGTTTCGCGAGGCTTCATAACCCCTAGTCTGTCCAAACGCCATATTATGGTACGTAACAAATTAATTTAACCATTGTTATACGTTATGGACAGAGAGCCTGGTAATACTATAAGATTATGATCAAATAATAAAGCTTTTATTTTAAATAAGCGGTTATTATTCCCGTATTATGAATTCCTGAATTTTTTGAACAATTACCTTATCTACTCACAAAATCATAAAACATAACTGCAAGCACAAAAGTTTGGGATAATCGTGAAAAAGGTTGCATATGCGGCGGCACACCGCGACTCCAACTACTATATTGCCAAAATCAGCACGAAAACTGTTCTGTAGTGTTCAGCAAACAAGCTAGGTCGCAATAAACCGGTGTGGGATCGGTCACTCGAGAACTCGGCCGGGGGACAGCCCCGCACAACTGCCCGCAACTTCAAGATGGCTCTTTTTCGAGTGGAAACTTTTGTAATTCGAATGCAATTGTAAATATTTGGTTTTCACACTGCGGTCTGCGTCTTCCTAACAAGTGAAGCGTGGCGAACGTGAGGCGCGTCTTCATTACGCCCGCTCGCCGCCAGCATCACAATGCCACCCCGGCCCGCGCCCGCATCTCCACTTTCATTCGCAATTAAAATGATATTATCAGGATCATACACTCCACCTCATTCCTCTCCATTTTATTTTCGCTTCCGTCAACGAAAAAATAATCTCCAAGAATATTTTTCGTGATTAAGCTTGCATTGATACACATCTCGGTTGGTAATGGCTTAACGATTTCTGAGAAGGAAACGTTAGTCGGTAAGGTAGAAATAATGCTTCATTCGTTAGTCGTTAGATTTTGTTTACTTTGTGATATTGAAATGGCTGTTGTTGTGTTGCAAGCTGATATATTACTAATTGTGTTATTTCATGTTCCAAAAGTAATCCTATTCTAACTTCAATAAGTTATACATTCACACCATAGGCACAGTATAAAGAAATGTATAAGTAACTACTTACAATATTTTATCTGAGATTTGTGAAGGGGATATAATTTTAGTTATACCTAATTTTTATTACCTAATTGCTTTTTTACTTTAGTTTCGGTTAGCTAACTGCCACACACTTAGGTATAACACGGTATATATTAACATAAGGTACTGCAGTTCCATGTCCTATTTCGAAAAGACATTAATTTTAAATCTATTACAGTTTCGAATTTATTTCCAGCGCGTCCAACAGCTTACAGCGATAATATGTTAGAAGCATTTTGCTTCGGGCACGCAAAGCTATTCGAAGTGTTGTAACACAGAGTAGGTATCGCTTCTTGTGTCCAATGATCCTGCAAATCCCATTCCGCCCGTCCCGGCACGTCTTGGACGAGGGATTACTAACCCACCGACCACAGCAATCACGCGGGAACCACGTCTAAAGTGTCTAGTGATAGTTACCTCATGTGCCATTGTTAATACACCAGTTAGTATGTAGTTTATACTTAATAATGATTCAAAAACATAAACTTGTAGGTCAATAAGAGAAGGTGCAAAGTTAGGAGAGAACCTTCTTTATTGACTGGATGTTAATAAAAGTCGTATAAACAAGTCGGTCCACATTAAAGTTCCACGGTTTCTTCTCGGGATTTAAAATAAATGAATTCCAAGTCCGCTCACAAGTTTAAAGTACTTAACTGGAGGTACAATTTTGTCACACAGGTGAACAATGGAGAGCGGAGTACATGAACTCAGAAATTTTCCTTTTTTACTATCCACTTAGTTCTTTTCCTTTTATCTTGTTACGGGTGAGTTTTAGGGCCCCGTTTCAATGGGGTTTGGGGAAGGGCTTTAACTAACACTTTGCTGCAAACTCCGGCACTAAAAAAACAATGCGCTTACGCCACTCCAGGTCGCAATCGCGGGCCAAAGTGTCTCGTAAAACAACACTCGCGAATAAAAAGGACGAAATCTTATTAAAGTAAATATTTATGGCATTGCTATCAACCGATTGGACGAGGGTTCCGTCGCCTTGATAAATTGTCCTGCCGCTTGCGGCCTAACGGCCACTCCCAAATATTTCTCTTACTACACGTCGCTGTAAAAAAAAATCGATGCCCGTTTGATTTATGGCATAATTTCCTTGAACGCCCTTTGGTATGTTCCTGAGAGTTTCTATTGCTTGTGAGTAATGCTCGGCCTTGAAAATGCTAGGCGGATTACATAACTAGGCTAACCTGCCAAATTTAAAAGTTTAGGATCTCCAGGTACGCAGCGTCGTTGCAGTAGTGTTTCAATTCCACCTGGCTGTAGACAATATGGTCGTCTCCACACAATCAGCCGACGAGCCACTTGATTGTTTGCCTTCCATTCAACTTCACAATGGGGAAAATGAAGACTAGCCAGCTTTCTGCAACAGCTTTTATCCACCATTTCGTTCGTTTGCCGAAAGTTTACATTTTGAATCCACCTCTGTGAATGCATTAGGATGTGCGCACATATTTGTCTTGGCATCAAGTGGATGTGTTCTTCGGAACAGCTATTTCGATGTTCTGTTTGCGTAGTCGAGACGTTTATGTCAGTGCTACATTTATTGTTTCGAATGTACATATCGTTGTTATTGCTACAGATATTACGTTTTCAATTGGTGCAACGTTTTGAGGTGATTCTTAGTTGAATTTACTGCTAAAGTGTACTGTACTGTGGACTAACTTTGGTTGGATAGTATGTTTTAAAGGAATGTAGAGAATCGTATTTCTTTTATAGTTTACTGTCTGTCCATTTAGAAATTATTGTGTGCCTCTCATACTCGTACATGCACTAGAATAAGAAAATTTTATTGACTATCACAAACAAGTCCATGTAACTTAGATACAAGAGTACATAGCACAAACACCAAAAGATAAAAAAAACGTTATAGGTACAAGTACGACCATAAACTGTTCTTGTCCCACACTATTCAGGTGCTAAAATTTATATTGTAATTTATCATCAAACTAAAATAGGCTTCATCATTGGAAGATCAGGCCGAACTCACCGTGCTGACCCAATGCAAGTTGTTGAGTTTGAACCACTGCCGACAACACCCGGGAGTAACGGCCTAACGTGCGAATCGAAGCACGCAAATTTATAAAAGAACTGCTTTGAAAAAAATGATTTGATTGATACGAATATTTGTTTCGCCTTTGAGTTGTAGGCAACAAGTTACACCGGAATACACGTACGATGGTTTCCCTCAAAAAAAAGGGTGATTAATGTTGCCGAACCCCTCGTAAGTTTCAGGAAATATTCGTAAGTAGACGCTTGGCATCGAACTTTACAAGCGCAACTCTCGTCTTGAGAATTATTGCTGCTTCAACTTAACCTATAGGTAACATTTATTTGTCTTCCTTGACTTCCCTTGGAAATGGCATTGCTTTGCTTGGCAGTTTTTTCTTATCTTCGAAGATGGTAACTAGGGTTTTAACTACTGAATGTCAATCTAACTTATTGTTCCAACTAAATTAATTTAAAACTTTCACCGGCGTTTTCATAAAAAAACTTCCAATATTTATTCAATTAAGTGATTGCGTTTTGTCTGGTACGAGTATAATGTGAAGTGCGGACAAATTCAAGTTCTTGTTAAAACAATCATCTTAGATACACAAATAACCAGTCTTCGAGTCACAAGACTTATAATGCTGTATGCACATAAAGATGTAAAAAAAATTACACAGTCCAAAAGAAACTAAGGCGGTCTTAGTTCAACATCTTCAGAAACAATTGTAATTTTCTAAAGCGAAGCACTTTCTACTGACATAATAAGGGTCCATTCTAGCTAATAGGTTTCTAATACGCATTGATCGTCTAACGGCCAACGCTGGCGTAGGCACTTCCCTTCTTATACTCGCCTGAGCCTTTTCCTCGCTAATAACTAGTACGATTAACTTGTTATTATTAGGTGGACTCAGAGGCAATCTGGCAATTATTTACGTAGCAAACATTCTGTCGCGATGAGAGCTCGTTGATAAAACTTTCAGCCAACTATTACGTCAGAGGGGACAATTCCTGAGCATCTCTTAATTATCGTCGCTGCGTATTTCGTATTATAATAATGAAGCGAAACAATAACAAAAGTTTGGACGACGGAGCGCGGCCGGCGTACAACTTCAGTTGCTCATTTAAGTACTTGTTCAGTTCTCCTAATGAAAACTTGCTAGTGACTACGGTAATAGAACGTTACTTTTATTCGGCGGCTTTACTATGTAAAAGGTTGACGGTCGCGACCGCGCCCTGTGACCGAGTCACTGATGTGTTTGTTGTATGAAGATTCACTGGTACAGTCTGTGTTTTGGCCTACATTATATTGATATTTTTTTAACTAATCAAATAATACAATTAACAATGTGACAATATAACATTATTTGTATATATAAGTTTCTGTGAGAGAAAGAGTACTTCTTGAGAAGAAAGTGAAGAGTGATTGGTAAAATTTTAAAAATCTTTTTTTTTAGAATAATTTTCATATAATATTACAATTATACAATTGTAATATTTTATCAAAATATATCAATGGGTGTTGACAACATAAGCAAAAACCGCATAATATCTCTTTCAAATTCTCACAAGAATCTCTCGTATTCTCTCTTTAATTAAATGAATTGGGGGAAATATCATCATTCATTATTCAGTTATCATTTATCATGTATTAATTACCTACCACTTATCAATATATATCCGCTGACAACGACAAAAACAAATGGAGACGTGCCTGGATAAATCCATTAGCATTTCTTAAATGAAATTGAAATAAGAATATGAATTTACCGTCAAAAACTTTGTATCTCAACCGGTCGCTACCTTACGTAATTAGGGTACCGGTAACACCGAGGAAGGGTAACAGGGAAGGCACGAAGCCACCTAAGGTTGTAACGTTATCGACGGCAACAATAAGTCGCGTTTTATACGGTTATTATAGCGCCATAAACGCCACCGGCCGGTGTTTCATACACTGCCAGGGCCGATTATACTGCCTACGGGCCCGATTTGGGGAGTGGAGCCCCGCCCTCTGTCAGCCCCACATGCCGCCCGACAGATGTGTCGAGATATCGGATATCGGGAGACACATTCATAATCTTCGTCTCCAACCTCCCGGTTCTTATATTAAAATAACCAACGTTGCCATCACAGGTGCGAACTCGATGTGAATTAATAAAAAAGGGCGAGCCCTGTTCGTTTTTCGGCTTACCGTTGGGAAACTTTTGTGAGTTATGAACCGGGAATTCGAAATGATACTTTAAAATCGAATTATTGAGCTAAAAAATGTTGCTAGATAAAGTTTTGTCAGGCTTTAAGGAATTTAACTCCCAAATTTGTGTTTTTATTACAAACGACGCCGTACTTTTGTGAAATTTCGATTTTCTTATTACAATACTTTTGATTGTGAAAAATGATCGAGCATTTCATTTGTCTTTCCAACTTAATTGACACAGCAATGCAATGTTGGAAATAAATTAACTGGCGCTTCGGCAAATCACCTGTAAGCTTCCAGATTTAATTAAAGTATACCATCTGAAAAATAAAGGTGGCCCCCGCTCTAATTGAAGCCGGGAAAAATAAAGTTAATTCGTCGAGCAGCTCTGGAGAACTTTCATTAGCGCTTCACAGCTACAATTGCGAGTTCAAATAATTATGTTTACGGAATCCTTTTCTTACCCGGAGATTATTTATCTTCCCCATTGTTACGAGAAGTGACGCGGACGAATTTCACGAAAATACCCCATTTATTCCGGACAAAAGGCGGCGCGATACCCAAAACTTTTTACATGGTCAGTGACAACGCTATTCCTCTTTTCTCTTAGCGTTGCGTCTGTAGCCATTGTGGTAGTTCGCGTGTAGGGCGAACCGGACGCTGATCTGTTTTACAGTTAGTTTAGGTACATTTCATTAATTTTTTGTTTTTCTTTAAATTTTTCATTAAACTTGGCAGAGTTTTTGGTTTTTTGTTCATATTTATGAATAGTTCCCTAGCATCTATGAGGATGTAAATAAGTCTGTAGATATTTGAATTAGCCGTTATTAGCTAACTCATCATCAACTTTATTAACATCCCGTCTACAATGTATTGCTCTTTTTGATCTCACCATTCTGCACAGTTACGTAAAACAAGATAAAATTCTGTTAAAAAAGATATGTGTCACAGAAAGTTCTAGGTATTAGCAAAATTATAGCGGCATATTCAACGGCGTAAAGAAGCAAAGTAACGCAACCGTTACCTGCACTTCAGCAACTTGTTGAAGGGTGCGGTGAAACTTTTGTCCGCCAAGCTTTGCGAGTTGGGAAACGCGTCCGATGTCGCACGCGCCGCACTGTCACCGCACGAGCGTTGTACGGTCGCCGCACGGTCGCCGCGTCCTGTTGCGGCGGCACTCCTCGGCGAGTGCGCGGCTTTATTTAGTTTCCCGACCCGCATAAATTACACAGGGAACGCTCCGCTCGCCACGCAACTACATAATATTTGTCCGCCACCCCCGCGTCTCTATCCAGCTCATAATCTAAACATCAAACAATGCTTTATATCCAGCTCCCAACGACTTTCCAAACACCATGTTTTATGTAAGTGGGGATATTGTTTCCAATCGCTTTTATTGGGAAAGCAATAACGGAGAAACGATTTCCGTGATAAACCGTACCGACCTTATAATGCATAAAGAAAATACGGCCATCCACGAAATTCGACTGAACCCTTATTTGCCTCTCGGGGTGTTACTATCTTTGGCCCGATTCGTACGCAAAGCCAGCCGGCCGCGCGTGAAATACCAAGTGCGGCCTAGTTTCTGTGCGGACGCGTTGTTTGTTTAGGCCAGCCGAAGCTGCGAAAGGTGATGGACTAAATATTAACAAAGAGCCATCGCACGCCGGATTATAAATGTCAGCCGTGAAAGGTGTAACATTTGCGCGAGTATTGTTTGGGGGGCTTAGTTAAACATTCTTTGTTTTGGGGTGATTCATCCGGCCCGGGAAGTTGGAGGGCGATATTGATCTTCGAGTGGCGCGTGCCCATATCAACACGTGGACAAGGGATGAGCCGAAAGTTTTGAGCAGTACAAGGGTGGACGTGCGGCGTCGGCATAATCAGCGCCTGCGACGGCTGCTGTTTGCGGAGCTCGCTAATGCTATTTGCGTGGAAGGTGGCCACCTTCCACGCGGACGTCACGTGTGTGTGTCTTAATCGTTATACGGAACACGCCTCGTCGCCTTGTTTTGTTTGTTGCTGGAACTTTGTCGGCGGCAGGTGATTACGTGACTCGGCGGAACGGGGCCGCGTACCGAAGTTCAGGGTTCGTTCGTGTGACAGATTGCGTTCGGGATGTACAGTATTAATTTAATCAAACGCTACGGTGGTGTCTATCTAGACTGGCAACTTATTTTATTGGGAAATGTTAGATACGGTTTTGAAATGTACGCTAACGTGTGTTTGATCCTTTCAATCTGGTTATCTATTTGGTGTAATGTTGTTATAATAACTGCCAGTACATAAATAGTTTTCAACCTTTTCGCGCCGTACAATATATCTAATAACTGCCATCAAGAGACATATTGTCTTTTGAATTGAAATAATTCTTAAGTCAAGATTTAGCTTACAAATTAATTGGAAATGAAATCTCTGAAACTTCTTCTTTCGCATTTAAAAAATATTAACGCAACATTTTCATATGTAAGCAAATTCAAAGTGATAAAATATAAAATCTATCTCTGAAAAAGCTTTACAATAAATGTCAACTTCAAAAAAACTCTTCTTAGAAATCATACTAATTAGTAATTATAATAACAACGTAATATAGACACCACCATAATGACACGACACAAATCCAACGCTCAATGTCACGTTAAACGAAACATATTACCCTAAGCAATCATAAAACATAACGTTAGAAATATCTACTACAATTTAGTAGATTTTTAATTATAATTGTCGACAACTCACTAAGCTGGCTTTGATAAATTCTTTGGTATCATGCAACGCGTACTGTCGCCAACAAAACTACTTAATTATGGGATTATTTATTTTACTGAACAACGGCGAAGCACTTAACGTACGTCTAAACTGGTGCAAGTTTTATTTGATTATGTCAATGAACAACGAGATTTTGAGGCATTGAACGACAATGTAACAAAGAAGGAGAGTTAATATTTATTTATACAAATTTAAAAAGACATTTTATGTTGGAAAAAAGTTGGTCATCACATGAAATATGCTCTGTCCGACCAGGATATTAAACCCAGAATATTGCGCCGATCGCTTTGCCATGTGGCCATACAGGTTTTTTAATAACAAAGTTGTAATGTACCAATAATGACACTCAATTGTTTTTTATTTTCGGTTACTTCTTTACTTAATTTACATATAAATAACGTGTACCTATTGTCT
The DNA here is from genome assembly GCA_949315975.1 of Eudonia truncicolella. Taxonomy (NCBI): domain Eukaryota; kingdom Metazoa; phylum Arthropoda; class Insecta; order Lepidoptera; family Crambidae; genus Eudonia; species Eudonia truncicolella. Next base: position 6,766,660 of record OX438831.1, on the reverse strand, counting down.
CAAGTATGTGTTTAAATTAACCTTTTTTTTACAACAAAAATGTTATTTTTGTAATAATGTTCTCACCTATTTTGCGGTTAAAATTGTTAACTGTGCCATGCTAATGTACGTTTCTATTGTTTCAGGTTTCGGTTTCGTCACATTTCAAAGTGAAGACATAGTAGACAAAGTGTGCGAAATACATTTTCACGAAATCAACAACAAAATGGTTAGTAGCACTTGCTTAATGTATTTAATTAAGTGTTTTTCCACTTGGAAATGAACACATTTCTATTTGTGTTATTCACAGAAGGGACGCCTAAGCCATTAAGAGCAACGGTTTCGCCGAAGGAAATATCTGTGCACAATGTTTAAACGAAAATTAAACTTTTTGAAATTATTACATCCACATTAAAGATTAACAAAGCAAATCCTAGGCTTGCAGAAGGCTTCTTGAAGAATTTGAACCAACCCAACGCAAAATTTGTGAAGCATAAGCCGGTGGCCATGCTATGTGGACAAAAAACAAGCCCTATAACCAACCAAACCGAGTACAACATGAACATAATCGAACTCGAGACCTCTAGTTTAGAAAATATTTTTACAAAGCTTTAGAAAATCTGGCTATCGGTGCATTGGAAGGCACTTAAATCCGTTGGTCCCGGTTGAGTTAGCGTTCGTTAATAACCACCAATCCGGGTTACTGGACTCACGTGGTGGTTATAGCCCGTTCTCCCTATGGTGTTTACATCAGGAAAGTTCGTTCGCCAGCAGTGGGGACATAAATGAGCTAATTATGACAGAAAGGAGTTCGATGGCGCAGTAGTTAACGTGCCCGATCTGCGAGTGCTGAGGTTAAGCAAGTTTCGCAACGGCCGGTCATCGGATGGGTGACCAAATATGTAGCATCTCGAGTTCCTCCGTGCTTCGGAAGGCACGTAAAGCTGTTGGTCCCGGCTGCATTAGCAGTCTTTAACAACCACCAATCCTCACTGAGCCCGCGTGGTGGTTTATGGCCCGTTCTCCCTATCCATCAATAGGGAAGGCTCGTGCCCCAGCAGTGGGGACATAAAATGAGCTGATGATGATGATGATTATTATTTATTTATTTAAATAACACGGCAATAAGCCAATTACATTATTTAAAACACACTTGAAAAGAAATCATAAATAATAATAATATATGATGATGATAGAAAATCATATTTTACTAATGAATATTTTTCGCTTCAAGTTATTCCCACACTATTTACAGAATTCCACTATGACATCGATGGCCAATTTGTATCTACGAATAGAACCTAAAATTCCATTGTCATGGCCGCCGGGACATGCGTGTTTAATTTATAGATTTAGTTAACGATATCCCCAGAAACCTCTTAGGATAGTCTAAACCACAAACAAATATTAAGTACCGCGACCCGAAATTCTTGCTCAACCTTTAGTAAATATCAATTCCAAGCTCTGGGATAAGAAAAACTTTTATAGTATATATGTTAGGTACGTACTTAAAACTACAATTTTGTTTTTAGACTTCTTTGTTTCATTAAATCCTTTGCGGTGATGGAATCGTAAATATTTAAAAAGGTTCTTTTGACTGGAATAAAATCTTTTTTCATCACTTTGTTGCATCACCGTCATCATCATTACACAGTCTAACTGACTTCACTGTTGGGTCGTAGGAATACGATAAATAAATTATTTTATGGGTTTTCAAAACTTAATTGTGATAACAAGGAAACCTATACAATGTAGTTATTTGTTTACTGTACATTTCTTGATATAAACACGCTATTGTGCTAATATTAATACATGTATGACATCTTAAGAATACTTTTTATAAATAAGATTATGTTTGAAAATTGTGAATGGATTGTCGCACTTCCAAAAGAAGGAATTGACTATTCCATCTTTTGGAAGTGCGACAAAGAAACGAAACACCAAATTTCTTTGTGCGCGATGGAAAGTTCAAGACAGTACAGGGGTGACTCCGGAGAGCAGCACGCGTACTCCTATGGAGGAAGGGAGAAGGTGGAATAGGGTCAAAGAGTTCTTCAGAGCACTCGCCGTGGTATAAGCGGTAGAAGACGCTGAATGACGCTATATATCTCCGCAATTGCAGGGATAAAGAATTTTAATTGTATTTTTTTGGGCGTTCATCACATTACCTACATACTCGTCCTCATTTCCTCAGGGTTTGTATATACAAACAGTAGTGTGACATTATTAGCTAAAATAGATATACTGCCAACAGTCTCTAAAGTCAGTGGTCGTAAAATATCACCCCCAGCGAAAGCGTTATCACAAAAATGCCTGTATCTATCCAGCCAGCCAGATCGATAGTCTTAAAACAACAGTTGTTTACTGGTATATTTTGCAACCCAATCTCCTTGTTGTCCGTCAAATATCAATTAGAAGACGGAGAGCTGGCGGCGGTCCAAACAGAGCCAATAAAATGCCACAAAGGCCGCTTGTACTGTGTCGAGATTCCCCCGCCCCCGCCAGAGGGCGCAATACGAGCATGCCCATATAAAGACTTTTATTTACAATTATCTGGACGTGTCTTAGAGTTTTCGTGATCAATTCAACCTCCTCTGTCATAATATTATCACAAGCTCATTTTATGACGGTGCCATAAACCACCACGCGGGCTCAGTGTGGATTCTTGACTGCTAATGCAGCCAGGACCAACAGCTCTACGTGCCTTCCGAAGCACGGACTATGATTTTTGTTATAAACTTATTTCCACGTTTATTTAATTTTTTTTTTATAATTTATGTTTCTGAGGACTTTTAAGCATGCAGTTTATTATTATAAACCACGAGCTTTCTCTTTTGAACAGATGATTTTTTATACCTTTCTATCCACACTCACGTAAAAACCTATAACAAATCATAAATGTGTCTATCATTAAACAAAAGTGGTGTTAAACAAAATATTGCAGCATCTAAGGTCCACGCGGGCATAGCCGCAGGCTCAGCGAGTGCCTCATAAAGTGAATGATCGCATACTAAACCTGTCGCCATTTACAAGACTATTAGAATCATGTGTTGTTATAAACCTTGGCGGATTAACTTGTGGCTCACACGCACCCGACCGCTGTCTGCCCGCTTAATTCCAGCGAAAATTCCTGGACATAATCAAATTAATTGCGCCCATCCACGCATCGCATCATAACACTAATAAAAATAATGACATCGTATTTACCACTGAACAGTAATGTCCACACTAAACTGTTTGCTTTGTTCATCAGAGTTCGCTCAAGTATTAGAAATGTCAGGCATGTACACACGTTTGAATTAAATGCCTCCCCTAAGGGAGTCACTCGTGAAATGTTTAAATTAAAAAAGAAATCTTGTGGGGGGAGACTGCGTCGAACTGTAATGCTCAGCGGCCCATGCACGTATGATTACGATTGCATATAAGTCGTTCGCATCAACCCCAGCGACTCTCACCCTTACTTGCACTTCGATGCCCCCTCTATAATTAGCACTAGTGATTCCTGACGTGTTCTCGCAACTGATATAGCTATAACGTATTATTTGTTTGTGGTTTTATGTGAGCGAAGCGCTTGGTTTTTCATCTCCCTTGATGGCAACGAGACGACGAGGTCAAAGGTGAATCGCGCTTCACTCAAACCTCCCAAGTAATGAGGAACTGGAAATCCCACCCTCAACTTTTTAACACAAAAATGTTAACTGTCCTTTTTTTGCAAAATATTACAAGATAGCTATCTACCATCCAATTTTAGAACTTGTGCGTGTTTCTGTTTGTACCCAAATTGTGCGACTGATACTATTGGTTGATTTCATTTTACAAATATCGATTTGACGACACGAGACCCGTGCGTCCGTATTTCATCACGATGGCATATTGCTTCATTCCACAGTTCATAGTGCCTCCAGACTTTTTGTTCTCTATTTCAGGTAAAGCACAATGCCTCGCAAATTGTAAACTGCATTGGACTTTTTTAAATCCATGCGGCAGCGCGGCGACGCACGCCTATTCGAGCCATTACCTACATTGTCTTTGCTGCTGAAGTTCCCAACGCCATTATCATTCTCCCGGCTGAAAGGACGGGAACAGATACCCCCTTTCCCGTCACCGATGCATATTCCTGATTATTAATGCTCGTTTTTTGTCTCGCTCTATTATACAGCGCGTAATGGCCGTACGAAGCTCGCGGCATGTGTCGAGCGAAATCGCAAGGGTGATGCTCGCCCTAAGTGGAACAAACAACGAACAAAGACATCAAACAAATGGGTAGTGTTTTAGAGTAATTACAGCTTGCTTCCGTGCGAAACGAGAGATGTGCTCGAAGCGCTCCCGTAATGTCTGCGGCGCTGGCGACGGGGAACTAATCGCTTATTATTCTGGCCCTTTTTTGTTGCGTGTCGACGCAAATGATCAATGTTACGGGGAACCTTTTTACTCACTTTTCGTAAATGTAAAGCTGGAGCTACATAGTGGAGGAAATGACGTCTGAAGTGCGCCTCCACGGCACTTAACGTTGTACGAACGTTACAACGTTCGGATATACAGTCGGTGCGTGACTCGTAAACAAATAAAGCCATTAAAAATTCGCCTCGGCATATCATAAACACATCTGATAGTTATATTTACGTACGCAATAAAGAAGACAGAGGCGTCACGTCAGCGCCGACGTTTACGCCGCGAGTAGCTGTACTCGTAAATTTAATATATTGTCATCTCTTATATTAAAATGGTCGTTAAGCTAATAGCTGCTCCGCCTTCTCGCGCAAGAGTGATAAGGTGATGTCGCGGTATACGCTTGATAAAAAAAATGTTTTCATTCTCTTTGACAGCCCGTTATGATAGATTATTCAGTAATATTAATTAACATATCATCGTCGCACCTCTTCCGCCCACTAGCTGCTCAAACGCGTCATTATTCATTATTTAAAGGTATATTTAAGGTTTGATTGATTGATCCGTCTTTAATATTACCCACAATTTTCAGTTCTCGTATAAAAAAGTTTATATGTAAAGTGAATGCTGAATACATCATAATTATAAGCGAATAAAAATGTCACTCGCTAATCAGGTCATGATCACATCAAAATTCATATTGTTATGTATATTGAATATAATTAAAACGCTCGCAGATAACTCTCGTTACCCTGTCACATCTTTACACCGTTTAATTGTTCCATGTAACCATTAATTTTAACAGAAAAGTAGCGGAATGGCCCACTAAATGGCTAAAATATAGAGTAGTTTAGATTTCGCCTTGTAACATCAATTTATATTTGCTGGATTTAGGCGGCCCCGGGACACGTACATAACCTGCGTTTCTTTATGAGGTCACACCTGTTAAAATTGTCTCGCCACCGTGTGATGCAAAGAAACATGGAATTTATTGGCCTAGAACTTTGAGGCGAAATTTGATCGCACATAATCTACATTAAGGGGAGGGACGACAAACTGGTCGATATAGATTAAAATGAATCTATGGTGAGCTGAATTATAATTTGTGTAAGTTTTCTTTACGCATTTGCATAAGTATCGTACCTATAATTAAAATAAATTTTCGAAATTTCTTATTGCGTGACTTTGTATATCTATGTTGCTAAAGATACTCATGCTACGTTATGAATCTTAGGTATAACGTGCTAAAGCTATACATTACATTTTAACTATTTTAATGATTGTTATAAAAAACCGTAGTAATTATGATAAATAGATAGAGCAATTTCTAATGGTTTGACGTTGTTAAGGAAATGTAGGTACTTTGTTTCTTGCCGGTTTCTATTAATACCTGTCGCCGTAGACTAAAGAACTAGTGGCTATCTGCAGTACTAAAAGAAATTGCGTTGAAAAATATATATTTAAAACTAATTAAAAGTTAGTACAATTTTTTTTTGTATATTGATACACATTTATTAGTTTCAATTCACTAGAAAGGTATGAATGTGTACTATAGCGGTACAGCTAAGTACACATACACACATACAGCTTGTGTGACAAGAGTGGAGCAGCAGACAGAATTTCTCGGGTTTTATTTCCCAGCGTTGAATTACGTTTTATTGGACGTTTAACTAATGGTTTTCCAAAACAACACGACAGCCGGACTCCATGATTCATACGCAATTTTTTTTCATACACACACATCAGCTATTCTCGTATCCGAATACGTTTCGAAATGTTACACAATTGCCTCGCGGACCAGTACAGTCACGGACATAAATATGTTATCGTATAGACAAGTTCTGTTGTCCTCATATGTTTTCGCCAAAAGTTGCAACATATTTTTGACGTTAGAACTACTACTACTGACTAATGAATTATCATGTGATTTAGCTTGCCATCTTGTGAACATACAAATTATTGAACACTTTTCTTGTGCAAATGACGTTATCGATTTGTCCATTTTTTTCTATAATTTCTGCTTCTGACTGTACAACGGACTCGGGGGCACAAAATTTCTCCACAATCGTAGACGAGGCTAACAAATGGTTTCCGTTTAGGAAATAACACTAAAAGTAGGCACATTTGAAAGTGCCACTTAAATCTTGGGATCCTCAATCGCCATTTCTCTTAGCTTCTTAACTGGTGTAGGTCGTCTCGCACCCTTGTCGTTAATGCCACCTAAAGAATTGTCTACACACCAACGGGCGATACAATTGTTTTAATAGCTCTTGATAAGTGCAGGGGTCTATGTTAAAAGCTTTAATCACTTTTGAAGACTACTTCAACATACACAAAAGGGCAAACAATTGAAAACAAGAATAATAAGCAATGCTTTAAGTTTATTTAACGTTACTATCCAATGAAATAGTGATACCGGATTTAATATTAGAGAGAAAATGTTCATATTTGGATAACAGAAGAAATTGATGTAAGAATGCCAGGAATCGAGAAGCTTGGAAGGAACAAGGAAAACATTTGCTAAGCATTGGAAAGATTACAAAAAAAAACATCTGGCAAATAATTTATATTCTATAATATGTCGTCGCGCGTAATCACTTATCGCAAACGGCCTTCACAAAAAGCGGCGGGCGCAGACATTTTTCCGACATACACCGACAACGCCAGTTAACTACATCGAAGGCACGTCCCAAGTACATAGCTACATTCCTCCGTGTCCGATCCCTACCCAGAGTGGGCCGCGTCGAACAATCAATCACAGCTCCTCCGCACTCGTGATTACCATAAACTTGCCGTTTTAGCAGGACCCAGCGCTTCTTCTAAGCTTTATCGATCCCCCCCTTATTTTTGCGCCTCCTATATATCAAGCGCGTCCCTTCCATTCAAAGTTGCGATTGGCAACTCGCGGCTCCCAGATTCGGGGAGAGGTTTTTATCTAGTCGCCTCTTTTCTTTTTAAAGTTTCTCATCTTTGAATCAATGTCACACCCGAAAAGTTACTTCGGCGACGGTAAATTTCAGTTAACTCCTTTTACGCGCTCGGTCCCTTGCCATTTGAGCCGATGACGATAGTTTTGGCCGAGTCTACTTCGGGGGCTGGCCCCGACTTGGGAACTATCGTTACGGCGTAAGGCTGTTTTAACAAGCTCCAATTTGGCCTCGAACAATTTGGTCTAAACAAAATTCCGACTTCGACGTTATGAATGGAAACTTCATACACCTGATCCGCTTACGGCCAATCAAATCATTCGATACTTATTTTCAAATAGTTCAATATCTTGAGAGTTCAATTACATGGATGCGTAACGGATATTATATGTAGTTTTCATTATAAAGTCTTGAGTTAGAAGATTACATAACTACCCATCCCTTATTCATGCTATTAAAAGCTAAGATAGAAAGGTGGTCCCAATCTTGGGTCTATGGTGTGCAACACTTACAGTTAACGAGGTTCTCTTACCCTAGAGGGTTCATTAACTACCTGCAAGGGTACTTATGGTGACGTAGTGACTAACCAAGTTAAGACATATGCAGTCTAGAGGTGGGTAGATTGCAATATCGTAAGCAATCAGCGTTAACACTATGCAAACAGTGTGTGGATTGTATACACGAAGACTTTTTATCGGTGATCAGGACCTACTGATTCCGACTAAGTAAATGATGGCCATTGCAATAATAATAGTAGTTACATACATGTTTTATTTTTATAAATTTAATTTTGTATTTTTAATTCGGTAACTAAAATTAATTAGAATGTATGGTCTCCCTACATTTTTATGTAGTGAAGATCAAAGTGTTTTTGTTTTAAACGTTGTCTCCCATTTGACAGTTTACCACTAATAACATTAAAAACTTTAACCCCCTTACAAATAAACAAAGATTAAGGTCCGAATAGTTATTCCGTGTTTTGTTCCTGTCATGTAAACGTCATTTCAAATTAGAGTAAAAGAGACAAAACACGGAATAACGATTCGGACCTTATTCTTTGTTTATTTGTTAGGCACTAGGCATCAATGAGGTTTGTTATCATCGTTGTACCTGTACTTACGAAGAGGTTTTATTTGTATCAAGGAGGAGTAGGATGACCATGATTTTAATATTCATAGTTATTAACTTTACTTCCCCAGACAAAAAAATAAAAATGGAACGCTAACATGTAAGTTTTATTACTATTGCAATGGCTATCATTTACTAAATCGGAATTATTAGGTCCTGATCACCAATATAAAGTCTTCGTGTATATTGGAGTATTTACTCTGAATACACATATAATATACTAACATGATATACCAACATGTTTTGTGGTCAAAATTCAGACCGTATTTGAATTCTTATGAAAGTCATTAATACATCGGTTCGTTAGTCTACGCCTATAGACCTTGTACTAATTAGAACCAGCCAGAAACTCAGCAAGGGCGTTTCTTATCTCCCTTTCTTGTACAACGTCAAAATATTGGAAAATTACCTCCATTTCATCGTTGTTTCTACACTTTTTTATTGCAATAATGCCCTCACTATCATCCTAGTCTCTACGATTTTCATTACAAAAGAACACTTCATCATCATCTTCATCAGCCTATACTAGTCCACTGCTGGACATAGGCCTCTCCATGTGCACGTCACCGAGCACGATCCGCGGCTACTCTCATCCAGCTCTTGCCAGCCACCTTAGAACACTTAGATACTACAAATACCATTACCTTAATTTTGAAGATTAGCGTCATATACAATCATGTCATGTCATTAAACAATGTGACGCAATAGGTACTGATGGAACCAAAACCCATAACGAACATAATACAGTCATATAGAAAAATCTCTGTTAAAAAATTATTAATGAGCATAATGAGCCTTCATCTCCAATTAGAAACTGCGCCATTTCATACCAGGAAGGTTTACCCTCGTTCAAGTTTTTAACAAAAAAATTACTAGTTCGATCATAATCTGATAACGATCGCTATTTGAACAGCTACCTAATTTCCTATATAGGTACGTATACGATATAAATTTAATGGTCCCTAGCCCCACGGCACGCAACTTCCAAATGACGCAACTAAGTCGAACGCAAAGACGTAAATTAAGGCTCAACAGGCCTTTCCGGCCTTTAACGATTTCTGCTCTAACTCAAATTTCGAAGCGTGAAAGAAAATTAATTAATTACACGCAGTGCACGCTATAGTAAACATTCCCTTATTCTTTAAGCACTCTTTACGTGAGTTTGGTCGTATCCAAAGTATTCGATTCCAATGTTAATCTTAGTTGAGCTTTAGAAAAGCTTTTTTTATATTAAAACTTAGTCCTGGTGTTTACCCATGGAAAAAATGTTGTATGTAGAATTATTCTGTCGTAAAATCCTTAAAAGTGTAATAAAAAGAACTTTAACGAAATTTCAACAACAGAATTAAAACAAAGTCATATAATTTAGTTGTCATGTCAAACATGTCGTACAAGACCCTGCTACAAATTGATAGCAGCTAACTCATAGGCGCCAATTCCAAAGTCTAGATCTAATTCACTCATAGTCGCACACGTGGGAACATCGCATTCGCAGGCGGCCGTGTAAGCCTACGATCCTATTACTAATATTAATCCGAGCGTAAGAGATACAGAGAAGCTCAGGAAATGTTCCGAAGGATGACTTACTCTCTATGCTAACTCAACTGCAATGCTGTATTGCATAGAATTTATATCTTTCAATACAAAAGGAGTCTGCGATAAATTATTTAACCAGGCATGACATATTATGGAGAAGGAAAGGCTCAGTGATTTTAGAAATGTGACTGTTAAAGTATATCGCTGATCAATTTTGCCCTTTGTCGAACTAACTAAACTAGTGGTCGCTCAGTGGTCGAAATTCGACCGAAATTTTATTAAGGCTGCATGGATTGTATCCTAAGTAATAAAAAATTAAAAAAGATAGAATGTGAGTTTGGATTGGCATTGACAGATTTCGGCCGCTTCTCTTCCATTTTTGAAAAGAGTATATATGCGTGTGTGTCCAAAACATTGTAGTGTGTGTAATGTTTGTTTTATTGATTAAAAGTATTTTTTATGCATAATTAAAAAAAAAATAACACTCTGCACTCCTTCTTTATATAAAATATAAGTGTACGCGCAATTTTCGTAAAAAGGGGTACAAAGTATTTGCTTCACGTATTAATATATAGATAATCTAATAGGCTCCCATCAACTTCTAGTAAATCTATTATGACATGGTACTAAAGTGATCAGTTACTTCTGACACTGACTGTACCAACATTGTTTTAATGATCATCTTGAATCAACTTTTAAAATAAGAATCCCGCAGCTCCGTATAAATAAGTGTCACAATTGATAATAAAAAAAAATAATTTAAAAGAGAAAACCTCGTCCTAGAGTGACGCACAAAGGTTGACAAAGAGGCCGAAAAAAATATATACCGAAGTAATAAACGATGCCAGCTTGAGTACTCTTATCAAGATGAAAATCGTGCTTTACCGAGATCCCACTTTTATGGACAGATTAGGCAGTACCCCGGCGGGTGGAGGAGGGAAATGATTCGGCCTACTATAAAGTATTGTAAGAAGCATCACGTAATTGAAACAGCGTTGCTGCGTGCAATGAAGTAGTGGGTGCTGAGGGCTCGGTGTCATCAATAAGGCCATACGTTAGGGCAGGCCGGTTCATTACGGGGCGCGGCGTCTCCGCATTCCCATTACAGGGGAGTTAGGAGGCGCGAGCGGCGATAAATTGCAGCAGAGCAGGCTGCTTTATTTCTTGCGCACAATTTCATTTACATTAGAGGTGCTGAGCCGAGTCTCCTCGGAGAGTCGTATGAAAGTCGCGAACAGATTCATGCAAAACAAGTTACGAGCGGCGGGACCGCGTTCCGCAATCCTTAATCTAGCCGGTAGTGTGGCCGCCGCCGCTGCCGCCGGCGCCCAACGTTCAACCTACTTAATTACTACTAATTGCTTTCTCACGGTGTATTATTAATTCCGAATGTCACACGAATTTGTCTCGGACGTAAAATTTGTTGTCCTAATTACCTACAGCGGCGTTCGCTTGGCTTTAGACGTCCTCTCCGTCCGTCGTTAATTGTAAACAAATGAAATGCGAAGTATACTATAAACTAGTATAAACGTTCTTAGCTTTGTACATATAAATAGTTCGTAACGATATTAACTGTACTATAAAACTTAAATGCAGTTTAAATGTTATGTTGATAAATAACGGAATAGCAATATTAACTACATTGCATTTTACCATTCTCGAGAGCATTCCGCATAAATAGATCTCATAAATGTTTCATAGACGTTGCGGAAGCCAAGATAAAGACAGAACTTAAAATGTAAACATCTAATTTTGCAAATTGGCGTTTAACATATAGCAGCGCAACCACAAAAGGCTGGAATAGTTTAATGCAAATTGCACTCATATCCACTTCAAATCCAATATATCGTGTCCAATTTTATTTGAATTTTCTAGTTTCTCGGGTCGTACATGGAAATACTTTTAAAGTGTATCGCTCCGTTTGTGGCTAATATACAAATTTCATTATGCGTTTGAATTATTAAATAGTCAGTTCGTTCGTTAGTAACATTTTTCTTTGCAATTGGGAAAGCACTTTTAAGTGTGGTCCGTATTAGCGAGGCAGCGAGTCCACGATAATCGTGTTTACTTACAATTGCAAATGGCCGCTAATTCCACTGAGTATCTGCCAATGCACTGTTCCCAGTTTTGTTTTCGGCTTAATTGGCCTTTTTATTCGAATTTGCGGCAGTTTCGACTATTAGCGCCGGATTCCACTCTGCTTTAGATTTAATCTCAATACTGAGCCTCTTTATTTAACTACAAGTTCTCGCTAAAAAGAAATTAAAAGATGTAGCGAGACGTTTAAAATGAAAATGGAAAACAAAGCGCAGACAACTTAATTGTTGGAACTGATACTTTAGAAACAGAATTAAGCTGTGCTAACTATGCTAAAACGAAAGATTATCATGGTATTTTTTTTTGTGTACTTTGCCACTAGGTGAATGTTTTTGTTCACGTTGAACACGTTAATAAGTAGGTATCTCTGTAAGCACATATATTTATTAAGCAATTCAAAACGAAGCTAATACTTTTCAAATCCTAATTTGCATTACTTCATTTTGCAAATAAACTTTTGACAACCTACTATCATCTTTTAAAACTGGCATATAAGACAAATAACACAATCAATACTAAGTGAGTAATGTAAACGTCTTGTGCTTCGCGTAACTACCCGCGGTCGCTATCCAGCCGATCGATCCCCCAGAAATAGCCTTTGGCGGTAGACAAGCTCCACTGCTATGAATGTTGCAGGGGCCTTGCTACACCCCTTAATATTTAATACCTAACTAACATTTCTATGACGGCGTCCTAATATAAAATTCAACTCGAATGTGACACATAATAGTGTTTTCCACGTCTTGTTGTGGCGCGCTCTGTTTCCAGACCGCACGAAGGGTATTATTACGGCCACCTTATAAATTGCACTTTGAATGTTACTCCTATTGATATTTACTTGGGTCACTTCAATTAGAACGCTTGCTGTGTCAACGGAATTATATACACAGTAAGTAGCTTTGTGGTCGACTTAAAAATGGGGTTGTACCTATACCTACTTAAGATGTCAGTTGGGGGTACTTTTTTGTAAATGTTTTTTGGTAAACTGTACTTCTTTTTTTGTATGAAAATACTAATGTATAAATATATTTTTATATCACTTGAAATTAATGCTTATTTTCATAGACAGAGAGAATATGATTGGAAAACTATTTGGGTCTAAGTGTAGATGCAAGTGCTTTAGTAGTTGAAGATTACGGGACTTCGCCTTATTATCTCTTCTGTAGGCTTATCATCACTTAACGTCAGGTGAGAAGAAGACCAAGTACTTACCTGTAAGAAATTTAAAAAAATAGGGGCTTCATGATTTTATCTTATTGATAAATCAAACAACTACACGTGATCACAATTGCACATGCATGAAACCGCATGCTATAATTTACCTTGCCATTATTACGTACATGCAACATTCGTACCTAAAGTCTAGTAATGGAGTAACATACGAATCCCGATTTCTCAAATATATATTCTAAAATTGTCAGCCCTATTTGCAGGTAGCGTTACCGCTCGCTTATCGGCGGGCGGACGACGCGCGACGACTCGATCGCTTCGATCGCTTCGATCGCTTATATCTGATTTGAATTTCGCGCATTACGACCCATCGAGCCCGTCCCCCACCGCGCCCTCTCTAAACACTCAGACACTTTAAGTAACTCAGAAATTCCACGGAATACGACGAGTCGCGCTTATCTTATTCCTTCGAACAACAGTTACGTAAATATGGAAAGAGTTCCCGGGGTGCGGCGGAGTATTTCATTATCCGTGACCTGTTGAGCGCGAGATTTGTGACTCATTTCCTTTACGTAAAGTCGTACACTCGCAATAGGACATTTCTCTCTTGCTTATCAATTTATGTACGCGACAAAGCTCAAGTTAGAACAGACGTTTGTTTGATCGAAATCTATCTGCGACTAAATAGGTCAGAGTTGAATAAAGTCGGCGTTCGGCGTGTGTCTGGAATCGGCGTCGCGAATTTTGTTTCGAATAACCGTTCAGTAAATCCGAGGAGCATAAAATTTGTCGACGACGCTGCAAACCGTATATTTTTTATCTGTAGGTATTTCCAAAGCTCTTACTGGCCTCCGGTTCCCACGCTCGGGCTTCCGTTTAGCGGCAATCAGCCCTGGCTTGCGACGCTCTGTCAATACGAAGGCGAGAGGTTTCCCTGATAAACTTATCTGGCGTGCCCTCCCCCGCCCCTAACCCTTCCCCCTGTCGTCTGCGTTTATCACTCACGTATGTTCGTGCGCTACGCCCGCACCGCGTCGCTCTAGATAGTTGCTGGCTTGTGCATTTTGACTTTTTTATCGGTGCGTTAAATCGCATTTATATGAGAGTAATTTTCGTATAAATTATCTGCTGCGTCTCCCCTTTTTTTCTACATGTACGCGTGGAAATACGAGTAAAAGGGGTTTCTGTTTTCCTTTGATATTCGTGAACTCTCCTAACCATCAAAATATCATTTCTTCACCATTCCAATTTATATTCATATAAAACAAGCCACGATACTTTATCCTTTTATAAAGTCGTCTATTTGGCCGTCTGCCCATAGTACGCCGCAAGAATTCCGTAGGAAACAGAGATTCCACAACAAGGAAACAAACGCATAATCTTATAAAATGCAGTTAACGTCAACACACATGCGGCCTGGCTCGCTGAGCAGGCACTCTTGCGCGGTTGCTTTATTTTCTTGCGCCGCGCCAACTGCAAAGGCATCTCGAATGAGGTCCGCCACCGCCAAACTTTCTCGGCTCGTTTCGTCGAAAGTCTAGCGCTCAGGTGGTGGCATGTGGCAAGAATCGCCAGCTAACGACATTTAATATAAGCGTATTTGTTCAAAGGTCCCTAGCTCGACCTGATTCAGCCATAACTCATCTGCGCCCGCAATATAATACAACCTCTAGCTGCCCGAATTAATAAATCAACTCCCGGGTGTATCTACTTAAACGCATCGGCTTCGTCCCTAACTACATAGCTATAATAGAAAGATTTTCCTCCATCTTTCTTATTTCGACACTTTTTTATGTTCCTTACGAAGTCCGTAAGGTGGATTAAAAAAACATCAACCGGCCCCCAATTGCGACGGAACGAATAATTCCGAAACGCCCTACACGTTTTAACGAATCTGAAAGCAAATATAATGCCTGAATAATGTTTCAGTTTTTAGCGAAAGCGAAGTAATTCATAAACTCCACGTGTTTCTAAGTGATTACAAAATCAATGCTCCTAAAAGGTAGACAAAATTCTTCGGCTCCCAATTTATTGACATTACTGTTTTACCTTAAAAGGTTTTCACTCAAAATCAATCGAGCGAAAATTTAATGACTGCTTTCAGATTCGTATTAATTCACCTTTACGTGCGAATGTTCAGCGAAGTGTTGGAGCATAAAACGCGGTGTTTTCTCGCGCAACAATTAAATTCCTCATACATCGATGGGATTAGGAACGAGTTCGGTCGTATCTGGAGTTGGGTATTAAGCCGGTGCTCGCTGGAGCAGGGCTGAAGTTCGCTCGGTTGAGCTGAGTCTTCGAGAATTGGCGTCGAATAGTACTCGACGGGATCGATATATCGGCGGAGGGCGCGCCTGCCTAGCCGGGGCTAAATACAATTTACCTTTGTTATTTTTCGTGTCATTAAACTGCGTCGCGATCTCGAACGCTCGATCGGGATTGCGAACTCCGATGCGAATTGTTTGTGAGCTTTTGTTTCCCACTCCGCTCGCCAGCGACGCGACATCAATT
Source organism: Eudonia truncicolella (assembly GCA_949315975.1). Lineage (NCBI taxonomy): Eukaryota > Metazoa > Arthropoda > Insecta > Lepidoptera > Crambidae > Eudonia > Eudonia truncicolella. Next base: position 6,750,923 of record OX438831.1, on the reverse strand, counting down.
AACGTCAGGTCCCCGTCGACTGAATTTTCTTCATCGCCCTCGCTATCATTTGTAGGTAGATTTAAACTGGAATCATTTTCTACTGCCAAACAATGCTTAGAACAGATTTTGCTTTGCTCTTTCCAAGGGAGTTGTCTGAACGGCGGAGTGAGATAGTAAAGGGTCGTTTTAACAAATTTCGTTGTCACACTATCTTAGTTTTAAAGCAGGCGAGCATTTATTCTGGCATGTCCCCTCGGTTGCGTGTTGCCGAACAAATGGGGGGTGCCCACGGCGCTGGCGGCCGCTGGCGTAGGCGCCGGTTCATTTGTAAAGCTTTATCGGACCTGACAAATGGCGACACTCACTATTTTTATGTCGCGTACGATCGAAGAATACCGTTCACGTTACGGCGCGATTTAGCTTCGATTCGCATTGTACAACTTTGGCACGGTGTAACTTTCGATACACAAAGTTTAAGGAAGCACACATGCCGTTTTACTGCTATTAACTTGAAAAATGGTTTTAGTTAGTAAACTGGTATTATGTGGCGTCATAACCTCCTAACTTATTTTACATGTTGATTATTCAGCCTAAACTAATCATAAAACTTGAAGGGAAGACACTCAACGCTGCAAAGCCCGCGCACTTCCCCCGCGTTAATGCAAAAGCACGTACTTCCATGTCGTCGCAGAAAGTTGTGCAAAGTGCACAAAGTGAGCGAACGGCGTGGCAAAGCCTTCATTTGTCGACTCGTGACGGCCGCGTGACAAATGTGGACGCGACTTTATACGCCCCGGGGCACACCGCGATTATGCACCACTATGAAAAATGTTGTCAAATCGTCGTCTATCTACCCAGCGATTGTACACCCGACTTGTCATTAACCTAATCGTCCAGAATATTTAAGGGAATCGTAAATCCTAAACAAGATGCGGGAGTAAATTTAAAGCGATCTATCCCACCGACTTTCATTTAAGCCTACGTACTTTTCTGTAACGATGCTACTTGGTAGCGAAAATCCTATTGCTAGAGGTTTGGGTTACCGTAGATTGGGTAATTTATACTTGCCTCCTGCCCTTCTCGCGGGGAAAGGCGCGACTGCTGAACGGGGCCATACTCTTCGTTAAAATTATATAATGAGTCGATTAAATGGCCTGATTTTACTCACCCAACTTTAATTACTTTTGATTATCTGCAAATGAAATTAGTATTTTGGAGAATAATTACGTAATTTTCACAACAGACACCTTAAAACCTTCTTTAAGGAGAATCATTATTTTTAAAAATCTGAAGACAAAATCTGACTTTTCGTCTATAATAATAACTTGACTGCTCATGAAATTCGGCCTGCTGTATATATATGATATATATCTAATGATCAGCTCCTTAACTTGGCAAAGCAAATTAAAATTCAATTTGTGACTCGAACCGTGAAGCATAACGGATTGTCAACCGATTTTGTCACCCCCTTTCTTCCATAATTTCTTGACTGCCTCGATCTCGAGAAGGCACGAGTATTTGTTCTATCCTAAAGATATTATTAGAATTCAGAGAATATCATTACGAGCTGTGATGCTTGACATTCATAATTATAGGCCCTGTGGTTTCTCGCTTTACAGCAAATACACAATGAGAGTATCTCTATCTTATATTCTCTTGTTCGACCTTAGTAGATATCTAACTAGCTTTTGTTCGCGGCTTTGCTCACGTGGGCTACACGACTTGTGTTTTTTCGTAATAAAAGCCAAACTTATTAAAGGTAGAAAGCATGAGGGTATAAGTAGGTAATAAGAGTTAGACAACTAAACATGTCACGTCATTTCAACATTAGGATTTTCATTTTTTAGCATTAAAAAGCCTATCCATCGAGGTAGAATTAGTAAAAGTGTCTAACACAAAACAACGTAATAAAGATCACTCTGTATAAGTTATTTTAAGTCCATTTTGAAACCTCCTCACAATTATCATCCCCAACTTAAGGGATCATTTTCCAAAACACTTCATAATTTCTAACCAGTCCGAACACCAAAATTTAAGGAATGACAGATTTCCATACAAACTTCCCACTCTTATTTAACCCCTATAAGCGAGGTTTTTCGAAAAATGCAAAAACACGTCATTCTTTTTTTTCATTGAAATATCTATAGATCGATCAAACTATTCATTTTTATAGTTACCTATTACTTTAAAAACAACGATTTCCTTAAAACAACCTTCTTCCCTTTTTTACTCCTTTATAAAAAAAATCCTGAGACATTCATGTCTTTCTTTATTTTTTCTTTTTTTCTTTTATTTCTTTTCAAAGAGCCAAATACCAGTTTTCATGTATTCTACTTCAAAACTGACGGACTTTCATACAAACTTTCACCCCCTATTTGGATATGATTTCCGTAAAATCTTTTCTTAGTGACTGGTTACGTCACTCAATTAACCTACAGTCCAAATTTCATCTAATTTACTTCAGCGGTTTCGGCTCGGCGATGATGAATCAGTCAGTCAGGACAAGTCATAATATGTATATAGATTATAGATATAGCAATTTATTTTCTATCTTTTGGATAAGAGAAAACACTGTCGAATCTAGCTTTATTTAGATTTACATCTATAGCGGTACCCACCTTATAAACCCACCCAACTATCATGGTTTGCTATATAGGCTTGAGTGCCCGTTAAAATCATCGCCATACATACACAAGCGTATCTCTTTATCCAACAGCAAATTTTAAGTTTTCAGTGTCGCATCTATCGAACATTCTTTGACTGATTCAGACCGGGGCTTACCATCGGTGATCACGTCACACAAGACTTTTAATGTACTAACAGATTCGCGCCTCCTTGAGAGAAAGTATTATACTCACCGTTTTCGTCCTGTATGTATTTAAAATATTTAGTGACGCTAAAATTGGTGATTCTCTTGTTACAGGTGGAATGCAAAAAAGCACAGCCTAAAGAAGTCATGCTACCAGCGAACTTGGCGAAGACGAGAGCCGCCGGTCGCGGCGCGTACGGTGAGTTGCTAGGTAGCGGCGTGGCGGTGGGCGGCGGCGTCCGCTACGCGCCCTACCCCGTCCCTGCGCAGGCGCAGCTCCTGGTGGCGGGGGCGGGCGGCAGCGCGCATGCGGCGTACCGCAGGGCTCTCGCTGCCCTCCGCCCCGCGCCCAGACCCCAACGCCCCACCATGGGCCCACTCACCCTCCCACCCCTAGCCTATTCTGTCTCCGAACTCCTCGGCGCACACGCTCTCGATATCCCCACCTTATACTCCCCTCTGACTCACTCACTGCCAACGCCTATGCCCCTTTGATCCGCGATCCTCTTCCAGCAGCACCCGCATCATCCCTTCTGAACTATTCTTATTCCCCCTTAAAAGCATTATTACAATTTCAATGATATCTTCATTGCATTACTCTGTTCTGCACTGAATCCTCTCTTTTTTCTTACATTCCTTATCTCCTTTTCCTTTTATCTGCGTTGAGAATACTAGTGCATACCATAAGAAAACTGATAATATCCAAAGTGTCTTATTTATAGTAATGCCATTAGAAAGTCAGTTAGTTAGCAATTTTTCGAAATGTGTACGAATATTATAGAAAAGCCATAGAGCTTTTCTTATGGAGTGATTTACACTAAATATCATAATATTGTAAAAGAGAAGTAGACAGAAAGGAAATTGATCAATTTTAAGTAGGGTTAATAGTGAGCAATATTTTCTACCAGGCAGTAGGTGCTTAATGCAACATGATTTACAAATAGATAGAAGAAATAGAACAGAGCCTGGTGGTTTTTTTGATTTCAAGTAGCGTTAAATAATATTAATTAGAACCTCGTGGTTCTGCTGAATCTTGCCATTTTGCTACATATCCATCCATATTTAAACTAAAACCGATTAGCGAGCAGAGTCTAGTTTATGCCATTGATTACGGAAAATTGTTAAAATTTCTCCAAACATATTTTCATAATTGACTTTTATCTTACATAGTTTTTTTACATGACTAGTTTTACAGTGTTGATGTCGACTTTTCAAAAAATGTTATCTGTGGATGAAAAGAGGTACCTATTATCTTTGGATGTTTTAAATGAGTTTTGTGGTTCTTTAGACACTGTTGTTTATTGTTTTTTTTATTTATTAAAAATGTATTGTAAGACAAACTAGCCTAGGTACTTGATTATTTTAAAATGTGTGTTCTTAGTCACTTAAATATAAGTTTTTTTTATTTGAATCCTTACTCATTATATATTATTTATTCATATTATCATGCATTGCCAAATTAGGACCAAATATTTGTTCACTATTAGTTATATTTAGTTGTATATTACCTTTCGATACATCACAATTAACTGTAACTGTTGTTTTAACAGTAAGGTTTTCATCTTACATCTAAGTTGTATTATCTAAAGTAGTTCTCGTAAACTAATAGAATTAATTGTATTAACGTAAGTAGGCATTTTCGGTAGAGTTTAGATTAATAAATATCATTTCTATAATATTAAAAAACGTCTGTTTGTTTAACATGTTTAGCGTTAGACTAACAACGTGTAGAATAGATTAACATTGGAGTAAAACGCGCCATCTGAGATGAGCGGTTGTACTAACATACCCCACAATGCATAAAGCCACTATAGAAGCTGTTTGGTGTTAGACACTATTAGACGATGTTGAATGCTCTTTATATAAACGTAAACTAAGTATGTATTATATCAAAATACTTCAATGTTTGTGTAAAATCTAACTCTCTCGCCAAGCAAAATAGTGTCTCAGGGCACATTAAAAGTTTTTCTCTCTTAATGTTAAAAGACTCATTTATGTAAATTTAAGATGTAAGGATCGATCGATTTATGTAAATGTTTTTACATTTCTAGATTTCATGTGGTCATTGGGTGCTCTTCCTGACGGTAAGTTAACACACAATTTTTATTAAAAGTCACGTCATTTTCTCTTCTATCCTACTTTGCATCTGTCCGATCATATTTCACACGTTCTACAAACGACCGGTGAACGTTACCCGTTTGAAGTGTTAACTGGAGGTAAAACGTATCACGACATTAATCAGAATTCGCTAACTCACTCAATTGTTGCTAGATGTCGTTACATTTAATTAACTGAATATATCGGTCCATCTGCCGTATGATGGATGACGTGGCCAGACAGATACACTATTTTGATTGGCAATAATATGATAAACGATCCGGTGTAGTAATCATATCAGCCGATGTGGACGTCCGGCCATCATTCATTTTACTTTTTATATAAATGACTTTACGTTGTTAACGAAACCGATAGTACTAATTAGCTTTTTTTTATTATTATTATTAATACTTTTAAAAGTCATTTCTAGTGTACTATATCGTTTCCACTGTACGACTAATGTAATGTTTTAATATAGAGTAGTTGTTTGTTTGGTAATTTAGTACGAGTTTGGTTTTTGAAACAGGGTAGGTATCTCTTGTCTCTTGGTACACAATAAAGCCGTTGTCATAGACTGTAGTAGTAACAACTTTTAGAAAATATCACGCTGGACATTATCCAAAACGATGTCGTTCCAGTGTGTTCGCCATATTATTTGCCTACCTTTTATGGGACGCGTTCATTTTAGAATCGGGCCACCGGGACACCTTATTACATACACAAAAGTCGTATCATGTCGTTAAAATCAGTATCAGCGACTAAACACTCGACCATGGAATGCAACAACCACCGCATCTCATTACGCCGACTGTAAGAATAAGTGTCTAAAGTGTGTTCATTTGTTGCGCAGGTTTCCCCGCAGCGTACGCCGCCTACGCGGCAGGACGTAGCTATTCGGGTTATCCTAGCTTCGGGCTGCCCTACCCTGCAGGTAATCCCCTGGCGAGCTTGCACCACCAACTGTCCGGCAATCACTACCACCACCTGGCAACACTCCTGCCTTACCACCCGCTCGAACTCAGCGGGGTTTACAATGTACACGCCATGCATCTGTGAGCTCGGGTTGCGACAATGTATTCCACTAAACGCTCTAACAATCGCGACTAGCACTCGACTGCTTCTTACTAACACGTCACTCATCCACATACGCTGATCTCCAAGGTCACTGTGTGCTAACCACCATATCGCAACTAACTCGCCCTTGTGACGAACGTGCGTGCCACCAGTTGTACTAACAATATAACAAACACCCTTTACCTTTTGACTGAACCATCTGGATAAATCTGCCGCGCCGTCAATTATGAAACGTCCATGTTATGTTTTGAGATGTGCTACTTATTGTTGATCTCCAGAATTTTGTCGAGACAATCCGGCCAATTGCGAGCGCCCCGCTCTATGTTTGCAGACGATTCGCCCTAACGGTTCTCAAATGTTACGCGTCAGGCAAACACTCCAGCGCAAACAGCGGCCGCCCCCACCCGCCCGCCGCCAGCGCCGCACCATCACCCACACCTCATTAACAGAGGAAGCTTTTAAAAGAGATTTAAACAGATTCCAACAAAAGTACAGAAAAAATATGACGTCCTTTTTGTGGTGACTTCTATGTAAATCTCAGGGCGGACAAAAAAGAATTTTGCACTAATTAAAAGTAGGACCATACCGAAGGCTCCTGCCGATCCCGTCGAATGAGACTGGAATGTTAATTTTGAGAGGTCTTTATTATACCTCGGAGGTTAGTTTGTTGCGTTCCCCTGTGAAGAACTAACCTTAGAGGGCGCGGGCCGGGGGGGCGGGGGCGCCGGGCGCAGCTGCTCAAATACTCCTCTCGTTATTTGTCCACACTCCGTGTTTGAGCCGCCGCTCGACCATAATTACGCCACTAAGCTTTGGCTTTCCACTTTTTTGTGGCTGGGCCGCACGTCCCGCAAAATTTTCGGTTGTACACAGCGGAAATCTAGAAGCGCCATTCGAAATTCTTAATTGACCGAGCGAGACGCGGAGCCCAGTCGTCTTTTTCGGTGTTCGACGTACACGATTGATGCTATCGCGGCGAGCCAGTGGCCGAGCTCGGTCAAGTTTTTCTTTCGTATTAGTCGTACAAATCGTTCCGCGTTAATTACTTTCGAGCGAGCGTTTTGCGGCACGCGACCCGGACGATTCTGGCTTTCACAAAAAACGTGTTCAATTGTGCGCAATAGTAAATATAATTGAACAACAGTTCGGGTAGTTATCAAATTAATGACGCTCGTCAACTGTTTTACAGATAAATAACAAGTCAACACTGTATTACACTTTAAAAACAAGTTGGCTTTTTACAACTCATGCTATAACTAGATGCGTTCATAATATAAAATTTCCAGTACTCTATCGACAACAGCAAAGTTCAACGTATAAAAATCCGTTTACTGGATGTCGTTTAGCCGGCGTGCAACGTGCGCCCCGGCAGCCCGGCCACAATTAATGTGTGCCTGTCCCCATTAGCATTCCTCGGCCTCGCCTCTACCAGCTTATTGGTAACATCATCTACGACACCGATATCTAATCTACTATAAATTATAACATAATATGTCCGGTCGGAGGCGGTTAATTAAATTTCACGACGTGAATATTAATACGTGTGTGTACAGCCGAGCGGTAGGCATCACGCGCTTTTCATTTCATTTTCGCACGGTTCGTGGTTGAGTCCTTTGATGCGGCAGCTGCCTTTAAATGCAGCACCTGCAAGTTAGTCGTGAACCTTTAATATGGAGTAGTATAACCTGAAACCAAAGACGGTTTCCGAATGTGCGAGTATATAAACAACTCCGCTATTTTCTAATGGAACGGAATTAATGTTAAATTATACGCGACGCCGCACTTTGAGCGCGTTCTGGCGCGTTTTTATTGCGGTATTTATTTCTGAAAATGCGGAAACGTTGAACGTACCCGCACGCCGGATTCTTCCCGCTGGGCGTAGTTCACACATAGTTTGCGGCGCGTCTAGGAATAAGTTTCGAAAAAAAAACCTCTTCTCGTGTACGTAGATACGTACCTTACGTCAGGCATGAAAGATTACTGGACAATTTCGCAAATGGTGGTTGTAGCGAAATTAGTCAGCGGTTTAAATTAATATGGAATTAGACCGAAAGTTTTAGCGAGACTCTTTGATAGGTAAAATTTTTGAATAGATACAGTTTCACTTCTTCCTCTCTATTATATTTAGATATAATCGTAATTATCGTCAAGTAGGTAGGTGTAGTGATTTCGTAGCGTCAGTGTATTAATCAGAGTTTAGAATTCCTCTACATAGTATAAACTGTAGGCTAGCGTTTAGATTTCAAATAGGAATAGGGTAGGCCGAACACAGCGGAGTGATTTGTGGGTTTTCATTAAAATGTATGAGATTTATCGTCACGCTCCGACGAGTTTTGTTTCAATGTGTTAACGGTAAAGTGGCTTTAAAATACACAACGCATCGGTTAATACAGTTGTCGTCGATTTCAGTGATTTATTACATATCACGAACAAATTAGATGCTTTGAGTGAATGAGAAACTTATTCAAATAAAGACTGCTGATGGCTTTAGAGCTCACAATACTATGTACATTTTAGTGGCATAATACAAGTTGATACGTTGCACACACACACACATTTTATATCCTTCGTAACGGCACAAAGTTCCCGAACTACTCTTATAACGTTGTCACAACTTTTGCGACTGCATAATCCGCTTCCTGCTGATAATATAATACATTTTGAGGCTGTTTGTATGCGGATAACCTTATCATCTCAACAGCAGCGTGGCTTCAGCTGCGTTCTTAAAGCATTCATTGTCAAAGAACAGATATGAGCGCTCATTATTTTTTTCTTCAACAACAAAGACACCCTCGTAAAATTATTACAAACAATTCATACTCGTGTGCGTACATAATACAATAATACGTTCCGCGAGATAACATAAAAGACGTATTAATAATTAAACATTAACGTTTCATACGAAACGACGCATTTCCTTTCACGCAGCGCTACCTACTCGTTAAATAATTCATGTGAGCGGCACCTATCCATACTTGTCATGATGATGTAAACACCAGTTTAAATCATGGATCCACGTCGAGAACTTTTGGCTTGTTAATATAGTAGAAACATGTTGAAGTAAATAACGTCTCATGACGGTGAAATGCCGTATGAGGCTATAAGCGAACTCTCTCAAAAACAATCACATGTAAAATGCGTGGAATATTTTTTTGAGTGTTCTGTTTGAATTTTTGTTTTCGTCAAACTGACTTTACAACGTCACCGGACTTCTTTGGGGGCGGCGAGAAACTTATAGGGTTCCTCAAGCCGTGTAATCGAAACACCGTAAGAGGGTTTCTAAGCAAACGTGTCCCCGTTTGGTGATAACAGTCGTAATACAATTCATTCTCTCGTTGTGTTCGGTCCAATATAATATAGAAAGTTTTAAATATAATCTCAGGTAATCTTAATAATTATCAAATAGATATATTAACTATTAGATTGTTAGAAGTTAATTTTGAAATTACTAAGTTTAGAGGATGAGTACCTACTAACCAACATCTAGAACTTTTATTTGCGTAGCAAATCATAACGATTTTTATTAGTATTAGTTTAGATTTTTTATTTTTTTATTGAAATTCGTTAAAGTAATAAAATACGAACACTATACGTCGAGCTTGAAAAGTGTTATTTTAATATCGAATTAAATATTTTCTATTATTGTAATATATATTTAATTTATAATTTCAAAGTTATTTGTCTATTATATATTACTTTATATTTACACTGCTTAAATAATAATGTTATTGATATATTTATCGTTGTTGTTAAATATTTTTGGATGCAAGTATTTTATGCAATCTTCCACGTGTTATTGCTAACGTCAAGCGGTTCAGTAAGTCAACCATATGATTGGTTGTGGTTATATGGAATTGTGATTCGATCTCTTCTTAGAAAGATTGTCGTTTGTCATTTATGGCAATTGTTCCATAGCTTTGTCAAAACACCTCGCAGTCAATTGTTTGTCAAAATTGAGATGTCCTTCTTCTTTTGTTTCGCAAGGAGAAGCATATTAAGGTATTCTATCAAAATTATTACGTAACTATAAGTTTGACATTGGAATTTTAATCGCTGTGTGTGCGACCGTCCCTACCGCCATCCTCTAAACTAGTCATACAAGTAAGCTTGAATTATTGTATCGCATAATGTAAGGTTACGTTAACGTGTGGCTACCTATATAATGTAAACGTTTAAACTAAACTCGACCTATCTAACATAACGCAGACATTAAAATAAGTCAAACTTCAATAAGAGATTCATAAATTCATGAACAAACTAGGCCGTGCTTTGAAATTGACTTTCCCCCTATTACGTGATCCATTGCGTGTTCAGATATACTAATACCAAATGAATTATTCAGTAAATAACACCATGTTCTTGATACAATTTTGATGATCGAATCGATACTTAGAACAGCACGGAATGACCCCAGCTCCTTGCATCGTGCCTACGCGTGTTACCTACACGAATGGGCCTCGAGCCATAGTGAAGCCAGTCTATCATTCCGTATCTATGCGTGCAAACAATTTTAAATAGTCCTAAAACAGTAAACAGGAAACTATCAATTCCAAGTTTCCCCATAAAGATCCGAGGGACCGCGGGCGATGTGCTCCTTCGCTGTGCCCTTGCGTATATGGCAGAGATATTTTAATTTGTGACTTTTGTTTTTTTCCCTTAATTATTAAATGAGAGCTGGCGAGGGGACGTTTCGGGTATGCCATTCGTTTGGTTGAGCGCGGTTCCCCGCATCTCGGCGCGCTTTGTAGCTTGTTTTATTTTGTTGCCGCAGGTGTAGTGGGCGTATTACCGGTCGGCGAGTACGTAGGCCCGGGCGTGCTTGGCCAGAACGCGTAAGCCGACGCCGCTGCATCGCCACCATCGCTATTACCAACCACTCTATCCCCGGACACAACCGTTTACGGCTCTCGAAAGTTTCTAACGAACACAAATAAATCTTTTTCTCAAGCGAATAGTTCTTTGGTATTACGACTCCCTTCGCTCGAACCCCCAAGGAATGCAATGTCGCAAAGTCAGTTTCCATTATGCTCGAATTCGCAGATGCGTGTTGCGGTTCGCCCGACTAGGTTCGCCCATATAGCCCGATACCAATTTACTTGTAACCGATTCTGTATTGATTCAGAACAATTTAGGTACATTGCGGCATCCCTCAGGAAGTAATTCCAATACATTAGATAAACTAATTTAGGCATCATGCGTAATGCCACAATATATTTCATAATTAAATAACTATGTAACCCATGTGTCAAATTTTAATGTATTTAAGTCTACTTTGTATTCATAAGTCAATAGCATTGTTCTTATCACTGTTCCGACATATCGTCTTAATATAACATTAATTGTAAGTTTATGATATTGTGAAGCCGCTATATTTTAAAATAAAGGAAATCGCCGTTGTATAAGCAATACGTTTTATCGTTTATTGTCCAATCATTCAGAAATCGAGGTCGACCAATGCCTCACTTATTTACCGTACGTTCGCGTATCGATTGTGACCGAAATAAACTGGAAGAGATAGTGTGTTAGTGCGGAGTTGGCTAGCGTGCCCACCACACAGTTTTGATTTTCCTTTTCGCGTTTCGGATGTATGTGTTTTAACGGTGGCATTTCGTTTTTCTGACTCATCCAACGCGGTACACGCAGCGTGGTGTCCGCGGCGCGCTGCCCAGCCAGCCGGTAAGCGAGCATGTGCAAACGGTGCGGCACCGGTCCCAGTCGGTCCGGTCCGCACCGGTGCTGGCGTGCGACCACGAACCGCTCGCCGCCGCGTGTCCAACATTCCCCACATACAACACGCCCGCCCTCAGAATACAGCCCGCGAACCGGACTAGCAACTATTTTGCATACTCTCCTCACTCGCGCTCTTGAGCCGAATGTTTTTTTATAAATTTACAAACACCGCTTAAATCCCAAATCGGCCGACTCGAATGAGCAATTTACGAGTAGGTGCGCGAAAAAACAAACGCTAACGCTACGACAAATTAGCGCCTTGAAACGGAATTCCTTAAAGAGTCGCCCGACCGTCGGTTTGAATCCAAATAATTAGCTGGCGCGGCGGCGAGTGGCCGCGTGTCGCAGACGGTGCCAACTCCGTTTGTAATTTAAGATATTTGACCGTTAATTGTGTTAGTAACTGTTAAGTTTAGTGCTTGTTGCTTGGGACGGAGCGGCGTCGCGCTAACCTCCACAGCACTATCTAGATTCATGTAAATAATAGCTCCTAGTGTACCTGCGTAGCGATCGGCGCTCATCCGATCAGACCCGAGTGCTGTGTTTGGATGGGTCAGAAATTTTATTTATTTCCTATTTTATTTGTTTAGATATAGTTTTGTTTTATGGATGTCCATAGATTTTGACTATAAAACGCTAGTCTAGCGAGCTCCATCGCCCATAAATTTTTATTGTAGAGTTTCACCGAAATGGTGTGTCCATGAGATGATAATGGGTACTATTAGCATACTAATCTCTTCTAGTTAGTGTCAGATGGAGTGCATAATCCTGCGCATTGAGATGACATGCGCGTAGTAAGTCCTTTCTCCCTGCATGGGGTCGATTAGTCAATGGCTTAACGGCCGATATTTATCCGCTATATTCACATTATATCTGTCACTTTTGCTCTGTCGCGATGCTATGGGATAAGGGATTTACTCACACATTTTGTACGTACGTAGCAATATTTCGCGTGTTTACACAAAAAGTATGTGATGCCAAGAGATACCGCAGACTGGTGAATGTACGGAGTCGTCCGATGCTGACTAGGGCGAGTAATTTCTCTTTTGAACATAATAATACAGTTTGATTTGTATCGTAATTATGGAAATTAGAATAGTTAAATTGAACAAGTGTTTTTTGTAACAAGTAAAAGCGAAATAAAGTAGAAAACGTATAGCGTTTTCTAAGTTTTAAAGTAAATTAGAAGTTATTGTATACATAGCAACTAGAATAGACGATCTGTTTAGTATAATTTGGAACAAAAAAAAAGAAATAAATGAGTTGGTACAAAGCTGTTGAAAATGTAGAAATGAGTTTTGTTAAAAGAAAGATAATTAGAAAACTCCTGAATAGTTTATATATTAGAATTAGTAAAAACGGGCGATTTCTTTGAAAATAACGTTGTTAATTAGATCAGCTTCGAGATTAGTTGTAAGAGTTTTTTTATTTGGAAAAGTGGCGAAGTGAAAATTAATTGATGCTTTTACTATTGAAAAAGTAGGTAGCAAGTAAGCAAATAGAAATAGGTGGTAAAACAATTATACTTTTGTGATTGGTGGTGCAAACTCTTTTTTATAGCGTATCTTAATGTTTAGCTTTAAGATTTTTTACTAGAATAGATTTTTATTGTGACTAATCAATTTGTGCCTTAGATTGGAGTAAAGAAACATTAAGTATTGGTACTCGTAATAGATTCGAGTTATATTGTTTATTACAGAATTATCAAAGCAATTTAGAATAGTCCAATTTCTGATTATACATAGAATAGTTTAATGTAAGCCGTAGTGAATTACGTAGAAGTAAGTGGAGTTGATCCACAACTATAATTTGACTACATGGGTAGAAAGATTTTTTTCAAAGACTAGAAGTTACAAGTAGAGGACTTTTTCCCGTTTAATAATAATGTGTGTTTTTACAAAAAAAAAAAGTTTTATATTCGTTTCGCTTTAATAATGGTGTGGCTTTACATGTTTTTTACGAAGTCTATGGCTGAACCACGGCGCGACATTTTAGCTGGATTATTTTACGAGGTGGCGTGGGCATCTTGTGAGATTCCAAGAAGGGACACCCCTTTTTTGTTATTCAAATAAGCGTGCGTACGGGCACCGGCAGCATAGAAATTCAATTAATTTGCAATTGAGATAAGCACCAGCGGCTAAGCGTTGGAGAGCTTGCGAAAGCGTACCACCTCGCGTGGAGTTATTGATGGTACCTATTAAATACACGTTTTCGGTACGGTGTGCGAGCCAGTTTATCTAGTAGAGGCACATATAAAACATCTCAATCGCGCCAAGTTGAATAAAGTATTAGGCTCTTGTCCGTGAGGGATGGGCGCGCGCAACTTTTATTTACGCGTGAGTTTCCTAGGAACGACTGCTCTTAACCTTGCCAGCGTTATAAGTTTGCGCTTAGTGCCTTAAATTTTAAACTTGATATAACATTATATGATGTAATAAAAAAGTTTACAATTTTTGATGTACCGGTTAACATTTTTAAAAAAAGGTAAGTTTATCGATACTCCTTTTTGTAACACATAATAGTAACGCAACCATTTTTACAAAAATATAAAATAAAAGTTTACAAAGTTTCCACATACGGGCCCCTTCATTTCAGGTGCCCATTCCACCGAACACTAACTTTAATGTTTTATTCCCTTAACTGCTGACAAATTTCGTACCAACTCCTATTTCTCATGTTACACTAAGGCGCGCACACACCCCGGGAATATTCTGGGCACCGATTTTCGAAGTGGAGTTGAACATTGTTATACATAAAAAGGCCCGCGTAATATACTAGCAGGAAGCCCTTCCAGCCTTACCCGCCCGGGTACGTAGGTACGCCCGTGAATATTTCGTTCGACCGCCATCCCACTTCAGAAGAAGAATTATTAAGTTTGCCGAACTTCGCAATTATGAAAGTTCGAATAGCTCTCGTAAGACGGCCCCTGAATTTATAGATGAATGTGTGCTCACCTTTATGGCGAACGGCATAATTTACGAATCACCTCACAGCAACCATTCGGAAACGGCGACGCGGCCTTAATAAATTTCAAATTATTAAACGAACGTTTGTTTTACGACGTCACTTTAAAAAGTTTATTAATTTAGTTGCATGTGACGTCAAACGGTTTCCAGTGCACCAGTCACATAATGTGCATTTATGTGCATAGTTACAATTCGTTTCGGAGCGCACCACACGGACCGGCAAACGAACACGCTTTCTGCTTAGATGACTCAATTTTCTGACTGCTTTGCCACGCAAAGCTTCAAGGAACTTCAAGAAACTATTACACGCACAAATTACATTTAGGGCGTATGTTCACTGTAAGTAAGTGTCTGGGGCAGATATGACCGGTGTAGATAGCTAGCGCCGTTCGCCTGTTAACTCGATTGAAGTCGTAAATTATTTGAGGTGGAACACGCCTCGCACGGGTTAGTCATGCCTGTTTGTGACTTTACTTGTGAAGCGAGCCGTAAACTTTGATTGAAGGATCACCCCCGTTCGTAGCCAGTTTATGGAGATTTTATGCAAGTCACCGTAAACAAAACAAAAGCATATTTTTTTCTCTATCTCTCCGTGAATATTGATACCATCAATAACCAGTAAGTCGGAAACGTCAGAGAGCCTTATTTTCGTCAACAATCCATCACATAGATATTTAATGGAAACAAATAGGTTCACTCGATTGATCAATAATGACTGCGCTGTAATGGATAAAGAATGACGATCGAACGATAGCGGCGCGAGCGTCCGCGCTATCAAACCCTTGCTTATTACACGGCGATCCTCAAGTAAATAGCTGCTCACATCCGGAGTAATGTTATTAAAATGTGTCAGCATTTTAGTTCGGGTGGGAGCGCGGGCGGGCGCGTGCGGCGGCGACCAGCGCGATCTATCATCCATCCTCCATTACTTATATTGTACTTTTTTCGCCAAGTCACTCGCAGGCCGGTAATCACCTGGTGCGACCGCGGTCCTCCATTTTTCACACTAAGTCATAACTCGCGCATCTGACAAAAATAAAATTTGTCGTACAAGCCAACAGGGGTAATGGGGACACTATGAGAATGCAGAAAATTCGATACTGTTCGTGACTATTGTTTGAATAGGCATGTTGTTGCAGTGACCTTATGAGAGAAAGGCTACTTAGATACTGTGCGACGGTTTAAAAAAGAATTAAAATCACTAAAAGATACTTGGCATAAAATTAAGAGATGATGGTGAAGATATCGTTTGATAGTTCTCTTATGTATCTCACCGTTAACTATTATTTGAACATTATACATTATTTAATGCGGACACCGACGTACAACTTAGAAAATGGTATAAACTGCTTTACTACATTTCGAAACCACATTAAAAGCTCGATCTACTTGTTAGTTGATAGTGAAGAAGTCAGCAGCATTGAGTTTTTATAAAGCCACTAATTGGCTGTAAGAAACGGAATAGTTTGAGTGCGTAACTCGGACGCGCCGGAAGCGCGGGCGGGCGGCGCGCGGCGTCAAGACGCGCGACGTGCGGCGTATGCTAATGCCCTTCCCTATTCAATAAGCAGACCGCCGCGTGCCAGCGAAAACTCACGTCGGATAATTTACTGGATATTTTGTAAAAGTTTTTTCGCCCTCTGTGATTTATACCCGCGAAACTTCCAGCTCTCTTTTTCATTTGAATGCACGTGACATACATGATATTTTTTTGTTCCGACATAATCTCGACAGTGTCTCCCGCACTTCGCATTCGTCGCACAGCATCTATCTGAGACGAGAGAATTATTCATGCATTTACAGTCAGTGTAGTTTGTGGGTTAGTACGGCTTCCAAGTTCGATGGTTCAGTCATGGATGTGTGACTAACGAGTGAATCGTACGTGTGAATGCGAACCGTGTGTATGTTTGCAGTTGACCTGACCAACGGCCAACTCACACCGAACAACAACACACCGCTGCTCGCGCAGGCGCTCTCAGGTGAGCCGCCATGTTACATCAACCTCACCGCTCTCTCACAATGAAAGCTCAGGCGCACCGCGGCAAAATTACTTGTTAAATGCGTTAACGTTCACAATTTACGAAAGAAAGAGGCTGCATGTTTAATAAGAGAGTAGCCCGCGCAGTTAACCGCTCTGCCACAGTGAAATAAAGTAATTAGGGTTGTACGCCGCCCGCTGCTCCCTTTCCGCGCCGCCCGCCGCTACAACACGAGGGATCCGCTCGCTCGCTGTCAGCGCGTTAGCCCCTTACACAATGAAAGCTTGGACGGGTCAAATGACAGACCACGCACAACACATCGCGCCCGCTCTATTTTGTACGTGAACACGCCTATCTACACTAAAAGAAGTAATGCTATCGCGAAGCGCCCGCAGTTTCACTGTTGGAGAACGGTCACTCAACCACATACAAACCCCATCACAGCTTTAACAAGCAAGACTCATTTATTGTCGCTTTATGTGCTCCGCTAAACATTTCTGATGTCTTTTACATTTCACCTTGTCAAGATTTATATAATACACCTTTCCTTGTTCAATCAACACAAGTGGCCATATTGATTAGTGATGAGAATGACAAAAGTATTCAAAAGAGCCGGTATATTATTATAAACATTAACAATATCAAATACGTTGATTACTCCTTAAATAAGTGGAAATGGACTCAACGACTGTTCGTTCCGTGAACGAGTAATCTGGCAACCCTGTGGTTGCCGGATCACTCTGCGACAAGTTAATCTGTAATAATGATAAAGTCAATCTCTGTCATTGATCGTCAAAAAGGTTTAAGAATAAAGTCTTGCTACGTTTCAGTCTGTGTTAAAAAAAGATTTATCCTTAGACCTATTCAACCCCCTTGGCAACCCCGAACTTAAAGCAGTGTGCACACTGCACAAACTAACGGTAGGTTTCTACACGTCCCCAGTGATGAACAACTATCAGGCAGCGGCGGCCGGGTTCGGTCCGCCGGCATCGCCGCACGCGGCCGGCGGGCGTGCCGGCTTCCCGGCGGCGAGCTCGCCCGGCCCGGCGCTCGACGTGTACGGCTCGGCGGCGGACAGCGTCGGATACGTGCAAGCTGCCAGCCCCCAGCCGTCAGGATTCCCCGCGATCGCAGTAAGCCGCGCGCCCCTCAATTACACCCCAGTGAGTGTGCTTCTTTAACTGATTGAGGTCTAAGGGCCTAGCACGAACTTCTAATGAAATCGTAACGGAAACGTTAAGTTAAGTTTTTGCTACTGTCAAAAATTCTACTAAAATTAAATTTTAAAAAAATATGTTTTATTTGTCTAAAACAGAATATAGAGATTGGCTAGCCTCTTTTTAGACTAACAAGTCTGTAGTAGAAGGCACCGCTTCTTCATAAATAGACATAATTAGTGACCACGAGAAATCGGTATGGCTAAATTGTAACTCTACTCGTTTGTCACCAGCATGTATCCTTTCTTTGTCATACAAATTCACGTATTCGTAAACGTAATCGAATGACAAATAAAATCAAACTCGCACCCTGAGGGCTGAGCACGAACAATCAACGAATTCGTTTCGTATAACTGTGCCAGTGTTAAAAAGAAGTATTGCATGGAAATTGATAGAGTGCTACAAGTATTAAAATTGATAGAACGCCACAACGTTCGTAAAATGTAACAAATAATAAAGATACGTCATTTCAAGAGTTATTGAGATTAATGATGAGTTAACGTTAACGTTTTCGTAACGATGTCGACAGAAATTCGTGTTATGCTCACTGATTCAAAATAATCTTGTGACTTCAGCAACGTTGGTTTTAGTATTATTTTCAATTGCTTGCAACATTTATATCAAGTCATTATTTCGTCGATTGCAATAGAATAATCAAATAATGCTGATGAAACAGATTTTGACTGTATTAATTATTATTTTTCAAAAAAATTTTGATTATTATCCGCCTCAATTACTATAACACTATAACACAATGAACAGACTTGTACAATATATTTTTATAAGTTTTGTCGAAATATTAATTTTTATGAATTGAGGCGGTAAAACAATTAAGATTTATATAAAAACAAACAATAATTTATATTTCCTGTCACTGCGAATAACATTGAATGTTTTTCCTCCATTTTATTATTTTGCTTGTTCCTTGATGTAATGTTTTGTTATTGTTTTTATAATAGTCATCTCGTTTATAACCATCCCAACTAAACTAGTGTCAAGTGTGTGAATTCGGGAATTGAAAATAATACTCAGCTCATATCTAGCATAGATAAAATGATCATTAGAGATATTCTTTCATTTAAAATACGTATGTTTAACTACTGTTTTCAAAAAAAATTTATGGGATGGCAGATCTTTGTAATTAGATGATTTTTGTGGTCTCAAGATTGTCACCGTATTGTTTTGTAAAATAGCGAAATCCTATTGCCAGTAACGAATATAAGAAAAGTTCCTCATTTATTTTACTTTCGAGATGAATGGGATAAAGTTATTAACTTTTGATTCTAACTTTTTTCATTTATTACGTCATATTCAAAATGCCTATTTCAGTAGGGCCCAAATGAAGGCAATTCCCAAAATTGTCCTTGTTCGTGAACTTTCGACTGTCACGGAATTCAAATTAATGTTTGTTCTGTTTTGTTTTTCTTCGGGGCTTTTGATTCGCGATTCGAGATGTTAGAAATTCATTTTTCCCCATTTTCCCCCCATTCCTTCCTGATATTCATGGGGTAGCAAAGTTCACTAGTGCATTTTTGATAGTGTTAACCTAATTGGATGAAAAATTTCATTAGCCGTTAGTAGATAAAAAAAAGTTCACGGGTATTGTACTCTCGACCCCAAAAACCGACCTACTAAATAATATCATTTTCAAGCCTACGTAAGCCACTAAAGAGGTCTCTTTAAAACCCTAAAAAAGACTACATCTGAAAATTGAGCTGTACTTCTAATAGGACATCGCTAGTAACACCGAAAATAGCAGCCGTGCACCGCAGACGCAATTAGCAGTCGACGACACTAAAATTTTAGCGAGACGGTCCAATCTCATTACTGAACCGATCGTCCTTGTCGCTCTTAAAGCGTAATCACCATAAGTTAGCGAGCGAGCATAGCGTGAGAGATGCGATTATAAAGTGTACCGAAATATGAGGCGAGCGGGCGAGCGGCGCAATCTACGCGCTGCACTGCCTGTAATGGCTTTTTAAAACTGCGACCGCGCTCCATAACTGCTTCCTTAGACGCCATCAGTCTTCATTGCTTGTCGGCGCCTCCAGCCACCGAGATCTTAACTCCTCACGTCCATGTATCTCGAACACATTTTTCATGCTGCGCTCGATAGCTTCTTTAATTTTTGTAACGGTGGAACGTTTGCTATTTTGAAAAGTGGGTTGGTGGGTTCGATGGTGCAGTGGCTTGCAGGCTGCGAGTCTTGCAAGTTAATCAGATTATGCAACGCCTGGTTTGCGAAGCTTTATCTAGCCTTAGCTTATTCTATGTTTTTGGCATCCATTTCATTAAATGTAGTTGTAGTCGTAAGACGGCTGTCAATTGGGCCAGCGCGTTTGATTTCGACCTTATCTCCCTAATTGTGCTTTTGTTACATTATAAAAGCCTCAGCCCAGCCGTGGGATGCTTAAAGGTATGCTGATGACACGTCAACCGTTTAAGTTTTTCACTTTAATAATTTCGCTCGACGAAATGGGATTTACAACCGAGCTTACACATTTACGCCGGGCCGGTCCGATTGTGGAGCGGCGCGCGAGGCGGTCCTCGCGGCGCTACACTAAGCCACCCTTCCGTTTCACTTGTGTCATATATCAAACGGGATATTAACTCAATCGTCCGTAATCGCCGGGGCAAAACAAATACGTCGCTAATGAGAGAATGAACGGTTCAGCCGCCGCATCGGCCGGACGGCGCATGTGGTTCCCGAGTGTAAAACGGTCTTATTAGGTAACGGGAATGCCCCCACGGGCAATAACCGTAAATCAAGGAGTACAAGCGGTGTAATTACCGCTGCCGAGCGGTCGCGCGTTGCTCTAACTCATCCACTCGCTGTTTTTATTTTGTTGGCCACCAAGCCCGCTACCGCTCTATCGACTGCGAACACCAAACTTACTACCTTTAAATCTGCCCCTGGAGAGGGTAATGTTCGACTGAACGCTTTATGCTCCATTCAATTATGAGCAGCGAACTCGATTAACTAATTCAATTTTATTCACAACTTTGTTGCACTCTACGCGGTGTTATGCGCAGCACTCGCAATAATGGTGTGTCTCTTTTATTTCCAGGGACCCCTGATTCCTGCGGCTTTTACCAACGGTTATCATTGAAAGTGTTATAGCACAAATATTTTACGTGAGTATAATTTTTATGTGCACTTTCGTCCCACTCTATTAAAATGTCGTTAAGGTGAACATAGCGCAATAAAAATGCCGGCGTGTGTAATCGTTGCCGCCGCAGAAATGAACACTGAAAATTAACACAAATGTTTTTTTAAATGTACTTGTAAGAATTACACGCGGCCAGAGTAGTTAATGGTTTACTAGTTACTTGTTCATACCCACTAATTTGAGAGCCAAAAGGAAACTAAAATAATGACTGTTTGATGGAAGCGGAAAGTCCGTCATATTTCTTGTTTTAAAACTTAAGTATACTCATGCTGTCCTATTTGGTTGGTACTGTTGTAAAAACACAACATTATCACTAATAATGACAAATGTTTTGACAAATTGACTTTTAGCAAATGCCTAATAATAGAATTAACTCCTTGGGAAGAATAATTTAGATAAATATGTCAAAACGTTGAGTGAAACCCAATGCGTGGCGTAGGTGGCGAGCGGTGTGGCGGCGCGTAGCGTCCCCCGAGAGCAGCCGGCCGCCGCATGACACCCCTCCAGCCCGCCACCCGCCCGCGCCTGCGCACCACCGCGCCCGCGCCGGCGCCGGCCCCCGCCAGCGACGGCGCGCGCACGCCGCCGCGCCACCATCGCGCGACCGTCCACACCGCACGGACCGCGGCGTCACCATCTTGCACCTACCCTCCACCCTCTTACCCCTACCCCCACGTCCCTTCATCCCCCACCGACCCGACACGAGGAAACCTCGTCTATTGTAAATAACGATTATCTACTTTTTGTCGTGTGAACGAGAGATAGTCTATCGATTAAACAGGTATTTTTTCAAATTTTTCTCGCTTTCGACTGTACCGTAGATGTGTTGTCAGAGTAATAAACGATTTAAACTACAAAAAAATACATTTCATAATTATATAAAGTTGCATCTAGACGATTGTATTGCAGGGAAGTACATGTATCTTAAATATTTTATTATTCATAGTTAAAGTACAGTTTAAGGTGTAAAACTTCATGTCCTCTACGCGCACGGGATGATTCGTTTCTTTGGATGTCATTAGATTATCTTTGGACTCGTAGCCGACCGAGCGCGTTTTGCATTCAGTATAATCGCAAGCTTTTATGGTATGGTAGTTGGAAGTGGTTAGTGCGACCAGGAGTGGCAGTCGCGTCGTCGCAATTAGCTTGTCCTCCTGTCCGACGTACGGAGTTGGGTTGGCAGGCAGCGCCACGGCAGGCCGCGCGCGCGCTCGATTACGTGGCCCCTGGCTACGCAGTCGTGCGGTCGCGCGGTCATGTAGTCATGCGGTCGAATGGTCGTGTGGTCGTGCGGTCGTGCGGGCGTGCAGTCGTGCGGCCGTGCGGTCGTGCGGTCGCGCGGCGTGGCGAGGGACACTGGAGACAATAACGGTGCGCGACTCTTGCGTGCGCGCCTCCTCGCTCGTCCACCAACACATATTTAATTCTATCTATTTTTAATATTAATGTCAAATATTAACATAATTATACTATTATATATTACGCATATTTTACCTATGAATGTAATTATTTTCGCCTAATTCGAATTGTATAAAATCACCTCTTTGAACGGCTGTTCTGTTTCAGTAGCGAACAAGTTTATTAATTACTTCCGTATAAAACTATGTTAGTTACAAGTATACATACTTCTAATATTATGTATTATGATATAAAATTTTATCCTAAGGATAATATGATCATATTAACGATTCATAAGGACGTTTTGGAAAGCTAAGTCGGAACATTTCAGATGTCTCTCATCTCGTTAAGATAATAATTCGTTTCTTTCTTGTACCTTTGACCGTAGGTATTGTAATTATAATAAATAACAATTTTGTGCATTTCGTAATAATATTTCATTGTTTCTTACGATTGTATGTACCGTAATATAAGACCACTGTTGAAAAATTATGACACTCCACTTAAATTGCGGAGTCACACCGTACTTAGTTATATTTAAAGTTTTAATCAAAATAATAAAATTAACAGTAATATTTCGTACAGACGGTATTAGTAACACGACACAAATATTTCAATAAAATAAAGACAGGGATAAATAAAAAAAAAGTACAGCCAAAGGCGCAGGTTTGAGGTAATAGAATAAAATATGAAGTCAATTCATTAATCATATTCGTTAGGTACTGGTGACATTTATATTGACCACTTTGTCTAGTTTGCAGCAGTTAGGGAGAGCAAAGCGGGGCGCGCGTATCGCCCACCGTAACACCTCTGCGACGCTACGTCGTAGCGGCTGCTCGTAGCGGACGCTCGTAGCGGCTGCTTGTAGCGGCCGCTGCGCACGCGCCGCCGCCGCTCGCAACACACTCATGCACTCGGTTGCATTCATTCGTTATTTACTATTATTATTACTCATCATTACCTACATCAATTAAACATTAATATTATAAATCTAGGTATTAAATTTTAGGTAATAATAATAAACAATCTTTTAAATGCTATTATTATATAAATACGTTATAAATATAAATGTTTCCTGTTACAAAAAAAAAATATTGAAAATGATACGAAATAAATCAATATTCTTTTTAAAGGTAATTTATTACTTATGAGTATGTAGTTAATTGAATAATGGAGTGATAGACGGAGTGCGCTCGCCGGCGGGCGGCGCGCTCGCTTCGCGTTTTTGTTCGTTCGCTGAGATGACGTCACGTGCGGCAGGCAACTCGAGCGCCGCGCACACACAGAGACGCGACCGCAATTATGTTGTTAAACGTTAGCTAGGAAATTGATAATGAAATCGAAGGTGTGAAGTCTGTAGGACGGTCGGAATAACGATATCATACCTAACAAATTAACGTAATTATTTGTTTTATATTTACGGTGTTATAGGTAATTAAGACATTTTTTCTTAGAATATTTAATTATTACGATGAGATGTTATAATTGTTAGGCCCGGGCCGGCGGCGGGGGGGCGCGCGCCTCGCCGCCGTCGGCCATCTCATTCACTCTCACATCCTCACTATAATTATATTTTCTTACCGACCTTTTTAATGTAGGAGAAGCGCACACGGCCGCTTGTCCCCGTGCGAGTATGAGTACAAACATACTGTCAAACATTTAGTGAGAGTCGTACGTTTCGCCGCGTTCGTGAGAAGCCATCGGTTCGCCGCGTCTGCATCGAGACGATACATTCACGGTATTGTAAATACATAGTTAGCCGCATGTGTAAAAAGTGTAGGGAGCGCCTCACTGTCGTTTGCGCGACCGATTCACCGTCCATCTGCCGTCAACAACGCTGACGCAACACCGACCTACAGCGGCATTGCCTACGCTTGCTTTTTTAAAGACCTAGTACCTAATGACGTAGAACACCAAAGAGTTTTTACTTAGTAGTTGGGGAGGATTTTCGAGATTTGCCGCTGAGAATATCACTATTTTTGTTCCGACACTCGTATAAAATTCTCGGCAAATTTCGAAAGCACCTCCGAAGTGTTAGCAATATCGGTAATTAATTATCGTAACCAGGTATCGATGTCAGAATCGATTGGCGCGATGAAACTAGGTCAGTTAAAAAGGCAATGTGTGATCGGTCAAAGTTTGGCGCTGCTTAGATACCATCTGATCGATATTAGATTCATTCGAGCTGCAATATGGATTAGCTTGACGAGTATTAGTTTCATTATTGTTGTTATAGTTTGTTAATATGATTTTGTGAGGTTGTTTTTAGAACCACCCTTAGGGCTTTTATTCGGGGACTATAAAAGGGATTTCAAAATTTTATCAATGTGTACTATAAGATTTTGCATTTAAAATAGTTGTGGCCCTTAAAACGTCAATGTTATTACGAAGAAGAATCTTTGGCTCGTTGATATTAATTTATCTGTAAGGAAAGTTTTATATTGTGACCAATTTTATAGTCCGTGACATAAAAGTGACCACAATGGTGCGGCGAGCCCGAGCGGTCGCTACGGCGCGACCGACGCGCGAATGCGACGCGACCAGCGCGACTGCGACCGCTCGGCCATCGAGTTACCGCGCTGTCCTCTCTCGCTTTTTCGTATACGCATTAGTTTGTTTCAGTCACCATTTTAGAAATGTGTTCTATATCAGAATAAAGACTACGTAATGATAAGCGAGATCTCAAATTTATTTTAAAAAATTCGTTAATTGTGATCCTAATATTGCGACTTATCGTATATATATGTAATAAAATTATAAAGATAATTTATTATATTTTGTATAATGACATTCTACGTTATTTTACACTCGATCTACTTTATATTGTTATTAACGATAATAATTAATTTTAATCTAATAACGTGACAGACTGGTAAAGTTCGTAGAGTCGCTGTGGCGGCCATAGATCAGTAGCTTTGCATATTCGGCGATGGCCAACTTAATGTTTCAAGGACCAAAGGTATACTTATTCGCGTAGAACCGGATGCGCATTGGCTCCGCACGAACCGACCCCAGCCGATCGGTTGTTTCATTGCAGCATCAGAGCGTGTCTATGAGTATAGCTATGAGAATTCACTGACGGGCTTGGCGGCCGCGGCAGGTCTGGGACCCGTGACTTCGCAGGTTTAAAACCGGGAGCCTCGCAGGACTCGTAGCTTCGGTCGTGGACCCTTGGAGTGGCAGGACTCGGCCCTCAGAGCCCGCTGGCCTAGAGCCATCGGCCTAACGGACTTCGGCCCGGCCGAGACACGCGACGCAGCCCGCAAGCGGCCGCCGCCGCCGGCGCTCGCGCATCCCCGCCCCGCCCCGACCCGCTTCCCCCCGCGCTTCCCACCCCCGCACCCGCTCCACCTCACACCCGCGCAACGCCGCCCGCTTGGTTTCGTTCTCGCGGTTACTTCTCGATTGCGTGCTTCGCGTGCTGACTGATTTTCTATAGCAATAAAAATCAATTACCTAAGATTTTACATTAAATAAATTTGGATTTATATACGTTCGAATTTGGTGTCATGTAAATTTAAAATATTAGAGAATGGAGATAACGATAGGCGAATGAGCCGCGACGCATAGTCACGGGTTCGGCGCATTATTTTCGTCATTTCTTCGTGTGTAATATGTTACATGAATCTGTATACAATATGGATATAAATCGTAATGATGAATAAATTAGTTTTTACGGCATCTCTTTAATAAAATAATGATAATATCAAACGTTTTGTAAAAAGCGGTGGGCACGTCCGCCGCCCCGATGCGTGCACCCGTGCACTTTCTTATTGAAATATTACATTATATAACGTACATAATACTATGAGATATATAATCATACAGCCTTTCGGGGCACGCGTGTATGGCGATGTATGTATACACATTGTGCAATGTACATATACCTATTATAATACAATGATTTAAGACAAGGTTCACATCGTGCCGTGTGTATGTGGTAATAAATATAATATGGACATTGTTCAAACAATAACCAGTTGTTTTATTTATTTCTCCAAACGCTTCAACCCCTTACTTTTAAGAAATAAACTTCAAAATAAGCTGAAATAACAATAGATACACGCAGGAATCTAGTTTGATACACGCAAGAAGAGAAATGTTAGAAATTTAAAGACACATGCACACAAATACACCCTTGAAAAAAACACAGGTTTACCTAACAGTAAAAGGAAATAAGTCTTTCTCATTCTAAATTAAAAGGGAAACTTTAAGATTCGATCATATAAATCAGATTACAAGTCGGCAAAAATAACAAATTAGACCAGGCCTATGTCCATTTTACAATCGTTAAAAACCCTTTATGAATAGTTCTGCTCGAAACGTACTATTCGTACTACCGAACAGAATTAGACACACTTGGTCACTGAGAGTAATGGATGGTCGGTCCGCACACTTACTTACTTACTTAGCGAGCCGTAGGGTTCTTTGCCTCTAATACAACAAGACGCAAATCTTCTAACTTAGGCCTTCCAGATCGTATAGGCAGATTGGGTCTTAACTCACCATGCTGGCCCAATGTGGGTTGGTGGGTTTTAACGACTGTTTTCGACAAATGTTGGGACCTACCGCTTAAAGTGCCTTCCCGCTCTAGATATTTTAATTAATCTCTCACCTGGCGAACAGATGTGGTTAAATTGCTAAAATAAGACATTTTATCAAAAAAACATAGACAAGACAAGTGCTGTTGCTGACATATAGCAGAGGGGTAACCACGAGCTCTTATAGCAGTATTATTGCACTTGTGAAAACTAGACGCCTGTAGCGGCGAATATACACGCGTCTTATTTCCACAACTGCAATAATACTGCTTTAAGAGCTCAAAGTCAGGGGGCAGATAGCCCACTCCGTAAAGCATCTGGCTGACTACGGCAGACATAACTTAGGAGACTCACTATGAATTAATAAATACATATTACATATTAGTAAAAAGAAAGCAAACGAAGTTCTCTGTTGCTACTTAACTTCTGAAATCTTGAATGTAAGGTGCTGCACGCTGCGTTATCGAGCTCATCAACTATCGAGAATAGATTATTTTGTAAGTATTTCATAGAATGGCTGGTAAGCACCTATGTATTTAGTAATAAATACAAATATGTATACAGTAATAAATAAACACTTAACGTTTAATCGAAAATATGATCTGTTTTACTGAAAAATAACTGAATAATTTTTAACGAATCATATATCAGGGAAGCGGATCATATAAAGCGCTCGGCTCGATTTCCAGAGGACCTGGGTGCAATCTCAGGTCAGAAAAAATGTGATTCAGATATTTTTATGCATAACCCGGGTTTGTCATCACCAACCCGCTTTTATCAATCGTAGTGGTTAAACCATTACCTACTCATAAATTGTAACGATGACTTGATTTCAATGCTGGCAGCCCTTGTTCAGCGGTGGGACATTATATAGGCTAATTACTTATGTACCTTCTACTACATCTGTCTATCTGCAGATGAAAAATGACGTAGTGCAACCAAAATTGTGCAGTACTTTACACCAATATTGGTTTGGGAAACCCGGAGATACCGTTTAAACATTTTGTAGTGCACTTCACTCGAATGTTCGTTGCCAGTTTAGCAAAAGCTGAAAAGGCAAAGTGTTGAAAAAAAAAACCACGAGCGGGATTCGAACCCTCACCCCATGACATGCCGGGTCAGGTGCACTGCCAACTATGATACGATATTGAGCTACGATAGCATAGTTGCAAGCCAACGGGTGCGGGTGCGGTTTGAATCCCGCTAGTGGAATTTTTTCAACACTTTGTCTTTTTTCAAACTTTGTCTTTTTCAAATTGTAATTTGTTTGCAACAAAATTTGCATAAAATTATATAGAACCAAAATCATTAACACAAGCTGTTAAAACGGTTGAACGAACAAACGCAAAACCGGTTTTTAAAGTCAATTTAAATACTGTCATTATTGAAAGCTATAATTTTAGGTAATCTTAAAAATTAACAGAAAACTAATCGGAAGCCATGATGATACAATAATTCGGAATTTGTTGAAAAAAGTTCTACATACGGGATTCGAACTCCCTGACTTATCGGGTTAAGTGCACAAACAATCGCTCATCTCTGAGATAAATTTAGTTGCTTTTATAATGGTTTGTATTAGTGTATAAACCGAGTTCACATGTTCACCCCGCTGGGAATCAAAAATACCGCCTCAAAAATACCATCCCCTCCTCACGAATATAGTCAGAATCAATATTCAAATAAAATTAAAATGAATAATTCCTTTGCTATTCTCCCTATTGATGAGTCAGAGGTGAAGAGGCTAATTTTGAACCTACGAGCTGACTGTGCCACAGGCTGGGATGATATCCCAGCTCGTGTGTTAAAAAATTCCTGTGATGCTCTAGTTCCCCCTCTCACACATGTCTTTAACCTCTGCATATCACAAGGTATCTTTCCGACTGCACTAAAAAAAACGATTGTTCATCCAATTCACAAAAGGCGGGAGAAAGACTGTGTGACAAACTACAGGCCAATTTCTGTACTGACCGCCCTTTCAAAGATCCTGGAGAGATACCTAAATACATTTCTGCAAGCTGTATGATAAAACACGGGTAGTACGCTTTAATATAGCAAAAGCAGATAAAACAGAACACACATATCCTAACATCATTGTACACACATGTCAAAGCCACGGTTTGAGTCAGTGTTAGTGTAAGTCTCTGAAAACTGTCCACAACATTAAATATCTGGGAGTACACTTGGACGAGAGACTTGACTGGCATGTTCAAATCGAAACAATAATTGCAAGGGTTAGGAGGTTAATTTATATTTTTAAAAACTTGCGCAACTCAGCGGACAGAAAAACCCTTAAAATCGTATATTCTGGATTATGCCAGTCAGTCATATCATACTGTGTTTCGATATGGGGGGGTGCAAACAAAACACTGATTATGAAACTAGAACGCGCACAAAGAGCCGTTTTAAAGGTAATGACACGAAAAAAACGGACATATCCAACAGCAAAACTTTACGCCGAATGCGAAGTCCTCACCGTTAGACAACTGGCCATACATCGTATGGTGCTCCGCCGTCATTCGAACTTAACGTACGACCACCAAACCGCAATAAGACGACAAGGAGTGGGAAGAGTGTGCCCACAAGTTAAATGCCGTACAGCTTGGGCAAAACATAAATACAATGCTCTTAGTGCTATACTTTATAATAAAATAAACAAAGCTATAAACATTTATTCACTTTCAAAATATGAAGTTAAAAAGTCAACCGAAAAATTCCTACTTACACTCGGATACAATGAGACTGAGGATATATTAAAAATAGAAGTATAAAATAAGACTAAATAATAAACACACACACACATGCACACGTACACGCACACACGCACACGCACACCCACACAACATATACATATACAACATCTGTATCTTTTGTTTAACTTTATTAATAAGTCCAATCTTAACACACTGTAAGCTGGACATAATAATACTGTAGTAAGTTACATACCTCTTACGACTAATTTACCATTAGCTGTATAGTTAAGTCTAGGTATGTATAATATAGAATATTAGATTTAGTTCTTTAAAAGTATGAGGAATCGCTGCCGACTAAAGTACAGGTCTAACCTAGTTTAGAAAGCAGAAGCTCTCAATACTGTTTTAAATTAATAAAAAAAAAAAATCGAAACGGGGACCTCTGGTCAGGACCGATGGTCTTAACCACTTGACCACAGAAGCGGGTAAAAGTTATAGATAAGGTGTATTCCACTTTAGTTCTCATCTTATATGTAATCATGTTATGTAATCATCAAATGAAATTGTAGGAAGCCTGTGGTAGGATGGTGCGCCACAATGAGGAAAGATAAAGGGAAGATCTTCCTCCGAGCTGGGTGGTATAGCTCGGGGACCGAGGTCCGATGGATGTTAGTTGGAGGTGCTATATATAGCGAAGGAGATGGTGAAACTTCACTACCGCGATGCAGGCTTTCCATACAATTTATCGTCGTAGTATGGCGACGTCGTTGGTATGCGTTTGTGGCGCCATCTGTTGACATGGTTGAGAAGGTGTTTGCTTCGTGTCGATTATGTGCGGCGTATGCGGTAGGTGACGCCGCCACATCACTCCCCCCCTGAGACCGGAGGTCGATGTCAGTGAGTGCGCTCAGCAGTCAGTGCGTCAGAGCTTGCAAGTGCCAGTGGAGAGTGCTGCTGCAGGATGCCCCAGTCTACGGTGAGTCGAGACGGGTGGGGTGTAGGCGCGTTGCCAGTGATGCAGTGTGCTGTTCCTGTCTGCGGTGAGTCGAGACAGGTGATGATGACGGTGGGTCCGAGCTGCTGGTGTGCAGGGCTGCCACGCCGGAGTGATGCGGCCGACATTGATGCACCGGTCGTGGGCTGCGGAGACCAGGTCGGGATGATGCCGTCGAGTGTGCCGGAGGTCCAGGAAGCGTCGTCCAAGATGCTGCGGTGGAACCTTGTGGCTCGATTGCTGGCTTGCTGTGACTGCTGGCGAAGGTAGATGATGGATGAGGAGTCATGGATGGTGGCTGCTGCGACGATGTTGAAGGTGCTTCTGTGCTCCGTCGGGGTCACCACTGTAGGAAGCCTGTGGTAGTAGGATGGTGCGCCACAATGAGGAAGGACAAAGGGAATACAGAATAGATAGCACAAAACCAGCGAAAGCACAAACTACGGCACTATAGCGATAACACAAACTACTTAATACAATATGCGTAATTAAGCGTACAAACAAGGCAAGCTATAGCAGCGGGCGAGCGTCGAGAAACACGGGCTCCGCGCGGTGTAAGGATCTCGACTAGGGCGCTCGGCCGCGTTCGCCGGCGCCTGCGACGTATTGCGAAACCGGTCGGACAGCTTGCAATATTGTGCGTTTCCTTAGCACCGTCACTAGCGGGCGCATCATGTCATCCGAATAATTGTTCGGGTGATGATATTTATGTTGCTTGTTGTATGATTATATAAGTGCTTTATAATTAATTTATATAATTGCAAATAGCTTTTAAGTATAAATTAAGTATTGTTGTATGTACATATATATAGTATATTGTGTGTTGTAAATAAATATAGGATAAGTTAAAATAAGGTAAACATAATGTATATAATTATAATATAAGTTACCTACAAAATTAAGACATTCTTCGTACATTTCTTCGTTATAAGAACAAAAGAGACCAAAATCGTTTGTAGCTTTAAATAAGGGTATGTATTTTCCAATTTTTTTTAGCTGTTTTTTGTCAGCCTATTACATGGTGATTACCAACTATTGAGTTAAGGTCTTCTCGTATATACTTACTATCCATTTTTTTAGCTGTTTTTTGTCAGCCTATTACATGGTGATTACCAACTATTGAGTTGAGGTCTTCTCGTATATACTTACTATCCATTTTTTTAGCTGTTTTTTGTCAGCCTATTACATGGTGATTACCAACTATTGAGTTGAGGTCTTCTCGTATATACTTACTATCCATTTTTTTAGCTGTTTTTTGTCAGCCTATTACATGGTGATTACCAACTATTGAGTTAAGGTCTTCTCGTATAACTTACTATCCATTTTCGTCGCTTTCTGTATCCTCATTTATAAACAAAGTAAACTTTTGTTTGACGACCTCCGTAGCCGAGTGGCTTGTACGCCGGACTTTTGGCAGTGCTAACTCGTGAGGTCCCGGGTTCGATTCCCGGTCGGGTCAATGTCGAAAACGAACTTTTCGATATTGTGTCGGGTCTGGGTGGTTGCGGTACCGTCGTTGTATCTGATTTCCATGAAACGAGTGCTTTAGCTACTTACCTTGGGATCAGAACAATGCATGTGATGTTGTCTTATTTATTTATTTTCATTTTGTTCTTATAAAATAATAATAGTGCTAGCGTACAATATTACATTATTTGCAAGTATATATTATTTATATATAAGTATATATATATTATTTATATCATTGTTAATTGTATTTGATGATGATGATGGCGCACTCGTTTTAGGGAAACAACGACGGTACCACCCAGTCCCGATACAATATCGAAAAGTTCGTTTTGAACCCGGGACCTCAGAGTCAGCGCCGCCCAAAGCCACTCAGCTACGGAGCTCGTCAAATTATATAATATTCGCACTAATTTCAATGCCACCTAATACAACAATTCCTCAAAAGAAACTTATAAACGCATACACCAAAGCGACCACTCAAAAAGAATAATCGCCAAACCTGATTGATACTTCGAATCGCATGCAAACACAGCTAACTACACCGGATTCGATCAAGCGTGCTTATAGTAACAGACATCTAACAGATTGGATCATTTGAAACGGGCTGAATGGCCAGAAGGAGTTGCCTTTCACCCGGGATAGAGTCACGTAGCGCACAAGAAGGGCATGTATTAAACAGAGACTTTCAGTTGCCGGCACCACTCGGATAAAGGCCACTAGGCCCAATGTAGCTGAAATTGCCTATATGTTACGAACGCAGCCTAAAATGGAATTCCAATTTCGGATACAGCTTTTTTTCTGTTGGGAGCCAACGTCACGGTGGCCTATTATTTTCTGGCTTCAACAGGTCTCATTTTTCTTTGACGCTGATAGCCAAAAACGAATGGCGGAAGGCGGAATGGTTTGTCCAATCTTATGTATTCGATCAATTTAATTAATTATACCTGATCTGAGGTTTCATTTAGGCGAGTGTGTGGTCAGGTATTTCTATAAGCTTATTTACAGGGCTGTTAGCAATATTCTTGTGTACGTGGCGAGTGGACCGCAGTTTTTCTTGGTAGCAATATTTATTGAAAAACACAGGTTAGAAAAACATAAATATTTGTTAAAAGTTAATAGGTGCCTTTCAAAGTAAAAAGTAAATAGTGTTGAATAACTTCGGCACGGGATGGTTAGAACCACGATAGCTCAATTGGAAGAGCACCTGACCCGGTATGTCAGAAGGGTGCAGGTTCAAATCCTGCTCGTGGATTTTTTTTTCAACATTTGTGTTTTTATATTTTTTTTTTTTAAATTACAAAATTGTTTATACGACTGCAAAAGCTGTAGTACAAACTAAAAACAAAACAGAATAACATACAAATTACTAAATAAAAATTTTGGTTCGCCAATTGACTTGCGAAAACTGTAATAAAACGGAAAGCAAATCACTATCACTTGAAACATTCTAATTTAAAAAGGCTTTTATTTCATGGATAATTAATCCTGTTGTCAATTGCTATCTATTTATATAACACATTTAAACTTATACATATTACATATTATACATCACTATCCGCTAAACAATATTGTCCAAATTCAAAACGGCTGCTTTAAAAAGCAAGATCTCAATACCACTGGGTCAGCGCACTATAGAAAACAGTAAGCGAGACGTTTATGGTCAGTAAATTTTTCTGACGATCTCTCTAAGCACTACGGAGCCAAAGAAAATAGAATATTGTGCAGCTAAACTATGTATTTAACATCACCTCAGATCCATTGATGCCGGAACAAATTGCGCCATTCACACCGCAAATGGTTTTATCAATTCAATACATGATCTGTTCGCATTCAGTAAGGTAATCTGATTTAGCGGATAGCATTGTCGGGTACTGTGCCCAGCTCTCTTGGGATGCCTAAATGTCGATACTCAGCTAAATAGAACTCCTATTTGTTTCATCATTTGTACTAAAGCCCGGTGAAGCTGAAAATGCCGTTTGAGGCAATCAGCAATATCTCTCTTAAAAAAAAATCATTTGTAGTTTTTTCTGGTGTGTTTGGAAAATGTTTACATGGTAGGGATTTAACAATTTTTGTTAATTTATTTATTTATTGGATCACCGACATAAGAAACAGTACCTATTTAAGGTTAAGAATAAAAACAATATTCTCTTAGCTAACTGCTCTTACAATTATGGGCAATCCACAGCATGCATTAAAACAAAATTAATATCATAATAAAATTAAATAAAAATTACACAAATTCATTTAAATTCTAAACAAGATTAAATTAATATAGGAATAACCAACTATATTATTGTTATTGAAATAATTTTTGAACTGTAGGATGTAATCATAGTATTTCTTTGAAGCATCTAAACCCTAAACTAAACAAACCAAATAAGAAAAACATCCAATATTAACGTAGCTAACACTAAGCAGGGTAGGTGAACGGAACGTTATTTTCTTTGGCAAGCAAATTAATCATATCAGGAGAATGGGTCAGGTGGATGATTACACCGATTGGCTTCACATGGTAGCCAATAGGATAATGTCATTATGTCCATAAAAGGGAACATTACGTATACTTTTTTGTATATTATATTATGTTTGTATAATTAATGTAGTGTAGGACGCCCTCAGACTAGGTGGAGCGACGATCTTCGCAAGGTGGCTGGCAAGAGCTGGATGAGAGTAGCCGCAGATCGTGCTCAGTGGCGTGCACTTGGAGAGACCTTTGTCCTGCAGTGGACTAGTGTAGGCTGATGATTTTTTATTCATTCATTCATTTTACACTTGTACACTTACAGAATAAAAATCCAAGTCGCCTACAAGCTTAGACAGGATAAGTTAAGAATTAAATAAAAAAATATATTGTTAAGTACATCATAACATAAAATATTAATATTAAACTAGGCGGCTAAATAAATAATAAATACAAATGTGAATAACAAGATGTCAAAGCGGAACAGATTAGCTTACAAGTCGAACACCTAAAAATCTATAAACAATGTCAAAAGAAAATGGTCATCAATGAAAAATTTCAAAGTCAGCAATACAAAATAAAATAAATTAAATATAGTTTGGCAAAATTCTAAGATGATGACGATGATAATGATAATGTTAGTAGTTTTATGGTTGGTATCATTTTTAAATGAAACGGAGGTTTAGGATAAGGCAACTGAAAAATTCAAAACAAACGAACGTAAGCGACTATCAATATTTTCATACGGTCAGTAAATAGTAGTTATACTAAATTTACGATGAATAAATGACTGATAATAACTTAAAGATATAACTTTGTTAGCATAATTATAAACAAACCAATTTAACCTCATTTCATAATTAGAACCGTCAGTTAGGAAAGCAGAAACAACATTACGTACCTGAAACAAAACACGGAAGTACAACGTGAAACGGCATAATTTTAACAAGTAGTGGTCGCCCAGTGGTCGAAATTCGACCGTAATTTATTAGTAAAGCTGCACGGATTGTATTCTAAGCAATGGAAAATTAAAAAAGATAGAATGTAAGTTTGGATTGGCATTGACAGATTTCAGCCGCTCCTCTTCCATTTTTGAAGTTTTTGAAAAATGTATGTTTTTAATTAGCATTCTGGACTCCTCTCTACATAAACCATAATGAGTGTGCGAAATTTCATACTCCTTCGTCCGCGCAATTTTCTTCGAAAGGGGTACAAAGTTTTTGCTTCACGTATTAAGATATAGATAGATAACATATCAATACGTCCAATTAATTAAACTAAGCAATAATTGTCAAGCACATATAGATATTCGCCCTCAAACAAATCGCCTATACTAAGCTCCGAATCCTCAACTCAATTACTTTCGGCCTCTCTCGCAGGAATCCCGCCTTCCAATAGGAGTTATAATGAGAGGTTGACAATGATTCGCCAAGTTTTTTTAAGTACATATGAAAATCACTCTTATTAGCCGATTACTTTCGGAACTTTTTCGAAAGGCGCTCCCTTTGTATTCTTGAGAAAGCCGAAGAAATACAAAGTCACTTCCTAATACACTTTAAGCGGTATTCACTGAGTGATATAATGTGAAGAGCGAGCCTTTTGTCTAGCTCCTATGTAAATCGAACGTGAATTTAGGGATTGTTATAGTTCACTCAATATGTTTAACGAATTTTTTTTACACAGAGACTACACAGATACCTACAATTTAATGATGAATATGGAAATACGCATCATCTTTTTTTATTTTATTTTATACGTGTAAGCACTTTGCCTTGATCTCACCTGATGTTAAGTGACGAGTGAGTGTAAGGCGGATGGTAAAATCCTGGATCCTGGAAAATTCACGAACTTCAAGAACTGTGTTTTGTGTTGCATTATTATTTTGAGTTAACCAAAGGACTTTGAACACAACTGCCTACCTTTATTTGTCAAAGGTAACGACCATAATTACTTGTTTCTTTTATATTATATTACATAGTTTAAAACTAAAATCTCTTATAAATTATAAAATCTATTATACTTTTCTTTACATTAATTCTTATCTTATCTTATCTTACTTCATAACAGGGAAGTGCTTGGCATTTATCTTACCAAGGTCATTCTGCTATTTTAAAACGTACACAATAGTGTCCCAGTTGCCTGATTTTGTTTCCATTATATTTCCTTATACCATTGTCAAATAATCCTAACATCAAAATCAGGCTACTGACTCACTATTGAGCCGTTATCGAATTATGAGACTCGCTTAGACTCCGGTAAGTGAATATAAGGCTGTAAGTGTAAGAACAAAAAACAATATGTCAAAAGACGCCTCATCAAAACTGATGTTGAATAACCCAATTATAATAAATAATAGAGTATAACTTGTAGGAGGTTTTGGTAGTGACAATTGTTAATAAAAACACAATAAAATTTGT
This sequence comes from Eudonia truncicolella, assembly GCA_949315975.1. Lineage (NCBI taxonomy): Eukaryota > Metazoa > Arthropoda > Insecta > Lepidoptera > Crambidae > Eudonia > Eudonia truncicolella. The sequence continues at coordinate 6,713,925 of OX438831.1, read as the reverse complement.
AACAAACACAATTATGAGTGTGCAATTTGGACGAACGAAAAAAAAACACAAACCAACAATAAAGTCAGAACTAATTGACACACAGTTTGGATGTTCATGCTTATATAGTTTCAGCCGTCGACACAACTGGTGCTGTATTAGTAATGGCCAATTTATGTTGAGGAATAGAGCCATTTAACGGTTACAAGTACGTCATATTATATAATTGGTTATAAACCGGAACATACATATTCAATTACATAGATACAATCGATAGAGCGTTGAAACTATAATGTTATCGCTTTTAAGTTAGCTTTCGTTTTTATGTTACTTCAATATGCAAGGTAAATTGATCGTGACTTTGTTTGGTGTGTGTTTAATGTTTGTCTTTAATATTAAAGTTGTATAAAAATTGGTAAGCAACTTGGTAACATTAATTTATGTTAAACAATATTGAGTGTCTTATTGTTTGTATGTAATAATATTTGTTAAAACGCACATTTGATTGTTTCTAAACGCCTTTTTGGTTTATTTCCGAGCTTTCTACTTTCAATCCTGTCACTATGATCTGCTGAAAGAAATATATTTTTAAAGATAAGCTTACCTGTGTTTTTTTAAAATGTTAATTTAATTTAAATGTTTTGTATTTGGGTAATTGTTTTAAATAATATAATATATTTATTTTGTTAATAGTAGAACATGTCGAACAACTCTTCTAATTTTGGTTCGAAAACACACACATTCAGAGATATTTGATACACCTAGCGACTACTATCAGCATGAAAATCCGTATCCTCGGTAGAATATATATATAATCTTTCTAAGGTTCTACATCCTATAAAAACTCTACCAGCTATTTAACTTACCTGAAACTTATATTTGTATTATCTTACTACATAAAAACTTGGCAGCTTAAAACAACTGTTGATTTATAAAAATTAACGCCTTATAGTTCGGCAAGCGTCTTTCGCTTAACTCACTTTGCTTGACCTTGGTTGAACCTTAAACTAAATACCTGGAATGCCTTTCTAAGCCCACGGGCACGTATTAATTAAAGTAACTTCATTATGTCTACACAACAAAGTACACTGCACAATCGGTACACCAATCTTCGTTTAAATCCAAAATGGCGCATTATTCGACTGAAACCGACAATAATAAATTAATGGGTATTATCAATTAATCCCACAAAACCTATTAGAGTACCTAGCTTTCCTTATAATTTAGTAAATACCCATAAAAAGTTTAAAGACAATGAATACTCGATATAACAAATGAGAAAACATTAAAACTATTATTTTTACCACTAAATGCCACCTTATTGCCAAATGTGGCATACGGCTCGGCTGATGGTAAACTGTTTCCATAACCTATAGATGTTTGAAATACAACAGGTTGATAACAATATAAGTTCAATATAATCCAGTGCAAAAGTGTAAAATTTCATAATACACTCCTGCTTGTACAAGGCGCTGCATTTTAATCGATTCTTTTTTTACCTATCGAGTAACGAATTTGTACCGCCACCTAAATCCAAGATAATCCCCTTTTCTCTCCGTGTATTGTCGTGTTCCGGTATTATCCGGTTCAAACGAGTTATTGCAGTAATACCTGGACTGTGCTGTGTTATTACTGGGTCTGCAGTAGGTATTATAAAGAGTTCACTTTTCATGTTATATGTGAAGTTAGATAGTGTGCTTTCGTGATATTTACTTTCAATATAATAATTTTAAGATGTTTACATTGCGTACGTTTTACGTTGGCAATGACGTTTTTCATTCTTCGGGATACATTTGTATCTTTCGTGTTATCTAAAGTATTTTAAATACTACAAAGTTCACTATTCGGGTCATAAGTAAATCTTTTGATTTTATAATAACCACGTAACGTTTTCCTACGAACTTTATCCGGCTCGAAGGACCAAAAAGGGCAACGAGAAGATTCAACAAACTATTCCATTCAAATATTATCCGCCACTAAACTGTACACTGTAATTTAGTTTAGCAAAAGAAGCACTCAATTAATTTCGAAGCCAAATTAATGTGTAAGGGGAAAACCGAAATGAGCCCTCAAAACATATTTCAAGTTAATAAAATGTAAAGCTATGTGTATGTAAGAATCAAAGCCAAATAATGTTGGGTAGTCCTAAACCAACAGCTGGGGGCAGCTCTCACCTGAAGAGCATGTTGCGAAGTCGAAAAGACACAGTTTTATCATGTTCTCGGTAATGGGTAGCATTAAACGGAGAATGTTTGTTCCTAGTTTCCCTTGGGTTGTGAAATGAAGCGTTGTTAGTTCCGATTTGGTTTCCGATAAGTAGTTACTATGTATATTTGGGTAATTTCGGAAAAAAGAAGGATGTGGTTCTTTATAATTTTTTAAAGAAGAAAAATAAAAAAAGGGATTTTTTAAAAATTACATGCGCCAATAAGTTTGTTAAAATAAAATAAATTATAATAAGCAAAACATAACGCTTTTAGTTGGACATGGAATCACGCTCATTTCATTACTTTAGTAACAAAATATAAAAAAGTCGAAAAATATTTTAATTAAAACCTACAATATTTTGATACCTATTACTTTATTAATTTTTTCACTGTACTTTATAAAATTTTATAAATATTTAATTTAGCTTCAGTGCAGCAAGCACTTAAAAAATAAAAAGTAAAAATTCACTATAGCGATGTGTCATCAAATTTGTGGTATTTCATCTACAAAGATGAATCTGCATAGCCATCGGTTGCAATAACCGTTGGATAGATGGCGCACTGTGCCGCTATTAGCACTCAAAAAATTTAAAAGCAGTGACAAAATTCAGCGCTTACGTCAGCCTTCCCGGTAGCATATCGGTTAGTACAGCAGCCGCACGGATTGCGGAAGACCCAGGTTCGATTCCTGGCTGGGTCGGGTGGGCGTTTAATTTGTTCACTGTTTTTTATAAATATTTAACCTATTACTTTAAAATATTTAAGTTTACCTATCAAAACGCTTGAGATATTTAGATGAAAAGCATTAATTTTAATGGTGTAAAAGAAAGATAGATAAGGTAGATAAATTATGTCTTTTCAGGTCTCACGAAGAAAACTTCCTAAAAATCCATTTTGTATTTTTTTAAATTTGAATTAACGGGTTTCCTAGTCGTAGGACCCTAACCAGAACCATTGAAATAATAACAAAACATATCTATTCAAAACATGACCATAACACTTTAATAAATACGTTAGCATTCAATGCAAAATGTATATTAAAGTAATTTATTACAACAATAACCGTACCCTAGGCAAGAAATTACTCGCAATTAATTACAATTTATAACCAAAAACGAGACTAAATACCGATACAGTGACTTAGTGAACTCATAACGCAAAGGGTCTCCGCAAATCTGAAGAGGCATTTTAATTTCAGTAGGTGTCTTTGATTTACGAGTTCTATATGAAAAGAGCCGTGCGTTCAACCAATCTATATTGGCCCCGGGGATATTTGAACTTGACCCCTCTACGACTGGGAACCCACAATCTGTGGAGAAAAGGGGGGTCTCACACGACTGGCGCCATAACTGCCATCGCGTTCTGTCCTGAAACTTATATTACTTTATGTTCATTATGATGGGAGAGTGCGTTATCTGAACTGGGTACTTTTACTGAGTCAAACAAATAATAACGTCTTATAAATCATAGTGAGTACCGGAAAAGCTATTAAACGGTCCATGTACTCAAAGTCAACTTTGCGAAGTTACCCGATTCGAAATGCCATCGGAATGGCCGATCTGCGGCGTTGCTAGTTTGTTCGCGTATTGCAAGATCTATTACCCCTTTAAAAGAGTTATCTCTGATCGGGGAATGCGAAAAAACCGCGGGTACACACAAACGTTTTGTAGCTAACGCTCCTTGTCCAAAATTGGTAGGTAGTAGGGCTTGCTTGACTGCCTGGCTAGCCACTACACCCAAATATGTCGCCATAACATTAATGTTTGTAGTAGGTATTGTTGTGCTGCAGCAGCTAGAGTTAAGATAGCCAGTGCTTCAGCAGTTGAGGATTAAGGGTGAAGTGCGCTGTAACCTTAGGCCAAGTGCTTATCCGTAAGGAACAAAAATAAAAACCAAAAGAAAATGCCATTGTCACCGCCAAAATCTGACTATACTTTTCATTGAAACAAAAACTTCAACTTCAACTTCAGCTTCTAGCTTTCAATAGTACTCCATGTTTGACGATGACAATGATACTTTAATAATAAGTGTCAGATAACCTATGCAACATGAGAAGTCTGATCAATTTTCTAGGCAGGTATATTTCTGATATTTCTCGGGAAAGTGAACACATTTTTTTTCTCATCGTTAATTTGCCACAAAATCTTAGTTAGCAAAATTAAAAATTAAGAAACACCTAATAAATGTATAAAGCGAGCTAACTTGTTAATTTTGTTTGTTATTCGCAGCTCTATTAGTGGATAAATCGAATAAGTTATTCCCTTTTGTGGCTCTCCTTTGATTACACTGGGCTCGCAAGATGGACATGTAATTGGATAATCTGACGAATAGCGAATTGCCTTAAACTTTGGTTTTTCCTCGTAAAAGGAAACTGTCGGGTAATTTCGGGATGGGCCGCCGTTAATAATAATAATATGGTTAATTCACTTTCCATTGTTACGGGCGTGTTAAAGCGTTCCAGGAAGGTATTTCTTCCATGGAACAATGCTAGATCCAATTAAGTGGATTCAATAGGATGATAGAATATGTTGAGAAAAAACATTATCTTGCTTGTGCAACAAAATTTAACTACTACATAGTTCTAACACCTATCCACATAAATAGGTTGTATACTAGCTAAGTGGGGCATCCTAAATCTACGGACCGCTGCTCAGTCATAAAAAAGACGAAAGAAATATGGTCTCAAACGTCAAGACCTCGAAATCCTAGGATCGTCCAGACTCTAGATCCATTTTTAAAACCCTAACCTTGAGGGATCACAGAATTTTAATTTGATTGGTTATTTTCGATGCCTTGGACAGATTGCAGCGTTGCTAAACGCATTATCGGCAATGCAGAGGTCACTAATACTCTCGAACACCTGCAATACGTAGAGACGCCACTCAGCGTCTTCTACCGCTTATACCACGGCGAGTGCTCTGAAGAACTCTTTGACCTTATCCTACCTTCTCCCTTCCTCCATACGAGTACACGTGCTTTTTTTTTTTTTGAGAGAGATTGCTGATTGCCTCTACGGCATTTTCAGTTTCACCGAGCTTTTTTGGGGGCGGCGAGGAACGTAAAGGGTCCCTCGAAACGAATCACCTTCAGAGGTTATCTAGAGGGAACGGCATCGCGCACTAGTGCGCGTCCCCGTGCCCTACTAGATTCTCCGAAGGGTTCGGATCGGATCGGGGAGTGGAGCAACCCGAGGGCGCCTCTAAAGGCACGGACCTTGGCTCGGGTTGGCCGGGCCGTGGAGGAGGAAAGAACCGCCCAGGTACATGTCTGTACCTGGTGTAGAGCGAGTGTGAACCGGTTCTTCGTACCCTTGTTCTACGAGTACGGTGTCTTGGGCCTAAACTGGTGTGCATGTTTAGTGTATTCTGTAAATGTGTGCTGTCATTTAGAGGATCGGGCGGGGGGTACACGTGCTGCTCTCCGGAGTCACCGCTGTACTGTCTCGAACATTCCATCACGCACAAAGAAAGGACAATGCTCAAAAAAACCCAGGTACGGCGGAAATGAAATGTATCTCAGATTATTACTAAAAATGAGTAGTACTCAGATAATTACTGCATAAAATGTTTTTGTTTTGTTTATATAATTTTAACGCAAATTTTGTTGCGAAATAAATTACAAAAACACAAATGCTGAAAAAATTTTCACGAGCAGGATTTGAACCTGCACCCTTCTGACATACCGGGCCAGGTGCTCTTCCAATTGAGCTATTGTGGTTCTAACCAGCCCGCCGAAATTATTCAACACTATTTACTTTTTACTTTGAAAGCCAAAGGCACCCATTCAATGTCAACAACTACCGTCATTAACACCCGATCATAATATTTTTACAACTACTAAAGATCAGTTAAGAAGTAGGCAAGCTATTTATAAAATGTTTTTGTTTTGTTTATATAATTTTAACGCAAATTTTGTTGCGAAACAAATTACAAAGACACAAATGCTGAAAAAATTTCCACGAGCAGGATTTGATCCTGCACCCTTGTTGTTGACATTGAATGGGAGCCTTTGGCTTTCAAAGTAAAAAGTAAATAGTGTTGAATAATTTCGGCGGGCTGGTTAGAACCTAGAAACAACTTTACAATGCGCGGATCAACAACATAGTCGGCGCGGACACAATTAAAGTGTCTAAAGCTCCTTCGTCACTCTTTGAGGGCACGTTAAACCATCGAACTAGGTCGTTATCATAAGATAGCCGTTATGAAATCCACCAACCCGCATTGGGCCACCATGTCGGTAATGCTTTAAGCTGATGATGAATAGAAATATACAAAATGTATAATGAAAAAATGATAAATAATTTGCTTTGACATCAAAACGGCAACAGTAATAATTCACAAAGAATTACGAAACACAAGCAAATCATCCCTTTAATACGTTGAAAACATGCCATTATCAAATTATGATTCACTTTGTTAAGTTAATCGTATGCAAGTTACGTGAGTTAATGTAAATGAACCGACTAATTCCACATTCCACTACACCATTGGACCAACTGCTGTATGTAATTACAGTTATTATTTCATGGTGGTAACGGACACCAGCCATATCGACTGCGGGATCTACGCCACCACACTTTTTAATAGTGCACACAACAGCCTTCGTATAAATAATGGGCGTCACCAATTTGCCTGTCACTTTTAATAGATAGGAGGGTTGTACATGAAAATCTATTGGAATAATGTTAGCGATAACACTGACACATTATGGTCACGTTACGTTGTCAACTGGTTGTACAGTCGCGAGCGTAGATATTAATATGTTTTTTTTTAAAGGCTTACCAAATTTTGCTTTCATAATTATTCTTAAAAACTAAGTAACATAATGTTGCAAACACTTAAAGGTAAACACCTCATGCGATAGAAACATTTAAGCACTTAAAGACTGGTATTATTTAATAAATTTAATAAATAAATTAACAATGTATTTGTGATGTGAACAATGTATAAACATGAAATATATGAAAAAAATATTTTTTTTATAAATAAACTATGAAGGGGTTAAATGAAAAAAAAATAAACAAATAATAAATTAACACAGAAAAACTGAAAAATGCCTAATTCATCACTAATAATTGTGCAGCCACTTCTGCGACAACAATGATTTGGTGACTATGCAAAAGATGACTATGCTCATTTAGGAGCCTACACTACCTCGGTACCGGCGCGTTCATTCCTTATGTTGATTCCCTATGGGTATATTGCTTTCTAAGCTCGTAGATAATAATATTTCGTAGTGGTTAACGCGACCGGTCTGCGATTGCTCGAGCTCGCACGGAAAACCTTCGATGCCGGCTGCATAAGCAGTCGTTAACAACCACCAGTCCGCACTGTGCCCGCGTGGTGGTTCATGGCCCGTTCTCCCTATCCATCCAAGCTCCTCTAATATAGAAATAATCTTATGATAGGAATTTTCTTGACGCTGTAAAAAAGGGAGAAAAGAAATGCTAATAGAACTTATGAACTAATGCCCTGTAGACTTATAAACTGAAGGCGTAGTTATATTTATAGGACAACTACTAAGCTGCACTGGGTCCGCGTGGTGGTTTTATAGCCCGTTCTCTCTATCCATCCATAGGAAAAGCTCGTGCCTCAGCAGTGGAGACAAAATGAGCTGATGATGATGATGATGATGATGATAATAAGTTTACGCAAACACTACTCAGGAGGACTATCCCTCTTCCCTTGACTCCCCTCAAGGGGGAAGGTGAAAAATCCTGGGCCTTCGGGTATCGGGCTGAGCGCTTTGTCACACGACTACCAAGGCGTCACAACAAAAGTGTTCTGTTTCATATACAGGGTGTTTGACGATTGACGACCTCCTCGGTCGAGTGGTTTATACACCGGTTTTCATGGTGTCGCCAGCTCTGAAGTTCCCGGTTCGATCCCCGGTCGGGTCAATTTTAGAAATTATTGTTTTTCTAAATTGTCTCGGGTCTGGGTGTTTTCTTTTCTATGTATAATAAGTATGTATTTAAGTATTTTAAGTTTGTTTACCCGTTGTCTAGTAACCATTTAACGAGTTTCATAAAGAAGCTTATCTTAGGCTAGATAATTGGTGTGAGTGTAGGAAAGTTTAAGTTAAGTTAAAGTTTAGTAATCCCGAATGTAGCAGATAGGGTACCGTTCATAGAACCCTGGAAAATTATGAACATAACTGAAAAGCACCATATGGCCGAGGTATTGAGGTTCTTTGTTACTTAGTAATACTGTAAAGTGACAACCCTAGGTCAAGCTGATACGTTGTTTTTGGTCGTCAACCTCATCGCCAAACATGAACAGAAGTCGAAACATTGCAGGAATGAACAAAAATATTGTAATAAAATAAATTTGAGTTTTTTTATGGAACAGTAAATATACATACTTACCTACATCATAAATCTTGGCTACATTTCGGGAATATACACCTACTACCAAACACCCTGTATTAATTGCTGTTATAACAAACGTTTCCTAGTAGAATTTTCAGAAACTTCCGAATCTATTCCGTGCACCACTAACTTTGAGCCCGGCACATGGATTGAGCGTAAGCCCTTAAGGTCCCTGTACATCAGGCAGGCGGCGCCCTGACACTCGGATTTGCAGTATGATAAAGCACCTGTTCTCATATTTTATATTACCCCATATTGTAGAATGTGCTACTGAACTATTTATTTTGCTTTATTTTTAATCTTACAAGTGAAAAAAGTATATTCGTGAGTTTTCAGTGCTAAAAGCACATCAAAGCACATTATCGTGTTATGTAAGAAGTATCTATTGACTTATACCCCCTAAAAAATTTATTACTATAGTATATATACCTTTTATTTTTGACAAATGACTGCTCTTTCCTGATGTTAACCAGAAGCAGAGTTCAAATACGAGGACAGCTAGCCGAGCAGAATTGCGCCTCAGTAGCCGTCCTCACCTTGCCAACCCGCAAGTTGCATCTTTTCACCTCACTACCCGCAAGTTGCATCTTCTCACCTCGCTACCCGCAAGCTGCATCTTCACACCTCGCTACCCGCAAGCTGCATCTTCACACCTCGCTACCCGCAAATTCCTTGTTCACATTTCCCTACCCGCAAGTTGCTTGTTCACACCTCGCTACCCGCAAGCTGCATCTTCACACCTCGCTATCCGCAAGCTGCATCTTCACACCTCGCTACCCGCAAGTTGCTTGTTCACACCTCGCTACCCGCAAGTTGCTTGTTCACACCTCGCTACCCTCAAGTTGCATCTTTTCACCTCGCTACCCGAAAGTTGCATCTTCTCACCTCGCTACCCGCAAGTTCCTTGTTCACACTTCCCTACCCGCAAGTTGCTTGTTCACACCTCGCTACCCGCAAGTTGCATCTTTTCACCTCGCTACCCGAAAGTTGCATCTTCTCACCTCGCTATCCGCAAGTTGCTTGTTCACACCTCGCTACCCGCAAGTTGCTTGTTCACACCTCGCTACCCGCAAGTTGCTTGTTCACACCTCGCTACCCGCAAGTTGCTTGTTCACACCTCGCTACCCGCAAGTTGCTTGTTCACACCTCGCTACCCGCAAGTTGCTTGTTCACACCTCGCTACCCGCAAGTTGCATCTTTTCACCTCGCTACCCGCAAGTTCCTTGTTCACACCTCCCTACCCGCAAGTTGCTTGTTCACACCTCCCTACCCGCAAGTTGCTTATTCACACCTCGCTACCCGCAAGTTGCATCTTCTCACCACGCTACCCGAAAGTTGCATCTTCTCACCTCGCTACCCGCAAGTTGCTTGTTCACACCTCGCTATCCCGCAAGTTGCATCTTCTCACCTCGCTACCCGCAAGTTGCTTGTTCACACCTCGCTACCCGCAAGTTGCTTGTTCACACCTCGCTACCCGCAAGTTGCTTGTTCACACCTCGCTACCCGCAAGTTGCTTGTTCACACCTCGCTACCCGCAAGTTGCTTGTTCACACCTCGCTACCCGCAAGTTGCTTGTTCACACCTCGCTACCCGCAAGTTGCTTGTTCACACCTCGCTACCCGCAAGTTGCATCTTTTCACCTCGCTACCCGCAAGTTCCTTGTTCACACCTCCCTACCCGCAAGTTGCTTGTTCACACCTCCCTACCCGCAAGTTGCTTATTCACACCTCGCTACCCGCAAGTTGCATCTTCTCACCACGCTACCCGAAAGTTGCATCTTCTCACCTCGCTACCCGCAAGTTGCTTGTTCACACCTCGCTATCCCGCAAGTTGCATCTTCTCACCTCGCTACCCGCAAGTTGCTTGTTCACACCTCGCTACCCGCAAGTTGCTTGTTCACACCTCGCTACCCGCAAGTTGCTTGTTCACACCTCGCTATCCCGCAAGTTGCATCTTCTCACCTCGCTACCCGCAAGTTGCTTGTTCACACCTCGCTACCCGCAAGTTGCTTGTTCACACCTCGCTACCCGCAAGTTGCTTGTTCACACCTCGCTATCCCGCAAGTTGCATCTTCACACCTCGCTACCCGCAAGTTACATGTTCACACTTCGCTTTAAGGACTCCTTGGTAGGAGGAAATACGAGTGCTGAGTGGTAATTTCATTATTTCCTTTGCATTGTCGACACTATGTGCCCACTAATTGAACATACTAAACGGTATATTTTATTCATTCCATCAAATAAATGACTATTAACATCGGCCACAGTATCGAACGACTTAATTGAAACTATTACCTAAATGATCACATCAAATTAGGCCAGTCAAAATATCACAATATTCGTATTCATTACACATTTAAAATAAAATGCACCATTTGAATAGCAAATTAGGTACGTGGGATAGTTTGGACTGCACAAAAATGATTTTGTGTTGTCAAATAATGTTTCATGCGTTAATAAGTAGTACATAGAAATATTTGAAGTATATATATATATATATATATATATATATATATATATTTTCATCGGATACACTTTGGATCTTTACATTTTGACCACACCTTTCTGTTACACGATGTATATATATATATACACACACGGATAACAGAATACGGGATACGGTAACAGATAGGTGTGGTCAAAATGTAAAGATCCAAAGTGTATCCGATGAAAACTTGTAGGTAAAGTCTACTAAGACATAATTATAAAGTTTAATTTGTTATGCAATTAAATATTTCTCTTGTGATGTCACATAATATGTCGCCATAACATCAATGTTTGCAGCATTGTTGTGTTCCGGCAGCTAGAGATAAGATAGCCAGTACCTCACTAGTTGAGGACCCCGGGTGAAGTGCGCTTCCATCACTGGCCTTATCATCATGGCGCCTGACGCGCATGACTTCACTTATATTAAAGTTTTATTTTTGCATGACAAATTAAAGTTAATAATTATGTCTCAGTAACAACGCATTTGTATGTGCATCAGATCTAGATCTCGTGACACTTTGGATGTTTTCATTTTGACCACACCTTTCGATTAGATATATCTTATATTGTGCATTGAAAACTTTGATCAACTATGTACTAGATTCCTGATGAGAGCTTAAAAAACGGTAAAAAAACGGTTCACGTCTCAAGTCCTTGTTGTTCAATATGGCATTCAACCCACCAACTCGCATTTGGCCAACTTGGTAGGTTATGGCCCTATTTCCGACTGTGCCCTTGTTTTTGTTGTAAGGCCTGATGCCTTCTACTATAGATCCATCTTATGATAATGACGATGAAAACTTTTAATTAGACAAAGTCCACTAAAACAAGTTTTGAAATATGTACCAACGTAGGTAACTACCTTTAATTCTCGTAATCGTTGCCATTAAAGACATGATTTCAAACAAAGGATTATGATATTATTATATAGGTAACTATAGATATGTTGTGTACGTATGTACAGTCAGCATCAAATTAATCGAAATATAATAAACATCTACACATTTACCCCCTTATTCATAAAAACTATTTGAGCATTATTTAGTTAATCATTGTTTTGTCTCTTGTTCTCAAATTCAAAATGACGTTTGTGTGACGTTGACAAAACAATATTTAACTAAATAATGTTCAAATAGTTTTTGTGAATAAGGGGGTTAGTGTGTAAGATAAGTCTTAAGTCCATATCTGTTTAAACCAAAAATACTGATAGTGTTACTGAAGTGATAACACTTCCAAATAAGGTTCACTTTTCTTAAAAGCCATCGATAGCTATTTATGACATAACGTTGCATCGATCAGCTCGTTTGACCGTATACAACAAAACAAAACTCAATAACACTACAACACAACCCAGAAACAAACAGTTCCCTCCTCGCCCTCCTAAAAATACTTTCGTAAACTCATGACTTTGCAATCGAGTTTCGGAAACTAATCGAGAAAAACTTTGATATCTCCGCCATTGTAACAAAGTTAGTTATATTAAGCAGATTGCGAGCTCACAAGATAGCATTAAAGTTAGAGGGGCAATAGCGAAATATGCCGAGCGAAGCTGCGAAATTTGCCAACCGCGTTCCGATTGAGACTGCTTATGTCCTATCAGATATTGTACCTGGATGTACATAGGTATGTTCGTTGGACGGCGGCTGCGCAAATCCATAATAAGAATAAGATATAAATTTTCTGTATAAAACCTTGTGAAAAAATTATGTGTTTACATAGCAATATAATTCGGCGGGCTGGTTAGAACCACGATAGCTCAATTGGAAGAGCACCTGACCCGGTATGTCAGAAGGGTGCAGGTTCAAATCCTGCTCGTGGAAATTTTTTCAACATTGTGTTTTTGTAATATAATGTATTTCAAGTGTAAAACTTATATTGTTAAGTGTTAAAATTAAGCTAAGTAGTGCAAGATAAATAGAAGAGATACCTAAACTAAGTAAATTAAACTAATAATGCAATGTTATTAGTGGTATTCTCTGCGACTTACTTATATTTTGAATTTTTCAGAAGTCAATAACGTGATTCATACCTACAAGGTATATTAAGTTTGTCAAAAAATATTGAAAATGAAAAGATTTTGAATATTTGAGCTACTTGTACATTAAACCATAAATTAAGACCTGTCGGTTAATCGCGATAAGTAAGTTGCTAAACTTAGGCGATCGCAACTCAAACATATAAGCCATTATGCCAACGAAGTAAGGTAGTACAAATGAGAAATACGTAACTTAGAGATAACTTTCTATTTTTATTACATTTCCAGTTTCTAGCATACAATTTTTATCAACCCGCTATCACTCATAATCAGCCCGTGTCAGTCCACCGCTGGAAATAGACCTTACCCAATGCATGTCATCGAAATTCTACTTTTACCTTTTAACCAGTGTAACTATACATCTAGATACCCAAAAAAACATGGCCACCCCAACAGAAAACACCGCCCAACATCAGTTTTATTAAACCGCAAAGCATACAATTCAATTCCCCTCAACTATTTAACAACTTCAATAAGCAATCAACATCACACCGCGTTCCGTCGAGTAATGAATAGCCACAAACTAATTCTACGTTACCGACCTGAAAAGGTAGTCGACGCCACCGAACTGCGCCCGCCCTGCCCCCCGCGCTCTCTCCCCGCCCAGGTCCAAAAGGGGGTTTATGTATTAAGTTACAGGTCCAGTGTGACAGGTCTGCACCCCATGCGTTCGCTCTCTCATATGGACGTCGTAAATCAGTGTTGCCGAAATTAAAACCAGGGTCGTATAGGCATGTAGGTATTAATTTGCAGTGGTGCAAAAACGACGGTCCGCTCGGACGGGGACAGATTTGGTGGCATTGCGGAGGTATGAAATTGAGACGCAGTATTTGGTGCCACCTGGCTATTTGTGCCCAGAAATGGGTTAGCACTACGTTGTTGTAAAGCAATAGTTAAGATTTTTAATTAGAATAATTGGAATTGAAAATGTTATTTTAATGATTGCGCATACCGTCGGTGGGCGTGCGAGACCGCGTAAGAGCAGTTTGTAAAAACCGAGTAGCTATTTAATTTTACACAGTTTTAAAAGAAGATGACCAAAGTCAAATTATTTGTCCGTCTTAACTTGTTTGCTACTTCTTTGGGACTTATAGAAAACATTTACCAATAGCTTGTTTAGATTCCATGTAAAGTCATTTCATTGTGTAAAAGTAGATACGCGGTTTTTACAAATTGCTCTTACGCGGTCTTGCACGGTCTCCGACGTTATGGAAAATCGCGCTATCTAAAGCCAAAATAGACTAGCTATTTTGTATTTGTGGTTATGTATAATTTTACGCAAATTTAATAATAATATAATAATTAATTAAGTTTTAAGAAAGAAAATAAATGAAAGGTACAATAATGATACATTTAATAATTTATGTTGAATAAAAATTACAAATTGAATAAGTGTTGAAAAAATGATTTACCCGCACCTTATGACATACCGGGTCAGATGCACTACCAACTATGACATCGTGGCTCTGTACAACCCGCCGAAATTAATGAACACTATCTACTCTCACTCTGTAAGCCTAAGGAGCCCATTGAATTGAATTGGACATTGAATAGGTTCAATGTCGACAACTACGTCATCAACATCTGATCTTAATATCTTTACAAATATTAAAGATCAGTTAAGAATTAGGCAAGCTATACAATTGTGTTTATATACAACGCAAATTTTGTTGCGAACAAAACTACAATAAAGCCATTTTGTTCAATCTAATATTCTACACTGTTTGTAAACTAGTCTAGAAAATAGTTGTTAGTATGGTTTTTTTTTTTTTTTGGAGAGAGATTGCTGATTGCCGCTGCGGCATTTTCAGTTTCACCGGGCTTTTCGGGGGCGGCGAGGAACGTAAAGGGTCCCTCAGCCGTGTGAAACGAATCACCTTCAGAGGTTATCTAGAGGGAACGGCATCGCGCACAAGTGCGCGTCCCCGTGCCCTACTAGATTCTCCGAAGGGTTCGAATCGGATCGGGGAGCGGAGCAACCCGAGGGCGCCTCTAAAGGCACGGACCTCGGCTCGGGTTGACCGGGCCGTGGAGGAGGAGAGAACCGACCAGGTACATGTCTGTACCTGGTGTAGAGCGAGTGTGAACCGGTTCTTCGTACCCTTGTTCTACGAGTACGGTGTCTTGGGCCTAAACTGGTGTGCATGTTTAGTGTATTCTGTAAATGTGTGCTGTCATTTAGAGGAACGGGCGGGGTGTTAGTATGGTAGTAAATGGTACGCTTATTATATGATTGCTGTAGCCGGAATCCATGACAGTAATTATTATGGTAATTTATAAATTGTCCAGTGAAATGAAAATGAGTATGCCGCTATCTCATTTAGATAAAAGTTAAAATTATTGTAAACGTTCGTTCGACAAACACGATATTTTATCGCCATTGTTCATATTTTGATATTAACGCGTGTTTCACTCACAATTGGACGCCACCGAAATACGAGGACATTTGTTTGGGAGCCAATAACTTAATTGTATGGATACATTCGACACATTACGCTTTTGGTGTTTTTTTGAACAAGGACAGTTTCTGTGGGCAAGTATGACGTACTAGGGTCAGTAATTATTATTATGGTTACGTGGCGAATCTCCCATATTCGTTTCCATTGCAAAAAAGCTTAAATTTTTAGATTCTTAAAACGTTCTATCGAAGCAGCTTGACGTTGATCTGTTCAACACTAGCGAAGCGTCGATTAGGCGGCATCTAAGTTAGATGTTCTTTTATCAGTATTGTTACGTAATTTTAACTTGATTTAGAATTATTGGACTATTTTTGTAAGCATGACATACTTATAGCTTTAGCGAAGCTATATGTGTATTTTGTTTGTGTATCACTTTAATTTATATTGTTTTTATTTGTGAGGACCTGTTAACGGCTTTCCGTAGCTATTTAAATGTTTATTTATATAAATTAGCTGTTGGTCTTCCTAAAATAAAATAAATAAATATCTAAAAAAAAACCGAAGCGTCAGGGCTGGCAACACGCTCGTTATTACCTTAGTGTTGCAAGCGTTAAAGGATACAAGGGCCGCTTTCTTTTAGGATACGCTCTTTTGTCGGTATCGGCCAGTAACATGAACAACAGTTGGTAATGGTAGATATGCAACGCTAATGCTCCAAGTCCTAAGCTTAGTCACATCACCAGCTCCAGTTATGTCCCCACTGTTGGGGCACGAGCCTTCCCTTTGGATAGAAACACCACAGGAAGGGCCATAAACTACCACGCCAGCCTAGTGCGGATTGGTGGTTCTTAACGAATGTGAATGCAGCCGGGACCAACGGCGTTACGTGTCTTCCAAAGCACTGAGGAGCTCGAGATTAGACATTTCTGGTCACCCATCCGAAAGTTGCTACTGTTGTTGAAGTTACTTCAGCGTTCGCAGACCGAGCGCATTAACCACTGCGCCATTGAACTCGGCTTAACAAGTTTAGTCCTCTTTGTTTCACCATTTAAAGCTCTCACCATTGCACCATTGTCACATGTCTCTCAGGCACTCTCAGGTGAGGTTTCACGATAGCAGGAAGCCATACGTGTTTTTAAAACAAATGCAGAACAAAATTCCATTGGCGGCATCATCTAAATATTTTACTAAATCCTGAAATAGCTCACCGAACTATTCCACATTTTTATTTAACAAACAAAAATCATAAATTGAACATATGACATGAAACGAGGCACGCTCTATTAGGTAGCAGTCCAAAAATAAGCTCTCGGAAATTTGTCTCTCTACAATAGCAGAACCTAAATTTATTCCGCTTTATTCCGCTGCAGGTATTAAGACGGACATCTCTATGTAAAATTGATTGGATGCATGTTTCATAACACTGTTTTCTGCTTTTAGAGGTATTGCATAAACTAGATCACTGTACATTTCTGTGTGCGAGTTCATTAACTTTTAAAGAGATATGGGGAAAACGTCACGTGATAAGTTATTGAGAACTCTTTTTATGATTTAGCATTTAGTATAGTGTGTGTGTGTGTGTGTGTGTGTGTGTGTGTGTGTGTGTGTGTGTGTGTGTGTGTGTGTGTGTGTGTGTGTGTGTGTTTGCGAGTGCATGTATGTGTTTATGCGGTCGTGTGTTTATTTATGTGAGAGAGAAAGAGAGGAGGTACAACCATATAATGTTCAAAGTCTACTGTGAAAATTTGACATTTTTGGATTGGTTGATGTGCAGGCTATATTAATGTGCAATCATCCTGATTATTTGGACATGAGTCCGCGGAGAAACCTTATGCATAGCTTTCTCATTGCTCTTTGGGTGTCCTTGAGCCATCTTATGAGGCCCTTGAGCGCCTACGTCTCAGTACCATCATCAACATCATCATCTCAAGCCTTCTTCGACTAGTTTGGTGTAGGTGTTTTTCTACCCCCTCCACCTAGTTATATTTTAGACTGAATTCAATGTTGGCCCTCTATATTTCTGATGACATCTTTCATGATCATCTTTGGGTCTGTTATCACCATAAATGTTATCAAGTCACGCACCGCAGTATAGGCCGGCCTCCAACAAGGTGGACTGAAAATCTTGTAAGGTCTGGATGCAAGCAGCACAAAACTGGTTGATGTGGAGCTCCTTGGAAGAGGCCTTTGTCTAGCAGCCGTCTTCTGGCTAAGATGATGATGATGACGACGATCCTGATATTTTTATGTTTACAAGTAAGGAAAAACTTACTTACTTAGGCACTAGCTTAGAGAACCGTGCTATCTTTATATATATAAATCTTCTGTGCGTGTGTTTGTAATTGAACTCTTTCAAAACGGCTGGACCGATTTTATGAAATTTTTGTGTTTGTTCAAGTGGATTCGAGAATGGTTTACATTTACAATTGGACCCGGTAGATGGCTCTGCAATAGGGGTCCGTCATGGGGTACGGGTGTTCTCAAGCGGACGAAGTCGCGAGCGGGCCACTAGTTATTTAATGGGTTATTTAGTTTGGGTTTCAAATTTAGGCAACACCATAAGGGACTTACGTTTTCTCATCCTAATATGAGACAACAACATCACATACATTGTTCTGATCCCAAGGTAAGTAGCTAAAGCACTCGTTTCATGGAAATCAGAAACAACGACGGTACCACAACCACCCAGACCCGACACAATATCGAAAAGTTCGCTTTCGACATTGACCCGACCGGGAATCGAACCCGGGACCTCAGAGTTAGCGCCGCTCAAAGTCCGGCGTGCAAGCCACTCGGCTACGGAGGTCTTAATTATAACCCTAATATCTTAACTATTAATTTATTATTTTACAGACCACAACACAGGACTGCTGCTAAGCGGCACAAATAGATATGGCACTTCATTGCATCAAATCAATTGCGAGACAATCTGGAATCCACTCAAGTCATTAGTCTAAATAAATAGCTTACTGCCTCTGCTCAGCTTCGTAATTAGATTATAATTATGTCAAGTGAAAGACCAGATTGATCAGATATAATATTCCGATAATAAATATCGGAATAATTATTCATCCTAAAAGAAAAGCTACTTCGTAGGCCTAATTTTTTTTTATATTAATTAAGATATATAAAAATATTATTTTACCAGTCAGTATCTCAGTAGTTGAGGATTCTGAGTGAAGTGCGCCATCCATTTTAAGCCTTTTGAACACATTATACCAATATGTGAGATGAGGACGAAACGCGTCTCCATCGCATTGTAAATTTAACAAAATAAAATGATGGTAGTATGTTTAGCCATCCAAAAATATTTAAGAAAAGTGTATTACAAAAACTAGATACTGAACTGATTAAGACGAGAAAGTGGTCATGCGTCAAAAATCGTGTGAGGGGACAAAAGCCCTCGTTCAAAAAATCATCAGACCTGATCAAATGAAGCCGCATGCGGGTTGCGGAAGACGAAGAACGGCGGTGTTATCATTAGCACCGATACCAAGGACGACATCGAGAAGCTGCGGCAGTCAGCGCAACTGACGACCTCTGGCCTCACTGTGGATAAGCCACTTAAACGCAAGCCACGAATTGTGGTTATAGGAAAGCCCGCGTCTATGCCGGAAACTGAAGTGTTCAACTGCATATTCCAACAAAACCAAAAAACACTGGAAACATTTAAGAGCTCTATTAAGTTAAGTCATAAAGTCAGGAAAGAAGGACGCTGAGACCTGCAATTATGTAATCGAAGTCCTAGCACACATCCGCAAAGCCCTGATAGCAAAGGATAGTGTTTTTGTAAATTGGTCGTCGTGTCCTGTCAGAGACTTAGTCTTTACTATAGTAATAAGGTGATTCAAGTGTCAGCAGTACGGTCATGCGGCCAAGACATGCCGGGAGGAGGCCAGCACCTGCGGTCACTGCGGCGAGGCAGGTCACGCATTAAAGGACTGCACGAAAAAAGCTAAGCCCTCAAAAGGCGCCACTTGCATGCGCTTTAAGCAACCATTCCAACACAAAACTGGTGATGCTGACTGTCCTGTTAAGAAAATTGCGGAGAAGAAGTATGATCAAGAGATTATGATGGCGACTAATAGCGCTCTTTTAAAAACGTAACCTAGAAAGAAACCTATATTAAGTAACTAATGTTAAAGATTATAATAATATAAATTAAGTAATACCTAAGCTAGGCAAAAACGTTTGTCCGTGTCTTGGGTATCTATCCATTTCAGTAGGTCAGTGCTTAGTCAACATTTAAACAATAATCAATAATCCATAGTTAAACAAAGAAAAGAAGAAGGTATGATACCTTTTTACTAATTAGTTTGCGTTAATCCCCGTTTAAATTCTTTTGTTTAATAATCAATGACTTACTATAGTAAACTAGCTGCCCCCGGCGGACTTCGTACCGCTTTGACAGTTTCCATGACAACACTACAAACAAATCATTTTGTATTGGAAAAATTTCAAAAATCAAAAAAAATTTAGGGGTGGACCACCCTTAACATTTAGGGGGATGAAAAATAGATGTTGGCCGATTCTCATAGATACCGGATAAGCACAAAAAATTTCATCAAAATCGGTCAAGCCGTTTCGGAGGAGTATGGCAACGAAAACTGTGACACGAGAATTTTATATGAGAATTTTATATATTAGATAAAGAAATAGAAATTTTAATAACAATTATTTTTTTGTTCTACTTTTGTGGCATTATTTTTTTTGTGCTCTGTGATTTCTAATTAAGTCTTAAAATTATGTAATAGCTAACAAAAAGTTTTCTGTATAATCGTATGATTTTTTTTTCTTTTCAAAACTATTTTTCAATTTTTGTAGCTAAATAACATTTAACATATGTAACATTTTATGTTATTTGCATGTGATAAGATAAGATAGTTTTGCCAGGACTTTATATTTTTATTTTTGCCTAAAAAACAGGATATAATTTATATCCTTATAAAGGATATTTTTGACTATTAGTGTGTTTAGTATTTAATTATTATATTATAAAATAATTATTTAATAAAGAGTTTATTTATTATTTATTATATCAACGATTCATCACAGCTACATATTATGTCATTACACAAAACCAGTACCTAACAACAGTTTACGGTAATTATCTGGTAATAAGTCAAGTGCGACCTCGCCTGTAATTAATATGACCGGTGCAATTAATAGCCGATTGATTATTGCCGAATGGTTCGACTAATGTGTCGTTGTTGCTGCGCAAGTGTTTTTATTTTAATCTCGATCCGATTTGATTCCCTCGGAGAATCTGGTTCGCCAGATTCTTCTAGAAAGGTATGAGAGTGTGTGCTAGCGTCATGCTATTCCCTCTAGCAAACCTCTTATGTTGTTTCAATCAGACGGCTTGGGGAACTCTCTAAGTTCCTAAAAAGTCTGGAAACGCTTAAAAATACCGCCTAAAACCATTAGCGTACTCTCTCCATAAAAAATGTGGCGCACCAGTTGTAAAATATATAATAAACCAGTTACAGAGTACATAATATATCAGCTATAAAGTACATAATATACCAGCTAATAGTGAACAATAGTCTTTCCCAACGTGGGCGATAACGCCCCCTTGTGGGCGCTGCAGGCCTAAAGGGGGGCGGTAAGAGACCCAGAAAAAAAAGGGGGCGTTGTGTAGGGCTTTGGGGTTGATTTATAATTTCATCTACCTAGCTAGGAAGACTCTTAGACACCGACTGAGCTCTCGACTCTCGACTACATCTTGTGAACATCAACTAATATTAATTAAGATATAGCTCAAACTCGGTTCGATATAATAGACCGCGGGCAATCATGTTTTAACAAGTTTTTGTTTAATAATCCGATTTGTACATTCCTGTATCAATCGGCTGGTTCTATAATACTTGTTCTTGCTTGTCGAGTACGATTGGGCGTCGAATGAGATAAACGAGTTTATGCACGTTTGTCTTATTCCTGTTGGTGCGTGCTGCTTATGCAATCCTATATAAACGACGTAAATTTATTTTATTTTCATTTGCGGTTTCGCGCTTAATAGATAAGCAGTACTTGATTTCAACACTTACGTATTTCTCAAAACAAAACAATGTCGGAAGTAAAAAAGAAGAGACGGCAATACTCTGCGGAATATATTAAATTCGGATTTATTGAAAATCCCACAAACCCGTCGTCGCCTTTGTGTCTTCTATGTCTAAAAACATTTTCAAACGAAGCAATGCAAGCCTTCAAGCCTTCAAGACTGCAAGATCATTTGAATAAAATGCATCCAGATAAGAAAGACAAGAATGTAGCATATTTTCAAGACCTAGAGAAAAAGCATAATACTCAGCCAAGTGTATCAAAACTATTTTCGGCGGCTGCTAAGCAAGATGACGACGGACTTCGAGCTTCGTACAATATCTCTTTGTTAATTGCTCAAAAAGGCAAACCACACAACATCGGAGAAGAGTTAATTTTGCCAGCAATAAAGGAAGTAATAACTACTGTGCTTCATAAACCGGCCGCAAATATTATCCGAAAAATTCCTTTGAGTAATAATTCTGTGCAAAGACGAATTGATGAAATGGCTGAAAACATTGAAGAATCATTGTGCAATCATCTGAGGACTAGTCAATTCTCAATTCAGCTCGATGAGTCCACTTTACCAACTAATGAAGCGTTGTTGCTATCTTACGTGAGGTTTATTAAAGATGAGAAAATACGTGAAGAACTATTGTTTGCCAGAAATTTGGAAACAGATACAAAAGGCGAAACCATATTCAATACATTGGAAAAATTTTGTGAAGAGAAAGAGATTCCTTTGAAAAATATTATATCAGTTGCTACGGATGGCGCTCCGGCTATGACAGGGCGCCATAAAGGCTTCATAGCGTAAAGAATAAAATTCCAGATGTCCTTGCTATACATTGCGTTATTCATAGACAACATTTGGTTGCTAGAAACTTAAGTGAACGACTATTTCAATCACTGCAATATGTCATCAAAGCAGTCAATAAAATCCGTAGCAGCTCTTTGAATGGTAGATTATTTCATCAGCTTTGTGTTACTAATGACGAAGATTTCAATCGTTTGTTGCTTCATACTGAAGTTCGTTGGCTGTCAAGAGGCAATTGTCTGATTCGATTTTACAACCTGTTTGACTCTGTGATAGAGTTCTTGGAAACTAAAGATACAGAACTGCGCAACAAGCTCATAACATCAAAGAATGATATAGCTTACATGACAGACCTGTATAAATTGTTCAACGACATGAACCTCCAACTGCAAGGCGATGAACTAAATTTAATTAAAACAAAAAATGTCGTTGCTGCTTTTGCAGCCAAACTGCTTCTGCACAAAAACAATATGGGCAGACGTGATTTTCACAATTTTCCGAATTTATCAGTATCCTGCAGTAACGACGACTTGTTTGCCTACTGCCAACATTTGGAAAACCTCCACATTGACTTCACCGAACGATACCAGGACATTTTAAACTTGGAAATACCAGACTGGGTGTTGGATCCGTTTTCAAATGTCAACACAGCAATGTCACCTCAGCTGGAAGAAGAACTTATAGAATTGACAACAAACGAAGAAATAAAAATCAAGTTCAAAAATGGATATCAAGAATTTTGGCTACAAAAACCGATCCCGCAATTGTACCCTGGATTGTGGTTAATTGTTCAACGATTCTTGATAGCATTCCCATCGTCATATTTGTGTGAACGTGGATTTAGTGCTGTGGCAACGCTGCTTACTAAAAAGAGAAATCGTTTGCGTGTTACCGAACGTGGCGACTTGCGGCTGTTTTTGAGTAAATTGGAACCTGATATCAACAAACTTATTGAACAGCATCAGATTCAACCTTCACATTAGTTTTTATATAAGAATTGATTATGTTTGTTTTATTTTCAATAAAAGATACTCTGTCCGAATACTATAAAGTTGCGTTTCAATAATCAGTTATAAGTACTTAGCGGTTTTTAAGTATGTTTAAAAACGGGGGCGTTAAAAAATAATTTATTCTTAAAGTGGGCAGTAGACAAAAAAAGGTTGGGAACCCCTGGTGTACATAATATACCAGTTGTAGAGTACATAATATACCAGGTATAAAGTACATAAAAAGCAGCTTTAGAGTACATAATATACCATTAAGAGAGCTATATACTAGCTCTAGAGTAATAATTATACCAGCTATAGAGTACATAATATACCAGATATAGAGTACATAATATACCAGCGATAGTGTAAATAATATATCAGCTACAGAGTACATAATATACTAGCTATAGAAAACATGATATACCAGCTATAGTGTACATAATATACCAACTGTAGAGTATATAATATACCAGCTTTAGAGTACATAATATATCAACTATAGAATACATAATATACCAGTTGTAGAGTACATAATATACCAACTGTAGAGTATATAATATACCAGCTATAGAGTACACAATCTGACCCTGCATGTCATGGAATGCGGGTTCGAATCCCGCTCGTAAAATTATTTTAACACTTTGTCTTTTTTCAAAATGGTTTTACACTAATTCTCAGATATATCTAATACCTCACACCAAAGCCACACAAAACAACCATACGCTCCCATCTACATCGTGAGTGACAAGTGCCTGATAGAGAGCGCTTGTCTCCTTCCACCTCCAGATGGGATGCTCACGATCCTCAGCATTGAAAAAACAACTGATTAGATACCCTCATTTTTACCCCTTCAGGGTGACGGGGGAAAGTCCCATTATAACGTGTCCTCGGTCGCTGTGGTATGCGTAATGCATTTTCTCCTGTATAAAAAATTGGTGTTTTTAAGCTCACCACATGTCATAGCTGTATATGCAACCTTACTTCAGCTCAGGTGACAAATCGCTTATAGAATAGAACAAATATTATTGTCCGGGATTGACATAAGTCAACGATACGTATAAGTGAATCATTCTATTTAATTTCTATTCTATTACGTTTAGCCTCTTGTCTAGGGCTGGGTTGCATTTGGAACCGAATCTAGTTCTTTAAGGCTGTTGCTGCTATACTTGCTTCGGCTTCATAGTAGGGGTACGTAAATGTACCCCTACTACGAAGATGTTCGTACACATTCTCTAAGTTAGTTGAAGCGGTTTAAATTTGTCGTTCAATTAATTGCATTTTTGTGTAAAACTGATCATGTAGTTCCTCTAACACCGGTTATTAAAACTTAATTGGTTAGTACCGAAACTTTTACACACTCCTGCACGTCAGACTAGTGCAAACTGCTAAGTTCCACAATAGACTTTGAACTTTATATATTATGGCATATGGTTACACATTTAATGAAAAATTAGACAGTTTTGGATAGGTTGGTGTGGACAATGGACAATGGAAAATGGACAAATATACTTTGTAATTATGAAAACAAAAAAAAACACCATAGAGTAAACTACACCAAATGCCCATTGGCCACTCAAATGATTCCTCCCAAACCCACCCAATCCAGTTACATAATGTGATTGCCGGAATCGGAAACACTCTTATTGGAGACAATAGGCGGATTCTTCAGATTGCGTATGTATGTTACGTAGAGCAGGACAGCGGAGGACACGATTACGGCTGACAAGGCAATTAATAAGGGCAGATGGCGATTGAGCACGAGTCACCCGCTCGACCGGTATTAATCATAGCCACTCGCCGCTATTACGTGTGAGCATGGCGTTTGCGGTGATAGTGATAGAGAATGGGATTTTGCCTAAGGTTAAGCAATATCCTCACGTTTTGATTTAGAAAGACTAAGGCAAAGTTTTATCAATTTAATACACCTCTTCGTCAAACAATCTTAACAATCTTTTATATGCCTGTAAAACTGGTTTTACTGTGGTGGTGTAATGAAAAAATTAAACGCCTACCCGACCCAGCCAGGAATCGAACTTGTGTTTTCCGCAGTGCAGCAATTAGCACTTGAAAATAATAAGTAAAATTTACTATAGCGTTGTGTTATCAAATTTGTGGTATTTCATCTGCAAAGGTGAATCTGCATGGCCATCGGTTGCAACGACCGTTAGATAGATGGCACTGTGCCGCTATTAGCACTTAAAAAAAAAGCAGTGACAAAATGACAAAATTCAGCGCTTACATCAGCCTTCCCGGTAGCATAGCGGTCAGTGCAGCCGCCCGGATTGCGGAAGACCCAGGTTCGATTCCTGGCTGGGTCGGATGGGCGTTTAATTTTTTCACTGTATTTTATAAATTTTATAAATATTTAATTAAGCTTCACTGCAGCAATTAGCACTTGAAAATAATAAGTAAAATTTACTATAGCGTTGTGTTATCAAATTTGTGGTATTTCATCTGCAAAGGTGAATCTGCATGGCCATCGGTTGCAACGACCGTTGGATAGATGGCACGGTGCCGCTATTAGCACTTAAAATAAAAATAAAAAAAGCAGTGACAAAATTCAGCGCTTACGTCAGCCTTCCCGGTAGCATAGCGGTCAGTGCAGCCGCCCTGATTGCGGAAGACCCAGGTTCGATTCCTGGCTGGGTCGTGTAGGCGTTTAATTTTTTCACTGTATTTTATAAATTTTATAAATATTCATAATGAGTGTCATAAAATAAAATAATTTTCATTTAGCTATCTCACTAAAAGTTGTAATATTCAGTCAAAATAGTAAGTCATTAAAATAACGCCTCAAGTGAAACTCAAACGCGAGCTTCCAAAGTCATTCTTAGTAAAAAGGTTTGATTTTTTTTTCTACCTTTTACATAGAAATAGAAATAGAAGAATAGAGAGAATAAACATAGTTTGCGTTATATGTGTCACACATAGATTTAGTAACTTACAGAGCATAAATTCTATGTAAAAAATGTGTCAAAATCTTTTGAGAACCAGTAGTCAGTAGGTCAAAGAAAATCAGGACTTCGACCCTAGAGAAGTTATACGCTAATAAGAAATTAAATAGAATTATATTGTATGGGATTGAAATAAACGTCATATACGTATCGTTGACATATGTCAATCATGTACAATAATTATTCTATTTCATTTCTATTCATTAGCGTTATGCCACTTGTCTAGAGGGGCTGGCCCAACTAAAATGGCCG
This sequence comes from Eudonia truncicolella, assembly GCA_949315975.1. NCBI lineage: Eukaryota > Metazoa > Arthropoda > Insecta > Lepidoptera > Crambidae > Eudonia > Eudonia truncicolella. Next base: position 6,687,398 of record OX438831.1, on the reverse strand, counting down.
ATAGCAACCACCTATCCGACACGTAATACACACTCCCCATCTGGCTGCGTATCGGTCTACATAATGACGTTTTACTTGCGTGATTGTTTCTGTCACCGCGTCAAGTGAGGGGCGCTTTATTAAAACTTCTCAAGGGGTTGCTCTATAGGCAGTGACAATAAGGCCATATGCCAAAGGTGAACTATAATCGAAAAGATTTTTTGTGAGCTAGACATGCTGCTAATTGGGTAGTTGACTGGCTAGTCAATAGAGAAACTTTTTAGCAACTGTCAAAATGATTTTTTGTTAATGGAAATTGAATGGGAATGGTGAACTATGACGTCACTATTTTGTTCCGTCAATTCAGTGTTTATTAATAACTTACATAACTTATATACTTTATTAACAACTTTTTAGGATACAAAATTCATGCTTAGGTCATATAAAAAATAGTTTAATGTTTTAAAGAACTGTTACGTGATTTCATTTATTTGTTTAATGTTCTGGAATTATTTGTTTTTGTTGTCAAGATGCCTTTTAAGATACAAAAGGCCAGGGGCGGTAGCCAAAGTAACATTAAGAAAACGATAGCGAAGTTCGAAAAGAATAAAATGTATGGGATTGACATAAGATTGACCACGTGATTTAGCGCGGCTAATGTCAATCCCATAAATCCAATTCCATAATCCTTAAAATGTGGTTGAGCGAAGCGATGGCTGATTCATATGTCATACTCGTGAACGGGTGCCGCCTGTGGAGGCTGGTCAGCTCTTGCATACTTAAATTTTCCTTTTTATTTTCAAGTGCTAATTGCTGCACTGAAGCTAAATTAAATATTTATAAAATTTCGATTCCTGGCTGGGTCGGGTAGGCGTTTAATTTTTTCACTGTATTTTATAAAATGTTATAAATACTTGCAAACTTAACTTATTTTTAGTATTATTCACTATAGTTTGACTTTGTTTTCTTAAATAATTTATGACTTTTATTAGAGTACTGTAGTGGTACTGTATGATATTGTGGAAATTGAAACTTTTACCTGACGTAAATTTGTTTACTTAGATTTTTAATTTTGTTTTTTACATGTGTTTGCTTTTATATTTTTTTGTGTTTATTTGTGATGGAAAATGTCCTGCTTTGATAGGGCATTTTCCAATATTTTTGACGCTGTAAGGGAGAAAAGAACTGGACACTTACTGAGTTTCTTGCCGGTTCTTCTCTTACGAACCGATGGCATAGTGACACTCACAAGAGCTACTTGTACTGAATAAATTATTTTGAATTTGAATTTGAATTTTGAACATACATTTTATTCTTTTCGAACTTCGCTATCGTTTTCTTAATGTTACTTTGGCTAAGCCTACTGGTGCTCTAAAATACCGGTAGATTACACTGCCTAGTTTAGACTCCAGTCTCCCACACACAGGCAATCTGTTAACTTACCTAAACTTAAGAACAGTATATAAATGGCTGATGTTTGTGTTTGTGATGTTAATTATAATAAAAAAAAATTGGAACCAGTCTTTAAAACCTTGCAGGCAATTTACCATCATCATCGACCTTTAAACGTCTTACAGCTGGGCTCAAGCCTTTCCACTAAAATGTGCATGAGATGCGAGAGAAAATATGTACTACTCGTACATAACCCATCACGCCGGCACAATGCGTTTCCGTGTATTTGGACGACTGCTTTGTTACGACAACAACTTGAACCAACGTTTTAACGTGCCTTCCGAAGCGCGGAGTATCTTGAGATTTTTTATTTAGTCACTCATCCGGTGACCCGGTATAGCAAAAGTGGCTTAACTTATAAGATCACAACCGAATTAAGTATGAATAAAAATTATTCTGTTATACCTAATTTTTACAGTTTATTTTCAGCCAGTACTACACATATACCTACCCAAAACTGTCAAATTTCTCCAATAACTTTTTTTTTGTAAATGTCGTTACTTCCATTAAAGCTGTGGAGTTTCTTGCGGCCATTCTTCTCCACAGCTAAAAAATGGACGTCCTGAATGGGTAGTAAGTAGGCAAAAGCACTTTTCGTAAGTTTATTTGAATAAAAAAATGTGACTTTGACTTTGACTTTCAAATGTTCAACCATATGCCATAGATATAAAGTTCAAAGTCTATTGAGGAAATTTGACAGTTTGTAATAGTCTGATGTGCAGGCGAGTTGCTAACAATGCGTTATATACGGCAACTTGAAGAATTAGCTTGGCAGCCAAGATAACACCCTCATTAATCCGAATCGGACCCGCATGGTGGGTTAATAGCCCGAACTCTCCATGTAATCGGGGCACCCAGTTTGACCGTAAACAAGCTAACGACATGGAGATTTTAAGACTGATTGCTTGCAAAGATGTCATCTTCAAATGGCATGTCTTGTTATGTTGTGATGTTGATTTGTTATATTTGTATAGCGCATAGTTATGTACTATGTAAATAGGTAGGTACTACTATATTAATACAGATTATGTGCCGAAATATATATATACACAATATTAATAAAGAATAAGGTCCGAATAGTTATTCCGTGTTTTGTCTCTTTTACACTTATTTGTAATGACGTTAACATGACAGGAACAAAACACGGAAACTATTAAACTATTTGGACCTTATTCTTAGTTTATTTGTAAGGCACTATGTCTAACTTCAACCTCCAAATTCTTCCAATGTTAGATACCAGCAGTGGGATTCTGTTTACATGGTACATTCGAATGCGAAACCGATTCGAGCTAAGGATGTTTTTGTAGGGCAAGTATGAATCAATAACATTGATTATATTTCGTTTTGCTTTTAAACAAGAAAATAAATTAAACAGAGCTTTGGCATTGAGATATACATCAATAAAATAGTGTATTAAACATTATTCTTTATGTTTAAACGTGAATTACAGTATTTAAAATTAAAATTTAAGGTTTGTAGCCAAATAGTCCATACGCCGATGCTGTTGCTGTTATTGACGTCTTGTCATTGCACCAGTCAATTACAAAGTGAAGCATAATTTAATAAAAATTTCAATATTTCAATATTACTTTGGAAGATGTCTCGATCGGTTTTGTTATTGTCTTTATTGGAAGAAGCTAATACTTTAGACAAACATGAAAAACGTGAACAAGCCAACCAAATTCGGACTTTATCTCTGTTAACCAGAGATGACGACAATGTACGAGTCTACAGGTTAGCTGAGGAGCTAATTAACCAACTAGAGCTTGAACTGCTGCCTCCTTTAAAAGCTACTCGTACCCAACAACGGAGAAAAATGCTCTTAACTCGTATAAAGGTAATCGAGCATTTTTATTTGTAGGTACCTTTCTGATGCATAGACAATTTTATATTTGGGCGTGCTGATTTATTAGTCCTACAATGGATAATGTATTTATGACATCAAGAATCGCATGGCTAATTTGAGGTGAGCCATGTATACAGGCTAAAAAAAGCATGGGGAAACCGGATTATTACGGAGACATTTTTCTCATTTATATCTTTACGCAGCTGAGGTAATAGAGAGGGAGTGAGAAAAAGAGGATAGATGCACTTTGTTGTTGATGTGTTAGAATCTTACCCTTGTGTAATGTTCTTGTGTATATGGACTGGGATCCTTTCTTCAATAAAACATCTCAAAGTCTTTAACAATTACGAAATTACATGATTTAATAAATAAACACTCCGAACGATAGAAAAGTCTAAATAGAAGTCTTCGATTTTTCCTTTTTCATATAAAAATATTATAAAAATATTATAATTCAAAAACATTCCAATAACAAATGCTTTTAAAACCCATAGACTGAATGTCAGCCAGTAATTTTCATATTACATAAAATTCCATAGACAAAATTCTATCAAATTTATATTCCAACACTCTTGATATGTGGTGCTGGAGAAGAATGACAAAGGTTTCGTAGACGGAATTAGGAACCGACAAATCTAGTCTTCAAATTCTAGCTTGAATTTGGAGTTTTATAAGGCACATGTCGCGGTGAAATGGCATACCTCTATTAAGCATCTTGCGAATTAGGGCAAATTGAACTTAAAAACGCCATCCTAGAATCTATATTGAAGCCCACGACCACACTGCCCAGAGTGACAACGACTAGGATGGATAGTCTTTAATGAACTCCTCTGATAAAATTGCTAAACGAAGCCGCCTCGTCGCACAATAAATGAGTTACTCAAAATTCGCCTATTTTCACTTAACTTATTAAGAAAATGCTAGTAGTGGGTCGCCTGCAAGACTTCGCGTTTATTCAACAGATTTTTTAGGAGTTTTGATATCTATGACAGGTTTCTTTATTTTTCTGCACATCTACGGCTGGAGCTCTTCAAAATGAGACCATAACCGATTTTTAATGTGCAGCAATCGTCATCTCTCTGATAATCACTGAGACAAAAATCGGCTTACGCTATTAATATAATTATATATATATAATATTTGAAAGACAATATTTTATTTTACGATTTATATGTATGTTGTATGTAAAAAGTGTTATTAAAATTACTTTCTTTACATATTAATATTAATGATAAGTTGCAAGGTTACACTACGTCTATCGCGATAAAACACAGTTGCCGTGGTACTTACGCGAACAAAGTCAGTCTAACAGCCAGTTCGTGATATAATTTAATTTAAAAGCCTCCGTTGCAGCATTTTTAAGTAACATAGTCAATATTAAAATAATGCACAAAAATGCAATTGAAATTATATGTAGTGCTAATTTCACTAAATGAGTCGTTTATTAAGCTTGGATGCAGTAGATGAAGGGCGATGCATGCGTACATATTATTTTAGATGCATTTTTGTGTGCCATGGATCCCCACAAAGTAACGCCTAATTACATTAATTATTAAAATAATGATTTCCTAAGAAACGGACCTGGCAATTTTCAATTCAACTTATGATTCAAAGTCTTATTTTATGTTTGACAGACTAATTAATAAATTAATTTATTTTGTGTAGGGTGGAGCGACGATCTTCGCAAAATGGCTGGCAAGAGCTGGATGAGCCGCGGATTGTGTTTAGTGGCGTGCACTTGGAGAGGCCTATTTTCAGCAGTGGACTAGTATAGGCTGATGATAATGATAAGACTAATAATAATAAAACTGTTTCACAGTTTTAATGGTGGCTACTAAAAAATACTTAAAGAAAATGTTCGGACATATGGTCTCAAACTTCTGCATCTCGCTGTATCAATGAAGTAGTAGAAGCTTTAAACAATCCCAGCATTGTCAAAAATATATAAGGTTTCCTCAAAACATGCAAGAAAGACAGTTTTTGACAGTTTCTAAAGACAGTGACGGTAGTTGTTGACATTGAATGGGTGCCTTTGGCTTTCAAAGTAAAAAGTAAAAAGTGTTGAATAATTTCGGCGGCCTGGTTAGAACCACGACAGCTCAATTGGAAGAGCACCTGACCCGGTATGTCAGAAGGGTGCAGGTTCAAATCCTGGTCGTGGAAATTTTTTCAACATTTGTGTTTTTGTAATTTGTTTCGCAACAAAGTTTGCGTTTAAACTATATAAACAAAACAAAAACATTTTAATATCTCATGTAACAGGCTGATCGCGGGCGTTAGAATTCATAATTTGCATTCGTGACGTCACTTCGTATTAATAACCGCGATTGTCCTAACTGCTCCCATGAATTGACATGAACAACTATCGTCAGCTATTATCATTTGCGGATCTCACACCGAACACGATACACACTCGTTCGCAATGAAGGTTTATACAGAGAGTGAGTACAGCCTGAAGCTGCGGAACACCAAAACATAATTATGATGCTGGCAAATGAAAATGTGATGTTTCGAATTAATACGGAGCACGTTTGATGCTCTGGAAAATGTTATATGCCTTGTCATAGCTGGATTGTCGCATTCAACGTTCACGTCTGTATCTATTAAAATTACTACGTGTAGACAATTAGATGGTAACAAATGCTAGTAACGCAAAGACAATTAATAGAGTGCCTTTTCAATACTCGTGTAAGTCTCGGCCATACTGAGGCTAACCAATTTGCCCATGATCAACGATGTAACTCAGCTGAAACGTCGTCGGCAATATAATGCCAAGCTAGTAGTAGACTGATAATAATAATTATTATTTACAAATAAGTGTAAAAGAGACAAAACACGGAATAACTATTCGGACCTTATTCTTTGTTTATTTGAAAGGCACATAATCTCTAATGATATAGTAGTACCTACCTATTTCAATTACATAATTATGCGCTATATAAATATAACAAATCAACATTACAAAATAACAAGACATGCCATTTGAAACTGACATCTTACGCCTATTGGTGTAAATATATTTAACTGCTCTATGGTACAGCAGCTCATGATATGACCAGCTCATTTTACGTCCCCACTGGATGGATAGGGAGAAAAGGCCATAAACCACCACGCGACCCAGTGCGGATTGGTGATTGTTAGCGACTGCTAATGCAGCCGGGACCAACGGCTTTACGTGCCTTCCCAAGCACGGGAAGCTCGAGATGATTCTTTGGTCATCCATCCGATGACCGGGTGCGTTAACCACTGCGCCATCGTCATTAATACGTACCATTCTGCATTGCGACACCGCGGTATGCTATGGCCAAATCTTTCGTACGTAATGAAAAAGACAATTGATTGTAGCGACAACTTGATTTTACATTAAGATAACAGCTAGAATCTTTATACCGATAAATAATTGTCATGAAGTTTTCCTAACTTCAGACCTCTTTCTGACTTAAGGAGTTTGTAGGTCAACACATTGCACATTGAATGTATTACAAGTTGAGAATAAGGAAAAGGTATATCTCCTTAATACAAACAAACAGCGTTGAGCGCGAGAATCGAAAAGTCCTGACAGCTGCGAACACAAGATCGCTGAAAACTTAACGTGGCCCGAATGCAAATGGCCCTCAAACGAAAAGTCACACTAGCGCATAACTGCTAAGTCCCCGCTCCGAACTGTTACTTATCCGGGACTTATATTTTAAAACACCTACAATCTGCGATTCAAATCAACTTTATCATCCGGGAAGGCAACAAAGCGTGCGTACGAGACTCCCCAAGTTTCCCGGGACTCTGTCACACCTGCTACTTTCCCACAAATTGTAACCGTGCTGAAGTTGGCCGCCCCGGCACCAACTTGGCCTTATTCACTTCATAATTAATTCTTCATTCGAAACAACTTAGACTTGGACAGGGGCGGCCTCGTAAGCACTTAAACAGTCCAAATTGCGTCAAAGAAGCGCCCATTTTTAATTAGTTGGAAGACCAATTTAATTGTTAATGACCCGGCGCCGCTTATTAAGTTATTAGGTGAACGAATTGTGTAAGCGACTGGACCTATCATTTGGATTAACCTCCTGAATTATGGAATAATCTCGTCGATACGACATCAACACCGCAGCTGGATACACCAACTAAATTTTTGTTTCACGTTTTCTGTTTAGTTTTGTTACGTTTTTCAGTTACGAGTACAAAGTTATACCTGATTGGGTAGGTGACTAGTTAGTCAATAGAGAAACTTTTTAGCAACTGTCAAAATGTTTTTTTGATGTGTAACATCTTTCCGCTCGCCTTCTATATATATACAATTTGTGGGAGTGATTTCGAAGAAATGTGACGGAAGTAGCGTAACATGTGACGGAAGTAGGTCGTAACAGTGTGATACAATTTGTGGAAGTGTTTTCGTAGAAAAGTAACAGTAACAGTCACAGTAACAGTGTGACATGCATTTGTATGAAGCTTACCTTCAGCAGTCTCCTTATTTTTTGGTTGCGAGCTGTTGCGACTGTAAATTTAAAATCGATATTATGAACAAGACGTATTATTATTTTATGTGACATATTGTGTCATCATTTTGATATGTCAAATGTCTTCTTATGAGTATTTACTGCATTCTCTTTATGATTTTATTTAAACTAAATATTTTTAAAATATTTTTGTTTTTTATTTTCTGTTGTAATATTGATTTCAAAAGGTGAGATGTCAAATGTTACACGTACATCATATGCGATGCGACTACTGTAAGACTTGTTCGTTTTTTTTAATAGAAATTGTATGAGAATAGCAAACTATGCCCTCACTATTTTGTTACGTCAATTGATTGTTTTTTATGTTATGGAAAATGCTCAGGTCAAATAAAAATTAGGTTAATGTTTAAAAGAAACTATTACAAGAAGTAATTTAAAATACGTTTAATGTTCTGGAATTAATTATTGTCAACTACCCTTCTATTGTTTCTATAATGTATGACTCAATATAGTTTAATTAGGTGTCGGTTTAATATTTAATTCGGAAACTATACATTTATGAAGATACGTTTTAATTCTTCCGCAAAATGCAACAAGTCTGCTGTTAGTAAAGGTAATTTCAGATTTATGCCTTCGAAGGTTATCGGGAGAAAGGACTGTCACGTGCATTGATGGTGCTCGTATGAAGGCTATTAATGGCTGATAGAGGAAGTAGTGGAAGAAACATTTCACGACAACCCCAAGTAAGATGAGACCAGGGCAGGAAGAAGAAAAGTTCAGCTCAAAATTACGTAACCATCAAATTTCTAGAATATCTTAACAGCACAATTGCATTAAAATTAAAATAAACTACTGAAAGTCTTAAAATTTCCATGATTCAGAGGTGAATACTAACAGCAGTGTTGCTTTAAAATGTAAACATTTACTTCAAACATTTGTAACATAGACTGGTATGGTATTAACTATCCAGATTTTTACTTGTGAAAACAAAACTAAAGAGGTTTTCAATTCGTTTTTCACATAGGCACTTTCAAACGAGCCAATATATTTTTTATTTTTAAATTTAATTCTTTTTTTTTTTCAGAATCTATTTGTCGTATTTATAGGTCATACGTTTGATAACAACGTATTCTAAAATGAGAAGTCAGTCTAGTCGTTGACAAGTTGCGTTAATCGTCTGTCGCACACATACGGCGCGGGCGTATAGAAGCGCGTTTGTCAAATCAATCCGAATGTTTGCCGCGCCTGGCGGGGACGCGCGTTCGCTGCAAGCGGCATTGTTCCGGCGCACAGTTTAACTTCGTCATGCCTCGTGACAGATGGATACTCATTGTTTATCGCACTACAATTTGATATCGTTTGCCAGGTGTGGCACAATATTGAAATGGTACAAATTTAAGAATTTGACGAGTGTAAAGATAATGAATTAAGGTTCTTGTTTTAATTACATAGCACATTTATGCCTCATAAAAATCAGTATGGCTAGTCATTGATAACACGACAATGTCAAGAGCAGACAACGGTGTACGGTTCGGTACGGTAATTCCCCTCAATCACAGAATCGTATCAACATTATTTTTTGGTACAAACGCGGCACAAGCGCATCAGTCCGCCCGCCCGGTTATAATTCAGTTGCCACACAGTAGAGCAACCGCTCTGCCAGCATTACCCATATTAATCAGACATTTTCAATGGCACTAATTAGCCCTGACACTGACAGAGTAAAGCTAAGCAAACAGTTTTGTGTTTATACGAGTAGTAACAATTTTTGACATTGCCTCTTTCTCCCTCGCCTCGGTTTTAGAACCAGAGATCCGGGATTCGATTCTCAACGGTGGGGGTTCATGTATATACTCTGATTAGTTTGTTAGTAGGTTATAGGGTTGGTCATAAGTCCTCCTGGCTAGTTACAACCATCTTATCCACAGATGTTACCATAACATCGCCAGATCCTCACTTAAATGTGAAATGTCAAGTGCTATCCCGTTGTAGAATTTTAAACCTGGTTTCAAAGTAGTAAGTAAGTAAGTAAAGTAATGCTATCCCATTCTTGTAGATAACGGTAAATACATTCAGCATCAACTTAAACCAGGTCAATTTCTTGAATATACATTTTATAAAGACGGAGAGAGTTTTCAACTAAACATCCTTCAGCAAAAGATATTTATGATGACATGCACCCACTTAATCCCAAAGCGCTGACCTAGAACAGGATTGCATTTCAGACAGTTATTTGAGGGTCTATCTAAATCTTGATCTAAGCCTCCGTTTGCAAGCTGCCCGTCGTCTGTCAAAGCGATCTTCGGAGAATTGAGCAATAATGATTCGGGAATTTACGAGCGGTCAGTACAAACCCTTAAATAGCCCTAGTAATAGAGTATCTTAAGAGCCATTTCACATTTCAATATTCTAAACAAATTTCAAAGCTCTAATCATTAACTGTTAACATCCCTTGTTTCCCTTAAACATAGACAGTTCCATTAAAATCGACTGAATGGTTTGAAAGAATTAGAGCTTTCAAGTTTGTATCAGGGTGCCAAGTGCGAGTTTCATTCGCCATTCGATCACGTAAACGAAAACGAGAATTTGTATGGCAAAATTTTAACTCCTCACATATGTCGTTAGGAGGGGCTGTTTCAATGGCATACTAATAAAATAAATAATAAATAAATGACAACATCACATACATTGTTCTGGTCCCAAGGTAAGTAGCTAAAGCACTCGTTTTATGGAAATCAGAAACAACGACGGTACCACAACCACACAGACCCGACACAATATCGAAAAGTTCGTATTCGACATTGACCCGACCGGGAATCAAACCCGGGGCCTCAGAGTTAGCGCCGTCCAAAGTCCGGCGTGCAAGCCACTCAGTTACGGAGGCTGTCCATGTAATTTTCATTTTCGTAAACGTAATCGTATGAATATGGATAGTAAACAAAACGGTATCAGATACAGCGTTCCGCTTGTTATTGATATTGATATTGATATAGATATATTATATCAATTTTGTATATTGATATATTATCATTCGCTTGACTTTCACTTCAAACATTTACATGTACAAAAACAAACGCGCGGGCACATTCACACAGGCATACACATACACACACCCTCGCAGACACACATTTACTCAATTCAATTCAATCTTATATCACCTACACACACAAAAACATATACTTTAATTTAGTTATTAGTCCTAATATGTTATCTATACTAATATTATAAAGAGAAAACCTTTGTATCCTTGTATGTATGTATGTATGTATGTATGTATGTATGTTTGTATGTACAATGTGTGTAGCATTGTTGTGTTCCGGCAAGTGCCTCACTAGTTGAGGATCCCAGGTGAAGTGCGCTTCCATCACTGGCCTTATCATCACTTTACATCAGGTGAGATCAAGGCACTGTGCTTACCCGTAAAATATTTAAAAAAAACAATTATTGTTTGTACTGAGTTTGTATGAAATAAACCATTTTTACAAGCTTTTATTTAACTTGCAATGCATGTATGTTTTTTGTTCGGGTGGAATCTTGAAACTCAATTTTGAAGAAGATATCTTCAACCGATTGAGCTGAAATTTTGTATACACGTTAAGTTTGGATGGCAGGCAACTATGTGACGTCATTCTAAATCCAACATGGCAGCACACCCAAGATGGCGCACTAATTATTTTTAATGCATTCAATATGGGTATCAAAAGAAAGGGCTTGCTGTGAATAACTCGAAAAATAAAGTGACGTCACTCTAAATCCAATATGGCGGACAAAGTTTTTGAAACGTGTCCAGCGATAAATAAAAAGTAAAAAAACCAATTTAAAAAACAAGCTTTTATTTAAATGCGCTAATAAGAAAAAAATCAAATTTTACTATCAACGTCATTACACAATTTATATGATATAAAAGCTTGTCGCGAGATTTAAGTAGGTACTCGTATTTACTTGCACAGACAGTATTTACGTATTTACCATGATGGACCCCTATAGCAGCGCCACCTACCGGGTCCAGTTGTAAATCTAAACCATTCTCGAATTCACTTGAACACACAGAAAATTTCAGCCAAATCGGTCCAGCCGTTTAGGGAGTACAGTAACATCCACACGCACAGAAGATTTATTTATATAAAGATACCCAATGATACTATGTACTCTTCTCTCTCTCTCTCTCTCCAAAACGATTGATCTTGTGCACAGGCACTTGGTAAAATCTCAAAAACTGTAACGTGTTAAAGAAAGACTAGCGACCGCTTGCAACTTTGTCCGTGTAAGCACTCGCATCCCGTGATCCCGTAAGAATTCAAAAATTCTTGTTCTTGTTTACATCATCAAGGGATTTTTTAGATAGTTTCCGAGGGTTTGTAGGCTCGTCGTTTGTTTAAACTTTTTATATGTATTGCTCAAGAAAAAATAAAAGTACCCCAGCTGCGTGAGTAACTAGTCTCCCCTCAACTTAGCCTCCTATATCATGTATTCGTTACAAACACTAATAAAGTCCGCAAAATCTAGACCTCAAAATAACATTTTAACAAGCCACAGGTAATTTAAAAAGCTCTGCTAAACAGTCAATAACAACTGCGAGTTGTGACGACAAAGCGGCCCGGACAATGAGTGCGGCACAATGAGAGCGGTGCACAAACACCGCTCACTCGGCTGTCACTGTCAGACCTAATTAGTGCGCCATTCAGATTGTCTGATTAATATTCGCATTGTTTCCTTCCATGCCGCATGGTGGCATGGCTCGTACTCAAAATGATTGACTTTACCGCAACTGCTTGGATGCTTGGCGTTTCTTTCAGAGGATGCTGATGGTTTAACGGTTCGGAGCTGTAGCTTCAGCATTACTGTTGAGAAAACAATACTGTGTGCGAATCATCACTATATAGCCAGCCATCAAGCCTGCCAGCTAGCCATTCATCCAGCCAGCCGTCGAGCCAGTCATCCAGACAGACAACCAGGCAGCCAATTATTATTGAATCTTTGCGAGTTCCTGGATGAAAAGAAATTGAAGCTACAAGGTAATTGTTCCATCTAGTTCTAGTGTGAGGCAATAGGCCCTAATTATCAGTATCTATAGCTTCGAGGGTCAGTGGCATCAAGAATTGGCCAACCGAGGTCATGTATGACATGATCCTTCCTTATTAAAAAAAACCTACATTTTTGTTATGGTGACATACACAGTAAAATTGTGGTAGCTACCTAGGCAGACTTAAGACAATATCATAGTACAAAACAAACTCAGTATATAACGTACCCCCTTGTTAAGAATCGCATCCGAGTGCGTTGGTCCTACTACTAGACCACTGTGACGGATCATTTTTTTCTCTCTCTCTCTCTCTCTCTCCTCTGAAAACTTTTCTCTCTTCCCGCCAGTCCCTTAATAAAAACCATGAAGTATCTTCCACATACATCGATCGTACTCTCAACGTTTTCGACAAAGTTCGAGAGTCTAACAGTCCTTATAACTGACATAACGAGAAATACGATCGACATAATTACCACTTTTTGCCTGATAAATGTTCTTGAGGCACACAGGCTGCTGTTTATGTCGCCATTAACGTAAAATACTTACTTAATAATGAGTAATACGTTACATTACAAGTTGAGGTTTCTGGCGAGCACTTAGGAGCCGTTCTACATTTCGACAACCCATACAATCTTCAAAGTTCTAATTCTTTCAAACCAATACGCCGATTTTAGTGAAACTTTTTGTGTTTAAGGGAAATACAGAAATCTAATAACTAAAAATTGAAAAAATAAAAAAAAATACCACGAAATTTAGATATTATGCGATTTAAAATCCATTATTAAAAGGTTTGTCACACAAAAACTGTTGAACAAGCTTTATTTTTTTAATATATTCTATTAACTGTAAACATAGTAAGTTTCATTCAAATTCGCTTATTGGTTTAAAAGAATTAGAGCTCAGAAGTTTGTTTGGGAAAACTGAAATGAGAAATGGCTATAAACGAGCGCGTTCTTAAATAATTCTGGACTTTGATTTTTATAGACTTTATGCTATAGGTAACTTGTAGTTCCTTGACTTGACGCCAAAAATGAAGGCCTTTACCCAGCCGCAGGACAGTATATAGGCTAATTATTATTATTATTATCTTTATATATTTTCTTTCTTGAAACTAGATTTTTACAATATTTTAATATAAAAACAATAAAACATTATAAAAACCTAATTCTAGAGTACCACCAGCAGCGCAGCAGCAGCGGCAGCGGGGCAGGGCCCAAGCTACCGGTGGTCAGGCTGCAGAGTGAGGAACCTCCTGACAATACGTGCCGTGTCAAGGAGTACTGCTATCTGAATCTGACCCTTGATCCAACCATCAAGCGAGAGCCTCTTAAGATTATATATATATATATATATATATAATATATATAATCTTCTATTTTATTATTATTATACTCTTTATTTATTTTCTTTCTTAAAACTAGATTTTTACACTATATTCATTATAAAAACAATAAAACATTATATAAACCTAATTCTAGAGTACCACCAGCAGCGGGGCAGGGCCCAAGCTACCGGTGGTCAGGCTGCAGAGTGAGGAACCTCCTGACAATACGTGCCGTGTCAAGGAGTACTGCTATCTGAATCTGACCCTTGATCCAACCATCAAGCAAAAACCTCTTAAGATTATATCTTCTATTTTATTATTATTATTATTATCAGTACTCTACACTCTGGAAATATTTGCTTGTTACATTAAAAGTTACTAATGTAAATGTGTAACTAAGTACTTGAGGAGCTCGATGGCGCAATGGTTAACGCGCGCGGTCTGTGAGTGAAGAGGATAAGTAAGTTTTGCAAAGGCTGGTCACCGGATGGGTGAACAAAAATGTATCATCTCGATCTCCTCTGTGCTTCGGAAGGCACGTTAAACCGTTGATCCCGGCTGCATTAGCAATCGTTAACAACCACCAATCGGTACTGGCCTGCGTGGTGGTTTATGACCCGGTCACCCTATCCATTCATTGGGAAGGCTCGTGCCCCAGCGGTGGGGACATAAAATGAGCTGATGATGAATGTAACTAAGATTCACCATCATCAGCTCATTTCTTACTCTCGCAGAAAGGTTGGGTCAAGGGTCAGATGCAAAAGGCAGTACTCCATGACACGGCACGTGTTGTCAGGAGGTTCCTCACTCTGCAGCCATAACCACCGATAGCTTGGGTCTATCCCCGCTGCCGTTGGCAACCTAGGTTAAGTTTTTTATAATATATTATATTGTAAATATGTTTTTATATAAAATATTGTAAAAAAAAATCTTAAGAAATATGTTTAATAAAGTGAATAATAATAATAATAAATATTTTATTTGCAGAAAACATTATATAGGGTTGTAACATTAGTTATAATTTAAGTGCACATGTTCAGCTAACACACGCAAAGCACGCAAATCACAGCAGCTCATTTAAGATTTATACATTAAAATTTAAAATATAATTATTAAATCCATTTAAAAGATAATAACCAAATTATAAAATAAACAATTACTATAATATCCGTTTATTGAACAGTTCCTTGACATAAAAACATTCCTCCCTAAGCCATTCCAAAAGTTTATTTTTAAATAGATTATAGCTTTTAGCATATTTATCAGATCTAGGAATATCATTGAGGACTAGTCTGTGTGGATCTCTTTTTAGTCAGGATTAATATCACAAGCTTGTTCAAAAAGATTCTTGTTTTTTTTAACAAAATTACATATTTCGAAAATATACAAAGATAACATAACATGCCAAGACTCCTAAATAAAGGTTTACAGGACTCGTCGGAAGGGATACCACTTAAAGCCCTTATGCATTTTTTCTATGCAATAAATGCTCTCGCTCTGTCTGTGCTATTAAACCGTAACGTAGTATGGACTCTATGTATGCATGATAGGTGGTAATCGCTGTTTTTTTTGTTTGTGACATTCTTCACTTGCTTTAAAAGCATATACAAAATGGTTTATTTTTTGCATAGGTTCTCTATATGAATCATCCAATTGAAGTGGTGATCGATAGTTAAGCCAAGAAGTTTTAAATGCGTAGCTTTTTTTGTATTTCTTATATTCTTTAATTTATATTAATATTATATTTTTCTTGCTTGTTTTTGTTAAATTGGATATAATTACATTTATCAAGGTTAATTTTCAAATTATTTGCATCTAGCCATTCAATATTTTTTTCAATTGTATTATTTATGTCAATTTCATGATTGTGACCTGAATTTTTTTTTTCTATTAACGGATAAGCACAGTGCCTTAATCTCACCTGATGTTAAGTGATGATAAGGCCAATGATGGAAGCGCACTTCACCCGGGATCCTCAACTAGTGAGGTACTGGCTATCTTATCTCTAGCTGTCGGAACACAACAATGCAACAAACATTGATGTTATGGCGACATATTTAGATAAGATGGTGGTAGCCAGGCGGACAAACAAGCCCTACCACCAACTAAACCGAGTACACAAACATGTACTCCCCGCTGGGAATCGAACCCGGGACCTCTAGGTCTAAACCGGTGGTCTTAGCCACTAGACCACAGAGGCGGTTAACTATATACTTTAATCGATTTTACAATTATTGAGATGTCATCCGCGAATAATATACATTTATGATAAGTCACTAAAGTTATGTCATTTATATAAATAAGAAATAAAAGTGGTCCTAAAATGCTTTTTTGCGGTACTCCGAAGTTATTTTTCCTAAAATCAGATGAATAGGACACCATCTCATTATATTTTATTTTATATACTACAACGCGTTGTCGTCAGTTAGTTAGATAGGACGTAAGCCATTGTAATGGTGGTCATCTGATTCCGAGCGATTCCAGTTTTAGCAAAAGGAGACTATGTGAGACAAAGTCGAACGCTTTCGATAGGTCCAAAAATAAACTTATGGTCATACAGTTTTGATTTATATTTGTCAACACGGTCCTTATTAAGGTAAACATAGCTAATGTGGTTGACTTTTGCTTTTGAAATCCATATTGATCTGCATTGATTTATACTAAATTTATTGCAGTAATCTAGTAACCTATACATTTCTCAAACACTTTTGACAGAATAGGTATCAATGTTATTGGGCGATAGTTATTGACGTTATTTTTTCCCCTTTTTTTATACAACGGCTTTACGACTGATAATTTAAGTACTTCAGAACATACTTGCAGATATTTAGTCATATTACCTGGTTTTAGTGTATTGATATTAAAATCGCCAGCAATAATGATTTGTTTTGTTTTGTTTGTTTCGGAATATATCGTCCAAAACTTGGCCCAGTTTATTCAAAAATAATTTAGGATCGCTAGATGGAGTTCTGTAAATGCAAATTTTAACTAAATTATGCAAAGGGATTTCAATACCGCATGATTCAAATGTGGTTTGAGTTACATATTTTTAATTCCCTGTAGATTAAATGTCGTTTAGCTAGAATGCATGCTCCACCTCTTTTTTTTCCCTACAAAAGGCAGTTGCCAATTCATAATCGCAAACCCTGACGTATTTGTCATGGCCTGTTTGCAAAAAAGTCTGAGATAGGCATTTTACGTCAGATTCTGTATCTTCCTGGCGCAATTCCTGTAATGTAAATTCTGATAACTCTTGTTTTGCCAGAATACTTATAGCAAATAGAATAATTATAGCAATTTGATGCATAATATTAATAGACAAGGCATTTATGTTTTTATTTGTCAAGAAATAACTGCCTCTTGTTTGCCATGGGGAAGTAATGTGTTGTCACACCTTTATTGGTCATAGAAGAATTTTCGCTCACAGGCATAGTTATATAATTAACATTTTTTGACACTAGACGGGCAAAGTAATAAGGAATGGTACCCTTTTGACAGATTTTGTTTAAATTAGATTTTTGGAACAGTGATTTGTTACGTGTTATCATTAGATTTTTTAGTGATTTTACGTTCAGGTACTTATTGTCATAGTCTATACAGTCGATTACGTGGTTAATTGATTTACACATATTAAATAAATTATTGGACTCAATATTAACAAAATGAAATTTTTTTATACTTATTACAAATATTATAAAATCTATTATTCAAATCAATTAAATCAATGTACATATTTTTTAAATTTTCTTTTTCCACCAAATGTAAAGCTTCTGACTTTTGTACCGTACAACTAGAGACGGCATTATCCCGCCAGGCATTGTCCAAGTGTATTTGTACCATTTTGCGACAACGAGCTAATCGGATTATGATGCACCCGCCATTTCACTGTACAGTCAACGCCGAATCGATAGACGCTAAATAGACGAGAATTTCACATTTCCAACTGTTAATAAAGCTGCTTTTGCAATCAATAGACAGTTAGTAAGAATGTTTTTGTCTGAATCAACAATGTTGATTGTGTTTGTCAGAAATTCAGTATACCTGGTTGGGTAGTAGCAGAGTGTTCGACACAATATTTGTCGCCAATAATAACATAGATTTTCATTGACATTTTAAGGGATAACAAGTAAGAAGTAGCTGAACTGTTTTCAATTGTCGCTAAAGATTGAAATCAGTTACTATACCCCTATTTTTAATGATTAAATGAATAAAAATGTCGATCACCGGTTCCTGTCGAAGACTGATGCTACTACCATGTGTTGCTTTAAAAAAATTTATGCTGATTTTACACTGAATCGCATTAATTGCATGGATGCGAGCAGCACAAAACCGTTTGTTGTGGAATTCCTTGAAGGAGGCCTTTGTCCAGCAGTGGACGTCTTTTAGCTAAGATGATGATATTAAACAAACCCACTTCCTATCAAGCGAAAAAATGCCTTATGAGAAGAATACTTGCATTTCAACATAATTTAACTACCCAATTTCCAATATCTTTGCTGGACAGTATAAAGTGCTTACGACATCTGATAAAAAGAAAGAGGTGCATGATATGCTGTTCTTAGAATAATCTAAGAACAGCATATCAAATGTAAATATAATTCTCATTTATTATTAAAGAGATTTTTCATTTATTTTTTATTTATATTAAAAGGAGGCAAACGAGCAGGCGGGCACCTGATGGAAAGTAATCACCGCCGCCCATGGACACCCGCAAAACCAAAGAAATCGCAGATGCGTTGCCGGCCTTGAGGAAGGAGTTGGATCTTGAGGAGGTAGTAGGAATTGGGAGGGGGGAGATGTGAGAGATAGGCCTCCGGTACTTTCACTAACTGGACGAAACACAAAAGCAACGAGTGCCATTGTTTCACGCCGATATTCTGTGAGAGGGTGGTATTACGCGGGCCCATTTCGTGCTGCAACGCGGCGTGGCTCTACCACTCAGACAATGTCACTCATTTAGCACCACCCAGGAGTCACGTGTAGGGTCTCAAGGGTAATCCTACGGACGCGAGTAACTTTAACCCCCCAAGTATGACGACCTCCGTAGCCGAGTGGCTTGCACGCCGGACTTTGGGCGGCTTTAACTCCTGAGGTCCCGGGTTCGATTCCCAGTCGGGTCAATGTCGAAAACGAACTTTTCGATATTGTGTCGGGTCTGGGTGGTTGTGGTACCATCGTCGTTTCTGATTTCCATGAAACGAGTGCTTTAGCTACTTACCTTGGGATCAGAACAATGTATGTGAAGTTGTCTCATATTTATTTATAATTATTTATTATTTATTGAAGTGTTATTTTTTGCATAGTCTTTAAATTTTCTATGTACAATAGACATTTTAAGTATCGATGTGTTAAATCAATACAAAATCGAATTTGAAAACAATATTACTATAGTATTTACGCTAGCGACAGCACCATAAATTATGTTTTGAAACAAAGTTAGATACCCAATACATAACTTCACTCCAATAATTAATGAATGTGTACCTATAGCAATACTATTTCCTTTAAGTTGGAGCAGATGCTGGTTCTCGTAAACCCTATTTTAATTGTAATTAAGCTTAAAGTTGTGTGTAGCATGTCTAGCTGTATTTGCACCGTCCCTCGTTATTGTGGTCCAATACCTTCAAGTAATTATTATAAATAAACGTGGAAACTTCTCGAACTTAGACCATTTACATATCTATCTATCAATAATTTCTAATATGTTCGTAATGATATGCTTCCACTTAGAAATATTCATTGCTATGCAGATGATATTATAGTTCAGTGCACGGTGGGTATAACGGTCACCCAGCGGCTGAGTAAGTCGATACTGAAGAGAAACGAGTAAATGTTGTCATTGAGCTCAATCGGGCATTGGACCTCATATCTAAATGGGGCTCCAATGCGGCACATCACTCGGCCTGCAGAGCAGTATTAACATGCTCGGTATGGAGATTAGCTGCGATCTGAACTAGAGGAATTATATCGAAGCCGTGATAAAAACAGCGTAGCGTAAACTCGGTGTCCTGAACAGGGTGCGGCAATTCTTCACGCCAGATCAGTTGTGCCTTTTGTACAAGACACAGGTGCGGTCTTGCGTGGAGTATTGCTCGCACCTCTGGGACGGTTCCGCAAAGTACCTTCTTGATGCCTTGGACAGATTGTAGCGGCGCGCTATACGCATTATTGGCAATGCAGAGGTCACTAATGCTCATGAACCCCTGCAATTGCGTAGAGATATAGCGTCACTCAGCGTCTTCTACCGCTTATACCATCGCGAGTGCTTTTTTGAAGAACTCTTTGACTTTATCCAACCCTTTCCCTTCCTCCACAGGAGTACGCGTGCTGCTTTCTGGAGTTACCGCTGTACTGTCTCGAACATCTATGGACAATCTAACACTACTTTTGTAACCACTAGGTTGGTAAGGGGTGTCAGTATAAACTTTAAAGTCGTGTGTAGTGGGGTGTACTGTCTCGAACATTCCATCGCGCGAAAAGAAATTTGGTGACTCGTTTCTTTGTCACACTTTCAATAGATGGAATAGTTTACCAGCACACGTTTTCCCTCCTTCCTATGACATGGGGTCCTTCAAACGGCACATTGTGGGCCGGCAGGGTGAGGATGACTGATGCTGCGTTGTTCTTACGCTGCACCGGTTTTCCTTGCGTCTAGACTCCGTTTCCACTTAACATCAGGTGGAGTGAAGTCATTTTCCGAGCTATGTATAAAAAAAATTCATCTATTTACTATATTGTGTTGTGATTGTTGTCCTTTAAATTTTGTGTTTTTATTTGTGATGGAAAGTGTCTTTTTATGATAGGGCATTTTCATTGTCATCCAATATGTTGTCGCTGTAAGGGAGAAAAGAAATGCCCTTGCTGAGTTTCTTGCCGGTTTTTCTCAGTACAAGGTCTCCCGCCCAGAGTAGACTTAAGATCCCATGGCATAACGTTCATAAGAGCTATTTGTAGCCTAAACTGAATAAATGATTTTTAATTTTTAATTTTATAATATCGACTTGTCACCGACTACAAAATACCAAGTATTTTATTGTTGAGATTAGGGGGACGATTTTTGTATATCACCAGTGATCTCGAAATGAACCATAATATGACATAAACAAATTAAAAGTAAGAAACCTTTTATAAAACAAGCTTTTATTTAAATGCGCTAAAAAGAAAAAAATAAACTTTTCTTTAATACTTTAACGTATCAACTTATAACGTCGTATAACGTCTTATAACTCGTGCCCCAGCAGTAGGGACATAAAAATGAGCTGGTGATGATGACGATGATGATGGTCATGATAGATGTGATACGATTACCTAGAGCTAGTTTTATTTGCATTCTCGCATGGAGAACAAATCTCGCACCAGACCCTCCGACCTCCGTACTTATGATAAAGCAAAAAAATCTTAAATTCATAGTAATATTTAATTATTGAGCGATACTAAAACATGCCTCGGAAACATGTCTCCGTTGCGTTCCGTACAAATTGCAACGGCAATGGCCAAGTTGCCAGTGGCCCGCAATTAGAACGAGTTAATGGCTTCCTATTCTGTCGTCATTTGTGCGTCAAAGCAAATCATAAGGACAGTTTCTTGTGAAAAGGAACTAGCATAATATACTGAGGTCGACTAAGTGTTTTACTTGTCTTGCATGAGAAAGATGCAAGTATAACATAGTTACGTTGATGGAAAAATACTTTTTTAATATGGAAAAAATACCTTACAGTCCATTGAAAGAGAGCTTAAAATAAAAACTTTAGTCTAATGGTGGAGACTGTTCGGAGCGAACACCGTAACGTAACATTCGCGGCGAGCTTGATACGTTATTGCAGACTAACCGATAACAGGGCGGAGCGAGCGGCGAGCGGGACATGTTACGTTACAACGATACGCTTCGGTTTTTTTCACTAGCTCATTTTATGTCCCCATCCTGGAGCATGAGCCTTCCCTATGGATGGACAGGACCAACGGTGAGTCTTCACCATTATAGTTACACAAAACTACTGACCGCCCGCGACTTCGTCTGCCTAAATAACCCCGTGGAATTTTGGATGATATCGTGTTATCTCTTGGCTACGTCGTTAAAGGGACCGGCTTACAAAATTCAAACTTTCTATAACGCTGAAATTTTGAACCTAGGTTCAGTGATTTTGGCTATGCGCTTTTGATTGATGTATCGTCAACATGTATGTTTGTAGATATAGATATATTTTAACAAGTACAATAAGACTTCCATCTATAAGAATAAAAATTAAAAATCTTTCGTTTCTTAATATCCATACAAATAAAATTTAAACACTGAAAAAAGACGACAACCTCAGGCGGGAATCGAACCACGCACCTTCCGCATTCCGGGCGGCTGCCTTAACCACTTGGCTACCGAGGTCTGGCTTTCACCCGTCGAAATTTTTCAGTGCTTGATGCTTATGTTTTTTAGTCAACATTGCTTCATCAATCTTAGAAGTTTTCACCTCTGAGATCCGAAAGAAATATTTTTACAAATATTTGAACATTCGGTTAAGATGAAGCTGCGTTATAGATAAGTGTTTTTTATATATTTTAGCGTTTTATTAACGCTTAAATATACTTAAGTAAAATTTAAACACTGAAAAAAGAATCATCAATCTTAGAAGTTTTGAAAACTTCTAAGATTGATGAAGCAATGTTGACTAAAAAACATAAGCATCAAGCACTGAAAAATTTCGACGGGTGAAAGCCAGACCTCGGTAGCCAAGTGGTTAAGGCAGCCGCCCGGAATGCGGAAGGTGCGTGGTTCGATTCCCGCCTGAGGTTGTCGTCTTTTTTCAGTGTTTAAATTTTACTTAAGTATATTTAAGCGTTAATAAAACGCTAAAATATATAAAAAACACTTATCTATAACGCAGCTTCATCTTAACCGAATGTTCAAATATTTGTAAAAATATTTCTTTCGGATCTCAGAGGTGAAAACTTCTAAGATTGATGAAGCAATGTTGACTAAAAAACATAAGCATCAAGCACTGAAAAATTTCGACGGGTGAAAGCCAGACCTCGGTAGCCAAGTGGTTAAGGCAGCCGCCCGGAATGCGGAAGGTGCGTGGTTCGATTCCCGCCTGAGGTTGTCGTCTTTTTTCAGTGTTTAAATTTTACTTAAGTATATTTAAGCGTTAATAAAACGCTAAAATATATAAAAAACACTTATCCATACAAATTGCAATTGCAAGACGTAAAAAGGATAAAAGACAGTTTATATAAATTCTCGTTTTCGTTAACGTGCTCGAATGACAAATAAAACTCGGAATAGGCAACCTAATGTAACTCTAAATTCTCTAACGATTATATGGAGCACTCTTCCGGTATAATTCTACTTGAGAAAAAGCCTTCTGTAAGTAATGATTAGTGCAGCACCACCCACGAGCAATTACCGCGGAATAATCTCGACCGAGACAAAGAGTGTTCCAAGAAGACACGTGTGCTCTATCGCCAGGGACAGGGGTCGCCAACGTGCGACTACAAATTTAGAATATTTTAAATTTATCAGCACGAGTACTTTTAAAATTTTTTAGGTATTCATTTAAAAAAAAATTGAGACAAAAAAATATATCTTTTCACAGACTATACAGTAACACTTTCTCACCACCCACAATCACCAACAGAAAAACACGTCAATGTAAGCTTCTTCGTATATCCGCTATATACAATCTTTATATATATCAATCTTCTGTACGTGTGTGTGTATGTCACTGAATTCCTTCTAAACGGCTGGACCGATTTGGATGAAATTTTTTGTGTGTGTTCAAGTGGATTTGAGAATGGTTTAGATTTACAATTGGGCCCGGTAGGCGGCGCTGCTATAGGGGTCCATCATGGGATACGGGTGTTCTTAATCGGACGATTTGATTGTTTTGTTGTCATGGAAACTGTCAAAGCGGTACAAAGTCCGGTCAGCTAGTATATTATATAATACCAACTTTTTTACTTTAGATTGTATATTGCTAAATCTCTTTTCCTCACATTTACATAATATATGATATTAAATATATGATACACAAATTTGACGGATATTTTTCGAGATATAAGGAAAGATTCATATATTCTTATCAACATCTCTTTTGCGATGTTTCAGTGATCAGCTTATATATTTAAAAAAAAGATCTATAGAAAAATATTGTTAATTTTCGAGCCCAATGTTGCGCACCCTTGATCTAGAAGGCTCTCAACTCGCTTGCCATCCTTAGACACCGCACGCGTGCCATTAACATGTAAATGAACATGCCCTGTCTGAGTTTCAGCAGGCGCACGCTCAACGGATAATCTATATTCCATTGATAATACGCTCTGCTGACTTCAGTTCTTTTAATATGGTGTTCTGGTATGAACACTTAAATTAATGACGTATATAAAATTTTGTTACACTTCCTACCGAGTATGTTTTTTTTTTAATTTAAGAGCTTTTTGAAATTGAAACGGAAATTATGTTAAAGAAAGCTTCATAAAAACCGTGTTCTGGTTAATGTAGTTAAAACTATCTTGAGGTCAGCCGTGCTTTGGAAAGCACGATAAGCAGTTAATGTCCGGTGATGCTGTAAAGGCCACATACGGCCAACAACATAGTCTCTCAAAAAAAAACCGTTGGTCCCGATTTTTGTCGTTAAATGGCAGTCGTTACATCCCACCAACCCTCATTAGGACACAACATGCCGGCACAATTGTGCCAGCATGTTGTGTCAATCTCCTCATGCGGGAAAGCTTGAGAAAAGTAGTAAGAGTTTTATATCCTAAAGGTTACGATTTAAGATATAATTTATTGTTGATGTGTAATATCTTTCCTCTCGCTTTCTTACTTTTCTTAATGGGACGGAAGTGTGTAACAGGAAGTCGGGGAAGCGCGCTAGCGCGCGCCATTTGATTGACAAATGAGCGCGCGGTGGTAGAGTTGGCCGTCGGATGGTACCAACCAATCGGGGAAGCGCGCGCCATTTGATTTGACGAATTAGCGCGCGGTGTTGCATTACTCTTAGTGTCAATTAAATAAAATACAATTTTCATTAAAAAGAGTTATTCTTTGTTATGAAAAATCATTTAAAATTATACCTGACCCATTTTTTCAGAATATAATGTTAAAATTGCTTATTACTATGGTGAGATGTCAAATGTTACACATCATATGCGACTACTGTAAGGCTCGCTCGTTTTTTTTTGTTATATGTGGTTTTGTGGAATAGTGTTTACCACCCCCTGTCGTTGACTCTGAGGTCCCGGCTGCGATTCCTAGTTGTATTAGATAGATCATCATCATCATCATCATCATCACCAGCTCATTTTATGTCCCCACTGCTAGGGCACGAGCCTTCCCTATGGATGGATAAGGAGAACGGACCATAAACCACCACGCGGGCTCAGTGCGGATTGGTAGTTGTTAACGACTGCTAATGCAGCCAGAACCACTGACTTTACGTGCCTTCTGAAGCACGGAAGAGCTCGAGATGATAAATTTTGGTCACCCATCCGATGACCGGCCATTGCGAAAGTTGCTTAACCTCAGCTGTCGCAGACCGGGTGCGTTAACCACTGCGCCATCGAGCTCCACTAGATACCACCATCTATCTTATGGTATCTAACTCTGTCGCTACAACAGCAATGTTAGTAGCATCTAAAGTTGTTTTGCGACAGATAAGTTAAGATAGTAAAATATTCCAAGGCAAGTCAGCTTTCACCGACTTCACCGGTCTTTATCACCAAATAATGAATTAGAATGGAAGAAGTTAATTTTCCATTATAATTACAATGCATTGCATAAATCTGCTCAAAGACAACTATTCTTTAACATACTCGTACAAGAAATCTCTATATCTAATAACATCTATCTCATACTGTATCACAAACAAACAGTCCAATACAAAACAAATAATTGTCAGCGTCGCGTATTCCCGCACCAGCGAAATGTCGAATGTCCCCTTTCGCATTCACCTGTGCTCAAGATCCACAATCTCCTATCTGACCCTTTCGCCCGCCCTAAAATTTTACAAGCACACATTTTTTTCCATAACATTTCCCGTGCAAAAACAGAGAAAGTGGCATGAAATAAGATATGGCTACGTTCAAATATGTTTGCTGCTAATAATTCACTTTTATTGTATCTTACACGCTCTCTGCCGTATTTATTGCTCACCTACCTACGTATTGTGGGTGATATGTCTGTATAAAATATAATGTAACAGGGTGCAGTTAATAGGTAATATTTTCGTTAGACCAGCATACCCAAAGCTCGTTTGCTGGGACGAAATTATTACGGTGCGCGATGCACAGTGTGTTACACACAACATTGTTGTAACACCGGTTTGACGTAGCGTTGTTAAATTAACTTGTTACACTTATTATGGAATATATGAGTACATAAATTGACTGTGTGATACGAAGTAGGTACGTAGAACAGTAATAAAAATGTTACTTTAAAATGTATGTTTGTCGTTTTACTTAACGAAGTTTTTTCGTTATTATTTTTGATGTGTAACATCTTTCCGCTCGCATATACAATTTGTGGGAGTGATTTCGTAGAAATGCGACGGAAGTACCGTAACATCTAGAAATGTCACAGAAGTAGCGTAACAGCTCATATATAATACATATCATCATAAATATATATCACTAGCTGTCCCGGCAGACCTTGTTCTGCCCTATTTCTCTAAAACAAAGTTAAATTGTTTTTTTTTATGTTAATAGCTGCCCCAACAATTATTTTCATTAATGACGCGCAATCTCTAATCAACTTGAAGGCATACCAAAGATAATCCTAACGCGCCTTTGTTTTGTTTTGATTGACGTCAAATGTTTGACAGCTGGGGACAGAGTAGTTTGTATGGGAAAAGAAAGTTGTTGTTTTTACTATTTCCCTCTTGTTTTTTACGTTTTTCTCTCCATAAAAACCTTCCTCAGACTTCATCAAACACAACAAAAAAAAATCAGCCAAATCGGTCAAGCCGTTTTCATGTTATGTCGTGACAACGGAAAACGGGTTTCATTTTTATATATATATATATGATGATATGATCATTTGTATGAAGCTTGCTTTCTGCAGTCTCCTTATTACGATTAGTGGGAGTGATTTCGTAAAAAAAAATAACAGTATCGTAACAGTAACAGTGAGACTGAAGTAAGCCAGCGCATGAAATATATAATTATATATATCTCAGTCAGTAGTTCGTTTGCGAGTATGCTAGCGAAATGAATAAAGAGAAAAAAAAGAAAAAAATAAAAAAAGGAAAAATAAAAGAGAAAAAAATTAACACCATTGTTATTTTGTATATTCTATTTTCTATTGTAGTATTGATTTCAAAAGGTGAGATTTCAAATGTTACACATCATATGCGACTACTGTAAGGCTCGTTAATTTTTTTTGTATTATTGCTTACGACGGGTAAGGACTTAACGCTCATCTCAGCTGGTGTTTAGTGGTGATAAGGCTAGAGTGCACCCCACCCGGCATCCTCAACCACTGGGGCATTGGCTATCTTATCTCTAGCTACTGGAACAGAACAATGCTACAAACATTGAGATATTATGAAAAGCCAATTTAAACTTTCGCATACAATTTTATACAATATTTTTTTTAAAAACAATGTGGTGGCCCTCCCACCAAGAGGTTACCCGATACACACCGGCCCAGTCACAGTCTGATCATAAAAGTATAAAAGTATTTGTGTGATACTTAGGTATACTACTAGTAAGGAGTTTACGTAAAACCTTGTTGAACACTTTATTTAATAATTTTTTAAAGAATATTATAGACATAATAATATGTTAGAACTGTATATTGGTCCTAGGCACTAACCATTAAGTTTAAGTTACGGTACAATATTAATACAGTTCTTGTTATTTGGTATGGTATTTTAAAAATATTAAATTAAGCTTTTTTAAACACAATGCATAATTAAAGAACAATATTGTATAACCTTTGCTTTATTTAGGACATGGACTAATAATATATATTAGTTCATGCCAAGGAAAATAACTTTCTGAAGTACAA
The DNA here is from genome assembly GCA_949315975.1 of Eudonia truncicolella. Taxonomy (NCBI): domain Eukaryota; kingdom Metazoa; phylum Arthropoda; class Insecta; order Lepidoptera; family Crambidae; genus Eudonia; species Eudonia truncicolella. The sequence continues at coordinate 6,659,324 of OX438831.1, read as the reverse complement.
ATATGAACAAATATGTCCTGGAAAAAGTCCAAAAAAATATTATATAGTACGAGCATATATAAACAACTCACTGTCACCTTAAGTGCAACAATCATACGAATACAGTAAAGTACCACAAAGTTCCTGCGCATGCTCCAAAGTCTGTTAATTGGATTCCACAAGAGTTAACAAATATTTCGCCGTCAATGGATATCAAATTTTTAATCAGTTCTATCAAAGTATCCGACCAATGAGAGCGAAGAAAAATCTACGAGCACTTTTTACTGGAGACTCTTAATTACCTAAGTAAGCTTCTTTTGTTTTTTATTTGTCTCTGTCCTTATAAAAATCTATACCGCTCGCAACAAAGGGACAAAATATAGCTGTCGCATAGAACAGACTCTCGCCATAATGCATCTTGCTATACTTAATGCTATTTGCATTAAAAATAAAAAGTGTAGTTTCCTCTATAAAACTGTTTACAGAAACTTCAGCAGGGCTATTGTTTGCTTTAATACTTGGGCACTGGGCGGTGCATAACATGCTCGCTAGCTTGTCATGTTATTTAAGATATTTTTTGCGACGGAGTATATAAAGTAGAATTACATAATTTAATTATAGTACATTTTACCTCTCATATCCAATAACATATTTGTCAGAAGTTCCATGTACGTTACATGTTAAACCATACCCCATCAATTGTAGTGATGATTTGCCCAGCAGTGGGACAGTTGTAGGCTATTTACTTTACTTTTAGTTATATACTTACAACTACATTGTTCACGTGCAATAGCTCAAGGGCTTAGCTAACGTGCAAAATGGTCATATGTCACAATTATATTTTACGCTAATCTCCGAAAATATCACATAAGACCAGACTTATTATAGTATCTGTACTAATATTTGTACAAAAAATCAAGGTGATCGGTCTTAACGAAGAACGAACAGACACACATTAGAATAAGATAGGATTACTAATACAATCACAAAAACCACACAGCGACAAAAAGTTTAAATACTGATTGTAGACTTCATTCTTTCTGCCCGATCCTCTAAATGCCACTACACATTTACGGAATACACTAAACATGCACACTAGTTTAGGCCCGAGACACCGTACTCGTAGAACAAGGGTACGAAGAACCGGTTCACACGCGCTCTACACCAGGTACGGACATGTACCTGGGCGCTTCTCTCCTCCACCACGGCCCGGTCAACCCGAGCCGAGGCCTTTAGAGGCGCCCTCAGGTTATTCCGCTCTCCGATCTCCGATCTTCCGATCTCTCTAGAATCTGGTAGGGTACGGGGACGCGCACTAGTGCGCGATGCCGTTCCCTATAGAAAATCTCTGAAGGTGATTCGTTTCACACGGCTTAAGGGACCCTTTGCGTTCTTCGCCGCCCCCAAACAAGCCCGGTGAAGCTGAAAATGCCGTCCGAGGCAATCAGCAATCTCTTTCCAAAAAAAAAACTTTCTTTCTGTGACAAAGTACAGGTTTTACAAAAGATTTTAATGAAATGTGAAGTCAAAACAGTTTATAAAAAAATAATCAAATTGACGACCCCCGTAGCCGAGTGGCTTGCACGCTGGACTTTGAGTGGCGCTAACTCCTGAGGTCCCGGGTTCGATTCCCGGTCGGGTCAATGTCGAAAACGAACTTTTCGATATTGTGTCGGGTCTGGGTGGTTGTGGTCGTTGTTTCTGATTTCCATGAAACGAGTGCTTTAGCTACTTACCTTGGGATCATAACAATGTATGTGAAGTTGTCTCATATTTATTTATTTATAATCAAAAACTTCCATTACTTCTTTTCAACTGGATTCGCAATTGCAATCAATCTTTTCGGTTTAGTAGACTTAATTCACCTGGCTGATATCACCTGGGTGCAATAAGTCTACCAAATAGTATACTGTATGTACACACGCCTGCACATCAACCTACCACAAACTGTCAAATTTCTTCAATAGACTTTGAACTTTATGCCCTAAGTATATGGTTGAAAATGTATTGAAGAAATTTTACACTTTTGTATAGGTTGATGTGCAGGCGTCTGTACCTACTGCTGGCCTTCGTAAATTATAATGATAGTGTATTGACAATGTCATTGTCAATTGGATTTGTTATAATTATTTTTTTCATTGTTTGAGTTTAAAGTTTAATAAACTAAACTTTAATGTAACAAAATTTTATATTTAGTAACATTGTAGTTATATTACCTTAGTAACACTAACACTTAACTTTTTTATACGTAAGATAATAAGTTGTACGTGATGTACACACGCCCGCACATCAACCTACCACAAACTGGCAAATTTCTTCAATAGATTTTGAACTTTATGTTTAAGGCTTAATGAAGAAATTTGTCAGTTTTGGGTAGGTTGACGTGTGTATATGTAGGTACACCATATCCTAAGTGGTATTTCATCATCATCACTAGCCTATGCCTCCACTGCTGGGGCACAGGCAATAAAGTGAAGGTCGGAAAACATTTGTCTAGTGATCACTGACTAAAAAAACGGGTGCAAGCGATGTTCGTTCTTATCACTCTAACATTTCTCAAAATAACGTTTTTTAATGAAACAGCAAAGTTAGTGAACGAAAATATGGAAAAATACAACCAAATTTCAAATGTCAATGAGGTCGAAAATAGCTTGTACTTGTTTTTTTAAACTACAGATCGCTAGAAAATGTTTACTTACCTTCACGGCATTCATTTGTTTTCCCAACATACATTTGTTTTTCCAAAATTCACATACATCGTATTTTTATTAAAATTGAAAAAAAAATGTATTACTTGAACTTAGTGGAATAGGTGAATTAAGTCTACTAAAGGTTAACATTTTCCTTCAATAGACATAATTCACCCACATGCAGGTGGTTTAAACTTACTAAACCATCTTTTCGTAGCTAAAACATAGTACTCTCTCCCGTAAAAAAGGCATGTCCCAATTTTCAAGTCGGTTAAAAGTGTTTAAACAAAGTTGTAAAATTAATGTCGGCTCAGTTGCGTCTTCCCTCCACTCACCCCACCTGCAAATCACATAATACGTAACATAAAAGTGCCTCTCCTATTTTTTTACAATCGTTGCCATTTACGATGTCTGAAATCGATACGCAGCGTAGTGGACACTACATTCATTTCGGGTACCTTACCACTTTATCTTTGCAGCTGAAATGACTCTTAAACCCGCCACCTTAAATCCATTTTGATTTGCTCTGGATATTCCTCATCTGTGTCCTTACACAATCTTACTTCTGCAGGTATTGACAACCCTACCCATCATGCAATAAGGTGAGTTTTGCTTCGATTTTGGGTGGTTGTGTTTTTAACATGTGGCGCATTCTGGGTGATCGGTCGGAAGGGGCATGTGCGTCTGACAGTAGGTCGATTAGCGTATACGGAACACGGGTAGGTACATAAATACTAGTTTCGTGGAGTAACTGACATATTTAGTTGAACATCTTATGCTTATGGCTGGAAGCCGTTTGCAACTGTGTTGGTAATTCATAGCAATTTAAGAAGTGACATACCTATGTTTAATGGCCTGGTGACATAACGAGATAGTTTCGATTATTTTTATAAAAACATCAATAAGGGAATTGTGTGTGTATCTGCCCCGTGCCAATTTAGTCAACACTATTTACTTACTTTATGTAACACAGTTGGGTTTTATTCAATGGAGATTATTGTGAAGACACGTCTTATGAGGGTCAATTTCAATTCAATTTAATTCATTTATTCCTGAACAAAATCATTTGTATTGTATGTATCACTGTTGGAAATTTAAAAAAAAAATTGGGAAGCTTCTTTATTATCGCTTTAATTTAGATAAAGGTGTTTTTTCACACTTTGGTTGGCAATATAAAACTACATAACTACACGTCGTAAAAAATCGGAACGACGTTATTACAGATTGTTATTTAGTTAAATAGATGGAGTAAAAGAAAAAGCATCTTGGGTTTCTTGCCAGCTCTTCTCGGTCGGAGACTCTCCCAAAATGAATACTGGTTGTGGTACCGACTAGTTCAGTATAAACGAAATTTTAGTTTTTTTTAAATTATTATTTGGATTTTTTTAGGTTTGACGTCATAACTGCCTGTGAAGGCTTATATTAAATACTAGCGGCCCGTCTCGGCTTCGCACGGGTGCATATTTTCTTTTTTAATATAGCCGCTGTTACTCAGCGTTAATGTAGCATTCTAATGGTGAAAGATTTTTTTAAATCGGTCCAGTAGTTTTTGAGTTTATTCGTTACAAACTAAAATACAAAGATACAAAGCTTTCCTCTTTATACTATTAGTATAGAAATTATTTTAATTTGACTTTGACGTTGACTTTCAGCTACATTAGACACGCTTATACTTCCTTTATACCTGACACTACAACCTTTCCTTGAACAACCTACCTGTTGAGCATATAATCTTAAAGCAACCGTTTTACGTACGCCATGTTGCCGGAGGGTTTACGCTCCATAACGGCTCGGCCGTCGTCGGCGCGCAATTAAAACAGTTGCCGAACGGCTAGATTGTTGCAACCCTCTCTGTTGAAGTGTTACACTGTAGCTAAGTGGTTGTCGACATCTTACCTAATTGTTTTTAAGTAACGATAATTACATTTTATATGATAAAGATTCACCTGGTGACGAACGAGGAGTTCGATGGCGAAATGGTTAAGATTAAAGAATAAGTGCTGAGGTTAAGCAACTTTCGCAAAAGCCGGTCATCAGACAGGTGACTAAAAATTTATACTCTAAAATTGATGTTTTGCATTTGTCCAAAACTAGTTTACTACTATTCTAAAAAAATATCTAAAACTGATAAGCTGTAATCAAAAGTTCTTTATATTCTATTAATTTTTTTAATTTTTTAATATTACTTATTATTACTTATTTTAAAGTTTAAAATAAGTAATAGTTTTTTTTGTTTTTTTTGTCCTACATATTATCATATTTTACTATCATATTACTAATATTATTATTTATCAATTCAATGATTTTTATCATACTGCCCATCCAAACCAAACATTTAAAACCTTTCTTTTTTGCAAACTATGTAAAATTCATTATATCATAATATTACTTTTTGTTACTTCGCGTCGTGAATATTTACTCTGTTATTGGCTAAGTGTTATATATAAGTTTAATAAGCATTATTGTTACAATAAGGCTGTTGAGTTTCCTAATAAAATAAAATAAAAAAATAAAAATCTAGAGCTCCTCCGTGCTTCGGAAGGCACGTAAAACCGTTTGCCCCGATGCATTCGCAGTCGCAACCACCAATCTGGACTGGGCCGGCGTGGTGGTTTGTGGCCCGTTCTCCCTATCCATCCATAGGGAAGGCTCGTGCCCCAGCAGTGGGGACATAAAATGAGATGGTGGTAAAGACTTTTTTTTTACAATAATAAATTAATTAAAATAAAATTGTCTTTTTTAGTTATTTAACTAGTTTTTATTTGAACAATTTAACGTATCATAAAGGCTCAGCCGGTAGCGCGCAATGAAAACCCGTGTCGGATGCGTAGATTGTTGCAAACGCTTCTATTGAAGTCTTACATTGTGGCTAAGTGGTTGGCTGTTACCTTTATATTGCTTTCTCTTGGTAAAGGTGAACAATGGATACCTGAGACATTTTACTGTCATCTTTTTAAACACTATCTTGTTGCATTGGTTACCAATTGCGCCATTCCACAAAAAGAAATAGATATAGAAAAAACTTTATTTGGTACAATACATCACACATATAAATTAAAACACAGGAACATCACTAATGCATACACCATTTTCTGGTGTTAGTGTACTCGTATAGGGACCATACTCTTACCCTCTTGTCCTCCAAAAGCTGATATGAAACTGATGCTGCTTAAAGAGTTAATAATGTAAAGAACCTAAGTAAAGAAAACATAAAATATTGTTTTATATAAATTGTACCGAGAATCTAGCACCGGAAAAACCGGAAGAGGCTCATTGACTGTAGTAGGAGTGTATGAAATCCAAATCAAAAAAAAAAGCTGGTAGCCTGTCGTAATAAGATGTATAACGGACTTCTTGGCGGGAAACTGAAGAGTCAAGTCTGCGGTTTTGTTTTTTTTTTCTAAAATTTGTGTTATGTCGAATATTAATGTGAAATAATGGTGGATTATTAAATTATTAATTAATTATTATTATGTGTTCGTGAGTGTTGCCAAATGAAACAAAACAGTGCAACGTCATTTTTCAAATTCTCTCAAGAAGTCCGCCCGAGGACTTAGTAAAGCCCCACATCTTTACTGAGATACTCGAGGGGTTGGGGGTCTATCATTTCTCACTTCTCATTTCTATTATCATTCATCAGCATCATACAGGAAGGAAATATTGTTTATTTATGTATTACTTGTAAGAAAAAATATTTTGACACTGGCTAAATGTGCTAATCGCACGAAGCCATCAACTGAAGGAAAAAAAAACAGATGTAGAACACGGGATTCTCAAGTAAACTTTCTTGTAAGCAGATAATTGACGACTTGTTCCATTGCTTGCTACTCAACAGCCTGGGGGCGTAATGTGTTTCTTCTCAAATGAAGGGGTTTTTTTAATAATCACACACTTTTTTCAGAAGTTAACATCTTTGTTTTCTAGTATTATAACTTTTTTTTATGGATCTCGCTGATATGGTACATTGAGCCTATCACGATTATGAAAGTTAATTAACTTTATTTATACTTTTGCAACGTATATATTACATGGCGGACTTAATGCCTGAGGCATTATCTACCAGTCAACCATAGGGTGGTACAGAGATTACATTGGTAGGTGCAAATAAGTGCGTCATCGCACTAAGTGGATATTACTATATATATATAATAATTTCTAATGTAGATATATAATACATGCATAAATATTAAATATACATACACATATATGTGTATTGTAAATACGTAAACTACAATAAATAAACATACATAAAATACGTAATTCTAATAGGAAGTTATGGAGATGATTCTGCCATGATTCTATTAAACAAGAGCTCGCGGACTTTCTTTTTAAAAGCGTCACTACTCGTAGCCATCCTGATTTCCAGAGGCGACTTTCACAACGCCGAGCCATCGGATGGACGGATAAAAATTTGGAGCTCCCGGTTGCTACTGTTCGTGATCCCGAGCCATACCCGTGGTTAGAGAAGGGATGGAATTAGGCTTTCTAGTGGGTAGGCCTCCCCTACCCCCGTCAAGTCAACCAGTTGTTAACAACTGGTTGCTTTGCATTAATTAATTTGATTATTTGTACAATTGCAACGCGACTGCTCTAGTTTCGGTTAATAAATTGGTATTACGGACACAAATCGGTTAACGTATGTAAACTATTACATACATTTTAATCGCAAATGCACTATGCTAATAATAATATAGCTTATAATCTCGCTTTGCATGCCATCTCTCTCGGTTGGTAGCCAATTCCAAACCAGTTCCTTCCAGGACTCTATCTATATCGTCTCTCCATCGAGCCGGTTACCGTCCTACGTTTCTACGTCCAGTTCATGGTCGCCATGTTAGGACCTTACGCGCTTTGTTACGTCGGTTAGTCTTGGCCTGCGGATTTCGGCATTTCTTATTCCCGAAGTGAGATCCCTAGCATAGGCAAATTTGTATTAATAATAACTTAATAGACTAGTCAAACATTCACACTTGACTTTATGTCTAATAGTTGATTCTAATTGTGAATCTGAAGAGCAATAGAGTTATTTCAGTATCCAATCTCAATAAAACGCCTTTGGCCTTTTTGGCATTACCTGTAAATCTGCACGGTCCCCATATACTCCACTTTTGTATTCAGCTTTCGAACGAAGTATTGTGATTATGCCCGTACATTGCTGTTTACCTGAATCCCTCAAAGTCATTCATTTTTGGTGCTTATTATGTGAATTGAATTTAGGAGAGCGAAAGTAAATAATGAGAAACATATTATTTACTAGATCTCTACATCTCTCTACATAAAAAGTACCCTATGTCCTAGTCCGGGGCATGGTCTGTCTATGTGCTAAGTTTGCATAAAAATCCGTTAAGCCATTTTCACGTGATGCGCGGTCAAATAAACAGACAAACAGATAAACAGACAAACAGACAAAATTTCTAACAACTGTTGGAACGTGTTCTGTTATCGATTCTAAGTATCGCCAGACAACTTTTTTTCGAATATCTTCCAAGTACAGAATTTCGACCCTCTGTAGCTTTATTATATGTATAGATTGTTAAAAGTAAGGCTGTTAATACATCAGTAGCTGAGTGGCTAAGCGCTCGGTCTGATATCCAGAGGTCCTTAGTTCAATTCCAAGGCCAGGCAAAGTGTTCCGGATTTTTCGATACATAGCCCGGGTGAATGATCACCAACCCGCATTAGGCAATAATATTTTGACTGTAAGTATTCAAACCTTGCTAAAATTACTTTAAAAACCGGACAAGTTTGAGTCGGACTCGCCCACCGAGGGTTCCGTACAAATTTATGGGTACATATTATATAGTTCAGAAATCGAGTCGAACTTTTTCCGACTGTTAGGTACAATAGGTACTACATACACCAAAGTTATTAGATACCTATACATATAAAAGAGGGAAAAGGTATTTCCTTATTTCATTCTTCGTCATAAATCAAAAACTATACATCATAAAAATAATTAAATGTGTGCAAATGAAGCCCTTTCATACGATACCTCACATGACACGGTTGACTTACTTCAAAATTTGGACCCTCGTTCCTTGCATAAAGATCCTGTTTTTTGTGATTTAATTAAATACGTATAGTTTTCAGACTTTTCCCTGTACTTGTAGTACCTCTATGACGATATTACTTGCCAAACTTCATAGTTCTAGGTCAACGGCAAGTACCCTATGAATTTTGATTCCCTTGAGAGTGTCGAAATATACGTTTTTCCCGACATAAACGTATATATTTTTTCGTTAACTTAGAAGTTTGATTTTTTACAGCTTCAAGGGACCGATGGTTTTAATGTCAACTCGATACCTCCACGCGTTCCCGAGATAAAGGGTCTTAGACAGACAGACAGACAGACGGACAACAATGTGGTCCTGTAAGGGTTACGTTTTTTCCTTTTGAGGTACGGAACCCTAAAAACAATACTTAAATAAATTAAAGTGTCTGTAACCGAACAGATGGTCGGATTAAATGCAACAAATCGTGGTTTACCCCATAGCTTCGTTTAACTCGTACCTAACACAAGCATATTAGCGTTCTGTATTGGTTGACAGAACTAATATGTTTAATAAAAGTTATCTAAAAATGGAAATGCTGGTCTTACATTAGTAATTTTCTCTTTATTTTACTAAAATCAATCAATCAATCAATCAACTATCAATAACATTTTAGTAGTGGGTCGGTAGATTTTGACATAACTTTTAAAATTGTCGAATTTCAGGCCACATATTCACACGATTGGTAGACGTTTTAAAATAGCAGAATCGAACCCCGTCCCAAACGTCGAGTTTCATTTACTAGTTATAACACTAAGTAATGGAAGAAAACACAATAAGTTTTGATAGCTGAAGATATCGTTTCCAACGACGATCTCCCGACCTCGGGATATCTATTTGTATGATATATCAGTGTTATAGCTGACAATTTGTCAAGGATTGCTCACGTGGCCGGCTATAATGAAGGTGACGGATCGTCTGCTAATTAAATACACGTACATGCATAGACCATATTTGGTCTGTGCGTACATGTTATTGATTATGTCGATAAGGGAACGTATTGTATTGTATGTAATTGTAACATTCAGTTTCATGTATGTGTTATGCGTCCTGGCTAAAATTTGCCAGGATTTCGCCTTTGCAAAAGAAAATTAAACATTTTGAACTCGACATTTATGTATGTAAAAAAAAATTAACTTAATGCCATTGTTGGATGCGAAAACAGCAATATTATACATTTGTTTAAAAACATTTTTTAATAACATTTCTTGAACTTTTCATTTTTTGTTAATTTTCAAAAATTATCATACACAAAATAATTAACTTTAATAAACTTTGATCGCCTGATCTTGTTAAATATATTTTATATAAGAAAGGCTCCACAGAGCCAAAAACTTTTAGGTTTATTATTTAAACTTTTATGTCGTCATTTATGAAAACGGAGATTGGAAAAAAATTTGCAAATTAACAATTGCATAACTTTTTGAAAAACTAATTTAAAAAAAAATCCAACGGGTATATATTCTTTCAAGTATCTGGATGATACCAACATTTATTCAAATTTTTTCACATTCACATTCAAATTCACTATAAAAAAATATTTTATGTGGCACGCCTTTAGCGGCAGTGCACCCATGCCGTAATGGCTGCGCGGAGCCTTATTTTCAGCGTCAAATTAAAATTATTATTAATAGAGGTAGAGTTCCGGAAGCCAAAACTATTTTTTGAAAATTTCCTCTTCTTTAAGGCTCTTTATTCAAAATATCGTAAAGATTAATAGTTTTTGAGCTATTAAGAAAAAACTAAACACCTTATTTTTTTAACTTATTTTGTTAATAACAATTGCAATTTTTACGTGCAGTAAAATCCTCACCCTGCATTTTTCTAGAGATCATTCCGAATCCAATGAGCTATTGTTCAAAATTTTTGGGAGCTTTATCTCTATTTTTCACGTTTTTCAACTTGTTAACCGGACTATAAAACCTGTATTGTGAATGTAAAATAACAATTTGAAAACCACTCTTTCTCAATTTCTTAGAATTTCTTTATAACAAAGATCAAATTTCCAGGAAAGGCTGCACATAGAATTCTGAATAACAACATTGTCCAGGATCACTCCTGCAGGATCAATCTTCACAGATTCTCTGACATGAAACAAGTAGAAATTAAAATATTACCCAATCTAAGTTCCGTACTACCCCCCCATATTGTCGTGAACGAGGCGCATTAGGCGACTGGTGCCGAAATACATTGTGACAATGCGTTTATCCCTGATTATGCGGTAGGCGGCTTGGCTCCACCGCAACTGCTACCTTAACAGCTCGATTATAAGGAAGATTTTGTTTTGAATTACCTCGCCAAGTTAAAGCGTTACACTAGCAGTGGCAATCTGACTATTTGTAGCAAGAGATAACAGCATACGAGCCGGTAGTGGGACCTGTTGATGATAAGCGCCGTCGTCGATAAGGCCCAACTGATGGACTGCCGCTCAGAATTTTGGCGAATGCATATATTCATGAGTTGATTAAATAGTTCACGCTTCGGAGTTACCTGCGAATAACACATACGAATGAGTGGCCCGCGCCTAAACTTTAGGGCCCGCTGTTTGTTTTTGATTGCGCAATATGGAAGCTGAGACTGCAATTAGTTGTATGACTATGTAGTAGGTATGAGCAATGATATTACGAGTATAAAGTAAAGTAAATAGCCTGTATACTGTCCCACTGCTGGGCAAATCCTCCTCCTCCTCCCATCATTGATATCAAGTCATCACTACAATTGATAGGTATTGGCTTTATCACCAAGCTTACCAAAATGCGGGTTGGTGATCACAGCCCGGGGATAAGGATGAGGAACCCGGGGACTTTCGGTTATCGGGCCGAGCGCTTTACCACTCGGCCACCGAGGCGAGTATAAAGGTATTTTTCAAAATACTTCATATGGGTCAAGTTCACGAAATCGACAGTCACAACATCGACCGTCGCTGTATCGAAAACGTTCCATCGACGGGTCACAGTACCGAGGGTACACTATATCGATGGTACACTATATCGATGGTACGCTACATCGACAATACACCATATCAATGGTACGCTGCATCGACAGTACGCCATATCGAAATAACGCTGCACCAACAGGTACACCATATCGCTGCTTCGACAGTCCGACTCATGTCCAGAAGGTAGAGGAGATTTTGGCCCGAACCGAAACAAAATATTGTTGCCAAATAGATAATACCAATATTTTATGCCTCGGGTTTCAATTTGGTAAATTGTGCTTCCTGTTGTGTAATAAAAAAAAATAACCTCGAAATTCAAGACAATCGCTACGCTGCGCTTCGCGATTATCATAAATTTCTAACCTATCACGTGACCTACAGGAGTAGGGCAGCTAGTAAGTATCCTCAATCATTTGAATAATAGTGTAAAAATTGTTGGTATCAATGTTACTGTTTCAGTAAAACAATATTTGGTGAGCATTAACCCATTTTGGCAAGCAAAAAGAAAATATATACAAAACGTACAATTATTCTGATGTACACACATATACACATATTAGGGTATAAAAATTATTTTAGTGAGCACTTAAAATGTACCCTAAAGTAAATAGCCTATAATTATACTGTCCCACTACTGGGCAAAGGCTTCCATAATTGTTATCAATTTATCATAATTGCTACAACTAATAGGTATGGTGGTTTAAATATCGCAATAATATTGCTATTAATTTGTTTTTGTATATTGTTATATACTATGCGTCAACGTCATCATCAGCCGATAAATAGTGCCAATCAGTGCCACATTACGGCAACAAACAAGACAAACAGGATCAACGGTGCAACATTCCTTCCGAAACACGAAGAAATTTGGTCACCAATCCGGTGATCCGTCATTGTAAAGGTTGCTTAACTTTTATGATCGCTATTCAACACGTTCCGTTGCGCTGTATACTCGTACCCAACGATATGATATAAGTGTAAAAGGCCTCGAAGTATCCTTTTGACCTCAGCTGCTCTCGAAGAATGAGACAGACAACTGAGTCAGTTGACAGTTCCGGTTACAAAATCCATTCTTTAGAAAAATGCAAAATAAACACTAGTTGTCGTGTTCATTCTATCCCTTTAACCCAATTTATCCTAAACCCTATCCCTTTTAAGTACCTACATCATTTGACAATTATTAAAATAATATTAGTTGACATTTAAAAAAGCGTATCTGTGAGACTTCTTGGCGGGAAAGTGAAGAGTCATGTCTATAGTTGTAAAAAACCCGTTAGCTACCATTACTTAACCAAATTTATGATTAGCTACAGATAAAATGCGGTTATTAACGGTCAATTATCCGACTGCGACAAAGAAAAAGGGTAAACAATTTGTGTTTTTTTTTTTAGAGAGAGATTGTTGATTGCCTCAGACGGCATTTTCAACTTCACCGGGCTTGTTTGGGGGCGGCGAGGAACGTAAAGGGTCCCTTAAGCCGTGTGAAACGAATCACCTTCGGAGGTTTTCTAGAGGAAACGGCATCGCGCTCTCGACTAGTGCGCGTACTAGATTCTCCGAAGGTTTCGTATCGGATCGACTTTTTATTGTGTAGTCAGTCCTAGGTGAAGTGAAACCCCTCCCCCCCCCCCCCCGAAACCTGTTGTTTTTTTGAGGTTATGTGTCGTAACAAATGAGGTTTTTGAGCACTACACACCACAATCTTATGCCGCTCCCCTCTTCCGTGACTGCGCTCCCTCCTTCCGTGACTGGCCCTCGCTAAACTGCGCTTCGCTCGGGAAAAAAACTTAACTTAACCTAACCAACAGTAAAGATTTCTGTACTAAGTTTGGAATAATAATAAAATAATAAAAATAAGGGTTAAAACAACCTAACACTGTAACGGAAAATAACGTTCCGTTACACGTAACTTTAAACACGTGTAAAAAAACACGCATCTCCGCGGGGTGGAAGGGTGTCGATTGAAAGGGGGTAACCAACCCCTATCGATTAAAGCCAAAATCACTTAACTATTCATGCCGCACGATACTAAAGCCAACCCTAGCGCGGAGCTCTTATTGGCGAACTAAACATCCCGCGTAGTAGTGGTAGTGTTTGGGAACAGTGCAACTCGCAATACCCATTTCAAGCCGCTAGCAGCATCTAGCGGTGGTATTTAAGCGTAACAAGCATAAAATGCGGTTAAATAACCGTTATAAATAAAGAAAAATGCATTTTTAACCGCTTGGTTAAAATCGTTAATAACCGGCTTCGCATCTATAGTTATGTCTGCGGTTTCGTTTTATTTTCTAAAACTTGTATTATGTCGAATATTAATGTAAAATAATAATAATATAATAATAAATAGATTATCAACTGTTAAATGTTCGTGAGTGAGCGTGAGTTATGGATAATGAAACAAAACAGTGCAACGTCACTTTTAAAATTCTCTCAAGAAGTCCGCGTGAGAACTTGTACAGCCATTTCTATTATCATTCATCATCATCATACAGGAAGGAAATATTGTTTATTTATTACTTGTAAGAAAAATTACTTTGACACTGGCTAAAATGTGCTAATCGCACGAAGCCATCAACTAAAGGAAAAAAAGTATATAATTATGAGCTGCCGAGTTGGTTTAATGCCGATGACGCCGCGCTCGAAATTCGAACAAAACATTTCGAACCATCGCTTGCGGTTGTTTTGTATGGGTCTAGTTCACGAAATCGACAGTCACAACATCGACGGTCGCTGTATTGAAAACGACAACAAAAGCAACACAACCACACTACAACAAACGTTATGAAATAAAAAAATACACAGTAAAATTTCTAATTATTTATATGTAATACATAATTTACTATGAATTATGCTTATTTATTTAAAGCTAGTAGGAAGTGTACAAATATATAATAATAGTATTAACAATAATACAATAACCTAAAGTAACTAAAACTATTACGAAACTAAAATAATTGGCGACAAAAAATTCCTCCGCGTCGCTGTCGACTGGTAATGTACCCAAGAGACTGGCGGCATTGCCACGTTGCATGGCAAATAAATTATGCTTTGGATATACCTATAGTACAAACCAAATTGTATTTTATGAAGTTGCTTAATTCGAAGAGCATTTCATATTTTAACTGACCATCTTAAATCAAATAATAGATACCTATTATTTTCTGAAGATTTCATTTATTTCTTAGCGCTATGCCGATAAATCATAATAGTACATTACTGCGATCAGTATTTACCGATAAATCAAGTCGGTACCCTTTTTTGTACCGAAACCGACCCACAAGAATTTATTTAGAAAATTCATGACTAAACGGTTTCTAAGAAAATGAATTGCGACTGCTCTTCACGATTCTACGAGTATATGAGAGTTGGTATTTTTAATTAATTCTTATTGGAAATGGGACTAGAGACTTCTCAATAGAATACAGTTTTCTAGAATTTCTCTGTGGTTCGGGAGGTGTTAAGATGAATTATAAACAAAATAAAGAAACTAACTGAGTAAATATAACCTAGGCATACCTTTTTTTTAAACTCTTTGTTTTTGATGTTAATTTGTTTGAATTTTGATATTGTTTTAACTATAGCAGTTTATTTTTCTTCAATGAACGGTCGTTATAGTTCAATTTGTAGCTCTGTTTGTAGTTGAACTTGAGGCATCTAGGTCTGAACCTGTTACTTTGACTATTAGAACAAAAAAGGTTTATGCGATAAGCTGTAGTAAATTAGACAATAATTGTATTTTTTCACCTCTCTTTGAAAGAAAGATACAAAGAAAGAAAAACATTTATTGACACACACACACACACACACACACACAAAATACAATACAGTCAAAACAAAGCAAGAACGCAAACAACAAAAAAAAAACAATTAAATGGAAATATAAACAAAAACCAGTGTGTAAGGCCAACAAGGATTCTGTCTCAGCATATTACCCCTACGACACTCGAAGATGGGCCGAGCACCGTAGGAGCGCTGTTATTCTGACAGGGCCGTCGGAGGGAGACGAGTCTTGAATAACTTTCCACTTTCCAGGTCTAATTAATTCGTCAGTTAGTGAACGCCACAGCTGAACAAAGCTCTCTCCTAACACATGCCATTCAATGAGCCCCTGCTTCGGCTCTTCTCATCCATTTTGCGTACAGTCCCTCCATGCCAGGATCCAGGCAGACATTTAACAAATATTCCGTAAAGTGCCATTTAAACTTTATATTTAGTCGGCATCACACCAACGGCACAACAAAACAAATATGAAAAGCAAGCTCGTAAACTCACCGTAATCGCATAGCGTCAATCTATTCCACATTTTGTACAATACCATAGTTACCGTATAGCACGCAATAAGTTTGGGGCGAATCTGTCAAGCGATTCCCCCAGTAGTGCGCTGCCGTAAATATCGGAAAAATCGTCGTTTTTCCCACTGCTGCTGCAAAAAGCGGGTACGATTCGGTACCGATTCAAGTACAAATAAAGTAGTAGTTGTACCGTTGTCCACGTTCGGGGGCCGTATATTATTTTTATCGGTCGCACTCCGCCGGCCGCTTATTCATTGCTTACCTATGGCGGGTGTGACGACTACGACTGCTATTTGTCGGAGTACGTGGGTCGTGGGTGATGCAATGCTTTTGAGACACTGGCCACCGGGAATTTCAGTTTGTAGCTGAGGACTTTTTTGTTTGTTTTAAAATTATTATTAGTTATAACATTAAAAACTTTTTTACAAAAAGTATTTACCAATGTAGGCTATTTGGCCAGCAGTAATTTTAGTTTGTACGAGTAGTTATGGACCTTTTTGTTTGTTTTAAGAATATTACTCGTTATAACGTTAAAAACTTTTAATTCCCTAAAAAAAGCAAGAAGTTAGATAGACTGTGATAAAGGCTATACTCGTAATTTGTCGAGCTACATGGGTGAGAAATGCAATGTTTTTGAGACACTGGCCAAAATATTTTGTAGTTATTACGTTATTAACTTCATATGCATTAGATAAAGGCTCTCTCTCCCTCTCTCCCTGCCGCTGATTACTACAGTGCTGTGGAACCAGCTCTCAGCAGCGGTATTTCCGGAGCATTACGACTCAGGGATCTTCAAGAAACGTGCTTATTCCTTACTTAAAGGCCAGCAATGCATCTGCGATTCCTCTGGTTATGGGTCTCCATGGGCGGCGGCGATTGCTTCCCATTAGGTGACCCGCCTGCTCGTTTGCCTCCTTCTAATATAATAAAAAAAAATATAAGCTATTTTTTGGGCTACGTGGATGATGCAAGGCTCTTGAGGCTCTTCCGACACTATTATGAAATAAAAAGGCTTGTGTAAAACCCCTAACAAAAATGTATCAATTTTACTACCAATAAAATTCAAAACGCTTACCAAAATGGATAAATGATCACCAAATTGTGTTTCCTAAAATATTATAAAAAGAATACAATTTATATTTTTATTAAATGCCTTAAAAATATATGAATACCTTTTAACTGCATTTCATACCAAATATGTTATATTTGTCACCAAATATATAATACCAATATTCTATGTCTCGAGTTTCAATTTGGTAAATTTTGCTTCCTGTTGTATAATAAAAAAATAACCTCGAAATTTAAGACAATCGCTACGCTGCGCTTCGCGATTGTCTTAAATTTCTAACCTATCACGTGACCTACAGGAGTAGGGCAGCTAGTATCCTCAATCATTTGAATAATAGTGTAAAATTGTTGGTATCAATGTTACTGTTTCAGTAAAACAATATTTGGTGAGCATTCATCCATTTTGGCAAACAAAAAGAATATATTATATACAAAACGTACAATTATTCTGATGTGTATATATTAGGGTATACAAAATATTTTGGTGAGCACTTAAAAAGTACCAGAATAAAAATAACAATTTAAAGGTACCTACATGTAGTTACACTAAGTCCTTCAAATGCCTTAATCCGCTGAAATCGAATTTACAGATCGTTATCGCTTTAAAATTTCCCTCACTCCTTAAAATCCGTACGCTCGACTCTCGTCGAACCGCGTAGAGGAAGTTATATATAAAAATAAGCAAATTTTTTCCATTCCTCAAGTGTAATCGTTTATTTTTTGCCTAATGACCCTCTCGACTGGCAGGGGAGCGGGGGCGCGGGGGAGGGGAGGGGACTTCCTGAGATACCCTGCGGGTACCGGAGGAAAGGTTAGCTTTTTCGTTGTCCACATTAGGGAGAATAGTTGGGAAGTTCCAAAATGTAACGTTACTATCGCCTGTACAACTACTTATTACAGATGCGCATGAAATACGGGCTATTAATCATAGGTTGTGTAAATAAAAGTGATAAATGGTGTTATATTAATTTACAGTTAAAATTTGTAATACCATTTTTTTAAAAGAAACTAGCAAAGTGGATCGTATATTTTATAAAATAACAAATTAATTTAGTTAAACAGTCAATTGATGAAAGCACATCAGGCTAATACAAAAAAATACTCTACCAAAGCCAGTTGACAGATTAAGAAAAAAAATTGGAAAATATATATTTTTTAAATACAATATTAACTCTGTAACAGCCTGGATTACCCTGGAGACAGAGTTTTAAGCCACTCCTGCAAATAACAGTCCTCTGTTCTGTATCTGTCTTAATGTAAAGACCGCAATCTTCTAAGCAGCTGATACCAACGGCTTAACATGCCTAAACCTTATGGACTAACAGTTAAAACTAATATCTAACAACATTCTCGTTGTCAATCTACATACCACAGAAACAAGGAGAAAACATCTTGAATAATACAGTGACCTTTTTCTTACCATCAGTGGCCCGAGCCTTCTTTTACAATATATTTATTTATTTAGTAAATCTTGAAATACTTACATTTACATTATTGTAAAGGAACGCGTAAGTTTAAAACCGTAAACACACAAATATAATTTCAGGATAAGTCCTAAACAATCATTAAAGATACTCATTTTGGGTTTCGTCAAGGTTTGTCACCGACGCGACGTTGTCAAGAAGTTCGCCCAACTCAAATAAGAAAGGGCTAGACACGTAACTCGAAAAAATTACTCATGATGCAAGAATCTCGTCGAGTCCGAGGCGAGATGTGTCAAGTAGGCGGCCTGATCGAACTGGGTGCGGTGCACAAGGCCCAAAGTAGAGACGAATAGCGTAAGAATTGTGGGTGATGTATTTCACCAAAATATATTAGTACGGAGGACAAGAACGGTAGCGCGCGTAGGGTTACGACTAACCACATCAGCTACGACAATCGCTACGACGCTACAAGTGCTACGACTGCGAAGGAACGCAATGAGACTACAGTCATAATTTCGGTTGTAATGAGTTTTTTATTGTATCGTACCTACTGAAAACTGGAACAGTGAAAGCGTATCTTCATATCTAGGTCTTGGCTCATAACCTGATGATGCCGCCGTTAGTAACAACACAAGCTGAGGCGCGATCCTGATTGACATATTGTTTGTTATTTTTTTGGTTATATTATTGTGTGTGGTCAATAAACGTTTATATATCTCTCTTTCTCTCTCTCTCTTTCTCAAATGCTAACGAGAATTTGTATAGCAAGTTTTACTCATTTTCGTAAACGTAATTGAATAGAAAATAAAACTCACACACAACTATATTTACTTCGCACTTATTTTTTTTATCTAATTACACCATGGTGAAACAATTAAAGCTTCACCAAGGAGTACAGTGGTACTTACAAATTCATCAGAGATCGCCTAATAAGCATTATCATCCTTATTTTACCACTATTGACTAATCAGATCATATTTTTCACATTCATCATGTGAGAGGCCATTTTTGCCATAAAAACGGATAGTACATCTCGGAATGCGTGATATACGCGTAATTTATAGTCTACCTAGGCACCTATATAATAAAATTTATCCATCCCAAGAGATCCACACGTTTTACTGAGATAAAAATGCTTACATCCCATCTTAAATCCAAGAAAGAATTTGCTGCCGAACCCGACAATGTTTCAATATTATACGTAGGTAATTACCTGGCAATGAACGATGCGATAGATATCTCGGCAACAGTATAATTATTGTAAACAGTATTGTAATTGTCGATTTGAAAATGTATAATATTAGTTATGGCTTTTCGATATCCAATACAAACTTTTAATTTCAACATTTCATACCAATAAGCTAATTATAATGAAACTTTCTATGCTTATGGAAAAAAACAGAGTGAGATATAGTAGACGATAAAAAAAAACGTTCATTTAATTATGTAGCTGAATTGCAATACGCCAGAGAGCTTCTCATGCGCACTATAATTATGCGTAAATTGAATTTTGTGTAAATTTACGCATAATTATAGTGCATAATTATGCGTAAATTGACACAAAGTCCCATATTGACCAAATTGTGACGTCATTATTTCCTCTTTCAAGTCTCTTCAAAATTCAAAATGCAACATCATGTAATTTATCAGACATATATTTGAGTATAGCGCCCACGAACGCGTCAATAACGTGCAGATTTATAATATTCTCAATCTCCTCAAGGTTGGAAATTGGCGTCTGCAAATATAGAACGAACGTAGCTGCATCAGCTATATAAATTTATATTATCAATATCACCGACAGACACGCGGTCATAAACATTCGGCGCATAAGGCACAGTGTATAGTTCCTCTCATGGTTGCTGTCCGGACCCCTCGAAGAACCTATAGGGGTCGGAGACACGCTTGCGTAATCTCTCCTAGAAACCCTTATAGGATGTGTGTTTCTCCCTTGAGGAAATCTTTAAGTAAATATGTCGACATAACATCAATGCTTGTAGCATTATTGCTGTGTTCCGGCAGCTAGAGATAAGATAGCCAGTGCCTCAGTCGTTGAGGATTTCGGGTGAAGTGCGCTTCCACCATTGGCCTTATCATCACTATCATCACAACATCAAGGGGGCGATCTTTGAACTGGTGACTAATTCTCACGCTATGATATCAATTAAGAATGAAGAAAAAGAAGAAAAACCATTTATTGGAATCACATAACAAAGCGTACAATTAAAGATACAACATGTAACAAAAACAATAAAAAGTAATAACAATTTACATTGCGCCCTGTTAAGTGTATCCTCTTTCTCTTATTCGAGCTCACTAGTAACTTATTTTTGTCACTGAAAATTCTCATGCGATATTTAGCTTAATATTCAAATTATTAATAATGCAAAAAAAAATATAACTATTTCAAGGTGTATTTCATGTCACTTGTAAGACGAGTCACCGCTGATAATCAAAAACGCCACCCTGATGAAGCACTTGTACTTATACGTAATATAAAAAAAAGTTTTTCGCCGCTCACAAACACATGTTTACGCTAATTAACAGTAATATATATCCAAAACACAGTTACAACTGTGATGTGGAACAATTGATTCTGGAAGTGCTGAAACGACCATTATAACTACACAAGGACAATTCACACAATACTATATCAAGTTGTGTCAACGACATTGTCTTACGCGCAGTCTGATTTCAACTGGTTTCAAGTTGTGAAGTAATTAACTTATTTGAAGTACGCCAGCATGTGTAGTTTTTATTATAACATTTACTGTGGTATAATTTTAGTCCAAAAAATATATGATTTATTCTGGTATAAAGGTACACTTACAATATTCATACAGCTTCACTAACAACTGACTCGTTGACAGAGGTATATAAGATTTGCTGAACAAACTTACTTACCTGTCAAATAACAAGTTTGTAAGCCTTATAATTCCACGAGATTTCGTGATTAGTCAGTCTGTCAATTAGTTAAGTACTACTTGCGTCTTCGGCCGACGAGTTGCAGGAGATGGTAACGGCTATGGGTGGAGCTTTTGTTAGAAAGGGAATGAAGATGAATGTAAAGAAGACGAAAGTGATGGTGTTTGAAAGAGATGAGGCAGTGACAGACTGCAATATTGTGATTGGGGATGAACAAATTGAACAGGTGAATGAGTTTGTGTATCTGGGTTCAAAGTTTACAAGAGATGGAAAGTGTGAGAGTGATATTGAAAGAAGAGTGAATGCAGGAAACATGGTGAATGGAGCTTTGTACTCCTTTATGAACAGTCAGAAGGTGTCTAACAAGGCTCGTTTGGCTGTGCATAGGGGGGTGTTGGTTCCGACACTCATGTACGGAAGTGAAAGTTGGGTATGGCAGAAGAAACATGAAAGCAGAATAAATGCAGTAGAGATGAGAGCGTTAAGAAGGATGATAGGAGTTAAACTGAGTGACAGGATAAGAAATAGTGAGATAAGGAAACGTTGTGGTCTGAAAGAAGATGTAGTGACAAAAATTGAAAAAGGCATGCTGAGATGGTTTGGCCATGTCGAGAGAATGGATGAAGAACGATTGACGAAAAAAGTGTATAAGGCGAGTGTGAATGAAAGTGTTGGTAGGGGTAGACCTAGGCGGACGTTTCGAGATCAAATCAGGGACGTCTTGAAAAAAGGCCAGGTCAAGAGTACCCTAAACCGAAGAGCATGTATGAAGGGAATAATGAAAGTGGACGAAGCGAAACAAGTATGTAAGGATCGTAGCAAGTGGAAAGAAGTGGTCTCTGCCTACCCCTACGGGAAAGAGGCGTGATTGTATGTATGTATGTATGTATGTCAATTAGTTAGTACGTATAAGGCACTTTGATTCTATATTTTTTGTGTTATTATGCTGCGAGAATCTTCTAAAGGTGGCTGGAGCTGGATGAGAATAGCCGCGGATCGGGCATAGTGGCGTGCACAGAGAGGCTTGTCCAGCAGTGAACTAATATGGGCTGATGATGGTACTGATGATGTTATTGAGTCGGCAAACGAGCATGTGGCCCGCCTGATAAAAAGTGGCTAATGCACCCTTTGGACGCTTGCTACTACACCAAGGATATAATCATCACGCGTTGTCATCGCTGAAAATTCAGTTCTTGTCTCTACGCTCTATTGTCAAATAGTCTCCGTAGTCGAGTGGATCGCACGCCGGTTTCTGGTGTTGCCATCTTTGAGGACCTGGATTCGATTCCCGGTCGGGTCGATGTAGAAAAGCGAACTTTTTCTATATTTTCTCGGGTATAGGGTGTGGTACCGTCGTTGATCCCCATTTCCATAACACGAGTGCTTATGCTACTTTCTTTGGAGTCAGAGCAATGTATGTGATGCAATAGATGTTGTCTAATATTTAATATATATTATTTATAAGTTATTATATTGTTATATCTAGTACCAGAATTTGTTTGAACCTGACGTCATATTGAAAATCCACAAATCCACTATCAACTGGTATGTGCTCCCAACTGACGCAAGTAGATCCGAATATCTAAAGTGTTTTATTTCGAGGGTTGTCACTCATAAAAAATCGTAACGCAACATTTAATAATTCCCTCATTGTTTCGAAAATGGCAACACCCATAGAAAATATGACAGGGAAAGGGAAGTGTGCCCCACAAGCCATCTATGAAATCGTTATAATGACCCCCTAATGGCACTCAGAGGTCGTTTTATTTTTCAAGCGGTTATTTCCTATGTGTTTCACAATTCCACCGCTGAAATGTTGCCATTTGTAATATTGATAACGTGAAGAAACATTATATCGCTTTGTTTGTGCTTCTATATTTCTGTAAACACCGATAAAAAATTGGTATTATGTGTACTAGACTACAATCGCTAAAGTAGCTATTTACGCTGTAACTAAGACGGGTGAATGATCCAAATAACTTGATGAGGACTTAAAATAGTATGATACCAGTGAAATTCTTATTGTAACTAAATATTTTTTATGGTATAAATATGGACTCAGGAGAATTATTTAGAGAGAAATATACTTGTGGTCACCCAGTGGTTGCATTTCGGACTTTTTATAATAAATGACATTAATATATTATTATTATTATTTAAATAAGTTTTATATTTCGGGTCTCCTTATCCATATACAATGCCAATTGTCGCATACCTTTGTGCGCGCAATGTGCTTAAAAATAGACACGAAGTTTTCTTTACTAATATTATAAATAGGACAGCTTTATATTTTTGTATGTATGTTTGTAACGAATAAATTCAAACACTACTGAACCGATTAAAAAAATTCTTTCACCATTAGAATGCTACATTAGCGTTGAGTAACATAGGCTATATTTTTTTTAAATGTTCACCCGTGTGAAGCAGGGACGGGTCGCTAGTCTTAGATAACGTAAAAAAAAATATGTTAAATACGTAATATAATACCAAATTAAATTCCCAATCCTCCTCCAATGGGTAACATATAAGTTCTATACGAAAGCGTAATACGTTTCGCGGCTTAATTATTAATAGCTATTTATGTGTGCTTCTAATTTTCTTAATAACGTATTATTAACAGGGATACCGTTTGCCTCGCTTTATTACTGGACTAGATATTGTCGGACAATTTCCTACGCCATACAATTATTTTAAACGCTCCTTATTATAGGTATTTATCAGTTAAACGTATACTGCACCTGACAGTAGGTTATGCCTGAAAAAGCTATGTCAAAACAAAGTAGGATAAATATGTTTGCATAACATAATAACCGATCATAGTTTATAGCGTAAATTAAAGGACTTATTTTCATCAACATTTTTTTTTCTTATTACCTATAACAGTAATTTCCTAAAACATTCTTTTTTTAAAGAAAGAAAGCTTGTTTTTGTTTTCTGAGGTAAGGACTTCTTAATGGATTTCACAATATTAATCAACATGGAAAAATCATTAAGAAGTTTCATTATACGTTTATTTTATAATGTTTTCTACGTATTTAGATCTCTGTATTTTTCCTAAGCATAATTTACTTTTATTTGTATGTGACATCGACGAGCTCTTTACAACATATTAACCTTTCAAATCTGTACAGAATGAGGTAAGCAAATACGCCGTCATTTGTTTGGTTGGAATGGAGGAAAAAAAACCACTTGTTTTGTGCAGCGCGGGCGCGGCCGGCGCTTGACATTGATAAGTTTTAATTGCCACACTGCACTCCGCGACCGCTGAGGGCTTGAGGGCTCACTCCGTCACCGCCCAAAATGTGAGGCGTAAGAAAATTACTTGTCGGCTGTATAAAACTAAAAGAGAAAGCAAAAAAAAATTATAACTAACAAAAAAAATATACTAAGTTCATATAGGGTCGACAACGCGTGTGTGCCTTGTACGAGCTTTATTCGTTCGGTTTTACGGAAACGAGAATTTGTATGGCAAAACTTTCACTCTCCTCGTTTTCCACCAGGAGACGTTACTTCAATGCCATACAAATTTTCGTTTTCGATAACGTGATCGAATGCCAAGTACAACTCGCAATTGGCACCCAGATGGCACAAATGCCTGACTGACCTAATTTACACCATAATAAAATAAAAGTTTACTAGAAATAATATTTTTAAAATTAATTAATATTTTTTTTTTTCAATTAAATAAGATGATACGGAGATACAAAAGAATGCTAACAGATCACAGAATAAAATAAAAAGTGTAAATTTAACGTGTCTTCATGATAGTCAGTGAGAGAGAAAAATGCTCAAAAACATTTTTGTTCTAGTTATTAGCTTTATTCAGCGACTGAAGATACTGTGTAATTTGTAGTCGACTCGACGGAATCTTTTAGTAAATATTTACTACAAACATGTGTCAGCAGTTGGGGGTAGGAGAAACATTCTCAGAAATGTTTGTTGTATTACAAGATTTAACATATCAAGACAACATTGTGTTTGGACTAAATTAATTCTGGGAAAAATAATGTTACTTGGAATATAGAAGTAAAACTATACGTATTGATAACTTTTGGAAGACTTTTTCAGAAAAGGTTGATATAAATATAATAGGTATGATAATGCACCATTATTATTTATACAACCAAATAACATCACTTTGCTTTCATTTTATGCTTAGGGATTCCACTTGATCTCTCTCACTCACTCACTCACTCACTCACTCACTCACTCACTCACTCACTCACTCACTCACTCACTCACTCACATTAAAGTAAAGTAAAAGTTTATTTCCAAAAATAAATACATAACAAATATAAAATTGTAGGTTGACATTAAGGAAGACACAAATTAAATTTTCCAAAAACTATTGAAAAAATACTATAACATTGATAATGTAATTCCAGTACAACAACACTAGTGCCTAGACTAGGCCGAGCCTATAATTTAATTACAATACCTTTCATGTGTCAATTTTTTTTTATTGACATAAATTATAGGCTGCAGGATTTACAAAACCAAATCATACAAGAAAATTTACTTATTAAATTGCCGGTAAACAGGAGGTTTCGTATTTAAAAAAAATACATGATTATAAAATCCTGTGGTCCCTCATCACGGAGGGCTTTCAGTGAAGACTTTCATGCGTCCCGGTCTTGCGCTATGTCTGTGCCATAGTCAGTTAACACAGCGCACGTCATGCATATAAAAAAATTAATACCTTCGCAGAAAGAATGTTCAAACTCTAAACTAGAATACCAAAATATTTATTTATCAAATGTCAATACTAAACAATATCTCTCTGATAATCATTAAAAAAAAGTTATATTATTTTGAATTTGACATTCACAATGCTTTAAATAGTTACAAGATAAAATTGTATGCAAAGGTTATCCAAATGTCGTGGATTTGATTAACACACGAGCTTCTTGAGGCTGGTTGAATTTTTCTAGTAAAATTTTATCTTAAAAAAAAATATTTTAAAAGTTAGTTAATTGTTATTCCGCCATGGACTAATAACATTCTTTTTTCTATGACACCGCTAAGCTTAACGATCAAGGATATCTTTTTAAATGCCATTCCATTTATTCAATTTATCTCTGCAAAAATAAGTGAAACAGTCAATAAATTCGACTTCAAAAGAGCGCTGACAAAATAACTGACAGCGAAAGCAAGTTGGAAGCACCAATATAACATGGCAGTACTTAGTCGGGTGCACGCATTTTAAAAAATGGCTCAGCTTACGTTCCCTTTGGGTAGAACGGGGAGCGGGTGGACGCGGGGAGAGGTGAGGGGGCGTAGTTTATGGACCGAACTGATACCGGGGACTCAGGAAAGTGTTCCGAGCTTACACGATTATTTGTGTGCGAGGTACAGCGATCTAGGGAAGCTATTGTTGAGGAGCAAAAAAATCCAAACTTTAATTTGGAGCGCGAACTTTAATTACCTATCACTTGTAGCAGCCAGTTTAGAAGGAACGAGCCACGTCAGCGTGAACATCAATTTTAAGCCCACAGCCGGCGCTACCATCGTTACGAAACTCATTTACGTTCTCACGAAAGCGATAGTCTCTTCGAGTAACCTTAGAAACGAGTAGATAATTGTCGCGATATTTTGTTACTACTGAAATAAGGATGCAACCTACAACGTATAGCGTAACAGCCAACAGGCGATCAATCAGACGTCTCAAGTATCATATCCCTCAATTAGAACGAGACACAAAGTTCAATGCAATTGTTTCGACACAGATTCATTAGATCAATTTCAACCGTTTGACCGTTAAATTGACTATTGATCATACTTAGCGAGCGATAATCTTCCTTATGGGGGTGAGAAATGGTGCGGGATTGCGCGGGGCGGAGGCGGGAGGGGCGGGTCCTGCGGCAGACATGACTTATTACAACCACCAGGATACAACCCTGTTTCGGTCCTAATGACGACTCTCAGTATAGGGGCCTTAATTTCGACGCCCCACGATTTTTATTAACGGCTTCAAGTACCGCGCAATTTGGGACGTCTCTTTTATTGTTGTCCGTATCGCAGACGATTAATTTGTAGTTTTTGTTCTTGTTCTGGCGCTGATTAATTTCTTCATACGACCGAATTGGGTCACTGGTATAATTCCATCGTTTAGAAGTGGGACAGGCGCTTTCAGCTCTAATTTTATTTGACATATTTCTTTTTTGCCGTTAGCTTGAACAGGTCGCGCGCTTTGACAGCTCAATTCCCGCCAATACAGGGAAGACTGCGGTTGAAAGAAATAAAAATAAAAAACGATACGGATGCACGTCAAATCCGACCTACATACCTGACATGAAAAAAACAATTTCACCCGTTTTTATAGGTCGCAGAAATGTTATACGCAATACGAGCCATTCGGCTGTGCTCCTTTATACACTTCCCTTCATAAAGGGCAGACAATGAGGGAGGGCCTGATTCCATTCTTCGTAATTTGAGCTCCATAACCGTTACTAAACCGTTTATGATGCGGCTCTCGGAAAGGTTAGAACCGGAACGGCCTGCGCGTAAATCAGTTACAACAAGCCCAATGAAATGATAAAACGAAAAGGTTTTAAGTTGGTATGTTTTGGGGTTAAGTTTGGAACAACATTAATTTTCCAAATAATATATGGTAAACAGTGATTAATTCAAACCATTTTATATACAATATGGATCTCTACCGCCCTTTATGTGAGTTTAACCGCCTTTGTGGTCTAGTGGCTAAGACCACCGGTTTAGACCTAGAGGTCCCGGGTTCGATTGCCAGCGGGGAGTACATGTTTGTGTACTCGGTTTGGTTGGTAGTAGGGCTTGTTTGTCCGCCTGGCTAGCTACCACCATCTTATCTAAATATGTCGCCATAACATCAATGTTTGTAGCATTGTTGTGTTCCGGCAACTAGAGATAAGATAGCTAGTACCTTACTAGTTGAGGATCCCGGGTGAAGTACGCTTCCATTGGCCTTGGCATCATTGGCCTTATCATCACTTAACATTAGGTGAGATCAAGGCACAGTGCTTACCCGTTAATATATAAAAAAAAAATGTATTGAGAGAGAAATTTAATGGTAATTTAATACTTACTACCTATGTTAAATGAATGAAAAGATGGTCTCCGTTATTAGCCTATAATATCCCATCACTGGGCGTGGGTACTTCAGGCCTTTCCACATGAAAAATACACTCTAGGATATTTTCCTATAACTATACCCTATTAAAAGTCAAAGAAATAAAAGAAAAATGCTTTTTTTAACAATTCACTAGTAGGATTGGAACCCCCACCGTCTAACAAACCTGGCCATCAATTATTTTAACCACTTTAAAATAATTAGTCCACAAATTATGTCTAAATCTAAAATCAGTCAAATGCCGACAGATTATGACATTAGGAGTCTCCTTAGACGTCATTGAATTAATTTGCTTAAGTCCCTGCTATTCAGGATGTTTGGTAAAATAACCCTGTTATAATTAACCCCGAGTAATTATAAACATACCTAAAAATTTTAAGGTTGTTTCTTACAAAGGAAAACAGTTATGTGGCAAACCTAGGTAAATCTGTTACATTGTTCTTGGTCGTCAACCGCATGGTTTTAAAAAACAGAAGTCAAAACAAGCCAGGGTTGAAAAAACAAAATTAAATAAAATTAATTTGAGTTTTTGTATTTAAAAATAAAACTGCGTGCCACTATGTTTTTTACACTTGCCGGAATCATTTCGTTTCGGGATTATGCACCTAAAGCACATAGGTATTATACATTTTTAACAAAGGTACACTCGAAGAATACTTTTTAAAGCCCTAACCTTGTACTTCGTTTGTAATTAATGTTGTCCTTAAACCCTGAATGGCTGCTCATAGTGAGACCAGCTGAGACCACGAAACGGGGACTCCTGAAGAGCCCTTAGCGTCAGATATTTCAGGATCTCCCATTGGCCGCCTTTATTAATTCCAGCAACTGTTATAATAAATGTAGCTCAAATCCTTAACGAATTATGAAAAAATATACGAATATTGAGTGGCAGCGCAATGGTTTTTGGTTTTAAAAGTAAAGCAACTTTCGCATTGGCGTGGCGAAGGATTGGTGACCAAATTAAACTATTGAAATGGGAAATAATTTATTTGTATTACAAAATAAATATTTGGTTAGCAAAATTATAATTAGGCCAGCAGAATTATACAATCGGTCAACATAAGAAATCCTTACTGCTAGTTAGGTTATGTTAAAAAAAAAATCCTGACCGAAGCGCAGCGTAGCGAGGGCTAGTCATGGAAGGGGGGGGAGCGGCATAAGACTGCTGTTCAGAATGATATAAGTTGCAGACTGATTTAGAAATATTTGCTGACTATAAGTTGCTGCCCAACTAGTATTTTTTTGCTAACAAAAATACGAATACTTTGCTAACCGTTTAAATAACACCCTATTGTAATGAAGCAACTTTTACGGATCTACTCGCGTTTATTTTACAAATTACATTGGTCACAGGGAGACTGAGGTGTTGGTTGTCTCATACCTCAGTCTCCCTGTGAACAAGGACCATGCAAAGGGTTCGTATCGTCAGGATAAATATTAATTAAAACTAATGTGTATAATAAACACGAGTAGATCCGTAAAAGGTGTTCACTTCCATGTGTAGTGTTCGGTTAAATTATAAAAAAAAAGTAAACAAGAAATTAAAATATGTTAAGTTATTCCGTGTTTCAAAAGGCATGTTTAACCGTTGGTCCAGGTTGTTATAGTACAATGACAGAAGTAATAAAAATCCAAATATTATATGTACTACTAGAAATAAAACAACAATGCACTGTTTTTTTTGAGTTGATGGCTTCGTGCGATTAGCACATTTAGCCAGTGTCAAAGTAATTTTTCTTACAAGTAATACATAAATATACAATATTTACTTCCAGTATAATGATGATGAATGATAATAGAAATGAGAAGTGAGAAATGATATACCCCCCAACCCCTCGAGTATCTCAGTAAAGATGTGGGGCTTTACTAATTCCTCGGTCGGACTTCTTGAGAGAATTTGAAAAGTGAAGTTGCACTATTTTGTTTCATTTGCCAACACTCATGCGCACTTACGAACACTTAACGGTTAATATCCACCATTATTTCACATTAGTATTCGACATAACACAAATTTTAGAAATTAAAACAAAACTGCAGACATGTCTCTTCACTTTCCCGCCAAAAAGTTTAACAATGTACTTAAATGCTTATTTTTACTAGTTTTTTTTAAACATCTTACGGGTAAGCACATGGCCTTCATCTCATCTGATTTTAAGTGATGATAAGGCCGAAGGAGGAAGCGCACTTCACCCGGGAACCTCAAGTACTGAGGCACTGGCTATCTCTAGCGGCAGGAAGACAACAATGCAAACATTGATATTATGGCGACATATTTAGATAAGATGGTGGTAGCTAGCCAGGCGGATTAACAAGCCCTACCACCAACCAAACCGAGTACACAAACATGTACCCTCGTTGGGAACCGAACCCAAGACCGTTGGGTCTAAGCCAGTGGTCTTAACCTCTAAACCACAGAATTATTCTGTTGCTCTGCGTCTCGCGACGGATTCTATACGTGAATTAAATAGGTTCGATACCGACATAGTTCATATAAAAACGTATTATTTGTAGCTTCGGAACCGATATAGTTTATGTACGGCACAATACCGCTATCAGTATTCACACCAATCTAATCTAATTTCTGTTGTATAGTAAAGCAAGTACAACACGCGAAAGCGTTCAAAACAAACAGCATTCAACTGGAATATTTAACAAAGAGACCCCTCCCCGCCCCCCCTTTCCGATCCACAAAACATTGCATCCATTATTCACCAGGATATCCTGCGTCCACATAATTACCGCAAGTGCTTCGATGATGTACCATTAATCCGGTAACTAGAATAAATTTGCATTGTTAAACCCGCTTGTGAACAGTGAGCGCAAGTGCATCTAACAAAACCGAATTTGCTAACGACCAGCCGACCGTAATGTGCGACCGATGACACTGAAATACGGAAAA
Organism: Eudonia truncicolella; assembly: GCA_949315975.1. Taxonomy (NCBI): domain Eukaryota; kingdom Metazoa; phylum Arthropoda; class Insecta; order Lepidoptera; family Crambidae; genus Eudonia; species Eudonia truncicolella. The sequence continues at coordinate 6,627,954 of OX438831.1, read as the reverse complement.
ACGGACGGCATTCATCACTGTTGACTTTAATTATCATTCAAAAATGGCGGCGCCCGATGACGCGCTCCCATAATTCCGTTCGGTAATGGCCGAAATCGCGATGATGTCAGCACGATACCGAAATCATAAAAACATATACTCTATTTGAATTAATATAATAAAATTAATTTATATAATTTTTATACTGATATGATAGCCTTTATCAGCAGTGTCCTACAGATAACAAACAGCGTTGCGTTAAATAGATCATTAAGTTTTTATTTAGAGTATCTTGAGTATGTCATGCTCTCTTTATTTGTCTCTGCGGTGGTGGCGTGTGCGTCGGGTCGTTACGTTCCCTAAAATATGGTTGAGCGAAGCGATGGCTGATTCATATGTCATACTCGTGAACGGGTGCTGCCTGTGGAGGCTGGTCTGCTCTTGCATACTGATCTTATTTTTAATATTATTTACTGTAGTTTGACTTGGTTTTTCTTAACCAATTTTTTTTTTTTTGAGTACTGTAGTGGTACTGTATGACATTGTGGAAATTGAAACTTTTACCTGATGTAAATTTGTTAACTTAGTTTTTTTTTTTTTTTTATTTTTATTTTGTGATATTTTTGTTTTTTATTTACATGTTGTGGTTGTCTTCTATAATTTTGTGTTTATTTGTAATGGAAAGTGTCCTGCTATGATAGGGCATTTTCCAATATTTTTGACGCTGTAAGGGAGAAAAGAGCTGGACACTTGCTGAGTTTCTTGCCGGTTCTTCTCAGTACAAGATCGGGAGATCTTGATCGTGAGATCGTCCCAGAGTAGACTTACGAACCGATGGCATAGTGACATTCACAAGAGCTACTTGTAGCCTAAACTGAATAAATGATTTTGAATTTTGAATTTTGAATTTTGAATTTTGCATTATAACGGCGGATGGACAATTGGACCACAAAGTAACTTGTTTATACGGAAAAATTGGACGCGTAAATGTAACAACTTACTTCAGACCGGGTTCGATTTTCAAAGATTTTATTATTTGAATCCGCCTGATAGACAGCTACCACTGTCTTTAGCGAGGTCTTATCTATCTGTCACCATCACAACAACGTAAACGACAGTACCTAAGAGTTCAATCTCTATACCTACTTAAACTTAAGTTCTCAAGGACTTTCTCGCCACTTATCATCAGGTGAAATGAAGGCCAAGCGTATCTGTGGAATAAACAACAAAGCCAAGTCAAGGGTATTTATTTCCAACTAAGTGTACATAGAGGTCTTAAAAGTATTTGGTGCCTACAACTTAGCTACCTTTTACAGGTACTGCAAATGTTTTCAACAATAACAAGACTAAGTAGTAATGACGATAAGTACGATAAATAAATACGATTTCATTTGATAACATAAACACAATTATTAAGACAGAGTAAAATACAGGGAAAAAATATAAACAACTCAAAACATAATAACAGTCATAAATTTTAAATAACTGGAATTGAAACTACTGTCATAATCAACATATTGTGTTCTGGTGGCCATTTTTTGTTTTGAGCAATGTGTTACTTGTTGTGTACCCTTAGGCTTATTAGTCCCATATATAGGTACAGTACCTATATATGGGACTAAAAAGTTTAAGGGTACACAACAAACAAATGGTTTTTTTGAAGTTAAAACCTAGTAACACATTTATAACAAACATTTGAATACCATCTACCACACGGAATAAATGTTGGTAGTATGAATATTATTACAGATTCAAATTCTACGCGGATGCAAATTACCTGCATAGACTGTACGTACACACGCCTGCACGTTAGACTACCACAAACTGTTTTTCCTCAAAAGACTTTGAACTTTAGGGCTATGTAATATTGAAGAAATTTTACCATATCGGATAGGTCGATGTTCAGGCGTCTGTACATACCAGTTTGTTGCCTACACACTGTCCCTGCCTGTCTATCATAGTAGCACTGCCCAGAAATTTAATACACTTTAATATTACAGTAACATTTGAGCCTTATAAAAGATACTTTTCCAAATAACAAGCATGTAGGTTATATTATAAAAATAAATATTGTAAAATTTGCAGTGCCTTTGCAGTGTTCTTATGTGAACTGATTGTATGCGCGAGTACAACAATAACAGCAAATAAATTATTTGATTAGATTCAATGTATTTGCTGTATATTCATTTTCCCACTGCTGGGACAACTCGCTCGAGAGACTAGTCTTAAAAGTACCGGTTGAAGAATGCGCTTCGGCGCGGCCTGATCCGGCGTTATGACCTGACGTAGATGGTCCCATGTGCTTGCGTGTGGATATCTGACACCTACTTTGTAACCGCTAGGTTGGTAGGGGGTGTCAGTATAAACTTTAAAGTCGTGTGTAGCGGGGTGTGTCCCACAGTTGGGCAAAGGCCTCCATCATTGAAATCAAGTCATCGCTACAATTGTTGGGTAATGGCTTAATCACCACGCTTGCCATATGCGGGTTTGTGATCACAAACCCGGGCTATGCATGTATCGAAATATCCGAAACACAATTTGCCCGGCCTGGGAATCGAACCCAGGACCTTCGGGTATCGGACCGAGCGCTTTGCCACTCGGCCACCGAGGTGAGCGTATTATTTAATAACACTAAGAAAACAACAGCAACAAAAAATAATAGATCGACATATTTTTTAGAGCTGCGTAGCTTGGCCCTTCAAATCTCTGCCTGCAAGGGCTCTTCAGGCCATGACCTCGCCCCTCTAGGAAGTTTGCAACAATGAGACATTTCACAAGTGTCCACTCGCTGCTGCGCGATTTGTAATAATTGCCCACTTGTACTGTTGCTAATGGTACAATTTTACACTTTATCCTTAAAAGATACTCGTAACCTTGTTTTTTTCTTTAGGAACCAATTAAACATATTTATAACGAGTTGTAAAACATCTTGATGCGGCTCGATGGCGCAGTGGTTAACGCGCCCGGTCTGCGAGTGCTGAGATTAAGCAACTTTCGCAAAGGCCAGTCATCGGATGGGTGACCAAAAATGTATCATCACGAGCTCCTCCGTGCTTCGGAAGGCACGTAATGCCGTTGGTCTCGGCTGCATCAGTAGTCGTTAACAACCACCAATCCGCACTGGGTCCGCGTGGTGGTTTACGGCCCGTTCTCCCTATCCATCCATAGGGAAAGCTCGTGCCTGAGCAGTAGAGATTAAAATGAGCTGATGATGATGATTAAAACATCTTGGTGACCGAGTGACAAAGAAAGTGGTCGAAATAAAAGATACAATACAATTCAAAAAAGATACAATGTTCATACTATGTAATGTTACATTACATAGTATGAACATTGTATAGTCATTCGGGACTCCTTCTCTATATAAACTTAAGCTATACCAAATCTCACACTCCTCCGTGCGCGCTATGTGCTTAAATGGTGCATGATGTTTTCGCTTTACATATTAAAATGTAAAGCTAATTTTCAGTATCATTTATATGCCGACAACCTTCAGTTGTACTGCTCTTTTTTAAGTTCGTTTTCGATATTGACCCGACCGGGAATCGAACCCGGGACCTCAGAGTTAGCGCCGCCCCAAGTCCGCCGTGCAAGCCACTCGGCTACGGAGGTCGTCGAAAGGAGAGGTGTGTTAAAGCTAGCTGTGACGGGGGTGAAATGGGACTTGGAAGAAATATCAGATTGGTACCACTCCAACTGCCTCGTCCTAAACCCAAATAAGTCAAAGCTCTTAAAAAAGAACATCACAAAAAAGAACATTTCAAAATTTTACAACACCTCATAGATGTTTAATAATATATGTATTAGAGTAATTATTGACTGGATTCTCGCCATGTTTATTATATGTGAATATCCGATATTACGGCACAGTTGCATGCGCTATTATCACGGAATTACTATACTCGCATATAATAAACACGGTAAGAATCCCGTTAATGCAAGTGACCATGATAGTTTAAATAATTAAAATGTATTTTCTATGTACAACACAGGATTAATATAACCATGCAGCACCCATCCACGACAGATCGACAAACGCGTAATCGCAGCCATCCACACATCTACGGTCGCCATCCACCTATGTAGCCTCCTTCATTAACCTCCCGGCAGACAAATAACCAGCCTCGCAAAGACGGTGAACGTTTTTCGAGTATTTCACGTGGAAAATAATTACATGGTACCCGTGACGTATGAGCGCATTTAAGCGAAGCCCAAAGAGTAATGGCCACGATAAACACCAGCAATTAAAGCATTGCTACGCGACGCACGCTTTTCTTTGCGCGTCCCGTAATTGAGATTTGTGGCCGTGGCACTTACTTCGAGCCGCTGAGTTATTGCTAATTAGAGCGAACTTATTATTTTGTTGAATCGTTCGGAAAATATCGACGTGTGTGAACTTGGCGTGCGGGGATGTTTGGTTTGCTTATAAATGTTTTTTCTAGCGGCATGTCGCAAGCCGCTGCTATGGTCTAGTGTACCACCGCCGGTTTCAAACTCAAGGATCTCCAGTTCAATTTTAAGAGAGGAGAAAATGTTATGGTTTAAGTGTGTAACCACCACCATATCTAAGTGCTGACAGTTGGATAAGGTAGCCAGTTCTTCATCGGTTGAGGATATAGGACGATGTCTGCTTCCATCTGCGGTCGGAGATTTTTTGTAGCAGCAGCCGCAAATTTTACTTACTGTCGTGTTTTGTTTTTCTCTTGTGTTGTTGTTACAATTAAATATGTTACTACATTGTTATTCATAATATAATGGTCGTAACAACAATTAGTGATCACTTCGTCATGCTGTCAAGTCTAAATATACATAATATAAGAAAAGCAAAAGAATGTTGTTCGCGGCAATATACTAGCAGTAACTACTTCTAAGTATATGTAAGTAGGTGGTAAGTGCAGAAAAAAGTAATATAACCAATATACATAACTAACTGTATAATATATAAGTACATAACAAGATCGATTCTCCTCGACAATGACGGCATGGCTGACTTCAAATCCCTCATATCTCTTGAGCTCTGAGTTTAGCTGAGCCCTTCCCTCTGAAAAGTGGTTACAATGCATTTTCGATAAGTATGTACACACGCCTGCACATCAACCTACCACAAACTGTCACATTTCCTCAATTGACTTTGAACTTTATGCTTAAGGCATATGGTTGAAAATGTATTGAAGAAATTTGACAGTTTTGGACAGGTTGATGTGCAGGCGTCTGTACTTAGACGTAGTATTGGATATTTGTGGTAAGCTTTGAGGTGCTTTATAGTTTTACGTCAAACCTTTTTTTTGCATAAGTAAATAGCCTCTAACTGCCCCACAGCTGGGAAAAGAGCTCCATCATTGAAATCAAGTTATGACTACAATTGATGGGTAATGGCTGAATCACCACGCTTGCCAAATGCGTGTTGGTGATCACAAACCCGGGCCATGCATCGAAAAATTCAAAACACACTTTGCCCGATCTGGGAATTGAACCCGGGACCTTTAAGTACCGGACTGAGCGCTTTGCCACTTGGTCACCGAGGCGTTTTTTTGCATAGCTTAAGTACCTAATTGACAACATTTTGTTTTTACTATGTAAAACTATTGTCTTACGCATACAGCAGAAGGGGACCCCAGGCTATGTGGGACTTTCTCCATCGAAAAGCTCGACAACAGGCCTACCTACTAAATAACCTCGTATCATACCTTCTGTGTCACAGGGATGATTCGATGACCACCATCGTCAAACACAGATTTCAAGCAATCGAAAGCCTGATTATTTTTGCATAAACTCATAGACTCTTTCTCATCATCTGCTGATGATGGATGAATGCTTCCAACATTCCCACAGTTGGGCTTAGACCTTCCCACGTTAACAATAGCACATCGAAAGATCAAACCGAAACCACACTCTGGCTCTAACTAATTCTGACACTAAGGGTCTAATGCGAGTTCGTTGGTTTTAACGACTGCCATCTAACGACAACAAGCTGGACTATGCTGGAAATATTGTTGTTGAAAAATTGCTTTACTTGCAAGATCGTCATTCGAATACACAATCACACACGCACGCTATCGAACTTTTGACGTGACAACGTCTTAAATTAGGTTGCGGCTGGGAGTCACTTATGAAAAAGTGTAACGCTCGGTAACGTAACGATGAGTCACCGAACGAGAGAGAGGCCCGCCGAATGCCTTGCGTCTCTCTCCCACTCAACTATGATCGGTCTGCCGCGCGAGTGAGAGGCACGCGTCCCTTCCACTCGGGCATGGTTAGCCCGCCTAAGAGCGAGAGAGACAGACATAAAAAGTGAAAGGTAAATACGTATGTATGTGTAAAGGTAAAAATAAAATTTTGTTAATATGAAATTCAGTGCGAGATTCTTTGTATAAATTAATGTTTTAAATATAATTCTTTGTATAAATAAATGTTTTAATTTGTTACTATTATTTCATCCTTCTTCCTACTATACGAATGAATATTCACATTAAAATTATTTTACCACTCAAAGTCGTTGTCACGTAAAACTTTCGCCCGTATATCGACTTTACAGGCAACCAATTTTTTGTTTAGCATAAGCAATTGACAGTCTTTTTTAGTCCCTCGCCATTTGGCAGTCAATTGTTTAGCGTAAGAACTCAGACACACAACAAAAAGATATATACTTATAGTACGGGCAGGACCCCCGAGCCATAAGTCACCATACACAGCTACGCAGCGTTATACTCGAGAACTCTTTACATCTTAACAGTCGATACTCTTTGGCTTTATTGCAAAAGTTTTGCAGGCATTCCTCTTTTATTACTCCAATTTTGTACGACTAAGCCTACACCGTGGAAGGGCGTTCGCGATCTTTATTATTTAGATTTCGATCGTTCGTTACGACATGGATTTTCCCTGAGGTACTCAACGAGGAAGAGGGCTCTCTACTATGTTCGCGTCAAATAGTAAATAATACGAGTTTTCTGTGCGGCCAACAAAATCTGTGCGAACATAACGGCTTTGTTTATAATGAGAATCGGTAATAGGACATAAAATATAAAGTTTAGAAATACGGTAGGTGTCTAAATGTATCCAAACTGAAACAAATTTACTCGCGTTTATTTTACACATAAATTTACAAAGTAAAAGTCGTTTCTTCTAGCTACTAACTAGTAACTAGAAGCTATTTTGTAGTTTAAGAAGAGATAAATTGCAATTTGATCTACTAGGTTGGACAGAAATGACAAAACAATAGCTTGATAGGTGACGGGTAAATTTTTGTTTTTGGTTCTACATAAGTTTGTACTAAAACTGTGTGTTATATATTAATAAATATATTTCATTTCATTTCATTTCATTTAGCTACTAAAATTCTATCTCAGCTATATATATTGTTATTTCTATAAAGAAATGATATAACATGATATAACATGATATGACAGTAATGATAATGATAGGATATACATCCTTATAATTAAAAAAAAATAAAAATAAATATTTTTTTATTAATAAAGATTTTTTACAAGTATTTTTTAACTTCGTTAACCCTACAGTTTGAAGATCTTGTACGGAGAAGGAACCGCAAGAAACTCGGCAAGGGCCTTTTTTATTCTCGGGTACTGTTAGAGATCAAATTGCAGTTGCTCTTCCTGAATTACAAAATGGCCCCTAGTTGCTAGTTAATGTCAATGGGACCGCGCCCTAAAAGCGTCATATAAAAACTTACCGAAAACTACAAATAAAGTTTAAATATTTACAAACAAAGACAATAACAAATAAATAAAAATACTAAAAATTAAACTTATAAAAACTATATATAAGCTATAACTACTACTAACTATGAATAAAAAAAATGTCCCAAATAATCCAATCATCGATTTTAAATTGCATTTCAAATTGTGATATTTGTATTCAGGTTGATGACATTTCGTTTCTTTTTTTTATATTAACGGGTAAGCACAGTGCCTTGATCTCACCTGATGTTAAGTGATGATAAGGCCAATGATGGAAGCGCACTTCACCCGGGATCCTCAACTAGTGAGGTACTAGCTATCTTATCTATAGCTGCCGGAACACAACAATGCTACAAACATTGATGTTATGGCGACATATTTAGATAAGATGGTGGTAGCTAGCCAGGCGGACAAACAAGCCCTACCACCAACCAAACCGAGTACACTAACATGTACCCCCCTCTGGGAATCTAACCCGGGACCTCTGGGTCTAAACCGGTGGTCTTAGCCACTAGACCACAGAGGCGGTTTACTGATCGATATAACGTCTATGTATCAACCGATTTGAAATATAGGTACGCTTACACTCAGACTGTTATGTCCTGTAGGTACACTGTCCCCTCAAATGTCAAAACTGATGAATGTTCGTTCGCCTGTAATCGGCTGGATTGGCAAAGCGAATATTTTATTGATTTGTTGACTGAGTCTTGTGGAGTTCTAGGAATTGAATTACAATGTAGCTCCATACGTTGGTCGGGGGGCGACTGATGTTAAATATGCATGTTTTCATGACATTTGAATTGTCGTGTCTACCATTAAAGTTCGGAAAAGGGAATCAATCGAATTTGGAAACGATGATGCGACTTAAAATATTGTTGGCATTTCATTTTAACTATTGTGGTGATATCTACATTGAGTAAGACAAAAAAGGTAAACACTTATACTCTTATTAGCTCTAGAGTAAATATCCTAATATTAGGAAAAAATTCAGTTGCATACAAATTTCAAATCGAATCTAATTATTTATTTGGCAAACTGTTACATAGATAATGGTTAAAATATTTAGGTGAGCAGTGAAGCAAAGTTTCCAGGTTAGCATGTGATTTTCAGACGTAGGCCGAGTTGCATTCGTACTACGAGTATTAAAGTTGTTCCATCTTCGATTTGTTCCATGCATCAATGGATTGATAATAAAATTAATAATATTTTAAATACGATAAAATTAAATTAAAAAAATAAATAAATAATTAGTAATTAGATTGGTCGAATAATACATAAATTTAAAATGTTAAATAAGAAAGTACAATGAATTAGGTCTATTCAAATATGATGATATTCATATTACATTATATCAATGAAATCTAGATTTTTGATTTTGAGAAGTTTAATTGAGATTATGTGTCAATTACAACACCTGCAACCTGCAAATTACAACACATACTGTGTGAATTGTGTCAAAGTAAAAATAATATTTTGAGTATGACACTGGTTCCCCATATAGCCTGTATCCGAGGGCCTGCCTATAATAGGGCTGCTACCAGTCCAGAATTTCTAATTAGCAAACACACTCGTAGTTTAATTGTTAAATAAAATAAAATTATTTGGGTCTTACAAATAAACAAAGAATAAGGTCGGAATATATAGTTATTCCGTGTTTTGTTCCTGTCATGTACACGTCATTTCAAATTAGAGTAAAAGAGACAAAAAATAATAATAATAAAAGCACGGAAGAACTATTCGGAGCTTATTCTTTGTTTATTTATAAGGCACTTTAAGTTTATTTAAATTACTAAAATTAATCTTACAGATTTATTTAAATGATCACGTTGTTTAATTGGTAACATTGGTTCTTTTTCAATAGTACCTGTATGTTTTTAATAATTGTTTTGACAATAAGGGACGTACCCTACTGCAAAGATAGGATGAGTTCACACAATCAATCTAATTTAATCTACCTTTAGGACAGTAGCGCCAGTGCTCGAAAGAAACCAATTATCGACACTCTTATTTTATTTTACTTTTAAAAAGGAGTCGACTGATATTTCACTTGAGCAACAATTAAATACAGACCACCTGCTTCCTCGCTGACATCCAATGACATTTTGATGAAATTCTATATTATTCTTTAGCGACAAAAACTTAAGTTATATTCAATTTTACTTTTTATTTTCAAGTGCTAATTGCTGCACTGAAGCTAAATTAAATATTTATAAAATTTATAAAATACAGTGAAAAAATTAAACGCCCACCCATTCATTCTTTTGTTTAACATGCCCCGCCCAATCCCATTAGAGCTTTGCAGTATTTTCGGCATTGGAAACGCATTAAAAAAATTAAAAATACTTCAATATCACTAAAGAAGGTTTTAGTTAAGAGCCTTTTATGTTACTTATTCGGTTTACCATACAAACTTTTAAGTTGAAAACATTTTTTTTTTTTGAGAGAGATTGCTGATTGCCTCTGACGGCGTTTTCAGCTTCACCGGGAGTGTTTGGGGGCGGCGAGGAACGTAAGGGGTCCCTCAAGCCGTGTGAAACGAATCACCTTCGGAGGTTTTCTAGAGGGAACGGCATCGTGCACTAGTGCGCGTCCCCGTGCCCTACTAGATTCTCCGAAGGGTTCGGATCGGATCGGGGAGCGGAACAACCCCCGGGTGCCTCTAAAGGCTCGGACCTCAGCTCGGGCTGACCGGGCCGTGGTGGAGGAGTGAAGCGCCCAGGTACATGTCTGTACCTGGTGTAGAGCGCGTGTGAACCGGTTCTTCGTACCCTTGTTCTACGAGTACGGTGTCTTGGGCCTAAACTAGTGTGCATGTTTAGTGTATTCTGTAAATGTATAGTGGCATTTAGAGGATCGGGCGGGGTTGAAAACATATTCAATCTACTAAGCCAATTTTAATAAAAGCTTCTAGGTATGCACAGATCTAGAAAGTTAGTAGACAACACATCCAAAAAAACGTTTAAGGCAATTTACACATTTCGTTTATTTGTGTATACTTGTGTGTTTAATTAATTAATTCAGTCATTTATTTATTAAAAGTTTAATATGGAAAGGTTTTATTGCATTACTCAGAAAAAAAGCTTAAAGTTTTGAATTTTTTAGCACTTTGAAGTTGCTATGTGATTATACATTTCGAAAGGTTCTTAAGAATGCACCGTTTTACATACATACATACATACATACATACATACATACATACATACATACATACATACATACATACATACATACATAAGGCAACATTCGTAAGCCGGTACATTAATGGCGTCACAAGCGTCCACAACGCGTCCGCATTGTGCGACCAGGTATGTATGTCCACCAGACAGTGACACGGGTACCATGATTATGACAAACGACTTATGAAATTAAAACGGCTGTACAGCCCATTCAAATGTGCCAGCTTTGTTAAGATTCATTCCGTTGACAAATCGTTCTGGCCACATTGTCTGCGAACCCTACAGAAATTCTCAGAAGGCCTTTAAAGATAATACGTCGATTGCGTTGCGTGCTAGCCGCAACTGAAATAGACTAGACCGCTGAATACACAATGTCTGCATAATGGCGGGCGCATGTACCTTGTTTGTGCTCCAAATGTATTGTTTTGTGACAGCCTGAAGGTGGGGGGTGACCTTTATTCCCTTCGTGATAAGTACTAGAATATTTTAATATATATTTGTGGGAATAGGGAAATTATAATCTAAATTAAAACAATAGTAATATTTGAAAGGTCGTTCGGTGAGCTACGTAAGACTACTAACATCATCACTTCATCGTCACTAAGCTCATTTTATGTCCCCACTGCTGGGCACGAGCCATATCAGTAGATAGAACGGGCCGTAAACAAGAACGCGGGTCCAGTGCGGATTGGTGATTGTTAACGACTGCTAATGCAGCCGGGACCAACGGCTTACGTGCCTTCCGACGCACGGTCTTCCGTGATAAGATCAAGATGATAAAATTTTGGTCACTGACATGTATCATATTATTTATAAAATTTTTGAACAAAAATCGAAACCGCATTCTCTGACAGGTGCGCTTCGTATTACTTTCTATAACCAACAACAAAATTTGCGTCAAATTATATATAAGTAAGTAAGTTAGTAATAGTAACCTATATATTGTCCCACTGTTCGCCTTGTTCGCAACAACATAAGCTGAGGCGGGGTCCTGATTGACCTATTGTTGTTGTTTGTTTTTATTTTTATGTATATTAGTGTGTGTGGTCAATAAATGTTTCTCTCTCTCTCTCTCTCTCACTGCTGGGCAAAGGCCTCAATCATTAAAATCAAGTCATCGCTACAATTGATTACTCACCAGGCTTGCCAAATGCGGGTTGGTGATCACAAACCCGAGTGACGCACATAAAATTTATATATACCTATCCGTAAGGCAAATAAGCTTACTAGAAGAGGACTGCTTAAAATGTTTTAATAACGCATTGATAATAATAATATGAAACCACATAACGCTATAAAAAAGCAAAAACATGGATAGTATATAGGTATTTTTTTTATTGCACAAAAACACACATACAAATAACGGTTTACAAACAATGGTGAGCAAAGGTGGACTTATCTCTAAAAGAGATCTCTTCCAGCCAACCTAAGGTGGAATGGGAGCATCATGTTTAAAAGGAAGCGATAAAAGTGCAAACAAAAAAAAATTAAATAAGACTCCCAATTTAAATCTTAATTGACGTGGTTATAAATAATAAAATGCGTAATCATGAAGTTCCAGATAACATTTCATCTTCCTACGCGCAATAAAGTGGTTTTAATGAAATAAGCAATAATAATAAAATTAATATTAGACCTTAAAGTGACAAAGAGGCCTAAAATAATTTCCTTCGATGGTTATTTTGATAGAGAAATCCTTTTGTAACTAGATTTGCCTTAGTAATAGGCTGTAATCCACGAAATCTAATTAAAACTACTCAACCGTTAAACATTAACATAACTTCGAAATTCCTTTAGCTTCGAAAAGGCAATTCGCTAAAGAAATTACCAGAATTTGTTATGACTTGTTTGAATAAACCCATCACAATATACAAGTTCTAATTAAAAAGCTATCAAAACTATTTAGAGAATTTCTCTTTTCTCCAACGTTTTAGTTGGCATTTATTAAAAAATAGATCTTAATTAAATCCCGTTTTAATTTGAAGTCGAATTGGCGAATGCCGATTGGCGTTTACAATACGGAAAGAAGTCTAATTTCGGACAGTACACCATGTTGTACAGTTGTGTTCATAAATATAAGGTGGGGTAAAATGCCAATAAACAAATAACTAATGTGACGTGAAAAGTTAAAGAAAAACAAATCTTATAGGTACAACATATACAAATTCACATTATAGTATTAAAATATGATAAAAAAATAGTTTTTTATGGGCCTATAGAATGAAATGAAATTCATGTACTTATTTATATATTGACACACTTGTCATATAATAAACAAACACATATTATACGAGTATATCATGTATGGCAAGTCTAGCTTGCAATGATTGGTCAATTCAATGGCTCACTTGCATTTCCTGTTTTTCGCTTTATTATTATAAGAAGTTGTATTTCATTATTAGTTCGTTGAACAGCTCACTGTTCATCATCACGAAGCACTCATGCTTCGTTACTTGAATGTCTGTGTTATATAACTCACTTATTTCGTTATCAACCAAAAAAAATAATTATAATTTGTTAAAAGTGTTAAAAAAATTCACAACAAAATTTTTGTAAAAATAATATATAACCATATTCATAAATTTAAATTATATAACTACTAAGTTTGTTCAGCATTACGAACATTTTTTTTACCTTTCAAGTGTTTTATAAAATTAATCCGAAGTTAAAGTTGAGTTAAAATTAAAATGATTTTGTTTTGTTTATTAAAATTAAAAATTAAAACTTAAATGAAGAACCATTTAAATCAAAATCTAATTGAAATATACCACAGCCTTCATAGTTGACTGTAAATTATTCAGAGCAGAGATGACATACCACCTTGTTGTAGGACAGGGGTGGAGTAAGGTACACAGATATCCGCGCGCGACGATCTCTGACACCGTTCCAATAAGTTTGACACACCCGCTATCTCCCTAGCTCCTTTCTCTCCCTCACAAATTTTCGACCGGAGCTGCGGACCGTAGACCGTAGTCTGTTTACTTGTATCATTTCCTTATCGTTCTGCCAAAATACGTTTCATGACTGTTACGTCAGCCGAAATATACTTCAGGTGAAGTAGTTGGAACAAAAGGTTTTGATAGTTTCGTATCCTTTTTAATTACTCTAAATTCAAAAAATGATTTCAATGTACAAGAGTTTATTGTCGTGTAATAGCAACTAGATATTCGAAGTTCAACCGCCTCTGTGGTCTAGTTCCCATCGTGTGTTGGTTGGTTGGTTGGTGGCATATTTAAAATTCGCCTGGATTACTACCATACGTCAATCTTATCTTGATTTGTCGTCAAAACAACAATGTAGGTAATATTGTAAGTTCCGTCAATTAGAGATAAAATAGCCAGTTCCACAAGAAGTTGAGGATTCCGTTCCATTTTTCCATTCTTCCATTTCTTCCATTTTTAGCTTTATTGTCACTAATGGTGAGATGATGGTGGAACAAAGATTAGATAAATCCATACCTACCAGAGATTGGTCTGCATTTTCAAGGCATTGTTTTTATCACTTTTTCTGATTTTTTTTAAAGATAATTTACCTAATACTGATAATTATCTTGAAATAACAACGTATTGTACTTACCGTCTCCGTGTTTAATGGCAACATTGCAAATTGGAACTAACTTCAATTCAAACTTGTTTTAAACTCTTTTTATTTCTGCAAAGGTAAAAGTTGAATTTCTTTTAGCATTCCTATTTACGTCTAAAACAACTGCTTCTAATTCATCATTCTAAATATAAAGCCAAAATAAAAAAGCGAGCTTAATTACAAGCACTTCTAAGCTTAACATTGTCCTCTGTAATTATCCGTCACGGATTGGACGTTTGATTCCGGCCCGGTTTACCAATCAGACCGGTGTCGGAACAAGTGTGGCTCTATATTTATGCTTCCCTGTGGATTTTGCTCCAAGCCTCGTTGTCCATTAACGTGGGCTACGGACGATTCAGTTCCACTTGCGCTTCACAAATGGCGTTGAGTTTTAATGGGTGGAGTTCGTAAAATTATAACTTGCGAAGGCGAATTTAAATTTAATAAGAAAAAAGAAGTTATTTTGCTGAGACAGTCTAAGAAATCATCGATTATTACAATTCAAAAAACACAATGCATAATAATAGTGTACCGTTGTTTATTATTGCGTAGTTTTAATATAACCTAAGTATAATATTGTATTAATAAAATTTAATATTAATATTTTAATATAACCTCAAAGTTTAGGGCAAAACCAACGCCATCTATCATTCAAACTTCATAGTGTCAATGCTAAAGCAATTAATTAATAATTAACAAATTCAAATTAAAAATTACCCAATCTCGTTCTTTCAATGCAATCCATTCGTGTCAGTTTTCTTGAAACTTACAATAAGGTTTTATTAGAGCTGCTTAGGTGATGATAGGCCCTCAGCTCCTAAAGTTTAAGAGCAAGCGTCAAGATTCCCCAGCGCACTGTCAACACGTGCATACGCCGAGAGCTACATGCACCAAAACAACATCTATTTGATTCCTATCTCACCCCCTCCCCGCCCCGCCTCCCCGCGAACCTCCAAAATATAAATAAACAAGTAAAAATGTTTTCTTTGTAAAGAAAAAGTTCATTCCAGTGACGAGATAGTGTGATAGAGTTGAGTGTTAACATTTGTAATAAATGAAATTAATGTAGGAATAAAAATATATGGATTCCGTTATATATATAGTGAGGAGATTGTCACCTGTTTCTAACGTAAATCTACAATGGTTTTGCAATTAATTTTGTTTGTTTGTATGTTTACATAATTTATATTGAAAATAAACGAAACTTTAGATACATCGCAAGTTTGCCTTAAAAAAGAAAAGAGTAGGTAATTGCTACTAAAAAAAATGTCATTTCAAGAGTCAGAGAATATCCATAGAATAGAATTCCTTAAGTCAGTCACATTTAATTTCGCTCCACCGACTAAAACTTGCCAAAGAAGTAACCCAACTCTCAACTCGATCCTTAGACTGTTGGGGGACAAAAGAAAAATTCTTTCGCGCTCCACAGTTGTAAAGCTTAGTTTGCAAACGGTAATAAACGGCGCGAATCCGTCGAGAGTGACTCGGATAAATTGCGAATTTTATAGAACCCATCTCGGTGAATGTTTCCAAAATCATAGCGGACAATAAAAGTTTTATTGGCTCGCTATTGTCTCGAGAGGGCATAGGTGGGCGGCGGGCGTCGCGTCGCGGCGGCCAGTGCAGCGCCGTCCAACTTTCAACAATGCGAATCGAAAAGCAGTAGAGTAACTTCGCTTTCTTAAAAAAAAAACTTTATTTTTTTTGTTTTTTTTTTTTTATTTATTTGGTTGAGATTACAATAATGCTTATGATAACAAAGTTAAGTTTTTATATAAATAAGAGACATCATTGTTAAACCCACATCATTACCCACAACATAACTCAAACAAAAACAGATTTAGGGCCTGTTTCACAACCTACAAGTAAGTTCCCATTAGCGTTTACTTGACAGATAGTCCATACAAAACTGTCACTTTATCTGCCAAGTATCTCCTAATCAGACATTGTGAAACAGGCCCTAAGATGTGCATACATTAATGAGAGAATAAACTACCAAGACTAATGAAAATATTTAAAAACTACAATAGTTTTGACACATACAATCATTTTAAAAAAGTTAGTAATAATTACACATTGACCATTAAAAGACCAGATTCAATAGAAATAAATGGTTTATGGATTACCGGTATCGTGGCGTAGTGTTAAAAAACAGCCACGTCTAAAAAAATACAAAGTATTATTTAACTAGCAGTTGCGTTAGATACTTAAAAATGTTAACCTACCCCCATATTCATAAAAACTATTTAAGCATTATTTAGATAATCATTGTTTTGTCCATTTATCTCAAATTCAAAATGGCGTTTGTGTGATGTTGACAAAACAATATTCAACTAAATAATGCTTAAATAGTTTTTATGAATAAGGGGGCTAATGTTTAGACTTTAAACAAGAAACTTGCAACATTTCTTAATCAAAATGATGCTTATAGAGCTTCTGCTCCTTACAATTATCTTGCAATTATTTCAATTTGATACATTAATTTAACCTTTCCTAAAAAAATCTTTAACAGACAAAAAAACATAAATAGTCATAATCACGTATACTATTATCACAGTCTAGGATGTAGATAAACTTTTCCTTACTTTACGCTGTGCTATTATCAAAGAGGTAACGTTTGTGACTTTGTTTATTTGTTTGTTTGTATGTCGGGGCTAATGTCTGGATTCCAATTTCAAAAATTCTTTCACCTTCCACCTAGAATGCTACATATCTTGCGGGTAACATAGACTATATTTTATTTTGATAAAAAAAGTTTAGTATTTAAATCTTAAATCTACATTAGGAATAAAACACTTCAAATGAAACTATTCGCGGTGCGCGCGTATAAAGTGATTCATTTTATAATACAGAGTTGGCATATACAGAGCTTAAGCTTTAAAAAAATATGAAAAAAAACTCTTTATTTTTTAGTTTTCTAGAAAGTACAATACCGTGTACGTATTTTCACTGCGTATCCACGCTCTTCACTGGACTGGACACAGGAAAGTTCGGTAATTCTTGCGACATACGTCGCGCTGCGATCGGGCAGTGTTGTTGCAAAACTTTTTAAAGAAACGCTACGAAACAAACTTCACTTACGCAGATCTATATGCGAAATAGAATTCATTATTCCGAATATCTAACCCGACATTCCACTTGTCATTTTATACGTCGGAGTAAGTACAGCCTGTATGTATAATTTGTTGTTGTATACTTCGCGGTCAACATTTACAATGTTATTCAGAGTTTAAGAATAAAATTTGTATGCAATAAAAATTGCGTAAGATTTATTTAACCCTTAACTACTCGCATAACTTTACTAACTTAACTACTAACTAACTAACTTAACTACTCGGCAAAGCCACTTTGCTCGGCAAAAATTCAAACTTCGGTCTGTCGGGAAGTGCTCCCACCTACAGAAGCTTCCTAATTCGCCCTAAAGATGACATTTTAGTGGCAAACAAAACAAACTTTGATCCTCCTCATCATCAGCCAAGAGAGGACGGTGCAATAATTGCCTTAGAATCATTGACTGAAATGTACCAAAAATGCATAAAATGCAATAAATTTGCGTGCTATGAGCACTCCATCCCTCATTATTTAATTAGTAATCTTCAAAATAAATTGGGGTCAGTGGGGACCCCGAGCGAGTAATTTTGTAATTTCCTTCGTGCGAGTAACTAAGGGTTAAGTACCTATATACTCTTATTTATAAATATAGCGCATAAATATTATTTACTAATTAATCTTTAATATTTGTACAAAAAATAAGATTTCGGACTCGATGGTGTAGTGCAATTGTTTTTGTTGACGTTGAATAAGGTTCTCTTTGGCATACGAAGCATGCCAAAGAGAAGAGAACGGGTCGAATGCAGCCATTTTAGCGTAATTGGTAGATTTTTGATATCTTTTCTGGTAATAATTTGTTTGCAATAATATTTGCATTAAATTTATATGTTCATTTACTTACAGCGTTATGCAGCCGAATTCGAGAGAAACAAAATCGAATCTTTATACGTGGAATACAAGAGGAGAACGGGGGCGTTGGAATGGCTCCGCGCAATTAAACCGCACTTTACTGCAACAATCCCTTGAAATAAAGAACTTTGAGAGGATGTCCTTTTTGTTCGTTCTCCTTTATTTCTTGTCGTTCACCGGTTGCACTATAAATAGTGGTCGCTGCGATAGAGATGTAGGGGGCGCTGCACAATTGAACACGGCAAAGAAAGTCGTGCTATACCAAAAGTTACGTGAATTTCTTTTAGAAAATCTATTTGACGATATCGAGTTTGAGCGTGTCATAAAATGTGCGCGTGTCGTAACGCTTTTTAGTTTGGTTTACGTTAGAAACGCGCTGAGGTTTCAGTTGATTACTCGTTTATTTCTTATTGTATCATCAACGACAGATCAGGGTGCCAAGTGCGAGTTTCGTTCGCCATGCGATGAGGTTAACGAAAACGAGAATTTGTATGGCAAAATTTTAACTCTTCCCTTAATTATATCGCCTGGCGGCGCTTAATTGCCTTAATTCCCTTCAATGCCATACTAATTTACGTTTCCGTAAATGTAATCGAATGAATAGGGATAGTAGACAAAACTCATATTAGGCATCCTGGCTTCCAATGAAACAATACTTCTACGACGTATCTATAATTTAAAGTATATTAGTCCATAAGATTACTACGCCATAGCACATAGGTATTAGATATACCAAAATTTTGGTCAACCATCGTGGCATTGCTTAACTAACATTAACTTTTATTCTTAATTGTAACCTCAAAGTACTTACTTACTTACTGCGCTCGCTCAGCCATCTTCATACTGAAGTTTGGAGATCAGTCAATATACAAAGATCCAGTCCACTTTATTAATCGATGAAGTTTATCCTCAAAAAGAGAGCGGGCGTTCATGAAATGAACGAGATATATAAAACGACCAATTTTGACTAAAATTTAGACCTAACGCAGATAGACTCTGTGGCGATGATTAAAGGCCAAGCGTCTGATACACGTTCCGCCTGTGCATTTGTGTGGGCCGACTTTAAGTGCCAATATTTTGATGATAGACGAAGATCCTATCCCAAACGCAGTTAGTGGCTCTGTGGCCGATCTAAAAACGTGCTTCGACAAAGAAGACGCGAAGAGCGCAAAGCCGCCCAACTAGGGCCCTACGCTTGGTCCCGCGACAATACTTGTAGCTTCAAGGGGCATTGGTCTAAAAAAACTACTACGCCGTAGCACACAGTGTATCGCTAAAGTAACATAACTTTTATAATTGTAAACTGTTTAGGTTACAATTTAATTATTTTTTTTTATAAATGATCAAAGTCATGTCCTCAAACAGAAGGCGGGACATGATTTTTAGTGGACAGTTTGTGGCTCTGTGGCCGTGATAATAGAACGAGCATGCACTATCACACGTTCCGCCCGTGCATTAGCGAAAATCGACCTTTAATAATTTTCAACAGCTACATTATATCTTATCTTATCTATCTATCTTTCGTTGATCGACGTTTTATCCTCAAACAGTAGCCAGGCGTCGAATTTCAGTGCGTACAAAACCGACTATTGTTCGATTCTCGAGTGGATCCTATTCCAAACGCAGTTAGTGGCTCTGTGGCCGACCTAAAAACGTGCTTCGACAAAGAGTGTCGCCCAGAGAGCGCAAGGCCGCCCAACGAGGGCCCTACACTTTGTCCCCGCGACAATGCGCGGAGGGCACTAGAGCGCACTTGTATCCGATGCAAGCGATGCCCGGATTAGGGTTCGGCGGCTGTAATTATGTGACATTTAAGTCTGCGTGGGTTTCGAGTTCGTACTTTGGGTGAGAGCGCTGAGACGACGCGGCAGCTTTGCGTCTTCTTTATAAATGAGGTCTTGTTGCTACTATGTAACTATTTTTGTAACACTTAGAATTTTAATTCATATAGAACCTCGATAGTACTTCTACTATCCTTCGATTTATAAAGCTTTATTCGCTAATACTTCTTTAATTAAGCTAATAATGGATACACTAAAAATAACGCAGCCCGGTCACCGTGGCCAGTGCAACTCGTTCCAAACGCGGGTATAAAAAGGTATGCCTAGAATACTTTCCATAGTTTGCGTTATACCCCGTTGAACACTTTGTTTGTTTTGTTTTATTGCATGCTGGTTTGGGACGTGAAAATAATGCATCATCTGCCTAACTTCCCGGGCATGCCGTAAGAGCCGATGATGGGACATGAGTTCCAAGCTATTCGAGTATTTACACATCTGGCGTTCGGCTAGAAACCTGTCACTGGTGTTTTCTATTCCATATTCGTGGAACCCTATGGTTATGCTAAATTTGGTGTCGAGGTCACTAACAGCATGCTTACGAAAAGTTGGTGATTGTGATGCTTTGTCTATCCATTTTTAGGAAAAGGACGTGAGAGTATCTATGTATTTATGAATTTTGTTTGCAATACATGTGTTTAAGGGCGCGCCCTCCGTAAGTGACAAGTGTCATATATTTTATTTGAAATGTCTTCGTCCATATTTATTCCACTCGTTATCATGATTTTTGCCCAACTTTAAATGATATTGTAGAAAAAACTTTAGTATGTTATGAATTTATGGATCGGACTAATTGTAAACACATTCTCTTTGATACTAAATATATATTTTGTTTATGTAATACGATAGTATTTTTAATTATATCAATTTAACCGTGACTACACTTTTGTTTTTTTTTTGGTTGGCGCTCCCTTAAACAACAACGTCCCAATTGACACCACAATCTCATTATTACAACTCGACGTAGACATAGAGAATGCAAAATTTCCTGCGCTCTGTCATGTCATGACGTACGTAAACCTCTATAATACCATTGTGATGGCGGAATGCTTGCAAATTGCAAATTGTTTTAAATAAACGTCAGTTTTGGCCACTGTTGTGCTACCTTTGTATATTCGGGGGCTCGTTAACGTGGAATCCTTTTAAATTGTGACGTTGCTAATTTTAATTTTCGGAATTGAAAACAGTAGTATGTAGTTGTTCTTTTTTCTTTCTCACGAAGTCACGATCCTCAGCAAGGTCTTCAATTTGTAGATGTAAAATGACACAAAATATATACCTACGTCGCAGCCAACAGTCGCACAATAACAACAACCGTGCGCTAACGTGAAGAATAGAATAACATAAAAAGCACGCACACTCACAGTGAACATTCTAAACTACTTGATAAATCCTCATATAATTTTCTGAGCCTGATTTATTTATTCTAGTAAAATTTTATCTTGTAACTATATATAGCATTGTAAAAGCAAAATTCAAAATAATAAAAAACAATTCTAATTTCACGAGGAGCTCGATGGCGCAGTGGTTCACGCGCCTGATCAGCGATTGCTAAGGTTAATTAACTTTCGCCGGTCATTGATTAAGTGAGCAAAAGTTAATCATCTCGAGCTCTTCCGTACATCGGAAGGCACGGGCCCGTGGTTGGTCCCGGCTGCATTAGCAGTCGTTAACACCACCAATCCGTACTGGATCTGCGTGATGGTGTATGGCATGTTCTCCTTATCCACCCATAGGGAAGGCTCGGCTCGTACCCCAGAAGTGACATAAAAATTAACTAATGATGCAATGTGATAATTTTATTAACTAATATATCACTCAATAACAAATGTAAGAACTAATTTATAACTACAAAGATGTATACTTGCCTCTTAGCCAAGTTAGACACTAAATTAGTTTGTGTAACATTGTCGAAGGCGCTACTATTCAGTAGCCACCTAGGTAAATCAAAGAGGAGGGAAGCGAACTAATGACCTATGTACCTACTACCACAATGTGTACCTTTATTAAACAAGCCTTCCGATGTTACTATCACATACTCGTACTCACAAACAACATTTTAGCTAAGATTCTCTAGGGGATGACTTGATAATACTACTTCGCTAGTTTTGTGAATCACACTGATTTTACTATATATTTTAATGGGTGTTATTTAAACGGTTAGCAAAGTATTCGTATTTTTGTTAGCAAAAAGCTAGTTGGGCAGCAACTTATGGTCAGCAAATATTTCAGTCTGCTGCACAAGTTGCACTTATATCATTCTGAACAGCAGTCTTATGCCGCTCCCCCTTCCGTGATTGGCCCTCGCTACTCTGCATTTCGCTCGGGAAAAAAAATTTAACTTAACTTAGGTAAATTAATTTATTTTCTAATCCTTACTGTTGGTTAGCCAACAGTAAGGATTTCTGATGCTGACCGATTGTATAATTCTGTTGACCAAATAGTAATTTTGCTAACCAAAAATTTAATTTGTACTTAATACAAATAAATTATTTTCCTATTTTAAGTATGTACGTTCATCATTTTTTTTAAATAACTAATTTACATTTACCGTTACTAATTGTTACATTATTTGGACGACATGCTAAAATAAGCTATTTTAAGGTTTAACATATATATTTTTCTAAAAGAATCTTACTTTTATTGCGAAACAAAGATCATATCAATTAATTTAAACGTCTTCAAATGTCCGTCTTTATTCATAAAAATTCACCGTTGAGCTAAAATCTTTTCTAAAATCTATAATTGGAAAAACTAATTACTTATCCTTAATACTTTAACGTCAGCAACATGAAACTTGCAGAGCAACCAGAAACTTGTCAAGTGGACGGGACTTAATACCGATGGAGAGCACTCAAAAAAGAATGGGACTTAAAAGGCAAGCGATCCCTTTCTCAGATGTGCAGACGCCGTGAAAATCTGTAAAATAATACCCGGCAGCGGCTAAGCCGGGCCCCAGCTGACGATACAATACAATGAGTACCTAGTAGGAGACTGAGTCTAAACTACAAAATAAAGAGACTGCCAGAAGGTGAGCTTAATCATACCGCGCTCGAGCAACGCGTAGACCCTTTCATCATCATCATCATCATCTCAGCCAAAAGACGTCCACTGCTGGACAAAGGCCTCCCCCAAGGATATATGAAGGGATTTGCCATAATCGCCACGCTTGGCAGGCGGGTTGGCGATCGCAGTCAGTTGAGAGTTAACCTCAGAGAGATGCTGCTGCCCATCCTCTGGAATGGTCCCTTAGTCGGCTTTTACGACACCCACAGGAAGAGATGGGGTGGTGCAATTCTTTATCCCCAGCACCACACAGGGACCCTCAAACCCTCTCGCGGATAAGGAATCTCGGAACAGTCTGAACGCAGCTGTTGCGAGATAACGTGTCCGTGAGAGGCTGTGCACGTGTGCGTTGCTCGAGCGCGTTAGTATGAAGCTCACTTTCTTCAGTCTCCTTATTCTGTGGTCTAAACTACAAATTACGAGCGACTCACTCAGCTTAAAATAATTAAGAGTCTTTGTCCGGTCAGTTCGGAATATCTTTGCAGGCGCACCGAGTCATGCGAATCAGCGGAAGATTGTCAAGCGCGCCCGTTTCAAGATTCCCCGACTTATAATGAATGTCATAATTAGTTTTATTACTTTTTGGGTTTCCGTTGTTAAACAAAAAGCTGTATAATGGCGTCATGTCCGACCGCGGACGCGGTCTGTCGCCGCTCCGCAAGTTCTGGAGACGTTGCGCTTTACATTTCGTGAGCAGTTAATAGTGAAGACATTATCTTTTGTATCATCGTTTTTGTTGTCAAATCAAATTTAACTTTGATTGCATAGAAAGTGGACATAGGGTAACGGCTTTTGGCCCAAGTATTTGACACATTTTATTCGCCAAATATAACATTGGTTGTCGTTGAAATTTTACGGGGTAAAAGCTGGGAAGCAGGTAATTTACACACGCCTGCACATCAACCTACCACACATTGTCAAATTTCCTCAATAGACTTTGAACTTTATGCCTTAACGATATGGTTGAAAATGTAATGTAAATATTCTTTATTGTACACCATAAAAAACACTTAGAGAGGACAATACAAGAAGAAGTACAAATGGCGGCCTTATCGCTAAAAAGCAATTTCTTCCAGGCAACCATGTGTTGAACTGGACAAAAAAAGTTAAGAAACTAGCGGTAAATGGTGTATGAAATATTACACACAATATAAAAATACTTAACTATCATACATACAATGCATATACCTACATACAGCCATATAAATTTAATACATATATATAAACTAAATACATATTATATGGACAAAGTATTACATTATAAAGAAATGTATAATAACATTAAGATGTCAAAGATAGATAGTGCTCCTTAACTTGTTGCTTAAAACTATCCGAGGATTTCGCACTCTTTACTTTTTCAGGCAATGCATTCCACAGACGGACAGCATGAACCGAAAAGGATTTGTCAAGGAATTTTGTGGAATGCATTGGTATCGCCAAGTTCAAGCTCTCCGATGATCTCAAAACTCGTGAGTGCGTGTCGTGAAGGAATTGGAAACGTTCCTTGAGATAAGGCGGTGAGAGGGGATGAAACAAAATATTGTAAAGCAGGGAAACAATGTGCGCATTCCGGCGAAGGCGAATTGGTAACCACTTGAGCTTAGTACGAAAGTCAGATACATGATCATATTTGCGTAGTCCAAATATAAATCTAATACTAAAATTTTGGAGACGCTCAAGTTTGTTCAGTTGCTCCTCAGTAAGATCTAAATAGCTGACATCAGCATAGTCCAGGATGGGCAGGAGAAGGGATTGTGCTAGCGCAGTTTTAGTGGCAATAGGAAGGAAATTGCGTAACCTTTTCATGGATCCAGCCGCAGCAAACATTTTCCGACTCACTTGCTGCAGTTGAGGCCCCCAATTCAGGTTTCTATCAAAGAGCACACCCAAATTTCTCACTGTGTCACAGGGAGTCAAGGTAACACCATCAAACGAAATAGCAGGTAAATGGGACCAGTTAATTCTATTTATAAAGGAGGAGCTGCCGATGACGATGACTTGGGTCTTGGTAGGGTTTACTATTAAACCGTACGACCCGCTCCAGTCCCTAATCATTGCTAAGTCATTATTTATGGTATTGATAGCTTGAGAAAGTTGGTCAACAGGCGCTTGAGTGTATATTTGTAAGTCATCTGCATACAGATGGTAGGATGAAATTAATTGAGAAGAAATGGAATTTATAAAAATAGCGAAAAGCAATAGAGATAAGACGCCACCCTGCGGCACCCCAGCAGTTATTTCGCACCAAGTGGAAAAAGTATCCTCCATGCGGATCCGCTGTCGGCGTCCAGACAGGTAACTACGAAACCAGTCAATCACCGCTGGAGATATGTTAATAGAGCGGAGTATGCCAAGCAGGATATCAAAATCGACGGAGTTAAATGCATTGCTAAAATCTAGCAAGGTGAGAAGTGTTACTTTGCCATGTTCCATTCCTGACCTGACATCATCTGTGACATTCACTAATGCTGTGGTGGTACTGTGCCCCGTACGAAACCCGGATTGGTAAGGATTAAGGAGCCGGTTCTTTAGAAGGAAGGCGGACAACTGAGTATGGACAAGGCGTTCCAGAACTTTAGAAAGGAATGGTAAAATTGATATTGGTCTAAAGTCTGAGAAAGATGACGGTTTGGAGTTTTTGGGTAATGGAGTAACTTGAGCACCTTTCCAGGTTGATGGGAAGACACCAGTATGAATGGAGTGATTTAAAATGTGTGAGATGATGGGAAGGATTTCGTCAAGTATCAGAACAATCATCTTACGGCTGATCGAGTCGTCACCTACAGCATTAGAAGCAATCGACATAATGCTCTTCTTAACATCACAGTCGGTGAATTGACGAAGAGAAAAGGACGAGTAATCAGGGCGTGGAAGCGATGAAAGAGAATTCAATGTATCAAGCTTGCTCGTTGAATCAAAGCTGTGCGAAGTGGTGAAGTGCCTATTCAGTAAATTTATATCTATATCTTTCGAAGAGTAAGTTTGTCGCTGCTTCCCAATGCCCAAAGATCTAAGAAATTTCCAAACTTTCGTTGGATCTTCATTTTCTACTGACTTATGGATATATTGGCGTTGCGCATTCCTACACACCTTATTGCATTGATTGCGGGCTTTAACATACTTCTCCCAATTAAATGGAGTAGGTCGACATTTATACCTACATTTAGCAACGTTTTTGCACTCAGATACACGCTTGATTTCATCAGTGAGCCATGGTGATGGACGGTGCTTCATCTTGACAGAGCGGACAGGAGCATGAACGTCATACAACTTGATGAGGGTTGACCCAAAAAGCTGTAGTTTTCCATCTATCAGGTCGCAATTTAGAAGCTGGGACCAATCCGTGTTAATGACATCCTCTCGGAGACTTTCAAGTTTAATGCCATCAAAATTGCGCTGCAACAGAACTTTAGGCTTAGCCTTCGGTGGACGTGATTTATACGAGACATAAAGTAAGTCATGGTAAGAGAAAGCATCAGCTGAGAATTGACCATGCTTAGCAATATGTTGGGGCGAAGAGACAATAATAAGGTCAAGAAGGGAGGGTGAACAATTTGGAAAATAATGAGTAGCGTTTAATGACGGTAGGTATAAATAAGAAGACTGTAGGACAGAACGAAGATTTGCCGAGCGGGAGTCGTTTTTGAAAAGGCATGTGTTAAAATCTCCCATCAAGATGGTATGACTATAAGAAGGACAGAGAAGTTCTAATTTATTTTCAAGGGAAGAAAAGAAATTTATACGTAAGGAAGGACAGTAATATACACCAAGAAGTATCTTGGAATGAGACAGGCTAACCTCCAGGAAGAGATGCTCGCCAGCGTTTAGCGGTGGTGGTTGCGGTGACATATCTACCACAGTAAATGGAATATGTGCACGGAGATAAATGGCTACCCCACCTCCACCGCCCACCGCACGATCATTTCTTATCAGGTTAAAGCCTGGCAAAGAAAAAGAAGAGGAAGGGAGACATGGCTTAAGCCATGACTCAGAGACAAGGATAGCATGAATATTCTTACAGTCAAAACTCGTCAGCATATCTGAGAAATGAGCCGGAATGCTTTGAGCATTAATATGAACTACATTAAAATTCTTTGAGACATCGGAGAAACATAAGCTTAGAGAATCAGACAACGAAGGAATGCTGACAAAACTATCATTGACACTGTTACTATTTGCAGAGATAAAACTGTCAGAGTCACTAACATCATCCAGAAAAGACATTTCCATAAATAAAATAACTAAAAATATAAAATAATAAACAAAATATATATAAATATACACAAGAAATCAGCAACAAATAATAAAAAAAAAAGAGAAAAAAAAAAAAAAAATAATAATAATAACAATAATAATAATAAAAAACACCATTTTAACCACCCGCTAGTGCTAAAAAACAAACAATATTAACAAAACAGAAGAAACGCAGACAACATGTAATTGCACGTACACATTATGTACGTACACAATAGAAAGCTGTCAGATGTAAACATGCTAAAATTAAAAAATAACAAAATAAATGGAACACAGCAATTCACAGCATTCAGCATTGTTATATGAGTTTGACAGTGACATTTATTGACAAATACAAATTAAGAAGCTACATTCTAACAAATTGAGTGCTCATCAAGATAGTTTAAAAGGAGGTAGAACGTCAGAACACATAAAAACTAATATACGGACACTATTACACTATTTATTTATCTGATCGTCCAATTATTGCTTCTTTGCGGCCGCTGCCCGCCGTGCCTTCGGAGCAGTCCTTGCCGCCACGGCAGCAGGCTTTGCCGACACGAGCTCCAATGACTGAACTTCGCCAATGCTAGCGACCCGAAATCGAGCGTTGTTTGGGCCGAGGACGTGAATAACGCCCTCCCATGTCCAACATCTGTTGACACCGAACTTCTCTCGCGCCGCCATGAATGCACAGTGCCGGGAGTGTGTCAGAAACTCCGACAAAGTTGTACCAGAACCCTTGAGTTTAGCTTTCCCAAACCAAACCCTGTCACGAGTAGCAACCTGCTGAAACTTGACAATAATGGGACGAGGCTTCTGCTGTGTGGTTGCTGAACGCCCCAGTCTATGGCACCTCTTTATATCGACTGGTGCAAACCCTTCCAGTTTGAGGTTATTGGTGACAACCTTCGCTATCAACTGAGTGGTGTTTTCACCTTCCTGCTCTGGCACACCGTGAAACATCAACATTTTTCTACGGCCCTGCATTTCGAGCTTATCAACCGTCCTTGCAAGAATATGTATTTGAGATTGAAGCCCGTTCAATGATTCTAGTATGAATGCCTTAAAAGTAGAAAATTCAGTGGCCAAACCTGCGTTGCTTGCGGACGGAGTTCTCTGCAATTCAGCCTCAAAGCTTGACATTCTGCTGTGAAACGTCGCCATTAGTTCGGAAAGTGAAAGTTGAACCTGATCCATTCTTGTCTCTTCGTACTGTAAATATCCAGGAGATAACACTTGTGCGGGTGGGTAATAGTGTTAGCACTTAATATTTATCATAAATATTAATTATATATTGTTATTTATGCAAATATAGATTTTTTATTATAGAGTGTTTAATTTAGCTACTTCTTTCACCAACTACCCCCAGAGAAAAAAAAAAAAAAAAAAAAAAAAAAAAAAAAAAATTGAAGAATTTTTAAAGAATTGGATAGGTTGATGTGCTGGCGTCTGTACATTCAATTGTTGGGAATTCAAAGATGGGAAGCAGATAATTTACATTCAATTGTTAATTTTTAATCTTGTGATTGTCCTTGTAATAAATTGTTGCTAAATACTGTAATGACGTGCTGGCCCCTATGTTAATGATAAGAGAAAAAAACGATTACTGGGTTCTGTGAAACACTTTTGCCACTACCCTACATCTATAAATATAAAAATCAATTGCTGTTCGTTTGTCTCGCTAAAACTCGAGATTGGCTGGACCGATTTGGCTAATTTTGATTTTGAAATATTTGTGGTTTAATCGGTGAGAAACATAAATAATAAGTAACGGAAAATATTTAAAACGACAATTTAATTTTCCAATACAAAATGATTTGTTTGTTTTGTTGTCATGGAAACTGTCAAAGCGGTACGAAGTCCGCCGGGTCAGCTAGCAGGTGATAAATAAAAAAGGTATATAAAAACTTAGTCAGCGTTTGAGTATTTCTTTGAGGACAGCTTGTGTTTTTAAATTTTTCATTGTCTTACATGACAGTCGTGTTTCCTTTCTATTTCGAGTTCTGCTATCGACATTAGATATTTAGAAGAGTTTGTTATTCAAACACGGTTACGCTGTAAAGGCAGTCTGCAGCCGGAACTCTAAAAAAAAAATGTGTCTTTAAATTATTCTTTGTGTTTGCTTTTCAATAACAATGTAAAAAAATACAAATATCTATTTCAGTGTATTTATTTATTTTAATTTTTAAATTCACATTTTTTATGGTTTCACGTTAGCTCAGCGGTCAGAGTATTGGACCGGTAATCCAACGGTCGTGGGTTCAATTCCCACTCAAGCTTCCTGCGACAGGATGACATTTTCTAGTAAAATTTTATCTATTTCTGTTAGACAAAAAATCTAATTTTGCATTCACTATTATAGCCTTGTTCAAGCCGAAGATAAAAGGCTTGAGTCTCAAGTGCTGGAATTCACTTTGAGGTTGGAAAGTGGCACAGTTTCAAGCACCATCTGCGGTTACTGGAAGTCCGGCTCGGTCCAGTTAGTTTAATTTACAATATGTTAATCAGGCAACTTAAGTTTACACTTTCACCAAAGGTATTTCTTGTCAGGCTTTATTATTGGAGCAACATTTGACCTATTTAGGCCCCCAATATGTTCATAACAGAACAATATGTTCAAACCTTTTTATTATTGCTGTCTATGATTATAAAGAAAGTCATAAGACGATCAAATAAGATGTTGTAGCGAGTTGGTATTTAGTGTACTTTTAATAAATTTATGAAGTTTATTAGTGAGTTGTTTTAGTCCTGGGCACACAGGAACCAGGGAAAGATTGTCCGGGACATAAAAATAACCCAATTACAGTGCATTTAGTTCGTTTGTGATGCCTCTAGTTTTGGTTACAAAATACTATTTTCTATTTTATTCGACTGACATGGGCATTCGTTATCATAACTAGCTCCGGTGCACACATTAATCTTAACATGTCGTTGAATAACGAAATATTGTAACATGTGTTCTTGGTCGTAAATAAATAAACAATAAATAGTTAACACACGTACTCACGCAGCCTCGCATCTATTAAGTAGGCTACACACTTGGAGGTGTAGCACGTAATCTGATACTGTATCATGTACGTAGATTGCTCAGCAGTCGTTGATTGATCCGCACTAAGCCCGCGTGGTGGTTTATGACCTGTTCATCCATAAGGATGGCTTGTAGTAGTGGGTACATAAAATGAGCTGGTTATTTGAGTACATCGTCGGCACGAGCCCGCTACGAGCGGCTCGTCGGGGGATCGTAGCGTGCACGCAGCTGCGGTTTTAGTACAACACAAAGGCGCTTGCAGTATGCTCGTGGACCGATTCACAGTAACTAGTGGCGCAGATGTATACACTTATAAGTTGATACAGTATCAGATACATTACGTGCTACACCTCCAAGTGGGTTGCATGCTTTAGACCAGAGATTCTCAAAGTCACAGTATTACTATTTCATACAGTAGGGCATCGCTTTAGATGTGGGGCCGCCGGCGCCGCCCGCGTAGGTATGCAAGGGTTATCACAAAATTAGAAATCAATAATCGTTAATATTTTTATAAAATAATCATTTATTAACAAGAATAAACTGTATACATATTTACAAATGGTGCACTGCTAAATATTGACGTAAAGGTTTATTTTTAGATTTCAATTTTCTATTATTAAATTTAACAATATAATGAATTCGCATTCGGACAAACAATTTGATCATGAAAATATGGCTGTGATATAAATTGTACTTGTTTTAATAATACATATAATTTAATTAAAATATTGTTTCCTACAAAAGACAAAAAAAAATCTGCCTTCTAGCTCATAACAGTATTTTTTTAAATCATCTGGAGGTACCTGTAGTCCGCCAAAGGAATCATGTGAGGTATTGTAAGCACGTTCGCGTAAATAAAAATAATGTACTGTTGGTTCGTCGTTATAACTTGATGCGTAGTTAATTATGGCTATACATTTGTGTTTTTTACCATCCATTTACATTCCAACAAAGACAAAGTACTGTAAGTTATTACAAAGTTATAGGAAAAACTTACCTTGCGTCACGGGGTTTAAATTCTTGTTGTGTTTCGACGTCGACTTATAACAGTATACAGAATAATGTGTATGCACCGTTATATTCAATGGGAATCACTGAACGTACATTAAAAAAACGTTTAAAACACGCAGTACGCGCACGTGGCTGCCCTTCACGGTAGCTCCCACAAACTGAGCTTGTTTGTGGGACACTGGCCGCAGTGACCGCTTCCCCGCGGGTTCCCCACCCTTGCTCTAAAAAATTACCTTCGATGCCCAACTGTATGCTTTTAAAAGACTCGTGGTGGCTATGTGGTTAGCTGTAGAAGTGGCAATGTTCGTCTGCCTGGTTGAGGTCTGGCCAGGCTTCCATTTCGTGCACAGCGAGCGGATCCGAGTAGCAGTCTAGGTGGTGCCTGTAGCGAAAGGATCTACGGGGCAATCTGAGTTTTCCATAGTTGGTTATTCTGCTTGGTGGTTTTCATTGAGTAGGCTTCCAACATCTCCGGTACCAGTCTGGATAATCAGTAGAGGCGCCCGCTAAACGCAAAGTGTCCGGTTGAATCAGCCGCGTAGGATTTTTGGAACTGATGAGGTGCCTGGATGGGTACTGAGAAGTGAGTGGGCTTACAAACATGAACCGCCACCAATGAGGACATTCGGCAGTCGGCTTTAGAGCTGACGACCCGAGCAGTGGCACTGTGAGTTGTGCTTATGGAACGAGAAGTGAGCGAGCTTAGAGCTCCGGTAACCTATCTGGATATTGGGTAGTGGACTATACGTGTCCACTGAGCAACTCGCTCGAGACACTAGTCTTAAACGTACTGGATGAAGAATGCGCTTCGGTGCGTCCTGATCCGGCGTTATGACCTGACGTAGATGGTCCCATGTGCTTGCGTATGGATATCTGACACTACTTTTATAACCGCTAGGTTGGTAAGGGGTGTATAAACTTTAAAGTCGTGTGTAGCGGGGTGTATGCTTTTAAAACTGTGAAAAAGTGGTCAATATCGATCCCTTGGTGTCAAAATCGGTTTCTCAGAGGTCGACATAAACGAAAACTGAATTTGGGGGGCCGGCGAGGTCTAGAGATCGACCCCTATTAATTAACACAAGTTCTTATTTAATACGTTCAAGATACTGTATAAGTTGTGTTATGTGTACCAACTTGTTATAACAATGACTAATATTAGGAATAGTAGGAAGTATAAGTACAAGTTTATTTAACCGACCGCAACGTTTTTAAATTGGTAAGTATTTTGTATCAATAGGAAAAAAATGTGATAGATATTTTAAAAAGTAATTTGGGCGTGGAGTCTGATTTGGGTATCAGTTCATTTTAAAAAAGGGGTCTCTTGCCCAAAATAGTTTGGGAATCCCTGCTTTAGACGTACAATTGCACATGCGTACTACTACCTTCAGCCTTCAAATGAGGGCAACACGACGAGTGTTGCTTGCTTCTCATATAGTCAACGAAGGGCGAGGGTGCCTTTTATTGAGTTACTTGATTGCAGTTTTTGTTTTATTGACCTTTGAATTTTGTTCCTGATATAAGTATACGAGCATCGAACTTCCGATATGTATGAGTGTTCTTCCTTCCAAGAAATTATTAAGTTCGGAAAAACACAAACCTTTATTCAAATGAAACACTTTGTACGGATATGTGCTCCATGATATAATGTAATTAAGATAGGGCTCATATTTTGTTTTTGATCAATTATAAATTGACGGTATGTTCCTAATTATTTTAGAGACGACCAACACCTCTGTAACCAAAGACAAAGGGTCTTTGTTCGAAAAAGGTTCGAAACTCTTGGATATATGTGATAATTAAAAGAAAATGATTAAAAGTGATTAAAAGAAAGAAAGAGAAGAGTTTATAAAGTGTTTGTTATCAATAGGTAGGTATAACGTCAACTGAAAGGCAAAAATTAATTCTTAAAAATAATTATACGATCAATAATGTACTAGATAAAGAATCCGGACCAAAAATGCATCTCGAAAATGGTCCTGTTCCTGTAGCTCATACCTATACTTACATTTAAATTTCGAATGACAAAATCTGAAAAAACATTGGATAGCATCAACAACTTCAGCTTACTGTGAACCTTAAATCTTAAACATAAAGATCAATTTAAGGTTGCAGAACATTTGTACTTAATATTTACTGTCATCGCCACACACGACATTGTGGCCACGTGGCCCCAAAGTCTCGTTGCGTTTTTCAAGCACTCATCGGGAATCTATTACATTATTGATCGAAGCAATCATTCATCTAAATAATAATACTACTTAAAGCCAAATTCTTTCAACAGTAGGATAGTTCATAGGCTGATGATTAATATATGTTAATACATAAAGTTGGTTTTCTGATGACCGTTATTTACCTACGTATATGATCTAGAAGTGAATGGCGATATTTTTCACATGATACTAATTATAAATTAAAAAAAATAAACTACGAATAATAAAAAGCTAACGAAAATACTAATAATAAAAAGCGAATTACAATGTCCACGCTGTGATTATACAACGTTTGCTATACAGTACTATACAATAAATCTAGCTTAAAATCTGCCTACGAAGGTGTACCGTAACCTCTCCATTTACGACTTAACATACAAAATACGATTTAACATAAGGATAAATATTACTTATTACTTACTTATTTCTTTGAATATTTTTCGTCAAATTTTACTTCCGAAAAAACCTGTTGTTAATTGTAATATCTAATTGACGGGTGAATCAAAAACAAAACATAAGTCTAACACATTAACGTACCTATGTGCCTAATTAGTCTACACAAAACATTCAATAAGTACTTCAATACTTCATTCAGTACTATACTTTGTTACACCACCTACTAACAATTTCCTATTGTCCTATCATCATTATGCACAATTAATTACTTATTTTGTAATGAGGTAAGTATTATTAATGTACCAACTTTTTATTAGGTAGCTAACTTTATCTTATTATTATAGTTATTGATGTATAAACCTGCTTACGTTAAGTATTTTACGGCGCGAGTTACTATATTGCTCCATATATTAATGCGTACGGCGCATTGCAAAACAATTTGTACACCTCACCTCGCGATATTAAATTATAAAGTAAGATAGTGAGCCAGTGGCGCCATTAATAGGTACATAGCAAAACTGTCTTTTACATCTTTGAAAACAAAATATGCCCAACGTCTTTTTTTAAAGAAAATTAAACTTAATTATGTTTACCCTCAAAATACAAAATAATAATTACGGCGGATCTCTATTTAAGTGTCTATCTCACTTACACATGCAGCTACAACAACAAGTTAAAGCAAGAAAGCGAAATATTCGTGAGTGCATTGGTCCGTGGTGCATAATGTTCTGTCTCGCTTGCTTGCAGTAACGGAAACAAATTAAAAGGGGATTAATAAGTTAAGCACGTGACCAACAGCGACAATAACGTTTGTCTCAAACTATCGGCTGCCCGGCACGCGCAGTTAAAATGGTTCATACTATTGAATAGTTATTTTTTTATTTAATAATATTCAGCTCAGTTGGCACTCTCAGGTCGCTAGTGTTAGCCAGAAAGTTACCTGGACCTCGTTTTTTTTTTTTTTTTGAGAGAGATTGCTGATTGCCTCTACGGCATTTTCAGCTTCACCGGGCTTTTTTGGGGGCGGCGAGGAACGTAAAGGGTCCCTCAAGCCGTGTGAAACGAATCACCTTCGGAGGTTATCTAGATTGAACGGCATCGCGCACGAGTGCGCGTCCCCGTGCCCTACTAGATTCTCCGAAGGGTTCGGATCGGATCGGGGAGCGGAGCAACCCGAGGGCGCCTCTAAAGGCACGGACCTCGGCTCGGGTTAACTGGGCCGTGGAGGAGGAGAGAAGCGCCCAGGTACATGTCTGTACCTGGTGTAGAGCGAGTGTGAACCGGTTCTTCGTACCCTTGTTCTACGAGTACGGTGTCTTGGGCCTAAACTGGTGTGCATGTTTAGTGTATTCTGTAAATGTGTGCTGTCATTTAGAGGATCGGGCGGGGGGGCGATCGCAACTGTTATGGGATCGTCGGGGTCATCTATGACGTGCTTAGGACGCCTAGATATGAACCGTTTTGTTGGTGGAAGGCTTCCAACATTATAGTTGGCGGCCGCCACAACAAGCGGGTTAGGGTGGTGGGGGGCGTTATCAAAGTAACGTATGGAAACATCCTTGATAGAGTCTTTGATAGTGGGAAGATCAAGATCGCGGTGGAGATCTACGTTGCGATAGTACCACGGGCAACCCGTGGCACCACGCATGAAACGGTTCTGGAGGGTTTGTAAGCGATACAAATAGGAGGGCGCGGTGTGCGCGAAAACTACGCTAGCGTAAGTCATGACGGGGCTGGACCTTGCGCTCCTTGAATCGCCTGAGGAACTTTTTACCATTTAAGACAAAGGTTATGCTTGCGCAAACTTTAATATTCCCTATGATTGACTATAGTGACGTGTGTTATTTCGACCTTAATGCTGACTTGTTAGACAAACTCGACAGATTGCTCAACAACTCAATACGGTTCATCTACAACCTCAAGAAATATGACCACATTTCACAATATAGGTCCGACCTAAAATGGCTGCCCATTCGCCATCGGAGGCGTACAAATAATCTTCTCCTTCTCTGTCCTTCCCATACATCTGGCATTGTACACTCCTCCTTCCATACTCAGTCCATTCTCCTATGGAATGCGCTACCCCTTGAAATCAGGATGGCTACGAGTTGTGACGCTTTTAAAAAGAAAGTCGGTATGCTTGGCAGAATCATCTCAGTAACGTACTATTAATAAATTATGTACTAAATGTTTATTTTTGTTTATTTTTATATATTTATATATATAAATTGTATATATGTAGGTATATTGTGCGTTTTAAAATATATTTTTTTTATTTCTAAAATTGTTGTCTTCACCCAATTGCACCTGCCATGTTATTCTTGCACCACTTTATGGTTGACTGGTAGAGAATGCCTCAGGCATTAAGTCCGCCATGTAAAGAATGTTGCAAAAGTTTTAAATAAATAAATATAAACTTCTTTTTTGTAATGTTAAATGATACATTTTCATTTTAAGGTTTTAGCATTTATTAACCTGTTTAACTGATTAGCACTGAAACAATCGATTGTCTCAGTCGGGAATCGAGTAATGTAGCGTCAGTTATTATAATTAGTTTTGGTAGCACAATTTACGAGGTGTTAATTTTGGGTAAGAGTTGAATAATTAAAATAATCAAAATAACCAGCACACCTGATCTTCCTGGGGCTAGTTGATTTTTTCTAGTACAATTTTATATTGTTGTATATTTCTTGTAACTATAGTATAAAGCATTGTGAATGCGTAAATACAAAATATTAAACATAATTATCGTGTTTTATTAAATATCAAAGATTGTTTTTATTAAAGTTGGCAAAGAAGTTCCATTATTTATTTATTTATATTCAAGACCTTACAACTATTATTACAGGTTCACTACTAACCTAATGCAATAGTGAAGCATTATTATAAAATATTATTAAATTATGACATTATTAAATTACTATAAAATAAAATGTAATTGTGTGTCAAAATAAAATGTAATTTAAATCAAAAGCACTAAAGAGTATTGATATTAACTTCGAAGCAAATCACCGCCAAAATAACTTTCTACCCCTTTTTAACCCCGTTAGGGGATGAATTTCAATGAAATATGAAACATGTCTTCCTTCAATTCTGTTAAAAAAGGTTTATGCAAAATTTGAGGTATATTGGACCAAGGAATCACGTTGTCCCATACAAACATTGCCCCCCTTTTTCACCCCCTTAGGGGTAGAATTTCGGAAAATCCTTTCTTATCTGATGTCTATGTCATACAAAGTTTCAGTTTCCCTACCCTTACCCTTACCCTTACCCTTATACCCTTACCCTTATACCCTTCAAGTTTCAGATCTCTACGATCAGCGTTTCATAGCCTACTGTGCGTTGATCCGTCAGTCATTCAGGACAAAGCATTTTATATGCATAGATTAAATACCGACCACCTACTTCCTAGCTGACATCCCGTAAATTTTTTAATAACGACCAATGTTATTTTCCGGTGATGAAAAATGTGTTGAGCAATGGTCTTACAGTGTCGAACACTGGTGCTACCCTACTACCCTAAGTCTATAATATTATTGATTGATCTTTCCGCTCACTTTCTATATAAGCAATTTGTGGGAGTGATTTCGTGAAATGGGACGGAAGCATGTGTAACAGTGTAACAGGAAGACGGGGAAGCGCGCCATTTTGTAAATTTAAAATCGCTATTACGAACATGGCATATTATTATTATATGTGACATATGGTGTCATTTGACTATCATAGGTCATTTTGATATGTCAAATGTCTTCTATGTATTTGCTGCATTTATTTTATAGTTATAAAATGATGTAATACCTGACCCATTTTTTTCCGAATATAATGTTAAAATTGCTTATTACTAAGGTGAGATGTCAAATGTTACACATCATATGCGACTACTGTAAGGCTCGCTTGTTTTTTTTATATCTTACGGGTAAGCACAGTGCCTTCATCTCACCTGATGTTAAGTGATGTTAAAGGCCAATGGTGGAAGCGCACTTCACCCTTCACAAGGGATCATCAACTACTGAGGCACTGGCTATCTTATCTCTAGCTGCCGAAACACAACAATGCTACAAACATTGATGTTATGGCGACATATTTAGATAAGATGATGGTAGCTACCCCAGGCGAATAAACAAGTCCTACTACCAACCAAACCGAGTACACAAACATGTACCCCCCACTGGGAATCGAACCCGGGACCTCTGGGTCTAAACCGGTGGTCTTAACCACTAAACTACAGAGACGGTTTAACACTGCAAATTGTAGCAATAAATAATAATAATAATAATAATAATAATAAAGTATATAATAATTATATATATGTAGTTATCAGTATAAATTGTAACTTCATTACTAATTAATTTTTGGATAGTCATGGTTCGGGAACAGAAATACCTTCTTGGTTGGTTGAAAATAAATAAAGGGTATAATAATAATAAATCTTAATAAACGTTTCAATTTGAATTTAATTACAATATAACCTCTTTTAGTGAAACATTCGTTAAATATAACATGAAAGCTTGCGTCCGCGGCGTGATGTTTGTGAAATATTTGTTTATTTGAGGGATATATAAACTTTTTGTTGGTAACGTGGCCGCGTTAACTCCTCCAACTTCGAGAGGCTGCGGCGGGGAACCTCCGCCCTCCCAACTATGTGAGCCGACCACTCTCGACGCGTCGCGCTGCACTGTCCAAAAAGCAAGTTGCTCTATTGTAGGGATTTAGTTTTATTTTATTTTAGTTATTAGGAAAAACATACATACTACAGTTAAGTTAAAAAATAAACATAAAGAAGTCCTACACCCGTATTTATAAACAAGCCAAAGTTGCTTAAGAGA
This sequence comes from Eudonia truncicolella, assembly GCA_949315975.1. NCBI lineage: Eukaryota > Metazoa > Arthropoda > Insecta > Lepidoptera > Crambidae > Eudonia > Eudonia truncicolella. The sequence goes on along the minus strand of OX438831.1, from coordinate 6,588,949 downwards.
CTTTTGCTTAAGAACAAGTAATGACGTATCGAAGTAATCGCGAAGTAGCGAGTAATGGCTTGTTTATAAATAGGGGTGTAGGACTTATTTATGTTTATTTTTATTTTTTATATTGTGTATTTTATAAATTAAGCAAAATAATAAATGTAATGGATCACTAGAAGTAGAAATACCTATTAACTATCTAAATTAGAATATAAGTTTTCTTATTAAATTAAATAAAAGTATTATTCTCTTTATTAAATATATTTCTTAAGATTTTTTTTTATATTTTATATAAAAACATATTTACAATATAAAATATTATAAAAAATCTTAACCTAGGTTGCCACCAGCAACGGGGATAGACCCATGCTATCGGTGGTTAGGGCTGCAGAGTGAGGAACTTCCTGACAATACGTGCCGTGTCAAGGAGTACTGCCTTTTGAATCTGACCCTTGACCTTTCAACGAGAGCCTCTCTAGGTGTTTACTGTAGTCTTCGCGAACGAAGTCGCGGGCAACAACTAGTATTGTATATTATTGTATTTATCTCCAACATTTGCACCGATGTGAATGTTTGTTTCTTAAACGTTTATGCACAGATTTTAATTATTGTTTACGTATATTATGGTAAACGTATAGGTTATTGGGATAAACCAGCCGTTCTCTCTATCTGCTTATATCGATAAAATAAGACATAATAAGTTCCTATTCAAGTTTTAATATTTATGAAATTAATTAATTATTTATGTTTTAACTATCTATTCCAGTTTTAACTATATGTATACTATACTAAATTTACATATAGTGTATGTACATTAAAAATTATTTCTGTCAGTTACTTATGAATTTATGAATATTTAAAAAACTTAATGAGGTCATAGGTAATAATATCTTGTATTTTTTTAACCATTAGGCTATAACTCCTACAGGTACTACAATGATAAAGTACTATTATATATTATATAATATATTGCAATAAATTTAATTTTATAGCAATGTTTTTTTTAATTCCTATGTTCCTATCTTGTCTACATAAATGTCTCATTTCCTCACCTCTATAAAAATATTCAACTAAAATAAAACGGCTAACAAAAATAAAATTCTTTAAAAAATATTGCAAATAATATAAAACGACGAGATCACAGGATTCCGAAGCGATAAGGTGTGTGAATGATTCATCTCGATGCCCCTGGGGGCAATTGCTCTCGAAGTTTCCTCCACCTCGGTTATACCATATTTTTCAAAATCTCCAACGAAGTTGTGAATTTTCGAAGTGCGACTCAACCGAAGTTTTGACGTCGTCGGCAGGTTTATTACCGAAAAAAGCAACCAGCTGTTAATTGTTCAATTGCAACGCGACCAGCAACCAGTTGTTAATTGTACAATTGCAATGTATGTACTCGCACTAAGCGAGCGATCATTGAGCAATTTGTGTCTGTACCACCAATTTATAAACTGCAACTAGAGCGGTCGCGTTGCAATTGTACAATTAACAACTGATTGCTTTTTTCGGTAACAAGCCGGCTGCAGGTTGCTTTTTACACCTCGTTTAAAGAACCCAATGGTGCAGGAAATGAGAATAAGAGTTTGGAGAGAGTTTGGTGATTGCCTCAAACAGCATTTTCAGCTTCACCGGGCTTGTTTGGGGGCGGCGAGAAACTTAAAGGGTTCCTCAAGCCGTGTGATACGAATCACCTTCGGAGGTTTTCTAGAAAGAACGGCATCACGCACTAGTGCGTGTCCCCGTGGACGCCTCTAAAGGCTCGGACCTCGGCTCGGGTTGACCGGGTCGTGGTGGTGGAGAGAAGTGCCCAGGTACATGTATGTGCCTGGTATAGAGCGCGTGTGAACCGGTTCCTCGTACCCTTGTTGCACGAGTACGGTAAAATTAAAATTCCATTAGTAAAAGTATTATAGTTGACGCCTCGGTAGCCGAGTGGCAAAGCGCTCGGCCCGTACCCGAAGGTCCCGGGTTCAATTCCCAGGTCGGGCAAAGTGTGATTCGGATTTTTCGATGCATAGCCCGGGTTTCTGATCACCAACCCGCATTTGGCAAGCGTGGTGATTAAGCCATTACCCATCAATTGTAGTGATGACTTGATTTCAATGATGGAGGCCTTTGCCCAGCAGTGGGACAGTCATAGGCTATTTACTTGATGACCTCCGCAGCCGAGTGGCTTGCACGCTGGACTTTGGGCGCTCTGAGGTACAGGGTTCGATTCCCGGTCGGGTCAATGTCGAAAACGAACTTTTCAATTCCCTTCTTTGACATAAAGTTGTATTGCCTGCCCAACTTTAGCTTAGGCAAGCGACAAATGAGCCGTCCCAGATCCAATCACAGTTAATATGCACCGGTCCGATAATTTCTGATGTAAGCGTTCGCCAAAGTGCATTTACGTGTTGCACACAGTACATTTAATTAATACTCAGCTCGTGTCCCGGCTTTCAGTCGTCGAGCCGTGCTGTATAATCCGTTTTCGTACCACTCTACCTTTCAGTACCTATATACACTGAACGTTGATTTGTTTGTCTGCTGACTGCTGAAAAAGGCGAAGATATGTGCAGTAAATTTTTGTTTACATGACTACTACTCGTAGGATGACTAAGTAAGTAAATAGCTTAGAACTGTCTCGCTGGGCAAAGACCTCCATTATTGAAATCAAACCTTCAGGTATCGGGCCGGGCGCTATACCACAGTATAATAATGAGTACTACGTTACGTACAGTATGGCCACTCCCTGCCTCCCGCTGAATGCGCCCGCGATCATACAAAATGATTTGTTTGTTTTGTTGTCATGGAAACTTCGAATAGATAATCCGTGTTTTTTTTCCGATAAACTAAAAAAAATGAGTCACTTGAATAAAACGACTTTTAAAGAGGACTTCTTGGCGGGAAAGTGAAGGGTCATGCCTGCGGTTTTGTTTTAAAAAAAAATTGTGTTATGTCGAATATTAATGTGAAATAATGGTGGATTATTAACCGTTGAGTGTTCGTAAGTGCGCATGACTGTTGGCAAATGAAACAAAACAGTGCAACTTCACTTTTCAAATTCTCTCAAGAAGTCCGCCTAGGAATTAGTAAAGCTTTACTGAGATACTCGAGGGGTTGAGGGGTATATCATTTCTCACTTCTCATTTCTATTATCATTCATCATCATCATCATACTAGAAGGAAATATTGTATGTTAATGTATTACTTGTAAGAAAAAATACTTTGACACTGGCTATATGTGCTACTCGCACGAAGCCAGCAACTAAAAGAAAAAAAAATATATTTTATCCTGACGTTTCGAACTCTTTGCAGGTTTGCGGGGTCTGTAAAAGTTTTTTTATTTAAATGTACACCCTTGCACAACAAAATAAAATCCGGCAGTGTTTGCGTAAACTTTAGAAAACAATATGAATCACTTCAAGTAAACGCCGTATCGCAATTATTGTGACAATCTAATTAATTACAATTGACCACTTGATCAATTTATCTGCCAACTGCAGACTCCAACAACATTTGTACGTACATGCACCATACTATAATCTGTCTAATTTCTACTAATCCACTAAGTAAATACGAAGTAATTAACTAGTGTTGCTTAAGACAAATCTCTAGAGCTTACTGTTATCAAATACCTCTGGCGTTGCATGTACAATCAACTCTGAGCGAACACGAACTCACAAACCACGACGACTGTACAGTCACATGCCCTGATATGTATACACTTTGATTCTTATTCCTTTGTATTAAGAGTTACAACTGTTTACATATTTTTGCCCGTGACTGTATGTTGATAGTTGATAGAATTCTTCACGGACGGCGTAGGTTATAAAGTAATGTCAAGAAAAAATTAAACTTATACACCCTTAATTTTTAACTCCCACAATATCTTCAAGGGCCCATACATCTGTGCCCATCATTTTGCAGAATTTTTACTATGAAACCAACCATGAAACCAACTCTTGAAAAAAAAGTTCAGCTGTTCCATACATTATGATCGAGTTAGGTAATACGTACCGTGATATATCAGCTCATATATTTTTCAAAATGACTTTTCTGGCATTTAAAAAACGAACAGTTTGCGAACTCCGCAAAAGTTAGATACAGAATTCTGAATGTAGGTATTTGCTGTCTTTTCATTTTGTTCAAAAAATTGTAAACTTTTCTATCCACTGGGATGTTGAATGTTGACTAAAGCGACGATCTACAAACAGTAAACAGAGGCGGCCGTTGACTAAATCCTCCATTTTCGGATTAATTGTTTCTCATGTCGAAATAAAAAACCAAACCGGAATTCGCTTCTCGTCTATGTTTCTGTAACAAATTGCCATACACAATTAAAATATTAGAATTTTATAATCGATCCTCTTCTATCTTTCTCTCTACATCCACTTATATGATGAAACTGGAGGTAGATTCATTAGTTTAGTCTAAATTATTTTTTTTAGTTTTTTATTATTATTTGTATTTTATAGTTTTGACGTCACTAGCCTGTGAAGGTTTATGTTGAGTAAATGATTTGACTTTGACTTTCAGTTTATATCTTCTTCTATCTTCTATATCTATATCTAACTATATCTTCTTACTTAACGTACTTAAGTAAAGTCTGTGACTTTGTTCGTTTATTGGAGAAGGGTAATAGCTGATAGCGGGGAAGAGTTGGATGAGAAAGGCGCCAGATCGGATGAAATGGAGTGCACTAGAAGAGACCTACACTCAACATTGGGTGAATAACGGTTGAGAAAGAAGAAGAAGAGAGAATATCTGGAACTACTGGTCCAATTCCAAAAATACTTTCACTGATAGAGTGCTACATTCCTTGCGGGTAACATAGGGTATATTATATATATAAATCTTCTGTGCGTGTGTATGTCACTGAACTCCATCTAAACTGCTGGACCGATTTGGATGACATTTTTGTGAGTGTTCAAGTGGATTGGAGAATGGTTTAGATTTACAATTGGACCCGGTAGGTGGTGCTGCAATAGGGGTCTATCATGGGATGCGGGTGTTCTCAAGCGGACGAAGTCGCGAGCGGGTGGGTCACTAGTATTTTAAAAGAAAACAGAGTTTTCTTTTTAAAAGAATCTCAAATCCACGTGGACGTATCGCGAGTAAAGTGCGTACTAATAATAAGTTGTTCTGATAATGAGATTCGTGAAAACTGTTTCATTTATCTTCAGGTTGGCAAGGTATGGACGGCTGGTGAGATACAAACCACCTCCACCAGCTGTCCTCGCATCTACACTCAGCTTCTGCTTAAGGGTGCGCCGACCAAAAAATGACAAAAATTCAGTCATGGTTAAGTTGAGATAATTGAAAATACTACAGTATTACATAAAAAAAATATATATTTAGTTTCAAAGGGAACGTGTTTACAATTAGTCCGATTCATAAATTCCTAACACACTATAGTTTTATCTACAATATCATTTAAAGTTGGGCAAAAATCATGAGAACGAGTGGTGACGTTTAGTTGATATCATAAAGTTTATCTACATATTATACCTCTGATTTTATTTAAACAATCACCAATGTCTAAACTACAAATCGTCCGTCTAACATTTTCGATTTATCAAGCGGTTGTTTAAATTATTATTTCTCAAATTAACACGTTAAATTCCCCATACAAAATTAGTATGGCCTGGACTATGAATATGGACAAAGACATTTCAAATAAAATATATGACACTGGTCACTTACGGTGCACCCTTAACATTTTTAACCGTCTTTTTTATATTTAACGAGTCAGCACAGTGCCTTGATCTCACCTAATGTAAAGTGATGATAAGGCCAATGATGGAAGCGCACTTCACCCGGGATCCTCAACTGGTGAGGCACTGGCTATCTTATCTTTAGCTGCTGGAACACAACAAGCTACATACATTGATGTTATGGCGACATATTAGATAAGATGGTGGTAGCTAGCCAGGCGGAAAAAGAAACCCTCTCTCTCTCACACAACAAGTCTCTGTGGTCTAGTGGTCAAGACCACCGATCGCAGACCCAGAGGTCCCGGGTTCTTTTTTGAAGAGAGATTGCTGATTGCCTCTAACGGCATTTTTAGCTTTACCGGGCTTTTTTGGGGGCGGCGAGAAACTTAAAGGGTTCCTCAAGCCGTGTGAAACGAATCTCCTTCGTAGGTTTCCTAGAGGGAACGGCATCACGCACTAAGGCGTGTCCCCGTGCCCTCTAGATTCTCCAAAGGGTTCGGATCGGATTGGGGAGCGGATCAACCCAAGGGCGCCTTTAAAGGCTCGGACCTCGGCTCGGGTTAACCGGGCCGTGGAGGAGAAGAGAAGCGCTCAAGTACATGACTGTACCTGGTGTAGAGCGCGTGTGAACCGGCTTCTCGTACCTTTGTTCTACGAGTACGGTGTCTTGGGCCTAAACTAGTGTGCATGTTTAGTGTATTCTGTAAATGTGTAGTGGCATTTAGAGGATCGGGCGGGGGTCCCGGGTTCCCAATGGGAGATACATATTTGTGTACTCATTAATTGGTGGTAGGGCTTTTTAATCCATCTGACTAGCAACCACCATCTTATTCAAATATGTCGCAATAACATCAATGTTAGTAGCTTTGTCTATATTCCGGTAGCAAGAGACAAGATAGCCAGTGCCTCAGCACTTGTAGAAACCAAGTAGAGTGCGCTTTCACCTCAAAAAAAAATGTGCAGACTGCAAACAGGTTAGTCCAGCGCTATCGCTACCATTAGACGATACAAAGCGCGATGTCTCCCAGTTCACGCGATGATACTCGCAGCGACCGACCGTTCGGCTATAACTCGCCAGTTAATTATAATTGAGCTGCGGAGGGCAATTTGACTGCTCTGCATCGCAGGGTGGCCACACTGAGGCCCCACCATTACGTCTTAAATAGGAACACTTACACAGAGCAACTGGATTGTAGGCATAAACTAAACTAAATTGCCTACCATGGCAGCTTATTTTGAAGAAATGGGCTCGGATGAAACACCGTTCATATATTTGCTTTGTTTGTGTTGTTATTGTAGGATGGTAGTGGTAGAGGTAATCACGTAGTGGTAGGGGTTCAATTACCGGGCAGCAGCTACCCCTGCACCCAGCCACCGTCTTCTGCAGCCAGACGGTAGCACACCCCTGACCGTACATCTCCGGGGCTGAACAGCGGCGGATCCGGCGCTGGGATTCCGATTCCACCGGCGCAGACTACGGCCCGGGTCTAGGCTGACCTAGGCTCCGATCTGCGTTCGCGTACCTCATCCGCTGGAAACTACGAGTAAGTCCCCCTATAAAACCGCGCGACAGTACTGAGTTGTATAGCGTCCGACGTAACCCACCGCCTGGGAATTAAATTTATTGTACCAGATTACGTCTTTTCTTTCTATCTCTCTTCTGAACCTGGTGGTGCCTAACACCCCAAGCGTTTCAGTGGCATCATCATCATCATCATCTCTAGCTTCTCCGTGCTTCGGAAGGCAAGTAAAGCCCTTGGTCCCGGCTGCTTTAGCAGTCGTTAACATTCACCAATCCGCACTGGGCCCGCGTGGTGTTTTATGGCCCTTTCCATCCATAGGGAAGGCTCGTGCCCCAGCCGTGGGGACATAAAAATGAGCTGATGATCATGATGATGACACTTCCCATCAGTTGAGATAGTGGTCAAGTGCGAACTGAATATAATTAAAGAAAGCAAAAAAAATACAGCAATCATATTTTAAAGTATTATTTTGTATTTATTATACACAATGCAAAGATTCTAATTGGCATACCTTTAATTATTGTAATTCTTGTCCCATTTGATCCATAACAAGTGGATCACCTAAAACCTAATGTCTTGTCTTGTGCTAGGCGCTGTCTGGCTGTGTTGGAGATTGAGAGCTATTTAGCATGGTCCTAATAGTTTATTGTGGTACGATGTTCAGGTTTATGAAATCTTTACGAGTCAGACCCGAACGGGCGTTAATGTGTGGTATTTAAGTCTACTTGCGTAACTACAGGCAATACTTATTTACTTGTATGGTTATGTATGACATTCTTATTTCACTCCACTGCTGGGGCACCTTCCCTATGGATGGATAAAGAGTAAGTAGAGTATACATGTAACCCTAATTACAAAAGCTATTTTGTATCGAATAGAATTATTTATTTCTAATAAAATATGGTAAAATAAATAAGATGCAGCAGCATACAATTTCAGTATCACATATTTTTACCATACACAACGTAGAATTGTTTAGAAACTAATATTGAATACAATTAAAACATTATAAAAAATTCAAATTAATTATAGTATCATAACAAAAACGTGTTTAAAATTATAAAATTAATTAATTAAGATAAAAAAGATTTGAGTACTTAAATATATTTATTATTGCATTCAAACAAAACAAAAAGACATTGCAAATTAACAATATCAAATCATTCGAATAAGTCATCTTTTAAAATCACAAACAGAATAATAACACTTCTCTAATAACTTGGACTTTAATCTCTTCCTAAAGACTGACAATGGCAATATTTTCATATTATTTGGTAATTGTATCTTATTTTTTTAACAAGTAATTTTTGGACTTCTTGGCAGGAAAGTAAAGAATCATGACTGCGGTTTTGTTTTATTTTCTAAAATTTGTGTTATGTCGAATATTAATGTGAAATATTGGTGGATTATTAACCGTTAAGTGTTCGTGAGTGTGCATAAGTGTTGGTAAATGAAACAAAACAGTGCAACGTCACTTTTCAAATTCTCTCAAGAAGTCTGCGTGAGGACTTAGTAAAGCCCCACATCTTTACTGAGATACTCGAGGGGTTGGGGGTATATCATTTCTCACTTCATTTCATTCATCATCATCATATTGTATATTTATGTATTACTTGTAAGAAAAATTACTTCGACACTGGCTAAATTTGCTTATCGCACGAAGCCATCAACTAAAAGAAAGAAAGAAAGAAGTAATTTTTGATATTGAGCGCGCAATATCTTTTTAAAACGATTCTTTTTACGAATTCAAGTTGGTTTGTTCTTACAAATTTTTTTTTATTTGTTCAAAACACTTACAGATTTATTACAACAGTTATTGACTTACACGGAAACCTTATCGAGGTTTATCTGTGCAAGTGTGAGTCGTTTCTTTGTTTATTATACTCGTACCAATTTCAATAATGTAAATAGATGGCAATGTTAATAATATCTTTAGCGATTTAAATACAGGCACACAACTTTCTATGGGATTTATACATCTTTTTTGTGACTTAAAAATGCTTTCTCTTCACAACCGTTGCCCCAAAAGATAGTCCCAAACCTCAAAGTTAATGCAATGCAACCAGCCCATGGTACGCCACTATATTTTTTCTTATTTTTCTTTTTTGTTTTTTATATTTACGGGTAAGCACAGTGCCTTGATCTCACCTGATGTTAAGTGATGATAAGGCCAATGATGGAAGCGCACTTCACCCGGGATCCTCAACTAGTGAGGTACTGGCTACCTTATCTTTAGCTGCTGCAAACATTGATGTTATGGCGACATATTTAGTTAAGATGGTGGTAGCTAGCCAGGCGGACAAACAAGCCCTGCCACAAACCAATTCGAGTACACAAACATGTACCCCCCCGCTGGGAATCGAACCCGGGACCTCTGGATCTAAACCGGCGGTCTTAGCCACTAGACCACAGAGGCGGTCTAACACCATATACCATATATACCACTGACTCAAGTTTTGTTTTTCTGGACAAATAATAAAGAGCATAAGTACATCTATTAAGCTTCGGGTATAATTTAAACGCTCATCAGAAATATTTTTAAAACCCATAGCCTAAGTACTAAATAAATTAAATGACTCCAAAAAAAATTAAATGCCTTTATAAAAAGGGTCCTAAAATATACTACATATATTATGGTCCAAAATAAATAAACACACATCACAAAATTTTCCTATATTTTTTTTTATTTTTAGACAACAGAAAGCAAAAATTACCAAATTAAAACTCGAGGCATAAAATATTGGTATGATCTATTTGGTGACAATATAACATATTTGGTCTGAAATGCAATGTATTTATAATTTAAGGCATTTAATAAAAACATAAATTGTAACATTTTTATAATATTTTAGGAAACACAATTTGGTGATCATTTATCCGTTTTGGTAAACGTTTCGAATTTTATTGATAGTAAAATTGATACATTTTTGGTAGGCGTTTAAACACAAGCCTTAAGTTTCTAACAAATTTCGTCTGCTTGGGGCTTCCAAGTTAGCTGACTGTCCAGTATAACTCCTAAGAATGTAATGACATGCAACTCTTCTACCTTTTGCCCCTGTTAATCTACTTCTAAATATTTACAACCAAATATAAAAAAATCTCTATAATCTTATATAATATATAAATATATAATATATAATCTTATCTGCTCTTATATTATATTGAAATAGACGATTAAAGTGAAAATTTTGTAAAGTTTATTTCAATTTTGTATTATTATTATTTTTACATATTATACTCTTACGGCCTCTTTCACCATCTACAAGTAAGTTCCCATTCGCGTTTACTTGACAGATAGTCCATACAAAACTGTCACTTTGACTGCCAAGTTCTCCTAATCAGACATTGTGAAACAGGTCCTTTACTTATTATCATTGTGCATGTAATCATAACCAAATCTTAGCAGGCAGTATCAAAGAAAAATCTTAACTAACTGTTCTATGTTTTTAGTTTCAAGCGAGAATAATATGTTTGACTTGACCTAAAATAGTAAAAATATCTATTTCGTCCAGAGGATGCAAGCATCTATAAGACCTATTACATACGGCAGACAGTAAGTAATTGAATCAGCTTGAGTTATTAAATCCTTTATTGTACACACGCCTGCATAAACATCAACCTACCACAACTGTCAAATTTCCTCAATAGACTTTGAACTTTATTTCTAATTCATATGGTTGAAAATGAATTGAACAGTTATAAAATAAAGTGAAAAAATTAAATGCCCACCCGACCCAGCCAGCAATCGAACCTGGGTCTTCCGCAATGCGGGCGGCTGCACTGAAGGCTGACGTAAGCGCTGAATTTTGCCACTGCTTTTTAATGTTTGAGTGCTAATAGCGGCACAGTGCCATCTATCCAACGGTCGTTGCAACCGATGGCCATGCATGCATTTTTCACTGTATTTTATAATTTTATAAATATTTAATTAAGCTTCAGTGCAGCAATTAGCACTTGAAAATAAAAAGTAAAATGTATTGAAGAAATTTTACAGTTTTGGATAGGTTGATGTGCAGGCGTCTTTACATTAAAACTACAGTCTAACTTACATTATTATATAGTATTAGTTTAAGCACGACATGCTTATTTAACTGAGCTGGATAAATTATCCGATTTGCATCGAGACTAGGCTTATCATATTAACATCTTTGGTATTCTAATTGTGACATTGAGTTCACTAATGCTGTATATCTATCGATCTAGAAATAATAGTATATTGAACAAGCATTTAAAAAATCTAATGTTTACAATTGGAAGAGATGTCGCCTAGAGAGCGAAGGTTGTGGGTTCGCTTCACACCAAGCAAACAGTATTTTTTCAATTGCAATATTCCCGTTTAGGATCTTTATACGACAAATTTTGTTTAGCTTTCTAGGGAGTCATGCTCAGTGTTACTCTGATGGATCCAATCCGGTACAAAGTCCTTCGCCAAAGAACCAAAGTGACCGACATAGGACAAAGACACAAATGTTACCACGTGGTATAGCCATCGTGGTACCACGATAGCTCAATTGGGGGAGCACCTGACCTGGTATGTCAGAAGAGTGCAGTTTCGAATCCTGAATCCTCGAAATTTTTTCAACATTTGTGTTTTTGTAATTTGTTTCGCAACAAAATTTGCGTTAAAAATTATATAAACAAAACAAAAACATTTTATAGGTCTAAGAATTAATTTGAAATGATTTCCACAAGCGGGGTTTGAACCCGCACATTCAAGCATACAAGGTCCGGTGCACTTACAATTATGCCATCGTGGTCGTAACTCTGTTCGGCCCGTGCAAATTTAACAATATTGTCTATGCTCACTTCATGAGAGTAAGAAGGATTGTCAATTTCAATTACTAGGTACGTCACGAACATGTGATCTTTACGTTTCTATAAATATCAAGGATACGACTACGGTAGGAATAGGCAAACTATATTTAAAAATTATAGTACAGACGCCTGCAAAATTTATTGAAGAAATTTGACAGTTTTGGATAGGTTGACTATCCAAAACTGTCAAATTTCTTAAATACATTTTCAACCATATTATATTTACCATTATAGCTTCGGTATAAAGTTCAAAGTATATTAAGAAAATTTGTCAGTTTTTGGTAGGTTGATGTGCTGGCGTGTGTACAATCTTATATCTAATTCTAGGCTAATTTTAAGTACATATTATATACACATACTTCTAGAAATAGCAATGTTAATATGCGAAAAGGCGACCAGGCAGACCAAGACGAAGATGGCGGAACGACCTTGATGGGTTCATGCAGGAATGGCGTGATGTTGCAGGGGAAGGTGCGGAAAAAGTGCGGGGAGACCTTTACCCAGGAGTGGGATAGCTATGGCTGATATAATAATAATAATAATATATGTGTTACTGTGATTATTTCTATTACAGATAGAGTTGTAGTACCATCGCTTTATCACAATCTAGCGATATTTGCGTAGAGCGACGCGGCGACGGTGAAATCAACTGAAAGTTGCTGCAAAGGTGACAGGAAGCGGGGTGCAGCAGAGCGAGCCGCGCTGACTCAGGCCGGGGTCCTACCACCGCAACTCGAACGGTGGCGCTCATGCTCCTCCGTGCTTCGGAAGGCACATAAAGCCGTTGGTCCCGGCTGCATTCAGTCGTTAACAACCACCAATCCGCAGCCGCTAAGCCCGCGTGGTGGTTTATGGCCTGTTCTCCGAATCCATCTATAGGGAAGGCTCGTGCCCCAGCTGTGGGTTCATGAAATGAGCTAATGATGATGATAATGATGATGTCAAACCCGAATCCCGGTAACACGATCCGATCCACACCCCTCGGAGAATCTAGAAGGGTACGAGGACACCATTCCCTCTACAAAACTTCTAACGGTGTTTCGATCACACGACTTGAGGAAACCTTTAAGTTCCTCGCCGCCCTTAAAAAAGTCCGGTAACGCTGAAACTGCCAACAGAGGCAATCAGCTAACTGTCTCCAAAAAAAAGAGGTATGTAAGTAAAGTAAATAGCCCAAACTGTCCCACTGCTGGGCAAAGGACTCTATCATTGAAAACAAGTCATCACTTGGGTAAAGGTTTAATCACCACGCTGGCCAATGCGGGTTGGTGATCACAAACCCGGGCTATGCATTGAAAAATCCGAAACACATTTGTCCAGCCTGTGAATGGAACCCAGGATCTTCGGGTATCGGCCGAGAGCTCCACTGAGGCGAGGCGTAGGTATGTGCCGTCCCATTATTGTAGTTAGAAGCACCAGTTTTCCACACAGTAACCCAGTTATCAACACTAATTTTCATCGCCGAAAAATAATAATCAATTTATTGAAATGTTATTGGATTACAGCAAGCAAGCAGATGGTGTATGTACACACGCCTGCACATCAACATGCCACAAACTGTCAAATTTCCTCAATAGACTTTGAACTTAATGTTTAGGCTAGGATAGGAGGCCGCGCTTTTGAGTTTTTCAAACCATCTGAGACATAGTAAATAATGGTTTAATTTCTGGAAAAAAAAGTCTAGTCAAAGTCGCATTCAGTTACAAGATCCAATGAACTTCACTCGATAGAAAAAAAATCCCAAAGTTACCCCTTTTTGTAATGTTCGGTTTGGTTGGTGGTAGGGCTTGTTTGTCCACCTGGCTAGCTACCACCATCTTATCTAAATATGTCGCCATAACATCAATGTTTGTAGCATTGTTGTGTTCCGGCAGCTAGAGATAAGATAGCCAGTACCTCACTAGTTGAGGATCCCGGGTGAAGTGCGCTACCATCATTGGCCTTATCATCACTTAACATCAGGTGAGATCAAGGCACTGTGCTTACCCGTAAAAATATTTAAAAAAAAGTAATTTGTCAACTCTACGACAAAGAAATATATTTGATCACAAGAACGAATGTCGCGTATATGAGACTCGATTATGTCTTATTGTTGTTGTTAATAATGTAATCGTTCAATCTGTGCCGTAAGCTCATATGCCGGCTCAGTATCATTTAAAAAAAAAGTAAGTATTAACAAAAAGGTTTATTTTGCGCCCCGCCTATGGGGCAACCCACGTGCGAAAACTAGCAACCCGTTTTTAGTCATATAGCGGCTTCAGCGCTTTATAAGTTACTAGTAATCACACTTATATTATAAATGCGAAAGTTTGTGTGTATGTATGTACAATTTGTTGCTTCTTCACGCTGCAACGGATGGATGGATTTGGATGAAATTCGGCACACAGATAGTTTATAACACATATGATAGTTTTTATCCCGATATTCCATAGAAACTGTCAAAGCGGTACGAAGTCCGCCGGGTCAACTAGTCTATATAAATATATAACAATCAATTGCTGTTCGTTTGTCTCGCTAAACTCGAGAATGGCTGGACCGATTTGGCCAATTTTGATTTTGAAATGTTTGTAGAAGTTCAGGGAAGGTTTAAGCGGAGCGGTTGAGAAACGTAAATAATAAAAACGACAATTTAATTTTCCAATGCAAAATGATTTGTTTGTTTTGTTGTCTTGGAAACTGTCAAAGCGGTACGAAGTCCGCCGGGTCAACTAATTCAAAATAAATTCATTCGCAGGGCCACTGGTGTCCCTTGGTACGTACGGAATGCTGACCTGCATAGAGATTTGGAAAAGTAAGTATTCAAAAAACAAAATCTTAAAGCCGATAAGACATTGGTACCAACGCTCAGTTGAATCATGCCGCACACTTCTCGCCTTCACAAATCCAGTGAATTGCTGGTAAGTGACTTAATAAATAATCCTGGGACAATGGTAGGGGCAGCGGGTAAGCGATTTGGCACATTGCGCCCGGGAGCGGGGGCGAACCAACCACGCCATAATTACGTAGGTACCTACCTACGAAATGTGAGCTGTCGTTTAAATCTTGCGCTGCTTAAATTTGAAGCGAACTGAGCCTGTATTAATTTAATTTTACTCGCCGTCGCACTGTGTGGAATACATTGTTCCCTCTTTTGTATAAAGGGATTGATGCTGTTTTGTCTTGTCGTCTGTGTTAATGAACTAGTGGCACATTAATTGTTTTTTTTTTTGTATATTTATCAAATGAATTCAATTCAATTCTTTATTCAAGTACTGCACAGCTTTAATAGAAGTAACGACATTTACTAAAAAATATACCTATGTTTACCAAATCATACAATGGTTTATTATAATTCGATACATTTACAATCAAAAACTTTCAATAGCCCGGAATAACAATTATAATGCTTACCTATAAACATTTACTTACGTTACAAAAACACAAATGTTGAAAAAAGGGTGCAGGTTCAAATCCTGCTCGTGGTAATTTTTTCAACATTTGTGTTTTTGTAATTTGTATCGCAACATCATTTGCGTAAAAATTATATAAACAAAACAAAAACATTTTATAAATAGCTTGCTTACTTCTTAACTGTTTTTATAGGTTCAAATCCTGCTCGTGGATTTTTTTTCAACATTTGTCGTTTTGTAATTTGTTTTGCAACAAAATTTGCATTAAAATTATATAAACAAAACAAAAACATTTACTTACATTACATTTGATTCTAAAATAACGTACTTGGGCACTAGGTATGTGTGTGCCTGTGTGTACCAACGCCTAAAACTTCAAAACGATAGAATAACGCTTTATAACGAATGTGTGCGAGAAGTGTACATTTAAATAATTTTAAATGATTGCAATTTTCCTTCTTACTTATCATCTAGCTTTAGTTTCGTTTTTTTTGTAAACTTGGGGGAAAAACTCGCATCCGAGTTTAATTTGAGGTTGATCACAGAACGTGGCCGACCCACTAAAAAAACCCCGGAGACCTAACGTCACAATCGACGCTTTAAGGGCAACGCGGAACCCGTGGAGATAGTGATCCACGCGACCCCCCTTAGCCGGTGGTTGTTACACCCCCGATCCCAACGCCTAAGCGCCGCAAGGCCCTCTTTGGCCACCCTCTCTGCAGCGGGACATCCCGTATCTCAAATACCTCTGCTTCTTCCATCGCCTCAACAGGCCCTGGAACTGCAAGTTCCCTCTGCGCAGTACTCCGCGCTCTGGGCATGGCTACCCGCGCCCTTTTAATAGGGGTTTTCATGGGGGGGTTCCGAGTTTCAGTTTCCTTAGCTCAACTTACGCCAACTTCGCTCATCAAACAATCTTCTCTCCACTCCTTTTCATCATTTAGGTTTCGTTGCAGACTGCTTCACGGTTCAGGACATTCGCCTATGGAACTCTCTACCAAAAAAAAATTTGACAAAATTTCTAGCAAAGGACAATGCCCATTAGCCATACAGCATCAGACCCAGAAGTGGACTCTAAAATATTGTACGAGTATTGATTGTTCCAGCTATATAAATGTATGCTGAGATAGAAAAACCTAATCAGAAGTCCGCTAGTTATTAATATTACGAAACATATCAGCCAAAGTCGAGTAGGTACTCTCTTACAGTTTAGCATGAACAAATTAATCATTACCTACATCGGCGAACTGTTATATTTTATGTATTCAATAGTTTATTATGAAAGAATAGAATAGAATTAAAATATCATGTTGATTTGCATGATTTGTAGTTTATGGAATCTGTAATAATACTGGCAACTTTTTTAATACCGAAACCTTTTAATATCATTAAAAATACTAATAAATCTTAATAAATTATTGTAATTACTGGCATACTTTTAAGAATTGCTAAAAATTATAATAAATAATCATATTTAAAGTGATTTAATGTACGGTTTATTTAAATTTAGTTGTGCTGTTCAAGGATTCTTTGTGTTATAAAACGGGTACACAGCGTGTTAGTTAAAGCGAGGGACATATTTAATCCTATGGTAGTTTATGCCTGGGTAAACATAAACAAATAAAAAATACTACTCGTTTCATATAAGATAATTCATAAATCGATGTTAAAATTTCATGGAATTTCCCGTAATGTTTGGGCACCCTAGCGCTTTCGACTCATTTACGCGTATGGTATTGAATAGGTAGCCGTCGTGTTTGGTGTGACCCGTTTTTCATTCAATCGGCACATATTTGATCTTTTCCCGCGCTCAGTGTATACGCTAAATTATTTAATAGGATAATTATGCAAAAAATTAAGAATATATTTTTTTAATGATTTGGGTCGGGAATCGAATACCTAATGTCCTCCCTTAATATGTCCCTCGTTTCAACTAACACGCTGCACAAACTGTTTCTACAAAAATTAACACCCACGTAAGGATTTCCCATCATCTTATCTACTACTGTTATGTTTACATACTTAAATAAAAAAACTATTATTGAATTAATTAAACAAAATATGTAAAATGTTTTTGTTTTGCTTATATAATTTTAACGCAAATTTTTGTTGCGAAACAAATTACAAAAACACAATGTTGAAAAAATTTCCACGAGCAGGTTTTGAACCTGCAATAAGTAATATAATAGAATATGTAATTTTCAGTTGTAACAGATTTAACTGGCAAATAAAACTCGCACTAGGTGGCCTGATGTGATTATAACTACTGTACCGTCGAAACGTACTATTAATATTAATTAATATTAGTAAATAGACAGTAACAGTAATAGCGAATAAGCAAATAAATCTAATTTACTAAAGTTTAGTTATAATTCTTGGTGTAACAGAAGATGATAATTTGAAAAAAGCTTGTAAAAAGACAAATATTCTATCGTGGCGCATAGTTGGTAGTGCACCTGACCCGAATGCCATGGGATGCGGGTTCGAATCCCACTCGTGGAATATTTTCAACATTTTTTCTTTTTTATTTTTTTCGCAACAAAATTTGCGTAAATTTATATTATAACCATAATCATAGAAGATGATAATTATGGGAAATGCCAAGATATGGAAGAGTTTACTTGCGTTGTTTAGTTAGCTGACACGAGATGCGCAATTTGTATAGCACCGAGTCTTATTTACTTCCTATTTCTTTACACATTCTCTTCCTTTTTCTTACACAAAATCGTATCAATGACGTAACGTAAATAATGATAACGTATCGTAAACAATTATATATTTATAAAGGATAAGCGTTCATATTTTTTGTAGGTTCATTGTTTATTGTAAGGCGCTGTGCCCACCTAAGCAACGTGACAGAAACGTGATTGTCCACTGGCATGTAGTACTCTGGCATGACATTCAATGAACCCACTAGGGTGACATGCCAGAGACATGCCAGAGTGAAAAGGCATTCGAGACAATGTCGTCGTCTGATGAAGATCAAGATGCTCTTGCTTATCTTATATTATATATATATATATATTATAAATTTTAAATATTCAAAACGGACAAAGACGCTTCCGGGTGCATCCCATGCATCCATGTGGAAAAAAAGTTAAAAACTGGTGGCACATACGTTGCTATCAAGTTGTTATGAAGGAATTAAATAGATACCCTGATAGGTTTAAGACATTTTGTAGAATGCAGAAAGAAATTTATTTTATTATACTAGAAAAATAGAGACCTCATTTAGCTACGTAAACAGTGGACCAGATTTAGCGAACCAGTAAGCCCAAAAGAACGATTGCTTTTAACGTTAAGGTATTCGTGCTTAGCGCAGTTGGAATTTGAATACGACCAGTGCTTTGAGTAACTTTAAATTATAGGTAACGTCACCTCTACCATACAAAGATAACGGATAAAAAAACGAAACTCTTACCAGATAACGTTACCTATAGTTTGAATTTGGTAACGTTTATCAAGCCCTGAATACGATTGTAACGTGACCGCTGCAACTGTAACGTACGGCCTAATGCGCCTAGCGTCCATCTGTTATCACTTGCAAATCAGCCGACTACCTACGAGCATAGAGTACGACCATAGAGTACCAGCATAGAGGCCGAATAAAGGCTCAACCTCTCCGGCGCCGGAACGCATTAGACTACCAAAGCCGAACGATTTAATGACGATTGACTATTCATACCACATTTGAGCGGTTGACCGCTTTACGTCCCTTGATTTAAAGTCTAATTATTCTGCGATCTCAGCCGTAGCGGAACGCAGCACATAATGAGGGGAGGGGGGGGGGGGGGGTCGTCTCCCGAGCCAAATGCAAAATGTTGCAATTGCATTTTCCCCGTCAGAAAAACAGCTTACACTGGCAAAAATAATTAAGAGTATTAGCAGAGTCGCACAGCGGAGTGTCGCAGTAAATAGCCTGCTAAATACCCACCTACATTTATTGGCGCGGGGGAGACCGGCCCGCCGTAATAGCGGGAAACAATTTTGCCTTTTAAAACAGTGTTGCACGCTTTTGTTTATAAATGATGCTACACCGGCAAGTAAAATTCGAACTGGCAACGAAATGATACGCAATTTATACAGTCAACGTAACTGGGATGCTGGAAATTCAAATTTTGTTCTTCGCATTGTGCTGGGATATTAAATTCTCTTAGTGGAGCTTAGATGCTATTAAAGTAGTCGCTGCAGCAACTTCTACCCTTGACTTGTATTGCATTTTTTTTATATATTTTATACTGTCACTGTCTATGGTGTTTTATAGAAAATTACGTTGATTGTAAACTCGTTCGTCTTGTAGCTAAAAGACGGCGACGTCGGTCGTACAGCACGCATCAGATCAGCATAACGTGACTCTACAATACGATACATCGTTCGTGTGTCGCGATGGGTGGAAATAAGAATAATTCACCGTTCACATAGGCACGGCGTTAACAAAAGTACCTACCAATTACCTATTATATTGCCCAAGAACAACAAGCACTGTACTGCGCTGTAGGTACCTTCTGCAATGTATATTAATAATAGTAGCACACACACACACACACAAACACAAACACACAAACACACACACACACACACGCACGCACGCACGCACGCACGCACGCACGCACGCACGCACGCACGCACGCACGCACAAACACACAAACACACACACACACACACGCACGCACGCACGCACGCACGCACGCACGCACGCACGCACGCACGCACGCACGCACGCACGCACGCACGCACGCACGCACACACACACACACACACACACACACACACACATTTAACACTTATCTTAAGCCTAATTTTTGTTTTTTGTTATTTAATGTTGTTGAATTGTAAAATGTCACTATCTCATCACCATCTTTTTGTGTCAAAGCGGTTCGAGGTAGTGGGAGCCTGATGACCTGAAATCACAGGTATTTTCATACCTTCTCAGGCATCAGTCTCACACAAACTTAACTCATATAAATGTTTAATGTATGTTATTATGCTGTTTTAGTTTGTGATGAGAAATAAATGCATTTATTTTAAATGCATTTATTTATTTATATTAATATATATTTTTTATATAGTTAGCACGGCAAATGACTCCATTCCACCTGATGTTAATTGGAAATGGAGTCCATACGCGAAGACAACTGGTGCAGAAGCGTGAAAACAACGCAGCATCAGTTAACCTCACTCTGCCGGCCCACAAGGTGCTTCTTCACGCCTCGTTTGAAGGACCCCATATCATAGGAAGGAGGGAAAACGTGTGCTGGTAGACTATTCCATCTTTTGGATCTATTCCCAAATTTCTTTGTGCGTGATGGAATATTTGAGACAGTGAAGCGGTGACTCCGGAGAGCAAGTGTAGGTACTCCTGTGGAGGAAGGGAGAAGGTCAAAGAGCTCTTTAGAGCACTCACCATGGTATAAAAACACGCTGAATGATGCAATATCTCTCTCTACGCATTTGCAGAGATTCGAAAATGAATTTAGTTGTTAAGCTTTAATGGCGCTACAGATATAATACGAGTATATGACTAAATACTCACAATAGCACAAGCATAAAATCAACCATATAGTATTTAGCTCGGAATAAAAATAATTCAAAACTAACGATTTCATTATAATTTACATTCTATAAAAGTACAAACGTATAGTACCAAATTAACTCAGTGAAAAAGTGAAATCTCACCTTTACTACTGTCGATAACGTCGTTTGGGTCTACCGCACAATGAATCACAGATGAATAAGAATTTATGCAATGAAGGCCCTAGGGCCTAGGCCTAATCTACATAAACATTTCAACACAATAGGAGTCCACACCGGCGGAGGTTTCTATCGTAGACAAGGGACGCTCACTGCATCATTCGTTAGCTGTGGCGTTTGACGACGGTACGTCAGCGAGTCGCTGGCAAGAAAGATAATCCCCCAATTAAATTGAACCACTACCCGTGAAATTATTTACCATTTAAGGCTGAATGGACCCAGTTTATAGTTGGGAACTTGGGAGTTTATGGAAATGGCAAAGGTGAAAAATCCTATGTCGTCAGGTATTTTTAAGATACGTATGTTTTGTACTATTTAGTTTTGATAATATGCAAACTTGGAATTCAAAAAGATCACAAACGTAAGTACATGGCAAAAACAATTCCTTCTATAACTACTAGACTGAGTAAATTTTAAAGACTATTTGCCTTACAAATAAACAAAGAATAAGGTCCGAAGGGATAATTAATTATCTTAATTAATGGCTTCGCGTTTAGCATTTAGCCAAAATATTAGTATTAGTTAGTTAGTTAGTTAGTATTTTTATTATTAGTAGTAAAGGTACAGTTGTACGATAGATATAAATTAAAATTGAGTCTTACAACACGTGTTATTACGGGAAGAACTCGGGTGAAACTCTCGTCCGAATAGTTATTCCGCGTCTTGTTCCTGTCATGTAAACGTCATTTCAAATTAGAGTAAAAAGAGACAAAACACGGAATAACTATTCGGACCTTATTGTTTGTTTATTTGTAAGGCACTATAGGATTCGCCTACGATGATGAATTATCATCATCAGCTTCGAATAGTAATTCCGTGTTTTGTCTCTTTTACTCTAATTTGAAATTACGTTTACATGACAGGAAAAAAACACGGAATAACTATTCGGACCTTATTCTTTGTTTATTTGTAAGGCACTATAAATATAAATAGTACCTATATTTTCGGTGACAATTTCCTGTATGAACAACTGAGATAGAACCGTGGGTACACGTACAACCATATTATAACCATATAATAAAACATAGATAAATTAGTAAGACTAGTTTGGAGCGTGGCCAAGAGATGACACGTCTATACAGTATGAAACCTACATATTTAACAAAGAATTTAGTACTAACCTTAACATATTATGTAATTAAATATAATACTTTAATATAAGGAAAAATAACTAAATGAATGAAGTTAGATAGTTATAATGCAATTTATTACAAATCCCAAATGGTAACTAAGGCTTGTTACACACGTGCTACAACCACACCACACCGACCGTCGTCGCGACAAAAGGTGGTCAAGCTGTGGTTACGTGTCGCTGAGGCTTCTTACGGTTGCGTTGTTGTTACCTACAAAATGTTTGCGATATGGCCGACCGTTAGTTTGCGGTATCGCTCGTGGTGGCGTTTTCGATGCGACGTGGCTGCGATGTAGTCGGTATTAAACACGCGGTCAATAGTGACGGCAAAATGTGGCCCGCCCCGCCCGTGTGAATTCAACTAATAATTATTATACAAATTAGCGCGAGCCCACGTGTTGTGGTTGTGATACGTGTGAAACAAGCCTTAGTAATAAATAACTTTTAATTACTCACCTATTATAGCTTACCGGATTAGCAAGCTGAAGGTGGCTGAAGTGGCTGTGGGCCGGCCATATTAGTCGCAGAACTGATAACCGTTGGGGTCTCAGAGATCTTGTTGGGGTAAGCAAGATCTCGAGTGAAGACCGCGTATCGGCAACCGTAGTGTAGGACGGTAGGACGTCCTCAGACTTAGGTGGAGCGACAATCTTCGCAACGTGACTGGCAAGAAAGAGCTGAATGAGAGTAGCCGCGAATGGTGCTCAGAGGCGCACTTGGAGAGGCCTATGTCCAGCTGTGGACTAGTATAGGCTAATAATGATGATGATGATGATTATTTGTGTCGATTAAGTATTTAAATAAAGTTTGATTTATATTTTATACTTTTATACTTAGCACGGCAAATTACTCCATACCACCTGATGTTAAGTGGAAATGGAGTCTATACGCGAAGACATCTGATGCAGCGTGAAAACAACGCAGCATCAGTTAACCTCACTCTGCCGGCCCACAAGGTGCTTCTTCACGGTGCATCTTTTGGAGGTGCGACAAAGAAACGAGTCACGACAGAGAAGCGATGACTCCGGAGAGCAGCACGTGTACTCCTATGGAGGAAAGGAGAAGGTGGGATAAGGTCAAAGAGTTCTTCAGAGCACTCGCCGTGGTATAAGCGGTAGAAGACGCTGAGTGACGCTATGTCTCTACGCAATTGCATGGGTTCGAGAGTATTAGTGACCTTTGCATTGCCGATAGAGCGTACAGCACGACACTGCAATCTGTCTAAGGCATCAAGAAGGTACTTTGCGGGACCGTCCCAGATGTGCGAGCAATACTCCACGCAAGACCGTACCTGTGTCTTGTACAAAAAACACAACTGGTCAGGCGTAAAGAATCGCCGCACTCTGTTCAGGACACCGAGTTTTCGTGAGGCTGTTTTGATCACGGCTTTGATGTAATACTTTTGATACAGATCGCAGCGAATCGTCATACCAAGCATATTGATATTGCTCTGCAGGCTTAGAGATGTGCCCTGAAGAGTTGGAAGAGGAAGGAATGGTGACATTTTGGCCGTAAAAGCACATACCTGTGTTTTCTTGGCATTGAACTCAACAAGATTATTGGAGCCCCTATTAGATATGACGTCCCATACCCGATTGAAAATTTGATTTTACTCCATTTTACGGTAGCTGCTGCTGGGTGTAGCCCTTTGTACACGCCACACAAGAGATTAGTTAACATTAGCACATATAAAAAATGATTGCAAGCCGTCCCCCGGGACGTGGGTAATTAGTAAACAACCGTTTAAACCCCCCACATTTACGGGAGTGAGTTGGCAGGGCGGCGCTGGCGGCGGCCCAAGCCCGCGCGACACATCGGTCGTGCCGTTTACTTCATTTGGCAATCTTTCATTGCATAGCAATGCACGTTCGACCGACCCCTGTAGTTATGTTGCTTTTTAATTTTTATATAAAGGTTATTAGGTTTTCGGTTATTAGAGATACGTAGGACCTAACAGCAGCTAGCGCGCTCGTGTTGCGACTTACCAGCTTACATGGCAACTGGAACAATTGAGCAAATCAAAGGAACCATTGAATGGCGCACATGGTCGGTGTAAAGAAGTGCTAGTGGTCTACCACTAGTGTTGGCGATAGGTACTGGCCATCTTTACTATTATGAGATTTTATTGTTTTTGAATTTGAATAAATGTCAGGCTTAACATTTTGGTGTCAGAAATAAAATTTTTAATAAATTAATTTAATTTAATTTTGACAAAGTATTGCCTTATTAAAAATGATAACTCGCTCTAAAACCGTAAGTAAAAAACTCGCAGCGACTCAGGCCATCAATCGCCCGCCCAAAGTGTCCTCGTGGCAAAGGAGCCAGCGATGTCTATACGCTCCGTCAGACAAGATTCGCTCGGTTCCTTCTCGTCTGCGTCTTCTGCCACTGTTGTCGCTCAGCAGCTTGAGGCGAAGGCCAAGCATGCTCGCCGGTTATCAGAGGTTATCAGTTGCAGACTGAGTTAGCGGCTATCGAGGCCGTTTTCTACGACCGTCGAAGTCGAGCCTTCTGGCGCTCCAGCACAATACCCAGGCAAGTACAAAAGTGGTTTGCTGACCAAGGCAATATACCAGTTAATAATCAGTTGTCATCGCAGGTCGAACGCAAGGCCTCTCCAGACCACGGCACGACTGACGTATCTGGGGCCCCTAGGCCTCTGCCCCTCCAGGCCCCGTCCACGTCCCTATCAGCCTTAAGGGCTGGGGACGCTTTGCGGTCGGACCCCTTGGAGGCGAGGCCTTTGCTCCGTCAAGGCCTGTTCGTCCACTTGGTCAAGCTGGGTAGTCAAACTAATTTGTCCAAAAGGAATAATTTCTTACTGCACTCAATAGACTGCTTCAAGACATTAAATAAGAAAGGAAAGTTATTACGTCATTCAGTTACATAAACTCAAAGCAGGTGCTCCGGAACTTTCATAAATTTTTATGATAAAACTGGAACCAACAATATGCAGACGAATTGAGAACTTCCTCATTTATTGAAGTTGATTCAAAACCTGGATTCTTGATAAAAGTGGCAAAGTTGTAAATTTGACGGAAAGTAACATGGCAATCAAACAAAAAAAAAACTAATGCACTCCCACTCAAAATTATCCCTGTTTAGTACATACAAAAAAAATTAACCAAATATTTGGTGTTGCTTGTCGTAAGGCTGAGCCCATGTAAATCATTCTCAACCTAAAAAACGACAACTGACGACTTGAAATAACAACAAAGTTTTGAATAGGTAATATTGTTCATAAGCGTTGTCATGCAACCACTGACAGGCATGTATTGACAACCTAGTTATGTTTGGACCACCGTGATAGGTTGCAACAGTGTATTAGTTTTCCAACAATGTAATACTGTAAACTCCCAAGAACTAGCTGCTGACATAGCGTGTTTGTAACACCAACAGGACGTCACTCAGACGCTAAGTCATCATTTCAATGTAATAACCGAACTGTAATCTAAATATAAGCCTTCGGCAGTCGTACGTAGACGATCAAACTCTAGCCACGTCTTCTCGCCTAGTTAAGATTAGCTTAGGAAATACAGTTGGATAAAATCTCGAATTGTAATAGTTTTTAATTAGTTTTAAAAACACCTTTTGGCGCTCCCGCAACTTAACTACCTTTTCCAGTTGGTCAACAGGAAAGATTGTACCAGCCCGTCGAAATTATTCAACACTATTTGCTTTTTTACTTTGAAAGCCAAAGACGCCCATTCAATGTCAACAACTACCGTCATTAATTAAGTGTTGAATAATTTCCATGGGCTGGTTAGAACACCACGATAGCTCAAATGGGAGAGTATACCTGACGCGGTATGTCAGAAGGGTGCAGGTTCAAATCCTGCTCGTGAAATTTTTTTCAACATTTGTGTTTTTGTGATTTAATGCAAAAAAAATGCGTTAAAATTATATAAACAAAAACAATTTACCTTAAAATAATTAAAAAACTGCACTTATTCAATATTTTTTTTATTATTACATAAACTAGTTGACCCGGCGGACTTCGTACCGCTTTGACAGTTTTTACCGACGTTGAGCGACTGATTTAAGCGAGATAGAATTAGTCTCACGTTTAAAAGTTATAAGAGGTTATTTGTGGTCCAGCTGTACTGACGTCAGTACAGCTAAACCACACCTGTATGTCGAGAATGGAACCACCTAGCGAAGATCTGTTTGCGTGGAGAATTAGTCGATAATTAGTCGAAATTAGTCGCCAAGTTCCAGAATTAGTTGGAGTCGCGTTTAAAAGTTATAAGCGGTTATTTGTGGCCCAGCTGCGCTGACGCGTCAGCACAGCTGGGCCACCTGTATCTCGAGAATGGAACCGCGTAGCGAAAATCTAATTGCATAGTGAATTAGTCGATAATTAGTCTATACATCATACAAAAATTCAGATCGCAATATTCTTTACTTTTCTAGATATGAGGCATTATTTTAATACAAAGGGTAAAGTCGCGATCTAAAGTGTAATGAAATAAACGAATTTATTTGAACGATATTCTTCTTTAATTTGAAATAAAGAACAGGTAAGAATTACGAGTTCTAGGTATCTATTTGCAAGTCAATAATGAACAAGTTGCAACAAGTTGAACAAAGTCTTCAGTTTTTAATTTTTAGCTCTGTTATTCTAACTAAATAACGACGTTAAGGTATATCAATACAAAATACCACCTCTAGCCAAACTCGATAAAGGATAAATGTAAACAAACCAAATTAGGGTCATAACAAATCTGGGAAAAAATGTTTTTGTGTTTTTCGTATTATTACTTGATTACTGCATTTTACATAAAATATATTGTAAGACTTATTCTCACCGTTACTTGGCGACTAATTTCGATTAATTATCGACTAATTACTGCTGTGCTGACGCACACTATTAAGTGTCATCGCCACAAACAAACGTCAGTGTGGCTCCGTGGCCCCAGAATCGCCTACCGTATTTCAAGCGCTCATCGGGAATCTTGTATGTACATTATTGATCGAAGCGTACGTAATATACCTAAATATAAAAGATGCGGTGAGTACACACAAAAGAGTTTAAGTCAGTCAGTCGCTTATGTGCTAAGGGCCGTTATAGATTTTTAATAAAAAGTCAATAAAGTTCGACATTTTTATTGAACTAACCAAACACTTACTTATTATACAAAAAAATAAAGAATTTTCTAATCTGAACATTTGGAATGTTATAAATCTTTATGTTAGCTACAATAACAATTATGTAATTGATATGTATGGGTCAAACCAACATGGCTTGATACATAATATTTAGTAAGATAATGGTGTATATTTAATTTATTGCTTATTCACAATATGTTTAACTAATCAATAAGTTTTTTTTAAACTTGTCCTAACAAGACATTTTAATGTCAGACATATAGAAGATAATGTTAAAAATGAAAAATTCTACTTTATTCACCTCATGTGAAAGTTTTACATAAAAAAAATTAACGATTTCTACTTTAAATTACTAACACTGAATGTTACCCAAGGTAATATATAAATAGTTACTTTCTATAAATATAAAATAATCGCAAAATATAAGTGTAAAGGTACTTTCTATTACTTTGGGACTTAATACTGAAAATTTTAAACATGAGAACGCCCAAAATAACGCAATTTTTATGTTTCATCGAAAAACATCTTAGCAACATTCGTTGTTCAATAAAGCTATGATTTCATTATTGATTTACAAACATACAAATAACCTAGAAAACAATTTAATTTAAGAGCATTCATATATTCGATACAAACCTCATTATTTTTAATAAAACCACCCAATTCTAATGAATCTTTATAAACTTAAGAAAAATGGAGAGATCTAGTGAGTTAGTAAAGACCATATAAAAACACGATTGTTTAACTGAATTAAGGTAATTTAACGTCCACTATATAGGAAGTTTCAAATTGTATAAATATAGTAAAATAAATGGTTTTTAGGGTTCCGTACCCAAAGGGTAAAATGGGACCCTATTACTAACCGCTCAACTGTCCGTCCGGCCCGATCCGATTTGAATCCTTCGGAAAATCTAGTAGGGCACGGGGACGCACACTAGTGCGCGATGCCGTTCCCTCTAGAAAACCTCCGAAGGTGATTCGTTTCACACGGCTTGAGGGGCCCTTTACGTTCCTGGCCGCCCCCAAACAAGCCCAGTGAAGCTGAAAATGCCGTATGAGGCAATCAGCCTCCAAAAAAAAATGTCCGTCCGTCTGTCTGTCTGTCCATCTGTCACCAGGCTCACCAGGCTGTATGTCATGAACCGTAATAGCTAGACAGTTAAAATTTACACAGATGATGTATTTCTGTTGACACTAACAAATACTAAAAACAGAATAAATAAATATTTAAGGGGGCTCTTATATTACAACAGACATGATTTTTTTGCCGTTTTTATAGATAATGGTACGGAAACCTTCGTGCGCGAGTCCGACTCGACTTGGCCGGTTTTATTTTAATGTTGTGTATTGACTTACCAGCAGGGAAAGGTCTCATAACCTGTTTAGGTTTTTTGAGAGGGTTTTGAAAAGGCGTATGCTTTCCAAACCCAAAGGATAGCAATTGAACCGGTAACCCTTTGGTTACTCTTTCAAAGGCTGAATGCAGCTTCAATGCAGATATGATATTTCTGCTCAGTACATAAGAGCTATTACTGTTTGACGTTAGGTCGATCGCTGCGGCGGGCGACCGGCGGCGGCGGTACAGTGCACTACGTGTTTAATAAGGTCTTTTCCGAATTGCTACGAACCCACCGGACCATAACATAGTTATGGTGCGTTATACAGTGTTATGGTGCTTTATGTCATAAACATACGTTCTAAATTAACTTGGAGAGTGATAAGAAAGTGAGACTGATTATACCCTTGATTGACCCTATTACCTTGGTTACCCTTCTGAAAAGGTTATCAAGTTAAAGAGGTTACCCATTGAAATGGTTACCTAATTTAAGGCTACCTAAGTCCGTTGGACCGGTCCCTGCTTACCAGATCTCTGCAATTCTTTATAAGATTATATTTCATTCCAATTGGCTTATTGCTTAGACAATATTGATCTTAGGACTTTTTTTTTACTTACCGGAATGTACAAAAGCTCTTTAGCCTCGACCAAACAGACGCGGTCGGATGTGGTAGTCCGTGTAATGTGAAGTATTTCAAATAAGCGCGGGCAAACCGCGATCACATGCGGGCGCCAGTGAACGCTCGCCCCGCCCTTTCCGCACCCGCTCGTGCCTTTTTGCCGCTGCTCGTGTCTTTTCGCTACTGCTCGTGTCCATGGTGGCGAGCGAGACTCTAGCGATCTCTCGGCCACAAAATAAAGATCCCAGAAGGTAAGCTTACATACCGCGCTCGAGCAACGCTCACATAGACTGTCAGCACGGGCATGTCAGTGTCAGTTGACACTAACGCAGGGGCGGAAGTCACTGACCACAGAGACACAAAATGAGGAGACTAACTACTAGATGAACTAAACGTGCCCGCGTCGGCAGAACGTACCGCCACCGCCTTTGTTTGGGCGAGGCTTTATCATTTAAAAATAAAAGCTTGTAAAATAATTAATTAGACTAATTACACTTTAAGTTAAATAGGCACAAAGGTACTAATATTTGCTATAGTTTCCGATAAACGCGAAAAGTAGTAAAAGTAACATTAAGATAATATTGCTTTTACCTAAGTAACTAAAACAACAACACATCAACAATTTATGTTGTCTTTGAATCGATATTTTGACAAATTAAAATAATAATGACTATATTGCATTTCAATATTTAAATATTAAATTCGAAAAGGGTAAATTCATATCGATAATTTTATATTTTTATGGTAATTTTAGTTGTACGTCCATGTTATATAATGATTTTATAAGTCTGTAGTAATGATTAAATCGCTCAGGATCAGTTTACCAGATACCCAATTCACCAGATTCGCAACTCACCAGATTCGCAACTCACCAGATTCGCAACTTACCAGATTTGCAAATAACCAGATTTTGTACAATCAAACAGGAAATGCGTAACGGAAATCTGTAACTATGATTGATAAAGCAATGACTTATCCATACTTTTAACGTACACATAAGTGTATAACTATAAAAATATTGCATTATTGCATGAATATTGCAATTTTTACAGAGAATGAAGGACGGATAACATTAATTGTAATTAAATAGCTGGCAGTTTGTTCATTTCATTTAACGACAAATAATATTATTATAACATGTATTTTAAATTAATCACGATTCACGACAACTATTGTATTTTTTATTATTGTGTGAATTTTAAAACATTGAAGAAGCAGAATTGAAATTAATTGCAAGTGAAAGAGGAAAGCCGGTATTACTGCACGCGGGCTATAGGTATAATTTCAATTTAAAAAATAAATCGGGTACAACAAACTGGAGATTCTGCCATCAGAGATAATGCAAAACTTCCGTTACCTTGGATGCCAATAATTTAATTATAAGACATCCACAGCATTATTGTTGTAAAGACCAGGTGCGAAATATGGTGGATGCAAGAAAGAAGTTTGCAATAATTTGAAGTTTGTGCAAAAAAATTATGAAACATTTTTAGTGATTCTTTAAAATACCAAATGGAAAGCCATATACCCACATTCGCATCAAAGGACACACTTTACAGAGCTCGAGCAAAATATTTAAAAATAGGCAGAGCTTTGGTGCACTTTATTCATCTTTAGTAAAGATGTATAAAGTGAAATTACCAGACCATATTGTCAAAGATTTATTTTTATTCGATGATGGTATTGAATACAAAATAATATTGAAAATGTAAATTTTAAGTTTTTTCATTTTATAATTTTACATTTTCATCGCGCGATCGTGAGATACTAGAGGCTTATATGTATATTCCGTCCACATGTACTCGCGCGTGAAAAACAAATACAAAATACAGTTTTTTTAATGTATTCATGTATGTGTGTATGTGTTTTTAATTGTACTTCTGGTTAGTTGCGAATCTGGTTAGTTGCGAATCTGGTAAGTTGCGAATCTGGTGAGTTGCGAATCTGGTGAATTGAGAATCTGGTAAACTGCTTCTGAGCGGATTAAATTAACGACAAAGTGTTGTAAATATATAGTTACATAAAGGAATACAATTAAAATGTATGTATGTATTCACTTTTACATTGTTAGTCGTATTTGAAAGATCTATGTTTGCTCAATAAATATTAGAATATAGAAAAGCTATTTTGTATATTATATACATTTTGTTTAAATGTAAATTTAGCTATTTTTTACGTAATAGTAGTACGTAAAATGTATAAAAACATTTGGTACACATAATTACACGTGTATAATTAAGATTCAATATTTAGGTACTTAATATCACGATTGCAAGCCAATTAACAATTGGAGTTATAATTATAATTTCATTGGCACACAACATATACATTATAAGTATTAATAAGATTACAATTTTGTACAAGTAGCCAAAAGCTTCGCTAAAGTATTAAAGTTTGCCGTACAATGTTAGTGTTACCAT
This sequence comes from Eudonia truncicolella, assembly GCA_949315975.1. Classification (NCBI taxonomy): domain Eukaryota; kingdom Metazoa; phylum Arthropoda; class Insecta; order Lepidoptera; family Crambidae; genus Eudonia; species Eudonia truncicolella. The sequence continues at coordinate 6,557,167 of OX438831.1, read as the reverse complement.
ACACAATATAACCACTTTTAGTAGTTTTAATGACCTAATTAGTAATTTCTACAATTCTAGTTCAAAACGTCATAATGATAATTTTCGGTTCTAAACAAAGCCCTGTACAAAACAATATAAGTAAAAGTGTAAGATTACCTATATAACATGTAGTAACCTATTAACTAATAAACAACCTGGTGCCTTACAAAAAACGTTTAATTTAATGAAAACATTATTACCTAGTCCTGAGGAGCGATTTTTGAACCGGTGACTAATTCTCACGCTATGATATCAATTACGATTGCTCCTTCACCAAAGTCAATGGTAACTTAATTTTGACGTCGAAAAAACTCGAACGGTTTGTTGGAAAAATTGGAAAAAATGCAATAAAAATATTAAATTTCCTAGAAGTGGCATGAAATACATTCATGTCACTTTTAACTTCGAGATCGCCGATGAGATTCAAAAATCGCCCTGTGACTACAAAATTGTCGTACAAAAATTCATTTAGAAACACATCTTACGCTTTTCTCATAGACTGTACGCCTGAAGACAAAATACGATATTTGAACCAATGTCGGCATTATAAAAATAAAATATATTGAGAAGTATGAATAGTTTTCATATATTCACTGATTTCTTGGCTGTCGGTACGCGAGGTGAGTTCGAATACAACCTTCTGAATAGATCTTGAACGTTGTTATCCGGGAATAGATCAGTCAATGTGGCTGCAAGTAAATTGTATTTTAATTAAATTATTAACAAGAATAAGATAATATCTTGGGGCAGACTGCCCAATTGCTACATACAGACGTATAAACTAGGATTTAAAAAGTTGCAATACTTATGAGGTTTGTTTACATCGTTACAGCAATTCGACAAGCGATTCCTCTTTTTGGTCCCTGTCACCTATCTCTTCATATCTCTCGTCCTCTTTACGCTCACGTTCCATCCCGCCACCCTCTCTCCATCTCGTTAAAACCTTTTTCCGACCTCTCGCTCACTCATCTTCTCGCACTTTCTCTTTTACCCTTTTTCTCACCCTCATTCTCGCCATTTTCATTTTCAAAAATATAAGCACACAGAGGTTACTTGTTTATTTAAATGTGAAGTCACAATAGAAATAATTAATTAAAATATGCATAACAAATCAAAGTTAATAATGTTATATCTTTGTAACTCTGCATACAAGATCTAGATCAGATACACTTTGGATCTTTTCATTTTTACCATACCTTTCTGTTACACGTTGTATAAAAAAGAAGCCTTTCAGTGTATTTTACGGTATGGAAGCAAGTTAAGCTGTGACACGTATTACCTTCTAGCAACACGAAAATGAGTCTCTTGTTGATCTCCTGCGTTTGGAACAGGTCGAACACCGTGAGCAGACCCCGCCGGGCCGTGTCTGATCCCACTATGTGGCGCAGCTCGTCTGTTTCACATAATTTAAAAACACTTTTAATTGAAACGTATTGTAGCGCAGTGGTCGAAATTCAACCGTAATTCACAAAACATACAGCGCCTTACAAATAAACAAAGAATAAGGTCCGAATAGTTATTCCGTGTTTTGTCTCTTTTACTCTAATTTGAAATGACGCTTACATGACAGGAACAAAACACGGAATTCTATTTAATTCTAATTTCTAACTATTCGGACGTTATTCATTGTTTATTTGTAAGGCACACAATATTTATACAACATAATGTAAAACATTATTATGGATACATTTTATCTTTCTTCACTCCTTCTCGATATGAACTTTAACTATGCCAAAAGTCACACCCCCGTGCGCGCAATATGCTTAAGAAGGGGTACAAAGTTTTTACTTTACGTTTAAGTATTTAAAAAGTTTGTGGTTTCTTAAGCCGTTACGATTAATCGTACCCCGGAGCGTCAAGTTTGGGAACGGTAGGGCGCTTCTAAACTTTGTATCCTTGACATAGGCTAGGACTCCAGTGCAGGATTAAATCTATGCTCGAGTAAGACTCGACTCGGGCCGAACTCAGGATATGAACTCGGCTCAGGCTTGGATTTCTGTTCAGGTGTTTGGCCTCTTTCTTACTGAGCACTCTGGGCACGTGGCCAGGGCCTCGCAATCGATACCGCCCCCCTTGATCCTGCCAGCACCAAACAATAACCGATATTTATTGAGAAAGTACACAACAACGCCTGCACAACAACCTACCCAAAACTGACAAATTTCTTCAATACATTTTCAACCATATAGTTAAAGCGTGAAGTTCAAAGTCTATTGAGGACATTTGACAGTTTGTGGTAGGTTGATGTGCAGGCGTGTGTACATACAAAAATTGAAAGAATAAAAAATTTATTACGAAGTACAATGCTACAAGAGAGATTAACTATTTTGTCGCTGATGTCTATAGAATGTGATATGCTCAAAAACATAGATTTTGAAGAAGTGATTAACGATTTTGCCCATTACAAAACTAAAAGGGTGCCTCTTCAATCAACATAGATTTTTAAGCACTAACCTGTGAATGCTAAAAGAGTTACTTTTGTGGATTATATTATTATCTATTCATTTAATGTGACTGTAAGGAAATTAAAATAAATCTAGAACCTTGCTTGTCTACTTTCTTGGTCTAATCTAACAAAATAGTGATCTGTCAAGGTTATGCCCCATTATCGTAATGTGCCCAGGGCCTCCAATAGGTTAAAGACGGCCCTGGCTTTGAGGAAAGTCCCAACCTATATTGGAAAGAGTCGTAGAAAAGCTAATGTTTGATTGATTGTTACCTGAACAAGCAGACAGCAGTGCCACTTTAGCCGCGACCCTCGTGCGGGCCTTGGTCGCAGCGTCTCGGTTGCTGTAGTTCACATTATGGCGATTGATAAGCCATTGCCTGGACACATCAGAATAACAATCATAACATTGATGGCGTCCTCATGTAGACAGGAATGAATGGAATGACAAAGTTAAGGTAATGGACGTTCGGTCAGTCAGAAATGTCATTCGAACAAACTTATTAAGTAAGTACACGTGCCTGCACAGCAGACTACCACAAACTGTCAAATTTCCTCAATAGACTTTGAACTTTATATATATGGCATATGGTTGAGCATTTATTGAAGAAATTTGACAGTTTTAGATAGATGCAGGCGTCTGTACTTTAGGATCGTCAAAAAAATGTTTTACTAAGTACTCATTGAAGACGGGACTAGGTGTGAAAAAATTTGCGAAAGAAACTACAGAGTATATAGAAGTAGCGACATTTACAAAGAAATTGTCATCGGACACTATAAGATTGACTTTCAAGAAAACGTTACAAGACTTTAAGATCTATTTTCGCTTGCAACCCTAAACTGTCAATACTCAACTGTCACAACACTAAACAACGAACAATCGTATTGAATTTGACAAGAGACATAGGTTTGCAATTGACACCGAAGTCCGGTGAGTGCAGTAAAATAATAAACAAAGGAAAACCTTTAGTTTACTTGAACGAATTAACCTAAAAGTTACTTACTTGAATGATTTCAGATACTGAACTACGTTCCTGGGCGAAGTTAGTGAAGTAACCAAATCGAACACTTTCCTGTAAAAGAGGGAATGATAAAAAAAATCTAAACAAGCTTTGAAATATGTACAATGATGTTTGGCGTAAAACACAACATTTTTTTTTTATTTCTTTGGAACAACAAACAACTCACAAAGTAATGTAACAAAATAAACGCAAACAGCCGCCGCCGCCGCCGCCCCCCCCCCCCCCCTCGGGGTTGAATTTACTTCAGTCTGTGTTCGGTGGGGTTTTAACCACTAGACCATAGAGTCGGTTATATGTTATCAATAAAAAATAAACAAATAAATATTTACTTATTAACTCTATCCGCAATGAGCGTCCTTAGAGGAGCAAGCAGCCTCTTGCGAAGCCACAGCCCTCTGATACTGAGCACCTCTTCAAGTAGCCGAAGCGCCATACTTTCGTCTCCGTCCTGGCGTCATAGAAAATATTATTACTCATAGTAAACAATTAAAATGTAAGAAACATGGTCATTTTACGTCCCCGCTGGCACGAGCCTTCCCTATGGATGGATAGGGAGAACGTGCCATAAACCACCGCGCGGGCCCATTGGTGGTTGTTACCAGGACAATCGGCTTTACGTGCCTTCCGAAGCACGGAGCTCGAGATGATATTTTTGGTCACCCATCCGATGACCGGCTTTTGCGAAAGTTGCTTAACCTCAGCACTCGCAGACCGGGCGAGTTAACCACTGCGCCATCGATCTTTTCCAAGGTATGGTATGAGACAATAAATAATAACTACTAGTGGTCGCCTAGTGGTCGAAATTCACAAAATGTTAAAAATTTATACAATGTAATGTAATACATATTAAACATAAATTGTATTTTTCTGGACTCCGTCCTCGTATGAATTTTAATGTGCGCGCAATGAGCTTAAAAAGGGTTACAAAGTTTTTCTTCGTGTATTAATCTAGAGATACAATATACTATAAATATAAATATATAAGACAACACCACATACATTGTTCTGATCCCAAGGTAAGTAGCTAAAGCACTCGTTTAATGGAAATCAGAAACAACGACGGTACTACAACCACCCAGATCCGACACAATATCGAAAAGATCGTTTTCGACATTTACCCAAACGGGAATAGAACTCAGAGTTAGCGTCGCCCAAAGTCCGGCGTGCAAGCCACTCGGCTACAGAGATCGTCAAATAATACAATATCGCCAAACTGCATGATAGTTTGTATGTGATCCAGGTGAATAAATTGACAGGCGTTTGATAATCTCCTATAGACTATGTTATGAGTTATTGTAATTTTTTTTAAAGTTACCCACTGCTGGGCATAATCTCCTCCATGTTACGCCAATCCCTTCTGTTTTGAGCTGATCACATACAGGTTTTTCCACACACATATTTCCAATGTTTTTTTTTGCACACAACAAAAGTACATTAAAAAAAGAATAGCCAGAGCCACTAGACTTAATTAAAATTGTTGTATTCTTAATTGCGCTCTGTATGATGATGCCAATGAAAAAAACTAACATTTTCTTTATTACCTAATTTTTTTTTTATGTAGTCATATTGTATCATTCGTCTGAACTTACATCTTGGCCATCTGACGAGTTGCCGCTCTTCAATCCGTCATATGAGCTTTCGCCGCCCTTTCCTTGGAATACTTTAGAAATACCTGAAAATAAACCACAACTTTTGCCAATAACATAAAATGAAATTGCTAAAATTATTTTGATAACATTATGTAGGTGCTATTGAATCAAATACAGATGCTAAGTACCGGTCATTTACGCCTGTATATTAAAAATGGCTTAGGCCTTGCAATATCAACATGCACATACATAGAGAGGCGGGCCGGGCCATTGCCTACTCCTTTATGGGATTAAATTTTTATTTAGTGTGAAAAATTAACAATTATTTTTGAAATATAATTGTAAAAGGTTATATTACCATCCATTACACCATCAACTGTGTTGACGAATTGATCAGGCATGTTCTTCAAGGTTCTCATGCCAGCTTTCAAGGGGTTCACAAACAGCGTGTCCAGCTGCAATGAAAATAAAAAACACATTTAAAAACAACTAAAAATAGGTCGTGAAAAAAGCAGCCAATAAGACGATTTAAGGTCGATTCACACATATCAGTGAAGTCACAGTTCCCTCAACGTGTTCGCTCAGTTCAGTATCAGTGCTACAGTGTTACGTCAGTGATTCAATTCACACATGTCAGTACTCAGTTCACGGAGCTTCAGTAAAAACGTGTCCGTCGTCAAGTATCGTGATGGTTACTGAAGAACCACTTCAATACTGAAGAAGAAGAAAAGCATCTAAGAAAAAAGAGAAAATGGGTGCATGAAGCATGGCAATTAAGAGACGCATGGGAAATCATGACATTATACAAATAATTAGTTAAAGATGAAAGGAAATATTTTGAATATTTTAAAATGTCAGAGAGCTGTTTCAATATTCTTCTGCAGAAACTAGGAAGTAAGTTATTGAAGAAAGAAACTCGTTGGAGGAAGGCTATCTCCAATTTTTGATGCCGCGGCGTCCGTGATCCGACAAAAAATATCGTTGTCAACGAATACGTCCGTGATTGCCGGTGGCGCCACTGACACTGAGAGCACTGCGTCGTCACTGATGCGTTCATAGAGAATGTATGAAAGAATATTTCGCACGGTGCCGGTACTGTGCCGGTACTGCGACTTCATTGATATGTGTGAATCGACCTTTATCCCAACTTAATGAATCGTCTTTTTGTAAGTTCAATTTTCAGTTACTATAAATAATATATATAAATTAACATTGTGAATGAAAAATAATAATTTATAATTTTTGTAATTGAAATTTTTTTATAGACAAGGCTATATCCACAACCATTTTTTTAGTCTCTCGCGTTTCATGTTATAACTTACTGTAAACCGCTAAAAGCTTTAAACATCGTAACCGGAGCAGTCGAAAATGCTCACAAGGTTGTCTATGTGCTCTCACTTGTTGTCTTGTATCTTACTCGATTCTCCGGGGTGTCCAAGAGAAATATCGAGAACGGAGTCCTAAAGCCTTGGACCTCTATCGGCTCACGCTAGTACAGCCTGCCAGTGTAGTGTAAGAAAGTTTAACAGCAATGTCTGAAGCATTGTTGTGTTCCAGCGGTTAAGTACGTGCCATGACAACTTCTAGAGAAACACCTCCATTTTCAACCTTATTCTCACCTACTATCAGATTACATGCGTACAAAATACAAGCGTTACCTCATCGCTCATAAAAAAAGGAACCTACTCACAGCGTTAATATGTTTCTCCGTCTGTATTTCAGGACTCAAAAACCCGCCCAAATAATCTGGGGCCCAAAGGCTAAGGTACTGGGTCTGCCGGGCGTGGTTTGCCAGTGCCTGAAGGTAGCTATTCAGCATTCTCTTGCGGTTTTCCAGGACCGAGCGAGAGGTGTTCTGAAACGTTTTCTTGGCGGGAAACGGAAGGTTACCGAGCTCTGGCCACTGGGAAAGAGAAGAAATATTAATATTTTTGATTACAATTCAAGGGTAGATTGGGGGACCCTCTTTTTAAATTTAGATGTGATAATTAAAGAAAACTACTGTAGATATTCTGTGCTTAGTGTATTTTTACCTTTTCTTTGATGGTCGTGTGCAGATCATGGAAGTCACTGTATCGCCTGTATATGTGCCACACTTCGCTATCGGACTGCCGTGTAACAGCTATAGCGTATATGCCGAAAGTCTTTCCTTTATCTTGAACTAGAGCTGGAAGTATATACCATTATATTTAAGTGAGTGATTTACTTGGAGAGGCCTATGTCCGCAGTAAACTAGTACAGGCTGATGATGATGATGATGATATCATCATTATATAATTGCCTCTTGGAACAGGCGATTATAAGCCTAAATGGAGGCTTTACCTAGATAATTTTTTAATCTTTTTTTAATGTATGATTTTGAATGTTATAAGGTAGACATACCGAATTTTACAAATAATAACATACATTAGCAGTTACTAAAAGAGTTTGCTACTTCACTTCTACGTGTCCGTAGTGTAATTTAGCAAGCTCATTCAATATATTTACCATTTTACTGATTTACCAAAATTATATTAAATGTACCGTTCGTTCGTTATATGTAGAAAAAGTTCCGGAAAGGTCCGGATCGTTGTAATACTTTTACTTTATTTACTACCTTTATATATATAAATCTTCTGTGCGTGTGTTTGTAATTGAACTCCTTCTAAACGGCTGGACCGATTTTGATGAAATTTTTTGTGTGTTCAAGTAGATTCGAGAATGGTTTAGATTTACAATTGGACCCGGTAAGTGGCGCTGCAATAGGGGTCCATCATGGGATACGGTTATTCTTAAGCGGACGAAGTCGCGGGCCACTAGTATCAAATATATTTTCATCAATCAAAATCAGACTAAACGTTTGTATCCTCGTACATTGTCAGTTTTATTATACTTTATATTAAATAAAATATATTTAATACCATATATGGTGGTTAAAAATATAATAACTAGAACTTACCAGTTTCAATTATACACGCTGTCAAAGGCGACAACATGTTTTTTGTACTGGGACTAATTTCAGAATGTGAAAGTGATAAATTACTCGCGTTCGCCAAAGACAGATTAGAAGGACCTGAAAATATAATAAACCAGAATATTTCACCAAGTTGATCCTACACATACATATGATACATATACTACGATACGTACTAAATCCATTTAATCCATTATAAGTAATTTTTTTTTTATAAACCATTCAGTCTCAGGAAGCTCGTGTGGGAATCGAACGTGTATGATATTATTTAGGTATGTGGTGCTTGTACGCATCGTAAACCACCGAAAAAACGTCTCTTTTTAAAAAATAGTTAATACAAATTTATTTAGGAATTAAACTTTGTGGCTTGAAACGCCTGACAGTAATGTTATGAATGAATGAATGAGTGCGGGTTCGAACGCCGCACCCCATTTTTTAGCACTTTGTCTTTTTTCAAATTGTAAATTGTTCACAACAATATTTGCGGTTAAGTAAATCATCATTTTTTATTTTTAACACTTCATCTTACCTGCACTCTCGTTAATCATTCTCTGTGCTATGCTTCCCACTATATCTGAACGTGACCTATTATGTCTCGACCCAGGCGTTGGTATAAATTCACCTGAAAATAAGATATTAAGTAAAATGTGATTAATAAATAACAAACAAATGAAGTAATAATGACAAAAAAATATATAAACACTACCTAAAGTTCAGAATTTTATATTAAATACAAATAAAGAAATAAATATTATGTAATTTAATTTTTAATGTATCTCATCTCTGAATATTTTACACTACGTACCCTACGTCCTATACAGGTTTAGAGGGGTCTACTGATACTGAAGACGACCTTAGTTTGTGATCTCACTTGTGCGCTTCACCCTACAAACAACACTACAAGTCTACAAGTCTTGTAGCACTTTGAAAATGTGCATTGAGCTGAGCATTGTTACAACTCTATAAAGAGTTTCCCGGAATTCAAATATTTTATTTTAAATATATATTTATAAAAATCACAAGTAGTCGTAGTTAATGCAATTGAATAAGGCTCACTTTGGCTTATACATTGAGAGCGTTACAAATAAACCAAGAATAAACTTAGAATAGAAAATCCGTGTTTTGTTCCCGTCATGTCAACTACATTTCAGATTAGTTCTCTAACTGGTTTTATGTCTTTCACTTCCCTTCTCTCTAGAAGGGAAGTAAAAGACATAAAACACGGAATAACTATTCCAACCTTATTCTTTGTTTATTTGTAAGGCTCTATGTGGAAAGCGTTGAATTTGCACTAAGCCGGCTTGAATCCTACTCGTGGTTCTTATTAAGACCTGATTTCTTTATTTCACTGGTATTAGCATCATTATACTTTAGAATAAACTAACTTTCTACATTAAAAAAAAAACATATTTGTCTTGATACGCCTATGTATATAACAATAAAGTCAACTCTACGATCGGACGACGACCTATTTACACTACAATGCAGTTTTTTATCAAATACCTGTTTAAATGTCTTTTAACAAATCGAAAGTACCATCGAATTTCGATGGCCGCTAAGCTACTACCAAACATTACAAGCAACAACGTCTTGTCCCGGATTCAAGACGCGTTCAAAGTGTTGAGAGAGAGTTTTCTTCAAATTATAAATAAAAAAAATAACAAATATCTAAACAAAAATCTTGCATTCCAAGTAAATGAGAAACAACCCCAGGTAAATAATTGGGTAGTTGACTGGTTAGTCAATAGAGAAACTTTTTAGCAACTGTCAAAACTATTTTCTATAACAAATTGTATGGGAATGGCAAACTATGACGTCGCCATTTTGTTCCGTCAATTCAGTGTTTATTAATAACTTTTTAGGTTACAGAAATTCATTCTTAGGTCAAATATGAAAAAGGTCAATGTTTTAAAGAGCTGTTACGTGATTTCATTTATACGTTTAATGTTCTGGAATCCTACATCCCTATTGTGAAATACTCGTGTTGGGGGTGCTTCGCTCCAACCCTTGTGACAATGACAATGACAATGCTAATGACAATAACAATGACAAAAATTATAGTCAACACTTTGTATGTCGCCATTTAGTTAAAAACTTTAACTGCCTGTGTAGTCTAATGGTTATAACTGGTCTCATATCTAGGGATCCCCAGCTCTATTTCCAACGGGGTACATGATTATACTCGGTTTGGTTGGTGGTAGGGCTTGTTTCAAGTCCGCCTGGCGTCCTACCACCACCTTATCTAAATGTGTCGCCATAACAACAGTGTTAGTGGCATAGTTGTGTTCCGACAGTTAGAGATATGGTAGCCAGTTCCTCATTAGTTTAGGATTCCTAGGATAGGATTTTTAGAATTCCTCACTTAACATCAAGTGCGATGAAGGCTTAGAGCTTACCAGTAAGAAAAAAATCTTGCTGTCACTAAGTAGCGCTGCTATGATACAAACAGGGAAGTTTACAACATTTAACGTATAAATTACATCACGTAACAGTTCTTTAAAACAGTTACCTATTTTTTGACCTAAGCATGAATTTCTGTAACCTAAAAAGATTTTAATAAACACTCAATTGCCGGAACACAATAGTGACGTCATAGATTGCCATTCCCATACAATTTATTTTCAAAAATCGTTTAGACAATTGCTAAAAAGTTTATCAATTGACTAACCAGTCAACTACCTAATTGTAGTTAACTTTACTAATTCTAATAGTGAAAACAACTCTCAATCAACACTTCAAGACTTACATTCAAATTCGGTAACCACTATCTATGTAGCAGGCGCTATTACAAATCGTCCTACTTTGCACATCTCTACAAACACGTAACTTTGAAAATTACTACCAATATTACTGCATTTAGGTAGTGTGTGGTTCTTGTTACTTGGTATTCTTCGGGTGAGGGAGCGAGGGAACGTGGAAGACTTGCTTGGGAGGTTGTACTTGTATTTGGACTTGAAGAGCAACTTTGGCAACTGGTTGAGGCAAGTCTTCATGATTTTTTTGCACTTCTCTGATACACGGATGATAGATAATAGGGTTAAAAATACTTTTTTTTAAAGGCTACCTCTTTAAAAACCAAAGGGTTTTTATGAGCGTAAGTATAGCATTGACAATGCATTATCAAGGATACCTACACTGTAAAAAAAAGGAAAAGCTTACCGCTATATTTTTGATCTGCCTTTTCCTCTTTCTTAAAGTCACTGTAAAAAAATATATATATTAAAGCTGACCTGACCACTGCAATTCAAAAAATACTTTTATTTTTACCTTTCGAATATGACAATAACTAATCGAGTAGTTTTAATGTAAGTGACTCTAAAATTACATAAATTTTCTTAGTAGTGTCTTGATTACACACCGGTCTCCAAGACAGAAGTCACGGGTTCGATAACGAAGGTTTGGTTGTATTGGCAAAGCTTGTTCTAAGTCAACATGTCATTTTTGTGTAACGAAAATTTAGATTTTACATATTTATAAATTTTATAAAATACAGTGAAAAAAAAAATTAAACGCCCACCCGACCTAAGACCGGGAAGCCTTCCCGGTAGCATAGCGGTCAGTGCAGCCGCTGGCTGCATTCCTGGCTAGGTCGGGTGGGCGTTTAATTTTTTCACTGTATTTTATAAAATTTTATAAATATTAAATTTAGCTTCAATGCAGCATTTAGCACATGAAAATAAAAAGTAAAAATTTAGATTTTACATTCGGCCTTATCGCCACTTTATTACCATCAAGCTTGATTTAAAAGTAAAAATAAGTAAGTAACTTTGTGAGAAATTATAATTATTACATTAATACTTACGTGTTGTTTTTGTCTGAGCTTTCTTCAGCGTCCATCATAAAGTCGGCTTGCCAAGACGGGTCATCCTAAACATAAAACGAGGAACTAAGCCATTTTGTGACAAGACATAACTTTTTTAAATGATACTGAGCCGGCATATGAGCTTACGGCACAGATTGAACGATTACATTATTAACAACAACAATAAGACATAATCGAGTCTCATATACGCGACATTCGTTCTTGTGATCAAATATATTTCTTTGTCGTAGAGTTGACAAATTACTTTTTTTTTAAATATTTTTACGGGTAAGCACAGTGCCTTGATGTCACCTGATGTTAAGTGATGATAAGGCCAATTGGTGGGAGCGCACTTCACCCGGAATCCTCAACTAGTGAGGCACCGGCTATCTTATCTCTAGCTGCCGGAACACAATAATGCTACCAACATTGATGTTATGGCGACATATTTAGATAAGATGGTGGTAGCTAGCCAGGCGTACAAACAAGTCCTACCACCAACCAAACCGAGTACACAGACGTGTACCCCCCGCTGGTAATCGAAGCCGGGACCTCTGGGTCTAAACCGGTGGTCTTAATCACTAGACCACAGAGGCGGAATGAATTCGCTCTATCTGATGTGAAGCAGAAGTTGTGTACAGCTAATGCAGCAGGATTGTGCTTCACTAGCCGTCCTCACCTTGCCGACACGCAAGTTGCTTTTACTTACCTTATTCACCGACCCCATGATAAGGGAAAGAAGGAAATGCTGGGAGGGAATTCTACTTTTTGGTGGTGAAACAGAGAAATTATTCAACAATTTCACCCAAATATTAACGCCTCGGCGGCCGAGTGGCATACCGCTCAGCCTGGTACCCGAAGGTCCCGGGTTCAATTCCCAGGTCGGGCAATGTGTGTTTTTCAATGATTAAGCCATCACCCATTAATTGTAGCGATGACTTAATTTCAATGATGGAGGTCTTTGCCCAGCAGTGGGACAGTCGTAAGCTATTTACTTTACCTAAGTATTAATTGTGAAATTACTATGCAGAAGAAGTTAAGCTTCAAACGAGAACCGCACATTAAACCCTTCGCATCGCAAGCTTTCTATCAAGACGGCATTAAAACCTTTGCCGGCTCAGTTCCATAAAAAAAACTATTCTAAGCACCTCCAAAGCGTCGCAAACGCATTTCTGGACGTCATCGAAGCACGCGACGGGGTTATTCGTAAAGTCCTCCCCCTCCGTGTTGATCTTCCTCACGAGCTCTGAATAGCAGTTCTCTGGTAAACCCATGACCGGAGGCCGGTTCGGTGACAGGTAGAGATCGCATAGCTCCAAAGCTGAGGAGCGGAGATTCTCTATCACCGCTTTTGAGGTGTGTGACGCATCTGTGGAAAATAACGGTTGTTTTTTTTTAAATTCCTTATGAATAAGCAGTGACGATAAGGCTGAAGGTGGAAGCGCACTTCACCCGGAATCTTTAGCTACTGAAGCACTGGTGATAGATTCGGTAGTTTACTAAAACTAAATATTAGTTATGTCAAAACTACGTATAAACATTCGTCGGCGTCAATCAGTCTCTGTGAAGGCTTTAGTTCAATAAATAATTAAAGTTTAACTGACATGTTATCTTGTTTCTAGCTGCTTGAATACAACAATGCTTTAGTAGCACTGGTGTATTATGGTGACATAATTATTTAGATAAGATGGTGGTAGCATCTAGACAGACTTAAAAACCGTACCACCTACCAAACAGAATACACAAACATGTACCCCAGCTAGGAATCGAACCCGGGATCTCTGGGTCTGAGACCAGTGGTCTTAACCACTAGACCACAAGAGGCGGTCGGTTTTATACTTTAAACTTGTTCATTGTTCTTACCTGCTTCATTCAATTCAATTTCAAGTAAATATTGGGCACTAGATCTCCAAGTGGTTGTTGCTCTCAAGAATTTTAACGATCTTGCCACTTCTTCAGTCACTTTCTCAGTGTTACTAGTATTTGAAGCACCTGCAAATGAAAAACGTTTTTGTGAAACGGTTTTGTAAAGTGGGTTTGACAACGAAGGTTTATTTAGAAGGTAACAACATTTTTAAAACCATTTCACATTAAAGTTTTGAAAATGTTTTTGTTTTGTTTATATAATTTTAACGCAAATATTGTTGCGAAACAAATTACAAAAACACAATGTTGAAAAAAATTCCACGAGCAGGATTTGAACCTGCACCCTTCTGACATACCGGGTCAGCTGCTCTTCCAATTGAGCTATCGTGGTTTTAACCAGCCCGCCGAAATTATTAAAGTATTACTATTATTAACACTATTTACTTTTAAAGTATTAAAGTTTTTATTAAAAATACTAGCTGACCGGCGGACTTCGTACCGCTTTGACAGTTTCCATGAAAACAAAGCAAACAAAATGTTGACAGTTTCCATGACAACAAAACAAACAAATCATTCTAACTAAGAACACCCGTATCCCTATAGCAGCGCCACTTACCGGGTCCAATTGTAACTCTAAACCATTCTCGAATCCACTTGAACTCACACAAAAAATTTCATCCAAATCGGCCCAGCCGTTAAGAAGGAGTTCAGTGACATGTGTGTATGTGAGATTTAAAGAAGTAGATAGTGTTGATTAATTTCGGCGAGTTTGATTGAGCCACGATAGCATAGTTGGCAGTGCACCTGACCCGGCATGTCATGGGGTGCGGGTATGAATCTCGCCCGTGGAATTTTTTTAACACTGTCTTTTTTCAAATTCCTCAATAGACTTTGAACTTTATGTACAATGGCATACGGTTGAACATGTATTGAAGTAATTTGTCAGTTTTGGATAGGCTGATGTGCAGGCATCTGTTAATTTAACCTTAATTGGGTAGCTGACTGATGGTTACCCAATATAGAAACTTTTAGCAACGTTCCATAGTTAACAAATAATTTAAACGGGGATTAACGCAAACTAATTAGTAAAAATGTTGTCATTTTAGGAAGTTGCCATTCTCAGCCTGAGGGAAAGGTTTCATACCTTCTTTATACCCGACGTTTCGACCGATTTACAACGCCCATGACCACGGCACCTTTTACTATTTAGTTTCCATTAATCCCCGTTAAAGTTATTTTTTTAGCCACTGTAAAAACGTTTTTTTTTAAAGATATTGTATGGGAATGGAGCACTATGACGTCACTATTTTGTTCCGTTAATTGAGTGTTTATTAAAAACGTTTTAGGTCACGAAAATTCATGCTTAGCTCAAATAAATAATAGATTTATGTTTTAAAGATGTTACGTGATGTCATTTATATGTTTGTCGCTACTCTTTGTCTTTCTTGCCTTCTTCAACCATTTTGGTGTAGGCTTCCTTCATATTACGCCAAGTATCTATACTTTGGGTCTTTTAATATATTCTATTCTATTCTATACCCTAAGTTCAGTACGTTACTAGTAATTAAAGATTTATATACGACTAAACCTTCCAAACCTTCTTGTGGTCCCAACGTAGCTCGCCTAGCTTGAATTATTCTAGTTAAGTATTGTAACGACGATAGCTTTTGACGATCTGGCAACTCCCACTCACCGGCACTGTCTCTAGAATGCTGAAAAGCAATAAACAATCAATTGGAAAGAGATTTAGATAATATAAATTAGAAGTGCAAGTAAATAGCCTAAATACTGTTCTAGTGGCTCGCAAAGGCTTCCATCATTGAAATCATGTAATTGGCTTAATCAACTCGCTTGCCACATGCGGGTAGATATATAGATAAAATAGGCGTTAAAGTATGAAATTGCCGTTTTATAGTAACTGTGATCGCCCAGTGGTCGAAATTCGGCCGTAATTTTATTAAGGCTGCACGCACTGTATCCTAAGCAATGAAAAAATAAAAAAGATAAAATGTGAGTTTGGATTGACGTTGACAGATTTCAGAAAAGAGTATATATGCGTGTGTGTCAAATACATGGTAGTGTGTGTAATGTTTGTTTTATTAATTTAATGTATTTCTTGCATGCATATGCATAATTTTAAAAAAAATATTAACATTCTGCAATCCTTCTCTATATAAACTATAAGTGTGCGAAATTTCATACTCCTCCGTCTGCGCAATTTTCGTAAAAAGGGGTACAAAGTTTTTGCTTCAAGTATTAATATATAAATAAATACTTTTAAATTGATATCAACCTTCATGGTGTGAGCTTTTCGTATGAAACTTTTTTCACATAATACCTATAAGATTTTTTTGGGCGGGACGTACGTAGGGCCTCTGCCACTAACACGACCGACTTGCGAAGCAGCGAACAGATTTCTAGTTCATTGCGCGCTATACAACGGCAGTCATAGTCAACGGTTATAAAAATAACGCAATGAACTAAAAATCGCTCGCCTCATCGCAAGACGTCAGTGGTCTTGGCCGGGCGGTAAGGCTACACTCGTGATAATTTCAACAAGATTTTGCTGAAGATAAGCAATAATAATTATAGGTGCTACTTTTAAACCGTCCGAATATTTTTTTACCTCTACCCATTCAGAGCGTCTAGGTATGTTTTAGCTGTGGAGAAGAATGGGCGCATGAAACTGCACAGCTTTTAAATAAGTAACGACATTTACAAAAAATAAGTTACCTATGTCGTTACCAAATCATGCAATATTATTTATTTCATTACTCGCGCCCTTCAATTCGATCGATTCTATTATTGATCGAGGCTCTCGCCGCTGTACTAGTTTAGATCAGAGTAGACTTACGAATGAAAATGTTGTTTTATCGTTGATTTGTTTATTACCTATTAGCTAAAAGTGCACAATTGTACGAATACCTACTTATTATTTTTGTTACTATGCGCTCTGTGTAGATATTGAAATCAGAGTTAGAAATTATTATTTTTTGAAATATTATTCATATTTTCTGTAATAAATAACGGCTGCGAAGTAAAAAATTATTATTTTTTTTACTTTTCTCAAAACAATTGATTAATTAGGTTGCTTATCTTCAGATAAATCTTGTTAAAATTATCACGTGTGTACCAACTTATCGCTCGACCACGACAACTGACGTCTTGCGACGCGGCAAACGGATTTCACTAGAAATCTCTTACTACTATTGCCTAGTATATTGCGTTTTTTCTATCACTGCTGACTATGACTGCCGTAGTATAACGCGCAATGAACTAGAAATCCGTTCGCCGCGTCGCAAAACGCTCGTACACGTGGCAGAGGCCCTACGGGCCTCTACCCGCATACCTACCGCAGGCGAGGACTCAGTTAAGCGGTCTAGCTATAATCAATAACATTAAAAAATGGGTGCCTCATGATTTGACTGATTTGCAGAAAGAAACACGTGTTCAAAGATGCGTTGCCTTGTTGTATCGGTACAGAAATATTGGATCGAATTATGACATGTGACGAAAAGTGGATACTTTACTATAACCGTAAAATGCAATGGCTGACCCAAGGTCAAACGCCGCAAGTGCCCTAAAGCAAAGCTAACCAATAAAATGGTAATGGTAACTATTTGGTGGTCTTTTCATGGTGTTATTCACTATAGCTTTTTCAGATTTGGAGAAGCAATAATAGCAGATATTTACTGTGCCGAACTTCGAACAATGATGGCGAAACTGGCAGTGAAATAGCCACGACTCGTGAATCGATCTTCACCATTATTGCTCCTTGATAACCAGAGGTCGCAATCTGCCGGTCATTTCAGGTCCGCATTCAAATGTTGATTGGGGGACCCTTTTTATATTTTTTTAAGCTTTTAAGGAAATTGACTGACTTTGCTTACACTCTCAAAATAAAAAGTGGGTATTAGTGTACCAAAACTCAAATTGACCACTGAAATCGGATATAACATTTTAGTGAAATGTTCTTGAAATTTTTTATGCAAAAAGTTTGCATTGTGTATAGATATTTAAAAAAAAGCATTATAAATAGAACCATGTATGACATGCATGATTTGATGTTCAACATTTCTTTGAACTGTCTGTCGGCTGAACTATTCCATTTGGAAAATAAAAATATCCATACTTTGCAAGGAGTTAATAATATTTATAATATTTTGAGACACTAAGCAAAGACTATCTACAGTAGTTTTCTTTCATTATCACATCAAAATTTAAAAAAGAGGGTCCCCCATTCATCCCTTGAATGCGGACCTGGAATGACCGGCAGATTCCGACCTCTGAATTGATAACGCAAGACCACACTGCCGTTGTAACTCTACAGAGAAACCGCTTTAACTCTACAGGAGCTGCAGTTAGAAACCATACGTCATCATCCGTATTCGCCAGACAGATTTTGCTCCAACTGCCTACCATTTTTTTCGTGATGTGGACAATTTTCTACGTAGTAAAAAAATTTTCAAAGCTTAAAAAAAAAATTAAAAGTACAAAATACTTTTACACAGCTTGTCGAATCTAGATCACCCGAGTTCTACCGCAAAGGGATAAATGAACTTCCGATTAGATGGCAGCAACGAATAGTTAATGAGGGTAATCATTTTGATAAAATAAATATATTAAAGAATAAATCTTAGCAAAAAAACTATTTTAAATTTTTCAGTAAAAATTGCCAATTTCATACTTTAACCCCTAACACGACTGAAAAATATTTGCAGCCTGCGAAAACTAAATCTTACAAGTTTTTGTATGTCCTTCTGAACTAGCTCTAACGTTGCATCTAATTCTTCAGCGTCGCCGCAGCACCTTATAACTAATAGGAACAGCTCCGAGGGAAGGCTTGAGTCTCGGCAACACTGATAAAACAAACAGACCATTTTTAAACTTTCGCGTTCCATTTAAATCAATGTTTTTCTTTATAAAGGGAATTAACGCAAACTACTATGTACAATTTACATTTACGCAAACTACTACGTTTCAGCCCGCGACTACGACCGGTGCAACTCGGTCGAAACGACGGGTATAAAGGTATGTCTATGATACCAATACATAGTAGTTTGCGTTAATATCCGTAACAAAAACTTTGATTAAAATAAAGATTTATTCAACCAACTTTTGTTTTTTTTTTCTTCAACAGAATTTGAATTGGAATATGAAACTTTTAAGCACATTCACAATTGGTGTAATAAACGAGATAATCAGTTTTTTATCCGCCTGTAATTCAAAGTCCCTCTAGAAATCGACAAATAAAACTTTTAATACTCAATATATTTATTGCAATACCATAATGTACAGAGCGCCGGCACATCAACCTTTCCAAAACTGACAAATTTCTTCAATACATTTTCCACCATATCCTTAGGGCATAAAGTTTAAAGCCTATTAAAGAAATTTTTCAGTTTGTGGTAGGTTGATGTGCAGGTGTGTGCTTAAGGATGGTAACAAAATATAAGACCAAATTATGAAGGAAGATTAAAAAGAAAGGAATGAGGAAGTCTTCAAATTCTCGATTTAGTTAACGCTTGAATGGAAAATAAAATTCGCAGTAGGCGTCTGCCTACGCGAACATCTAAAATTCGCCATATATGTTATCATCTGTTATATGGCGAATTTTGTGTCGTATAGTATTGTGAACGGGACCGGTTTCATTAACTTGAAGTATCAAGTTAATGAAAGCGTTTTTACTTATTACAGTACAGTAAAAAAATTTGATTCAAGCTAAAATATACTTTAAAACCTATAATTAAAACTTATTACTTTGTGAAGTTCTTTGTGATCATTTAGTGTCTTGAATTAATGTGATGCCGACTGTTTCTCCTACTTATCGATGTTATCATGAACAAAGTAACTCAACTAACCGGTTGTTTATAATAAAAGAAAACACTGTACCAACCATTCTGATAATAGTTCTATTTATGTTGTCTGGGTCACTCAATAGATTGATCAGTGGCCTTAATACAATAGATGATAGCAAGTCTATGAGTATCAACTTCAATGCGTGACACTTCCAGACCTCTTCAGGCGTCACCAAGTATAACACTGCTTCGGATACCTCACAAATTAACGCTGAAATAAATTTTGTATATTAAAAATATATTTTTTATAATCATTAGACTATTAAAATCCCACTGCTGGGTTTACAACGCTGCCGCTGGCCCAATAAGTTTGTAGGATTTAGCGGCTGTTATCTTACGACAACAACGGGACTAAGGCTGGGCGCACCTTGCATGCGTTTTCTCACGAATTTGAATCGGATCTGTAAGTAATTTGATCGGATTGAATTGAATTCGTACGAATACGCACGACACATCCCGATCCCCTAACTATTAATGGTACCTCGTATGTTATGGTGCAAACTAGACGTACGTGTACGCGCGTATAGTTCCGAGATCGACGTCCATAATCGTCAATCCCAACTTGTTTGAAGTTTTTATGTGTGTTCGTACGAATGCACACTATACCTACAGTTTGAATATAGAGAAAATTATATTCACGCGCTATAGCAACTGAAAAAACGCAATGTGTGCGCTTTCAATTCGTCCGTTCATTAACGTATGACACAAATTAGTAGTTACCCGTTAATATAAAAATATATATATATTAATGTGTCTTCCGAAGGATGGAAGAGCTCGTGATATTGTTATCGCCACCCATCCGGTGGCGTTACATTATGAAAGTTGCTTAACTTACAAGATCACAACCCGAACGCGCGTTAAACGTTGAAACATCGACCTCCTCCATCGTTTTTTAAATTGGTATATCCCAATATATTTTTTATAATTGCAATGTAAAAGAACAATTATTATGTTTAAGAAGCTGAATTATTGTTTTTGTTGACTTTTGTATTTTCTTTGCATTAGGTACTTATACAGACCAAATATTATAGGTCTGGGGGTACTTATATATTTTATCAGGTTTCGTGACCTCGATTGCGATTATTGAACTCATCAAGCAATAACAATTAATATGATAAATAATAGAAATAATATTATTTTACTCATTAAGATGGCAATGACAATTTACATTTTGCATAGTATCAACAGATTATATAAATAGATAATATTAATATCCAATTCAGCAATAAAACTATGTCACAATCAGTTACAATAACTGTATTTTCTTCAATGATTCCTTTTTTTTTTGCATACAAAAAAAAACATAAATGTGTGACAGTTTATCCCCAAAGCATGCAAGCATGTTTTTATAACGATAAAAAATAAAAACCCCCAATAAATTTTATAAATAAAATAATATAAAAAAATTAATGATAAAAAAACAAATAATTATAGTAGAGATTCAGAGAATATCAATATTATTGACCCGGCATGTCATGGGGTGCGGGTTGAAATCTCGCTCGTGAATTTCTTTTTAAACGCATTGTCCTTTTTTAAATTGTAATTTGTTTACAACAATATTTGCGTAAAATTATATGTAAATAATTATTATTAATATTACTCACCATACTCCCTTTCTCCATCGGTACAAAATATATCTCTACATATCTGTCTGTTCTCTATTGAACATTCCAAGTCAAAAAACAGATCTGTTAATGTTTTATCATTTAAATTTTCTGTGCTGTCATAAAATTTTGATTTGCCGTATGATTGAGAATCTGAAATATAAAAAGATACAACTTGTTTTGAAGTTAAGACTGACATCCGAAACAACTTGACTAAAAATACCAGCTTTTAAAAGGGTTTTCCAAACCCTTCTACAAAATTATACACTAACATTTTTCTTAAATTTGCGAAAGATGCTAAAGACACCGGCGATATGTTTCCTTACAAAAATGTCGTATCCGACCTTCTCTCCCTTCCTAAAGATCATTTGTATCACGCTTGGGATAACCATTGGAATATTTCAAGTTGTCATAAAGGTCAATATTACAAATGTATTCAACACAAAATACCTCTCAAAGTATGGTTTACAAAATTAAAGCTTGGAACCTTCAATATAATAAGAATGCGCGTGGATCATGTCTGCACAGCCTCTCATCATGCAAGACTTGGTATTATTAATAGCAATTTATGTGCTTGTGGTGTTTGTGAGGAAGATTTAAATCATGTATTTTTGCATGTCCCCTCCGTGACAGCTCCTCACTCTTAAACTCCCTCATAGTCCTCCGTGTTCCTCTTCCTACATCAATCCCTACTTTATTGAGTTCTATAAATTTTGATATTTAAAATTTGCTAAGTATAATCTTTTTTAATTAATAATAATATTAGAGTGTAATTTGTAAATAATGTACTTATAAGTTTATAGTGTAAAAAGTATTATTCCCTAACTCCAACTAAGTATTCCCTAATGTAGTGTATCCATTTATTTTATATTGTAGGTACATTGTAACCACCAATTCTGATCTTATTATTCTTTTTTCCAAATTCCGTTTCTATTAACATTGTATTTCAAAAATTGGTTTTTCTACCTTTAATACTCGTTGCGGCAAATGCACAAACCATGCGGTGCCAAGTTAAAAGAAAAAAACATTTTTCTCAAGGAACAATGTTTAAAGATAGCATAGATAGATAAAGGGGTTACTTAGATGATGTAGTAGATGTAGTCAATAAAAAAAAAACTTTTAATTTTTATGACACAATAGATAATGACCTTCTTCTCACCTAATGGTAAGTTATGATAAGTGACTTCTTGTCAGGAAAGTGAAGAGTCATGTCTACGGTTTTGTTTTAATTTCTAAAATTTGTGTTATGTTGAATATTAATGTGAAATAATGGTGTATTATTAACCGTTAAGTGTTTGTAAGTGCGCATGAGTGTTGGTAAACGAAAAAAAAACAGTGCAACATCATTTTTCAAATTCTCTCAAGAAGGCTGCTCAAGGAATTAGTAAAGCCCCATATCTTTACTGAGATACTCGAGGGGTTGAGGGTATATCATTTCTCACTCCTCATTTCTATTATCATTCATCATCATCATACTGGAAAGAAATATTGTATATTTATGTATTACTTGTAAGAAACATTACTTTGACACTGGCTAAATGTGCTAATTGCACAAAGCCATCAACTAAAAGAAAAAAAAGTTATGATAAGGCTGAAGGCACACTTAAAGCCCTATCACCATTCTAACTGAGTACATTCCGTTTTACATTCTGGGATCAAATCCAGGCGATATTAAGGTCTAAAACTGGAGATCTGACCGTTTTAAAGTAAAAATTTCATTACCTAGTGGCCATGACAAATCTGTATCACTCTTATTTCTTCTATGTGTTTTCTTTTCATCTTGTTGCTTTTTTGGACTCGGTTTTGAGTTACCATTGCTGACATCTTTAGCATTCGTCAGCTGTATATGTTTTAATCTAACTCTAGACTGTTTAAAAAGCTTCAAATGTGTAGTTAATTCCTCTGGAAATCTTGTTGCTAAGATGTGAATCCAATCAACACCTTTTACTCTGTAAATTACACACAAGAAATTTTGAAAAGTTAAACAATTTTTTTTATTTATAGGCTTGCTAGGCTTTTTGTATTATGTTAGGTTAACATCAGCAGTCAGGTTGCGTTGTTGACATAGGGCTCCTTCAAAAACTTTCATGTCTCATAATTTTTAATGCATCCTTCAGTAGAAACTATATGGTAGAAATAAATTACCTATTAGCTACATTAACACCAGCTGCCAGCACCAATCGTTTTATAGCATGAGAAGTAAACTCCTCATCGCTTGTCAATATTTCATACCAGGGAGTCACATAGTCATTTAAAATTATATCAATAATTTCATTGATGAACATATCCACAGTATCACTGCCAGTCATTCTGTTATCATATTTAGGTAATGAGGTATTTCTTTTAAATAATTCAACAACCTGGAAAATATATTTAAAACTGTAATTATATAAATAGGTATACCTATGTAAATTTTATTCTAAATGCAAACAAACTTTAATAGCCATTCAGAATTTTTGTAAATAAATTTTAGCTTAAAA
The DNA here is from genome assembly GCA_949315975.1 of Eudonia truncicolella. Taxonomy (NCBI): domain Eukaryota; kingdom Metazoa; phylum Arthropoda; class Insecta; order Lepidoptera; family Crambidae; genus Eudonia; species Eudonia truncicolella. The sequence continues at coordinate 6,533,526 of OX438831.1, read as the reverse complement.
CTAATGAAAGGAGTGTTTTAAAAAAAGCTTAACACATTTTAAATAACATAATACCAGAAACAGAAAATCAATCTTGGGTTAGCACTTAATTATTTTCTTGATATAGTTCATGGTGTATATTTGTATTAACATAGTTATTTTACATACCTTAGGCAACTGGATGGAAAAATTTGTCTGTTGTAAAGGATCATCAAGTGTGTCTAAATCCACCGAAAATATTTTTTTGTGGTCATAGTTGAAATATAATACTGTGACCACTCTGTAATAAAATTAATTCACATTAAAGTCATCATTATTTTATAAACTGTGTATAAAGTGAACCTACATTCTAATATGAAGCCTCCCCTTAATAAATGTTTCCACTGCTTTATTCTAAATTTTACAAAACAGTCTCTATAAATTCCAAAATGCAAAATCTACTTTCAATCACTTCCATTATTAGTGTAATGAAATATTATGGGAGCACTACATCTAAGCATATTTGAATAATTCATTAAGCCCTATCATCCTGCTAATTTATTATTTGAGTATAATATTAACAGGTAATTTACAATACTTTTTATAAGTTTATGGAGCAAATTAACAAAGTTTAATATTATATTACTTACCCAATTAAAAAAGCCAACAAAAATATAAGAAAACTCAAATACCATCCCACACCGAACAGACCCATAATGATTATGGAAATAAGACCAAACCAGCCAACTATTCTTCGCGCCATAGTAAGGTTTTGATCGTACTAATAAGTTAACACGTATTTTAACTTTATGGTCTTATAAATCAGTAATTTGTGATAATAAACAACAAAAATAAAGAGAAAACAAACTTGACAATCTTGAAATGACAACTGACTGGCTAACTAATGTCAGTTTCACCTTTTAACGTTAGAAGAGACAAAGTGATTTCGTCCATACAGCCAAAACTATAGTTCTTTGTGTATTTAACATAAATGATGGTGATGAATTATGACGATGGACACCTGCGACCAACACTGACATTATTAAAAACAAGAAAATAGAAATTTAAAGGGCGGTCTTTCGCATGGAGTGATCTCTTTCGGGCAGGGTCATGTCCTAGAAATCGATTAATGACTCTAATGAAGTCAATTGGGGAAAATCAGTTGGGGTTGGTAAACAGACTGTATTATCAACATCAAATGCTGGCTTTTCTTGATCTTGATTAACTGGTAACATTATAAAGAGGAAAGCTCTGTATTTTTGTTTGTAACAAATAAACTTAAAACTACTGGACCGATTTAAAAAATTGTTTCACAATTAGAATGCTACCTACATTAGCGCCGCGCCGCTGAGTAACATAGGCTATATTAAAAATAAAATGTCCACCCGTGCGAAGCTGGGACGGGCCGCTGTATTATAAAGCAATACAAACCAAAAATATGGTTCATATACAGGTTGTTTGGTAATATCTGCATAATCCCGAATATGGCAGAGACGTAGGGCACAGATCGTAGAACCCCGGAAAATATAAACATACCAGAAAAGCACCACATGGCCAAGATATTAAGATTGCTTGTTACTAAGTAAAATTGTAAAGTGACAACCCTAGGTCCAGCTGATACATTGTTCTTATTCGTCAACCTCATGGTCCAAAGAAAACAGAAGTCAATACATATCAGGGTTGAACAAAAATAATGTAATAAAATAAATTTGAGTTTTTATATGGAAAAGTAATTCTTCATAAATATGATTTTGCATGTTACCATGGTGTTCTTTATGCTAAATTAAAGAAAATGTAAAGAGAAAAGGTAAGTTTCAAGAATAGAAGTAAATTAGTAGAGATTTTTACGCTCGCAGCGAGGAAGTGACGGAGGCCGGTACTTATCTTGATTTGCTAGGAATAGGAAACAGCTCAAGAAAAAAAATTAATAACAGATTTTAGGTTTATTGAAATACAAGATACAACACAATCACGAACTGTTTATACAGTAGGTACATACAATTAAAGTAGCCTTGAGACTATCTAATAATACTAGTATTAATTATTTTATTGTCAAACATGTCAAATCAACATTTGATCATGATTTCGGTGATCTATCGCATCGTTTACTCAAACTTCATGGCATTAATTTTCATTAAATTAAATTAAATATGCTCAAATTAAATGCATCTTTATGTGGGTACTTTTTACATGCCATACATAGGTACATGAAACTTCTAAAATGTTTACTTTTTTAAAGAATAATACAATAACAATTTTAATTTCGTCAAATTCGTGAATTATTAAAAGTGCACAATAATACAATTTTAATCATATCCAATTCCGTTGTTTAAGTTATTATCATACATTGTGTACCTACTTTAAATAAATTTTACAATAGTAAACAATCGCAAAAAAAGCATTTGTAGTTGACTGTAGATATTGATTAAAATCATTGTAAAATGTAGTTTCCAAGGACTGCATTCTTTGCTATGGCTTTACTGCTACAAAATATTCCAAAAAGATTTATTATTTTGAAAACCATTTCTAAGTTACAAAAAGTTACCACAGTCAACCACCATTGTTGTAATAAGGGTGTATACGTACCCTTACGCATTATTTGCCACAATTCAGACTAGGCAGTAAGTTTTCTCTTTACTAGTGGTTTAAGTAGTTAGTAAGTAGTTGTAATTGGTTGGTAAAAGAATTGCATGGATCGGTTTCCTTAGCAATATTATACAATATTATCACATCAACTTTGCATATTAAATCTAGATTCATGAAAGTCGAAAGATGGTTTCGTAGATACTCGTATGTGATTTTAATTGGCTATGCTAATGCAGAACAGTGCAGAGAGTATTATTTCGTCGTTGTAAATTTAAAATCTCTTAAGTGTCTTTTGGGTCAAAAAAGGCTTTATTTATCCTCTCATTTATGCTATGCATGATACATTTTTTTTTTACATAATAATGTCATTGTTAATCCCTATAAAAAAATAACACAAAAATATTCTCTAGAAAATTTCACAGGAGAAAGTTTTTTTCGTTTTTCTATAATATTAAACGTATATAAACTTTTATCACATAGGAGATATTAAATTTTCAACGACGATTTATAAATAAAGTTTTATAACGAGGACAGGTATAGGTAGCCGTGACCACGGTCGGTACAACTCGGTTGAAACGTATCCGTGTAATATAGAGGTATGCCTATGAATATACCTAAACTGTTTCCGTTAAAAAACCTTGTTTATAAAGGAACGCGAAATTTTAAAAGTGTAAAGTACCTTTATATTGCATTTGCTTCTATAAAACTTTGACTTGCCAAAACAATAAAAGCTTATTATTCGAGACCGCACGGACAAGTTACCTAGACACGATTTAATCATGGAAAATGTAATGTCGTCAAAGAATTTACAATTTTGCAATGTACTTAATGTTTTGACTAGTCAGAATGGAAAACCCATCTACAAAGCTCTACAAGTGTCGAATTAAGGCAGGTTATTTTCGATAGGAAAGGGAATGTTTTTTGTCATGTTAAATGAGTATCCGACTCACTGAATATTTTGCACAAGCTGTTTGTGGAAGGATGGGTTCTTTAGCCTAGATGGCGAATGTTCCTGGTGGCTTTTACATAGATGAATATTTCTATCCCACTTTTTGTATAAACACACAGATAAATAGCTAGTGAATTTATTGTAAGGCAATAGGAAATATGAAATACAGATTCTACAACGATAACAAACCATATACACACAAGCTTGCTAGAGTAAACAACCAAGATGGAGTGCCATATCAAGGGTAAAAATTATGCTATATATTTTAAATTTATAAATTAGACATTGCTTAAGTTGATTGTGCATTATAATTCATTGTTTTCAACTATCTACATTAACAATAGTCACCCAAACAGAATAAAATGTTTGGGATTTTATTAGAGGTTTCGTGAAAACCATTTCATTAAAATTGTTTATCTATAATAAATAGTGAGACGAAGCAGCTTCCATTTTCATTCATTAACAAAACCTGGAAAGTAGTATGGAATTTTGAAATTAAACATTGTCTCAGATCTCTTTGTGCAACTCTTATGGCGTCACCATAATTATATTGATCAGTAGACAAAACTAGCCTCCACGAGAATAGGATTTTTTCAACTACAATAGCCACAATAGGTATGACGACGCTGAAAGAGCGAATTCGCTTTCCGCTCGTGGAAAAAAATATCACACTACCTACCACGCTTCTGGCCTATTAAGGGTTAGTTGTCTTTAGTGACTGCCATCTTATGACATCAAACAAGAACGACGGCTTAACGGTCCTTTCGAAGCGCGGAACTCGAAATATTTTTATTAGAATACCGTAGGCTTATTACCGAACAAAGCAACCAGTTGTTAATTGTACAATTGTAACGCGATTGCTATAGTTGCGGTTGATACATTGGTATTAGGGATACAAATCGCTCTACGATCGCTCGTATGTAATAGTTTACATACATTTCACACATACATGCAATTATACAATTAACAATTTTTTTAGGTAATAAGCCTGCCGCTCATGGATAAAAAGCACATAGAGGATTGGGTCCACTACCCCCACGCTGCTGACCTGTGTTAGTGGCTATTTACGAGTGCCATCTTATGACACCGCCGGGAACAACGGCATAACGTACCTTCCGAAGCGCGGAGGAGGTGGTTTTAATGGTCAAAATGGTTTTAATTTGGTTCTGGAAAGCGCTTCTGCGCAATCAAGCTCCTCGCTTGTTCGCAAATAAAATGGCTGTATCCAAAAATGAATTCGTTGAAATTCTATGCATGGTGAAATAATTTATCACTCTTATAGATTATATTCATACAATGTGTTGTAAAAGAAATTATATAAATACTTTTGTGGTATACCAAAATTCATGATGATTTAAAAATTATTTGAAGTCTAAATAATAGTGATATACATTATATCATAATATAATAAACTGAAAAACAATAGTTAATACACGTCGTGTATTCCAAAATTTAGTTTTTTAACTCACCACAATACTACGAAAAAATAAAATGAAAATAGAAACATCAATTTTCAGTTCCTCATCTCTGAAATCTCTGAAATCTCTGAGACCTCAGCTTATCGTATCCTATTTAATTACATTTACAATAAATTAATTATTATTAGTAGATTATCTATAATATTATTATTATTATGTTACAACATACTCAACAAGAATATCAACAATGGACTTGATAATTATTACTAAATAAATACATGTACAACATTATAACTAGTGCATAAGCTTACATACACTTGAGAATCAGGTAACAGGGGCGGTGACGATCAGTTGAACACCATGGACGCAGATCTTGATCCAACCGTGAAGTCTTTGTATTGCGAAAACACACAGAGCTGTAAAACAAACAAGATAAATGTGAATAACAAAATAAAAATATAACAGGAACATTTTAGGCGAGTGGGAGTTCGCCGCTGCTGAGCTCTTGGCTGTATAAATTTAAAAAAAAATATAATAAATACATATTTATTTACAGTAGTAATAACAAAATATGAGGCGCTCGATGGCGCAGTGATTAACACGCCCGGTCTGCGATCGCCAAGATGAAGCAAAGCATCTCGAGCGCTCCTCCGTGCTTCGGAAGGCACGTAAAGCCGTTGGCCCCGGCTGCATTAGCAATGTTTAAAAACCATCAATTCGAACTGGCCCGCGTGGTGGTTTTATGGCCCGTTCTCCCTATCCATCCATAGAGAAGGCTCGTGCCCCAGCAGTGGGGACATAAAATGAGCTGATGATGATGTGATGTGACGATGTTTTTATATTTTAATAATTTATGCGAATTTATGAAAGTGAAGAGAAGAAAAGTGAAGTCATGAAGAAAATTGTTATTACGTATTTAAGAGTAATTTCTTAAAAAAGTGGTGACGCATCATAACATTTTTATCACAACGCAATTTTATTACCTCATTGATATCAAACTAGTTTATCAAAGTATCAGTTTAACGACTTCAATGCGACACGAAGCACTAGACGGTACCACCATTAAATTGTTCGAAGCAACATAACTGTTCGAAAAATGTCTTGGTATTTAACAGAAGCGTACCTTATTTTCATATACTAATTTCGGCTTGCATAACGTTTTTAATTATAACTTAAATCCATTTAGGTTTAAACAAGACAAGCGTCTTGCACAACCAAAATTATGTTGTTAATAGGGTATTTGACTACAATGGCCTTTGGTTTTGCCTGTGGGAGTGACATATAGGGCTATAAAAAAAAAACAAAAAATAAAAGTGAATACATTGGCCGGGTTAGCTATTAGTAGTCCTGACCCCAAAAAACTGTTCGATCGACCACACGATCTAAATTCTTTAAACGAACTACAACGTCTACGGAGTTTAAAGGATATGGTCAATTTTAGTTACCAAGCGGCCGTGGCTAACTCAATTAAATCCGCACTCTCTGTGGTTGGTGATTGTCCCCGCCTGCGACAACTATCAATATTCAATGTATTTATAAATACTCATTTATTATAGATTTTATTATTTAAGTATAGGTATCGGACAAGGAAATATTTCATGTTGCATTCAATAGTAATAGTAATATAATATATTATTTTGAATAGGTATATTTTGATTTTGCCCCTTGATAATACTATTGGAAATATTGGAATTATATTCGGATGACGATGAAGAGATTATTGAATGCCTTACAGGAAATTACAGGAAAGACAACTTTTTCCAAGTACAGATTTGTTTGACGTTTTCTTTCAGAAGACCTATTTGTGAGAAGATTTCGTCTTAGTAAAGCTGCTATTTTGTTGTTATTGCAACAAATAGAATCACGTTTGTCTAACGATGGGAGGTATGCAAATACTGCTGCAAATATGTAATTATAAATGGTTTCCTACTTACTCAATTTAAATTCTAAAATTATTCATTTTGAGACCAAACTTAGGTTAACTTGTGTACCCCTACCTACGAGAATATTGTGCCCCTCCTGCCACGCCGGCATCGGCACCCGAGGAAGACCGCACCTTTCGATAATGCTAGCCAGGTGTCTTACCATATTAGCCTTTCATGGTTGTGTCGTTATTTAGTTATTGAAAATCATACCTATCATTTGTTTGACAGCAGAAATACATTTCATTTTACGTTTTTTACTGCCGTGCACCCCACCCCAATTTTGTTTGTAAATTAAAACGGAAACACGTAAAAATGTAAGACGAAACGCAAAATCTACTTTACCAACGCGCTAATTGTGAATTGTGATTAGTTAAACAAGCCTAGACCCAGACAAGTGCAAGTCAAACTTAATTGTATTTAAAATGAACAATTTTAAAAACTTAAATGCATTTAGCTTTATAAGTAGTGTTTGAACGAAACGTTATGCAAGACGCCCTAAAAGTAAGTTTTTGAAAAGTACTGTCGACAGATTTTAACCAGGCAAAACCTAAGTCACAATTTTTATAAAAAAATACATTTGTTTTTACTACAATGTGAAATTTTTTTTTGGAAACATCAAAATTTTTAAATTTATATGAAATTGACTGTACATAACGAATGATTTTCAATAGTTTCTTTCTGAACAGCGAATCTGTTAATAGTATACTATAACAACATGCATTATCATCTCAACACTTCCGTACAACTCGAAATCTTATCGCCTAAAAAAGCACATCTATCTAATTTGGAGTGTCGCAACGATAACGTGATCATTAAGGAGCATGTCATGATAAATACGTTAGTTTATGTACTTAATAAACAAAGAAACACAAATTAAATCAAATATCGTGTTTTTTTCATATATTTACTGAAAATAGCTTTTAAGAAGTTATCATGCCTTAAGATATTCTCGCTTATATTTGTTTGTATATATAAGTGATCTATCTATGTGGTAGGTGAATATACAATAATAAAATCAATATGTTTGTCAATAAAGAGTGTATTATAGAAAAAAGTGTTTGGCAAAAAACAAGAAGGTCTATTGCGCGTTCGTGGATCTAGAAAAGGCCTATGATAGAGTGGTGAGGAAGGAATTGTGGTCAGCATTGTCCGTGAACGGTGTGAGCAGTGTCCTTATACGAGCATTGCAATCTCTTTATAGGGATTCTAGTGCTTGTGTAGGGATAAACGGGGCATACACTGAATGGTTTAATATCGAAAAAGGTGTTAGACAGGGATGTGTAGCGTCACCGTGGCTGTTTAATCTGTTCATGAACAATGGCAGAAGAAACATAAAAGCAGAATAAATGCAATTGAGATGAGAGCGTTAAGTATGATAGGAGTTAAACTGAGTGACAGGATAAGAAATAGTGAGATAAGGAAACGTTGTGGTCTGAAAGAAGATGTAGTGACAAAAATTGAGAAAGGTATGCTGAGATGGTTTGGCCATGTCGAGAGAATGGATGAAGAACGATTGACGAAAAAAGTGTATAAGGCGAGTGTGAATGAAAGTGTTGGTAGGGGTAGACCTAGGCGGACGTTTCGAGACCAAATCAGGGACGTCTTGAAAAAAGGCCAGGTCAAGAGTACCCTAACCCGAAGAGCATGTATGAAGGGAATAATGAAAGTGGACGAAGCGAAACAAGTATGTAAGGATCGTAGCAAGTGGAAAGAAGTGGTCTATGCCTACCCCTACGGGAAAGAGGCGTGATTATATGTATGTATATATGTATGTATGTATTATAGAAAATATAAAAGCAATTCTATTCAGGTGAAGGTTACCAATGTTTGAGCCCAAGCATACAAATAATTAACATATCTCTTATGAACATGATTAGCTGTCCAAAATAGTAAGATAACGAGACCTTAGCCTACTTTCTCACCTTATCCTTAAGTTGTTGACACATGTGAAGAGAGGCTGTTAGCATGAACAAGACATCACTCAACCATGGCACCGCACAGTCAGCTTGACAGGAATCAATCCTCATTGTTCCATGCACAGAACTAAGCTGGTATGCAACAAATATCAACTTATGTGACTGAATGTAAAATGATATTGCCAAATCTTCGGGTAGATTTGGTGTGAGGGCTTTCTGAAAACAAAATAAAACAATAAATGTCTAATAATCTTTTTAACATTACTTCCATTGTGCTCATCGTCATCATCATCTCAGCCAAAAGACGTCCACTGCTAGACAAAGGCTTCCCCCAAGGATCTCCACAACAACCGGTTTTATGCTGCTCACATCCAGCGGCTTCCCGCGCTCTTTGTCAGATCGTCGGTAAAGGTGGAAATTAACACTACCTACTTTATGTAACATTGTCTTGTTAATGGACTTGGTATATATGTTACAGTCAAAACTCATAACCGGTCAAAAGTACTTTTGACGGATGCCCTTAGTTGGTTCGCCGTCGTTTAGGCGCGCAAAAATAGGGCTTTGGCGCTTCGCCGGCCGCTGCCGCGGCACGCCAGCTCCGCTCGCTCGGCTCGCGCGTTAGGCCGGGTTTCCACTGACGCGGAGCTGGGTGGAGAGGTGCTTAGCGGTGCATGAATTGACCAATCACTATGCTCGAAATCTCCGCTCTGCTCCAATGGAAACAGAACGAGCGGAGTGGAGCAGAGCTGAACGGATATTCATAATAAGAATACAGCGAGCGAGGCGATGCGGAGCGGAGGACAGCGGGGCGGTGCGGTGCGGAGGGCAGCGAGGTTGTGTAGTGGACGAACGGGAGAGCGGAGCGGCGAGGTGCGGACCGGGGTACGGGAGCGGGTGCATGACGCCGCGCCGCTTGACTCGCGCGCAGTGCATCATAGTAGTTATCATCGTTACGTCATAAAGTGTATACGTATCAAAATGGATGAGACTCCGCTCCGCTCCGCTTCACTACTCCGCTACGCTCCGCTTCACTACTCCGCTTTGCTCCACTTCAGTGGAAACACTCACCACTTTTCACCGCTCTTCTCCGTCCAGCTCCGCGTCAGTGGAAACCCGGCCTTATGGTCGCAATAATAACCTAACCTAACATATATAACTTGACATCATCACACTAAGAAATGCAGTCTACACTACTTTTGACTGCATTTCTTAGTCTAAAGTACTTTTGACCGGTTATGAGTTTTGACTGTAATATATACAAGTAACTAAACAACCTATACATATACGGTCCCAGTGCTCGACAAAGGCCTACATCATTGTAATCCAAGTCATATACAAAAATATATTTTTTAAAGATTCCGATCAAAATAAACTTAACTACTAGCATACCATATTTCTACTTTTCATAAGCTCATCAATTGCTTTCTTCTTAGGCAACACTAAGGCAGTACGTGCTCTTTGAAGCGAGCCAATAAGACATTGGATTATGTGTAAAACTTCTTCTGATGATCTGTAACAGAAATGAACAAATTAACGGAGAGTTGTCTAGAATTTGGCAAAATTTTGTTGGTTTGTATTATTTAAAAGCAAATTAACGCAGTCATCTTATACAAGTGCAATTATACATATGTCTGGTTGTATACAGAGCTACACACATCAGACTGCCACAAATTATCAAACTTCCTCAATAGACTTTAAAATTGACGTCAATGCCATAAGGTTGAATTGAAGAAATTTGACAGTTCTGGATAGTTTGACATGCAACCGCGTATACTTCAAATGGACCCCACTCAGGGGCTCTCCATTAGCGCCACTCCATCAATCATCAATCAACAGTAAGTAAGTAAGTAAGTAAGTAAGTACGTAAGTAAGTACGTAAGTAAGTAAGTAAGTAAGTAAGTAAGTAAGTACGTAAGTAAGTACGTAAGTAAGTAAGTAAGTAAGTATATAAGTAAGTAAGTAAGTAATAATCAATCAATCATTCAATTAAAAGTAATAATTATATTAATAACAAGCGCCCCGTCCCTGCTGCTTAGCACGGGTGGACATATTTTTTTTATATAACCTATGTTACTCAGCGCTAATGTAGCATTTAAATGGTGAAAGAACTTTTTTAAATCGGTCCAGTAGAATGGTTTGTATGGGAAAAGAAAATTGTTGTTTTTACTATTTTCCTCGTGCTTTTTACGTTTTTTCTCTCCATAAGAACCTTCCTCAGACTTCATCTAACACAACAAAAAATAAATCAGCCAAATCGGTTCAGCGATTCTCGAGTTTTGCGATTAGCAACATATTTAGCGATTCATTTTTATTTATATAGATAATATTTAATATTTTGGAATGTTTGGAAATCCGACGCTCGAAGCGATGCCACGCAATATAAATTTAAAAAAAAACTTTCCTACACTCACACCAAATATCTAGCCCAAGAGAAGCTACGTTGTGAAACTCGTTAAATGGTTACTAGACAACGGATAAACATACTTAAAATACTTAAATACATACTTAAATACATACTTATTATACATAGAAAACACCCAGACCCGAGACAATTTAGAAAAATAATAATTTCTAAATTGACCCGACCGAGATTCGAACCCGGGACCTCAGAGATGGCGACACCATGAAAACCGGTGTACAAACCACTCGACCAAGGAGGTCGTCAATCCAAGTAGTTATATGATTAAATTTTAAGGGGAGTGAAGCGATGGCGTGTAATGCCTTTGAACAGATGAAAATATTATTAAATATGGAGTAATGGAGTGGAGTGCCCGTGAATGTGGGCCATAAGGAATTGAAATGGAGCAACAGTTTGGCATACACAGATAATTACTTAGGCCTAAAGCTACTATAGAGGTATAGACTAATTATTATCCTACAAAAACATAAAATCTCACATTTGCCTGTCTTATAATCACAAATTTTAGAAAATAACTAAAGATTTACACTAAGTCAATACCTGAACACATAATGCTTGTCAACATTATCAATATAACCTATAGCCTGCTGAAGATGGTTGGCGGCATCTTGAATTTGCTGCAGTTTCCAGGGGCCATCCTGGTTAATTGATGTACGGCATATTGTATGCAATTGCCGCAACACTTTGAAGCTTATATCCTGAAATTAAATTGTGGCATTCTTTACAAACAGATTTACTAGACTACATATAACCAGCACCAAGATCAAATTGATCTGGGTCCCAGGTAGGCCTCGCATTCGAACATTCGAATATTCGAATAATAAAGAGGTTTAAATATTCGAATATAAAATCTGTGATATTCGAATATTCGACAAATGTCCACAACGCCAAACTCAGGGTTTTGACGTGCCCCAAATATAATTTTCAAAGTTCGCACGGGGGGACGTTAGACGTTACGTTGCGCGCCGCCGCAAATGACTAATTATTTTTATTTTTACTCAGTTGAACTTCTTCTTTTTTAATATTTTAAGTTTTGTAACGCAGATCGAGTGCGAGTTGTGCGACTGCAACGTTACTCGTTACATTCGTATGAAGAACCAAAAATTAATGTTTAGAATTTAGTAGGCACTTTTTTCTACACTCGCGAGCAATAAGATGCAGCGCAGACGACAGACTATCAGTGACGCACTTTTAGTCTGTGAAAATAGAACCTATGCAATTATATGCAGTAACGCTTACGACTCGCAAAAAGTCCGGCGCACAAAAAATCCGTGCAATTCTGGCAGACCGCGCCGCGCCATGCCGCACAAAAAGTGCGCGAAAAAATAGAACCTTTGCTTCAACGCGCGCTAACGCAGACGGCGCGGCGCACACTTTAATCTGCAATCTGCACTCGTTAGTGGTGGGCGTAACGTACGTAGTATAATACCATAGCGCTAGAGATCGATGTTAATACAAGAAATACAAAACAGATCAGCAATTTATGATACTTCTAAGCTAGAATATCATGATAGACATTTAAAAAGAAAAATGTGGGAATAAGAGTGCCGTAATATTTATTCCGCTCCTGTTTGGACATCTATGACGTCTAAGGAAAAAACCAAATACGGTAGGTATTTTTTTATTAGACTTTATTATACTGCCAGGGAACACTTCCCTGAGAAGTGGTGTAGTAATTAGTAAAATACTTTCTCGTTTCTATTCCATTATCTGTCCCTCTCACACCAATATTAGATATATCTTCGAAAGGGCAGCCATACAACGTATCTTCAAAACAAATACCGTCTTTTTTTCTTACAAAATTCAAAGTCTCTCAATAAATGGGTCTTAAAATGAACATGGAGAAGACGAAAGTTATGTCAAACTCACGTGTCGTACCCACTCCTCTGCAGGTTGGGGTCTCTGTCCTTGAAGTTGTGGCCGATTATGTTTACCTGGGACAAACGGTCCAGCTAGGTAGGTCCAACTTCAGGGGAGAGCTCAGAGACCCAGCTCATTGGTCAACGGCAGTCATAGTCAACGGTTATAGAAATAACGCAATGAACTAGAAATCGCTCGTCTCATCGCAAGACGTCAGTGGTCTTGGCCGGCCGGTAAGGTGGTACACAAGTGATAATTTTAACAAGATTCATCTAAAGATAAGCAATTCTAAATATAGGTGCTACTTTTAAGCCGTCCGAACATTTTTTTTTACCTACTACCCATTCAGAGCGTCGATATTTTAGCTGTGGAGAAGAATAGGCGCAAGAAACTGCACAGCTTTTATACAAGTAACGACATTCATAATAAAAAATTACTTCTACCAAGCCAGTTATGCAAGTTTGGCTACGACATCATGAAGTGCCTTTTGATGAAAAACTTAGAAAGGATGACTTGTTCAAATTAATTAAAAACCATTTCACAGAAGATATTTACAAAGTTGACGAGTTTTTAAAAAGAAACGGACGTGAAGTGTTGCGTTTGTCTCCATACCACCCTGACCTGAACCCAATTGAGTTGGTCTGGGGTGATATTAAAGGACAGTTAACACAAAAAAGTATCGACTCTAATTTGGACCAAAAAAAAAGTATGTTGGAAGAATTATTTGCTGGATATTCCGTAGAGAAGTGGGAGCATAATATTAATCATATAATTAAAGTCGTGGACGAATACTGCAAACAGCGTTTTATATGATGTTGTTGATCTTATTATTAACGTGCAGGACGATTCACATGATTCTGTTGATGGCTGCTTCGAAAGTGAAGAATCAAGTTCCAGTGATATTGATATGAATACAAGTTATTGATTTATTATTTTGATAAATTTAGCTTAATAAATAAATAGAACACAGGCTGCGAAGTGAAAAAAAAATTTTTTTTTTTTAACAAATCACTAATTATGTAGGAAGCCACCTATATTTATACTTGCTTATCTTCAGATGAATTATCACGTGTGTACCACATTACCGCTCGACCTCGACTACTGACGTCTTGCGACGCGGCAAACGGATTTCTAGTTCATTGCGTTTTTTCTATGACTGCCGTAGTATAACGCGCAATGAACTAGAAATCCGTTCGCCGCGTCGCAATACGCTCGTACTCGTGGCAGAGACCCTACTACGTACCTTCCGCCCCGCGTACCTACCGCAGGCGAGCACTCACTTAAGCGGTCCACCTATAGCCATTAAACACTATTTTGTAGTAAGAGGGTATGTATTATTATCTCTAATAAACAATATTATAATCTAATCTAAAAACACTATGTAACATGGTATTTTCATGTGCACAATTACTTTTATAAATATGAGCAGCAAACTTTATTTGAAATTGTATAGATATTGTATTTTGTATTGTTTTTTTTTTTGAGAGAGATTGCTGATTGCCTCTACGGCATTTTCAGCTTCACCGGGCTTTTTTGGGGGCGGCGAGGAACGTAAAGGGTCCCTCAAGCCGTGTGAAACGAATCACCTTCGGAGGTTATCTAGAGGGAACAGCATCGCGCACTAGTGCGCGTCCCCGTGCCCTATTAGATTCTCCGAAGGGTTCGGATCGGATCGGAAAATATTGTATTGATATTGTATCTTTTGCTAACAAATTGTATCAAAACAAGACCTACCATCAGTTAATGTTTTACACTGTCAATGTGCACATTCTGTAGGATTTTATATCAGTGATAGTTTTGCTACTATAACCATTTACATAAATACTAAACTTTGGGACAAATAACAGCTGAACCACAGATAAAATAAAAGTTATACCTAATATACCTTACTATTTGATAATAGATAGATAAGTACAGTTAAAAACAAAATGTATTTTTATGTTTTTGGCCATCTGTTTACTGCTCTTATCAATCAATGTCTTGCATTAAAAAGAATAGGTAACAAACTCAACAAGAGCAATACTTTTTTTCTATCTGCTTATGTTTGTTTATTCGACATTTAAAAATATATCTGTATCCTGACATTTTGAAGCCTTTGCATTGTTGGAATATTAAGGAGATGTTTAATTTTGGAGAAAACGCCAACACTTTGTACACAATACAGAAAGATAGCTAATGTATGAAATAAGCTTATTCGAAATTATTTTCTTCAAATAAATTAATAGTTTTCATATAAGAATTGGGTAGTTGACTGGTTAGTCAATATAGAAACTTTTAACAACTGTTAAAACGATTAACGAAATTGTAAACGAAATTGTATGGGATTAGCAAACTATGACGTCACTATTTCTTTGCATCAATTGAGGGTTTATTAATAACTTTTTAGGTTACAGAAATTCATGCTTAGGTCAAATAACAAATTGGTCAATGTTATAAAGAACTGTTACGTGATTTCATTTATACGTTTATTGTTCTGGAATTAATTGTTGTTGTTGTCAACTACCCAATTATCTGAAACACTAAAGTAAATCAACTTTCGTGATGGCAGCGGTATTCTGCCAATGTCAAGTAGCTGTCAAAATAACGATGTTTTCCGGTTTATTTTTAAATTTATACATAAAAGCGATAAAGCATATTGAAGTATCACCTTACCTGAAAATAGCACAAAGTAACAACTAGTGCCACACCAAAAAAAAAAAAGTATCACTTATTTTAACCAAATACATGTATTTTTTTAACTTTTTTTAGTAAATGTACAGGGTCTTGGCATAATGTTAAACATCTCCTTGGATAGAATTTTATGTCTATGGTTTAGTACTGGCTGATAGGTTTAGTACTGGCTAATATTCAGCTTATGAGTTTAAAAGCAATAGCTATGATTAGAATGTGTATGAATATTTTCATATACAGGGTGGGAAGGAGTATACCGACAGATTTTAACCATGGATTCCTGGTGGTGTTACGAGTAAATAATGTTATGTCAACATGGGCCCAAAACTACCTTATTAACTTACCTAATTTCTGGAACAAAAAAAAATATTATCAATAGTACTTCCTTGTGACGAAGCCTTAGTCAAAAGAGTGAAAAAGAAAACTTCACACTTCACGAACGACTCCGACAAAATACGATAAACGATGAGTGGAGTATGACGTCCGTATGACACTTGATTACTAAGAGCTCTAGACAACAAACGTCAGATAAACATCTGATATTATTATGTCAACTAATAGGATTAATAATTTCTCTGAATTACGACGTATTACGTTACTGGAACAATCAAAAGTAATTTTCCTACGTTCGAAATCGCCACATGATCGCGTTAGCTGTAAAGCCGCATAACGATCTTGCCATGATATGACAGACGTGTACTAATTAACCTGAGTACCAGAAAGAAAAAAAAACGTAATTACTAAAGGAATTTTATTAAATTATATCATCAAATTCTCAAAATGCGAACCATTGTTATCAATACAAAGAGTTAATCGTGTTCTGTATTGACGATATAATGAGAAATTACTATTTCTTATATCATTTGAAGCTGTAATGATACGTTCCAATAATGCTTCTCTCGAATTTATCGGTCTTGCGTACACCTTGTCCTTTAATGCTCCCCAGAAAAAGAAGTCTAAAGGTGTGAGGTCGGGTGATCTGGCGGGCCAGGCTATTGAATTACTCCCACGTCCTATCCAGCGGCCAGGATATGCTCGGTCCAACCAGTCACGCACTGCAAGGCCAAAGTGGGTTGGGGCACCGTCATGTTGAAACCACATAGTGGCTCTGGTTTGCAAATCCATATCTTCCAGTAAAGGAGCAAAGTCATTCCTCAAGAAATATAAATAACTTTCGGAATTCAACCGCTGCGGAAACACGATGGGGCCTATCAAAACGTCACCAATGATCCCAGCCCACAAATTAATGAAAAATTTGTGTTGGTGGGAATGTACCCACTTTGCATGTGGGTTTTCTTCAAGCCACATATGCATATTATGAGAATTAAAAATTCCTTCCCTGGTAAACTGGGCTTCGTCCGTCCATAATATTTTCCTGATAAAATCCGTATCTTCCACAAGTTTCCGGTTTATTATCTGACAGTAAGCCACCCTGGCTAGCCCATCACTAGGTATTAGGCCTTGAACTTTCTTGTAGTGATATGGATGAAGGCCATACCTTTTCCAAACATGTAACACCACTCTGTAGTTGACATTCACAATTCTTGCTACAACTCTTGACGACAATGTGGGATCTTCGATAATTAGATTCATGATACGGTTTTCAGTACGCAAGTCTAAATTAATTGCTGCTCGCTCTGCACGCCTTGGTCGTAAGCCCTTTTAACGAAATTGTCTATGAACATCTGCAAAGGTAGTATGATGCGGAGTGCGACGATTAGGAAATCGTCTCCTATACTCAGCAACTGCTTGGCGTGAATTTCCATTACAGTATCCATAAATAAAATGGATATCTGCTAAGTGATTAGAAGAAAAATGTTCAATGTCAACTTGACTCAGATGACAAATGGTTATTATTTTGTAGTAATTTCCAGTGACCTTTTTTAATCTGATTTACAGCCAGTACGTTATTCAACAGAAAAAGTTTGCACATTTGCCGACTCGCTGGTAGAGAACAGGAAGTAAAACTAAAGACAAAGCTAATAATTAAATAACTCTTGAGTACTGTTTTTGATTAAAGATATCAAGCTATGAGTGTCTAGTTGTATCTTAATTTGATGCACTGCGATTGACCTACCTACCTACATTAGACAACATTTTTTTAAATTCCATTTATCCCAATACGTAATGAAAACTGTTTGCTGTTTAAACTCAACTTTTAATAAAAACTTATTCGTAGTTAAAATTGATAGCAGGTGTCATCGATTTAAAAATACCAAATCGATGGCGGGTGTACTTGTGTGTGTGATTACGTCATATTATAAAGGCGTGTTACAGTTGAGATTTTTCAACTTCTGAATTACTTAAATAATTTAATATCTCGAAAATTAGGCTTTACCGAGCCATATTTGTATTACTTTTGTTTGTTCAAATAGGCACTAGAATTGTTATTTTCAATCTGTCAGTATACTCCTTCCCACCCTGTATAGGTATATCAAAGGGAAAACTGCACTTCTAATTTATGTTTGTATTGATGGGATTGTTTTTATTAATTAATTGTTATGAGTGTTTAGATAATATAATGTTATAAAAACGAATAGATGAATTAAATTAAGGTACCGTAAGAATTCATAAATGTGTATTTATTAAATAAAGGATCAAAAACAACGCTCCATAGAGGAGATTATGCAACAACCTGTTGTACTTCGACGAAGCCTGTGTTTTTATTTTCAACACATTTTTTGTACTGAATGTTTTAAATCAAGAAAAAAAATTTTGAAAATAAGGCAGCTTAACTGCTCTGTGACATAACAAGCTGTCTATATAATAATAATAATAATAATAATAATAATAATAATAATGCTAAAATGGACATGTAATGCAAATGTTAACTTCAATTAACAAAGATCATTCACCTAAGCAGGGGCTAGATTCCACAGTTGCTCCCACTTTTGAGTGTGTGCGTGTATGCATGGCAGAGGACCTAAGGTACATTATTATGATAGGCATGCTAACTTACCGCATTAGTAATACTGTCACCAGTGAGTGTTACTACACATTTCAGCTGCTCCGGTTGTGATGTCAAAATAAATTTATCCTGTTTCTGCCCTTCGTTCCCGTACAGCGGCACAGGAAACCTGTGAGCGCATTCCTAGAACGTAACGCCAATTACAAGCGCCACCAACAATAATGTAACGTTATTTATTCATGGCAATAATAATTATTCATCAATGACACTCACAACCAATACCGAATGAAGCTGATGTAATATAGCGTGAACCTCTTCACGTAGGACCCATTCAAATTCTTCTTTCTGAAAACAATAGGTCAACATTGACTGAATATAGAAATTTACAATTAGATACATTAGTCAATGCAATGCATCCGTCACACAATTCTGCTGAATGTAGTTTTGGTATCAGCTTTACGTACCAGGTTTGAAGCCTCTTCCTTTTCGTTATCACTCATTGCAACTAAATTTTGCAAAATGATTGTATGTAACTTTATAATATATTTAATTTATTGAATTCTATTAGCGCCCGACGTCCGATTTTACTCCACTTCACCTAGGAGGAATACCTACCTACCTACCTACTCTGTCTGTGTACTGTATGTAGGTACGTAAGATTGTCATGTCAATGCCTGAAAGAATGAGAAAGAACGAGTTTTATTTGCGGGCGAGAAGAAGACAGAAAGTTTTTCCTTGACTTTGACACAAGTTATTGTGTTGCCAGATACGATTTTTAGAAAAACTTATTACGAAGAATAGTTTTACTAAAAAATATGGTCGTAAAGAGGGTCGTAAGGTCGTCGTGCGTGGTTGAAAAATCTGTAGATATTATTATATAATTAAATTAATCTTTATTTGGTAAATATTCAGAAAAACAGCTTTATTTATGGAGGCTGGAACGGCACCCTGATGTTCCATTGTCAACATTATTGAATCATAAAATCTGAGAACAAACAATAAATTAAAAATGCATTAAATTCAAACCAATGTTTAGACTTCTTGGCGGGAAAGTGAAGAGCCATGTCTGCGGTTTAGTTTTATTTTCTAAAATTTGTGTTATGTCGAATATTAATGTGAAATAATGGTGGATTATTAACCGTTAAATGTTCGTAAGTGTGCATGAGTGTTGGCAAATGAAACAAAACAGTGCAACTTTACTTTTCAAATTCTCTCAAGAAGTCCGCCGAGGAATTAGTAAAGCCCCACATCTTTACTGAGGGGTTAGGGGGTATATCATTTCTCACTTCTCATTTTTATTATCATTCATCATCATACTGACTGGAAGGAAATATTGTATATTTATGTATTACTTGTAAGAAAAATTACTTTGACACTGGCTAAATGTGCTAATCGCACGAAGCCATCAACTAAAAGAAAGAAAAACCAATGTTTAAATTCGGAACAGACGTTTAAACCTCATTTTATTTTTCTCTATGTTGACAGTTTTCTTATGCTTAATTCTAAATTGTCATGTTCAAAAATAAAAATTACTTAGTTCTTATTTCTTACCTAATTACCTACCTAAGTGCAATAAAGACTTTCACGTGTTACATAGCACAATATTAAAATTCATTCCAAGTTTAAGCTAGGTACCCTACATCTCTGATCCTTTAACAAAATGTTTCCAGCTCAACTTAGACTTGTGTATGCTATGTTTGAAAAAGTGTGTAGACAATCTGGTGTAATTGCTGGGTAAGTGTGCAAAATCTCCGCCAATAAAATCAGCCAGTTAAATCAATTTCGAAAAATAATTTTGTTTTGTTTTCTATTACAGAAAATCGGGACGGCACATGAAATTCCCTTACACAATTTCTGCCAAAATCGCTCAATTTCCTTTTTTTTATTACATGAAAAACAATTGGATATGGCAGTATTATCCTTTAGGAATGTTGGGTGGATTTTGGTTTTTTACTAAGTGTCACGCATTGTCTAACTCTGAAAGTAATAAGAGAAGTTGGGCTGAAAGCCAGAGAAAGTCAGCTGAAAAAGAACATCATTGAGATGTAAATAAAGTAACTTAAACATTTATTTGTTTTTAGAGCTTTGAAACAGATCTAAATTAGACCTGTTCTCATTAATTTAATTTAATTTTTCTAATAAATAAAGAAAAACCATACCGAAGTTTTACTTTTAGAATATTTGGCCTGTTCACTGGTACTGAAAAACAAACCACCTAAATCATAAGTATGTAAATTCAGGCTAAGTACCTACTCTCGTTGCATATAATTCGCTATTTTAGTTTCATGGTATTACTTAAGTACTTACTAAGTACGAATGAGAAATTGTACGAAAGTGGAATTGTACGAATGTGTAATTTATTGTACTAATATGGAAATTGTACCAACGTGTAAAACTTATAAAAATACAATAGGTGTGACGTTATGTGCCTCCTACATTAAGGTTAATACAATTTACCCTGCATATTACCTTACCTATCATATTTAGAAATAGGTGATACTGATAGTCCACAAATGAACAATCGTAATATCAATTGACAAGTGTCATTTAACCTTTAATAATCAAATGCATAATGTAAGTGCAGAAAAGCTAAAATATGTAGGTACATACATAATATGTGCAGTTGGATGTACAATTTCTGCCCTAAAGCGAATATGTTTTAAAGCGAATCTGTCATAATAAGCGAATCTGTCGTAAAGCGAACAACTGAATATTTTGCGAATGTAATATTTTGTGAATGTAATACTTATTATGCGCACAAAGGATGTTAAGTACCAAAATATTGAAAAAAGACAGTGTTGAAAAATTCCACGAGCGGGATTCGAACCCGCACCCCATGACATGCCGGGGGCCCGACCGCCTAACCGATTGCTTTGGTTATGTGTATAGTTTATGACGTCATCATGTCATCTAGCTAATAGGTATAGGCATATATCTATAGCTATAGCCTATAGCTTTCGATATTGCTTTCAAAGGCGGTACGAAATGACAAGATGACGTCATAAACTATACACGTAGCCAAACATTGCCAACTATGCTATCGTGGCTCAATCCAACTCGCCGAAATTAATCAACACTATCTATTTTTACTTTATAAGCCAAAGGAGTCCTATTCAATGTCGACAACTGCGTCATCAACATCCGATCCTAATATTTTTACAAATATTGAAAGATCCAGTTAAGAGTTAGGCAGCTATATTTATGATTATTTACATATCATTTTACGCAAATATGATTGGATGTTGATGACATAGTTGGGTGAATTTCAACAGGTCCATTAAAATCTTCAATTCCGTGGATTTTGTATTTTAATTTGTTATCTTACAGTTTTTTACAATAAAAATCGTGTTTATTAAAGTTTTTGATAATGTATGTATTCTTGCTTAATATTTTAATATTAATTAATATTTTCTTGCTTAATATCTGGCAGGTAACTTAAAAAACTAACGATATATACAAGATTAAAAATTTCGTGTCACGGCGATGAAACATGCGTGCACGGCAATGAAACAAGCGTCCACGGCAATGAAAAAACTGTTTTATAAGAAGCAAGTGCATTCTATTCGGTACTACCTCTGTATTACAGGTAAAGATGTTTTCTTTGCCTAATCACACCATAGCGATGAAAACATAAGTCTCGGAAATGAAACACCTGGTCACGGCAATGAATCTAAACTGTTTGGTAATGATACATGGCATGGTAATGAAATTTTTTTCATTGCCATAGCAAATTTTGGCCACGGAAACCACGGCAATGAAAGCACGGCAATGAAAGCACGGCGATGAAAATCAAGGCAAAAATATAAAATAACAAAAAATCTTTTAATTATTCGTAGTAATAACCACTTCACAAACAAACATAAGATAAATGGTGTTCTATCGAATGCTTAATCAGGAGCCTTTCGGAACTTGTGTCCTAACTCCTCTGATTGACAGTTCCCAAAATTCACACTTACTAAAATACCATTTCCTACTGCCTATAAATACCATTTCCCAAAATGCTCACCTTTTTGTTATATATCCGCTAAATATGCAGTTCCACAGATGTTTTTTTTTTATTTAGATGAGAATTGGGTTCATTTTCTATGAGTGAAACCATCGGGCGTCCTATGTAATAAAACACAAATGTTGTAAATGCGAATGTGTTTAGTATTTAATATAATTATATTGTAGGAATTTACCTACCTATCTAAACCAGTTGTTATTTCGGCAGTGCAAACGCTAGGTTATACTTAAAACATAAATGTACCAATGCAACAAAAAAAAAACCAATAAATACATAGGTAACTATGTTATATCCCAAGCAGTAAGTTTATGAAAGACGCAACCCTAAGTTGCGTTTTAATACAATTATATTTTCAAGAAACTCATGGCTTAAAACATTTCCATTTTCTAACTGGATAAGGTACTCCGCATACTTCTCATCAAATAGTATGTCAATAGTACGTCTGTTTTTTTTCATTTTGTTGAAGAGTGAAAACTGAATTCTGAAATCGGCATGTTTTGCTTCTTTGTGTAGCTTGAAAAGGAAGTGGAAAAAATTGTTGGTGGAATATTGCCATTCAGCCGCCTATGCCAGCCTTCCAGGGCATTAGTCGTTCTTTGCGTTTCATAGGCACAACTAAGATTTTGAGCAGGCAATCGGGGATACCACTGTCGCTTAAAATATTTCAGGAACTCTTGTATTTTCGATGTTTGAGGAGCGGAATTTTTATTTAAATCCATGCTTCAGTAAAAAATCGTGGTGGAAGAAGTGGGAATAGGGAACATAATCTAATTTTTTTTTTCAGAAGACATTTTTATTTTTACTGCCTTATTAAAGTAGTGGAAGCAATATGTCACTTTTACTGCAGGAAAAACTTTTACGACTGCATTGCTTTGGGCCTGCTCAAAGTCGCATTTGTATTTATTTGTTTATTTCTATTCCTAATTTATCTTTTAACAGCTGAAAAAATCGTTTGAATGTATATTCTCTTTTGTTCGGTAATAATCCAATAAGTATTGGTATAACGTTTGTCGTGGTTTTGTTAGATCCGATGTCCACGTCAATGCTAAACAGCTGATAAAAGTGAGAAGGCGTACACCTAAATGTGCCATCTCCAAAATATTGTCTTTCGTCACATGTTTTCATGAATTTTCTTGATATTTTTGAAGCAAAAATAAAATTTTATCTGTAGTACCGTCTTCGCAAACTAAAAAATATTCAATGCTTGTGGCACCTGGACATCTTCGAGCTTACTAAAAACCAGTCTGTTGACATCGAGATATTTTTTTCTAGCATTGAATAATCTATTCTTTATATCTATAAAGCCATCTATCTATATGGCGATCTGGCCATTGTGGAACATCATGCTTGTATTTTCCTTCTTTCATATCTTTACCACATCTTTACTGAGAGACTGGTTTACCGGCTGTCTTAGAGCCAGCTGGTATCTCTCTTCATGTTGGGCTGCTGCGGTAAGTGCTGAAAATAGTAAACGGCACAAATACGCAAACCTGGGTCGTAATTATTTATTTGTTCTGTTGGCGGTAGAAACAATGGGGTCGGAGGCAAGGCAGCTTGTTAAAGAGCTAAGTGCTCGCCGTATTGAGGCCTCCGGTGACAAGAAGGCTGGCAGCTACCTCTGCCAGCGTATTAGCTTGGCAATCCAGAGGGGCAATGTTGCCAGCATTCTTGGGACCATTCCCATGAGCCAAAAGTTGGAAAACATCTTTATTTATTTAGTTTTTAATTTTCTTTTTTTCTTTTTCTGTTTTTTTTTAAGTTCAGTTGAGTTAAGTTTCTTTTTGTTGTGTATATGTATATTACATTTTGTAATATTATGTTAAATAAACGCTAGTAGATCATGTCACATTTAGAAATTATTTTATGTGAATATTTGTGTATTATTGTTAATTTTCTTCGATAGATCTGAGATATTTGTTGTACCTACTTATATTTTATTACATACATACATACATATAATCACGCCTCTTTCCCGTAGGGGTAGGCATAGACCACTTCTTTCCACTTGCTACGATCCTTACATACTTGTTTCGCTTCGTCCACTTTCATTATTCCCTTCATACATGCTCTTCGGTTTAGGGTACTCTTGACCTGGCCTTTTTTCAAGACGTCCCTGATTTGATCTCGAAACGTCCGCCTAGGTCTACCCCTACCAACACTTTCATTCACACTCGCCTTATACACTTTTTTCGTCAATCGTTCTTCATCCATTCTCTCGACATGGCCAAACCATCTCAGCATGCCTTTCTCAATTTTTGTCACTACATCTTCTTTCAGACCACAACGTTTCCTTATCTCACTATTCCTTATCCTGTCACTACTGTCACACTATTCCTTATACTGTGTCTTTTTGTTTTTAGCCAAACACTTTTCGGCTATGCACCGCAAGGAAAAGACCTGATCCGTACATCCCATTCCTTTTCTAAATCCCGCTTGTGCATCCCATACTTTTTCGTCTGTTTCATTCACAACCCTTTCAATCAACACTTTCGCATACACTTTACCGACTACGCTGAGAAGGCTTATACCGCGGTAATTTATGTAGTCCTGCCGTGACCCTTTTCCCTTATATAATGGCACGATTACGGCTTTGCACCAGTCTCCCGGTACTTGCCCATTTCGCCAGCACAAATTGAAAAGGCGGTACAGCTGGCTAGCCACTATGCCCTGTCCAGCCCTCAGCATCTCGCCGGTAATCCTGTCATACCCTGCAGCCTTACCTAATCTCATACTTTTCAACGCTTTCACTATTTCATCCAGGCTTATCTCACTTTCATCAACATTTACATTAGCTTCCATGGAAGGTGCCGGATGTTGTACCTGCACTTCCTCTCTTTCAAATAAACTTTCAAAATACTCTTTCCATCTCTTTAACACACATTCTTCTCTTTTTATAATGCTCCCATCTTGACTCCTGATTGTACTCAGCTCCTAGGTAGAAGTTTTTCCTCTGGTGGTTTTGATGGATTTCCAGAAAAACTTGATGTTTGAATGGAAATCTTCAGTGAGCCTCCTATCAAAATCATCCTTTCGTTCTTCTTTCTTTCTAGACACAACTTCTTTCGCTGCTGATTTCAACCTTTTATAATTCGTTCTTGCTTCCTTTATCTCGTCATCCGTTGTCTTTTGAACTTTTTGGTTAGCTTTTGTTGCTAACCAATCCAACCACGCTTTCTTCTTTTCTTGCACAGCCCTTTGTACATCTTTATCCATCCACACATTATAGTTCATTCTTCCTTTCCTTCTTTTAACTACCCCACATACCTCAATAGCAACCTTCACGACCCCTTGCTTAAATGTCTCCCACAAATCTTCAATCACACCTATCTCTTCTATGCCTTTAAAACTATCTTTCAGTTTCTCCACATACTCGTCTTTCTTTTCTTTTTCTTGTAGATTTTCCACTTTTACTCTGTCCAAAACACTCGTAGGCTCGGCCCCTCGGTGTCGCCACTGTTTAAAGAGGCCACGCATTCGGGTTATGACCAGGAAGTGGTCTGTGTCGAGGCCTACCCCGCGGTATGCCCGAGTGTCTAGCACTTTCTTCCTCAGTTTTTCATCCACAATTACAAAGGCAATCATACTTCTAGACTCACCCTCGTCTCTTGTATACAAATGAATCTTTTTATGGTCAAACATTGTGTTGGCCACGCAAAGATTCCATTCCAAGCATACTTCAAGCAGGCTTCTCCCATTGTCATTCACTCTCTCGTCCCCAAACATACCCAGAACTCCTTCATACCCATTACTCTTTACTCCAACCCACCCATTAAAGTCCCCTAACATCACGATCCGTTCATTTGCTCCGCATTTATTCAAGACCTCTCTCATGCGATCCCAAAATTCCTCTCTCTTGTTGGGCTTTTAATGACCCACCTCCGCGCAGATCCGTCGGTGCATAGACCCCAAGAATAAACAAGCGAGTGAGTCCGACTTTTAACCTAATCCAGAGGAGTCTTGGGCTTACACATTCATGCTCTATCACACATTCAACTATTCGAGAGGAAAGAATCACACCAATTCCCTGACAGCCTCGGCTGGTTTGGGGGAGTCCCAACCAGTATGCCGTGTAGGGACCATGAACCGTGGTGTCACATCCTTTCCTCTTAGTTTCGTTCACGCACAGAATATCTATGCATCGTTCATCCATCATCTACCTTACCATCCATTCCTCCTCTTACATTCAACGTAGCGAAGCGGCTTTCCATGGGCCATATTTTATTATGGTTTAAATTATGTATTAAAAATAATCATGATTGTATTTCTTGTAAAAAAAATTACTTTGACATTTGCTAAATGTGCTAATCGCACAAAGCCATCAATTAAAGGAAAAAAAAACTATCTGTCTCTGTCTATCGTGTCGAATGTTGTGTGTCTATTAGTAGCGATAGGCGATTGTTGCAAAAAAAAAAAAACAATCGACTGATCGAAAATTGTACATTCGATTGTCGATTTAGTAGATCCTCTCGATGATTATTCGAATAACAATTGACAAACTACTAACTGTACGTACTACACTGCAATTCGCTATGTATGCGACTGTGCGGCAGTGGCACCGGTATAAAGGTATATAGGTAAGCTGCGCTGCGCTAACAAATTAGTAGTTAAAGTTGACACGGTAACTGTGTCAGGCGTTGTCGCCCGCCGCACGCCGATTGTTATCGCCTGACGGCGGCGCGCCGGCCGACCGTTAGGCGATAACAATCGATTAACATTGATTGTTATCGACTTTTATCGACTAAGATGATCAATCGAGTAATTCGTTTAGTTTTAGTAATAATCGCTCATCGCTACTATTAAGTATTCTGTGGTTGTGTGTGTTGGATATTCTGTAATTCTGTTGTTCTGGAAAATCGGAAAAACAACCGAGATTGTGAATTTTTGACGTATTTGATTTTATAATGTCTTTATTGTAGCGCACTAACTATTGATCATCGGCGAATATTAAATGCGAGTGTAATTGTTGTGAACGTATATTATGTGGGTTAAACCTCAAGAAGTTTTTCTGAAGACGGCACTATGGTAATTTAAGTCACTAATAACTTTAAACATTTTATTTTGAAAAGCATTAGAATTAAAGATTTGACATTGTTTTATTTTTTTAGGGATTGTGATGAGTCAAGCCTGTATTTCGTCTTACAAAGACGAAAAGGACATGGGAAATCTAGAGGCCTTTCTTCTTTATTAGTGGGTACTTTGGATAGCGTCAGAGATACAAAACCAGCGCCTTTTAGGATTTTGCATCAAACACCGAATTCTGAAGTTTATTATGGTAGGTACCTACTCAATGATTTAAGATAAGAATAATAACAATTTGTGCAGGTCATATTTTGATTATCTAAATGGTTATTAAAGCTTTGCAATGATCCTACTAATATTATAAACACGAAAGTTTGTAAGTAGTGTTGTATGTTTGTAAGTGCTATATACCTGGCTCTATGGTTGTGACATTGTCATTGTTACTTATTTACTACGTCAATAAATATATTCTTGTTTGATGATATTAATTTATTTCATTGGCGACGAGGATTAAGTAGTCAAAATGGATGCTGAACAATTTAAAGAATTTATACAAATACAACGGGAGCAACAACAGCAAATATCAGACATTTTGCAACAACTCGTGTTACAACAACAGCAACCGTAAACGGCGGCCCCCACACCAGCAACACCTGGTACGGAGTCTACCAGCTCGGCGAACACCAACAACAATTGTAACAAACATACAATTTTAAAATATTTCAAGTGCGATAAGTTTAACCCTGCTATTACGTCGGTAGAATATTTTTTAGTTTTTTTTTAAAAAAAATTCGATATCTGGGATGTAAGCGAAGACGTCATCAGAAAAAAACTCTTATTCTCTTGTTTAACTCCAGAAGTTTTCCATGATCTAAAAGTAGCACTCATACCCGATTTTGAAAACAGTCTATACAAAGACGTTAAGTTTAAACTACTAGACTTACATCAACCTAAAACAACAAAATTCAAAGCTTTAACTGAGTTTTGGAATTGCATAAGAGACTGCAATGAGACTATGGAACACTACGCTAACAGGACTAGGACAGCAAGCGCATTGACATCACACTCAACGGTGTCAGATGTACGATGGACTGGGACCCGGGATCAGTATACTCCATTATTAGCACAGAATTTTGGAAACGTATTGGAGCACTCCCTTTAACTAAGGCACCAAAACTATGTGCCTATGGAAACCTCAAACTCAAACCAAAAGGACTTACAGTCGTAACAGTTGAAATCCTTGGAAGACAGAAAATTTTGCCTGTTGTAGTTATGGAAGACGCCAACTCCATGCTTTTTGGTCTACCGTGGAGTGAGATGTACGACATGATATCTCCATTGAGATCAAGCCCATGAACCAAATAACTACAAACAAACTGTGTGCAGAGTTAGACTCTATATTTACAACGTTTGGTTTTCCACAATTATTGGTGTCGGTTAACGGGACACAGTTTTCCTACCGGGAATTTCAAAATTATTGCAGAGACAAGGGTATTCTACAAATTAAGTCATCTCCATATCACCCGAGGACTAATGGCTTGGCAAAACGCCTGGTTCGTACTTTCAAAACTAGAATGTCATCGAGTGCGAGGTATGGTATGACCCTGAAAAGGAGGCTAGAAAACTGGTTGTGCTCTGGACAACGCGCCGCCTAACCCTAAAAGAACTCTGCAACACAAACAGATACAGGCAAACATTGAGTCTGAGAAACTAACCCCATCTTTTAAAGCAGGTAACAGTGTATTTGTTCGCGCCCGAACGGATCCCGATGGGTACCTCCTACAATTTCAAGGCATACGCACAGATATTCTTACGCCGTGAACACTTCAGACGGTGTAGAGAAGAGATATCATGCAGATCATGTACGTTCCCGCTTAGCAGACCCAATCAGTCCAGCTGTTACTGATCTTCATCATTCTCGGCCATTGTCTTCATCCACACTTACGGCTCATCTACCAACTTTATCCACACCTGTCAGACAGCGATCAACATCACCCACACTTAGCAATCAGCCAGAATCACCTCACTCAACGCCTCAACTAACCCAACCATCAATTTGGTCCTCCTGCCAGGCTACTCAAGACTCGCCTGATATAAATCAAAATCTGATGGAGCACATCGTTTCAAGTTCATCAAGCACACATAATCAAGCGGGCATTCCACAACAAGCCAGCGCTGAGACACCTGGTCTCCCACTGGCCACGGCTGTCTTGCAGGGAGCACCAGCAAGGCGCAGTGGGCGCACCACCACGAAGCCACGACGACTTATCGAGGAGATGTCGTAGCTTATTAGGATGTGGACGAATGCTACATACCTGGCTCTGTGGTTGTGACATTGTCATTGTTACTTATTTACTACGTCAACAAATACATTCTTGTATGATGATATTAATTTATTTCAGTGTAGATGAATAGATGGATGGATTTTAAAACAAAAAATTTTTCCCACCAAGCTTTCCTCTGCTCCCTTTCTGGCTAGTTTGTAGGCCTGTTGTTTCTTGTTAATTTTTTTTCCTTTTTTCTACTGTGTTTTGAAAAGGCAAAACTGACTAGATATAAACATGCAATGCGAATGCATTATTTAATAATAATTTATAGGAATTTTTCTATTAAATTTGTGTATTTCTTGTAGTAATAGCTACAGCTTTGACTGAACCTGAAATAAGACAGGACTGGCAATGGCTGTTTGAAAATGTTTGTCCAACTTTACATTCCTTTGATAAAGAAGATGAAGTAACAGACTTTGTTTGTTGCAAAATCAACTCTATTATTGCTACTGAACAAGACATTTTAACAGAAGGTAAGGTACATGAACATATTAATTTCTTTGTTCATAACTGTTATGAACATTACTTTTTTACTAGTGTAGCTGTTCCCAGTTTACATTTGTATTTATTGCAAATTAAATTAAAATGAGTCTTCTTTCTTCACAGATGAAGACACTATAACTTACAGAAATGTTGATTATGAGTTCCATCAAAGATTTGGTATGCCTAAAGATGAAAAACTTGTATGCTATTACTCGTGCAGGTAAACATTTTTTTTTGTTTTTTAGGGTTCCGTACCTGAAGGGTAAAACGGGACCCTATTACTATGACTCCACTGACCGTCCGTCTGTCTGTCTGTCTGTCTGTCTGTCACCAGGCTGTATCTCATGAACCGTGATAGTTAGACAGTTGAAATTTTCACAGATGATTTATTCCTGTTGCTGCTATAACAGCAAATACTAAAAAACAGAATAAAATAAAATTTAAGGGGGCTCCCATACAACAGATGGGATTTTTTTTGCTCGTACAAACAAACCAAGGGGCTTTGGTTATTATATATATATACTTATATATATATATATTGGTGCAGGTAAATACTTACTTTAACTTACTAAAAACTTTTTTATAGCTATTGGAAAGGAAAAATGCCACGTCAAGGTTGGATGTATTTATCAGTACATTATATGTGTTTCTATTCATACATATTTGGCCGTAAAACAACAGTCAAGATCCGTTGGGCTGATGTGACGGAACTAGCAAAGACAAACAGCCTCCTATTCCCGGATTCAATTAAAGTGGTCACTAGAGACGATAAACACTATTTTACAATGTTTTTGAGGAAAAATGAGACGTATGCATTAATGCAACAGCTGGCTAACATTGCTATGAAACAGTAAGTAGTTTTATTATCTATAATTAAGGTGAAGGCGCTGCATTGGAATTCATATATGAAGTTCGTTGTATTTTTTATGATGCGTAAATAAAACAACTGACTACTTAAAAAACATTTAAAGGCCTAATTGAGATACTTCAACATTTCCCTGTCCATTCCCACTTAGTCTCTTGTACCAGTATCCTCTCAATTTTTGATCTACCTGCCTTTACTTATCTCTCAGGGCTATTATGGTAGTGTTCTTTTATAAATTCCCAATACACATAAGCCTTTTTTTAAATACAATTTGAGAGTTATTGTTAAATGTCCTTAGGCATGTTACTATTTACATTTAATTATATTTTTAATTTTATCCTTATTCATTTATACTTATCAGAGACCTGTGATTGTTAAATTTGAAGTGGTAATGCATACAGTTTACTTATAAAATATTTGTTGTTATTATTAATTAATTCCAAACAATCATGTTAGTGTTTGCAGCAGTGAGATAGTGAAATTATGCAAACACAGTAATCACTAAGTTCAAGCATTTAAATAGCTAGTTTATAGAAAGTTTTTTTTTAAATCACACTGTTTGGCAATTATTTTTATTTGTTTAACTCAATATGTGAAAAGGATTAATGATTTGAAAACTACGCCAAGGTGTATTGAGTGTTTAAAAAAATAACTATGCAGTTTTTATGTAATTTATTTACTGTTTTAGGGAGTTTAACAGCTTATTTAACAATATGTTTACTTTATAAACTACAGACTACAAGCTACTAATAAATCTAACTATTGATTATTACCTTTTTTTTAAGGCTAATTGACGACAAGTCTGGATCCTTCAATATAGATAAAGATCTGCTGACTAAACTAAGTAAAAATGTACCAAAGAAACCCTCGTTTCTAAAAAGAGACCTTGATGCCAAAAAGCAGTCTAATTTGTACACTCTAAGGTTCAGATTGCCACAGAACGAGAAGCTTGATGGCACTGAAGAATGTACATTGTGGACTCCTTACAATAAACGACACAATTGGGGAAGGTTGTATTTGTCGCAGAGCTTCATTTGTTTCGATAGTCGGGTAAGTGCGCGACGACCCTTTATTTAGTATGTAATTAGCCTATCTTTGTATATTATACTCTCCAACAGCTGGGCAAAGGCCTACATCATTAAAATCAAATCATTGCTACAAATGATTGGTATTTGCTTGATCACCACGCTAGCCAAATGCTGGTTGGTGATACCAAAACTGGGCTATGCAATCCGAAAACATTGCCTAACCTGAGACCTGAACCCAGGACCTCTGAATATCGTGCCGAGCGCTTTGTCTCCCGTCTACCAAGGCGCATTATGCTAAGGCTATTATGGAAACTCTGTGTTTATTTTGGCGCATTATGGATAAGCTATAGATATATGCATATACCTATTAGCTAGGTGACAAGATGACGTCATAAACTATACACGTAACCAAAGCAATCGGTTAGGCGGTCGGGCCCCTGGATGAGAGTAGCCGCGTATCGTGCTCAGTGGCGTGCACTTGAAGAGACCTATGTCCAGCAGTAGACTAGTATACTAGGCCACTATAGGCTGATGATATACCTATATATGAAGTCCTAGGAAATTTTTACTAATTATTAAAATGCAACAAAAAATAAGTATATCGCAATTCTATCGACAAAAAAATACTCTGGAATTTGTAAAGATATTTAATACATGTTATCACAATGAATGACAGAACTCAGTCACGTTCAAACAGATATTGTTTATTCAACCGTTGTTATTCTGTTGCTGCTCGCATTATAGCCGCGCCGCGCCGGCTGTTTGGCTAGCAAGTTCAATACGGTATGCCGTAATTGGCTCCTGCCACAGGGTACAGAAGAATCACTCCGCAAGAAAATTGAAATAAATGCGAGTCTTGCTACGACGCTATACAGTGGAATTCAGCTCGCACAGCACTACGTACTTACAATTTTATACACCTACAAGTTTTGTCTCTTTCTATCGCGTGCCTCTTATCTCTTCTTACGCTGTAGGGTTGCTGTCTAGTGAAGAATAATGAATCTACTTATTTGTAATTAAGTATGTACCTATGTAGGTATCACTGTTTTTCTACCTTTGTATATTATATTTAACTTATACTAAACTGAACACATTTAGTTATTAGGATACTAAAATATGTTCAGTTTAGTATAAATATATATAATATATGTGAATAGTACGCTTAATCGTCTTATGATAAAATAGGTATGAAGACATTGTATTAAAATAAGTACTTTTTTCATTTTATACTAAGTAAGTAGGTATATTTGAAATGTTATTTTATTTACAAAGGTAGAATAACAGTACTTAATAAATTTAGTCATGTTTCGTTACATACGAATCAAATCTGGTATGACGTAATATCAAATCTGGTATGACGTACTTACTTACCTACACTACAACCAGGGGGGTGTCACTCCGCAGTTTAGGTACGTTCGGCCGGCGCGCCTCTCTGGAGAGCGTAGCAGTAGGTTGCCGCTCGGCTCGCACGCTCTACGCGTAAAACGATAATTTCTATTATTTTTGTGCACCGAACAATGATTACTAAACAATCTTATAATCCATATAAAAAATACTGTTGTGTTTACGAATGAATGAATCGAAATTATAATTTTTAAAATTCCAAAAGATATTGCTTGGTAAGTTCATTAGTTGTGTTTAAATCTTCTTATAGGTATCCAATTTCAATTCCAATTAATAATGAATTAGTATTCCAATTAAATAATTTTCTAATCTACGAGTACATACTAACTGCCACGGGTTGTCACCAACAGAGATTCAAGTATTTGAACTTAAAACTGTTGCTCGTGTTGTTACGTTTCTCTGCGTTGATTGTAAATCATCTTAGGCCTAACTACCAATGATATTAAAGAAACTCAATGATTTAACCGAGGAGGTGCAACAATCTCGTGTGCGCCAGAACATACTTGCAACTGAAGCAGCTATTCAGGAACTGGTCAAAAGAAACAATAGAGCATGCAATATTATAATATTAATACAATAATTACATTATAATGTATGACCTACCGGAGTCAACCTCTGATCAGATAGAACAGAGGAAGAAACATGATGACCAAGAGTGCGCTAAAGTCATACGGAAATTATCCAACAACATAAACTGTTCGAACGCAAAGATGTTCCGCCTGGGTGCTCCCAGGACTGACGCTTATGCACCACCGCGCCCTTTAAAGGTTATTTTGAAGAACAAGTGTGAGGCAATGGAAGTATTACGCAACAAGGGAAAGCTACCCAAACCAACATGCATTAAAGCAGATCTCACGCCATTGCAATGCGAATACTTGAAGTTCTTACGTGAAGAACTGGATAAGAGAAGAGACAAAGATACCAGTTTTCGACATGGTAATCAACCATCGTGTCTTGATTTAATAATGACCAATGATGACATACTTATAACAGAAATTGAATATCAAGCTCCGATAGGAAAGAGTGACCATATTGTTGGTGATGCCAAATTAATAGTTGAAGCGTTTGCTGGTCAGTTTGTTAGCGTTTTCCAGAAGGAACCAACAGGGGTTAACAAAATAGGGGTTCCAGAATCCCTATTTTGTTAAAGACATTGACTTGCTTGAGAATGTGCAGCGAATGGTTACAAAAATTCCAAGACAACTTAAGAACATGCAGTATGAGGAAAGGTTAAACTTCCTAAAAATTACCAGGCTAAAGTATAGAAGAGTACGGGGAAATGAAATGAAATGAAATGAAATTTATTGCGTAAACTCACTAAAATAATTTTTTTCTCTCACTCTAACTCACTAAACACTTTTTAAGCAACAGAGTGGTTGATGCCTGGAATAAACTGCCCGAAGAAATTATAGCAGCACAAAGTGACAACCAGTTTAAGAATAGACTAGACCTATACTACAACAATAATATGAAATAAGAAACAAATAATTTTAGTTTACATTGGATACAGGCAACTATCAGTTTTTCCAACTGCCTGCCTAAATTACCTAATAAAAATAATAACTACGCACGACCCCGCTCGGTAAGTTAAACAGTTGAACTACCTACGAAAACAGCTCTTTTAACGGCAACGGTATGGCGGCATAAAGACGGCCTCAAATACAACATGTATAGGTAGTCTGATGTGGCGTTGACTGTACTTACATACCTAGCCTAGGTTTATTTGAAACGTAATTTGTTCACATTTAAGTACACACTATAAACAGAATAACTTGTTATAAATTAAGTATTCAGATTAATTATTATTTAAAAGAAGACAACCCTGAAGTCGTTAGAAGAGATAAGAGCTACGCGATAGAAAGAGAGGCGACTTCTAGGTGAGTATAACTGTATGTAAGGGAGCGGTGTGTGACCTGAATTGCACTTTATTGTGTCTTAGCAAGAGTCGCTATTTATTTACATGACTTTGCGGAGTGGATCTTCTGTACTTGTACTATTATGTGTTCTGTGCTACAACGCTAACACGAAACGGCTTTAACCTAGTCCGAGAGCCGCCACCCAAAAATCATTTTGGTAAATTATTTGGATTTGCGCAAGCTGACTCTATTGTTACTCGCTGCACTTTGGCAACAATTTATATTTCCCTGAATATTGTTGTATAGGTACTTATGCTAGCCGTGATTCAGTTTCCGGCTTTTACGCTTTTGCGGCTAACGGCTCCCGCATACTACCGATATTTTTCATCGATTATCGGATCACCCATTCAGTAAGTAGGTCATATATGCAATTAGTCCGATCCATCAAAAATGTAAGTTAGAACTGTAAACAAATAATAGCACAAAACCAAAGTCTCATCGATTTCATTGTTATTTAATTTAATTAGCGAGCACGATCATAGAATAAGTAGGCACTGTGGTATTAGACGACGTGCGCGCGCTTGACACTTTACTGATTAGAGTACGGTGGACCGGGCACTTCTCTGTAGGTAAATAACGGACGTACCGCGCGGAGTGAGCCAGACCTGCTCCTGCTAGCTCATACAATTGGTATGGTGTTGATAAATGACCACGGTCATTCCACAGTCACACTATTGTAAGTCACCTCAAGACCGATATAAGGAAATTGAAAGAGACTATAACTTACTTACTACATAGAATGGCGCAACGACCCAAAGTGAGTCTTAGACTTATAAAAAGTGCGCCCAAATCCACACTTACATCAGCCTTTAAGTATAATTTAAGACTGTAAAAAATATGGTCTTGGGATATTTGTAAAATTAAATTTTGCTAGTTGGGATAGCATTCCTCCCGCGACTTATAGGTAAGTAGAAATTAAAACTTAAAGAAGTAAGTGGACATAAGTGGCCGTGTCTGTGCTGTGCTGTGCTTTGCTTTAGTGATTAGACGACCGGTAACAGATCGGGTTTGGATCTTAGTCAGGAGTACATTTTATTGTAATCGGTTTGGTAGGTGTTAAGGGCAGTTTTTAGTCTGCCTGGCTAGTTACCACAATTTTTTCTAAGTCTGTCGCCATAACATTATTTTAATCGCCTCTGGTCTAGTGGTTAAGGCCACCGGTCACAGACCCAAAAGTTGTGGGCTCGATTCCTAGCGGGGAGTTACATAATGGTATTCGGTTTGGTTGGTGGTACCTACTGCTTGTTTTAAGTCCGCCTAGATCGCTACCACAATCTTATCTAAAGTCGCCATAACATAAATGTTAGTAGCATTGTTGTTTCGATAGATAGAGATAAGATAGCCAGTGCCTCAGTTGTTGAGGATCCGGGTGAAGTGTTATTCCACCTTCGGCCTTATCATCACTTAATATCAGCGGAGTGAAGGTCACGTGCTTATTCGTTAAGATGGTTTTTAAAGTGACGAATAAATTTGTGAAACAACGTTATCAAGATAACTCTGTATAAGTAATTTTGGTCCGTTTTGAACCTCCTGTAGAAATTGTCATCGCCTATATAATGGGAGGGATCATTTTCCAAAAATCCTGAAATATTTCATAATTCCTAACCTAATTCCTAATTTTCATACAAACTTTCCACCCTTATTTCACCCCTCTAGAGGAGGCTTTTAGATAAATGCTAAAACACGTCATTCTTTATTTGTTTTATTAAAAAATCTAAAGATCACAAAAATTACGCCATTTTATAGCTATTACTTTAAAAATACCGATTTTCCCTAAAAACTTTTTTTCTATTTTTACTTCTTTAAAAGAAAATAAACAAAATTCCTAAGACACGTCATTCTTCATTTCTTTACAATAAGCCAAATACCAATTTTCATGTATTTTACTTCAAATACCAAACCAATGCCCAATTCCATGTATTTTACTTCAAAACTGACGGACTTTTATACAAACTTTAACCCCCAATTTGAACCTCCTTAGGGCATGGTTTCCGTAAAATCCTTTCTTAGTGGCTGGTTACGTCACTCAACCTACAGTCCAAATTTCATCCAATTAGCTTCAGCAGTTTCGTCATTATAATCAAGTCATTATATGTATGTTGTATGTATATAGATAGATAGATATACATATAAACTTTCCTCTTGAATCGCTCTATTAAAATCCGTTGCGTAGTTTAAAACATCTAAGCGTACAGACAGCGGGAGCGACTTTGTTTTATACTATGTAAAGATGCCACTAAATTATACAATAACCTGCATGATTCACTGTTATGATTTCATGTATGTACGATATAAATTGTGAAAAGATAACAAGCTTTGGTATTTTAATAATCGTTTTAGAAGACGACTTTATTTTCAGCATTATTGTTAGAATTGTTACTATGTAAAAAGTGAAAACCAGCTTGTGTAGGTGACAGTATTATGAAGGAAAGATTATAGAAACCGAAAAAAAAAGTTTTTTTATTTTTTTTGCTTCTCTCGTCACTTTTTCTCCTAGATTCGGCTAATGCTAATATGTAAACCGCAAGTTGTTATCGTAAAAGGCACCATTACTAATATAATTTATTTTGTTTCGGATCAATTTCATAGACTGACGTTAAACAAAAACAAAATAAAAGCGACTTTCTTGGCGCACTGGGTACGACCCCCAACCGTTAGAAGACGGTATATTTGTATATTAAACTGCCGCTCAGACCATTTGATTTATTTATTTATTTTGCCATAAATTGCGTGTATATAGGTGTATATATAGGTATTGCATTAATAGGTACACCTACATTATTAAAATCTTGAATTTTAAGTTTGTAGGGAGCCTGGCTGAACCAGAAAAGCCTTTTCTTTATTTCCCCATTGTTTCCAGGTCAAAAACCTAGTCCGTTTAACAATACCTCTACGAGATGTTCACCAAGTGGAGCGTGCAGACTCTGGTGGGACCGGTAGCTCGGGCGACTCGGGCAGCATTCTCATCACCACATCGTACCACACCAGCTTTCTGTTCGGTAGTATATCTGACAGGGAGTTCTTGGTGCACAAGATATCGGAGCTACTGGCCAAATTGCCTAAGTAAGTTTAAATTTTAATGTTTGGCTTTGAATAACTGATAAATATGCTGCATGCTGTTAAGGGGGTGCTGCGCGGAATTTCGAAAATTTACGTGTTTTAAGGTCACTGGTGGACTAGTGTAGGTTAGCTTGATCCTTTCACAAGGCCATGGTTGTCTTGGAGTTTGAAACAAATACCCAGAAACTGCATGAACAATACGTAAAAATAATGATATCTAAAAACTTATTTCTTCAGAAACTTTGCAAATATAGCACATGAAACAATAATCCGATATCAAAATTTTTGTATTGATATTCCGCAGGCCACTGTTGTCTAATTTTTCATTTAAAAAATATGAATATGAAAATATTAAAACTTTCATTATTTTTTACCCAAACTCCTATGATTTTACGAAAGTAAACATTGCTTCAATTAAATCACCAGTCTACTTTGTACAGCTATATGTGTGCGTGCGTATGTTCTATTCATCCACGCGCCGATCGCTAGCTATATGCCTAAACTCGCAGTTTTGCGTCCGCGCGGCACCCTCTTAACAAGATCTGTACATTTTACTGCATGAAACAGAATGCACCCAATTTAAAATAATTGACATTATTCAGTTAAAGCAATAAGAAATACAACATAACAACTAATAATATAAATAAACTAATTTGAATGCGAATTTAAATAAAAATGTAATTACATTTTTATTAAAATTCGCAATTCGCAATTGCAAATAATTCTCGTGCATCGTGCAAGTATGTCAGAGAAGGGTGCAGGTTCAAATCCTGCTCGTGAAATTTTTTTCAACATTTGTGTTTTTGTAATATGTGGCAGTCTGAGCCAAAAGCCCTTATTACGGTTTGCACGTACGCCATTTTTAAATCTTTGTATATAAAAATCTTCTGTGCGTGTGCTGTCCTAAACGGCTGGACCGATTTGGATGAAATTTTCTGTGTGTTCAAGTGGATACGAGAATGGTTTAGATTTACAATGAGACCCGATAGGTGGCGCTGCAATTATAGGGGTCCATTATGGGATACGGGTGTTCTTAAGCGGAAGAATGATTTGTTTGTTTTGTTTTCATGGAAACTGTCAAAGCGGTACGAAGTCCGCCGGTCAGCTAGTATAATATGTAAATTGAATGTATTAAGGCGTATGCGCTGGCCGCCATAAATACCATTTTGCTTTAGACAACCGCATATAAATTATGTTATTTGAGTTTGTGCACGACTTCAGCTTAAACAGGGATTCTTCGCCATCTTCCTTTTGACTTGGAATGGAACTTTGTACTTGGAATGCTGGGTTTGATATATTTAAGGTTCAATTTGGCAACACATTCTCAATATGTATGAATCTTCAGTGATGTCTTCAGGGAGAAGGCGACTACGGCTGTCGCCAGGAAGGACGACGGTGAGAGGGAATGGACGCCTCAGCCGCCTCTAATGACGCTTTTTAAGACCAACCAGACGTCGCCTATCAGGCAAATACAGCAGAAAAAGGTAAGATATCCCACTAAATCGTTAAAACGCTAGAAAATATATTTATTGTAAATACATCAAGAAGATGAAAACCTCGATTTGTTTAAAAAAGTATATGATCCATAGGCCCATATTTTGGTAGCCATTGTGTTGACGCGTGACAGATAAAATAAATGCACCACATCTATGCAAAAAGCACGCATTTTTCTCAACTACTCATTTTTGGCTAAAAGTAAGGATGCTCTTCCTGTACTGTTCAATTTGCATTATTTTTTTATTTTGAAAGTAATAGAGATCACTTAAAATGGAATTACAATAAAAGTTCGCTCGCACTCGCAGGTCTGTGACGACCCGCGAGTTGTGCGATGTCTCCTTAGCCCCCTTCACCCCGCACCCCGCCCTACTCCGAATAGTTCAACAGAGTGCAAGTTGATAGTAAGATAATGCTTTTACTGCATAAAAATTAACATTTTACAAATCATCATCATCATCTCGGCCAAAAGACGACGATGCTGGACAAAAGCCTCCCCAAGGATCTCCACAACGGCCGGTTTTGTGATGCTCGCATTCAGAAATTTAACAATTGAACAAATATTAATAGTAAAAAAAAAACTATTTACAATTTGGCGGTCTTATCGTTTTAAAGTTAAAAAACGAAACCTACCTAACAATTTTTTATATTTATGTGACAGGAGAAACAATGGGAAGATCACATGTCCGAAGTCGGTCGCGGCGTGAGCATGTACCAAACCACCGCTGGCAGCGAGTTAGTGGTCAACGGTATACCAGAGTCTTTACGAGGGGAGCTGTGGAGCGTGTTCTCAGGGTCTATACTGCAGAAGGCCCAGAACAAAGGTCTCTATGGGAAGTTGGTTAAGGAGGCGTTGTCGTGCAAGAATCCGGTCAACGACGAGATCGAGAGGGATTTGCATCGCTCGCTGCCGGAGCACCCGGCTTTCCAGAACGATGTTGGCAAGTGGATTTACATTCTGTATTTACATATTTATTTAAATAAAGCAGCCAACAAGACATTCATTGAATAAAAGCACTACAACTTAATTATAGGTTGCCAGGGTAAGCATTGGCGGAACCAAACAATAATGTACGTACTTAAATGGAATGTTATTCTGATATTATATTAATTTGCGATTTTGTGACTGATTTCTCATTTACTTACTGTCTTCATTTGTATTTTACGTGATGTTTTAATCAGATTCTAATCAAAACGAAACTAAAGATGAAAATAACAGATGTAACTGGCGTACTCAGAGATGTCAATTAACAGTTATTGATTAATTAATAATACCAATATTTTTTTATCTTAAAATAGTATGTTTTGTTTTTGAATCGTCACTTTTGATTTTGGCAATAATTAACTGGACGCGCTAAAAACATGCTTGGCTTTTTAGTTACTTACTGAAATTGTATGCTACTTTATCTTTACAGGCATATCTGCTTTGCGTCGTGTTCTATGCGCGTACGCACTTAAGAATCCCACTATAGGGTACTGCCAAGCGATGAACATTGTGGCTTCCGTCCTGCTCATCTACTGCCCCGAAGAACAAGCCTTCTGGCTGCTAGCCACTATCTGTGAGACGTTGCTACCAGACTATTATAATACAAGAGTTGTTGGAGCTTTGGTAAGTTTAAAATAAATAAAGAAAATATATTTGATTGATTATTAAGCAGAAGGAAACTTTCTTTAATTTAAATTAATTCAAATTTAGGTAAATACCGTTAGAGAAAGTTTAGCGTCAAAATAGTCACTGGTGACATTGAATATGAGTGAGACGACATTTTCGACACTGTTTATTGATATTGTAGTGTAGTTTTACAATTAATAATTTAATAATGGTTAAAAAATTGCTGCTACAAGTTTAGTTTAATCCCTACTCAGTTCTTTTTTTTTTTGGAGCCGCAACATAATCGTTTTTGTTTTTTGTCGTTTGCTTTGTGTGTTGTTGTTTGTACCTCTGTGTGTGTACCAAGAAATAAATAAATAAATAAGTTATACTGTGCTTTTCATAATAAAGTCTTATCTATAAGTGCGGTTAACGCATCACAATATCGTAGTTTAATATTGTGTCGATAAAACTCACGTAGCTATTTAATATTGACGTTACTAGTAGCATAGAAATAATAAACGGTTAATCGGCCAAGTAAGTCGTCTACCTCCTTACGATTGATTGACATGCCGTTGCGCGATATAAATAGCAGGGTCTAGTTTTTTGACAATATACTGACAGTCCACATTACACCGATCGGTGTCTTGGCCGACAATAGATAGATATTATGATACTTTATTTGAACACCACACAAAATAGTAATAAATAAATAAATAGACTTTCCTACACTTACACCAATTATCTAGTTCTAGCCCAAGAGAAGCTTCTTTATGAAACTCGTTAAATGGTTACTAGACAACGGATAAACATACTTAAAATACTTATATATTATACATAGAAAACACCCAGACCCAATAATTTTGTCTACCTGCTTATGGTTTACAGCGGTGGTTTATGGCCTGTTCTCCCTATCAATCCATCGGGAAGGCTCGTGCCCCGCATTGTGGCCACACAATGAGCTGATGATGACGTGCTTA
This sequence comes from Eudonia truncicolella, assembly GCA_949315975.1. Lineage (NCBI taxonomy): Eukaryota > Metazoa > Arthropoda > Insecta > Lepidoptera > Crambidae > Eudonia > Eudonia truncicolella. Next base: position 6,490,744 of record OX438831.1, on the reverse strand, counting down.
TAGACTTACTAGCACCTTTTAACGCGATTTCGTATTTCTAAAAACCAATATTTTTTATTAAATTAAAATATACGAGTATCCTATATAACCCGCAAGGAGTGTATCATTCTATCAGTGAAAGAATTTTTAGAATTGGACCATTAAGAGATTAAATAAAATAAATAAAATCACAAACTTTACACCTTTACTAATCACCACGCCTGTCAAATGTTAACCAAGACGTTAACAGTACAGATATAGAAGATAACTAAATTATAGACACATTTCTGCTAGCTTCTCAATCTAAAGCATTAAAAAGACGTCGCAATCCAAAAGAGTGTCTTGCTTTTCAGGTCGACCAAGGAGTATTGGAAGAGCTGACTGAAGCCCACCTCCCTGAGCTTCATGCGAAGCTCGATGAGCTAGGCGTCATGAAAATGATCTCTTTGTCATGGTTCCTTACCCTCTTCATCAGCGTAATGCCTTACGAGTGCGCCGTCAATGTCATGGACTGCTTCTTCTATGACGGCGCTAAGGTTATATTCCAGGTATGAATATTGGTGTAACATAGGTTAATACATTCATACAGTTTATTCTTGAATGTAACACATGATTCTAAAGAAATTTACTACAAATTTAAAGCCTGTTCAAAAGTTTTCTCATTATGTCGTAGTGAAAGAACAGTTTTAGATACCTACGATATATCTGTCCCTGTCCCTGAATTTTGTCACTGAATGGCCAATTTGCTATCATATAATGAGAATTGTTTAAAATAGATATAAGTGTTGTAAATTAAGAAGAACCAGGCATACATATTTCACCATATATATAATAAGTATTATATAACATGTACAAAAGTTTTAGATACGACATTAGTCTCATAGTGAGACTTGCTGGAAATGGTTGGGTCTTGTAAATTAATTGATAAGAACCTATGTATTAGTCTATGGGTCACGATTTTTTCTCTTGCTCATGCGTGTGGTACGTAATACACCTAAGTATCGGATATGTGATAGCACTTATTAAGTTATGGTGGAAGGTTCTTGGCGGGAAAGTGAAGAGTCATGTCTGCGGCTTTGTTTTATTTTCTAAATGTATTATGTCAAAAATTAATGTGAAATATTGGTAGATTATTGATCGTTACGTGTTCGTGAGTGTGCATGAGATACTCGAGGAATTGGGGGGTACATCATTTCTCACTTCTCATTTCTATTATCATTCATCATCATCATACTGGAAGGAAATATTGTTTATTTATGTATTACAATTAAGAAAAAATAATTTGGCACTGGCTAAATGTGCTAATCGCACAAAGCCATCAACTAAAGAAAAAAAAAGTTATGGTGACACTGCCTGTATCTCAGTATTGGATAGTTGACTGATTAGTCAATATACAAACTTTTAAGCAACTGTCAAAATTATTTTTTTCAATAGAAGTTGTATAGGAATAGATATGACTTTACTATTTTGTTCCGTCAATTCAGTGTTTATTAATAACTTTTTGGGCTACAGAAATTCATGCTCAGGTCAAATATGAAAAAGGTCAATGTTTTAAAGCACTGTAACGTGATTTCATTTATACGTTAAATGTTCTGGAATTCATTATTATTATTGTTGTCAACATCCCTATTCTTTCCTAAGGTTACATTGACAATTTTGGATATTAACCGCGAGAAACTGCTAAAGTGCACGGAAGACGGGCAGGCGATGCAGATCCTCAGCGACTACTTGGAGGGCATCCACAATGAGGAGGCAGTGGCTCTGTCTACTGAACCGAGGAGTGCTAATATGGTAAATAACTAGTACTTTAATGAACTGACTTGTTTTTTAAATTAGAAACTACCCACTTATTATAACGCTTGCGACTTCGCCCGCTTCAGTGAACACTCGTATGTCGTATCACGTTGACATCCTTTTTTTTTTCTTTTATACTTACAAACCTTGTCCTGACAATTACGAACGCAACAAAAAATAAATCGGCCAAATCGGTCCAGCCGTTCTCAAGTGATGCTCTGAAATACATGACGTAGCATTTGATTTTTATTGAAGACAGCCAACGCATGCGATGTGGACTAGTTAAATTATTTAACGTAAAATTACTATAATTAAATATTTAAATTTTGAAGGGGGCTTACGTTATTATAACTATCGTAAGCAACTATTTGTAAATATACATTATTATTTAATTTCCAGACAATAAAGATCCAAGATCTTGTGTATCAATCCTACCGAACGTACGGGTCGAGTGTGACGAGCGAGTGCATAGAACACTTGGGGTTGAAGCATCGTCTCAGGGTTGTGAGGCATCTGGAGGATAGCTTGGAGAGGAACACTCTTAGAGCTCTGCAACAAGACAAACTTCTCGAGCCAAATGAGTTACAGGTGAGTGTTACGCTACAGAAAATTAGGTTTCTATTCGCTTACCAAAGTTATGTACAGGTCTATCGTGTCCAGTGAGTGATCTAAAGGCGATGCAACGCTTCAACATTGGGAGGCATCTAGTTTATGCTAACGACAATATGGTTAGCTTACAAAGATTAGTGTACAGTCCATGACGAAAGTAACTGAACAAGTTACCAGTTTAGTACTTTGTGCAAGCAACTGAACAATTTAAAGGCGTTTGTCAATTTCAAGTACAGTTATTTGGTTTTAGTACTAAAGAGTTTGAGGCATGTTTCCGAGGCACTCACTACCAAAACCCAAAGACTGTTTTATCTAGCGAGGGCATATCAGAAACAAAATTATTATGCTTTCTGCTGGTCATCACATGGTGGCTTGTGCCTAAGAAAAGACGAAAAGTCTCCTCACATTAGAATCGCCTCAAAAACTGACATCGAAAGCCTAAGGAAGACTGTATGACTAGTTCGGAGTGTAATAAAATATCATCAATTATTTCTTACATTCTTGGTTGTAATTCCGTTAATAACATACTTTACAATCAACACTTTTTCACATAAGATACTTGGACATCTTAATTGATGAACATTTTAGTTTTAAACAACATATTGATATGTAGCCAAAAGAATATGCAGACTATATGTCTTTAAGACCTTGAGACACGTGGTCCCTTCCGTTACACCAATTAAATTACTTATAAATAGTTATGTGGTTATAGACGTCAGGGTTAAACTAAATATTTGTTCTAGGAGTTATTGAGTGCCATTCGTGAAGAGCTTTTATGGGCAAAGCGTGTTCCATGCGAGCGTCTAGAAGCCCCTTACGAAGCGTACAGACTCGACTACACCCAATTCAAGATGCTATTCTCATGCTTATCTCCTTGGGCTAAGGGTGATTATGCTGAGGCTATTACTGCAAGGATGTTCAAGGTAAATAGTCCGAGTTCCTTACTTGCGTTGTTATAAAGGTTTCGTTACGAATTATTATTATTATACTCTTTATTTATTTTCTTTCTTAAGACTAGATTTTTACAATATTTTAATATAAAAAAAACAATAAAACATTATAAAAACCTAATTCTAGAGTACCACCAGCAGCGGGGCAGGGCCCAAGCTACCGGTGGTCAGGGCTGCAGAGTGAGGAACCTCCTGACAATACGTGCCGTGTCAAGGAGTACTGCTTTCTGAATCTGACCCTTGATCCAACCATCAAGCGAGAGCCTCTTAGGATGTTGGTCGAGGCTCTTCGCTATCAGACCGTTCGCTGAAACGACTATCGGGACAATAATGGTTGAATCAACATCCCACATGGCGGTCACCTCGTGAGCTAAGTCAAGGTACTTACTGAGCTTGTCCTTCTCGGCTTTCACGAGGTTCTCATCACGAGGTATGGTGATATCAACCAGTATTGCCCGGCGCTGGGATCGGTCAACCACCACGATATCAGGCTTATTGGCGACAATAGTCCTGTCCTATCTAATTATTATTATTATTATACTCTTTATTTATTTTCTTTCTTAAAACTAGATTTTTACAATATTTTAATAAAAAAACAATAAAACATTATAAAAAACTAATTCTAGAGTACCACCAGCAGCGGGGCAGGGCCCAAGCTACCGGTGATCAGGGCTGCAGAGTGAGGAACCTCCTGACAATACGTGCCGTGTCAAGGAGTACTGCCTTCTGAATCTGACCCTTGATCCAACCATCAAGCGAGAGCCTCTTAAGATGTTGGTCGAGGCTCTTCGCTATCAGACCGTTCGCTGAAACGACTATCGGGACAATAATGGTTGAATCAACATCCCACATGGCGGTCACCTCGTGAGCTAAGTCAAGGTACTTACTGAGCTTGTCCTTCTCGGCTTTCACGAGGTTCTCATCATGAGGTATGGTGATATCAACCAGTATTGCCCGGCGCTGGGATCGGTCAACCACCACGATATCAGGCTTATTGGCGACAATAGTCCTGTCCGTAATGATAGAGCGATCCCAGTAGAGCGTTGCATGACCATTTTCGAGTACTGGCGCAGGTGCATATTTATAGTACGGCACCTCCGATTCAACAAGGCCATATCCAAGAGCAAGTTGCTGGTGAATTATTCTGGCTACTTGGTTGTGTCTGTGCAAATACTCTCCGTTAGCAAGATGAGAACAACCAGAAATAATATGTCGGAGTGATTCTCCTGGACGGCGGCATGCCCGACAGATGTCGACCGTACCGTCCCTCATAATATATTTCCGGTAGTTATTCGTCTTGATAACTTCATCTTCAATGGCACAGACAAAACCTTCGGTTTCTCCAAAGAGGTCACCAAAACGTAGCCAGTTCACCGAGGCAGTTAAATCTACATCAGGCCCAGTTAGAGCCCGATAGTAGCGCCCGTGTAGCACCTTGCTCTTCCATATGTCCTTGCGATCGAGAGTGCTTAGCACCACTGGTTTGCGCCAGTTTTCTGTTGCCAAGGAGAGCGGCGTAAAGTGTCTATCAATTGCCACGACATCCAAATGCATCCCGCACTCACTGTTAAGTAAATAATCCCTGAGACTGCACACCTCACGGTTATGTAGGTCCTTGACATTTAAAAAGCCGCGACCCCCACATTTCCGCGGGATGTACAGCCTCATAACAGATGAGCGCGGGTGTAGCATTCTGAAAGTCGTGAGCATTTGACGGACTCTCCTATCCAAGGCGTCCAATTCGGTCTGAGTCCATCTTAGTATGCCAAAGGAGTATGTGAGCAGAGGCATAACCCAGCCATTAAAGGCACGTGTCTTATTGCCACCCGATAAAAGACTGTTAAATACTTTTCTCAAGCGGCAAAAGAATCGCTCCCGTAATGACTGTTTTATGTCCCCGTCATCAACACCCAAAGACTGTGACATACCAAGATATTTATATGTTTCAACTTCAGAGAGAGATCTGAAGTCTATCGCATCGGAGAGTTGTAAATTGGTTGAATTTACTACTCTCCCATGCTGTACATGCATAACCGCACACTTATCCACCCCAAACTCCATCTTGATGGCACTGCTAAAAGTCTCAGTAATTTTTAGCAGTTTTATCAAGTCTTGGCTGTTTGGTGCGAATAACTTGAGGTCATCCATGTACAACAAATGCGACAAAACTTCACCCCCTCTCCGCAGTCGACAGCCTAACCTTGAATTTCTTAATAAAGTACTAAGAGAATTCAAAGCTAGACAAAACCATAAAGGACTCAGACTGTCGCCCTGGAATATGCCACGCTCTATCCTTATAAAATCCTGCGTGGCAGAAACTCTATCTCGACATCCTGGTTGACACAAGACCGTGGTCCACTGCCGCATACATGACATCAAAAATGATTTTAGAGTTATATCAATTTTATATAACTCTAAAATCCTTACCAGCCATGAGTGCGGCACCGAATCATAGGCCTTCTTATAGTCAATCCAGGCTGTGGAGATTATTATTATTATTATTATTGTGCATGTCACAATGTCATGTTATTAGTTATTACAGTTTTAGGTAACCTCTTAGCTATCTGAGGCAACGGTTTAAAAGCCGGCACTGTCACACAAAATTGTTTAGGAGTCACCTAAAATGTAGGGGGTAGTGGGTGAAAACAGGCATAAGTCTACTATTGTTTAGGTCTAAACATAACAACGACATAATCTCTACATTAATACATGAAGAGAAAGCTTTGCGCCCCTTTTTCAGCACATTGCGCGCACTGAGGAGTATGAGATTTAGTTTAAGTAGTTAAAGTTTATTATGCAGAAGCGTTTCCGTTTTTTTTTTTTGTATAATATGTGTTCAATTATTTATTACAAAACTATCGAGTTTCGACCACTGGGCAACTATTAGTAATAATACTAATAAATTTCTTTATTTGCTTAATAAAACAGTTTACAAAACGGTCTATACATTTTTCAAATATGCTGATTATGTTCCCTAGCTAATGGACAACGACGACGACGGCTTCGTAAGCGCCCGCGGCCTCAGTCTAGCCCTAGGCCTGAGTTGCCGCGCAGACGCTCAAAGACGACTGCGAGCGTTATACTGTGCGCATGCGCCGCCCCTACTCTCGCGGCTGGAGTTACGCCCCACGCACTTCACAGACACCGGGGAGGAGTTGGCCACAGATGCTATCTCGTTCTTTGATAGGTAAGTGATTCATTTCTATTTAATGTCGATGGCAAACCTAATTTTTTTGGTATAGAAAAGATTTTGATGTTCACTTGCCTTTGCAGTGATACCGGATTTTTGCTAAATTCAGTGATGTGTACTACTTATTTATTACAGATTTGAAGCTTTTCACCATTGGTAGTTCAATATGCCATCTCGTTTTTTGAATAAATAGGTGTTAACTTTTACGTAGGACGTCTTTTGAAAGTTTGAGCTATAGTTAGGTGAGTGCCAAAATCGTCTCCATTGCCCCTGAGTAAAAACAAAGAGGTCTCTCCGCAAAAAAACATTTTCTATAAATGCCCTTTTGGGACCTGAGCAGTTTTACCTTTCACCGAAGAGTTAATTTAATAGCGATTCTATTCGTGACACAATAAAGTTATATTCAGATCGCAGATTGGCAGTTGTGACAGCAACGAACCTGTAGCTTTATGCCTAGAGTGCAGAGTGAGACAGGGCTGCCAGTATTTCTTTATAAAGTGGTGAATCGAAACGTGGTAAACCTTCAAACTTTTTTCTTTTTTTCTCGATTCGTATAATAGTGACTTATCGACAGGTCTACCACTACGGAAGTCGATGGTATCGCAAAACTTACTGTGTCGGACCCGAAAGCAACTCAGTAAGACACAGTCTATTATGTTTGTTCTTTTGTGTGGTGGCTGGTCGTCTTGATGTGAGGGAGATCTTACGCTTTGACAGAATTTCACGGGATTTTATTACGTGGCCGTGGGTACATTGTCTATTGTAAATAATTTTTCTTTGACACATTTTTTTGGTTATAAGCTTATCGCACGATGTTAAGCAAAAAACCAGGTGTTGGTTAGCTAAGAGTTATGGTCTATTTATTTATTTATATTTATATGGACTATAACTCTATTGCTTAAAACCAGTGATCGGAATGAAGGGGGCTAATTTACCTAAAGTTGCCGACACGACTGCGACGGTTGCGGACGTTGGAATTGCTATATAATATAACAACACGAGTAATTTCATGTAGGTACACACGCCTGCACATCAACCTACCACGAACTGTCCAATTTCCTCAATAGACTGAACTTTATGCCTTCATTATATGGTTGAAAATGTATTGAAGAAGTTTGGCAGTTTTGGATAGGTTGATGTGCTGGCGTCTGTACTAAACTTCGATCAATAATGTAGTAGATTCCCGATGAGCGCTTGAAAAACGGTAGGCGAATTTGGTGCCACGGAGCTACAATGATGTTTGTGGCGACGACAGTAAATATTAAGTACAAATATTTTGCAACCTTAATTTTTCTTTATGTTTAAGATTCAAGGTTCACAAGAAGCTGAAATTGTTGATGCTATCCAATGTTTTATAAGATTTTGTTTTTCAAAATTTAAGGGTCTTACAAATTAACAAAGAATAAGCTCCAAATAGTATTCCTATTCCTATCTCTTTTACTATAATTTGAAATGACGTTTATATGACAGGAACAAAACACGGAATAACTATTCGGACGTTATTCTTTGTTTATTTGTAAGGCACTATATGTATATATAGGTATGAGCAAATAAAACCACTTTCGAGACGCATTTTTGTTTCGGATCCTTTATCTAGTTTAGTACATTACTTTGATCGAATTCACTAAGACTACTTAAAAGCAAAATTATTTCCGGTACCGGAATTCAATAAAATAAATTAACAACATTTTGATGATTGTAACCACTCTCTGTGTTGTCGGCCACATTAGGTAAATTACTCTCCTCGATTGTGATCACTGATTATAACGATAGACCACGGCAAACATAATTCACCAATGTATAAACGAGAACCAGCTAAGGAAAAAAAGGTGTTAGCAAACGCGAAAAAGCAAAATAATAAATAAACCGCTCTTTTAAAATAAAATCCCAACTACTGGAATTGTACTAAGGGAAGGAAAGCTTTTGTCTAGTTCTTCGTATTCCAACGCAACAAGCGAATTTCTAGTTTCCAGTTATACTACAGAAGCCTAAGTCAACGATTTTTCAAACGATAATAAAAATAACGCAATGAACAGAGAAATATAACCGCCTCGGTGGTCTAGTGGGTAAGACCACCGGTTTAGACCCAGAGGTCCCGGGTTCGATTCCCAGCGTTAAGTACATGTTTGTGTACTATGTTTTGTTGGTGGTAGTACTTGTTTGTCCACCTGGCTAGCTACCACCATCTTATCTAAATATGTCGGCACAACATCAATGCTTGTAACATTGTTGTGTTCCGGCAGCTAGAGATAAGATAGCCAGTGCCTCAGTATCGGTAGTTGAGGATTCCGGATAAAGTGTGCTTCCACCTTCGGCCTTATCATCGCTTAACATCAAGTGAGATGAAAGCCAAGTGCTTACCCTTAAATATATTGTAAAAAATAATCGTAGAACTGCCAGAGGTCGTGGCCGTCTGGTGTGATAAGAGGATCCTACGCAATATATTATTTTTTGTTTTGTGCTTTGTAATTTTATTTTATTTGTGTGTAAATAAATAAAATATATTAATAAATCTAGGTCTGTTTTAAACTTGGTTATAGTCCTCTTATTCATGGTTACGGGGCTTGTGTGTCGTGTTTTGTTGGTTAATTCGTTATTGTTCACTTCCGACAACAAATATTTTATTGTTATCAAGTCCGACAACCTCCACAATTGCCCAGTATATATGTATTAATTAATCTTATTGATTGCAGCATAGAGAATCCGCCGAGCCCTGAACCCGGGAGCTCGTCGTCGCTGCATCGGTCGATCAGCGAGGTGTGCAGCTCCGGCAACCAAATGGACAAGTACAGTGATAGTGTCCTGAGTCACTCTGGTAAGTTTTGTTTTAATAACTATAAGAATTACGCGAACATTACACATTAACACCATAAAATACCTAAAATGAAATAATGTTTTGTAAATTCGATCGTCTCTAGGCTCGTTCCTCAAGATATCCGCTGCTCTACTCGGATCACTCTTTACTCCTGAAGATCCTAATGTATTGATATCACAGAATGCTTTTGCGAAATACACCGTAAAAATTTATCGTAAACAAACAAATTAGGTTGTAAAGGGGGGGGGTGAATTTGGGGTAATGGCATCCAGATTTCAGGAGTTTAAACATTTCGCCACTGCTGTGGATGTGACTCACCACGTTTCACTCACTCACGTTTTTTAAATACTATTTTATAAAAAAGGGTAGACAGAGTATCAAAATCACCAATTTAGAGTACACTTGCCATCAGTGACCCGACGCCACATTTAGAGGATTGATAAAATCAGTGATGGGTTGCTGGCCGATCGCCTGATGTGCTAGTAATCTGGAAACCCTCGGAAGTTAAGCAGCTGGTACATTATTTTTACGTTCTAGACCAGCATTGGCTATATTTTCTTGAAGTTTTGAAACTTTTGCAGTCTCAAGGACACATAGAAAAAGGAGTCGGAAGTCAGAAGACTCCCTTTTCTAGTTTAATTTCAAATCGCGTATATATTTTTTTTGTTGAGTGGAGATGTATCACGCTGCGTTTGTTTGATACAGCTGGTAGCAGCGCAGACCTCCACACCGCTGACTCGGTCCGCGCCTGCGCCCTCTCAGGGCTGCCGTCCTCGCTCCCGTCCACGCCGGGCTCCACCCCGCCGGCCGCCGCGCCGCCCCTGCCCCGCGCGCATTTCCTGCAGCTGCTGGCAGCCCTGCATGATCTCACGCAGCACGAGCCGGCGCTCTACGAAGCCGTGGTGCTTGCAGGTGGTTAAGGAGTTTCTAACAGCACATGGCTTTTAGTAGGGATCTTGGAATTTAATCGCTCTCTACACGGGCAATCGGTCTGATGAAATCATAAACATCGCAGCGGGAAGGTAGCACAGAATACGGCAACGTATCGTAACGACACGTGTCCACCTTCACGTCGCGTCAGATAGCTGCTGTGCCTGCAGGTGAGTCATACATCATCTCCCCACACATGTGACCTCACGCAGCACGAGCCGGCGTTGTACGAAGCCGTGGAGCTTGCATTGCTTTTAGTAGGGATCTCGGAATTTAGTCTCTCACTCTACACAATTGGGCAACAGTGGCGGGTGAAATCATAAGCATCGCAGCGGAAAGATAGCACAGAATACAGCGACGTATCGTAACGACACGTGTCCACCTTCACGTCGCGTCAGATAGCCGTTGTGCAGGTTGGATGACCGACTCACTGACAGGATGTATGACTCACATCATCGACCCACACAAGTGACCTCACGCAGCACGAGCCGGCGTGCTATACTTTTATTATGTATCAAGGCTTCGGAAGGCACGTAAAGCCGTTGGTGAATTAGCAGTTGTTAACGACCACCAATCCGCACTGGGCCCGCGTGGTGGTTTATGGCCCGTTCTCCCTATTCATCCATAAGTAAGGCTCGTGCCCCAGCAGTGGGGACATAAAAATGAGATGATGATGACGATGAAGGCATTATATCTGCAACAGTATAATACCTTGATAATTTTGTCTCATACACGAGCTACACAATCAGGTACTGTTGATAAAATCATAAGTGAGCAGAAAGAAGCTCAGATATATTCTGTTTGACGGTCACACTCATGACTTGCTATTTGTGGACGCGATGTACACACGCCTGCACATCAGACTACCACAAATTATCAAATTCCCTCAATAGACTTTGAACTTTATGCCTGTGACATACGGTTTAACATTTATTGAAGAAATTTTGACAGTTTTGGATGGGTTGATGTACTGGCATCTGTACGCATGCGCATCACACATGTGTAAAAGGGATACTAAATAGCTACGAGGTTTTTACTTTAAATAAGCTTTAGTTGCCGTGCGTGGTCACTACGCATGCCTTTTACAATAAGGGGCGTTTAGACTGAGCTGCTTTAAACCACGCTCTGTAAACCACGTGAAAGCTTGGAGTATAATGGTTTTAAATTTTGTTGACAGGCACACTGCTACTGCAACTCGGCGAGTTGAACGAGCGACCGCTGTTTGACCGCGAGATATCCCAAGACAGCCTTTACTTGGCGGCGGCGGCTAAGCAGCCAAACTTGCCAGAGGTAAATATTGTAACTTGTTAAAAATCAACATTATTATTATAAACAAAACTTAAAAACAAAAAAACAATCAATCTTATAGGCCCCCTCGAACCAATCCCGGCCCAAAGGTTCCCATCACTTACTTACTATCCTGGCGCTGTAGCCCCCAGTAGAATCATTTAAACATAAGTTGAAAGATTTCAGAACCTTTCCAACACTGGTAATCAGTATCGTTATATATAATTACACTTTTATATTATTGTATGTAAATATGTGTATGTATGTATGTATATAGAAAACATAGAGAATTCTGTGACCAACGGCTTAACGTGCCTTCCGAAGTACGATATATTGTAATTTGATGATACACACCATGAATCTTTGGTTTTACGACTTTTTGCTTTATATCTTTTCACCAAACTAATATCCTTTGATATACCAGATGGATCCCAACGGGAACCCAACCGCGGACCAAGAAAAATCCCAGCAGTCACCCTCGAAGGATATTGAACCTCCCGCGGAGGGTATATGGTCGATAACACTGGAGCAGTTCCTCGCCACAATGCTCTCGCAGGCGCCGGTTGAAGAGTTCTTCAATGAGCAGGTGGCTCTGATGCCGCAGCTCGAGGCCTTGCGGCACAGGGACAGGCTACAGTCGATATCTTAGCTTCTACTTTGAGGTAAGATTTTTGTTAAGGCTTGTGATATGTAGGATTCTGTGTGGCATAGTCTATAGGTCTGGACAAAGTTTGCCATTTTTACTTGCTTAATTTTAGGAGAAACTTTTTTTAATCACAAAGATCCATCTAGGGGTCCTACCGCCTAACTCTATCGCTATCGCGCTCTATAGTTTATGGCGTCATCTTGTCATTTCAAAAGCGACATGAAAGCAATATCAAAAGCTATAGCCTATAGCTTTCGATATTGCTTTTATATCGCGTTCGATAGCGATGGCGATAGAGCTAGGCGGTCGGGGGGCTGATCTATTGTCAACCTCGTTTTGTATTACATAAGTAAATGTTCTTGCTATTAATTGACAAAGAGTCACAAAAGCCAGCAATTCCATAAATGACTTTGTAGTCTTATAAGTGTGCTGAATATACTTTTACACAGTACCATCATAGGACTTGAATGCTATCTAGAATACAGAATAAGATGGCTTTATATGGCCGGCTCTGTTTAATTCGCGCTTAAAAATACTGCTATAAAAATGTTAGTAGCTGAATAAGCTCAATATTACATGACTAGTTTGCTTTTTCGATCTTTGTTCAGACACTATTCGCAACTAGGATGTATGACAAAATGTCAATATGATGTCGATTGTAGATTGCAACATATGGGTGCGTGTGCGTTCGAATGAAATGTTCCAAATATAGTTACCTAAGACCACTTAATGTTATTATTGTGTTTTATTGTTAGTATAATCATTATATATCAACGAATTTTCTTTATACTGATATTTAAGAAAAAAAAAATTATGATACAAATGTTTTAATGAATTGTGTGAGTACACGTCTGTACATCAGACCACCCACCAACTGTCAATTTTTTCCAACAGACTTAAAATTATTCAAGAAATTTGACAGATTTGAATAGTCTGAAATGCAGGCGTCCGTATCCGTATATGAAGTGGCATAATTAGTAAAAGAAAATTAATTCTGAAAGCTATCTATAGAACAAGAAATTAATTTACTGGACTAAAATGAATAAAATTATGTTTTATTAAATACAAGATTTTTTTACTTGTCTTGTCTTGTTTTGAATTTCACATATTTTTATCTGAATAGTGTAAGTAAAATATTTACAGATGTTGGCTTTATGCATGGTGCAATATGTATGACCCTTATAAGTTATTTTGAAGGTCAGTAAATGTATTTGAAGTCTCAGAGTCTTATAGCTACTCTGTTTGCATTAATTTTAAATAACATTAATTAATTGTGCTACCTTGTATCGTTTTTATTAACGCGCAATATGTATTTTTTAAATTCTAAAAAGCCTTCCTCTGTCGATAATATTTTTCATTTATTTTTATTCGCCTTAAAACAGAAATGCTATATTTTCTTGAAGCACAGGAGTTATCTATAATCCGCATTCCGAAATTATTTTATAGACTTAAACTAATATACCTATAACGAATAAAAATATAGTTTCGCATGTAGTCATAGCCATATTCGTTTCGTAAGTCCAACTATTGTATATTGAATCAATGTATTTGTATATGTATGAATTTGTAATACTGGTAAATATAGTTATAGTACAAATATATAATTATAGTGTGTACATACCTATTTAAAGAATTTACTGTATATTTAGTTGTTAATTTTTAATAAGTTAACAATTTAACACCCTTTTTTTTAATTTGTTGAAAAATAAGTGATTTGATAAGTAATTAATAAACTTTAATTAACTACAGCTAAGCTAATGCATATTAATATCAAAACTTAGTTAAACAGTTTTCTTGAAATAACATACAATAATAGTTTTTTCGTTTAATGATTCTAGAACGATTTGTGTTATTGCCCATTTCGTCGTTCCTACTATATAAAATGCATTTTTATTACGCTATAACATATAACAAGTAGGAAACATAATATTTTTTTTTAAACTAAATATTACTGAAGCAAATAATATAACTTTATTATATGAGTGGCTCTGGTTGTCATTTCCGTTTGAATTAATTACGTATATTTTTAAATATGTATGCTCCTTGTACGTAATTGATGGTGCTTTGCGATAAAAAGGTATAAAGCAATATTAATCTTAATATTAAATGAAAACGATTTTATTTTTTATATTATAAGCTCCATAATGTTTTTAAAACGTTGCCATAGCCGTCTGTCTTTACAGTTTTAGACAGCTTTCTGCGTCTAATTATAAGCCTACTCCATAAATCGGTCATTTGATTGCAGTCTTTTTTGTATAGTCGTCATAAAATTGATCGAAGTATCCTAAATTGACTTCGTCATCATCATCTCAGCCAAAATACGAAAATTTACTTAAGTGAAATGTATGACTTATGTGATGTGCTTCGATTATTTTGGATATGGCTGTACACTGTAGAGCGCTCTATAACTCGCGCTCGGATTTTAAGATACATTTGCAAAAATCTAGGCTAGCGGAAATTTGCAGTTACGTGATAACAAATTTGACAAATGCTTCGCCAAAACCTTTCTCCAGATTTGAGAGTAATTATCATAACATCTGTGGCTGGTATTCTTCAATCAATAATGTACTGTTTGCTCATACCTGAACATTTAAATTTCGAATAACAAAATCTGAAAAATCATTGAATAATATCAACAACTTCAGCTTACTGTGAACCTTAAATCTTAACCATAAAGATTAATTAAGTTTGCAAAATATTCGTACTTGATAATTACTGTCATCGCCACAAACGTCATTGTGGCTCCGTGGTTCCAAAATATGTCGCCATATTCATATATCAATGTTTGCAGCATTGTTGTGTTCCGACAGCTAAGATAAGATAGCCAGTGCCTCAGTAAAATGAGGATTCCGGGTGGTGCGCTTCCACCATTGGCCTTATCATTACTTTACATCTGGCGAGAGATAAAGGCACTGTACTTACCCGTAAAATATTTAAAAAATATATTAACCTTTAGCGCCTTTTTTATGTAATGCTAGACCCAATTTATGTTCCTTTTATTAAATAAACGGTCAAATTGAGTAGTCTTTGCTACACGAATAACTAAATATAAGCTCTATTTTGAGTTTGTTTATGATCACATTCATGACAGTTATTTAGTTGTCCAACATATGGCTTCGGTTGTTTTGGCACAACTCAGTCCAATTGATTCTGTCACTTTTCTACCAATGTATTGCGACAGATACACGATATTTCAAAAAGTTTTGTTAAAATTAAAATATACCGTTTTGTTGCTAATCACTGAAAGTTTACAACATGCCATAATTTAACTTTAATGAGAGTAATATATATGCAATATATATGCAATGCAATATGCTTGAAGTGTATTTTTTAAATGCTAAATCCTTATTTCTCTGATATAATTAGATGTTTTGTCAAATATTTGCGGTTGATAAAATGTGACCTTATTATATATTATCTGCTATTTACTACTAATCGAGTTACGAGAGTGTAGACAATAGAAGTATAGTTTATCTTATTGACCTTAATGTCGGTTAAATATTTCATTGCGCCTAATGTACGCGTTTATCGAACACACTTAAAACTTGTTTATTTTATATTGTTATTATCTCAATGTCATAACTGTGTTTATCCAATAGGTTATCTATCATATATGAAAGTAATAAATGAAAGTCCTCATGATTTATGTTTTATTTATTTAATTACGAACCCGTTTAATCAAATACCAAAATTTTTTATAAAAAAAGTTTTTTTTTTAATTAACGAAATAAATAATTGTAAAATATAAGTAGTGAAAAAATTTAATGCCTACCCGACCCCATCAGGAATCGAACCTGGGTCTTCCCCAATCCGGGCGGTTGCACTGACCATTAATCCAGCTTAAGTGCAGCAATAAACACTTAAGAGTAAAAAATAGAACGAAATAAAATAACCACAAATCTAAATCCCACAAAATGTCAGTCGATACTCATTGGCAGCTTGAGGTTGATAGGTAAGGTGGGAAGCCCTCTTGAGCCAATTGTCTTCCGACGGAGCGGTCATACCTCTTAGCGCCAAAGTTAAAAATCTTGGTTTACATCTCGATGCCACTCTCAGTTGGCACTCGCAGGTTGCTAGTGAGTTACCTGGACTTTGCGGTCCTTGAATCGTTTAAGGAATTATTTACCACTCAAGACGAAGATAATGCTTGTGCAAACCTTAATATTCCCATTGATCGACTATGGTGACGTGTGTTATTATGATCTTAATGCTGATTTGCTTGATAAGCTGGACAGATTACTCAACAACAATATCCGATTCATTTACAACCTGAAGAAATATGACAACATCTCGCAGTTCAGGTCGGAGCTGAAATGGTTGCCTATTCGCCAGCGAAGACGTTTACGGGCCCTCACCACACTGTTTTCGCTTCTAAATTCTTTAAATGCTCCTTCTTATCTTGCTCCCCATTTTCAGTACCTTTGCTCCTCTCATAGTAAAAATCTCCGGTCCTCAAATAATCTTCTCCTTCTCTGTCCCTCTCATACATCTGGTTTTGTTAATTCTTCCTTTCACATTCAATCCATTCTCCTGTGGAATGCGCTGCGTCTCGAAATCAGGATAGATGCTTTTTAAAAAGAAAGTCCGTGAGCTCTTGTTTGATAGAACCATGGCAGAATAATCTCAATAACGTCCTATTAGAATTATGTATTTTATGTATGTTTATTTGTTTTCTAAAGTTTACGTGAACACTACACATTGAAATGAAACAACTTTTACGGATCTACTCGCGTTTATTTTACACATTAGTTTTAATTAATGTTTATCATGACGTTTCGAACCCTTTGCAGGGTCCGTGGTCACAGGGAGACTGAGGTGTTGGTCGTATGTTTATTTATTGTAGTTTACGTATTTACAAATTTATGCATGTATTATATAGGTACTTACAATCATATATCTTAATTGCACCTACCAATGTTATCTCTACACCATCCTATGGTTGACTGGTAGAGAATGCCTCAGGCATTAAGTCCGCCATGTAATATTTATGTTGCAAAAGTTTAAATAAATAAATCTAAGCCATTGTAAAACTACTTTAAAGTACACACCTATTACCATTATAACGTAGTTACATAATCATTTGCCTACAATTTACATATTTTGTGTGACATTGGAATGGCAATACATATCTACAAAATGCCGTTGTAGATACCGAGTCGTCGAATGTTAAAATGTAACAATGACTAATGTAATGAGGGTTATAGTATACTAAACGAGTACGCAAACAAATATGATTTATGTAAAACCCATTATGATAAAAGGGTTACATATGAATGAGAACAATTCAAATTAATTTACCATTAAACAGAAGTAAAATTGTATTATTAGCAGTGATGGGAATTGGAGGCCGCTTACCCTGGCTCCAATGATGGTATTACATGTGTCGCTGATATAAGAACAGGGAATGGCGTCGTCCAGCGTAGCTTCAGCTAAATAGTCCCGTTGCTACCAGAAGATATTGGGGTTGATATGTGTGTGACCCATTTAAAAAGGCTTGTCAAGTCGTTAGCCTAGACGGTAGTCGTAATAATGATGAATAAAACGGGTATTATTAGTATTATACAATGATGTTATATAAGTAAAAAAACATAACCCTCCTTCTGACGCAGTCGGGTAAAAGGTAGATACGTTAATTAGCGCCCCTAAGACGTTTCCGAACAAAAGAAGGCAACTATACCCTGTGATTCCGCCCGTTCTGTGATTGCTAAGGTTAAGCAACTTTTGCATAGGCCGATCATCGGGTGGGTGACCAAAAACTTAGCATCTCGAGCTCCTAGCTGTCTTTTTTTTTGCCTTAACGCTTTCCTTTTTAGATTATTTGACAAAATGTGTAAGACATCAAATGCTGCCGCTGCGTTCGAAAACTTATATAGATCTTTTACGGTTGTTTTGTATGCATATAACTTATCTATTTTTATGATATCATTTTTATTTGAAACTGAATAAATATTTTGATTTTGTTTTGATTTCAACAATATCAATTTGTTTGGCATTAACGTTAACGGTCAACCAATAAAGAATTGAATGTTATTATATATTCGTAGGATATTGTTTAATAAAAGCGTGTACAATCTCATTTGCTGTGTATTTTAAGCATAGGCACCTATAAAAACATGTTTCTAACAAACGCAGATAAAACTTGCGGAAACGAGTAATGGACTAATGATTGCTTACCACTTGCTGTTTCAGTATAGATACCTACACGTATTATGATATTTATTTCTAGTGGTATTAGCAGATATAAATTTATTCTATGCTAACACATTACTCGGTACTTTGTCCGCGTGGATATAAGATTAAATAAAAAACTCTTTTTATGATAAAATATAGTATTTTTATATTAAAAGATGCTGGAGGCATGAGCCCGCAGAAAGCTCATCAATAAACGCCTATTTCTCGAAGAGTATTAATGACTCTATTTTTTTCCTTAGATGAAGACTGCTCTTATTATCTCTAAATGGTACTACGGTATATAAAGTAAGATTTTTTATTGTGCATACTGGAGGCATGGATACGTTTAAGTGTTACAAACCGAGTACAATAATATGTACTGTAACTTGGAAACTTTAGGTCTGAGACTGGTGGCCGCCGTCTGCAAAGCGCCTTAGTGTAGTTCATTAGTACTATACTATTATTATTGCAATGTATAGTGTAGTACAAAACAAAAGACCTTTAACATTAAAAAGCTGTTATTGCTGAGTGAATTTTAGCGTCCAGGCATGCGTCGAATTGACGTGTTCCAGATTTGGCAGGTAAATCTTCGTTTTTCCGGCATCGGCACTAGTCACCCACTGAAAAATGAGATGTAGTTGAATATTTGGCATTGAAACTTAATATTGATATCTAAGTTAAGAAAACAATAAAACACCACTGTTTTCTATGAAGTACGCGAACACTATTTATTAAATTAAACACGAATAGACGAATCTAAACAACTAAACGAATGCGCAAGACAAGCATTGAAGCAAGATACAGATGGTGAGCGGTGGTGAGACGCTACCGGAAGACACGTGACTACGACTACTCGTCAAGAGTAAACGACTGCGAAAAGAAAGACGAATTTATTCGTGTTAATTTTATGATGTGTAATATCTTTCCTCTCGCTTTCTTGCAATTTGTGGGAGTGATTTCGTGAAATGGGACGGAAGTGTGTAACTGGAAGTCGGGGAAGTGCGCAAGCGCGCGCGTTCATTCGTCAAATCAAATTGGTGGTAAAGTTGGCCGTCGGATGGTGCCAACCAATCGGGGAAGCGCGCGCCATTTGATTTGACGAATTAGCGCGCGGTATTGCATTACTCAGTGTCAATTAAATTAAATACAATTTTTATTAAATAGAATTATTCTTTGATATGAAAAATCATTTCAAGTAATACCTGACCAATTTTTTCAGAATATAATGTTTAAGTTTGAGATGTCAAATGTTACACATCATATGCGAGTACTGTAAGGCTCGCTCGTTTTTTTATTTCAACTAGTAGCCCAGCTTCGCTCGGGAGCGATTTCAAAACAAAAATGTTAATATTGTTTAAAATAAATTGAACGGTTTAAGCAGCGTAAGCCGAGAAAGTGCTTGAACGGCCCAATTTTAACAGTCACAGTAGCTATATTGTTGTTAAACGTTAAACCCCCCTTGAAAGACGCTCTTTCTATTAGAAAAAACCGCATCAAACCCGTCCATTGGTTCCTGAGATCAGCCCGTCCTAACAAACAGACGCGATCCGGGAACTTTTTTATACTATGTATAGTAATTCGTATTCGAAATGTCAGGATAAAATCATAATAATATATTTTGAAAAAAGACAGTGTTAAAAAAAATCCACGAACGGGATTCGAACCCGCAACCCATGACATGCCAGGTATATCAGGTATCAGGTATCAGGTATTAAAGATCAAATATTCACAAAATTTATAAAATACAGTGAAGAAATTAAACGCCCACCGTGGCTGGGTCAGCCAGGAATCGAACCTGGGTCTTCCGCAATCCGGGCGGCTGCACTGACCGCTATGCTACCGGGAAGGCTGACGTAAGCGCTGAATTTTTTCACTGCTTTTTAATTTTTAAGTGCCAATAGCAGCACAGTGCGCTATCTATCCAACGGTCATTGAAACCGATGGCCATGCAGATTCACCTTTGCAGATGAAATACCACAAATTTGGTAACACAACGCTATATTCAATTTTACTTTTTATTTAAGTGCTAATTGCTGCACTGAAGCTAAATTAAATATTTATAAAATTTAATTAAAAAAAAGGCCCAGGTTAGATTCCTGGCTAGGTCGGGTGGGAATTTAATGTTTTCATTATATTTTATAAATTTTATAAATATTTAATTTAGCTTCAGTGCAGGAATTAGCACTTGAAAATAAAAAGCAATTTTTTTTAAGATCAGTTAAGAATTAGGCAAGCTATATTTATGATTATGGTTATATATAACGCAATTTTGTCGCGAACAAATTACAATTTGATAAAAGACAGTGTTTTTTTTCAACACTTTGTCTTTTTTTCAACGCGGGTAAAACGCGTGAAAGGTGTTTCATTTAAATTAAAACTTTTGTCACTTACAATGCCAAATATTTTAATAAAGATCTAGGTCTAGCTAGAGGAAAACAAATCTTACAAATATACGATTAGAGAATGTTCTTTATTGACTGTATGTACATTTTTGAATAAATTTAAAATATATTTTAAAACTTCTACGTTAAAACTTTTTTGTTTACGCGATAAAAAATTTACATAAATTGTAATATATTTTACACTATTTTGAATGCCACGACCACTTTGGCTACTGCTGCCTATATAGCGCTTATCAGTTCATGAGTGTGTGTCAATAAAACTAAAATAAAAAACAGAATTCGCAACGATCGAGTACTACATATTATTATAAATAAATAAATAAATAAATAAAATTTCCTACACTCACACCAATTATCTAGCCCAAAAGAAGCTTCGTTATGAAACTCGTTAAATGGTTACTAGACAACGGATAAACATACTTAAAATACTTAAATACATACTTATTATACAAAGAAAACACCCAGACCCGAGACAATTTAGAAAAATAATAATTTCTAAATTGACCCAACCGGGGATCGAACCCGGGACCTCAGAGATGGCGACACCATGAAAACCGGTGTACAAACCACTCCACCAAGTAGGTTATATATATTAATAGCGTAAGCCGATTTTTGTCCCAGTGATTATGGGACGATAGCTGTACATAAAAAATCGGTTATGGTCTCATTTTAAAGAGCTCCAGCCGTAGATGTGCAGAAAATTATAGAAACCTGCCATAGATTTCGAAATTCCTAAAAAATCTGTTGAATAAACGCGAAGTTTTGCGGGCGACCCACTAGTAAACATAATTTGTGATAAAGAATACGATCTTTGAGCCTCACCGGTGATTTTGACATTGAAATCGACATGAAATATAATATTTTTTTTCCATTATTTACAACTTGATTACCCATCAATTGTAGTGATGACTTGACTTCAATGATGGAGGCTTTTGCCCAGCAGTGGGACAGTCATAGGCTTATTTATTATTATTTATTGCTATTTATTATAGGGAAGGCTCGTGCCCCAGCAGTGGGGACATAAAATGAGCTGATGATGATGATGACTTAAAACTACGTCACACGGGTTTTATATATTTGTCCAGTGCGTAAGGTCACGTTTCTATATCTTACTACATTCTGCGAGGCGTTTGAAAGTTTTAACATTGATTGACAACGAACGACATTAACGTTTCATTAACGTTAAATAGGCCATTAATGCTATCGTTTAAAAGAAAAAAATAACGTCTCTCATACTTACTTTTAGCTGTATATCTTCGTTTCCCAACAGGACGACCTTCCAATCACCGTCCTGCATTAACTGAGTCGTATCAGCAATGTTCAGTGTGTTGTCATCGTTGTAAGGCCAGGCTAAGAAGAAGGCGTAGATCGCTAACACCGTCTCAGTTTCGTCCGGCGAGGCTGTTGGCTGGAACGCATTGTACTCAGCCTTTTTGCATGTGTACCAAACGTCCTTGTTGTAAGTGTCATTTTGAGCGACCCAAGGCGAAGACTCGTATATTCCCTCTCCGTTTATTGCCAGCCATTTGCCGAGCTCCAGCAGTCTCTCTTCGAAGATCGGCGCTATAGTGCCCTCTTTGGTCGGGCCTATGTTGATGAGTGCATTGCCTGTAAAATTGTGATATCATTAGAATTTACGTAGTGTAGTCTAGGATTAGGTTAGTACAAGGTGTAGTCTAGGATTTGTTGGCGGGAAAGTGAGTTATATTTGCGGGTTTGTTTTCATCATCATCATCAGCCTATACACGTCCACTGCTGGACATAGGCCAGTGTTTTGTTTTGTTTTCTAAAATTTGTGTTATGTTGAATCTTAATGTGAAATAATGGTGGACTATTAACCGTTAAGTGTTCGTGAACGTGCATGATTGTCGGCAAATAAAACCATCAGTGCAACGTCTCTTTTCAAATACATCTCTTATATCATTACTCACTTCTCATTACAATTATCATTCATCATCATCATATATTAACAAAGATATATTATCTATTTATATAACTTGTAATAATATTATTACTTTGGCACTGGCTAAATATGATAATCGCACGAAAACATCAACTAATAGAAAAAAAAGTCTATAGAGACGAGTGGCGGCGAAAAGA
This sequence comes from Eudonia truncicolella, assembly GCA_949315975.1. Lineage (NCBI taxonomy): Eukaryota > Metazoa > Arthropoda > Insecta > Lepidoptera > Crambidae > Eudonia > Eudonia truncicolella. The sequence continues at coordinate 6,467,871 of OX438831.1, read as the reverse complement.
CAAGAGCGGGAGCGAAAAGGGCGGGGCGAGCCGTCGCGGGTAGATCGCGCCTGTAAATCGCGGCCTGCCCGCACTTCTTAAAAATACTTTACAAATCCCACCCACCTTATCCCACCTTATCCCACCTTCTCCCTTCCTCCATAGGAGTACACGTGCTGCTCTCCGGTGTCACCGTTTCACTGTCACACATATCCCAGCGCGCACAAAGAAATTTGGTGACTCGTTTCTTTGTCGCACCTCCAAAAGATGGAATAGTCTACCAGCACATGTTTTCCCTCTTTCCTATGATATGGGGTCCTTCAAACGAGGCGTGAAGAAGCACCTTGTGGACCGGCAGAGTGAGGTTGACTGATGCTGCGTTGTTTTCACGCTGCACCAGTTGTCTTCGCGTCTGGACTCCATTTCCACTTAACATCAGGTGGTGTGGAGTCATTTGCCGTGCAAATGACTCCACACTTTGTGAATGAATAAAAAAAAAAAAAAAAAAAAAATGATTACCACATCCGACCACGCCCGCGCCAGCGACTGCAGACTGCCTCTGTTTAGGAGAGGCTTTATTCAAATAACCCTTTTAATTTATTTTTAGACATTATCATACATTATAAGTAATTTTGACTTCGACATAATAAAGCGCTGTCCACACATTTCCGGGTCACCCGATGTCCTCGTTTAACATAGAAGTATTGGCAATGATTGCAAACGTCCTGTGTCCATGTCGCACTTGCATTTGTACAGTCCACGTAGATAAAAATCGGATAACTGTCAGGGCGTCCGTGCATCCGAGGGGGCTCCGGAACACTGACAATCCGGATACTCCTGACACGGAGATGTGTGAACAAGTTCGCACAAATCGTATGTTAACGATTCTTTCTCCGTTTCTGCCGTGTTCCGTCAGGGACGCGAAGTCGGAAATGTGTGAACAGCGCTTAAAGAGGATGAAACACGTTTTAACTATCCTCTCACAATACCAACCTCCACAGCTGACAGTTGAAATGACTTCCTTCAACAAGTTGTCAATGGACATCACGTCATCCACAGCCAAATTTCTCCGGTAGCCCCACGAAGTTACGTCTAAGGTGAATGCGTTTTCCCACTTGTGGTTTTGCAGTGACCCTAAAACAAAAGAGACTGGTTTTTGTCGTCATAGAGAAACAAATCGCTCACTAGCTCCTCAAGGCTACCTTGAGGAGCTAGTGAGCGATTCTGCTTAACATCAGGCAGAACAGTCCATATATTACCTACACTACACTACAGTAAAAAACAAACTTGACTTAAAAGCACTTACCCGGATTATATCTGTCAGCGCAATTGTAAAAGTCCCCATGGTGGCAGGGAATGCCTATGCCCCACCTATCGTTGACGAGAATCTCATCTTTGACAGGGCTGTCATTGTACAGCCACGCTAGGAGTTCAGTAGACTTCCAGTATGTATCATTGGCATCCCAATCACCGTCTGACCATATTATCGATGGCTTATAATTGTTTACAAGCTGCTTTATATCTGGCCAAAGTTTTGTATCGACATAATCGCGTTTAGTGAAATTACTATGTTTGTCATCTAAATACATGGGATTATACCATTCGTATAAAGAGTGGTAGACTCCAAATTTGAGGTTTTTCTGTCTCACTGCTTCAGAAATTTCTCCAACCAAGTCCCGGTGGGGTCCGGTGTCAACTGAGTTCCAGCTAAATGAGCGGTGTGACGGGAACAGTGTGTAGCCCTCGTGATGCTTGCTCGTTAGGACCACGTACCTGGGGTAATACTAATATTTAAAAAATATTAAGAATTGGCTTTCCCAAACAGCGCACAGGGCGATAAGGCTTGTATAAAACACACTAAGCTGACCTAATGCTGGTTGGTAGTTTCAACATCGCTTATCTTACAACAACAATCAAGTCTACTACTACTTGTACTACCTGCAAACTTGATTACTATACTATGACCCAGTTGCGAAAGTTGCTTAACTAGCTACCTCGCAACCCCAAGACACAAGACGACATAAATAAAATAAAACAGCCTTTATTCTGAATTTATAAAAGAAATAAATATCATACAACTTTAACCACATTTCACAGCTAAGAATGCCTTTCAGCATAGGCCTCCTCCAACTGCCTCTATTGCTGTCAGACACTACTCTAGTCTACTCTAGTGTCCTCCCATCTTTGCATGTCTTTCAACATCAGTTTATGTTATGGCACCATCTCTTGGGTACCCGGCTGTCACCTTTTTGATCCATTTATTTATGTGCAGTAAAGCATGAGATTGTGAATGTATATTGAATATAGCAAAAATAAAATAACAAACTCACTTAGCACCCGCTTTAGAGAAAAGTTCAGCAAATTTATTGGGATCAAAAAACTCTGCTTTGAACAATGGAGCAAAATCTTGATATGTGAAATCAGGTGGGTAGTTTTCGGCCATAAATGAAACAATATCCTTATAACCAGCTTGAAAATAAATCAGAAAACATTATTAGGCAATAATATTTACATAAATACCTGCCATTACAGTCAATTAAAATTTTTAGCATTTGTTGTTTGCATTATATTGCATTAATTTATTGTTAGAACTTAAGCCCAACTGTGCTATGTCGAGCAAATGTTTTGAATTTGTATTTCAATATTTAAAAATAATATAATTTTGTTATAACTACCTCTCCAGTAAGTCCAAAACCATTCTGAATGGAAACCGGGCACACAATAAAGACCCCAGTGTAGGAATATCCCAATTTTTGCTTTATCATACCATTCTGGTATTTTACGGGTGTCCAAGTCCTCCCAGTCTGGTTTAAATTTTTTATTCACTGTTTCAAAGGGAGCATCGACTATTAAATTTTTATTAACTTTTACATCAATGGAGCAATCTCCAGAAGATATTAAAGTTGAGCCAACGATGACTATAAAATAGCTAAATAGTCTCATTTTGTCATAAATAATTAATAAATGTGGTACACAAAACTCTACCAGCAAACGCCAATATTAGTTTTCGAATGTTTGCTATCTGCGCGGTTGAGATTTGGGAATGTGACTGAAGTGAAAGAAAGAATCAATGACAGACTGATGACAGTTGGTTAGTTTTTTTTTGTGTATTGTTTTACGGCTCCGGATGAAATCAATCAAACCTATTCGTTCGTTCTATCTTTTTAAGTTATACATAAATAAACAATATTTCCTTCTTATATGATGATGATGAATGATAATAGAAATGGGAAGTGAGAAATGTTATAACCCCCAACCCCTCGAGTATCTCAGTAAAGATGTGGGGCTTTACTAAGTCCTCACGCGAACTTCTTGAGAGATTTTGAAAAGTGAAGTGGCACTGTTTTGTTTTGTTTGCCAACACTCATGTACACTCACAAACACTTACCGGTTAATAATCTACCATTAATTCACATTAACATTCGACATAACACAAATTTTAGAAAATAAAACAAAACCGCAGACATGACTTTTCATTTTCCCGCCAAGAAGTCCAAGAAGTCCGGTTTTTTTTTTTTTTTTTTTTTTTTTTAATGGCTTCGTGCGGTTTGCACATAGCCAATGTCAAAGTTAGGGAGAGGTAATGCAGGATATCATGAGATCGGAAAGAAACGAAATTTAGGAAACTAGGAGAGGATCAGGAGAGTATAATAATATAAATATATAGGAAGTAAACAATATAATAATAAAGCTCGGGTAACAATTAAATATTAAATTTTAATGTTATTGAGGTTAATAAAAGATGCTATACATTTATAAATAGATAAATCATTGGTACAAAGTAAGGAAAGTATGGATAATGGGAATGGAACACCGAGAGATAGGAGGTCACTTAAGAAAGAAGAGCGGTCGTGAAGCGCACAGGAAAAGAAAATATGGTTAACATCACCAATGTCCACTCCACATTCGCATGTGGATTCATTTACAATTTTAAGCTTGGCAAGATGTGCTGGCGAACAAACATGTCCAAGTCTCATGCGTATCAGAATACTAGTAACAGTCTTACCAAGCTTAGCTTTGCGGAACCATGGTTTAAGTGATATGTTAGGCTGAATAAGTGAGTAAAACATTCCCTTTAGAAGTCGACTGTTGGTCCAATAGCTTTGCCACTCATCACATAAAAAAACCGCAGGTAAAGACAGCAAGTCATGGCTATAAGTCTTGTATGGGTACATGTCACCACAATGCACTGCCTCTTTGGCAAGCCGGTCAGATTTCTCATTTCCTGTGATTCCACAATGACTTGGTATCCAAACAAACTCTATTGAGTATCCTAAAGTATCGCATTTGACTAGATTGTTTCTGATATCAAATATTATAGGGAAATAAGATTTCAAGCGAAAAGGATACTTACAAAGTGCTTGAAGAGCACTCATAGCATCACTAAAAATTACTGTTTTTTTAAGCTTCATTAACATAATATATTCAATAGCTTTAAATAAACCCACGCACTCCCCTGTGAACACAGATGTCTCCGGAGGGAGTTTAACTTTTTGAACAATGGAGAGCTGAGAATGAAAGACTCCAACACCTACACACTCATTAGGAGCAGATTTCGAAGCATCACTAAATATATGATTATGGTCCTTAAATTTGGCATCGATAATTAACTTAAAAGTAGAAATGGGGTTAATATCGTCTTTTTCCATTAAATTGTAAGAGACCAATGGTGAAAACTGAAGTGCGTCGTAGTCGACATTAAACAAGGGGAGATGATTGGCCCGATGTATAGGGGAATGTAGATTTATGTATTTACTATAACTAATAATCAAACAGGGATGTGATTTATGATGCCAATAACTTGAAGAATTTATTTGTACTTTAAGCGATTGTAGTAAATGGAAAAGTGGGTGATTAGCAAATTGAAGTGAGCGGAATAAAAATCTGTCAGCAAGAAACTGTCGTCTTAAATGTAACGGGGGTTCGCAAGACTCAATTTGTAAGGCATTGACTGGACTAGATTTCATAGCACCTGTTATTATTCTAAGCGCCTTTGTCTGTATATTATCTAACTTTTTTAAAGCAGCTACATTGCCTGGCTCCAGAAGGAATGTTCCATAATCAAGTACACTACGAATGAGAGCGTTGTAAACTAATTTAAGGGACTGAGGATGTGCACCCCACCATACGCCTGTAAGGCATCGTAAAAGATTGAGTAAGCGTTCACATTTGTTCACAACATAGTCGCAATGTGCCTTGCCTGTAAGTTTTGAATCTAGAACTATGCCTAAGAATTTAAATTGAGATGCAAGTGGGATCATTGTGTTATTATAATATATATTTATAGGGAGCGGATTTCTTTTTCGTGTAAATATGACAATTGTACTTTTAGTTGGAGATAAATCTAAAGCATTGTCATCCATCCAAGATTTCAAAGAAACCAAGGCAGAAGAAATATTTGAAGATGCGAAATCTATACAACTACTAGTAGAGTATAATAACAAATCATCAGCATATTGCAATAGCTTGACATTACTTTTGAGTGCAGAATCCAAATCGTATGTATATATATTATATAAAAGAGGGCTCAATACAGACCCTTGCGGTAATCCTCTCCAAACAGTTCTCCTAACCTCGGATTCATTTGACAGCAACAAAGTTAAATGCCGCTCATACAAGATATTCATTATAAAATTTAATAAAATAATCGGGACATTTAAAGCTTCTAATTTTGACCTCAGTATTGATAATAACACGTTATCGTAAGCAGAGTTTATATCCAGAAAAGCTGCGACAACAGACTTATTAAAAGTAAAAGCTAGTCGAATATCCGTTGTTAATATACTTAAGTTATCAGTTGTGCTTTTACCTTTTCGAAACCCGTATTGAGAATTAGATAATAAATCTTTACTCTCTACATACCACTCTAGACGATTTTTTATTAAAAGCTCAGCTAATTTAATTAAAACTGATGACAGCACTATTGGGCGGAATGAAGAAGCATCTGACGGAGATTTATTCGGCTTACGTATTGGCAACACTACTTGAGACTTCCATGACAGAGGGATAACACCTGTTATCATGATAGTGTTAATCAATTCTAGATAATATGAAAGAAGGTTGTCACTAATATTGGCGAAAATGATATAGGGAAGGCCATCTTTCCCAGGAGCAGAGTCTTTTGTATTATGGATAACACTTTCTAGTTCATGAAAAGAGAAAGGAGAGCTAAGTGATAAATGGTTAAGATTGGGAGCAAGAGGACACTGATAATGATTATTGTTTATACATTGAGTTGGAACCCATGAAGGAGCTAGTTTGTTTGCAAAATCGTTAACTAAAGCAGGTGCCATGATAGACATTTGTGAAGTATTATAGGCGGACTTAAATCTATTAACATTACGCCAGACAAATGTCGCAGGTGTATCTGGGGATATGGAACTGCAAAAGTTTTTCCAACTTTGAAACTTTTTCTGTTTGAATATTTTTTTTGTTTCTATCATTATTTTAGATAGGTTTGCATAGTTAAGATCTGTCATATTATTATTATAAATCTGTTCTGCCTCCTTTCTTTTCTTTATAATTTCTGTACAGTCTTTATCCCACCAGGGGGGAGAAGGTATTTTAGTGAGAGAATTATCTTTCCGAGGGAATACCTCTTTGGCAGCTTCATTCAATATAAATGCAAGTTTGTCGGCACAGTTATTTTCATTACCCGGGCTTATATCAGGAAGGGATGAAACTTTGCTGTCAACACTGTTTTTAAATTTTATCCAGTCATTGGAGGTCCTATCTGGTAGTCTATATTTTCTAGTTGATAACTTGCCAGAGTGCTTGGGTTTATTAAAAGGAAAAGAAATTACTATAGGATAGTGATCACTGCCATGTGTAGAAGGAAGAGCACACCAAGATAATGATGCGGCTAAGTTAGGTGTGCATATTGATAGGTCTACTGCGCTTATGTTTTGATTTGGGTCTGTGCGACGAGTGGGTTTACCATTATTTAATATGCACAAGTTACATGAGTGAATAATATCTAATAAGTTATCCCCTAAACTAGTAGAAACTGAACTTCCCCATGATTGATGTTGAGAATTGAAGTCCCCTAATACTAGAAATGGTCTTGGGAGTGTTGAAAATAGTTTCTTAATTTCACTTAAAATAGAAGAAGATGGGTGGGGAATATATAGAGATACAAAACAAATATTTTTAATACTAACTGCGATAATAGAGTAATCTTCATCATGAGTAGGTAAAATAATTTGTGAAAAAGGAATAGAATTTTTGACTAGAAAGGCTACACCACCATAGCCATCTGGTCTGTCTTCTCTAATTACATGATAACCATTTATTTTAAAAATACTAATTGGTTTTAACCAGGTTTCTTGAACTGCAAATAAAAATGGGCTATGTTTATTCAGTAAGTATATTATGTCAGATTTTTTACTTATGATGCTCCTGCAGTTCCATTGGATTACTTGATCCATTGTTAGTTTGATTAGCAAAAGAGTTTTGAGTTTCTAGAGCAGCGTTGGACGGTAACACAATATTAAATTGGTTCAATAAATTTATAAAAGCTGTCACAAAGTCAGTATGAAGTTGTGTGTTTGGGTGACTAGGGTTATTGTTGATAGCACAACCATCCCTAGGTGTTGGCATAGTATACTCTTTGATAAGGGCATTGTGAGCTAATTTATCATACCCCTTAGTAATTATTGGGGGAGATTTAGGTTTCGAAAACACTGTTTTTTTATAAGAAGTACTTGGAAAAGGTCTGTTGGCAGTGAGGTGTTGGGGTACACTAAGGTTAACATTGTTTGTCCTGACAGGGCTGGAAGACAGTACATCAGCATAAGATTTGGAAATAGATGGGTGAAGTTTAGATGCTTCTGCATATGAGACACAGTTTTGTGCCATGTAGGTTTTGATTTGAGTCTGTCTATTATATTCAGGGCATGACTTATTAATTGCAAAATGATAACCTGTACACAAACAGCATGAGGCATTTTCTTGTGTCACATCACATGATTCACCGGAGTGGTCTTGGCCACATTTGTAGCAACAGGGTTTTGATCTGCAATTTAATTTAGTATGGCCATAACGGCAACAATTATAGCATTGTATTGTAGGGAATATGTACAGGTCAACCATTAATGCATTGTAGCAAATGAAAATTCTTTTTGGCAGTACTTGGCCATCAAATGTCAGTACCACTGTTTGAGATGGTTTCCAGGTGGGGGAGCCATCAATGAAAGTTTTAAAATTCAAACGTCTAATTTTTAACACTTCGCCGCAACCAACAGGGACAGAGATATTTTCCTTAATTTCGTCTAGCGACCATTCCGCTGGGACACCTCTTACTAAGCCCATACGTGTGACATTAAAAGTTGGTATAAAAGCTCTATATTGGTTGGATACCAAGTCATTGTGGTTAATAAAATTATTTGCGTCGTTAGAGTCGGAGAAAGAGACTGAAATTTTGTTACGACCAATTCTTTTAACACTTCCATTAATAATACTGCGGAAAGAAGTCTTCTTTAAAAATCTACCAAAAGACATCGGGTGTATTGTGGTCCCATCATTTGGTGCTGCTTGCATTTTCTGAACGTGCACCACATACGGTGCTGCGTCGGTTTTTTCGTATGATTTTCTACCTATCGGCTCGGGAATAGACATTGGTGCTTTATTTAAGTTTGGTGTTGCGGACGGAGATGTAGTTTTGAAATTAATGTCAGGATGAGGAGTAGGTAATTGGTGAGCAGATTCTATCGAACAGTTGCAGCCTGATGACCGCCCTTCCGATCCATGATGTTTGCGTCTTTTGTTACAGTGTTTACAAACTCGTGTATGAGTACGGCTACGTTTTAAGGTACGGCTAGAAGTAGATCCATCTGTTTCCATTCCCGATTCATTATTGGATTGAATTGTGACATAGTTACCAGCCGGGGGAACAAAGCCCCCCGGGTCGGGGGGCTCATTCATTCAAGAGATAATAATTAAGGACTTACCAGATAATATGTACAAATTATTATATATTACACAAAATAGACTATATTATAACTATGCTACTCAACTGATCACTATATTTACAACGTATTAAATATAAGAAAAAGAGACTTGAAAAAACGCGCGCGCTCAGTTCAACCTTTCCCGCCCTTTTTCAAGAAGTCCGGTTTTTTTTTTTTTTTTATTTATTTTTTTTTTTATTATTTTTTTTTTTAATGGCTTCGTGCGGTTTGCACATAGCCAATGTCAAAGTTAGGGAGAGGTAATGCAGGATATCATGAGATCGGAAAGAAACGAAATTTAGGAAACTAGGAGAGGATCAGGAGAGTATAATAATATAAATATATAGGAAGTAAACAATATAATAATAAAGCTCGGGTAACAATTAAATATTAAATTTTAATGTTATTGAGGTTAATAAAAGATGCTATACATTTATAAATAGATAAATCATTGGTACAAAGTAAGGAAAGTATGGATAATGGGAATGGAACACCGAGAGATAGGAGGTCACTTAAGAAAGAAGAGCGGTCGTGAAGCGCACAGGAAAAGAAAATATGGTTAACATCACCAATGTCCACTCCACATTCGCATGTGGATTCATTTACAATTTTAAGCTTGGCAAGATGTGCTGGCGAACAAACATGTCCAAGTCTCATGCGTATCAGAATACTAGTAACAGTCTTACCAAGCTTAGCTTTGCGGAACCATGGTTTAAGTGATATGTTAGGCTGAATAAGTGAGTAAAACATTCCCTTTAGAAGTCGACTGTTGGTCCAATAGCTTTGCCACTCATCACATAAAAAAACCGCAGGTAAAGACAGCAAGTCATGGCTATAAGTCTTGTATGGGTACATGTCACCACAATGCACTGCCTCTTTGGCAAGCCGGTCAGATTTCTCATTTCCTGTGATTCCACAATGACTTGGTATCCAAACAAACTCTATTGAGTATCCTAAAGTATCGCATTTGACTAGATTGTTTCTGATATCAAATATTATAGGGAAATAAGATTTCAAGCGAAAAGGATACTTACAAAGTGCTTGAAGAGCACTCATAGCATCACTAAAAATTACTGTTTTTTTAAGCTTCATTAACATAATATATTCAATAGCTTTAAATAAACCCACGCACTCCCCTGTGAACACAGATGTCTCCGGAGGGAGTTTAACTTTTTGAACAATGGAGAGCTGAGAATGAAAGACTCCAACACCTACACACTCATTAGGAGCAGATTTCGAAGCATCACTAAATATATGATTATGGTCCTTAAATTTGGCATCGATAATTAACTTAAAAGTAGAAATGGGGTTAATATCGTCTTTTTCCATTAAATTGTAAGAGACCAATGGTGAAAACTGAAGTGCGTCGTAGTCGACATTAAACAAGGGGAGATGATTGGCCCGATGTATAGGGGAATGTAGATTTATGTATTTACTATAACTAATAATCAAACAGGGATGTGATTTATGATGCCAATAACTTGAAGAATTTATTTGTACTTTAAGCGATTGTAGTAAATGGAAAAGTGGGTGATTAGCAAATTGAAGTGAGCGGAATAAAAATCTGTCAGCAAGAAACTGTCGTCTTAAATGTAACGGGGGTTCGCAAGACTCAATTTGTAAGGCATTGACTGGACTAGATTTCATAGCACCTGTTATTATTCTAAGCGCCTTTGTCTGTATATTATCTAACTTTTTTAAAGCAGCTACATTGCCTGGCTCCAGAAGGAATGTTCCATAATCAAGTACACTACGAATGAGAGCGTTGTAAACTAATTTAAGGGACTGAGGATGTGCACCCCACCATACGCCTGTAAGGCATCGTAAAAGATTGAGTAAGCGTTCACATTTGTTCACAACATAGTCGCAATGTGCCTTGCCTGTAAGTTTTGAATCTAGAACTATGCCTAAGAATTTAAATTGAGATGCAAGTGGGATCATTGTGTTATTATAATATATATTTATAGGGAGCGGATTTCTTTTTCGTGTAAATATGACAATTGTACTTTTAGTTGGAGATAAATCTAAAGCATTGTCATCCATCCAAGATTTCAAAGAAACCAAGGCAGAAGAAATATTTGAAGATGCGAAATCTATACAACTACTAGTAGAGTATAATAACAAATCATCAGCATATTGCAATAGCTTGACATTACTTTTGAGTGCAGAATCCAAATCGTATGTATATATATTATATAAAAGAGGGCTCAATACAGACCCTTGCGGTAATCCTCTCCAAACAGTTCTCCTAACCTCGGATTCATTTGACAGCAACAAAGTTAAATGCCGCTCATACAAGATATTCATTATAAAATTTAATAAAATAATCGGGACATTTAAAGCTTCTAATTTTGACCTCAGTATTGATAATAACACGTTATCGTAAGCAGAGTTTATATCCAGAAAAGCTGCGACAACAGACTTATTAAAAGTAAAAGCTAGTCGAATATCCGTTGTTAATATACTTAAGTTATCAGTTGTGCTTTTACCTTTTCGAAACCCGTATTGAGAATTAGATAATAAATCTTTACTCTCTACATACCACTCTAGACGATTTTTTATTAAAAGCTCAGCTAATTTAATTAAAACTGATGACAGCACTATTGGGCGGAATGAAGAAGCATCTGACGGAGATTTATTCGGCTTACGTATTGGCAACACTACTTGAGACTTCCATGACAGAGGGATAACACCTGTTATCATGATAGTGTTAATCAATTCTAGATAATATGAAAGAAGGTTGTCACTAATATTGGCGAAAATGATATAGGGAAGGCCATCTTTCCCAGGAGCAGAGTCTTTTGTATTATGGATAACACTTTCTAGTTCATGAAAAGAGAAAGGAGAGCTAAGTGATAAATGGTTAAGATTGGGAGCAAGAGGACACTGATAATGATTATTGTTTATACATTGAGTTGGAACCCATGAAGGAGCTAGTTTGTTTGCAAAATCGTTAACTAAAGCAGGTGCCATGATAGACATTTGTGAAGTATTATAGGCGGACTTAAATCTATTAACATTACGCCAGACAAATGTCGCAGGTGTATCTGGGGATATGGAACTGCAAAAGTTTTTCCAACTTTGAAACTTTTTCTGTTTGAATATTTTTTTTGTTTCTATCATTATTTTAGATAGGTTTGCATAGTTAAGATCTGTCATATTATTATTATAAATCTGTTCTGCCTCCTTTCTTTTCTTTATAATTTCTGTACAGTCTTTATCCCACCAGGGGGGAGAAGGTATTTTAGTGAGAGAATTATCTTTCCGAGGGAATACCTCTTTGGCAGCTTCATTCAATATAAATGCAAGTTTGTCGGCACAGTTATTTTCATTACCCGGGCTTATATCAGGAAGGGATGAAACTTTGCTGTCAACACTGTTTTTAAATTTTATCCAGTCATTGGAGGTCCTATCTGGTAGTCTATATTTTCTAGTTGATAACTTGCCAGAGTGCTTGGGTTTATTAAAAGGAAAAGAAATTACTATAGGATAGTGATCACTGCCATGTGTAGAAGGAAGAGCACACCAAGATAATGATGCGGCTAAGTTAGGTGTGCATATTGATAGGTCTACTGCGCTTATGTTTTGATTTGGGTCTGTGCGACGAGTGGGTTTACCATTATTTAATATGCACAAGTTACATGAGTGAATAATATCTAATAAGTTATCCCCTAAACTAGTAGAAACTGAACTTCCCCATGATTGATGTTGAGAATTGAAGTCCCCTAATACTAGAAATGGTCTTGGGAGTGTTGAAAATAGTTTCTTAATTTCACTTAAAATAGAAGAAGATGGGTGGGGAATATATAGAGATACAAAACAAATATTTTTAATACTAACTGCGATAATAGAGTAATCTTCATCATGAGTAGGTAAAATAATTTGTGAAAAAGGAATAGAATTTTTGACTAGAAAGGCTACACCACCATAGCCATCTGGTCTGTCTTCTCTAATTACATGATAACCATTTATTTTAAAAATACTAATTGGTTTTAACCAGGTTTCTTGAACTGCAAATAAAAATGGGCTATGTTTATTCAGTAAGTATATTATGTCAGATTTTTTACTTATGATGCTCCTGCAGTTCCATTGGATTACTTGATCCATTGTTAGTTTGATTAGCAAAAGAGTTTTGAGTTTCTAGAGCAGCGTTGGACGGTAACACAATATTAAATTGGTTCAATAAATTTATAAAAGCTGTCACAAAGTCAGTATGAAGTTGTGTGTTTGGGTGACTAGGGTTATTGTTGATAGCACAACCATCCCTAGGTGTTGGCATAGTATACTCTTTGATAAGGGCATTGTGAGCTAATTTATCATACCCCTTAGTAATTATTGGGGGAGATTTAGGTTTCGAAAACACTGTTTTTTTATAAGAAGTACTTGGAAAAGGTCTGTTGGCAGTGAGGTGTTGGGGTACACTAAGGTTAACATTGTTTGTCCTGACAGGGCTGGAAGACAGTACATCAGCATAAGATTTGGAAATAGATGGGTGAAGTTTAGATGCTTCTGCATATGAGACACAGTTTTGTGCCATGTAGGTTTTGATTTGAGTCTGTCTATTATATTCAGGGCATGACTTATTAATTGCAAAATGATAACCTGTACACAAACAGCATGAGGCATTTTCTTGTGTCACATCACATGATTCACCGGAGTGGTCTTGGCCACATTTGTAGCAACAGGGTTTTGATCTGCAATTTAATTTAGTATGGCCATAACGGCAACAATTATAGCATTGTATTGTAGGGAATATGTACAGGTCAACCATTAATGCATTGTAGCAAATGAAAATTCTTTTTGGCAGTACTTGGCCATCAAATGTCAGTACCACTGTTTGAGATGGTTTCCAGGTGGGGGAGCCATCAATGAAAGTTTTAAAATTCAAACGTCTAATTTTTAACACTTCGCCGCAACCAACAGGGACAGAGATATTTTCCTTAATTTCGTCTAGCGACCATTCCGCTGGGACACCTCTTACTAAGCCCATACGTGTGACATTAAAAGTTGGTATAAAAGCTCTATATTGGTTGGATACCAAGTCATTGTGGTTAATAAAATTATTTGCGTCGTTAGAGTCGGAGAAAGAGACTGAAATTTTGTTACGACCAATTCTTTTAACACTTCCATTAATAATACTGCGGAAAGAAGTCTTCTTTAAAAATCTACCAAAAGACATCGGGTGTATTGTGGTCCCATCATTTGGTGCTGCTTGCATTTTCTGAACGTGCACCACATACGGTGCTGCGTCGGTTTTTTCGTATGATTTTCTACCTATCGGCTCGGGAATAGACATTGGTGCTTTATTTAAGTTTGGTGTTGCGGACGGAGATGTAGTTTTGAAATTAATGTCAGGATGAGGAGTAGGTAATTGGTGAGCAGATTCTATCGAACAGTTGCAGCCTGATGACCGCCCTTCCGATCCATGATGTTTGCGTCTTTTGTTACAGTGTTTACAAACTCGTGTATGAGTACGGCTACGTTTTAAGGTACGGCTAGAAGTAGATCCATCTGTTTCCATTCCCGATTCATTATTGGATTGAATTGTGACATAGTTACCAGCCGGGGGAACAAAGCCCCCCGGGTCGGGGGGCTCATTCATTCAAGAGATAATAATTAAGGACTTACCAGATAATATGTACAAATTATTATATATTACACAAAATAGACTATATTATAACTATGCTACTCAACTGATCACTATATTTACAACGTATTAAATATAAGAAAAAGAGACTTGAAAAAACGCGCGCGCTCAGTTCAACCTTTCCCGCCCTTTTTCAAGAAGTCCGGTTGATCAGGGTTCTTTGAATATTTTTTTTTAAGTTTAGTTTGTTCCTAAGGAACCGGCTAAGGTCATAGACCATGCTGCCATGTCATTAGTTTCTTAATTTCATTGTAATACATAAATAAACAATATTATATTGATGATGATGAATGATAATAGAAATGGGAAGTGAGAAATGATATTACCCCCCAACCCCTCGAGTATCTCAGTAAAGATGTGGGGCTTTACTAAGTCCTCACGCAGACTTCTTGTGAGAATTTGAAAAGTAACACTGCACTGTTTTGTTTCATTTGCCAACACTCATGCACACTCACGAACACTTAACGGTTAATAATCCACCATTATTTCATATTAATATTCGACATATCACAAATTTTAGAAAATAAAACAAAACCGCAGACATGACTCTTCACTTTCCCGCCAAGAAGTCCGTTCTTTGAATAAGATATGATTCCATTTTCAGAGGGTTGTTTATTATTTATTTTTTTTGTATTGTTTTACGGCTCCGGTTGAAATCCATCAAGCCTATTCATTCGTTCTATATCATATGTAGTACGTACATAAATAAACAATATTGATGATGATAATAGAAATGGGAAGTGAGAAATGATATTACCCCCCAACCCCTCGAGTATCTCAGTAAAGATGCGAGGCTTTACTAAGTCCTCACGCAGACTTCTTGAGAGAATTTGAAAAGTGACGTTGCACTGTTTGTTTCATTTGCCAACACTCATGCACACTCACGAACACTTAACCCATTCCCTGTCCCATGAATCACATATGATACATAACAATTGAAAACCAATTGTTATAATTCTTGGACAGGGAACCTATTAACGGTTAATAATCCACCATTATTTCTCATTAATATTCGACATAACACAGATTTTAGAAAATAAAACAAAACCGCAGACATGACGTTTCACTTTCCCGCCAAGAAGTCTCCTCGGCTGGTTAGTTATTATTATTTTATATTATTGATATAAAAAAAAATAACATAGACTAGTTGAAATTTTATTGTATGACAGTTAGGAAGTAAGTAGTCTGTATTTAATTGTCGCTTAAGTAAAATATCAGTTGCTGACTGGTTAAAGAAAAAAAGTTCCTGTAGAGCACTGGTGTCACTAGCCTACCGACTATTGTCACTATAATATGGTGTTATAGTTTCATACTTACAATAAGTTGAGATCAAACTATCAATAATTGATTTCAAAGTCTTTAAATGTAAAAACCTAATATCTATTGCCTAATAGAAACAAAATGGCAATGATAGAATCTCATTTACTCCACATTCGTAAGTCTGCTAAGGCCTGAGGCCATCTATCGCTCATGCATTTAAGTGGAAACAGTCTGTAGTTTTTACTGTTTTAGCAGTGATTCCCTGTATACAATAAACAATTCAAGAATACAGACACGAGATTGTTTTAAATGTAATGGCTTATTTCCTTATTGCCAGTTAGTAACAGACAGCACTATACTGATTTGGAAGCTGTTTACACTGTACTAGTAGTAGTGTTGTTGGTTAGCCATGCAACTGATGACAATCACTCGATCAAAATCAGCTGTAATACATGCATGTCCAACAATCAATGTAATTTGAATTATATTAAATATGCTTGACTGTATTCTTCCATTGTCTATCTCAAGTTTTATAATCATGAGCTTTTTGTCATTTTGATATCGACAAAAATACCGTATTATTCTGGTTCATAGCATGATATAAAATAAGTGACTAGAAAACAGAAGAGATGAATGTTAATTATACAATACAAAAAGGACTCTTAATATATTAATAACTTAAAATGAAGTGGTGCCCATACAACACCTATTAAATATGTACATGGCACTAATTACCAAATGATTTAATGTAATCTTATTGAATTCATTTTTAACTTTTTGCATAATTACGATTATATTTAGTGCAACATGGAGGTGGAGCCACTGATTCTCAAATTACATGTTAATTCATAGCTTGACCCTAATCCTCAAGCCAAGCCAGCTCAAGACTTATTATATATTTTGTATGAAAAACAATCTATTGATGTTATTTTCTTATGTATTTTTTATGGCTCTTTCTTTTTGAAAATAAAACATTTATTATTAGGACTAATAGTAAGCACATTGAATGTCAAGGCAGAAAATTGTCACATTATCCTATTAAGTAGTTAGTAGACTGCACAAACATAATGAAAATAAGACTTATAATAAAATGAGCCAAACTTATAAAATAGCTACTTATTGTATACTCAGTTTTTTCTGTGTGCTTTATAAATTAAGTTAGGAGTTTGGTCATAGTGTAGTTAAACAAAAGAGAATGTTGTACATTGGTCACAGCTTAGTTATATAATCATATAATTAAAATGTACTTCACATCTTTTTATATTTAACTAGTCTAAATATTATTCTGTGCTAGTGGCCCGCTCACAACTTCGTCCGCTTGAAAACACCCGTACCCCATGATAGACCCCTATTGCAGCACCACCTACCGGGTCCAATTGTAAATTTAAACCATTCTCTAATCCACTTGAACACAAAAAAAATCCATCCAAATCGGTCCAGCCGTTTAGGAGTTCAATTACAAACACACACACAGATTTCTTTAACTACACTCTATGTATAGAAGTGTACAACAATGTCTAGAATACACTATGACCAAAAGCTCTATAGTATGTAAAATTTTAATACAGAACAACTCCACGTACTACATAAGGTTTTATAAATAACATAGTTTACATATTATGATGGATGACACAACAATGTTGATTACAAAATAAATATGTTTCACTCATTCCACTTCCTCGTTAGGAAGTGGATGTCAATGCTACTGTGTATCAACTTTGAAGTTCGTGTAGTGACAGGCACCGTTAATAATTATCTCACTGATACCTGAAGTTGGGGGGTTATGCGATGGTAACGGTTCAATATGAGTAGTCGTACTCATCACCGGTGTTGTAAATAGTTTACCGTTGTGTATTGCATTGTGCGGTTGACTAGTATGTGTGTACACCGTGCAAGAGGGATTCGGCTCAGTCCTCGTATCACAGATCATGCCCATTTTAACTTCAAATATGACATCTTGAATCTTCTTTTTTGCCACTAATAGGTTTTTTTCACCTTTCAAAGACCTTAGTTCATTGGCAATGTATTCACCAAACACTGAGAACTCATCTCTGTTTCTAGGCAAGTTTGGATAAACTTTGGTGCTGTTGTATGTGTTTGATCTAGATATTTTTATTGGAGGTGATAGAACATCCAGTTTGCAATCACTAATCGAATTTTCTGAATGTGGTATGCTGTGTGTTTCAGCATGCAACTCCTGGAATGCACATTTAATTAAAATTAATAATAGGTTCACATCTTAACAAGGTAAAGTAGTTTGAAACTGTGATTCCTTAATTACCTACTTACACAGTATTGTTAAAAAAAGAGTAGATGTCTCTAGGCAAAGGCAAAAAGTCCTGGAAGATTTTAAAGGAGGTCTTTACCCTAAATGGGGTCCATATCTCTTAGAAGTAGAAATAGAATGTTAACCACACTAACATTCAATTAACATTAAGCATTAACTAATTTAATACAGGCTAGACAAACATTTTAAATAATAAAAAGAGATATAAAGAGGAGAATACAGCATACAGACTAGACCAGTTGTTTCAACTGCCTGTCTGTTTAATAATAATATTAATAACTATCTTATATAATAATAATAATAACTTAATTTCAAATAAATCCTACAAACACAACACTTACACTTTAAATGTATAGACATATAGACAGTAAATATCCCCTAGTCAGTCTAAATGCCTTATTATGGTACGTAACAATTGGTTTAACCATTTTTATATGTTATGGACAGTGAACCTGTTAATTATATAGACAGAATGATATGGAATAAATGTTTTTCTTATTATTTTTATTATTAAGTAAAGTAGGTAATATTTATAATTAAAACATATTTTTGAATAACAGTTATTGTTATGTTTTATTGTCCAAATATACAAAACTACAGGGTCAGTAAGTCAATAATGTTTTTATACTGTGTTGGTAGCCTGATTGTGATGGGATTACAGATATTTTTTTGTGCAAACACATAATTGTGGAACTTAAAACAGAATCGAGATCAAGGATGAGTAATAACTTGGGTTCGGTAGGTTTGTACAACCTTAAGTTGTAATCTAAGATGCTCAAATTGTTTACAAAAATAATATTGTAATTTCATCCAATTGTTAATAAAATCAAAACAAAAGAAGTGCAAATATAACAGCTACCTGTGTAAGGATCCGGTACGGCTTGCTGGAATCCTTCATGAAGTGTAAATATTCGAACGCGTACCAATTACTGACATATCTATCGTGCGGATCCTCGGCAAGTGCGCGCGCTTCCTTCGCCGACTCCCTGTTGTATTGCGTCCTTAAATGTTGAATCTTTTTCGTGGTATCCGGCACCGAGATATCCAATATCTCAGATATAGTGCGCACCTCCTCTTTTCTTTTCTGTTTGTCCCTACGTGTTTCACACAAAGAAGGGTTCCAAAGGCTAGCGTTCATTTGTAGCAGCTCGACCAACTTTAGAGTTCTGTCTTTGGACCACTCCATTGTACGAATCTCTACGTGCTTGCATCAAAGTTAAGTTGCTGGCATTAAAAGGCTTTATTCAATAATATATAATTTGGTAATTTAGTTTACAACGTCGACGGATGTTTGTATGTAATTTTGTCTTGGTTTTTGACGCGACACCTTGCTTGACAGTTTTTTTTTGTTTATTGTTTTACGGCTCCGGATGAAATCCATCAAGCCCATTCATTCGTTCTATCTTCATATGTAATACATGAATAAACAATATTGATGATGATGAATTGATGAATGATAATAGAAATGGGAAGTGAGAAATGATATTACCCCCCAACCCCTCGAGTATCTCAGTACAAATGTAGGGCTATACTAGTCCTCAGGCAGACTTCTTGTGAGAATTTGAAAAGTGACGTTGCACTGTTTTGTTTCATTTGCCAACATTCATGCACACTCACAAACACTTGACGGTTAATAATCCACCATTATTTCACATTAATATTCGAAATAACACAAATTTTAGAAATAAAACAAACCCGCAGACATGACTCTTTACTTTCCCGCCAAGAAGTCCTTTTTTGTGTATTGTTTTACGGCTCCGGTTGAAATCCATAAAACCTATTCATTCGTTCTATCTTCATATTATTATGTAATATATAAATAAACAATATTGATGATGATGAATGATGATAATAGAAATGGGAAGTGAGAAATGATATTACCCCCCAACCCCTTGAGTATCTCAGTAAAGACGTGGGGCTTTACTAAGTCCTCACGCAGACTTCTTGTGAGAATTTGGAAAGTAACGTTGCACTGTTTTGTTTCATTTGCCAACACTCATGCACACTTAACGGTTAATAATCCACCATTTTTTCACATTAATATTCGATATAACACAAATTTCAGAAAATAAAACAAAACCGCAGGCATGACTCTTCACTTTCCCGCCAAGAAGTCGCCAAAAAGTCCCTTTTTTTTTGTTTATTATTTTACGGCTCCGGATGAAATCCATCAAGCCTATTCGTTCGTTCTATCTTCTTAGGTAATACATAAATAAAGAATATTGATGATGATGAATGATAATGGAAATGGGAAGTGAGAAATAATATACCCCCCCAACCCCTCGAGTATCTTAGTAAAGATGTGGGGCTTTACTAAGTCCTCACGCAGACTTCTTGAGAGAATTTGAAAAGTGACGTTGCACTGTTTTGTTTCATTTGGAAACACTCATGCACACTTACGAACACTTAACGGTTAATAATACACCATTATTTCACATTAATATTCGCCATAACACAAATTTTAGAAAATAAAACAAAACCGCAGACATGACTCTTCACTTTCCCGCCAAGAAGTCCCAAGAAGTCCCACCTTGACAGTGACATTTGATTGACAGTTGTTTTTTTTAAAGCAATGGTTGGCCGCGGTTTCCGTCTCTAAAAACTACAACCCTTAGAGCATTATTAATGCATTATTAATGCTCTAAGCTACAACCTTGTGAATCTTTTGAGGTAGGTAGGCAATAAAAGAAACATATTAGAATAATTATTACTAACTGGACTATTACCATGTTCATTGTTGTGTGTGAGTATCAAATATTTAAATTATTCTAATGTAAGTAACCATAATAAGTAAGTAAGTAAGTGTGTAGTGTTCGCGTAAACTTTAGAAAACAATACATAATAAGTAGTTAAATAACCATTATAATAAAAAAAAATTAAAGACGAATAAATACCTACTGTTTTTATAACCCTTCTTTATCACTCTGATGGTCTCTAAATTGCAAAAACACAAATGTTGAAAAAATTTCCACGAGCAGGATTTGAACCTGCACCCTTCTGACATACCGGGTCAGGTGCTCTTCCAATTGAGCTATCCTGGTTTCGTGGAAAACCACACGTGGTTTTGTTTCGCAACAAAATTTGCGTTAAAATAATATAAACAAAACAAAAACATTTGACCGAGGTAAGTAACAAACAAATAAGTGGTGATAAGACCGAAGACGAGGCCATTTTATCTACATTTCTATCTACCTACTGAGGGACTAGCTAATCATTTCCTGTCAGAACAAAATAATGTTAGACATTGATAGCATCAGACTGACTTGCCGGGACCAACGAAGACAAGAGCAATCATTATAATTATCACTCGCTGGAAATCGAACTAGGACCCAGGGGCCTATGGGTCGGAGACCGGTGGTTTAACCACTAGACCAACAGGGGAGGTATAAGGTTGGTGTTTATTCACTTCTAAGGGTCAATTTATACTAGCGCAGAGTCAAAGCGCATCGAAGCGTCAATCCAAAACTTAACATAACAAATTCAACCTTATCTCCACAGCGTAATACACACATTACCTACTTCCGAAATTCAAAGACGCGCACTTGTTAAACTTAATCTTCGGAATTCGCGCGTCTGCGCAATGCGCATTCGTACAGCTTCACTTTAGTTGTGAAGAATTTAACGTTTCGATGCGCTTCGACTCTGCGCTAGTATAAATTTACCCTAAGATTAAAAAAAAATACCGATAAAGCGGGTAAAAAAAAAGACATACCTATACTAATCCATTCTCATTTATTTACAGACTATAATGTGAGGGGACGATCACATTATAAAACAAGTGCTCTAATACCTAAACATATGTACAATATTTACAATTTGTCATCATTCCTTCTAAAATGCAAGTCAGTAGCTTCACATATATCCCAGAAAAAAAATATATCACTTTTTTAATATTACAGGAACTAAATAACAATAAAAATCAAGGAACACAAATTAGCGTTCGGAATCACTATACAACTAAAAGTAGTTTTAAATAATTTAATAGTGTGCAATGTTAATGTTCAGGAAACAATCAGTTCATTAAATAAAACATCAGCATCTTGCCGCACTTAGAAACGTCAATTAACGTTAATAATTTATAAGTGAATATTAAAGATTTTTCATTAAAATAGGATCTTACGATCTCTTTTTTACAGACTTTTTTTACAATGAAAAACATTCGTACCTAATCGTTAATCGTCGTTTTTAAGTGCGGGAGAAATAATTATTCAATTATACATAACTGAACTTAACAAGAGTTTGATTCTTGATTAGCATAGTACATAGAATCAGATTAGCTACTAGGATTATTATTATACATTTCGAATAAAACAGACCTATTACTTGGTATAATTCTTTAAAATATTTTTTTATTGTTACAATTTTTTCTCTTAATATTATTTCTATTATTATATGACTAAAACAGTTAAATACTTATATATCAAACACTAAAATTACGTTTGTACTTATTTCTTGTATTCAATAACCAAACTCTCGAAATAAGACAGCAAAAACATTTATATGTAGTTTTTAGACGAGAAAGGTAAAATTTGCATGGAAACTAAAAAGAAATCCATTTACAGATTTACTTTGAACAAAGTGATTTTAAATAACTTACGGGCAATCGGATGTTAAACAAATCCATAATATAAATAACAACAACAATAATAATAAACAAAATGTGAACAATCAAAGTGTTACGTTTCCCATAAAAAAAATAAGTCGTCGAGTAGAGTTAAAATCAGAGATTAAATAATTCTGATGGTACAGTCAAAAGCTCATGACAAGACAGAGGAAACATTGGCAGCCTACCTTACATTAGTTAATTATCATTAATGAGGAAGGAATATGCCACATACAAAAATAGTCATGTACCTACATATGTACATGTATGCATTCATTTATTAAAAAGTGCACAACTACTCCGGTTGGTGCTTCTAATGAAACAAACATCAAACAACTCAAGTTACAAAAAAAACTACATCGCTCGCGTTTTGGTAGCCTTATAAAAATACTAGCCGTTACCGGCCCGCTTCGCTGTGCGAAAAATGGTGATTTTTTTATAGCCTATTATTTGCACAATCTCATGTTCTCACTACATACAAATTTTCATCAAGATCGGTCAAGCCGTTCTTGAGTTATAACGGGCATTCAGACAGACAGACAAACAAAAATTTCAAAAATCGTACAATTGTTGTCAGTCATAAAACGAATATTTATCCCAAAATTTGTCAGAAAAATTGCATGAACATACAGCCTACAGATTTATAGATAATGAAGAGCAGCGCTTAGTCGATTCCATACCAATCATTATTCCATACTATAATTTTCAACAAATAATAAGGTATCTTATTTATAACAATTGACCATAATTATTTGTTTTGGTAATACCAAGGTGGTGGTCGTATACGCCGGGACTCCGGAAGGTACAATTTGACGACAAACTTCTTCAGTCATCACAACAACTTCACTAATGTTATTTTTAGGCCTATTTTAAGGAATCCAGTTGTCACTGCACTGAGTTCGCGGACACATCACCGTTAAATTACCTAAATAAATACTAGCTATCCACGTCTGTACACGTCCACAGTACTCGGCGCTAAGTTTACGTGATGTCGTGCGGCCGGGGCTCTCGAGGTCTAAAGAAGCCCTTCTCGGTGCGGCACTCCCTGATGGTGACCGTTTGGAGGTTCACGGTGACGTCGGTGATGAAGATCTGGTCGGCGACAGGCGAGCGCGCCATCCAGTAGGCGGCGCTGCGGCGTGGCGGCGGCGGGGGCGGCGGCGGCGGCGCAGCGGGCGCTTCGCCCCACGAGTCCTCGTCCTCTGGCTGCGGCGCGGGCGGCGGGGGCCGGGCGCCCTTCGGCTCCGCGGGTGCAGTCGCCGTCGTCGGCTGGGAGTCCGTGCGCCTCTCTCGTTCGGGCGGTATGTGCGCGTCGGCTTCCTCGGGCGAGTGCGGCGCCCGCCTGGGCCCGGTCCTCGGCGCGGCGGCCTCGGCGGCCGGGGAGGCGGGCACGGCGGCCCCACCCGGGGGCGCCGCGGGGGGCGGGGGTTGTGCGGCGTGAGTCCTCGCTCCGTTCAGCTTGGTGGAGTCGTGCCGCTTGGCCGGAGGACTCATCGTGATGGTGACCCCGATCTTGCCCGACTCCCGGGAGAGCACCTCGGCCTTGCGCTTGCCGGGCGGCGGGTGGCGCTCCTCGGAGCCGCTGCGGGCGCGCTCCGCGGGCGAGTGCTCGCGCTCGCGCTTCCGCCCCTGGCGCCGCATGTCCTCCCCCCGCTCGAAGCTCTGAATCAAGCGCGGGTCGAGGATGTTCTCTTCCGGTTCCCAGGTGTTGTGTTTCGGCTTCCACCCTTTCCATTTCACGTAGTACTCCACTTTGTTCTGGAACAGGAGAATGTTGACGGTTAATACTGGTGTCGGATGCGAGAACACCGTTGCAGCGACGTGGCGTAACTGATCGGTGGCGTGCACACGTACGGGAGGGTTGCATATAACCTTGCAGATCGTACGCGATAATATTACAGTGAAAGTGGGGAGAGAGGTCGTGCCGTTCTATAAATAGCATTGCAAAATTGGGTTAACTGAATCGGGAGCGATTTTGCGCTAGTTTCTCAAACTGCCTTTTTGGTGAAAAAATATGGTGCAATTTAAAGTTAAGGGTTATAAGCGCCGTGTCCGGGTTGTGTCCGCGAGCGACAGGCGCACCTGCCGGGCCAGCTGCGGCGCTATCTCCCGCGGGCGCGCGACTTACCGAGTGTCCGCCTTAGTGCGCCACACGGCGCAGTGTGCAACACACCAAACGCAAACACTAATTAGGCAGTTTGTTTGGCGAGGGCAAGTTTACTGCCAGGAAATACAAGGAGACCTATGGAGAGAACTTTAAACGTATGTAACGAGTGTTTGAGTAAATTTACGTATACTGATAAAATCAAAACAAAGTCAAAAAACTAACAAAATAATTAGAATAAGTAGCAGTTTCGAGGAGAATAGCCGAAGATCGGGCATAGTGACATGCAATAAGAGAGGCCTTTGTCTAGAAGTGGCCTGATACGGGCTGATTATGGTGATGATATTAATGATGAGTTAGGGGAGTTACAGGTAATACCTACTCGTATGTCAAAAGTTTCGCCCATCATCATTTTCAGCCCGCATCTACCCACTGCTGGACATAGGCCTCCTCCATGTTACACCAATTCCTTCTGTTTTGAGCTGATCGCATCCAGGTTTTTCCAGCGACCAGCTCTATATCTCTGGCCCATCTAGCAGGTGTCCTGGACTTTTGTCCGCCTTCGAATCTCGTCTAGCATTACAAATACGAAATAGGTCAGCTATTAATAACGTAAAAACGGCGATGTGAACTGTCCAGCAATAGATAGGGCGATCGATGATGGTCCATTTGTAAACTAGGACAGGTCGAGATTTCAGCTGAGAGAAATTTTGTACGATGACGTCATACATACGAATAAATATCACGACAGTAGTATAGGTATGCAGTTGAATGCAGTTTGAACGGCAAAAGCTTTGAACTGGCTAATAAAAGTTATTAAAAAAGAAAACAAATACCAAAAACAACTTGTTAGCGTCAGACATCAGCTGTTGCATCAAATAATCCAAGGGGTATAAAGCCGCATACTTAAATAACTCATACCAGACGTGTCACTGTTGCTTTACTTTAATTTCACTGGGGCGGCACAATAGAAATTTCACTT
Organism: Eudonia truncicolella; assembly: GCA_949315975.1. NCBI lineage: Eukaryota > Metazoa > Arthropoda > Insecta > Lepidoptera > Crambidae > Eudonia > Eudonia truncicolella. The sequence continues at coordinate 6,442,061 of OX438831.1, read as the reverse complement.
TAGCGTAATAAGTTTAAGTCGAAATTATCTCGCCCTCGAGGTGCATAGGGCGTTACGACACTGAACCGCGACGGTGAACCCTCGCGTCTTATTGGTTTTAGTTACAAAGGGTGAGGTGAAACTTTATGAACGCAGTGACTTTGTACTGTGGTGCGTAGACAAATATTTTTATTGATATTAGTTGTTAAGATGATGTTATTTGTATATTATGTAGGTGGGTACTGCGTTAGAAAAAGATTTAAATATAAAAAATATTTATTAAGTATATAACTATATGTATATGTAGTTTTAGAAGATGAAATTTGTCAAACATAAGAAAAAAAAAGTAAGAACTTGAAAGATTAAATTCGATCCAAGAAGAACTATACTAATAACTAAGTGTACCTAAGTAAATACGATAATTAGCAATAATAGTAAACAATAACAACAGAGATTAGAAAAATAGACAAAAAAACTATCGATACTGCAATTTCCAAAACGCATCTCAAGTCCCAGCAATAGACACAAAAAGCAGCATTGTATTCTTTACGACTCCACAAACTACAATCGAGATATACAACGGAGGCTAACAACGAAAAAAAATGAGGATCACTCGGGACGTGTGGGCAAGGTGAGCTCGTTCGGTCGACGCGCGCGGATTGGCCGGCTGGCGGGCGGGCGGGGCGAAGGGAGGGGGGCTCCTCCCCCGCCGCGCCGCACCCCACCCCCCGCCAGCCCGTCCGGACCTACCAACTTACGCATGTCGCCAACACAGCTCTTACACCCTGGTACATAGAGTCCAATATGTATTAGCCGAAGGGCGTGTTTAAGATGGCGGTGCTGATGGTTGTAATCGCGCCATGGGCGGACCGCCGCCGCTCGGATGCATAGACGCCAATTAGCGATCGCAACTTATGTTGTAATTAGTGAGGGAATAATTATCTGATCAGCCAGCGGTAATCCAAGTAATCGGTCAGGTGAGCGCCTCGGCCGACCTAAAAGGTGTTATTAGCACTCAAGATCCGATACGAAGATAACATAATATAGGCGATGACTCTATGTAGGCAACTCGGAAAGTTGGTATGGTACTATAAAATATTTTAGGTATTATGTGTAGGGAATATACGTAGGTAGATAAGATAGTAAGGATAGGAACATAGTGATATGCAGTGTTGGACAGATGGTGTTTTTCATCAAAGCATTAATGAACTTGAAACTCATCTTAGAGTTTTCAAAGTAAAAGCAGAGCTTGGTTGTGTTCTAACGTTTGGCTAACTTTAAGCATCGAAAGGCATAATTCAGTTGACATAACACGGTGAACTCGATGTCATTCTGAGAGAAAATAAATGCGCTGCACATAATTCACGAGAATCCGAACCATTAACCGAGAAACGCGCAGCAAAATGAAAACTTAAAACAACCATGAAAGCCCATTTGAATAAGCTTCCTGCAATTCAGACAAAAAACATAGGTAACCTAGGTGAGTTCACTGCGAATTGGACACACGAGAAACGAGGAGATAATGGGCACACTAGGAATGGCGAGTGCAGGAAGGCCAGTAGGTACATTTTATATTTGCCATTCGGATCACGTTAGCGAAAACAAACATTTGCATAGCAAATTTCAACACTCCTCGTTTGAGGTGTTGCTTCAATTACTGATGCAAGAGGCTCAGTCCTTGAAAGCCTGTAAAAAAGGCTCGACTTAACACACAACTAAAGTCTAAAAAGAAAACTAAAGTTTCCAGTCTTTAGTAATGGCCATAGTGGTTACAAGAGACAAAGGACTCGAACTGTTTTTGAAATATTTATAGTGCCTGAGTCGTGCTCGATCTTTAAAATAGCTCAAGCTCTTAGGTTGAAATACGATGGATTTATGGTTGGGTTCGTATCTTATAAATCTTGTATACCGAAGTCTGTAAATTAAAACAAGAAAGTATAATAGTAGTAATAATCGGGCTTCTTATAACGTTACCTATAATTAACTAATACTGACTAACTGTAAAAATACTAATACAATGCACAAGTCTTACGAAACTCACGACTCCCGAGGCTTTTAAGGCGCGAGTCCAATATAGTTGAAACCTTTCGGGTTATGACTCAGTTTTAAGCCTGTTTTTGTGTTTTGACTCCAAGACTTAAGAAATAAAACTTAGCCTTGAGGCTTCAAAATGTGTCTAGTCCTTCTTATGAGCTTTAAAAGACTGCGTTTCTTGCATCACTAGTCAATGCATTTCCAATTTCCAATATAACTCACACTAGGCACTAGGAATTCAGAAACGTTGAGTGTGAAATAAACCAACATTTTAAGAAACGCTAAATACGATCGCTGCGATGTTTATTTGTTTATGTTATCTCTAGAAAACGAACTACATCAGATACCTGGCAATGTTTAAAAAGAAATCGCTTGGACGGACTAAACTCTAGAACTCAACAAGCTTATGAAGCGGATTCAAAACTTTCATTCGATTAAGCGGTTCCGTAAATACTTACAAGATAAAAGATGTCAAAGAAACCGTGATACTTTCAAAAACTAAAGATAAGTAGGACCTACCTATACAAGAAACTGTAATTCAAACATTATAGGTATACCATAATATTGAAAACTAGGTTCGCTGTCTGTTTGACAAGGGCTTGAAGGCGAGGCGAGGAGGAGGCGTCATCTTGTCATTTCGAAAGCAATATGAAAGCAATATCGATAGCTATAGCCTATAGCCTCGCCTTCAACGCTTCAAAGCGATCGAGTTAGGCAGTCGGGGGGCAGGAATCACCCAGATGTTTACAATTTATTTATTTATTTAAAACTTCTGCAACATAAATTACATGGCGGACCTAAATTGAATGTAGTCCTCGTCTTCCAAAAAAAAGGAAGTAGCCTGAGTTATGGAAGACAGTGTTTTCCTTAAAATAGCTTAATATGACATTAGCCAAATTAACATAAGTAGGTACGTACATGAGTAATTTGAATGAATCGCGTCAACTTTTCACGCGCCTACTTTTAGAAACTGTCTTTACTGTACGTTTATCAACGCTTAGGTTAACTTTATCAACTTTATTAAAAACCAATATATAAATTTTTTTACAATACATTAGCTTAATAAATAAACTACACGACAGAGACTATAGGACAGGGTGCCTAGTGCGAGTTTCATACGCCATTCGTTCACGTTAATGGAAACGAGAATTTGTGTATGCCAACCTTTTGACTCTTCTCGTACGTATGTCGCCAGGAGGCGCTGCTTCAATGCCATATTTATTTTCGTTTTCGTAAACGTAATCGAATTAATACGAAATACGGATAATAAGCGAAACTCACAGTATGCACTCTGAGATGTTGTGAACGGTAAATACAGCCTTGCCATAAAATTGTGTAGACCGCGTTCGTAGCCCTGATTATACAATGAATAAACCAGTCCACTTAGGTTAAATAACGACAATGATGAGAGGCATTCTTGTTTAATCACAGGATGTTTTCTGTAGCTTTAATATAACGCCTCGGTGGCGGTGGCCGAGTGGCAATGCGCTCGGCTCGATACCTGAAGGTCCTGAATTCAAGGTCCTAGGTCGGGTAAGTGTGTTTCGGATTTTTCGATGCATATCCCGGGTTTGTGATCACCAACCCGCATTTGGCAAGCGTGGTGATTAAGCCAATACCCATCAATTGTAGTGATGACTTGATTTCAATGATGGAGGCCTTTGCCCAGCAGTGGGACAGTTATAATATATCTATTATAACTGTCCCACTGTCTACAGTAATAATATTTCTTTACTACTTTAATATAATCAGGACTCCAGAAATAATGAGCATTGAAACGGAAAATAGATTGTAGGTACCTAAAAAATGTTCCAAAAAAAATCAGCTACATTTTTAACTTGAGATTATCAGTTGTTTGTATTTTGTTATAATTTACAAAAATACCTTGTATTTTTATGATCAAAATTCGAAACAGATTCGTTAAGTTTTTTTAATAATATATAAGTTATGATATAAGTACCTAGGTACAAAGCAGTACCTAAAAATCAAAGAGTGAGACTTTGATTTACTTATTAACTTTAAATACTCTTAAAAAACCGGCCAAGTGCGTGTCGGGCCACGCGCAGTGTAGGGTTCCGTAGCCCATCGCAATAATGCGGACTCTGCGAAAAGGGCTTTTATGAACATTTATCTAACGATGGCTCATATACTTAATTGTAGATACTACCGGTTTCACACACCTGACAACGTTATTTAAGTAGTTCCCAATGAGGAATTTGTACTGCGTTAAGTACATTTTATAAGTTGGTCGACTGTTGCTCGAAAACTTGTAAAGCCTACTTAGCTGTGATAGTTTTCCTTTTAACTTCGTCATATATACAACTACCGTGAATTTTTTCACGTATCCAAAAACAACCATTTGGCTGGCATGCGGGGCGGACACTTGACTAACAAAAATTTTGCAATTTAAAACATAGCTCACAAACGGATGCCTCAATTAAAAAAATTTCTACACAAACCCGCTATATTTTTGAAATTGCTATCTAACAACACCCCACACTTAGGACTAAACAAGAAAAAAAAAATACATCCCCACTTCACGTAGCGGAGGTAAAATAAAATAAAATATTTTTCAAAATTTTACTTTACCACTTTGTCGGCGTGATTAATATGTATATCCATGCCAAATTACAGCTTTCTAGTACTAAGAGTCTATGAGCTACACTGGGGTCAGACAGACAGACGGACATGGCAAAACTATACCTAAGGGTTCCTTGTTGACTACGGAACCCTAATAAAAAACTAAATGCTAAACTCATAAAAGTATATTACACATTTCATGAAGCACGAAGTAAAATATGGCGCCCAAAAAGATGAAGCGAAGTTTTATGGCCAGTTCCGAAGTTTATAGAGAAAATACCGCCAAACAGAACGAGGAACGTAAAGGGGACGGTCGCTGGCATCCCGCCAAAACTCCGCTAGATTGCTATTGAATTCGGATGACCGGTTCGATTTAGAATTAAGATGTATTTTATTGTAACTATCTGCAAGCTTCCAACTATATATTTGAACATGCTTGGATGCATCAATACGAAATTTGAAATTAATTAAGTGCAGTTGTTTACTCGCGATCGCTATCAACTAGTAATAATTATACTTCTAACCTATGTTCATATACATTACAAATATTTGTTAGAGGTGTTATTATATTTTGTTATTTCGGGATCGCCAACATTGGCAGATTGATGTGACAAATAACTTCCATTCGCATCGGACATCGGCATCGGTGGAATCATCACCAACTGACCATTATTTGCTAACCATGCGTGGGTCCGGCCTGTCAACTTCCTTCCTATCGTACCGAATAGCTTTATTAGGCCTTCCTTCACATTTAGAGCATGCATATCAAATTTGTAGCCCTCTCTAATTTAAAAAAATATTCTATAATGCAATTTATGGTTAATTTCCATAAATAAAATAAGTAGTCCAACTGATTCCATCCAAAACATTACAACAGTTAACGCTTGTAGGACATTTGCTATACCTTTGTTTATTTGAGCCTGAACTCGGCATTAGTATTGAAACACCAATTTATTCATTATTGACTCGACCAACCTCACCGCACCGCACAGTTGGTGCAACGTAAATTATTTAGCCATTTTGCGTCCGCATTTCATCATCTATCACACTGTCGCAAATTGTTCCCGGTCCGCGTCCCATCCGGCCCCGGGAGATGGGGCCGAGCAGATTAATTGGCCCGGCCCGGTTAGCGCCTGGCCCACGGGGATAGATGGAGCGTTTAAACGCGAATCCTCTCAATTTGCCCGAGAACGGTGGACGTGAAATTCCCGGTTTAAGTGTACTTACTTACGTCTTATATTGTGCAACTTGGCTTGGAATTTCGAGTCATGTAGGTCAAACTTGTTGCGTCTTGCAATTTAAGGATTGGTAAACACACGCAAACAGTATTTAGAGTTGAGGGAGGCAGAAAATGTTTAAAGTTGATGAAAAAAGAGTAGGTAAATGTTATTTCATAGCCCTATACCCTGTGTTTTTAAGTGTATATTACATTTCATTGGTATCATTTTAATTTGTAAGTGTATTACCCAGATCCGTCAGAACAGTATCAAATAGCCGATTTGTCACGGTCGCATTATCACACGCAGGTAGGAATGTAGGCGCTCGAAGGGAGAAGTGGCGTGAAACTATCATCAATCCCAATCTTCGGCTGCGATTCGGTGGACGGTCGTAAATCATAGTGCGTGTCCGATTCGACAGCGGCGACGAAAGCGTGACGACGCCGACGCCGCTGCTATAGGTACTCATCAACAATTCAACACTGAACGGCGGTAACGTGATGTGTGTTTCGAGTGGGAGTCTTAGATTTAGAAATTGGTAGATTTTTTTTTATATTTGCATTTTTTGTATATCTTCAAATAGATTTACTCAAACTTCTTGGTGTTGTAGGGTATCTCTGCTATTGATATGCCTAGTTTAAAATTTATACCCCGTTTGCCTACCTAGTTACCTAAACATATGTATGTAAGTGACATATCGCTTAAGTACTGACTGATTGACAGACAGACTAATCACGTAATCCCATTAGGTACATCACCTACAAATTTGAAATGTTGAAGAAGAAGGAAGAAATCGCAGGCCTAAAATGCTTGTATGTTTTTAAGTAGAAAAATAAAAAGATGTTCGATCTCGTCTATAATAGGTACCTATAGACACTTTACATGTATGTGTAATTAAAAGGATACAAATAACAAACTGTGTCTTTTACATTTTTCCGTTTGTTTACCATAACAAACTCTTCACGCTCTTTTTGCCTCCATCGTCGCTTACTTTGTAGAAAATTAAAATTTATTAGCAAAGCACTTAAAAGATCGATTAGAGGCAAACGATAACGAGCTCAATCTCTAACTGCCGACGGTGTAAATTCGAACATAATTTAATTCTCCCATTTAATTTCATAGTCCGCGTAGCCCTCGCGAGGCGTTAAAAGGGTGTTGGCAGTATTGGAGGGTGAGGGAAGGTGGAAAAATGTCAAAGATGAATCTGGCCGCTCGACGGCTCGAGGCGATCGGCACAGTAACGATGCTGCCGTGATTAATTTTTCGATAGCAACAACTTGTTGATGGGGACGCGTCGACTATTTGTCAACGAAGAAATCTTTGATAATAACATCTCGGCTGTTGACTGTTGATGGAGTAAGAATTCCAAGTTCCAGGAAGGAGGAGGATGCTTTTTTTTACTGATGTGTCGATATCGCTATAAACCTGTCTACATCTAAAACCAAAACGGATATAGGTAGATATTACTCGAGCACCTTAAACTGAATGAGTTAACACTCAGACACCACTGAATACGAATGTCATAATATTCTGTCCACGTGCAAACCTCCGGCTAGACCGACGTGACACGTTCCTTGGCGTAAGTCGGCGTCTTATTCTCTAGGATGTCAGACGATAAACAAACAGTATTGCCGAATTACTGTTATTATTTAAATTCTTATTATTTTGCATCATATACTTATAGAAGTAACAATTATACCTATATTATTATTGTTATTATTTATTATTCTTTCACTAGAACAAAAATGCGGCTTGCTTAACAATTTATTGTACAAACACAATACCCGAATCGAAGAAATTCTATTTAGTATTTTTTTAAGCCCTACGAAAATTATAGCGCGTATTCTTTCGTAACTCAAATACCAGGAGCGCAGAAATCGCTGATGGTAAACACGCTCCAACCCGCCCCGCGAGTGCGAAGAGTAAATTGATATGTCAGACAAGGCAAGCAAGTCTGGCGGCTAGAATAGAAAGACTGCGCGGAGCGGAGGCAGGCTGCTCTGTTTTGTTTGATGTCATTGAGTCAATCGCTGCGTGGTGCGCTTGGCTGTCGGATGTGTTTCTCTCGTCATTTCGCGGTCTTGCGGATGGATTGTTTTGTTGCGATGTTTTCATATTAATAATGCGCTTCATATTTCTCTTTTTTGCTATTGATAAACTTATTTGTTTTGTATAACATTTGAAATAAGCGTATTTTGGACCATATCTTAAAACAGGATAAATAACAATAAACCATAAATATTGTTATGATTTAATAAAAGTTTACTTTGGAGTGCCATGCTTTATGGCGGCATGCGTTACGATGGTCATAGCAACTAAGTTGATGCACTGAGAAGAACGGCGTCAGTCGTTGGATAACGTCCGTCGTCACGTCGCGGTCGCCAGTTCTGTTGCTATCGGGATATTTACGCGCTACGAACAATCGATTACAGCGAACATACCTAATAATTATTCCATTGTGAGACCATACAGTTACCTTGTTTATTTATTTATTTCTTTGTGTGTTGGAAGATTTACAGTGAAATGTCAACTAGGTCAGTGGTTCCCAATTAGTTTTTTCTACGTACCACTACAAGAAAGACCTCAAACTCGCGTACCCCTTATTGCAGGAACAATAAATAAAAAATGAAATCAGATGTATTTTACGTTTCATCATCATCGTCATCATCATCATCAGCCTATACTAGTCCACTGCTGGACATAGGCCACTCCAAGTGGATGCCACCGAGCACGATCCATCGATTTAACATTGATTACCATCAAAATACAGTTTTATTCTGATGACGGAGAACACCAGTTTGATTAATATGACAAATATGCTCGTTTTTTATTGCACAATTTGAAACATTTTTTTGGTCAGCTTCAATCTCAAGTCGTCTTTGAGTTGAAGTCTTCGACGATGTTTAGTTTTTAAGTTTGTCATTGCGGAAAGTTCGCTCTCGCAAAGGTACTAACTGCTTCGTTACAAAATGACAGTAAATATTTTATTGCTGCTTCGACACGATACGAGTAAATGTCTTAAAGACCAGCCCAAAAACTAACCAGTGATTGCTTTGCAAAACAAATTTTGAGTATGCTGTTGCATGAGATCTCTATTAATTCCTCTTAATCAGAGATGGATAGGTGGTCGGTGTTATAGTTTGCAAAGGGGTTGTTTACCCAGTTCCATTACGACGATATTTCTGGGAAATAAGTGCCTACGTAATGCCGTCGACAGATTTTGCAAGTGGCATTTTATGGCTGATTTTACATCTTCATTCACTGATGAAGAAGTAGGTAGTTTCCAAAAAACGTTTTAAGTTCGGAAACTGGTGATATTTACATATATCGATCAAAAATGTCCAGAGGGACATTTTTTTAGATAAGAGATTGCCGTGCGTACCCCTTGATGCATGCATACCCCGAGGGGACGCGTACCATTAATTGGGAAACACTGAACTAGGAAATACATGAGTATATAGCTACTTGAGTTAAACCAATGCCATTGAAAATTAAACTATGTCGAGCTCCTCGGAAGGCACGTTAAGACGTTGGCTCCCACCATCTGTCAGAAAATGGCAAGTCATTCACCAACCAGCATTAGCCCAGCGTGGCCCAATATGCACCATTGTTTCTATGGGATGGACTGAGTTCAGTAGTGGGACGATTATGGCTAATTATGGGTGATGATGATGATAACTAACCATGATTTTCACAGTAAATCTAACAATAACTTTATCAGAAATTGATAACTAGTATGTCTGCTAGATTATTTCCTTGCTTTGACAAAGTACTACAGTGTTCAGCTACTTTCGCAGCTGACTGTACCTATCATTCTAACAAGGGCTCCATGGGTACAAAGGAGATGCTTTGGACCCTCGATCCTCATCGCTAACACTTGCGGCAAGCCTGTGCGAACACTCAGTCATAGGGAGGAAGCATTTGATTTGTGGTAAGCTGAAACAACATTGTTTGGAATACGGTACACTGAGAATTATAGAACACCGACCGAGTGCGAAAGGGTTTCGAATTTAAAATAACGTCTAACGATTAAATAAGCTGTACAATTTTGTTGTATTCTTGTCCCCTCTACAATTTAACTTGCCCAACTAAATTGTTGAGTTTTAATGTTATTCAATACTTATTATACTCTTAAACTCTTGTATTTAGGTACGTTTACTCCAGAAACCTAAAGAGAGGTCGAAAATCACCCCTATTTTTAGTGTTCCGCTATCTCTGAACTGCTAAAAATTACAAATTTTAAGAGTTTTACAGAAAGCAAGGTTTTGACGAGTTCTATAGCAGGAACTTGATAGTGTGTACCATTAGACTAGGAACACAAAATGCAAAGATAGTATCACGAAAAAAGGAAAAAAACACTTAGAAACAACTGTTAAATCAACTTACATTATATGGCTATTTGTAAACAACCCCATTTTCCATTTCAAATTTCAAAGTTTCATTAAAGCTGAACCCACTGGTTTTCTGGAGTTTCGGTTAAATCTATGGTGAAGCTGGGTCTTTAAGGCAAGTGTATTGATTGTTTTAAGTTTACACACACATTGAAATGAAACTACTTTTACGGATCTCGCGTTTATTTTATTTAGTTTTATTTAATGGTTATCCTGACATTTCGAACCCTTTGCAAAGTTCGTGGTCACAGGGAGACTGAGGTGGTGGTCGTCTCATAATTAGTTGGTATCTTGTATACCCTCATTTTAATCTAATCACGGCCGGCGTTCCGTTTTACGCAGAAAGAGCTTACAGTATTAGTATTTCTTCATTTCAAGTGTATTTCTTCATCAACTTCATATTGATATCAAGTTGATAGAATAATTTACAATCGGTTATAGTCTTCAATTAGATACGATGTATGTAATATTTATTTTTTATCTTTATGAGGAGCTCGGTGGTATAGCGGCTTCTACCTTCTCGTTGTGCTATCTTGCAAGATAAGCAATTTTCGCAAGTCGGATCTTATAACATTTCGAGCTCTTATAAGTCGCAGAACCGATAACCGTTGGGATAAACGAGTTCTCGAGTGGAGACCACGTATCGGTAGGACGCCCTCAGACTAGGTCGAGCGACGATCTTCGCAAGGTCGCTGGTAAGAGCTGGATGAGAGTAGCCGCGGATTGTGCTTAGTGGCGGGCACTTGGAGCTTGGAGAGGCCTATGTCCAGCAGTGGGCTAGTATAGGTTGATGATGATGTTGTTTAAAGATGGCAGCTGTTTAAAACCCACCAGCCGTGATTGGGTCAGCGTGGTGAGTTATGGCCTGATCTTCTCATAAGCTATTGTTTATGTAAGAAGACCTGAACCGGATGATAAATAGGCAACATATAAATCGCAAAAAACAGAAAATTAAATAATATTAAATAAAATAATATGCAAATGTAAAAAAAAACCATTTCGCATAATCGCACAAAAGATACAACCAGTTTCATATAATCCCGATATTAAATACGTCCGTAATAACTCAATTAGGAGGGATCACACCCTGCGGCGAGCGAGATAGATAGGAGTTGCGTCGTCGGATAAAAAAATATATCCGGGGCCCGGGTGGTTTTATATGGAGGGGGAGGGGAGATGCGGCAGATTCCCGACCCCAACGACCCTTCATAACAGCGGCGTAACTGATTACATTCCACTGTTATTGGATGTCATAAACAGTGTACGAGACTCACGCGCGTCAGATCGTTATGACAAGTGTTAGCCAATAACGAGTCATAACTCGTCATAAATACTACTGTATTACCTTACAGTATACTTACTTACTGTGAGGTCAGATCTTCCAGTTGCCATAAAAGTTACAAAAGAAATATATTTTCCCAAAAATATGTCATAAACAGTGAACAATTTACCCACGCGTTAAATCGTTATGACTTTATGACAAGGTGTTATCTAATAACGAGTCATATTACATAAATATTCATTATCATCACCAATACAGTATATTGTAAAGTCAGATATTGGGTACGAGCTGGTTCATACGCACTCTATACCAGGTACAGTACAGACATGTACCTGGGCAACGTCAACCCGAGCCTTTAGAGGCGCCCTCGAGTTATTCCGCTCCCCGATCCGATCCGAACCCCTCGGAGAATCTAGTAGGGCACGGGAACACGCACTAGTGCGTGATGCCGCTCCCTCTAGAAAACCTCCGAAGGTGCTTCGTTTCACACGGCTTGAGGAACCCTTTAAGTTTCTCCCCAGCCCCAAAAAAGCTCGTTGGAGCTGGAAATGCCGTCTGAGGCAATCAGCAAACTATCAAAAAACAAAAGTCAAATATTGCATTGCTCATAAACGTAACACAATAAATGCTTTGTAGCAAAATAAGTCATAAAAGTGAAAGATTTACCCACGTGTTAAATCTTTATTAACACACACATTTACACTAGCGACCCGCCCCGGCTTCGCACGGGACGGGTGCAATGTTGATACACGCAACCGCTATGTCCCTGCATTTTAAATCTGTAATATCTTCGAAAATATTCATTAAAATTACATGCTGTAAAAGGGCCATATTGATCTATATTGAATACACAATGTATTTAAGGTACTTAATTGGATAAAGATTAATGCTGTATTGCTTAAAATCGCTTGTAAATAAGTAATTATTTTTCGTAAAAAGTAAAAGATAAAAAATTATTATTGTGGGTTATCCCTAAGAGATAAACATGGTATATGTCTATCTCTTAGGGATAATCGCGGGCTTTTTTGTAGACCTTTTTAATGTGTACAATACTGTAGTACAATATTTTGATCTATCTCGTAGGGTTCATCCGGCGTTTGCAATGTAAGCGCAAAAAAATGTGAAACCTCTAAAATGATCAGTGTTTCTCTACTATAATAAACCATCCTCTTAAATCACTCTATCTATTTAAAAAAAACGCATCAAAATCCGTTGCGTAGTTTTAAAGATCTAAGCATACATACATACATAGGGACAGCGGGAAGAGACTTTGTTTTATACTATGTAGTGATAACCAATACAGTACTTAGGTAAACTGAAATGTCAGATATTGCATTTGACATAAACATTAGTAAAGAAATTTTATTTCGCAAATATAAGCCATAAACAGTGAACGTACCATAATACGTAGCCTACACTTGCCAGATCGTTATATAATCTCTCTTCTGTGTCGTTATGACAAGTGCTACTTACCTAATAACAAGTCTTAACCAATACAGTATACCTACGCACTGTAACGTCAGACATTGCATTTCTATAAATGTTCCAAAAAAATAATACTATTTTCCAAACTTAACTCATAAACAGGGAACGTAACCTATACGTCAGATAATTATGACTGTAGTTATATAAAAATCATAATCATAAATTCAGATACATAACAGTATACTGAAAAGTGAGATATTGCATTCCGCATAAACTTATTAAAATATGCGTATATAATTAATTGATCGAAGGAATAAACCTACTAGCTGCTACTAGAGCTGTCAAACAATGTCATCACGTGGGAACATCTAAGCACCGGGCGCCCCGTCCTAATTGTCTTCCACTAATTACCGAACTTAACTACCATCAGATAAGGAGTATAAAAAAGTACAGTCCTTTCCTTTTCGTTTTTTATTTACATAATGATGCGAGGGGCATAACGACCATTTGAGAGCTAACACGCGTTAGTATAATAGCAACCAACCAACCAACTCGACTCTACGCATTAAGCAGTTGGCCTTTATCTGACCTCACGGTAAGTGAAGATAAGGCCGGGTGGAAGCACACTTCACCCCGAGTCCTACTTCAGCCATTGAGGAACCTGTTATCTCACCATAAGCTCTGGTTGGAAGTTGGAACAGTAATAACAATATTACCTTTGTTGTTATGTCGACAGACTAAGATGAGATGGTAAAAGGAGCTCTATGATCTACCAAACAGTTGACAATAACATGCACGTGCACTGGGAATCCAACCAGAGTCTAACATAATATCCCTTCTGTGGTACCTATAACCACTAGAATTACAGTCTTGATCGGTCCTTTAGGTACTTATCAATAACTGCAGCATTGATACGGCAAATATCTTAAAAAAACCGTAAAAGCACACGTATCATAATTTTTCAGATTACTATCGCCAGGTGAATATCAAACGCTATTGAGGATATTGAAAAGTGACCTTAACGTAATAAAGGCAGGACAGATTTTCCATTGGCCGCATATTGTCGTCTGATCGATAGCAGCGGCTGTGTATGAAGTACCACAAAACAGGCAGAGCCACAGAAGGTAAGTTAATACAACCGCGCTCGAGCAATGCACACATATACAACCTCTCACGGACACGGAACCTCGCAACATTTGCGCTGGGACTGTTCGAAGTGTGTGTGTGCCCGTGTGTGTGCGTTGCTAGAGCGCGTTAGTATGAAGCTTACCTTCTGTAGGGCTCCTTATTTTGTGGAAGTACGGAGCAGTGTAACGGAATGCGAGCGCACGATAGCGCGAGACAATGCAGACTCAGCTTTAATTGCGTGGGGCTCCCACGACGTGACGTTGCCCCATTCACAACCACCATTTTAATATTGCAGGGGTCTTACCATGACCTCTTAAAGCAGTATCGTTGCAGTTGTGAAAACGAGACAAGTGTATGTATACGCGTCTCGTTTTCACAACTTCGCAGGGGCATTAGCGTCACACTGCAAGGAACAAGTTGTCGGTCCGTTTTGTTGCCAGCCAGTAACTCGCAAGCCAAGTGAAAGTGTCTAACTGGATATAGTGAGCTAGCGTCGGTCGTAGCTTCAGGGTGCCTGTGTAAGTTTTGTTTACTATCCGTATTCATTCGATTACGTTTAAGATAACGAAAATTAGAATGGCATTGAAGCAGCGCCTCCTGGCAACATCAGGAAGAGATAACATTTTGCCCAAACTTTTGCCCAAACGTAATCAAATGAATACGGAAAATTAACAATACTCACACTTCATACTAGGCACTCAGAGTGCCTTTACGAGTGTATGGACCAAGTGATTAATAGGGCATTATGAAAAATGCCCGCGCAGTATGAATAATGCCCAATATGAGAGGGCAGTGTGATTACAACTATTGCAATAATCAAATTGCCCGGGCATTATTTTTAATGTTCATTACCTAATTAAAACTAGATTTTGGCCAGGACGAACGGAGAGCACTGGGCGCAGCCTCCCGTCCCAGAACAGAAACGTGAGGGTTGGTTAGGTTAGGTTAGATCAGTCAGCAGTGTGGGAAACCAGCGCGGTCCGAGCCCTAGGGGGGGCTTTGACCGTGCATTGCACAGGTCCCCACCGAGGGCCGACGCCCCCCCGTATGTCATGGCGCGTCGGCGACCCGTCTCGCCAAATGACGGGTCAAGTTTGTCCGCCCATCGTTTTCGAGGGCGGTCACCCGCCCCAATCAGCACCGACGTGGTTGTGGAAGTGTCCGAAAGGGTTCCCATGACCTC
This sequence comes from Eudonia truncicolella, assembly GCA_949315975.1. Lineage (NCBI taxonomy): Eukaryota > Metazoa > Arthropoda > Insecta > Lepidoptera > Crambidae > Eudonia > Eudonia truncicolella. The sequence continues at coordinate 6,426,842 of OX438831.1, read as the reverse complement.
GTCAGGCCCCACCATGCCCGCGTTCGCTGCGTCCTCCTCAGATGAGGACGACGCGATGATCGCCGGTTTGCTGGTCTCAAGGTGACGAGAGGACATCGGAGTGGTTTTTACCGAGTCGGCCTAGACTCGCTTTCTCTAGGGCTTCGGCCCTGGAACAGAGTCTTGGCCATCCTCGGACAGCCAGCGGGACCCCTGTTGCCCGCTGATGCGTCTGTTTAGCAGATTTTCCAAACCGTATCAAAAGAGAAAAAAAAACGAAATTATCGAAGTTGCGCGACTACAAAATGGATCGAAACAGGATTAATCCGGCCAGTGTTAGTCAGACTTCGATTTTACAACGCAGTTTTGTTTCCGTAGCTTAGTCGCTCAACATTTTTAGGTAGAGCTAGGGCCCTAGGCGAACGAGTACGTGTGTGCGATTAAGCATGCTTTCCAAATATAGGGGATCGTCCACATAAGAATGCTTTTTTATATTCAGAAGGGTGGTAGGGTACCTACTCCATGCACCCGGTATATAAGCCTTGGTTATAATTGAGGGTACGGTTTTTAACAGCAACTTCCATAGAGTCGGTGCAACATATTTTTTATAAAAGACATTTCATATAGTTTTTGTTTATGAGCATATCTCATGCATCAAGCATACGACTGAAATTATTAATTTAGCTTTTGGATCCTTATGGACCTCATTACGAAATTAGATAAAAAGACAGAGATTTTGCCCTCAATCAGACTGGGGGGCGAACTGGCGACCATCAAGTGGTATGTGTGATCCATCAGTCCCGTGATCCTCTTTGTATTGCTAGCGTTTTCGTTTTCGAGCTGTGAAATTGCGAAGACCGCTCTTTCTAAAAAAAAACGGAAAAGTTTACGCTGCATTTTGTTATGCTTGAAATTTAAAGCCTATAGCTTCTGCAGCAAAAATAAATAGTCAAACGTTGATAGATTTGATCGTTGTCAACTTGTTATTACGATTATTAAATTGTGGCATTGCTCAGCCCCCCGTCCGCCAAACTCGATTGCTTTCGAATGCTTTGGCTACGTGTATAGTTTATAACGTCTTCTTGTAATTTCGTACCGCCTATGAAAGCAATATCGAAAACTATAGCCAAGATGACGTCATAAAGCTAAACGTCATATATAGCTAAATTACAAGTTTATGACGTATAAACTATACACGTAGCCAAAGCAATCGAAAGCAATCGAGTTAGGCGGACGGGGGGCTGGAATGGTTCTTGCATAGATTTCTTTAATGGAATTTCCCTATTTATTTCACACCTTGTATAGCTTAAATTTTTTAATTAATATGAAATCAGAAAATGTTATTTTAAACTTCTATTTACAAACCACGACCGATTTTAGACATTCATTACAAATTAACAATATAATTTTTAGCAGAAAAACTTGGAATAGTAGTTCAAAAATTATCCCAGTCATCTCTACAATATATTGTGTAATAAATAATTAGAATATTTCATTTTAGTGAATGTTTCAATCCAAACATCCGTTTATAAATCCATTCACTACTTCCTAGGACAAGACTTTTAAAAAGAAAAAAAAAGGTCTCCATTTGAAATATGTATGAGATCAAAGGACGACTCCAGTCATGTCTCAATTCCGTTCGCACTTTTTTATTTCATTCCGATATAGGGACGGATAAAATTACGTCGGGCTATTGTCAAGCGATTATTTATAGAAAATTTGGCCGCTTTGTGCCGTTTCCGAGTGCACACTTTGCTTGGCGTGGCACCGAATTATCATCGCGACCCTATCACAACGGAATTTTAGTTTTTTTTCCCTCGTGTATTTTTTATTTTGGGATTACAGAGACCGTTATTTGTTACACGTAGATAATAGTTTAGTAATACAGATAGGTCCGGATTGCGTGGCGAGGCAAACGTTGAGCGGACTGTTAATGGTTTTTTTTATTAAATTCTAATTTGGGTTCTCTAACTAGACGCGACCTGAGCTTCAAGTCTGGTAATTAAAAAACGTCTTACGATTAGCCTGATTATGTCATTAGGTCTATGAGAAAATTGACAAAATCAGGTCATGGACACACAACTGTGGACATACTATACACAATAAATAGATAATAATAATATATTTTATATTGAAAACTTATAATTATAATAAATAGTCTTGACATGACGATTATTTAATTTCATTTTGTTATTTTTTTAATCAATTTTTAACTTTTAAGGTACCAGTTGGTAGCCAATTCCACGCAGCAGCAGCAGACGACGTGTCGTCGCGACACTACTGGTTTCTATGTAATTCTATGACGACGACGCCGCCGTCGAGCGACGTGTCGCTAGCTACGGAGGGAATATCATAGTAATACATAAAAACCAGTAGTGTCGCTGCTGCTGCGTGGAGTCAGCTACAGATATTAAGCTATATAAAAATAATTTGGGAGCTCTCTATAAAATTGCCGTGTCCGAAAAGGGCGACTAACTTTTAAGTTCCTTTAAAAATGTAACCCCTTTTATACACTTAGTTAGCAATAAAGATTTTGTATGCAATAGAGAAAATTTGCACAACTGTAATCCAGATAAGAACAAAATTTGGATCACATTCAAGTCTCTGATCTGTTTTAAATTGTCACTTACATAAGTACTAAAGTACTACCAAATCCTTTTTTTGGGTTTAAATGCACCAGGTACAAGTGCATGCCACCTAGCGAAGATAACGAGAACTATCTCACAACTTTATAGCACAAAGGGTTTCGTCACTGCACGATAAAAAGCAGTCTATTTTGTTGCTTTCAAATTAAATAAAAAAGCAATATCTGTATGAAAAATAATTTGAAATGATTTATAGATATAATAAGTAATATAATTTTCTTCACGCTAGTCAAAAATATCTAATCAGTAAAGAGGAGATCAACGATAAAAATTGCTTTTGAATTGAAACTTTTTTGTGTGTCTAATGTATCTTTCATATTTTTTGTACCAATAGGTTTACAATATTTTATTTTTGTCCAACTTTTTTATTTACTTGAAATATTACGTTACAGCGCCATCTTAACAACAAAGTCGGAACTATGTCGTCAACTGTTTGCTTTAAGTTCCAAAGTTGAAACAGCAGTAAAAAGTAATTTTAAAACATAAACGAAATACTACTGAAAACAAATACCATAACCACTTAGTTTATTTTGAACTGCATTCATCAATGTAATACACGACTAATCTGTTTTCATTTGGAATACGCTCATAAGATATTTTTGCCCGTACAGAACCGCGCTGAGCGCTGATTGGTCGACAGGCTTGGCGGGGAGCATGCGCACTGGCTGCCTCTTCGGTTGAAGCCGAATACTGGCGCGTTCTCTGCAAGATACCAGGGCCACAGAGCTCTGTAGGAGTTACTTCAACAAAGTACGCGTTCGCATGAATTTAAGCGCTATGACGTTAAGGATAAAGTTGAAAATTACTAAGCCAGTCAAAAAACGTTTACGTTAGGCCATGCCGCTAGATAACAAGGTGTGCGACTGTTAAAGAGAAATAGACTTTATTGCATATACATAATAGATGAATTTACATGGGCGGACGTGATTTTGTCATTAAGTAGTTTCCTAAATTTGACACGGCGCGCTGGCAGTAAAGTGTTGGAAACTTTCGGTCTACGAATTGCCGTATTTCATATTAATTAGGAGTCGTAGTAACTGATACTTTTAGGGGCAGGTAGGCAATTTGTGATTGTGTTAATACAGCTTTAAAAGCACTAAATTGGTGTTAAGTTTTTTGAGACGTAGGACGAAACGAGATGCATATGCTAACAAAATTGACAATAAAGCGTCAGGAGGCAAGGAACTTATAAAGTTATTTCTGTCTAATTGCAGGTTATTAATTTTATGGTAAAGTTTTATACAAGTGAGGACCAATAAAATAGTAAAGATAGGTGGTGGTTTAGTTTATTTTGATGAGATATTTATTTGATAATTAGCGACCATAAACACTGAGAATTGTTTCTTAGCGGATTTTCAATACATAAATAGGGTACCTGTCAAAGAGTCTTTTTTCCAAATTTTAAGTTCGTAGTTTTTTAATTTCTGACATATTGTGATTGTTTTTGGTAACAGATATAAGTACAATAAAATTGCTTTTAAAATAAATATTATCACATCATAAACTAGGATTCTAGTGTTTGGTGTTCTTCAAATATTTATATATGACTTTGTTGGCCAATTAGCTTAGTATAGAGAAGGAGAGATAGGTTAACCAACTCTTCAGAACACTTACTTTTAAATTTTGGGCCAATTTCTTCAACTTTAAAATCTTAGAAAGCCTTTCACAGGTTTTGCGAAATGTATGAGAGACCCAATTTATAAGTAGGGAAATATTGAAAATGGTCATAAAAAAACTTAATATTTCAAACATCACGAATACGGAGTTACATGGAGAAATAAATATTTTACGACTCCATTGGTATTATTACTCATACGGTAACATTATATATTTTAAAGATGAACAAAATCCTATTATGGGACATTTCTCTCACTAAGTCCTACCACTGCAATGGGGTCTTACCATGACTTAATAAAGCAGTATTACTGCTACGTTATTGCAGTTGTGAAAACGAGACAGGTGTATACCTATATAACGCTACACGCGTCTCGTTTTCACAACTGTATTAACACTGCACCAATACTGCTTTAAGAACAACACGATAAACCACCATCAACAACGAGTCTTCCATAGCCAAGATCAAAGGCGACGTCAATAAATCCGTGAACAGTGAAGCTCAATTATTGTCCCAGACGACCTTAGACACGTCCTTAACGACCCCGCCGTTCCAATCACAAGAGCGAATCCCCTCTCCTGTTTCGTACGTCACTACATATTCAGATACACGTGCTAACTTAAGTCCGAGACACCGTAGGTACTTGTAGAACAATAGTGCGTGAACTCAGTTCAGACGGTGCTGTGCCAGGTACAGGCAGACATGTGTCTCTGGGCGCTTTACTCTCCCTAAACTCGAGTCGAGATTCTAGCCTTAAGAAGCGCCAACTTAGGTCCGAATCACCGTACCCGTAGAACAAGTGTACGAATACTCGGTTCACACGCATGCTTTACGAAGTACAGAGATGTGTCTCGACTCCTTTTCCCTACAACACTGTCAACCCGAGCCTAGATCTTAGCTTTTGAATCGCCCCAAAGTATCTAATAAGGTTCCAATATATTACTAGATTAACTAGACCAATGTTCAAGCGATACCGAGTACCTACTGGAGTATTTTGGACGACCTGCGCGGTTTGGTATACCTAGGTCACCTAGTTTCCTCCGCCTCTACACGCTGTAAAGGCTAACTAAAGCCAATAACAAATTTTAAACATATTTCGGTGGTCTCCAATGGCATATGGAATATTCAAAAAGTTTTAAATATGTTTTTGTCACAAGTGAATCATAATAATATGTGAAGCCTACCCACCATGATCTGCAAATATGAGAGTTCCATAGCAGAGGCAATTCCTGCCTTTCTCCTTGCAGTTACAGGAGTACAATTACTATAGACAACTAATTAGGTAGGTATACAGGGGCGCTAGCTAGCTGTTGTGATATCGCATTCAACAGTTTTTTTTAAAGGAATTTTGTTGTTCGACGCCGATGGCCTTATTACAGAAGGATTTAGCGAGCTGCTTAGAAAAGTACTCCAATATTTTAAAAAAATACCCTATTTACCATACACTTCCATCTCTTAACACTTAAAGACTTGACTTGTTATTGTTTACACGAAAGAAAAAGTTAAACCTACATTTTTTTTAATAAAACGACGTGTCTAGTACTTTTGTCTCGTCTAATAGGTAGTTAGGTAGGCAGGTACCTAGTAAGGCACGAATAAACCACATAATAACTAATAGTAGGTACTACCGTTAAACTGAAGATGAAGGGATTTGGATCTGACAGGTGCCGGCCGGTTGCTGCTAATGTGGTTTAGGAAGGTATATTCAGATTGTTTATTAACTACAAATAAAATATATTTTCAAGCCTATCCATAAAATACTGTAGTCTTCAAAATCACAATTTTATCTCAATGTTGTGCAAAACACACTTGTCTAATATCAGTAAGAGATTTGAGTGAGACGTTTTAAATTAAGTACCAATTGCCTAATAAAAAAATAGGTGTAAGTACCTCTATTAGTCATAATTTTATTGTTCCAAAGTTAAAGTTAATATAAAAGTATAATTTGTAACATTCAAGTTTATGTATTAGAAGGGCTAACAATCTCTCTCCATTTAATGTTAGATGGAAACGTCCAAACGCCAGGGCCACCCATGTAGCGTGCCGTGCTGACATAAGCCAACCTCATTTTACTGTCAGAGGCAAAAATTTGAGACTTACCTTGTTCACCAGTCTTGCAAGTTCTCAAATTAAGTCGAGCCAGTTATAATAATAATAAATAATAATAAACTTTCCTACACTCACACCAATTATCTAGCCCAAGAGAAGCTTCATTATGAAACTCGTTAAATGGTTACTAGACAACGGATAAACATATTTAAAATACTTAAATACATACTTATTATACATAGAAAACACCCAGACCCGAGTCAATTTAGAAAAACAATTATTTCTAAATTGACCCGACCGGGGATCGAACCCGGGACCTCAGAGATAGTGACACCATGAAAACCGGTGCACAAACCACTCGACCAAGGAGCTCGTCAAGTTATGAGTCATTATTTTACTAAACAAATACAATAGAAATGTTGACAACAACAAGAGTGATTGCATTGAAATGAAGTTAAACGGAAGCCCTTAATAAAATAAAGAAATAGACTGTATTACATAGCTAACTACCCCATTCCTTGAACGTAACTCGCTCGACTTAACGTGATAACTTAACAGGTTCTCCGGACTCCGATGTAGGTACCTACCTTGCACATCGTTATACCTATGCAGTAAACACCTACAGTGGCAATTGACTTTCATAAACAATGAATAAATTCCTTACAGCCGTTGTAAGAGACACTACATTAATTACAACAGCAGAGTGTTAATGTTCCCACGAAAAAGCCATGCAGTTAGATGCAACAGGTTATGAGACAAGCACCAATCAGATTAGCAAAGTGTGAGACCCATAAACATGCAAAGAAACCAGCCAAGGCAGCCGATCAAGCAAATTTCAATATACCATTTTATCTGTGCTCCAATGTGCGAAACTTGTTTACTGTTAAAAACCACACGTAATCTCAAGAAGGGAGCTATTCTAAAGAAGTATTCAGTTTCTCAATACGTCCCTCGGCTTCATAACATAAGACCGTGTAAGGGGAGACCGGAATAATAATGAAAAACGCGCGTCAAAAGGAACCCAAAAAACCCTACGATAATTTCGGCACAGCTGCTGCTAAGATTACAATACGCGGATAAATAACACAGAAATCTAAATTACAATCGCACTCATATTTATATAAAGCATGCAGGCGTGTTTTGAAATTTCAGCGCAAGCGAAAACAAGCGACGCGGTTGTGAAACAATCGCACAATGAGACGGGCATGATAAAAGTTGGGACCGATTTTGCAAACTCGGTTAACCGGCATGCGTTGTTAGTATTTTTTAAACAATTAAAAGCTCACCTTTCTAATTCTTTTCTTCATGATACGCTCAGCGGCGTACACGCTGTCGCCGAGCTCCATCTTGTGCATCCCCAGTTTGGAAGGTTTTATGATAACTTTAATCCAAGAAAACACTGCAATCCAGTTACTGTGATCCGATTAGCACTGCATCCAAATGGCGAGGCACTGCAATCCAGCACGCATTCTATGTCACAAGTAGTCACAACACACTTTTCGAACACTGTCACTGTCAAAGTTGGCGCGCGAACGATCCTTTTTCGCGGCGCACAGCGACACGTCCTTCCTGCACGGTGTCACAGCAGAACTGAGGTAGGGGGAGGACGCCCTGCCCCGCGCGACCCGCGCGTCTCACTCTGCCAAATGCCGACAGAGAGCGCTACGCGTTCGCAAACACCGGTTCAATATCTGTAAACAAGATTTATTTTCATCACGCTGCTTTAAATTTTCAGTGTCGGACACCAACACTGAGAGATACATTTGCTCAAAACTGTTAATTGTTTAGCTAATCATTAAATTGTAGTATATGATACCCATAATTAATTGTACATAAGAACTAATAGTATATAATATACCTAATAAATGTACATAATTATATATATGGGGATGTAAGTGTTAAACACTATGGATAAGGAATTATCAATTGCCGTAGCAGTTCTTAGTACAAAAACAATTTGTGTTTGAACTTGATATCGGTTTAGTAGGTATATTGCGTCGGTTCTATAGTGAATGCGTCTCGCTCGGCGGCGCGGCGGGCGATTCCCCGGTTCGGCGGTGGAGGCACGGGTGCGACGTTGCCGCTCTGCGCCAGCTGCGAGAGAAAGACCGAGCGCCTACCCTATTATTTACGCGCGACGTTGCCACACCGACCGGCCTACGTTGATTACGAGGACACCGCTTTTACGTTCGATCATCCGGCGCTGTATTACAGTGTTTACTGCGCTATTATCTACAGTGCCGGTACGCGTATGACATTTTCACTTCTTATTTTAGGTTTAGAGGTAATATTAGATGTAGTTGATGTATTTACCTGCTAATATCAGCTGATTTAGTAAATCCCTTAAATTCACATTAAACAACACTAATAAACATAATCAAACACTTGTGTGCGTTGCTTTCCGTCAGTATTTTTAATTTCAGCGAAGACGTCAGCGAAAGCGACCTTCCCTCGCAACGCGCGTGAAGTAACTAAGGCATTTTCGGTCGTATCGAATCGTGTCGGCATTCGTGAAAGGTCGGTATTTTGGGCCTGGCGGGGTGCGGGAGGGAACGAGCTAAAGCGGATCCGATTGGCCGTGGAACGCGGGCGGCGGGCGATGCGCGCCGGCAGCCAATCACAGAGCGAGACGCGGCGCCCCGCCCGCTGCCAACCGGCCGTCGCGTGTTTGCATCTCGCTCTAGTCGCCAACTCGGTCGATCCCAATGTTGTTTTTTACGCAACACGGCTCACATAGACAAATAAAACGGACATTTTGGATCACGTGAGACGAAACGAGAAGGGTCGCCGGATACGGGCGCGGTGCGGTTACTTCGTTTATTTATTTTGTCGGCATTGTCGAGGGTGAGATATGGCGCGATAAATAGCTACAGCTTGCTAGAGCGGTGACTGCAGCGAGGTTTTTATTTTGAAACTGACAGTTTGATGAATGAGCGGATTTAATGGATTCATGGGCAAGGGCTGCATATGGTATCGGAGTGGTTTATTTATAACTAATTTACGTGTGAAGAGTAAGGTGAGAGAAAACAAACGCGGCTCCTTGTTATATTCCACCTAGTATCTTCTGTTGTTTCTACATTGTTTCAGACCCATGATTGTCGCGTCTTCAAATACGTCACGTGTCGACTAGCTTTTAAGGTACCAGTTGGTAGCCGACTCCACGCAGCAGCAGCAGGCGACATGTTGTCGCGACACTACTGGTTTCTATGTAGGTATTTCGATGGAATTCCCTCCGTAACTAGCGACATGAAGCTAGCGATGCGTCGTCGAGCGACAGACGACACTGTCGGCCGACCACAGATCAGTAGTGCCACTGACGCCGGAGCAACGACACAACGAGCGAGTTTCTTTTCCGATTCTGAAGAGGATAAACTTTCATATCGCTATAGGACGTGTGGCTTTTCGTCTTTTTCTGTATAATAAAAACAAGTCATTATCGTCTTCTTCCTCTTCTAATAAAAGATAAAAAATTGCAATCACTATTCTTTAACACGTCAGACATCTTGTTTCACGGAACACTTAGAACCAACTGGATGGCGTCTGCTGTTGCCGTCTGCAGTCGGGTTTGAAATCATGACTGCAGCGACATGACGCAACGACGTGTCGTGGCGACATGATGCGACGACACGTGTCGTCTGCTGCTGCTGCGTGGAGTCGGCTACCAACTGGCACCTTAAGAGCCATCAGCTGGTGATAAAACCGGATGACACAATCTCGGAATGTAAATTGTTTTGAGAACATAACAATCAACACACACAACCTCAGAACCACTCAGAAAACATCACAGTCTCCTGTCACTGACAATTTTTATTTGCTTGCTGTCAGTTAATCAATTGACAGATTTTAAGACAAAGGAGCACATCACATACAGCTACCAAATAAATAACTAATCTTTTTGAATTATTATGTTTAACTTAACAAGGCGAGAGTAGACGAAATGTGTCATAGAGTTCACCTATAGAATGCCGTTATTTCGACAGCTCTACTCCACGCGGACACAGAAGATGGGGAGTCTAGCATACACAGTTGTACGGTTCGTACCTGGAACCACGCATCCCGCTATGTAACAACCGAAGTTCTACGTTCGAGTGGCTCTTTTTTGAAGTTGATGAGAATGTTCTCCATAGCTCCCATCAGCTGTTGTTGATTTGCAAAAATGTCTTCCATGGTGCTCATGATTGATTGATATTGAGCTGTGCACTGTTTATAATGAAAAACAGTTTATGCTGCTGCTTACAAGGTGTGCGCACCAGTACCCTCTTTACGATATGTGCGGGCTCGTCTCAATTCAGCCGGTGAGACCCGCTTGTGGGAGGCCAGCCGAACCGATTCGCTATCGCAAAAGTGCACAAGAACACACACTGTTAAGGTATTGTTTGCAGCCGTAGATGTCGATGACGTAGTCAGGTGAACGTGACCACAGGTTGGTGTCCGTGTATGCAGGCGTAGGTAATCCACAAGTATTACGTCACACTCGCGAACTCTGATCCCGCTTACACGAAAGCTCGAAGGACCATAAAGATGTATGATCTCGCGATCACACAACTTAAGATGATAGAAAATGATACGAAAATCTTGATATGATAAAATGATTGATTTATTTGATTGCTACAATGAGTAAGTCTACATTGAATGCTATGCAAACGTGTACTAATTAATTAGGTAATTGCCGCGCGCAGGTAAAGCGCTGACACTACACTATTGTATAGTGCTTGCACTGTACAGTACCTTCTCAAAGCCCTCCGTCGACAGCCGTGCTTTCGCGGGCGCCAGCTAGCTCTTATATGCCTGTGACCGTGTAGTTTCTTTGTGGTTAGCAGTACGAAAGAAATATTCGACTACCCAGTCTTATTCTTCTTCTTCTTCTTCTTCTTCTTCAGTCACTGTTACGCCAGTGTTTCAACCTCGTTCACAGCAAGCGATATGTATCAGAGCAAGGGCTTCTGTCAAACGGATTCGTGTGGCCCGCTCCGATCCGATCCTTCGGAGAATCTAGTAGGGCACGGGGACGCGCACTAGTGCGCGATGCCGTTCCCTCTAGAAAACCTCCGAAGGTGATTCGTTTCACACGGCTCGAGGGACCCTTTACGTTCCTCGCCGCCCCCAAACAAGCCCGGTGAAGCTGAAAATGCCGTAAGAGGCAATCAGCAATCTCTCTAAAAAAAAAATAAAGGATTCGTGTAGCACACAAGTTGTCCTTTTGTTTTGAGGGGTTCTCATTGTTCGGGCGCCTCTGGCGGCTCTGTCCAAGAGTATACACGCGTAGGTTCATTGTGGTTAACTGAAGAGAAGGATCAGCTGAAGAGATAAGTTTACGGTCACTGCTGGGTTTGCATCTCATGCACGCGAACGGTCTTGGAAGCGAAACAAGGCGAAGGCGTTTAGCAGACGGAACAGCGTGACACGTAAGTTTGGATGCTTTGTCTGATGGATCCCAATGGATAAGTGTGTCATCAAACGCACTAGTCTGGATAACTAGTAGAAAAGACAAGCTAAATACAAGTCTCCTATTTAGCCAGTAGATATAAAAGTCTCCGGTTCACCCAGTCGTGTTGGTCTTAGTAATCGGCAAAGTACATACATGTCGTTTCCGAAAAGTGTATGCGGATTACCCTTCAAACCAGAGTTCATTTAGGTGTTGGCCTAAACGAGTCCACTATCCAAGCAGTGGCAATCTGGAGCTGTTGCTTTTTGTAAAACGAACAAAAGAATGGCGTGCTAGACGGCTCTGGTTTCCTATCTGGAAAAAAAATATACGAATGGACGAAAAACATATATCCGCTTTAATATGTCGTTAAAACCTGACGAAGATGATTCATTAGTTGCTTGCGTAGGCTTGTTTGTACTGATAAATCGAGGATTTACCTTTAGCATTTGGGCTTTTTCTCTAGAAGATCCCCAAGACACGGTTCACCCAAACAGAACTCCTATAGATGCACCTTTTGGATCACCGCTCTCGATATTTCGGACAGTTTTCATCAATCAACTATCGATTCTTCATAAATAACCAAAGGAGTAACGTTACCTGCTTCCAATTGTGCTTCAACATGCAATGAAGCTGGTAATTATAAACTTCAGAGAACATGATCAACGCAGACCACAGTGGTAAGTTACTTTAAGTTGTTTAATCTCTGGCAGTAGCTGACCGGGCCGGCTGACCCACATAACTTTTTAGACAAAATCTCTATAGGAGAACTGTAACGAGGGCATTTAAACATAACTTATATACATAAAAAACGAAATAAAAGTTTTCTAATACTTTATTAGGACCAACCAATGCCGTAGTGGCCGTAGACACCAAAACAACATTTGAAAAAGTATATTGATCGCGTCACGCGGGATTTCTTGGTTGTATTTGTTTTAAGGCCAACAGCAAATTCCGATAAAACATATAAAATGATCGTATGTGTAAAACAGATTTGGGCATCAATCGAGTACACGAACGTCCAAAAATTTGGCCTAGGAGAGTAGACGATCGTATGGAGTCTGATCCCGATCCGATCGGAACCCTTCGGAGGATCTAGTAGGGCACGGGGAAACGTACTAGTGCGTGATGCCGATCCCTGATAAAACCACCGAAGGTGCAATTCGTTTCACACGGCTTGAGGAACCCTTTAAGTTTCTCCCCCAAAAAAGCCCGGTGAAGCTGAAAATGCCGTCTAAGGCAATCGGCAAACTCTCAAAAAAATGGAGCCTGGCAGAGTTAAACGTATAAACCCTATTCTGCTCGAAGTTTGTTTGTAATTTTTTTCATTTGTTTTCTACAATCTTCCGCGATGACTTTACGTCCAATTGTGGTAAATTGAAAGTCCTCTTTTGTTGTTTTGGATAGACGAATCTTTGGCATTTCGATACATAAAGAGGATAAACACGCGGTAGATAATTAATAATAGCATAATACAACATTTTGGCAACTCTTGTATTCAATCGGTTTTACATTTGCAATGGCGGTAATTTTTCTATCATTATTCAGTACAATCATTTTATTTATGATTTTTGTTACAAAAAAGTATTTAAAGTAGTATGGACCATTTTAAATTTATTCAAGAAAAATAAGTTAGGCTATTTTTCTTATAAAAAATTAGTTTAAATTTTTTTTTTTTAATACCTAATTGGTTTAGGCACCTAATGTTGTCTTAACTAAAATCGTAATTGACATCCATCTAGGTAAACAGTTTAACTTTGTAAAAATACATTTCTTGTCGTTTACTAATAAAACAATAAATGCCAAAAATAAGTTGTTTGCCAAAATCATTATTTAATCAAAGCAATTTCAGAGGTAATGGAAAAAATACAAACTTTTTTGATTAGTGTTTGGTGTAAACTAATTTCCGAGAGCGTCCAAGGTGCACATTAGCAGTTCTTAAAAAAGTTAGTTATCCGTTGGACATCGCCGAATCTACCAACGGCCGAGGACCCCCTAAATTAGGGTTTTTGCCGTTCTATCCGAACCCACCGCTCGCCCCGATCCTTATCTCTGCCCCGAAGGTCCTTAAGTCGACGCGTTAGAATTTAAACTCCGTCTGAGAAGAATTATAATGAGTGTAACGTTTTAAACAACCGCTCACGTGAAAAAACTCTTAATTGTAAGTTAAAAACTTTTTGGTGGTCGGATTGGCTTGTAATACTGACAATATAGCTTGTTGCTATATTGACAGTATTACTTACTGTTAGAAAATAATTTAGGACTTCTTGGCGGGAAAGTGAAGTGTCATGTCTGCGGTTTTGTTTTATTTTCTAAAATTTGTGTTATGTCGAATATTAATGTGAAATAATGGTGGATTATTAACCGTTAAGTGTTCGTGAGTGTGCATGAGTGTTTGCAAATGAAACAAAACAGTGCAATGTTACTTTTCAAATTCTCATAAGAAGTCTGCGTGAGGACTTAGTAAAGCCCCACATCTTTACTGAGATACTCGAGGGGTTGGGGGGTAATATCATTTCACACTTCCCATTTCTATTATCATTCATCATCATTAATATAATATTGTTTATTTATGTATTACAATGAAATTAAGAAACAAATGACATGGCAGCATGGTCTATGACCTTAGCCGGTTCCTTAAGGACAAACAAGGTAGAAAATAATTTAATGAAATAGCCGCAGAAGTTAACTGGGTACTTTTTTCTTTTGATATATATGTTACTGTAAAAGCCCGAACCACGGCAAATTCTAAGATTTTAGAGTAAGTCTTAGGATATACCGACCCGAGTTGGTAAATGTAAGTATTTCTGAAAATGGGATTATCTTTTCGGGCTTTTACCATTCGAATTCAGTATATGCTAAGTTTTACCACTGCCAGCTGGTAGATGTTGGTTTTTATGAATACTAACCTAACCTAACCTAACCTAACCTAACCTAACCTAACCTAACCTAACAGGAGGGAGGCTAAAAAGAGGTGGGGAAAAGGGAAAGAGTATGTAAAAAAACGTCGCACGTACAAAAACGTCGTTTCTGGCGCTTCGCCGGCCGCTGCCGCGGCACGCTCGCTCCGCTCGCTCGGCTCGCGCGTTGTTGGTCACCATACTAACCTAACCTAACCTAACCTAACCTAACCTAACCTAACCTAACCTAACCCAACCTAACCCAACCCAACCCAACCCAACCTAACCTAACCTAATTTTTTTCAACATTTACCGTGCCTTCAATGTAACTCCTAAGATTTACCAAGTGAGTGGTGGTAAAAGTTCGAATCGCAAACCTTTTTGGACATTTACCATTAAGAATTGGTAAATCTTAGGTTTTACTGGAAAATCTTAGAATTTGCCGTAGTTCGAGCTTTTACAGTAACATATATACTAATATTATAAAGAGGAAAGCTTTGTATTTTTGTATGTATGGTTGTTAATTTATTTTATATTGGACCGATTTAAAAAGTTTTTCACCATTAGAATGCCACCATTAGAATACCTAGGCTATATTTAAAAAAACCGTCCACCCATGCGAAGCAGGGACGGGCCGCTAGTTAGGTATATACTGACATTCTATCAACTGTCTATCCCTCGTCCATACCTACCTTTACTAACTGCATGTCGCGTATTCGGACTGTATTCGTAAAGACACCTGCACATCAACTTATCCAAAACTGTCAAATTTCTTCAATACATTTTCAACCATATGCTTTAGGCATAAAGTTCAAAGTTTATTAAGTAAATTTGACAGTTTGTTGTAGGTTGATGTGCAGGCGTGTGTACCTACAAAATGTTTATAAAAATGTAAATCGTACCACATTTCAACTTAAATATTGACTAGCTGACCCGGCGGACTTCGTACCGCTTTGACAGTTTCCATGACAACAAAACAAACAAAATGCTACTAAATAAAAAAAAAGGAAAACTTATTATAAGAATAAAAAGAGCGCTGCTTATTCAGAATGAAATTTCTTTTAGCAGGCCCGCAAAAGGTAAAGACACAAAGAAAGGTAGGACGAAGTTATAAAGTTGGCAAAGAAGGGCTTCATTTGCACAAGCTTAAACAGATTTTTAATTATTTTTATGATGAAAGTTTTCGATTTATGACGAAGAATGAAAAAAGAAATACCTTTTCCCTCTTTTATGTGTATAGGTACGTACCTGATAACTATGGTGTATGTTGTACCTACCAGTCGGGAAAAGTTCGAGACCCGATTCCTGAACTACATAATATGTACCCATAAATTTGTACGGAACCCTCGGTGGGCGAGTCCTACTCGCACTTGTGTTTTTTCTTTTGATAATTAGATAGGCTTGCATGTGATAAAACATATCTATAGGGGAGACATGCATGTCTGACGTTGTAGGAAAGGAAAAAGAGGAAGCTATGAATCCTCATCATCACCATTCAGTGTCATCTTCATACTGAAGTTTGGAAATCACTATACAAAATTTTCTGCGATCCCATATAGCTTGTTATAGCTGTCGATAACGTACTCAGAGACGTCAATTAACATTAATGATTACTTAGCACCTCAAATTGTCTATTGTAAAATAGTTTTTAACAGTGACATTATAAGCACATTTTCGACTGAACAATTGTAGGTGCTAAAGACCGATTTACACTTCAATAAGTACAGCAGCGAGTTAAGATATCAGTCAGTTAAATAACAAGTAGTGAGTTGTAAGTAGCGTCCAAACGTAGGCGAGTGAGTAACCATAAGTTGCCGTTTCAACAAGAAGCGAAATGTATGCACTGTACTAAACTCGCCCGTCTAACAACCCGCCCGATCCTCTAAATGCCACTACACATTTACAGAATACACTAAACATGCACACTAGTTTAGGCCTAAGACACAGTACCTACTCGTAGAACAAGGGTACGAAGAACCGGTTCACAAGCGCTCTACACCAGGTACAGACAGTAGGTACCTGGGCGCTTCTCTCCTCCAACACGGCCCGGTCAACCCGAGATGAGGTCCGAGCCTTTAGAGGCGCCCTCGGGTTGTTCCGCTTCCCGATCCGATCCGAACCCTTCGGAGAATCTAGTAGGGCACGGGGACGCGCACTAGTGCGAGATGCCGTTCCCTCTAAAAAACCTCTGTAGGTGATACGTTTCATACGGCTTAAAGGAACCCTTTGCGTTCCTCGCCGCCCCCAAACAAGTCCGGTGAAGCTGAAAATGCCGTCTGAGGCAATCAGCAATCTCTCTCCAAAAAACATGCCCGCCAGTTAAGTTGGCGGGGTGCAACAGACGCGAGGGAGGGGCCTACTTCGCACTGGAATAGCCGAAAAATAGGATCGCGATCTATTCAAACCAACTTAATAAACCACTTACTACATAGCTCGCTTTTGCCGTTCAAACGATAATAACAACTTAACTCGCTACTGTACTTATTGACGTGTAAATCGGGCTTAAGTATTGACGTCTATGAGTGCGGTAGTAAGTCAATGATAAAAATAGTAAAGTAATACATAATATAGTCAAGAATGTCTTTGCTTAATGCCTTGTCGGCTGTTTTCAGAACAAGGTGTCTCGTTGTAGACTGACGATCCGATGATGAAGTAAAGTGACCTTTAGAGCGCAGTGATTATAACTTTTGTAACCAAAAATGTTAGTTACTTACTTTTTTAAATAAGTTGCGCTTTTACGGCAATCACTTAAAAATGTTTTAAATGCATAACTCAGCATGCTGCTTCCAATTATTACGGTGGACAAGGTGAAGGGAAAAACCGCGTTAGAAGAAAGAAAACGTGGGAAAGGACGAAAACGTGACTGCGGAGTAGACTGACATATATTTTTGTTTTTTTTTATCAAAATGTTTAAACCGCGTTGGAAGGAAGAAAACATGGAAAAGGACGAAAACGTGGCTGCGGAGTAGACTGACATATTTTTTTTGGTTTTTTATCAAAATGTTTAAACCTCGTTGGAAGGAAGAAAACGTGAGAAAGGACGAAATAGTGGCTGCGGAGTAGTCTGACATTTTTTTAAATCAAATAGTTGGTAAATTTCTCCACTCTACCTATGTTGAGCAAATGTGGAGTCCAGCCCCCTGACTATAAGCTCTTATAGCAGTATTATTGCAGTTGTGGAAAAGAGACGCGAATATATTCGCCGCTACACGCGTCTCGTTTTCACAACTGCAATAATACTGCTATAAGAGCTCGTGGTTACCCCCCAGATTGAAGGACAGCTAGAGGAGCAGGATTGTGTCTCACTAACCGCCTTCATCTTGCCGACACGCAAGTTGCTTACTTCACACACACCTCGTTTAAAGGAACCTGTTTTAGGAAGGAGACATACGTGCGCTGGGAGCGTATTGCATTTTATGGCGTCATTACCTCTGGACCTCGAGGAGCTCGATGGCGCAGTGGGTAAGAGGAGCCCAATGGCACAGCGGATAACGCGCCCATGCTGCAAAAACTTGTCATCTCGAGCTCCTCCGTGCTTCGGAAGGCACGTAAAGGCGTTGGTCCCGGCTGCGTTAGCGGTCGTTAACAATCACCAATCAGCACTGGGCCCGCGTTGTGGCTTATAACCCGTTCTCCCTATCCTACTATAACCATAAGTAAGGCTTGTGCCCCAGCAGAGGGGACATAAAAATGAGCTGATGATGATGATGATGACCTCTGGACCGAAATTCTGGTGAAGGTCGCGGGAACCCGCTGGATGCGAGCAGTACAAAACCCGTCGTTGTGGTGATCCTTGGAGGCCTTTATCCTGCAGTGGACGTCTTTTGGCTATGATGAAGATGACGGCCAACCATTCGGCTCAACACTGAGAAGGTACGACAACAACAAGAAGAATTTTTGAATATGATAAAAATTGGACTAAGATAAAACCTATATGGCTTTTTTTGTGATGATTCTTCTTCTTAGGGTGCCTCTCCAACTAGTGAAGATTGGCATTTAGCTCTGCATGTTTGGTACTGTCCTTGACAAAGCGAAAAAGTACAGTGGCTCTCTCTATTCCCACCCACTCCCGAATTTGTGAAGATTTAGTCAGTGTAGCATTTCCGACGTCACAGTCTCGACATGACAGTTAAGGTTTATCCGAGTTAACCACAGTCAGAGGGACGTATATTCCCAACAAATTTTAAACTTTATGTCATTGTGATAAGAATGAAAACCAATGAAATATTCAAACTGTCTGTTAAAGGGTTAAGGTCTTACTATCGGCTTCAGGTTGTAAACTGGACGACAGCGGTGGAGTGCGCGGCGTTTAAATGATCGATTTGGATTGAGCTGGAAGGTCCAGTTCTATAATTTCCACAATTTCAGCGACATCGATTTCTGTTATTGATATTGGGCCACGATCGTAGACGTTTTAAGCAGAATCGAAGCTCTTTTCTCGAAGGCAACGGCGCAGAGCACTGCGCAAAAATAATATAAGGCTAGTAAATTAAAGTGACATCTCCTCCCCTTATAAAAAAACCAGTTTGCTGCTTTTCGCAGATGTCCTATAAGGCAGACGATTACTTTATCTATCTAGTCGTGATTAAGTCTGGTAAATAATGATCGTCTGCGGTTAACAGATATTGTAGCATCAAAAGAAGGAAGTGTTATTGCGGGGAACCATGATCATCCTTCAGTATTAGAGGGATGACAGAAATTAAAAAGGTTTGTAGTAAATATAAATCTCACATAGCAAAAATTTGGGTTTTGTTAGATGGGTGCCTCGAACGCATTTTGTATCAGTAACTTTTTTGCCCTAATTGCTGCTGTTAGACAAAATCTTTTTAGACCAAAAAGCGATTTAATCAACTTGCTTGAAGGCAAATCACCTATTGGAGAAAATACGGTCCTACATAAAGTATATATGACAAAACACGATCGTGGCAAAATGCGATTAGGGCAAAAAGCGTACTGGTAGGTACAAAATGCGTTCGAGGCACCCATCTAAAAAACCAAATTTTGGTACTTACATTTAAAAAAAAAAAACACAAAGATACCTCTTTAAATAATGACCTACATCCTTACAATGAGCAAATGTATATATGTATTGGTATCCGATTCCATTATCGACATCATCCCATTGCCTATTATTCATCACACGATCTTATCAAGGGCTCTTTAAGCTCAAAAAATCTTAAAAATAACAAAACTCGATATAGTACTAACACGAAAGACAAAATAATGTACCTAAATGAAAATAAAAATAGGTTTCAAGAACGAACAACTCTTACGATTATTATGCAATTACATGGACAATAGTCAGACTGGTCAAAGAAAAGTAGATCTCATCATCTGTAATTACCTACCGACTAATCAACACACAAAGGGACCTTTGAAACCATAAATAAAAATTTTACGACCCAAACCTACAAGTTATTCACAAAAAAATATGTGCATACAAAAAACTGCTACAAAAAATCACACAATACCAGCGGCGTCACCTCATTGTAAATACCTAATACTTGGGATTTTAATCACGAACGCAAAGGAAAAGGCTCTCAACAATGAAACTGAAAATACCCTTCTTTGACAAACACCTTTCCTTTGACGTGCTATTTTAAGCCGAAAGCGCTTGAAGCGTTTTCAGCGTTGTTCTATAGTAGTTTGAGGTAAGCGTAAAAAGTGTTGTAGCGCTGCTTTTGTAGAGACTGGAAACGAGACACCCGGGGCGAAATAAACGAGGGTGCGTCATTGATCCTTGTATGTTGGTTAGCGGACACTGGAAAATAGATTGTGCGCTAAGCAACAGAAGGTTGGTAATGTCTCGTAGTTGTTAGTCTTTGTAATATCGTTGGCTTACATAAAGGGGATGCGAGATCGGACAAAATTGCGCGTCGTAATGACGACGTCTCGACAATAGGTGTTCTGGGAACGGGACCGCTTTTTGCACTGTCTGTGCAAATTTGTAAACTATGGAAATTGCCATGTGGGTCTGGTGGATTCTTTGTAGTGAAATGAGGAACATGCACAATATTCCTCTGAGAAACTCTGAATTATGGAGTTGGATGTCAATTATTGTTGATGCGATGTATTTTGTATGATCTTGGACATAATTTATTTAATTTTCACTTTAACATATTATACTATTTACGGCATTCTTTGTGAAGGACATTTTTATTTAGGTACCTATCTAAGAAAAGGCTTGTTCAACAGTGCACTTTGAACCATTGGCACCTTTATGCCAAAGAACTGGTTTGACAATAGAACCAGTTCCGAAAACCGGTGACGTGTTACAAGAGCTTCAAGGCGTCCCGTATGACCACTTGTGTCATTTTCTCATTTCAAATCGCACACAGATACATACACAAAGTCGCATCAACAGAGAGGATATCATCTTGAATATCGAAATTTTAATTGTATTGACTTGGTCGTACTAACACCAAGATGCAAGCTAAGATAATGGTTAGTGAAAGTGTAGAGACTACAGTCTCTACTCTACACCTAGTACTCTACAGAGTAGAGTGCATCAATGTGACGGAAATTCGATCTTTGTAGAATACAAGACTTGGCACAAACAGAATCGGAGAGCTGGTAAAATTGATCTGGCTCTACTAGCTCTGGCTTTTTATGGCATAAGAACCACAACACTTGTATGTTGCTCTCTGTTATTTTCTAAGCACAATTCTTAATGCACGGTGCCTTCTTAGTCCATCTTTTGCGATCCATGACGCAGCTTTGAACCACCTAATTCCAACTGCGGTGTGTGAGGCATGGCTAAGTGGCTTGTTCGGCAACAACATTCACTTCCGCTATTTGTTAGGGGTTCGGTTTAATAGTGCTAATTGGGATTGTTTATTGTTTTCTTCTATTGTAATTGAAATAGTTTTATTTATGTTCGCAGCTCAAGTCATCCTTTAATGACTTGCATAGGCTTTGCCCAGACTATCGAAGCAGAAACTGCGATTAATGTAACGAATTCTGAGTTTATGATAAAACTTTCTCTTCCATCCATCTGGTCATATTGATAGAACTAAAGATTTGCGATATAGGAAAATAAAGTGTTAACAATTTCATTCTTTGGAAAATAATGAGTACGACATGTTTATGACAGTTACAGAATAACTTCGTTACGTGACGTGACGATCTTAGCTTGTGTCGGCCGAGTTAATGTTAACAGCTTGCTAATTTTCCTCCTCCCACAACGTTGCTAGCATAAGACTATCGACAAACGTAAAAAACAGTATTTGACCTACGTCATCCTCTTTTCGAGCAATTCCCTCCCCATTTAATGCTGGGAATTCATATTTGTGTTTTATTTTTGGACAAAAGTCAATAGTGTTGTAAAGGACAAAATATCATCATCATAATTATCATTATCATCATCATCATCTCAGCCAAAAGACGTCCACTGTTGGACAAAGGCCCCCTCCAAGGATTACATGAGGGGTATTTGCCGTAATCACCACGTTTGGCAGGCTGGTTGGCGATCGCAGTAGGTTGAGAGTAACCTCAGAGAGATGCTGCTGCCCATCCTCTAGAATGGTCCCTTACTCGGCATTTACGACATCCAGAAGGCAAAACAAAAGGCCCTATTGGTTTAAGGGCCTGTTTCACGATCTACAAGTAAGTTCCCATTAGCGTTTACTTGACAGATATTCCATACAAAACTGTCACTTTATCTGCCAAGTATCTCCTAATCAGACATTGTGAAACAGGCTCTTATTGTAGTAAGTATTTTATTATCCGAAATCAGTTGTTTTACAATAAAGATATATTTACGTGTTTACTTTACGGCTTTACTGATAATTAAGAAAACGCATGTTTTGTTATTGAACAGGCCAAGGATAACATCGATTGATCATTATCATTATAAGACCTAACAGAATATTGTCAGCCAAATAAACACAGAGACAGCATCCACACATTTAACCAGAGGCAGTGGGTGATTAGGCAAACGTAGAGAACAGACCGTTTCCCGCTGGGTTTTCATTTATCGACGTCGTTAACGTTTATACCATAAAATTTACGGCTTTACGCAAAGACAGTTGATATTTCTCATTGCTAAGGTAAATATAAAGATGGCATACCAACTGAAATCGCTACAGATGAGGAAAGCGGTAAGTCTATCTGATTCTATAAACCTCAATACAATACTTGCGTTCGGTTGATCCTTGAATTATATTAGCAAGAGAGTTTGTCATCTTTGTCCTTGGTTCGTGATTTGTTTTCTTTCTTTTGAGGTTTGTCCTTTTTCTTTTTGTATTGAGGCTGTATTTTTCAAAAAATTTAACTAAAATTAAGATTTTAGTTCACAAGTGAAAAAGAAGGCATTTAACAAATTTTTAGACATTATACCTATTTGTCATTATGTTAGTATTTTTTTGAGCTCGAATAGGTATTGATTGCAAAAAGTTTTGAGTTTGAACAAGTAGGTAGAACTAAAATTATTTAATAATTTGATTTTTTGAGACACTTTTTTTTGCAATACTACTACTAAGTAATGTAAATAAAATAAGATAATTGAAAATACGATTATATGTATGGTTTTCAAAAAAACCTATTTAGTTGATTGTAGTATAAAAAAAAGAATTATTAAAGATTGAACATTAATACAAGTTCCTAAACTAACAATTAAATATTAATACCAGTAATGTACTCCCCATCCCATTTTGTATGGACACCAGTATTTTCCAATACCAATGTCAAACTCAGACAGCAACCCTTTACAATCCGGAATTCCACAGATAAATATTCAGCGCTTCGTTTTTAATAACATTACCCGAGGCGAGGGTGCGGTGGGTGACAGGGGCAAGGGGGAGAAGCGGAAATTGAAAACCTGCGGGCTTCGTAAGCCCACCCTCCTTATCTGCAAGACTCGTATGGGTGCACTGGAGTGTGGGTGATTCATGGCCAGTGAGCCTTCGTTACACCGCTTGACTCAGATTAATTGGAATTATGAGATTTTTATTAAATCGATTCAATAGGCGATGGGAATTTTATACGAGTGACATTGTACTTTTTTGTTGAAATCTACTTAAGCAGAAGTATCAATAAATGATTTTTCTTTCTTTTCTTTCTTTCTTTCTTTCTTTCTTTCTTTCTTTCTTTCTTTCTTTCTTTCTTTCTTTCTTTCTTTCTTTCATTCTTTCTTTCTTTCGTCCTTTCAATATCCCTGAACATGTTTGGAGATATTTTTTTTGTAACAGATTAGAATTTGATCTTGACTTTGTAAAGAAGTAAAGGAATAAGCTTGCGATAAAAATTGATGAAAAGGTCGAAACCGTCAAAAGCGTGGCTACTAAATTAAAATGTAGGTAAAGTCATTATGGAAGTTTCAAATCGCCTTAAATCCTTCAACCTTAAACCTTAAGTTGAAAAAACGTAGAAAGATTAATCAAAATGTGCATTTTGGTTTCGAAGAAAACTTTGAACTTTGTATGGATCATCATCATCATCTCAGCCAAAAGACGTCCACTGCTGTACAAAGGCCTCCCCCAAGGATCTCCACAACGACAGATTTTGTGCTGCCTGCATTCCCGGCTTTGTGTTACCTTGTGTATGGATACGAAAAGATAAAATGGCAGTCAATATAAATTTCGATCTGCACCGCACGCAAGCCACTATAAACAGCGAGCAACCAGCAAACTATTCATTATCTCGTCTCGGCGAGTCCATTATGTATGCAAATGTGAAAACTTTGATCGCCGAGAATGGAGCTGCTTACGAGAATTTGAAAGTCACGTACTTGGTTGAATACATCGTACAATGTTAGTATCTGTAATGAAGAGAAAGTTCCGATTATGAATTAAGTGCATAGTCGATATACTTATAAGCCTGATGTAGTATTTATCGATGATAAAAACAAGATACATTTTCATAGTGACTGACTAATAATTGATCACGTGATTTCAGGTACTACAGTTTGACATTTGCATGTCGGTACCTTATTGGAAGAAGACGGGAGAAGCTGTCTTACCGTAACACAGACATTTTGAAAATTTATCTAAAGATTATGGGAATTGGGTATTACAGGTGGTTTGTGCGAATTAAGACACAGTTGGTCTTTGAAGCCTTTTACAGATTCACGGTTTCTCCAATTATTTGGTTATGTGTATATTGCGTAAATAAACATTTCTTGCGTGAGGTAGAGCGATCAGAAAAAATACAACAAGAATTGTCTCATATTGTTTTATAAAGTTTTAGTCCTGGCATTTTGTTACCATGGAAAGATAAGATCTGCATGTAGGTTGCGATTAATTTCAAAATGTAATTTGTGCTAATCCGTATCTTCAAAAGCCCCGTCTCCAATCCCCGTTATTGTCATGCTTATGTGTGGTTTTATATCTTCTCAGAGGTCTTATTTAGCTTGTCTGGCACAGGTTTTCTAGGCTATGTTGAAAGGAACTTAAGGGAAGAGTGCCACTAGATCACTAGATACAATACTAACATCAGTAATGTTTTATTTCTCAACTAGATTCTGCAGCTGTGAAAGTGAGTCGGTTTGCCGATGAAAATCTATATCGTGTTTTGTCTGGTCTGTAACTACCGTGCAAAAAACTCTAGGTATCAGAAGAAAACTTGTGATGTTAACAAAATTAACTATTCAAGGAATTTTTACAACGTTTTTTGTTCTTAAAGTTCCTGCGGATGTCGAGCGCAAAAAAACTTTTTAGAAAGAGGGTAGTTTGTATTGTCTGCACATAAATATCACTGTGCTGGAATATCAAGGAAAACAAAGAACATATTATGTTCTTATTAAGGTAACGTAAATAATAAGATACACGTATTATACTTAAGTGATTAATGATAGTTTTAAATGTTGTTAGCTGTATAAAAATTATGAATTTTAAACTTTCATAACTTCTCGCAAACATGAATTAATACCGTAAATTAAATCAAATAAAAATTATCAATTATTTATGGCTAACCAAGTGTATACAAAGTGTATACATTATAACATAAAGAACTTAAATACTGAAAAGGGCGAAAAACTCTTTTCAAACACTTTTTTCTTAAATTATTTGTATATATAGCAATAATATCTAAATTCTAATTAATAATCTACTAAAAGTTTAAATAGAATATAACATTCGCCATCACTATGAAGAAGAGAGAGAAGAGTTTACCAAAAATGCGTCAACTACATTCAGTATCACAGACAGTGTTTGGTTCAAATCATCTTTCTGATCGGCGCACGCGCACGCTCGCGATCCGAACGCCTTGGAGAATCTAGTTTGAGACGGGGACACGCTTGGGTGATGCCATCGCCTCTAAAAACCCTCTAAGGATTTTCGATCACCATGGCATAAGGAACCTTTAGTTTTTCGCCACCCACAAAAGTCCGGTTACGCTGTAAAGGCTATCTGCAGCCAACGGGCATCTCTTTTAAAGAAACAACATTTAATATCACAGACAGTGTTTGGTTCAAATCACCTTCCTTATCTGCGCACGCGCACTCGGACCGCAACAATCGGCGGATGACGAAACGCCGGCCATTGTTCACGGGAGCTGTTGCAACCGCTTCATTGGATCCGCGTGGCTCAATACATTCATTAGAAAGAGAGAGAGGGGAAATAATATTATGGAATAGGGTTAGTTTAAAATCGAGATGACATTGAGAAAATGTAGTCAATACCCATAGCTCCGTAGGCTGATGACGTGAACCCAATTTTAACACAAACGTGTTAGATTTCTAGATGGGTTAATAATCCAAAAAAAATCAAATTCAAAATTCAAAATCATTTATTCAATTTAGGCTACAAATAGCTTTTATGAACGTCATTATGCTATCGGTTCGTATATAGGACATTGCTATTGTTAATACCTATATGTTCTGACTGAACTTAGTTTTTGCCAGTTAAAATAAGCAATATGGGATCGCAGACAATTTTGTACATACTGATCTACAAACTTTAGTATCAAGATGACACTGAATGATGATGATGATGATATGTTACTATACAACATGATATGCAAATAAATATTTAATTAGGTGTGATAATTTTTGAAAGGGAGAAATAAGAAAGAAAATATGAAGAAAGAGAGAAGAAAGGAATTATGCTGATGCTGACATTTATGTTTGCTAAAAATGTTTATCATTATTTTTTTCTATGTAACAATACCTGAATCACAATTATATTTTAACTGAAAATACAAAAAGAGTCTACTGCGATAATGGGGGGTTCTTTGCAATCTAGGCGTCTCTACTAAGCCATCCAGAATCATACCGTAGGTTTATTGTAGAAGACAACTAAAACCCCTGACCCCGATGTATGCTCCAGAACTTCATCCCTCCAGCGTTAACATTGACGATTCTACCCTACACCCTTAGACCTCTGCCACGAACACCAGCGTCTCGCTACGCGGGGAGAAGTTTCTAGTTATCTCCTATCCTTTCCACGTAGCCAACAGCAAAGTCTATTATAAATTCCTATGCGTTTTGATATCCTGCTATGAGCTCTTATAGCAGTATTATTGCAGTTGTGAAAACGAGACGCGTGTAACGGCGAATATACTCGCGTCTCTTTTCGCGGTTTGGTATCGTGGTTACCCCCCTGGTCGTGGCTAATGATTACCAACTATTTAACTCGTGGTTATCATTAACGGACACGAATCTCGAAAGAGTCCGAAAGTCCGAGCGCAGACTTTGTTACGAGATTCCGTGAGCGTGAGAGGTTGTCTATGTGTGCGTTGCGTTGCTCTAGTCTAGAGCTTACTTTCTGCAGTTTCCATATCTTGTATCCTTCAACAAGCCTTAAACAAGGTTGTGAGACGAGACTTCGTACCGACGCGACGCGACCCAGCGGAGCGGATCGGTCAGGCCTACTATTACGCTGTCCATAACCCAAGACTGCAGTCGTAGGTATGCCGGTTGAATCGTTGCCAGAATAACAAGGAAATTATAAACTTTGAGACCGACAATTTGAGGAGTCCTGTTGCATTACCTTGAAACCTAGTGATAATAGATGTTGACCGAAAAAATAATATAATAATTAATTAATATTAATAATATAATATCTTTTCGATATTCGATTGTCGGGTCTGGGTGGTTGTGGTACCTACCGTCGCGACGACGGTACGTCGCGTCGTCGTTGATTCCATAATACGAGTGCTATAGCTACTTACTTGGGATCAGAACAATATAATGTGATGTTGTCTAATAATAAAATATTTTCAATATAGTTGATTCGGTACAAAATGACTAACAAAACTTAGGGCCCGTTGGTATTTTTGTATACTTATTTATTTATTTAATAAGATACACCATCGGCATTATCGTTTACACAGTAATAAATGTATGTACTTAGGAACTACTTTTAAAGATACGCCTTTACAGGCGTATACAGTATTGAAAAAAAGTTGCAACCAATAATAGGGACTATTTTGCATCCGTCCTTTGGAAGCAGCGCTGCTTCAGTGGGACAGACCCAACAGCTAGCGCGACTGCAGTGGCTGATGATATAGGTTTAGGGATGGAATACTATATTCCGCTCTCCTATCGCATCAGCAAAGGCAGGCGCAACCGATGGTTAACCGCGAGTGTGACAACGCTGTTGATAACAGGCAGGCGGCATACTGCGCTTGGATCAGGGGTAAAGCTCTTGGGGATTCCGAAACCCGCTCGCTGAAAGCGGCCTATGGTAATGCCACCAAGTCCTGCAAAAGAGCCTACATTAGAGCGGATGCCCAGCGCGTTGCACGGGTCGGCCAAGAACTACTGACGCATCCTACGGGCAGCCGTAGCTACTGGCGTCCGGCCAAAGGCGTGCTGTCAAACTTCTGTCAACCCTCGCTGCCACCACTGAGATGTCCTGACGGAACTTTAGCTCACAAGCCGCAGGAGACGGTCGATCTCCTGGCTAAACTCTTTGCAGCTAACTCCTTTACCGTCTCTCGCTCTCTTCTGGTTGTGTGCCGGAATTTTGGAGAGAGGCTAAGGTGCAACCGGCCCCCAAAAAAGGCAATCGGTCAGATCTATCTAATTACAACATAGCCGTTAATTCAGTTTTGTGCAGATTCATGGAACGTATTTTAAATAAACAACTTGTCCACTACCTGGAAGAATGCTCCATAATTTACGATTGTCAATACGGGTTTCGGCCGAAACGGTCAACGGTGATCTTCTAGCATTCACACTGGGACAGTCTGGGGTGAGGCTATTGAGAAGCGTGGTGAAATGTAGCCATTTGCAAAGTAGAAAAAAATATGTTTGGTTGTAAACTAAAACTAATAGAAGGTAAGGAAATATTAAATAACAATTTAATAATTAACCAGAATTACGAGAGTAGTCCCGCCACCATTCAAGAAATATTATTAATTCACATAGAATATTATTGAATAAACAAAGCATTCTTTTAACAAAAAAATGTTTACTGCCTTCTCAGTCGAGATAAGCGAACCTGCGATTTCCCGGTGGTCACTCGGCCCTAGTGGCCGGAGCGCGGACGTCTCTACAGCCTGCGATGATCGATGGGCATGTTTCATAGCTCTTTGTTTTGTCTCACTCCCCCAGTGTCCAAGTTTATCAGCCGTAAAATCAGAAAGGGCAACTGCATCCTTTCATTCCTTTGGATTCTTGTGTTAAGGTACTCATACGCCTCCACATCACACATCAGCCAAATTTGCCTAATAGACTTTGAACTTTATTTCTATGGTAAATTTTACTTTTTTATTTTCAAGTGCTAATTGCTGCATTGAAGCTAAATTAAATATTCATAAAATTTGGGTCGGGTGGGCGTTTAATTTTTTCACTGTATTTTATAAAAATTTTATGAATATTTATTTCTATAGTTAAAATTCTACTTACTTGTAGGTACTTATAGGTCCCTGTGCTGCTGTCTATGCTCAAACTTCATGTTGTGCTATTATTTTTTTATGCTTACACAAAGATGTAATGAAAATAATAATTATCAGCCTACATTATTACTTCGGTAGTAATAATAGCCGAGTTGATTTGTTTCTTGCTTCGTTACCTTAGCTCTTTCTTGGTACCTACGCTAGTATTTCTTTTCTACTAGTACGTTCTTTGCTTTAATAGCTTTTCAAAGCTATGGTATAAGTTAACATTTTCATTTTTTTTTATATCTTACGGGTAAGCATAGTGCTTTCATCTCACCTAATGTTAAGTGATAAAGGTCAATGGTGGAAGCGTACTTCACCCGCGATCCTCAACTAGTGAGGCACTGCATGGCTATCTTATATCTAGCTGCCGGAACACAACAATGCTGCAAACACTGATAATAAGGCGACATATTTAGAAAAGATGGTGGTAGCTAGCCAGACGGACAAACAAGCCCTACCACCAACCAAACCGAGTACGCAAACATGTACCTCCCGCTAGGAATCGAACCCGGGACTTCTGGGTCTAAACCGGTTGTCCACTAGACAACAGAGGCGGTTAGATTTGCTGTTAAAAAGACTTTAGGTAAAAACAACTAATTTCCCATTCTACATGAGTACAGTCACGAGCAAAAACATGTAAACAGTTATATAACTCTTAATACAATGGAATAAGAGACAAAATGTTTATTTATCGGTGCTCATGACTGTACATGGTTTTTCTATGCGTGTCCTTATGATTATCACGCGGCTTCCATTGCCACACATATTGATGGTGAGCTATTTGACCGAATTCTATTCCATTTACGTCTTGGCTGCCGACCAGATCATTTTAAAAACAACTATACTAACAGGACATTTGTTTACAGTGATCTCGGATCGATTGCGATCTCATCTCATCATTAAGAGCAAGTTGATTAAAGTCTTTAATTAGAATAGTTTTTTTTCATGTATGGTGTATGTGCGGTGCACATTTATATAGTCAGTGTCCAAGTTGAGAGATGTTGTAAAATATATTTGAGCCCTAACCACCGACCCTGGACCTTGGACCCTGGTCCCGATGCCGGCGGACCCCTATTTTTTATATTTTTAAATGTTTTATTTATTTTGTTTAATATTTAAAAATTTAAATTTATATGAGAAAAAATAAATAAAGAAAATAAAATTATAGCGCACCGCACGATGACTGTCGATATCACCATTCGCCATGACGAGAACCTCGTGAAAGCTGAGAAAGAGAATCAAATATCTCAACTTAGCACACGAGGTTGTCGACATGTGGAATGTGGATTCGGCTGTTATCGTACCGATTGCTGTTACGGCCAACGGCCTGATGGCCAAGAACCTCGCTCAACATCTAATGAGGCTCTCGTTAGGCGGCTGGATTAAGGGCCTGATTCAGAAGGCAGTTCTCCTCGATACGGCACGCATTGCGAGCAGGTTCCTGTCTCTGGAGCCATAACCACCGGTAGCTTGGTCCCTGGTGTTTTTAGAAAATATTTAAAAATGTAAATTTATATGAGAAAAAACAAATAAAGATAATAATAATAATAAATCTTTATTAGAACAATACAATATTAACATTCAAAAGATGGAAACGCCGAAGCCTGAGGTAGTGTTAACTGTGCTACAGGCCTCGCTCCGATCCGATTCGAACCCTTCGGAGAATCTAGTAGGGCACGGGGACGCGCACTAGTGCGCGATGCCGTTCCCTCTAGACAACCTCCGAAGGTGATTCGTTTTACACGGCTTGAGGGACCCTTCACGTTCCTCGCCGCCCCCAAACAAGCCCGGTTAAGCTGAAAATGCAGTCTGAGGCAATCAGCAACCCAAGCAGCTCTCCAAAAAAATAAAAACAGGCTTCGGATCTCCAAAAATTACGCCCACTGGACAACCGGTAGTTATTATTATTACTTCTTTTGTTACAAATGTTTTTATACATCCACATTCAAAATATCCTCATCTTCACCTGAGAACAAACAAATACTGCAAGCTCCGTTTCTCACGCTTACCTACACTAGCGTTGTGAGCGAATGGCGTAATAGTGATGCCGAACACGCTCGACACAGCCATTAAGGTGTTGCGTCCGTCGCGGGCGCAATTACCGACAATACTGCATCAATCACCATTCGTTAGTGCCTTAAAAGCGGACAATTAAAGTGCCCGATCGGTTTAATTGCGGTTTTTATACGACATGAGTTGAACTTACTGTAGATATTAGAGGTATTCGTGTGTTAGCTATGCATGTATTACACTGAGCTGATGGTAAGCCGAGGGGCTCGATGGCGCAGTGGTTAACGCGCCCGGTCTGCGAGTGCTAAGGTTAAGCAACTTTCGCAAAGGCCGGTCACCGCATGGGTGACCACAAATTTATCAGCTGGAGCTCCTCCGTGCTCCGGAAGGACGTAAAGCCGTTGGTCCCGGCTGCAGCAGTCGTTAACAACCACCAATCCGCACTGGGCCCGAGTGGTGGATTACTGCCCGGTCTCCCTATCCATCCATAGGGTAGACTCGTGCCCCAGTGGACATAAAATGAGCTGATGATGATGATGGTGATGCTAATGGTAAGCTTACGTGTGGCCAGTGCGCACGCCAGTTTCCGAAAAAGATCGGTTATCCAAGCCTCCTTCGGGCGCACCAGCGCCGTTTCGACTAGGAGTCGAAGTGGTCGCCATGACCGAAATCGGTCGGACTAATCATCATCATCATCATCATCATCACACTGAGCTGAGGTAGATAATTAACTACCACAGTGGGTACATATTGAGTGGAAAGAGAACTATTTTACAGACACTGGAAGTACATTTTTTTTTTCAAAGAAAGTTTGCTGAATCGCACAGGCGTCGTTTAGCGTCCCCGTACTTTTTTTGGGGGTGGCGAGAAACTTAAAGGGTTCCTCAATAACCCGAGGCCGCCTCTCAAGGCCAGGACCTCGGCTCTTATAAAGGAAGGGAATCTCTAGAAAGCCTGTGACGATGTTCAATCACTACGGCTTTCAGCAACCCTAATTTCTAGCCAACACTAAAATTGGATTAAAAAAAAAAATTCTATTTTAATTTTATTTTATTATTATACTTAACGCATTATGTCCAATTATACTATTCATTGTTTTTTCCTATACAGTAATGTAAGCTATACGCTTTTATAAGGCTTTCACTGCTAAGAAAGTGCAAATTAACACAAATATCTGTAACAATAAGTCATTATTTGTCCATTATCTAGTAAGTTCTAGTACATTAGCGAGACGCCATCTGGCGTCCATGTGTCGGCGCGTGACCATTGCTGGCATTCAGAAAAAAACTACTACAATAAAGTTTAGTGTATTGCTTGCTTTGTATGTAACGCTGGTAAAGTAACAGTTGCAAACTGCGCAATGTAACATTCTCACATGAAACTTACGTTACATTTGGTTATTTGGTACAGGAGAGCAGTCCGTAATATGCTCTGGTGACTTTAGCAGCCTTAGAAAGTTGCCTATTGTTAGTACGTGGTATTTGATAATTACAGTGATGCTTGACTAACCTCAGAACGAATAGTTAATGTTGTAATGGACAATATTTTTTTATGATTTTTAAACTATCAGTAACTAGTGTTAATAGAATAATTAGATTAATTAGTAACAGGACAAATTACTGTGATTTTATTTAGTTATTGGGTATTCCAATTAAAATTTAAATAATTTTATACTTATAACTAGTGTACCAAAGTATATATATATACTTTAATATAGCACGCTAAAAATAATATTATTATTAATTCAACAAAAATTCAAAAACTAGTTGCATAATGGCCCGCAATAGACTGCGTAAAATATGGAACAGGTATTTGTATTAGGTTTTTTTTTTCAATATTAGGTTCAGGTGGAGTAGGTATTTCTTATGATTATTTTAGGTACATACCTATAATTTTACGCAAATATTGTTGCGAACAGTATTTTTTTACCTAATTCGACCCACCTAGTAACTAGTATATTGAACACGTGCCTCGCATCGCCTACGTCACGGACACACCCCAGCCTTCCCACCTACACGTGGACACGTGGCCTAATTAGTGCTGCCTCAGCCGAGTAAGGCCGAATGTGCCGGACAAGTTTCTAAGTTGAGCTGCACACGTTTTGTATGGGCCACGTCTAAGTTGCGTTATTAGTCTGGCTAACTAGTTTAACTTTGAACGTAGGGTTGCCTGTTCCGCTAGACCTGCGATTGCTTAAGTTAAGTAAGATATGCACAGGCCTTTTATCCGATTGGTGACTAAAAAAATATAATTACCGTGAGCTTCTCTGTGCTTCGATGGCATGTATGCGAAGCCATTGGTCCCGGCTGCATTAGTAGATATTGTATATAGTAGACTTTCCCTGTGGTGTTTCCAACCACACGGAAAGCTCGGGCCCCAGCAGTGATGAGTGAGCTGGTGATGTAATGATGATCATAAAGTACATTGTAAATACCATTTTAATTTAATTGAGGAGAGACTGCAGCTGATAGATGGGTACTCAATGGCTGGGGCTTAATATTTGAGACCACAACCACTGCGGTCCGACAGCCTTGGATAATCTAGTAGAGGATGAAAACACCTTAGCGTGATATCATCACCTCTAGAAACTCTGAGGATTTTCGATCACTACGTCGCAACGTTAAGCCGCCCTTTAAAGCCCGGTTACTCTGTAAAAGCTACCAGCGACCAACCGCAATCTCTTCCCAAAAACGCTGTGAAATAAAAAAATAAATTAATAACAGGGTGCCCAGGGTGTTTACTATCCGTATTCATTCTATTACATTGACGAAAACGAAAATCAGCATGGAATTGAAGCAGCGTCTCCTGGCGATATACGAGAGGAGTTTAAAGGTTGTCATGTAAATTTTAGTTTTCGTTGACGTGATCGAATGGCGAATGAAACTCGCACTTGGCACCCTGGTGGAACACGGTAGCTAGCATAGCGCTTCGCACTACAGTAGGGACGCCAGCTCAACAATGCTCAATAAAGAGCATTCAGCTCGTGGATTCGACTAGCTCACGCATACAATATAAGTCGTTCTCCGTATCCTACAGCAGTATTGCAGGCGGCCGGTTCCAAGAAGGTTGCGTGTTAGCACATCGTTAGCACGCGTCGGCATCCCGCTCCACAAACAAGCGACCACACACTGCACACGACGCTACAGAGTGCACTACTTAGGCAAGTTTTGTTTACAATCCCTATTCACTCGATTGCGTTTACGAAAACAAAAATTTGTATGGCAAATTTTAAACCCTTCTCATGTGTCACCAGGAGGCGCTGATTCAAGGCCATGCCTATAAAGGCAATTGCGATGAAAGTTATTCATTTACCAACGAACTTCAACTATCGGGGGGGCATTGTCAAGTTCCATTCGCCATTCGATCACGTTAACGTAAACGAGAACGTGCCTACGTGTGTAGATTTTGTTTACTGTCCGTATTCATTCGATTACGTTTACGGAAACGAAAATTCGTATGGCTTTGAAGCAGCGCCTCCTGGCGACATACGAGAAGAGTTAAAATTTTAATAGTAAATTAAAAAAAAGTAAATAGTGTTGAATAATTAAGGCGGGCCGACTGGTTAGAACCACGATAGCTCAATTGGGAGAGCACCTGACCCGGTATGTCAGAAGGGTGCAGGTTCAAACCCTGCTCGTGGAAATTTGCCATACAAATTTTCGTTTTCGTTAACGCGATCGAATGGCGAATGAAACTCTCAATCGGCACCCTGTATGGTAAAATGTTAACTCGCCTCGGTCTCCACCAGGAACCGCTGCTTCAATGCCGTTCATATCTTCGTTTTCGATTCAACTGGAGAGTTTGGTAATATGAAAAAGAAATGCGAGTAGATCCGTATCTATTTTGTTAATTACGTGGCGTTTGTTTACAGGTTGGTATTTTAGCAAACAGATTTAAGCCCAGTTACACTACTTCCTGATTAGGTAGTCTTAGCCTAACCTGGGACTTAGTTGTTTAGGCCTAGGCTTTGATATTTTCCCGCCAACAACGCTTGTATCTAAGTATATAGTTTACATGTGTTTTTCAGAATTGGACTGGACTTAATTATGTTCAGTCACGTCACGGCCATATTTGCGTTACTACTAGCTGACCCGACAGACGTTGTCCTGTTTAAGTTTTAATTAATATGTCCCACAAACCCCATCTATTAAGATTAATCCAAAGTGGCGATTCCAGATTAGCTGTTTTCATTTCTTTCTTTTAGTTGATGGCTTCATGCGAACAGCACATTTAGCCAGTGTCAAAGTAACTTTTCTTACAAGTAATACATAAATATACAATATTTACAATACAATACAATATTTCCTTCCAGTCAGTAAATGAGAAGCGAGAAATTATATACTCCCAACCCCTCGAGTACCTCAGTAAAGATGTGGGGCTTTACTGATTCCTCGGCGGACTTCTTGAGAGAATTTGAAAAGTAAAGTTGCACTGTTTCGTTTCATTTGTCAACACTCATGCACACTTACGAACACTTAACGGTTAATAATCCACCATTATTTCACATTAATATTCGACATAACACAAATTTTCAAAATAAAACAAAACCGCAGACATGACTCTTCACTTTCCCGCCAAGAAGTCCGATTAGCTGTTTTTTTTTTAATTTTTTTATTTTTTCTTGTTTTTTTTTTCTAAACCATCCTTGTATTAAAGCAAACAAAACAACATAAAGATTATTGAAATCGGTCAAGCCGTTTTTGTGCTAACGAACAGCAATTGATATTTATTTATATAGATGGAGAAATCGAAAAAGATATAAGCACCAGAAAAGTAATTAAACAAATTCAATCTAAACAACTCAACTATTAATTCTAATTAATCAAAAATAAAGACAACTCCAAGCGAATTTACATTATAATGAAGACGACTTGTCCGTTTGTCGTTAAATATGAATGCCGCTTGACTTCCTTATACATAAAAGTGTTTATAAAGTTATACTAATAAGAAGACAAAACGGAAAACGCATTGTGGTCAGGCCTCCAATAAGGTGGCCCGACGATCAGCCCCCCGACCGCCTAACCGATTGCTTTGGCTACGTGTATCGTTTATAACGTCATCTTGTCATTTCGTACCGCTTATGAAAGCAATATCGAAAGCTATAGGCTATAGCTTTCGATATTTGCCTATACCTATTAGCTAGATGACAAGATGACGTCATAAACTATACACGTAACCAAAGCAATCGAGTTAGGCGGTCGGGCCCCTGGTGAAGGTCGCACGAAGCGGGAAGGTTGCCGTTGTCGAGATCCTTGGGGTCTTTGTCCAACAGTCGTCTTTTGGCTGAGATGATGATGATGATAAAGGAGAGAAATCAAACGACAACCAAAAATAGTCAAAGCACAAAAGAAAACGTACGTGACAAATCATAAAAATGAGTGGAGGCGTTTAGTTCATTTCTTATAGTTTGTCTTAATTATTGTAGTACCTCTGATTTTGTCTAAACAATCACCAATGTCTAAACTACAAATCGATTTATCAAGCGGTTATTTAAATCCCCGCCCGATCCTCTAAATGACAGCACACATTTACAGAATACACTAAACATGCACACCAGTTTAGGCCCAAGACACCGTACTCGTAGAACAAGGGTACGAAGAACCGGTTCACACTCGCTCTAAACCGGGTACAGACATGTACCTGGGCGGTTCTCTCCTCCTCCACGGCCCGGTCAACCCGAGCCGAGGTCCGTGCCTTTAGAGGCGCCCTCGGGTTGCTCCGCACCCTGATCCGATCCGAACCCTTCGAAGAATCTAGTAGGGCACGGGGACGCGCACTAGTGCGCGATGCCGTTCCCTCTAGATAACCTCTGAAGGTGATTCGTTTCACACGGCTTGAGGGACCCTTTACGTTCCTCGCCGCCCCCAAAAAAGCCCGGTGAAGCTGAAAATGCCGCAGCGGCAATCAGCAATCTCTCTAAAAAAAAAAAAAAAAAGGTTATTTAAATTATTATTTTTCAAATTAACACGTTATATTCCCCATACAAAATTAGTATGGCCGCGCGACATCAAATAAGACATTTCAAATAAAATATTATGACGACTTCTTGGCGGGAAAGTGAAGAGTCATGTCTGCGGTTTTGTTTTATTTTCTAAAATTTGTGTTATGTCGAATATTAATGTGAAATAATGGTGGATTATTAACCGTTAATTGTTCGTGAGTGTGCATGAGTGTTGGCAAATGAAACAAAACAGTGCAACGTCACTTTTCAAATTCTCTCAAGAAGTCTGTGTGAGGACTTAGTAAAGCCCCACATCTTTACTGAGATACTCGAGGGGTTGGGGGTATATCATTTCTCACTTCATTTCATTCATCATCATCATATTGTATATTTATGTATTACTTTTAAGAAAAATTACTTTGACACTGGCTAAATGTGCTAATCGCACGAAGCCATCAACTAAAAGAAAGAAAGAAATATTATGACACTTGTCACTTACGGACGGCGCACCCTTGAACCCGTGAACGTGCATGAGTGTTGGGCAAATAAAACAAAACAGTGAAACGTCACTTTTCAAATTCTCTCAAGAAGTCCGCGTGAGGTCTTAGTAGAGCCCCACATCTTTACTGAGATACTCGAGGGGTTGGGGGGTATATCATTAATTACTTCTCATTAGGTAGGTACTATGATCACTCATCATCATCATACATTACAAATTATATATAATTTATTTATATAACTTGTAAGAAAATTACTTTGACACTGGCTTAGGGCTGATTTTTTCAATAGTCAGTTAGAGTTTATTCATTGAATAATTTGACATAATGACAGATTCTCTTTAGAAAATATGTCACAATGACAATCTTATTCTTTGAATAAGACTTATCTGAGGATTGAAAAATCGGCACTACTAACAGCACAAAGCCATCAACTAAAAAATAAAAATATATAAGCGGCTATATATTATAGCCGCTTATATATTTTTTATTTTTAAACAAGAAATTGAATTGTCTCGCAAATGGCAAATTGAAAGGTATTAGAAAGCTATTAGAGTTACACAATTATTCCACAGTTCCCGTTCTTCATAAGGTATATATTTATTGACCCTTTCATAATAAGACGAACTCATTTAATAAGGGCCTTTATAGGTACATTCCGGTATCCCAAGCAAAATTCACAGTTGAATATTTTTGATAAACCAACTGTAGATAAACTTTCTGTGGTTCCGGGAAAAAGGGACATACCTACTGAGTTTTAGTTTAGTTTAGTTTTAGTTATGAGAAAGACCATATGGTCTTTCAAATCTTCTAAGAATATTCTTAACCGAATTATATTCTTAAAGAATATTCTTAGAAGATTTGAAACGACTTGAAATTTTTGAAATTGGAGTAAATCGTACTTTTACTGTTGTCAAGTAACTTACTGGACAGGTAGGAATTTTGTTTAATTTAGTATTATCTATTTTAAGATACCTAGCTAGCTTTCGCGTATCTTGCATTTTCAATTAGGTACCTTGCTAAGTTGTAAAAAAAATTTCTTTGTCATTCAGTACCAGATATACAGGGGTGTATTGGTTTAAAAACGATTGAACTCCGAAGTTCGTATTGAATACCGAATCGTATAAAGCCACTTAAAAGTTGAAACGTAAAATACCCTCGTGGCACCACACGACACGAGTCGAGTAGCCTCATTCGGGTTCAACCGTACGCACACATTCGCCCCAATCTCGGTCGGTGCGTGTCCGTACGCGCGCACCGAATCTGACACACGCACACATGCGCCGCGGCAACCGCGCTTGTGCGGCTTCGGGTCGAGTCGCGAGCGCGTTGGTGCCAGCGGCGGCACAAACCTGGAGCACTTGCGTTTCGTTCGTTGCGTGTATTTTTAGAGCTGATGTTGTTTTTGCGTTCGCGTTTAATTTTATTTGCAGTTTGCCCGCTTTGCCGATCGCAATGCATGCCATCCGTGTTGCTAATGAGATGGCCCGCTCTATAAATGGCGACGCCAGTTTTTGTAGTACAACCTTTTATTAATGAGTTGGTATTCGGTCGTGGGGCAACCCATTGCGGGGTTAGTAGAATGCGAATGAAATTGTCGCTTTATTATATAACTTGTTAATTTATACCTTTGTACTAGCTTTAACTACTGACTTTTGAATCGAGTGTAGCATTGATCAATACTAAATATCATCAAGTAGCTGCCAAAATAGGTGGCCTTAGCGTTCTAAGTGTCTCCAATTTTCATCGGGCATTCCTCTTTTGGCGCTTTGGGGGACTCTGGTGATTGCTTATAGAGATCTTAGATCACTTGAGGGGAATTCGGTGTGTACATGCCCTACTGCTTCGTAGTAAGACACCCTCAGACTAGGTGGAGCGACGATCTAAGCAAGGTGGCCGGCAAGAGCTGGATGAGAGTAGCCGCAGATTGTGCTAGGTGGCGTGCACTTGGAAAGGCCTTTCTTCATCTGTGGACTAATTATAGGCTATTATTATATCGTTGATGATAATGATGACGATGATCTTCTTTCTCCCCTATACTAGAGTAGTTTAAGGAGAGTCCTATATATAACTATTTGCGTCTTTCTAAAATAGTGCAGTGCAGTGCCAAAAAGAAATAAAAATTAAGGCTATTGTGGCTACCTCTAGAATCATTCTGTAATTTTTTGATTGAAGGTGAGTTTACATGTGAAAGACGACTTCAAAGTACATAATGCCTATTGCAAATTTCATTTGCCATTCAACCACGTTCACCCATCCGATGATCGGCCTTGCGAAAGTAGGTTTAGAAGTCAAATATCGGCGCTCTACATTCAATAAATCAATTACATGAAGAATATTGAATAATTTGTTTACGAGTTTGGCCTAAGTTGAATGCGAGCGGCGGCCTAGATGTTTGAAGATGTTGAGCGACGTGTCCGGTGGATAGGTTAGGCAAACTCCAATTACGAACATCCTCCTTTGCAGTTTCGTATTGAAGTTGTTTGATCATTATTTAGTTTTATTTTTATTTGACGACCTCCGTAGCCGAGTGGCTTGCACGCCGGACTTTGAGCGGCGGTAACTCTGAGGTCCCGGGTTCGATTCCCGGTCGGGTCAATGTCGAAAACGAACTTTTCGATATTGTGTCGGGTCTGGGTGGTTGTGGTGCCGTCGTTGTTTCTGATTTCCATGAAACGAGTGCTTTAGCTACTTAACTTGGGATCAGAACAATGTATGTGATGTTGTCTCATATCTTTATCTCTTTTTAAAAAAAAAAATTATCATACTTTTTTGGTCGTCTAACTAATAATTGCGAACTAACTTTATTTGGACAGTATCTAACGTAAAATAGGTACCTAGCGTTCTAGTTGGTTTAGTGTGATTTCTTCCAGACTCATACAATTCAAAATTCAAAATCATTTATTCAGTTTAGGCTACAAGTAGCTCTTGTGAATGTCACTATGCCATCGGTTCGTAAGTCTACACTGGGCGGGAGAACTTGTACTGAGAAGAACCGGCAAGAAACTCAGCAAGAGTCCAACTCTTTTCTCCCTGACAGCGTCAAAAATATTGGAAAATGCCCTATCATAGCAGGACACTTTCCATTACAAATAAACACAAAAAATATAGAAGACAACCACAATATGTAAAAAAAAATA
Organism: Eudonia truncicolella; assembly: GCA_949315975.1. NCBI lineage: Eukaryota > Metazoa > Arthropoda > Insecta > Lepidoptera > Crambidae > Eudonia > Eudonia truncicolella. The sequence goes on along the minus strand of OX438831.1, from coordinate 6,385,818 downwards.
CAAAATAAAAAAACTAAGTTAACAAATTTACATCAGGTAAAAGTTTCAATTTCCACAATGTCGTACAGTACCACTACAGTACTCTAGTAAAAGTCAAAAATTGTTTAAAAAACAAACAGATCAAACTATAGTGAATAATACTGAAAATAAGATAAGTATGCAAGAGCAGACCAGCCTCCACAGGCGGCACCATACTATATAGCACTACTTGTGGAAGACCACTTTAGAGCTGTTATCAATGTCCACTTGATTTAAAATTAGCCCCAAAGAAAAGGAAGGTATAAAAGAGTCTACCGGGACAACTGTGGTGGCTGTATTTTAGGCTAGAGGAAATAAAGAGGGTTTGGAATGCTGAGTCTAAAATGAAATGAAACAAGCAGCATACATTTATTAGTTTTAGGCTTAAATTTTCTCTGTGTGAGTACCTACAAAGGTTACGAGATTATGAGAAGGAATCTCCTTTACCAATTAACTCCGTATATTGTAAAATAGGGCAGTATTATTTTATATCACTCCACGATTTTAGTAAGAGGTCGTAGTAGATCTGAACATTGGACATCTTCCGTGATTTCGTCGTATCCCTTAGATAGATAGATAGATTTCACGAAGTCCCTGGTTTCCTCGTTTCCCGACAACATGAGTACGATCTAGATAAGTGACTCCAGTATAGATGAGCTTCTTGGAGTTGGAGGACCAAGGTAAAGTGGCATGCCGAGAACCCTATTACAGAGAGATGTAGCGTATATGTTACGGGGTACTTAAGTAAACCGTAACATACACGAAAATCTAAATGATGAACTAAATGAAGTACATATACTTACTTGAAGTATACTTCATTTAGTTTAAAAAAATATGCTTGCTTACGATTCGAAATTTAGTAATAGATTGCATAATGCTTTTTGGGCCCTGTCCTTGTTTTATTGCTGAGCTTGTATCTTTTTTCTTGCAGTTTGTTTCTGCACTAGTATTAGAGTATATGTTTGCTCATTTTGAATAACTTTTTTCGTTGTTATTTATTACATACCAGTTAAGTTTCGTTCTATCTAGTTGTTCATTATATTGTGGTTTTTCTCGCAACTTTGATGGGTTACTTATATGTAGTATACTTTTCCGTTCTTAATCTATTTTATAGTGTTTAAATTTGGGTACGAGTAAAATCAGAGGTGTGGTTACATTTAGCATTAACCAGCTATACTAGATTCAGTCGATTATAATTAGTTGGAATTAGGGGTGGCCTATTTTCGACTGGTAATTTCTACGTGTGATCGGTTGTATTCGGCGAAAACGACGTTTAGCTACCTAGACTGGTGGTAAAACTTTGATGTCTGATCTTGAAGTTTAGGATTTTACTACCAAAAAATGTGTATGTTCTAAATCGTTCGGGCTTTACGCTAACCACCATGTTGACATGTATTTACATTGTCGTTTATTTTTTTACGTAACACTGAGTCATTAGCTTGGCAATTCAAAGGGGTAATGTTGCCAGCATTCTTGGAACCGTTCCCATGAGCACATTGTTGGAACTTGGAGGATATCTTTTATTTATGGGGATTTAATTTTTAATTCGTTATTTAGTTTTCTTTGTTTTAAATTAAATTATGTTTCTTTTTGTTTTTATTTAAAACGTAAATAATTTGTTCTATTTTGTGTAGTATGTATTTATAAACTGACTAAGTCATGTGTTTCATCATCCCACTAAGCAATGTAATGATAATATCACACGCTCATTGACGCAGACACTTATCGTGAAACAGTCCAAAAATAGAGGACGCGTTGTTTGAATTATCCGCATCGTGGTCATGGAAATAGCCGTGGGCCACACCGGCCGAACGACTCGCCTCTATTCGACTGCACACCTCAATCTGAATGACAATTCGTCGAACAATCGCCTGTATCGATGCAAGATCACGATGGCCTTGTTCGCTTTGAATTACAAGCGGCTCCGCACATCTGCATTCGCCATTTAAATTTGTAATCAGATTTGCGGGACCGCTCATCCATCATTCATCGGGCGATGTACCGTGTCCATTACGTCCCGAGTCATCCTTCGCATCAATTAGAGAATCGACAGGGTAAAAAAAAAAACAAAATCTCCCGAGCTCTCCGCTCGCCAGTAACCGCTCATTATTTCTTCTTACACATTTTTTATTGCAGCAACATTATACGTGGGTGTGGTTGTAATTTCCTTTCACCGACGTAAGGGCACACACGCAATCCACTTTTTGCGTAACACGTTTTCGATCTTGTAGGCTTTAACGTAAGCTACAATATCGTTCGGCAGCGAAATGGCTGATGAGAAGATGACTGATAAAATATTGAAGCGTCCGTCCCTTTCGGTCGTATGGGGTGCGTCTCGCTCGGCCCCGAGCCCGGCTAAGCCGTGGACGTTTTTACGCGCGCCGGGGGGCTAAAATGTTGTTCGTTTTGGCGGCAAAACGCTACGGGGATCGCGTAACTCAATAACGCCCGGGATCGTTCGCAACATGTTTTATTTACGGCGCTTCAATCGGTTTTTATGTCGGTTTTCCGTGGCTCAGCGCCGCGTGTACGCGACAGCCGACGTTTGGGGACGCGCGAGACGCGGACACGGATTTTGTTATTAGCTCGCATTGCCCTGTCTTGTCACGCAACTGATGCGTTTTTGACTACGCATTTTGTTGATAGGCAGTTTCCGTAGTACAATTACATGGACTGAACTGTAACTGTTGTTGGGTATTGCTTAACAACGCCTCGGTGGTCCAGTAGCTAAGCGCACGGCCCAACAGCCGGAGGTCCTGGATTCAATTCGTTTGATACAACATTACCTATTTATTTATTTAATCTTTATTGCACAATACAATAAAATAAAGTACAGAAGGCGGACTTAATGCCAAATGGCATTCTCTACCAGTCGACCGTCGAGTCGTATCACCTAGCTAGAAGAACCTATCAACTTTGTAAATAGTTGCCGTAATCAATTAGATGTTCACGCTGGTGAACCATAATTGCTGTTCGTTAACGAGGATGACCAAAATAAGCTCAAAGAAATGCATAATAAGTGCGCAATAAAAAAGTCCAATTGAAAAAGTCAATTAAATTTAAATAAATATTTTAAGAACTTGCATCTAAAGTTATAATTTTACAAACCAGGATTAACAATACCATTTTGCCACTATCATTTCAAACAAGAGACAGAAATTTATATGAATACCTACCTATATTTTTTAAAATTATCATTGCTATCGTGTTAGTAAATTATGGTATTATCCAGCTTTTATGAATTAAGCTTATAGCCAACGCAAAACATATATTTTTAGAAGCTTTTATTTAGCTTGCCCTTTTGTGACAAATTTGTTTGTTTGGGTCAAATTTAGTAATTGAAATTTGACCCCCTTCCTGTTGACGGATTGAGCTGAAATTTTGCATGCATGTGCAAATCGGATGACAATGCAAAATTATTATGACATAGATCTGATCTGATGATGGAACCGGAAGGTGGTCATAGGAACTCGGTAGTTAAACAACACAACCCCATCGAGTTTGGACACGTTTGATCCGTCTTGACGAGTACTTTGGTGCTAGATGGTAACCAGTGTCTGACGATGGAGCTGGAAGATGGCCATAAGAACTTGGGAAAATAAGTTCGTTCGTCCGTTCGTTCCGTTTGTTATGAATGTGGATTCTGTCTTAGATTAGATGGGTTAGATGGATGACCCAATTCCAGGGTGAGCACGTGCCGAGAGCTGAATGGCATGAGGTTGTATAAACATGTAATTTAAAAATACTAAAATCTTAAAAATAATTTTATTTGAGGTTTGTGATCGATCACCAACCCGCATTTGGCAAGCGTGGTGATAAAGTCATTACCCATAAATTATAGCGATGACTTGATTTCAATGATGGAGGCCTTTGCCCAACTGTGGGACAATTATAGGCTGTTAACTTTTACTTATTTACCAATAACCACCGCATAAGAGATATTTAATAAAATAACAACATCCTCATTCAAACATCTATGACGTATACGAAATATCACGTGATCGATAGAACGCTAACTAAAAAGTTACAGATTAGTTAGCGCGTCAAGAAAATCTCCGCTAACAAGAACAAATGGCCGCTTTGATCCCGGTTCATACTTTATTAAAGTCCCGAGCGAAAGCGTTCCGTGCATTACCCCAATTTAGGCGCGCAATTAGTGTACGCAATCTGGGGGTGGCGAGGGGGTGAGTCGAGGGGGCCCGATCTCGCCCTCTCTCGCCCCCTCTCACCCCTCGGAACACCCGAGTTAGCCTTTGTGATCCCCTTTTGTTCGGTCCAATTTCCATCGTAGGAAATGGAATTGGAAAATGATTTGGCTTTTAGCTGATTGCCTCCATTTTAGTGCTCTTTTTAGATAATTACTGTCGAGCTCTTTAAATAAACGATTTATGATCGATCAGATATGCTTTTCGTATAGTACTCGTTTGTTATTCTTGCTCTCGTGATAAGATCATTGAGATAGTTATACTTATTGCTTTTTAACGACTACGCTGCCACTGGCACTCCTTCTTGTATTGGCCTCTTTATGTCCTAATATTGGGTCTCCACCTAGGAAATTGACGTTTTTTTCTCACTCATTAATAAGTCTATTACTTCTAAAACTCTATACCGGTTGTTAATATTTTTAACACGTTAATTAAGACTATGTTGCTTAGGCTTCAGTAATAACAATGATTTTTATTGTGTCTTTATGGTTCAATTTTTTTTTTAAATTGACTTCTTTTTGTTATTTATTTCTATATCAGTGGTTTTAAACAGTGCGTTGTATTTGTTTACAGTTCTTTTCAACGGCGAGTGATGTCCAAGATTTGTTCTTGAAATACAGCTGACAAAAGGAATATACCTGTACTTTGTTAGCGGAATTGACCAATCAAAACTCTCTATTCGGATTGACTTAACGAAAAAAGTAACGATACTTGAACTAATAAAATACCTGCATTACCGCTACCAATGAAACTTTATAGATATTTACTATTAGTTACTTAAAGATACTCATAGTGTGAATTTGGTAACGTTATCAAGCCCTGGGTGCATTGATTTGAAGCGCATACCGAGCTGAGCATTGAGATGGGTTGGATAGAATCAGATGTCCAGGATGCGATGTTAGAAATGCCTGTGGGCTTACAGACAACGCCTGATCAGTACAACACGAATTTTATGAAATTAGATTAGAATTCCAAAAATCCGATTATATACGAGCATCGCCTGTATTCCATTGCTCCCGTGCATTGAGCATCAGAAAATTGTGAAAATATCTGAAAATCTCGATGGTGCAATGGTTAACGCACCCGGTCTGCGATTTCGCATCTTTCGCACAGGCCGGTCATCGGATGGGTGACCAAAAATTTTTCATCTCGACTTCCTCCGTGCTTCAGAAGGCTCGTAAAGCCGCTGGTTTCGGCTGTATTAGCAGTCATTAACAACCACCAATCCGCCCTGGGCCCGCGTGGTAGTGATGAGCACATATAATGAGCTGGTGATGACGATGATGGATGATGATGATAACCTGAATACGCACCATATGGTGCTTACCATATGGCGGAGATATTGTTTTTTGTTACTAAGGAAACCTAGGTCCAATTATAAAACAAAGACACATTCGATCCCTTTCCAATCGACGATCTAAAAGAGATGGTATCCTATACGGAGCGGCTTGATTATCGAGATATTATTTAGCGGGTTTCTTACGATTCCCTCATCTCTTATGTATGGGGTACAGAATGGAATTCAGCCACTTTTATCATTAGATTCAGGTATTTTACTTAACGTAGAAGATTTTGGTCGTGGTGTCTTCTCTATACGTAATATTGTAGTAGTAATTCAGCCAGTGGAATATTACAGATATTTTATACGTTTCGATTTATTTTGTTACGACTGTGAAGTGTCAAACAAGGAGAAGCTGTAAGTACTGTGGTGATCGTGACTACTTGCTCGGGCAAGCCTACTGACAGTCGCCGTGATTTGAATAAAGTTATGGAAGCTCGTGGAGCGAAACAAATGACAAAACTAACGACAAACGAAGAAGGGAATTCGGTAACAGCCCGCCGTCGCTAGGGCTGATTTGTAATACGCTCTCGGAAAATATATTTAATTCAAGATATCTTTGCCTCTATCATTTACCCCGGTCGTAATAGTACCTAATTTACTTATTGTTTTATTAGGAAAAGAAAAAACTAGAGAGAAATGGCTGATATCGAATAGGCTGTTCGTATAAGTAAATTTTTTTTTTTACACATTTATTGAGAATCGAAGATTGTAACAGTTAGATAGAATCTATGTAAGTACGACACATTTCCTCTAACACGTAAACAGGTAAAAGACTAGCACATGTCTCACATACCTGTGTATTAACTGTTTAATTGAGTGTCATACAAAAACAATGTTGCCATGTAACATCTGCGGTCGTTAATCACCGCATTTCCATTATGTCGCATATAAACGACCGAATCAATAACAATGAATCAATAGAAAAAAAACAGTAATTACTATCATTTGTTAGTTCAAAAAAGCTGTAAACGGACGGCTTTCTATATTATCTACCATTTATTTTAAAACAAAGCGGAAATCATGAAGTAAAAAGCTGTGTCAGTAAGATATCGACTAGCGAACCTTCTGAACAGTTCAGAAGGCGTAGCGGAAGCAGACAGCGATCAGCATTCAGGTAGCTGTTCAGCTCAATGCTGATCGCTGTTCTACAGGCGTAATGTTTCACTACCTAGTCAACCCGAGTCGAGCTCCTAGCCTTTAGAACGCCCTCGGGTTGTTCCGCTCCTGATCAGACCCGATCCCCTCGAATAATCTATTTTTTTAAATTTATTTTATACCTAGCTCGGCAAATGACTCCATTCCACCTCATGTTAAGTGGAAATGGAGTCTAGACGCAAGGATAACTGGTGTAGCGCGAAAATAACGCAGCATCAGCCACCATCACCCTGCCGGCCCACAAGGTGCCTCTTCACGCCTCGTTTGAAGGACCCCATGTCATAGGAAGGAGGGAAAACGTGTGCTGGTACTATCTTTTGGAAGTGCGACAAAGAAACGAGTCACCAAATTTCTTTGTGCGCGATGGAGTATTCGAGACTCCGGAGAGCTGCACGCGTACTCCTATGGAGGAAAGGAGAAGGTGGGATAAGGTCAAAGAGTTCTTCAGAGCACTCGCCGTGGTATAAGCGGTAGAAGACGCTAAATCTCTACGCAATTGCAGGGGCTCGAGAGCATTTCTTGACCTCTGCATTGCCAATAATACATATAGCGTGCCCGTCCCAGTGGTGCGAGCAATACTCCACGCAAGACCGCACCTGTGTCTACAAAAGGCACAACTGATCTGGCGTGAAGAATCGCCGCACCCTGTTCAGGTTTTTTATCACGGCTTCGATATAGGTAGTCCCTCTGGTTCAGATTGCAGCGAATATGCATACCGAGCATGTTAATACTGCTCTGCAGGACGAGTGATGCGCTTTGAAGAGAGGGAAGGGATAGGAATGGCGACTTTTTCCGTGAACGGTATGAGCACCTCTGTTTTCTTCCGTCTGAGAGTACTCGGATTCCACGTTCATGTAGGAAGCCAGCGACCCAATTGCAGAACTGAGCAGGCAGACCGTATGCCGGGAGCTTGGAGAGAAGTGCTTGGTGCCAGACCCGATCAAAAGCCTTGGCTATGTCAAGGCTAACAGCCATCATCTATTAAGGAACTGGAACACGTTTTCGTGATGCCGTTCCCTCTAGAAACCCTCTGACGGAGTTTCGACTTTGAGGAAACCTATTGCCGTCTCTAAATAGACCGGTAACGCTGCAAAAAACTACTGGGTGCCCAGTGCGAGTTGTATTTACAATTCAATGTTTTGAGAGGTTGAAGAAGTTAGTTACAATTTCGTCATACAAAATAGTAGTATGTATGAAGTGGTATGTAGTGTGAAAACCAATAAAGTATGTTTTATCTTTTCGTAAACTTCTCGTCAACGTCTCTGTGAACGTTTCAATGATAGCAGGAGTGTGTACAAGTCAGGCAAGTCCAGGTGATAGCGTCTGGCCCTAATGGAGAGTAACTGTACTGCGCCGGCGAACATAGCAATTTACCAGCATTAGGCGGACGGTGCGCGACAAATAACTGTCGTCGGCAACACAAAATAAGACGAGCCCAGAAGGTAAGCTTAATGTTACTGCGCTCGAGCAGATCCTTTAAACCCCGATCCGATCCGAACCCTCGATCCGATCCGAACCCTTCGGAGAATCTAGTAGGGCACGGGGACGCGCACTAGTGCGCGATGCCGTTCCCTCTAGAAAACCTCCGAAGGTGATTCGTTTCACACGGCTTGAGGGACCCTTTACGTTCTTCACCGCCCCCAAACAAGCCCGGTGAAGCTGAAAATGCCATCTGAACAATCTCTCTCAAAAAAAAAGTTCCTTTAAATGCCACTGACACACAGAGATGTAACTTATCTAAGCGACAAGTATCTGAAATACAGATATACAAGATACAAAATACGTATTTTCATCTTGTATCTATAAAACTTTTTTTAAATTAATTTCGTATCTTGTATTTAGATACCTTTTGTTTGGTATCTTAGTATTTTGTAGATATACTAAGTATGTTTGCTAAAACACTTTTAATGTTAGATAACTGATTCTATTGTGACATGTTAGGTGACATTAATTTTAAATGTCAATGTTGCCATAGATAAAACTGAACGCGCCATTGAATCTTTAGTGTTTGGCCAAATTGATAGGTGGCTTTACAAAATATGATCGGCTGTGCCCCTTGACTCGTGTCATTTTTAAAATAGTCTGTGTTTGAGGGAGACACGTAAAAGTTTGGTCGGTCGGTCGGAGCTATTGAGTCTTTTCTTGAGCCTTGGCTTTCTCATAACATCATCTAAAAAAAAATTACACAATATTTTGACGGCACAACTGGAGCGACTTTTCTCATTTGGGGGCATGATCATGAGGCCTCATCGAAGAAAAATGAGTGATAAACGGTTTGAAGAACTGGTTTTACTTAAGTCTCAATTAAAACCTTAAAAAAATTATTATTATGTTGTGTCACGTTTGCGCGATCAACGCGATTTACATGAAAAAAAAAAACTTTCATTAAAAAAAAATTGTTAAATAATTATAGCGTTTTTATGAAGCTCACTTTCTGCAGGCTCCTTATATTGTGTCCTCGCCGGCGATCAGTCTAGCTAGATCGAGAGTGTCTGTCCGTGAAACAGGTAGCTATGGGTAGATTGGTCCATTCAAGTAAATATATCTATATGACAAGCATTTAATTAAACATGAAGAAACCAAGAAACCAAGAATGATTCTCAAGTCCTATTTTGATCTTTAGATATATGTAACGATATAGGTACATTTATTCATAGTTAAATAAATAATTTCTTTTTTTTTTACAAGTTTATGTACACACGCCTGCACATCAACCTACCACAAACTGTTAAATTTCCTCAATAGACTTTGAACTTTATGTCTAAGTGATATGGTTGAAAATGTGTTGAAGAAATTTGACTGTTTTGGATAGGTTGATGTGCAGGCGTCAGTACCTATACACAAAAAAGGGGAACAAAATAAGTTCCGAGAGTTGTTGTTGAAAGTGATTACGAATCACAATCAACAGCAAGTACTAAAAAAAGAAATAGGCTAATAATAACTAATAGTAACTGGCCCACTGTTGGGCGAAGGCTTCCATCATTGCAATTTAAGTCATCACTGCAATTGATGGGTAAGCGTGGTGATGACTTAGTCACCACGCTTGCTAAATGCGGCTTGGTGATCGCAAACCCGGGCTATGCATCGAAAAATCCGTAACACGCTTTGCCCGACCTGGGAATTGAACCCGGGACCTGCTGGTACAAGTAAAATCATAACAAGATACCAAATCCATTTTACTCACACGTGTATCAACATATTGTTGTCATTTGGGGGCCATATGTCTCATAAAAATACTCGTAAAACCTTGAACATGCTTGATACATGACATGTGCTTAATAAGCAGTGGAGAATAAAACAGCTTTAATGAATATTATATTACATTGATTTACTTGAATAGCTTGATAACTTATAAAGAAACACTGGATAATACTTTGTATCATCATCAGCTCATTTTATCTTCCCACTGCTGGGGCACGAGCCTTCCCTATGGATGGATAGGGCCATAAACCACTACGCGGGCCCAGTGCGGTTTGGCGGTTGTTAACGACTGCTAATCCGAAGCACGGTCCTCCGTGCTTCGGAATCGGTGCTCGAGATGATAAAGTTTTGGTCACCCATCCGATAACCGGCCTTTGCGAAAGTTGCAGACCGGGCGCGTTAACCACTGCGCCATCGAGCTCCTCACTTCTTTGTATAGAGTGGCGCAATTTTTTCTGACAACTGGTTAATAGGAATTATTGTAAATATTAGACTAAAAAATACATAGAAATAATGTTAATTATTATTTATTGAGAAACTGGCAAACAAATAAAAAAATGGTTAGAGTGCCTAGTGCATGTTTTATTTGACATTTCAATTAGTAGATCGCATTAATTGAATAGTAAATAATATCTGCCATTGGTGTATGGAATAATAACTAGTGTTCGCCCATTGGTCGAAATTAGACCGTAATTTTACTTTCTTCTGATTCCACTTTTAAAACAATATTTTATTAAGGCTGCATGGAATGTATCCTAAGCAATGAAAAATTAAAAAAGATAGAATGTGAGTTTGGAATGGCATTGACGACTTCTTGGCGGGAAAGTGAAGAGTCATGTCTGCGGTTTTGTTTCATTTTCTAAAATTTGTGATAAATCGAATATTAATGTGAAATAATGGTGGATTATTAACCGTTAAGTGTTTGTAAGTGCGCATGAGTGTTGGCAAATGTAACAAAACAGTGCAACTTAACTTTTCAAATTCTCTCAAGAAGTCCGCCTGAGGAATTAGTAAAGCCCCACATCTTTACTGAGATACTCGAGGGGTTGGGGGGTATATCATTTCTCACTTCTCATTTCTATTATCATTCATCATCATCATACTGGAAGGAAATATTGTATATTTATTTATTACTTGTAAGAAAAATTACTTTGACACTGGCTAAATGTGCTAATCGCACGAAGCCATAAACTAAAGAAAAAAAAAAAAAAAAATGGCATTGACAGATTTCGGCCGCTCATCTTCCATTTTTGAAAAATGTATGAAACAACGTATATTTAATTTAATGTACATATTTTTATGCATAATTTAAAAAAAATATTAGCATTCTGCACTCCTTCTTTATATACCTAAACTATGAGTGTGAGAAATTTCATACTCCTCCGTCCGCGCAATTTTCGTATAAAGGGGTAAGTACAAAGATTTTATTTTACGTAATAATATAATAGAAGATAACATTTTATATAGGTACTTACTGATGATAATGACGAAGATGATATACTTATCATGTTGTATTCAATGAGAGATTAACTAATTGATTTATAAGACATGAGTAGTTAGATATGTACCGATATGTATATACTTCGATCAATAATGTAGGTATATAACTTTCCCACTGCTGTGCAAAAACCTTCATTGAAATCAAGTCATCATTACAATCGATGGGCATTGGCTTAATCACGCTTGCCAAATGCGGGTTGGTGATAACAAACCCGGGCTGTGTACCGAATAAATCCGAAACACACTTAGCCAGACCTGGGCATTGAGCCCGGGACCTTCAGTATCGGGTCGAACGCTTTGCCCCTCGACCACCGAGGCGTTATAAATTGCATATTAGTTATTCTTTACGTATTGAAAAAAGACTAAGTGTTGAAAAAGTTTCGAAAAAAGATTCAAACCCGCACCCCATGACATGCCGGGTCAGGTGCACTAGGCTATCGTGCCTCAATCCAACTCGCCGAAATTAATCAACACTATCTACTCTTACCCTGTAAGCCTAAGGAGCCCTGTTCAATGTCAATTCAAATTCAACACTTTGTCTTTTTTTTAATTTGTGATTTGTGCGCAACAAAATTTGCGTAAAATTATATGTAAATAATCATATATACTTATTAACTACCTCTATTTATTATTCCACCTTCGGACTAACCATCAGTTAACATCAGGTGCGAAGACGGTCAAGTAACCGTACATAAATAAAATAACTTGTATATATCTTTTTTTAATGGGTGTTATTTAAACGGTTAGCATAGTATTCGTATTTTTGTTAGCAAATTAAATGTAATCGGTTGGCTAAAACAGCTAGTTGGGCAGCCACTTATGGTCAGCAAATATTTCTAAATCAGGCTGCAACTTATATCATTCTGGACAGCAGTCTTATGCCGCTCCCCCCTTCCGTGACTGGCCCTCGCTACGTTGCGCTTCGCTCGAAAAAAAAAATTTTACTTAACCACAGTAAGGATTTCTTATGCTGACCGATTGTATAATTCTGCTGACCAATTAATAATTTTGCGTTACAACTATTTATTTTGAAAACACATAAATTATTTTCCTTTTTTAATTTATATCGAACGTTCTTAGATTTAATTTTTATGAAACGTTCTTTCGCACGTCAAACTATTGAGTTTTAGTTTATTTATGTGATATTTTTTTTTAATTATAACAGAAAAATTAGAAATAATTGGAAACATGTTTTCACAAAAAATGGTTTGTTTTTCGAATCAAAAATCTTACTGCCTAAAATCAATTTAAAAAGCGATCTCTTCTAAGGAACGACCTACATCGCATTTCGTTTCGAGTGGTTCCATTTTATTGTGTTTATTTAAGGTCAATTTGTCTGAAGGGGTTGCTCCCCTCTCTCCTTTCCCGTTTAGTTGGTATACGCGCAGTAGGACAGCAATACTTTGTAGGGGTTATTCCCATAGTACTTCATTCTATTGTTCTGAAACGATAAGTAACCCATACATATTGATTCTCAGACTACTCCAAAGAATAATATTATTAGATTTTATTTAAATATTGCATGTGATATTGCATTCTACACCACAGGAGCACAAGACACGATCACTTTGCCAAAAACCATCCTAGTATTATGATAAATATTTACTAGAAAAAAACAGCCTTAGGAAGCTCGAGTGGTAATTTTTTTTTTTTATATTTACGGGTAGGCGTAGTGCCTTGATCTCACCTGATGTTAAGTGATAATAAGGCCAATGATGGAAGCGCACTTGACCCGGGATCCTCAACTAGTGAAGTACTGGCTATCTTATCTCTAGCTGCTGGAACACAACAATGCTACAAACATTGATGTTATGGCGACATATTTAGATAAGATGGTGGTAGCTAGCCAGGCGGACAAACAAGCCCTACCACCAAACCGAGTACACAAACAATGTTACCCCCTCCCCCACCGCGAATCGAACCCGAGACCTCTGGGTCTAAACCGGTGGTCTTAGCCACTATACCACAGAGGCGGTAATCGAACTCACGACCTTTGGATAACCGGTATAATGCTCTCACCGGTCAGCTACCGAGGCCCCAGCGGCCTCGTTGAATTTTTCTAGTACTTTGTGATTTACGTTGCAAGTCAGCGAGCTTCCTAAGCCTGGTTGGTTTTTACTAGTAAAATTGTATCTTGTGTAAAATTCAAAATAATAAAAACATCCTAGATGCGTCCTAGTATTTTTATTCTCATGTAGTAGAATGTAATTTAATTATAAATTATTTTAATTACATTTTTTGCGGGCAGGGGATGACTCAGGACGTTGCAGAGTGTGCGATGGAAACACAGTGAGCAGAAGCGGGCCGATGATGGTATTTTTCCCGTTAAGTACTTTGAGAATTCTTTTGGTGTAAGCTGGGAATAACCCCTTTTTGGCAACGCATAACGGAGGGGAGACTTGCTTTGTTGTTTAAGGAAGTTTAAAGCACATGCGACGTGAGAAATGTAAGACAATGAACGAATAGGTATGTTGTATACGCATGTTTGTGATTGTTTTTTGAATATTGTAAGACGATTTCTGCTACATTTATGTCTTTGAATTTTTTTTAAATCTTGATGTTTTAAGGTCTTTTTGTAAAAATGATGAACAGTTTTTGGTGTGTAACATCTTTCCGCTCGCTTTCTATATATACAATTTGTGGGAGGGATTTCGTGAAATGTGACGGAAGTATGTGTAACAGTGTGACAGGAAGTCGGGGAAGCACGCAAGCGCGTGCCATTTTGTCTTCTGATGAGTATTTACTGCATTTATTTTATTGTTATAAAATGATGTAATTAATACCTGACTCATTTTTTTCAGAATATAATGTTAAAATTGCTTATTACTAAGGTGAGATGTCAAATGTTACACATCATATGCGACTACTGTAAGGCTCGCTCGTTTTTTTATATTATCTATTTCAACAAACTTAGTAGGAACTACTACAACTACAGACTTAAAACCTAATGCGATAGTAAAAACACACAAGTTATACGTACGAGTATTATACGTTGACTGCTTTATTAAATTACTAGCGGCCCGCCCCGGCCTCGCACGGCTGTACTTTTTTAATATAGATAGCCTGTGTTACTCAGCGCTAATGTAGCTTCTTCTGGTGAAAGATTTTTTAAATCGGTCCAGTCGTTTTTGAGCTTATTCGTTGCAAACATACAATTGCATGTATCATTCATACATACTTTGTATGTTTGTATGATACATACATACATACAAAGGTTTCTTCTTTATAATATTAGCATAGACTAAACGTGTAAACGCTCAATGGATGCAATAATAATAAATTTAATAAAAAGCTAGTAAACGTTTGCTTCACTTTGTCTATTTAACACGAAGAAGAAAAGTAAAATAAAAATTAGGCTTACTCCCGTTTGTAACAACGAGAATTCTGTCTGTTACCTATAACATTTTATCAAAATCTGATTCTTCAATAATATATCATCAGAGATATTACACTGACCCTGGTTTTGAAGATGAAACTAAAAAAAATTGCTTCACTTTTTATAACTTACTAGTAGCCCGCTTCGGACTTCGTCCGCTTGAAAACACCCGTACCGTACCCCATGATGAACCCCTATTGCAGCATCACCTACCGGGTCCAATTGTATTTTCAAACCTTCCAGGAACCCATTTAAATATACACACAAAATTTCAACCAAATCGTTCCAGCCGTTTAGGAGGAGTTAAGTGACAAACACACGTACCTACAGAAGAATTATGTATATAAAGATTATTACATTCAAATATATTTTTTAAGTTATCCCGTAGGTAATAGTACCACCTACGGCTTGTGCAACTCGGTCGAAACGTCGGGTACAAAGAGGAAATGCCATACGTATAATAATTAATTTGCGTTAATCCCCGTAAAACTATTTCTTTATAATTAAACGCGGAACTTTTAAAAAGTTTTTAAAATTTTTTTAGTGTTGCTGACTTAAGACAAGCGTCCATTAAGCACTATAAAAAAAGAAAGAAAAAAAAAATTATTGGTCTGTAAAAGTATTTTTTTAAAACTAAAACTAAAGCTAAAATTTTTGTTGTTTTGCCGACCAGATGGTTGACTGTACCGTACAAAAATAACAATTTACTATTGTATAGTTTACCAAATGGGATTAAATGTATGAAGTAAGGAAAAGTTTACCAAACGCAACTTTTTAATAGGTATAATATGAGGTTTACGAAATGGGAAGTTTACCATATGGGATGTAGCCGTTTTAAACATGCATCATATTGGAAACCATTGACATGGCACGAGACGTCACCTGTCATCATCATCAATCAATATCGCATCTTCAGCCTGTATTAGTTCACTGCTGGACTTCGGCCTCTCCAATTGCGCTCCACTAAACACTATCCGAGGCTACTCTCATCCAGCTCAAGACAAAACTCATTCACATTCTCGTTACATCGAAATTGAGAATGTTTACCTCCAACAGAACACTTGGAGCTGATAGTGGTCGGTCGGCGTCGCGTCCAAAAAACCGGCGCGCCATCCCGTCCGACCAGTTCCGACGTTCGCAGAAACCGCCGCGAAAAAAACGACTAATTGCCATTTAACTCGCGGGTAGGGTTGCCATCTGCCGGCGAAGACCTTAGGGCTCCAAACTGTAGCCTTTTGATAATGCTTTCGATAATACTTTTTATCCGAACTCATAGCATTTTTTTTGTGAGTTTTCTGTTGGCCTTATACTGCTTTTAAAGTGACACCGGGCGTTTTTGGTGGCGGCGGCCGGTGGCGAGAAAGTTAAAGGGTTCCTCAAGCCGTATGATCGAAACACCGTAAAAGGGTTTCTAGAGGGAATGGATCACGCATGCATAGCCCGTTCTCTACTAGATTTTCCGAGGGGTTTGGGTGGAACGGGAGCCGAACAACCTTAAGACATTAAAGACTAGGACCTCAGCTCGGGTCGACCGAGTGGTGGGGAGAAGCGTCCAGGTTCATATATTGTATTGTAACTGGTGTAGAGCGCGTGTGAACCAGGGGGCCTACCGCCTAACTCTATCGCTATCGTGCTCTATAGTTTATTTCGTAATCTAGTCGATATGAAAGCAATATCGAAAGCTATAGCCTAAAGCTTTCGATATTGCTTTATATTGCTTTCGAAATGACAAGATGACGTCATAAACTATAGAGCGCGATAGCGAGAGCGATGGCGATAGAGTTAGGCGGTCGGGGGGCGGGTCTTCGTACTCTTGTTCTACTAGTACGGTGTCTTGGGAAAACTCATAGCGTCAGACTTTACTACATTCTGTTGTTTCCGAGTCAGACGGCGAGAACACTATTTGGTTCTGACGCTTCGTCGACCACAAAGTCAAAGTCAAAGTAATTTTTTTTTAAATTAACTTAAAAGTAAGTACTTTTGAATCGTTCTAACATGTTTTACCTACAACCCATTCGGGACGTAGGTAATTTTTTTAGCTGTAAAGAAGAACTGCACCGGTTTTATAGAAGTGTACACAGTTTTGGTTGTACAATAGCCACAACTGTTCCGTGGTTCCAGGTTCCATGGAATCTAACATAAGTCCTGCGAAGGAACTTCAATAATAAAAATAGATTTAAATTTTAAAAAGTTGTGTTTCGGTCGATGGCGCAGTGGTTACTGCGCTTGGTATGCGATTGCTGAAGATAAGCATCTTTGCAAAAACAAGTCGTCGGATAGGTGACCAAAAATTTTTCATCTCGTTCTTGCTTGGTAGAAGAAGGAGTGCGGCTAGAAAAATAAACACAAAAGAAAAAAAAATTAAGTACCTACTGCCACTGAAAAAAACATTGTTTTATTTTAATCACATCGAAAAAAGATTTTGAAGGAAATCAAATTGCCTACTACCTACTTACGACTTAACTACTAAGTACTTTTGGCTTTTGGCTTAGGTTAATTTTTTTGGCTCACAAAAGTGGTAAGATCAATGCATTTACTTGATTTTTACATACTACATAACTTAAGTTACACTTTAACCTACTATATATATGCAAGCACATGATTACATCTGATCTGCGATAGCTTAAAAATGGCTTAAAAACTTAACCGGTACCTTGATAAGTTGGTATTGAATTAAACGAAAATCAATCCAAAGAAGTCTAGTCTTAAAGTCTATAAATTGTTGATTTAAAAAAAAAAAATTTTTTTAGAACAGTTGTTGAGGGTACATAAGAGTCGCCATCGCCAACCCTACAGTCCAAGCGGGTTGCGCGGCCCGTGAGAATGTCGTCAAGGCTGTCGGCTTTATAAACAATTTCATCTAGCTGAATTGTGAGATGTCGACTTACCTACAACGGCGGGATATTATGTACGCATAAATAATATGTCGACAAGCATCGGTGAGGAGCTCGATGGCGCGCTGTGGTTGGAGTTCGATGGTCCTGCGATTGCTAAGGGTGAGCAATTTTCGCAACGGCCGGTCATCGGATGGGTGACCAAAAATTTATAATCAGAAGCTCTTCCATGCTTCGGAAAGCACGTAAAGCCATTTGTCCCAGCTGCATTAGCAGTTGTTAACAACCACCAATCCGCACTGGGCCCGTGTGGTAGTTTATAGCCCGTTCTCCCTTTCCATCCATAGGGAAGGCTTGTGCCCTAGCAGTGGGGACATAAAAATTAGCTGATGAAGATACTTATAAATAATAATATTGATTATTCAATATTTATGTAATAATTTATTATTATTATTCTTCTATTCTTTTCTTATGTTCAGCCACTACTTTCCCACTATCCACCTACCACTGTCCTGAGCTAGTTCGTTCTCAAGTGGGTGTTCAACTCATCCCACCATCTCCGTCTAGGCCTTCCACGTTGTCGTCGTCCGTTTGACCATGATGGGACCCATGATGTGGCAATTTTTACCCACAATTCGTCCGACATACGAGCAACGTGTAAATTTTTAATAAATCTAAAAGCCTACCTCTAATGTTTAAAATAGGTAGTGATAACTTACGGTTATTATTATTTCTTGTGGGGACGTCGCCAGCCAAACGGACGATCCACCCGCGCTATCTGCGGGTCACTTCATCCTATTCCCGTTCTCCCCTTTGAGGGAGCTAAGGTTAATCCAGCTTTCACGGCGCCCCGTCGAATCTTTTGGTCTCTTTGGTAAATCTTGCTATCTGTTCCACCTTCAGATCCTTCAGGTCTTCTATGTCTAGTGCGTCCGACCCCCAGAGCTCCCATCTTATCAGTGAGTACATCGGGCACTCAGCTAGTAGGTGGAGGCTGGTCTCCTCTGTTTCCGTGCACTCCGGGCATATGGGGTCGGTTTTCACTCCTATCACTGTCAGATGTCTGTTCATTCGACAGTGTCCTGTTATGATCTCTATGACTACCCTCATGTTCTCTCTGGAGAGTCCCATCAGTTTGCTAGTCTTTTTCTTGTCCATTCCCTTGATGAAGATCTTCGACTTAATAACTTACGGTAACTACAATCTTGAATGCAATGCCATCAATTTAAGAGTAATTTCGACGACATGACAGTTATATTTCCATAAGCAGGTAAGTAATTGTATGACATTTAAAGCTTTAGCGCGTGACACAATCATAACTGGCTTACAATAACACGCACATGTCCTAATGACTTTAAACCCTTATTGAGAGCAACTTCACGGTGTGTTCCTGTCTACCACTTGAGCAATAGAGAAATATTCACTTATAGCCGTTATGTAAACGTATATAAAACATATAACATAATAAGAGCAATATGAATCGGCTATAAAATCAATTTCAGACATTAGGTACAAAACGCCTGCACATCAATCAACCTACCACAAATTTCCTCCATAGACTTTGATATTTATTTAAAAGGCACATTTGATCATGGCATCAGGTTGAACTATTTATGGCAGTTTTGTATTTGGTTTGGATCTGCACATTATAATAAAACTTATACCCCCTTTCAAATAAACAAAGAATAAGGTCCGAATAGTTATTCCGTGTTTTGTCTCTTTTACTCTAATTTGAAATGACATTTACATGACAGGAACAAAACACGGAATAACTATTCGGACCTTATTCTTTGTTTATTTGTAAGGGGCGTAAGGTTGATCTGCGTAGGAGAGACACTCTTCATACACTCAAACTAAATTAGTTGCAAACAATACTAGGTATTTTTTTTTTTCTTAAACAAAATCTAGTATGCTATGGTAATTAAGGAAATGACCATTTTGACCATATTTACTTGCTTACTGCATTGGTGCCGGAACCCAAAGCAAAGTGACTAAAGTTTTGACCTCATTTAAGGAAAATTTTAAAGGATGTTAATGAAGTAGCCATCAAATCATATACTAATTAAGTTCTAGTTCTAAAATTACTTAGTAACTACCAATTTAATTTAATGTCTCTTATGTGTATTTTTAGTTCTATATTGGTAGTGTTTTTTTTTTTTTTTTTTTATTTATTATAGGTTCAACAAACAGCTACATTTAGAGCTTAGTAAACTAATTTTACAATGGCCATGGTAATACAAATATAGCCAACCCCGTTGTACACAAATTGGTTATTAACATGAAATTACTAAATACTAACTACTAACTAACTAGTACTAACTAGTTACAATTTGCTTATATACTATAAACGTTGACTTTCCGTCAAGTTTATGTAATCCGAGCGTTATTAATGCCAAAAATTATATATTACGTTAGTAAATTTAAATAATTAAAAGGAAAAAAAAGTTGTTTTTGTTTTTGTTGTGCAATAATTTAATTTCTTATTTGTTACATATTATGTAAATAAGTATCTCGTCAATAATATCGTATGATAAACACAGTAGTAAAAACTAATTAAGCTAGAGTGTTATTTATTTTTTTTCAAATTCAAATGTATTGCACTGTTAAGCTGTTTGTTTTCCTAAAAAAATAAAAAAAACTCGCCACTTGTCACGTCTCTTGCCAGTTATATATCCGTTATAACACTATCCGCTGAACAGTGGAAATAAACCATCGCTTTAGACGTAATTACTCAAAGCTCGATATAGCTCGCAGCCATGAATTCCGAGTTGATCGTGCCCGTTTTCGTCCGACCCTCCATTCCACAGCCAAATATGGAGTCGGCGGTCTCTCGTTAAAATGAATTCACTCATTTACTTGAAACTTGGGCGCTAATGGCGTATTTAATCAGCAATGCTCGCTGATGCATGCGTTACGTATGTGCTTCACCATCTGCTTGTAAATGTCCCACTATTGGGCTTAGTTTTTGCAAACTTAAACAATTTCAACCGGCTCTATGGTCTAGTGGTTAAGGCCACCGGTCTTCGAAGAAGAAAGGTCTTCGAGAAGGCCCGGGTTCGATTCCTAGCTAGTACATGGGTTTGTGTACTGGGTTTATTTAGTGGTAGGGCTTGTAAGCCTGGCTAGCTATCAATAGCTACTACTGCCGCACACTATCTTATCTAAATATGTCGCCGTGTTCCGGCAGCTAGAGATAAGATAACCAGTGCCTCGGTAGTTGAGGATTCCGGGTGAAATTCGCTACCACCTTCGGCCTTATTATCTCTTAACATCATAAAAGCAAAAGAAATTTAAAAAAAGTCAAGTCATATTGCTACAACTGATAGATATTGACGTTATCTATCACCAACTTAAAAGCGAGTCCATCAAAATCGCCTCAAAATTAACACAAGCAAGACCCAAATCTTGACAAACATCGCCAATGCTCACAATTACCACTTACCAGTAAAAATTGTCAATGAATATGTGTATTTCGTAAATTTACGCTGGGGTACGAGAACCAGGCCGTGGAAGTGGACCGCCGAATCGCACAATTAAGCCTGGTCTGCATTTGGTGCCAACAGAAAATTTTGGTGTGGCAAGCTACCTTTACTCATGAAGGTCCGTGTATTCGGGCAGTATATGCTACCTGTGTTCACATACGGAGCGAAGACCATGTCACTCACAAAAAAGACGGCTGAGAAGATCAGAGTAGCACTGAAGGCGATGGAAAGAGCAATGCTTGGAATAACCCTGCGCGACCGGAAGACCAATGAATGGATACGGCAGATGACAAGAGTTGAAGACGTGGTCAGTATTATTGCAAGAGGAAAGTGGACATGGGCAGGGCATACTGCTAGAATGGATGGTAGTGGTTGGGCCCGGAAAACCTTGGAATGGAGACCCAGTGCAAATACCCGAAGAAGAGGAAGACTCTCAAAAAAGGTTTGATGATATCCGAAGATATGGAGGCCGTGATTGGATGGAGAGGGCGCAAGACCGCCGGGAGTGGAGAAGAGGAGAGGAGGCCTACGTCCAAAGATGGACAAATGATGGGCCGCAGTGATGACGATGATGAACACCACGCTTTCGAAATGCGGGTTGGTGATTACAAATCCGGGGACTATGTATCGAAAATTCCGAAACTCACTTCGCCGACCTGGAAATTGAACCCAGGAGCTTCGAGTGTCGGGTCGAGCGCTTAGTCAATCGGCCACCGAAGCGTTATTCTTAATTAGTTTATTTAGGTACTTGGCACATAGACTTTACTAATTACTCACTTATAACTATATCGTAGTATTGTTATTTTTGCAACGCTTTGTCACCTTTTGTGTGAAGAAAGTAATTACTACTGGCGTTAATATCATGTAAAAGGTTGTGAGCGATTAAAAACCGGCCAAGTGCGTGTCGGGCTACGCGCTTTGTAGGGTTCCGTAGCCCATCTCAATAATGCGGACTTTGAAAAGAGGGCTTTTACGAACATTTATTTAACGATGGCTCATATACTTAGATGTAGATACTACCGGTTTCACACACATGACAACGTTATTTAAATACTTTGCTGTGATAATTTTCGTTTTAACTTCGTCATATATACAACTTCCGTGAATTTTTTCACGTATCTAGAAACAACTATTTGGCTGGCAAGGAGGGAGGGGACACTTGACACAAACAAAATTTTGATCTTTAAAGCTTAATAGTTAACAAACTGATGCCTCAATCAAAAAACTGTTTTCACAAACCCGCAATATTTTTGAAATGGCTATCCAACGGCACCCCACCCTATGGGGTAGACAAGATAAAAAAATACATCCCCACTTCACGTGTAGGGGAGGTAACCTAAAAAAAATATTTTTCAAAATTTTACTTCACCACTTTGTCGGCGTGATTAATATAAGAGTCTATGAGCTAGACTGGGGATAGACGGACATGGCGTAACTATAAGGGTTCCTTGTTGACTACGGAACCCTAAAAAGTGGTTCGAGAAACTTAATGAGTCGTTGCTGAGCGCATGAGAAATTACACCCGAGAACGTGTTTAATTGCAACTAATGGGCTTTAAAAAAATCTTCATTTATTTATTTACTAGCACTTTTTATGCGACTTCGCCCACGTGGATTTCGTGTTGTAACACAAAATTCAATAGGTACTTTGATTCTCAAATAAAAACAAAACCTTTTTTAAGGATAAGGATAATATATGCTACTACCCACCCACATGAAATGTAGTAGGTATTTCATCAGTAAAAATGATAAACGAACGAGCCTTACTGTAGTCGCATATGATGTGTAACATTTGACATCTCACCTTTTGAAATCAATATTACAATATAAAATAGAATATAGAATTAACAATGACGTATATTTTTTTCTTTTTTTTTTCCATTTATTTTTTCTCTTTTTAATATTGTTTAAGAGTCTATTATTATTATTTATCTATACACATGAAATGATCAAATCATCATCATCCGCCTATACTAGTCCACTGCTGGGCATAGGCCTCTCCAAGTGCACGCCACCGAGCGATCCACGGCTATTTTATTTATTTTTTTTATATATTTTAATTTCCGATACAATTAATTGTATTGTTAGGGAAGAGTTGAACTATGAACTAACGGAAAGGAAAATATGTTACTTCCTTCTTTTCTTCATCCTGTCAATGCTTCGTCACTCTTCAAATATCAAATCAAATGAAATACATGTTTATGACTTGCTTTCCCAGAGCTGGAATTTTTTTATTAATGTAGGATGTGTTTTTTCTTCTCACCTCTCCGATTAATACTAATTTTTATTGGCTTAATAATATCAATAACTTCATAAACATCTTACCATCATCATCATCGTCATCAGGCATATTAAACTAGTGTCTAATACCTCTTCTTAATCAAATTTCATCATCATCTCAGCCAAAAGACGTCTACTGCTGGACAAAGGCCTACCCCAAGGATCTCCACAACGACCGGTTTTGTGCTGCTCGCATCCAGCGGCTTCCCGCGACCTTCACCAGATCGTCGGTTCACCTTGTTGCATGCCTGCCTGCGCACACTGTGCTTTTCGGTACGCGGTCGCCACTCGAGGACTGTTCCGCCCCAGCGGCCATCAGTTCTGCGAGCGATGTGCCCTGCCCAAGCAAATTAAGCCTGTTTTAAAAGACACTGAACTTTGAAAGCAAATACAAATGTTAGTTACTGTTACTGTATTTTAATTTCCGATACAATAAATTGTATTCTTAGGGAAGAAATGAACTATGAACTAACGGAAAGGAAAATATGTTACTTCCTTCTTTTCTTCATCCTGTCAATGCTTCCTCACTCTTCAAATATCAAATCAAATGAAATACATGCCGTCAAAATCGGTGGCATCTTTAAAGTCCCATCAAGTAACAGCAGTAGCAATGTAACGGTTCAATATTATTGTAAATTGACGGCCGCCTCTATGCCCACTGACGTGTGACGTGAGACGCTGGGGTTGCCATATATACAACTGTTTTTTCAAGGACGGCAGGCTTATTACCGATCTTTAAGTGACGGTCGCAATGGCAACAATTTGTAATTTATCGCTAACAAAACATACATTTCGTGTCACTGTGCGTAGAACGCTACGATAGCGGCACAAGCGAGCGATTGACGAACTAAAAGTGCATGACGGCGCTCTAAAAGAAACTGACCGATTGTAGCAACCGCATCCAGTAGCAGTCGCGTTGCCATTATGCAATTAGCAACTGGTTGTTTTTTTAATGTGATAAGCCGGCGGAGTATATAGTCACGAGCATTAACTCGTCATCAATGTTACTCTTACTACAAGTACTTTACGAAGTCATGGCTTCGAATTGACATTCAAAAAGTACCTACAAGTAAAAAAGTTTGAATTAAAAAAATAATAATGTGAAACTTTGAACTAGTTGCGCAGCGGCTATAGCGCTCTTGATATTTGTATATTAGGATTGTTTAGGATTGTGATAGTGATAGTTAAACATGAGCACGGTTTTTTTTTTTTTTGGAGAGAGATTGCTGATTGCCGCTGCGGCATTTTCAGCTTCACCGGGCTTTTTGGGGGCGGCGAGGAACGTAAAGGGTCCCTCAAGCCGTGTGAAACGAATCACCTTCAGAGGTTATCTAGTGGGAACGGCATCGCGCACAAGTGCGCGTCCCCGTGCCCTACTAGATTCTCCGAAGGGTTCGGATCGGATCGGGCTGAGCACGGGCTGGGATATGCAGCTTTTATACCTACGTCAAATTATTTTTTCGCGACTGAGGAGGTTACTAATCCTTAGAGAAGTGGCTATAATTCATTTTCTTTTAAATTTCGGGTTTTAGCGTTATCTGCGTCAATTATTTTTAATAATAAGGCTGGGTCAATCGGATCGGGTAACGTCTAATGTGTTATTGCTATAGCATAGCCCGAAGACCCATCTTTCGAAGTGCAGAAATAAAAGAGAATATCGGCACATACATAAATATATATATACCGTTTATACTATCAATTTTTTTAAATTAATTCTTGAATAGCAAATTCCAAACTAAAATTAAAAACATTAAATTATAAAAACAGTCCGGGACTATCCCGCTAACTCCGGACGCGTGGCAACCGTGGCGCCGACCTCGCTACCGACTTGGGCATGACTTGACAATTAGTTAGAGAACAAACACTTTTTTGTTTAAATCTTTTTCGTTTGTCATTCTTTGTTTACGGAGAAAATCCATAGGAAATGTTGGTTTGTACTATTTGAAACGACATCTTGGAGGGCCGCTGCAACGTCCTTTGTAAAGTTTTGTATTGCGTTTTAGATTATGATAAATAATGGTGGATCTTTTAGAGAACATTTTGCCGATTGTTAAAGTGAAGTGTTCTTAACAATGATCATGCATCAGTCGGCTGATAAACAAATATCGCAACGGCAATTGACGTATCAGCAATTAAGATTTATTTACTCGCGACTTCGCACATGTGGATTATGTATTTTAAAAAATCGATATTTTTATGAAAATAAAATATAACCTAAGTATATCATCATTCTATCAGTGAAAGAACTTTTAGAATTAGACCAGTTGTTCCAGATTAGCCAAGACATTCAAACAAACAATCAAAGTTTACAAACTTTACCTCTTCAATAATAGTATATAGTAAATCGTGTTCAAGTTAAATGTAGAGCGTTTAATGTTCCAAAGAGCTGTTGCGTGATGACATTCGTTCTATAATGTTTTGAAATCAATTGTTGTCGTTGTCGACATCCTTATTGTTAAACAATAATAAGCGCACCTTTGTCTACAATTGTTTACCGTGCCACCGCCATTGGCTACTGGCTATTCTAACGTAGCGGTGGGCAAGGTGTGCTTGGAATCCACAACGTGTTGTCACTCTAGTGTTGTTGTAGCGCTGTTAATGTTCTTTCTAGAAATTTATAGCTCTATAGGAGTTTTTTCTGATACTTTTGCAATGATAAGCCGATTGAAATGAAACATTTTTTTACGAATTTACTCGTATTTTAATTTAACTTTTATGTGTGTGTGTGACCACAAACCATTTTTAATGTATAGTGTTTGCGAAGAAAAACCTATGATCGATAGAGTTTTTAGTTTTTTGGATGCGACGTTGGCATAGAATGGATACGCTTATACAGGTATATTGTCTTTCCGGAATACGAATAAAAATTGTTTTCCATTTAAAAGAAAGTTATAGTAGTAGGTAGGTATGGTAATAAGTACCTACACTACTGACTTGAAAACAATGGATGAAGGCTGCAGCATGGGGGGAGTTCCTGGCCGACTTGGATCGGGACCCGTGGGGTCGACCGTACCGTGCCATAAGAAATCGGCTACGTAACTCGGCGCCTCCTACTGAGTCGTTTCAGCCGGAACTCTTGACTCGAGTAGTGGAGGGTGTTTTCCCGAATAGGGTGTTAGAGACAGTGCCCTTTTTCGCCCCGGAGTACGATGTTGACGTGGGTGTTTCTAACATCCCGCCCATTAAGGATGATGAAATGGAGGCGGCTGTGGACCATCTCCGTATCAGGAAGAAAGCTCTCTAAAAAGGTCGTCCGTTGGACTCCCCTTCTGCCTATTGCCCAATCGTCCTGCTCGATCAGGCGGGTAAGCTGTTTGAGCCTGTGCTCGCTGCCCGCATCATCGGGCATTTGGACGGTGAGGGTCTAACATCAAAGACTCCCAATTTGGCTTCAGAAGGGGTAGGTAGGTCCACAGTGGACGCAATACTTACCCTAAAACACATGACCGAAGACGCGATTGAGAAGGGAGAGAGGTTGTTGGCAGTCTCATTGGACATAGCCAATGCTTTTAACACCCTCCCCTTCAGTGCGATTATGCAGGCCCTGCAATATCATAGGGTTCCCCAATACCTCCAAAGAGTCCTGCGAGACTACTTTGTAGACCGGTCGGTCCTACTCTTGGAGCCAGGAGGAGCGAGGGTAAGCTCACGAAGAATGGTATGCGGTGTTCCACAAGGGTCAGTCCTCGGGCCACTCTTGTGGAACCTAGGTTACAACTGGGTTCTGAGAGGGGACTCCCTTCCCAGGGAGGGGTCTCATCTATTAAGAAGATGACAATTATTCAATTTTGCCACAACCGAAATTTGTAGCAATGATTCGCAGTGAGTTGTGGCAGAATTAAGTTACTTATTGAATTTGTTTTGTATTGACGACGCACTTAGCTGTAGTTGTTTAATGAATTTATTAGTTATTCAGTAATTTCCACGTAGTTTCCACGTAAATTCTACAACAAACAGAACACTGTTTGTTGTAGAATTTACGTGAATTAAACTTAAGATATCTTTGCAGATATCATACATATTGTAACGAGATAAAGAACACTTTCTACTTTACAAAAAACGGAAAAAAATAATTTTGCCAAAAGTGTTAGTTATTTAATTTTGACACGGCGAGGATATATTGTTCTGATCCCAAGTAAGTAGTTAAAAAGCACTCCTTTTTATGGAAATCAGAATCAACGACGGTACCACAACCACCCAGACCCGACACAACATATAAAAGCCCTTTTTCGACACTGACCCGACCGGGAATCGAACCCGGGACCTCAGAGTTAGCGCCGCCCGAAGTACGGCGTGCAAGCCAGTCGGCTACGGAGGTAGCCAAAGGACGTTCCAGTTCGGTGCTGGACAAAAGCCTCCTGGTTGCTGTGCTGCTCCCATCGAGCGGCTATTACCCGCGACCTCCCGATCCGACCGAACTCCTCGGAGAATCTAGTAGGGTACGGAGACACGCACTAGTGCGTGATGGCGTTCCCTCTAGAAAACCTCCGAGTGTGATTTATTTCACACGGCTTGAGGAACCCTTTAAGTTTTCTCGCCGCCCCCAAAAAAGCCCGGTGAAGCTGAAAATGAAAAAGAAAGTTTAAGGCAAACAGCAATCTCTCTCCAAAAAAAAAAATCTGCTACCTTCACCAGATCGTCGGTCCACCTCCGAAGAATCGTCAAAAAATAATAATGCTCATAACAATGTCGTTATAGCGATAGACTTAGTTACTTAATAGTCATCAGAAAAACGTCTCACTCTGGGCTCGGTCCATTAAACCAACAACTTTTGACTAGTTTTGACTCTTATTCCATTGTATTAAGAGTTAAATTGTTTACAAGTAAATACTCGTGACTGTGCCACCCCCTCTAGGAATCAAACCCCTGATATATTTATGGTTGTTGATGAAGACGTGGAGATGTAAAAAGGCAAATATATTCGTTTCTAAGTAACAAACAACGCTAGTTAAACTTATCACTATTAGTATGTACCGCCATTGAAAAGCAAATCTATATACTATTACTATAAATATTATTACTATTACTATTCATATTAATAAAGAGAGGTTGTTTGTTTGTTTGTTTGTTTGTTTGTTTGTTTGTTTGTTTGTTTGTTTGTTTGTTTGTTTGTTTGCGGAGTGTACTGTTCCAATTCCAAAAATTCTTTCACGGATAGAATACTAATTTCCTCGCGGGTTACATAGGCTATTTAATTAATAAATAAATTAGTTTGTTTTCAAAATCTTCAAATCCACGCGGACGATGTCGCGAGTAATCCTTGATGTATTAATAGCTGTTGAAGACGTGGATATGTAATACAGTAAATATATGCGCCTCAAAGTACTGAGGCGACACAAGGCGGTATTATCGCTGCGATAACGTTATCGGTTGTTATCGGCGCGCGCGCGCAGCTGCAAGGATCTCCGCGTCTGCTACCGTGAACGAGATATTATTACGAATATTGGCGTGTGCAGAATTTATATATAACTATAGCAGTTATAACTATTTATACTATCATGGTCACTTGCAGTAGAGTAGTTATTAACGGGATTCTTATACCATGTTTATTGTCACGGAAATCTGTGATCATGGCGCATGCAACAGTGCCGTAATATCGGATACTCACATTTAATAAACATTGTGGGAATCCCGTTACTACAGCAGTTAGCTTATTGTAATACAAAAGCGGATAAATAATTGCCATTTTTTTAAAATTTATTTTGTGAACCACAAACATGTTTACAATACAGATTTACAATATTATTCTACTACTAAATTGTCTAATTTAGTTATTGTAAACTCTATTATTCTTATGTCTAATATAGTTATTGTGAACTCAACAGCAATGGTTACAGGTGACAAAAAAAGTAATAATGACAGTGAAACCCAGTCAGAGTCATTTGAAAGTAAATTAAATATACAATGTAAGTGTGTAACAATAAATGAATTAATTATGCAAGTGTATGCTATACGTATGTGTGAGTAAGTGTATATTATGGATTTAAATGTATGTATGAGTGTATGTGTGTTGGACTTTATATCTGTATACTAAACTAATAATGAATATTATTATTATTATACTCTTTATTTATTTTCTTTCTTAAAACTAGATTTTTATAATATTTTAATAAAAAAACAATAAAACATTATAAAAAACTAATTCTAGAGTACCACCAGCAGCGGGGCAGGGCCCAAGCTACCGGTGGTCAGGGCTGCAGAGTGAGGAACCTCCTGACAATACGTGCCGTGTCAAGGAGTACTGCCTTCTGAATCTGACCCTTGGTCGAGGCTCTTCGCTATCAGACTGTTCGCTTATTATTATTATTATTATATTTGGAATATACGTGTAAACGTGAGTGAGTGTAGAATACAACAGATAAACAATATCAGGTAACATGTTTAAGTAAACAAAGGCAGGGTTGCACGCAGCCACCTTTAGGCATCAGTGATTGTAAATAATTTGTCAA
The DNA here is from genome assembly GCA_949315975.1 of Eudonia truncicolella. Taxonomy (NCBI): domain Eukaryota; kingdom Metazoa; phylum Arthropoda; class Insecta; order Lepidoptera; family Crambidae; genus Eudonia; species Eudonia truncicolella. The sequence goes on along the minus strand of OX438831.1, from coordinate 6,355,977 downwards.
TGTAGTGGAGATCGAATGTCTGTTTTAGTTCGAGTTGAACGGTGCAAGAGGTGCAATGAACGGTTCCTGAAGCCATGACTCCGATTCTAAAGTTCCAAAAACACTTTTTAAATAAATATACAGGATGACTTCGACAACAATCGACAAATTTTTAGGGGAGGTTCTATTGTTGATATACATTACTTTTGCAAAGGAAAAAAAAACGGAGATGTAGAAAAAACATTTTTTTATTCACCTTATCACCTATATTAATTACTGTAGGTACACACGCCTGCACATCAACCTACCACAAACTGTAAAATTTCTTCAATAGACTTTGAACTTTATGCTGAAGGCTTATGGTTGGAAATGTATTAAAGAAATTTGACAGTTTTGGATAGGTTGGCGTCTGTACAGTAGCTCGCTTATTGTAGGTACCACAGTAACAGACTGTACCCTATGCACCCTATGCTCGCTACGTACTGCAGCGCGCAAAATACGCCAGCTGCATTTTATATTCGCGATATATAATTTTTATAAATATTATTCCATTGAGGCATATACTTGTATTTTATCATTATTTATAAGGATTACAATGTCCTCTAAAATTTTGTCGACTGTTGACAAAATCACCCTGTAGTAGTCGTAAGTAGCCAAGGGAATCAAATCCAATAGCCAAGCCAATCATTGAAATCAAGTCATCGCTACAATAGATGGGTATTGGCATAGTCAACACACTTGCCAAATTGCGGGTTGGTACACAAACCAGTAGGCTTACTCTTGAGACGCCTATTGAGATTGAGTTTGCGTTCAAGAGTAAGCCTACAGGGGGGTAATCACGACCTCTTATAGCAGTATTATTGCAGTTGTGAAAACGAGACGCGTGTAGCGGCGAATCTATTCGCGTCTCTTTTCCACAACTTCGATAATACCGCTATAAGATCTCATAGTCAGGGGGCAGGGCAACGACGCATCGAAAATTCCGTAACATACTTTGCCCGACCTGGGAATTAAACACAGGACCTTCGGGCACTGGGCCGAGCGCTCTGCCCCTTGGCCACCAAAGCTTTTTTAAATATAGTAGATTTTTTATTTTACAAACAATGCTGTAGTTTTCGTTTCTACCATTTGCCTACATTAATATATTAACACCTTTTTTATGGTAACGGAGTTGGAAAGCGTACACTCGTGTCGGCACCTATATATTCCCGAAATCTAGCCAATCCCGAGGACTTAAGCCGCTGGCTTTATCAGACAGTTACATCTATCTTGTTGTCTCTACTAGTTTTCTAGCCTAAAAGTAAAGATGTCGGCGCAATGTGCTAACCTTTTGACCGTCACAAAATGAATGCGTCGCCGTGTCCTGTACGCCAAGCGTTCAACACGGAATAAATACTTGCGGATACCACAATTTTGTGTTTTTGTAAACTATAGTATCTATTGTCGATCATTGTAGTCGTTGGCGAACAAGGTCCGGCGTATATAGCCGACTGTAGCGGCGAAAAGGTTAAAAGGACACCTCACCGTTCCACCTTCACCTTTCCCGTTCCTGAAGCGGTACTTACTAGGCGGTCCGATGCGATCCGAACCCTTTGGAGAATCTAGTGGGGACACGCACTAGTGCGCGATGCCGTTCCCTCTTCAAAACTGAAGGTGATTCGTTTCACGCGGCTTGAGGAACCCTTTAAGTTTCTCGCCTCCCCCAAAAAAGCCCGGTGAAGCTGAAAATGCCGTCTGAGGCAATCAGCAATCTCTCTCCAAAAAAAAGGTACTTACTAGGCAATGCAGGGAACAAGATGGAAGCCCAGCCGACCTTTGCCGGGCTGACAAACATTCCCTTCCCTACAGCTAACCACACCACAAAGCAACAAACTTAAAGGACAACTCATCATGCCTCCATCATCCAGTACTCGATAACCATTAGCCTTCGCCCTGGACCGTTTGCAATGCGTTAACCGCTTCTATAGGCAATGCTGTGCACAAGATGGAAGCCCTGCCGACTCCTAGCAGACAGACGAACATATCCTTCCCTACTCGGGAACTGCAGACTCGGAATTACGAATAGTGTAACATTGATTATAGCTTCCAGATGTAAATCAAGAGAATGATTCTGGGCGTAGTCTTAATAGAGATTTTTTTCAATAATAGAAGGAGGCAAACGAGCAGGCGGGTCACCTGATGGGAAGCAATCACCGCCGCCCATGGACACCCGCAAAACCAGAGGAATCGCAGATGCGTTGCCGGCAGGAAGGAATAGGCTCGTTTCTTGAAGATCCCTAAGTCTTAATGGTCCGGAAATACCGCCGCTGAGAGCTGGTTCCACAGCACTGTAGTTCGTGGTTAAAAAAATACACGGGAAACGCACAGTAGTAGACCGCCATCCCACTTAGCTTAGAACCGTTCGACTCTCGTTTTAGTAGTTACTACGGTAGAACGGGGTTACTTTTGATTCCAATGTAACATTGATCACAGCTTTAGTTACAAGATAAAATTTTACTAGAATTAGAGTTAAATAATTATAAAATTTATAAAATACAGTGAAAAAATTAAACGCCCACCCGACCCAGCCAATGTCGGTGGGTCGGGTGGGCGTTTAATTTTTTCACTGTATTTTATAAGTTTTATAAATATTTAATTTAGCTTCAGTGCAGCAATTAGCACTTGAAAATAAAAAAAAAAGTAAAATTTAGAGTTAAATGTTATTGCATTGTGAATGCGAAATTCAAAATACCTAATAAAAATAAACATAGCTTTAGTTTTTTAAAGTCGTTTTCTATATTAACAATGATGCTATGATCTTGGAGGAAGTCTTATTAGAGACGCCTATAGTATACCTACTATATATTAGCCACTACAAGTATATAGTGCTCTAGTATTAGAGCTACTTAGGAATCTATAGCTAATCTGATTAGTTTTACGTCAGAATCTGAGGCAGCTAACTTAGTTTTACGGTGCCAGTATTCAATTCAATTCAATTCAAAATCATTTATTCAGTTTAGGCTACAAATAGCTCTTATGAACGTCATTATGCCATCGGTTCGTAAGTCTACTCTGGGCGGGAGATCTTGTACTGAGAAGAACCGGCAAGAAACTCGGCAAGTGTCCAGCTCTTTTCTCACTTACAGCGTCAAAAATATTGGAAAATGCCCTATCATAAAAGGACACTTTCCATCACAAATAAAACACAAAATTTATAGGACAATCACAACATGTAAAAAAAACACTTAAAAGAAAAAAGTAATCAATTACTTAAATATTTATGTTTGCAAAAACATCATTTACCAGTTTATTTTTTTACAATGTCATACTGTACTAGTAAAAGTCAAAACCCGTCGAAGAAAAAAAAACAAAGTTGAACTGTAAGTAGTTATTAATAATAAAAATAAGACAAGTATGCAAGAGCAGACCAGCCTACACAGGCGGCACCCGTTCACGAGTATGACATATGAATCAGCCATCGCTTCGCTCAACCATATTTTAGGGAATGTAACGACCCGACGCACACGCCACCACCGCAGTAAATAGATGAACCGGACCTGTCTAGCTCTAGTCTTAAAGCACGGTGAGTAGATATGGTCGATTGGTCAATGGATGGATGGGAGAAAATGCGCGGTTGGTAGCTTAAACACCCGTGATCTAACAATGTAAAGAAAATGTTTTAAAATCTCTTTCTTAGCGGACATGTTTTTACTCTACAAGGAACCTAGTGGGTTTTTAGGCGTTACAGGTCCTACAATCTCTTGACTATATAGTAGGTACTTACGTAAGCGGTAGGTACATAATTGGGTAGGTGACTGGTTAGTCAATATAGAAACTTTTTAACAACTGTCAAAACGATTATTTTTAATAGAAATTGTATGGAATTAGCAAACTATGACGTCACTATTTGTTTCCGTCAATTGAGTGTTTATTAATAACTTTTTTGGTTACAAAAATTCATGCTTAGGTCAAATAAAAATTGGTCAATGTTATAAAGAACTGTTACGTTCATTCGTTTCATTTATATGTTTATTGTTCTGGAATTAATTGTTGTTGTTGTCAACTACCCAATTATATCGTCGTATATTGGCCGTATATAAAAGTAAATAGGTACTTATACGTGAATAAACAAAGAAAAATAATTATATTTCATAATAGAAGTAAGGTAATTACTGTTACTGTAAAAAGTATGTTCCAAAGAGGTTACTTAATTCAATAGTAGTTTTGTATCGTTAAAAACTATCGAATAGCGCAATAGCCGAGCTATTTCGTAGTGTTGTTGGTTACCCGAAGCCGATACGCGCGGAGTCATTGACTGGCGCGCCAGATTAGAAACGCGCTTTCTACCGCACGAAGGCGGCATTAGCCTGGAGTGCGACGTTGCCGCTCCGCGCACTCTGTCGACTGTCGTCTCTACCTAAACACGTCACGTGAATCAAGGAAATTTTGAAAATAGAATCACTAGAAAACCCGAAGCTGATTATTGTAATCTGTAGTTCTACGTAACGTAGCCATTTTGTTTTTGTTATTTGTAATGAAATATCGTCGTATTGCATAAATTAAAACGCTTTTTTTTAAGAATCTGCTCGCGTTTTGTACGACATTATTTCATCCTGACGATTAATTCATGAAAAATAAAGGCTAGCAGATCCGTATGTGTTTCATGTAAATGTGAAATGCTCGCGTACAATTTAGAAAAAAATATACTTAGAAATAAATAAATTTCTCTCCCAGCAACATTTCAAATAGATGTGCCTAGAAATGTACCAACCTTTTTGTTATTTACCTACTTCTTTGTTCGAGTCATCAGTTATACCTATTTGCTCTATTTCATTCCTATGAATAAATTGGAATATTACAGGGAAATCAAGAGAGAATACAGTTTTGTCAGGCCTGGGCGAGTGTCGTTTTTTCTCCTCTTCATCATCTTTACTTGGCTGTAGGGTCCAGAGACAAAACAACGCTATTTTCTCTACTAAGTACTGTTTTTGTAAATATATATATTTTTTGACGTATAGAGTTCGACGCAAAGTGTTTTTTTTACGAAAATGCTGTTGTCCGCGTGTTGTCTTTTAAGTGTAACTCTAAATGGTCCTCAAGTTGTTAGTGACCTAACACTTCGCGCAAGCTTTAAGATGCTGGCATCACGTGTTAGCGTATCGATTCCATAGGTACTAGATTCGCAGAGGCGTCCGAAGCTGTTTTTTTTGGAGAAAGTTTGTCAGACGGCTTTTCAGCGTCACGGGTCTTTTTGGGGGCTTAAAGGGTTTCTCAGGCCGTGTGATCGATACACCGTCAGAGGTTTTCTAAAGGGAATGGAATCACGCAAACGTATGGCGTACCCTGTTGGATTCGCCGAGGGGTTCGGATTGGATTGGGTGTCGGATCGAATCAGGGGTTCGGATCGGATCGGGCGAATGTGACGATGAGAGCAAGTTCATTCTATTGCCTGCCAATCCTACTTTCTTTCGTCGCACTTCAGTAGTTTACAAGCATGGACTAATAATAGTATTATTACTGATACAAGTAAACCAATCGTGTAGTAGTCGATGAGTTAATTATATTTGGGAAATATTTTGATCTACGTATAGCGTAGCTAGTATAGCGACACCTCGAGAATGTTGGTTGATCCTCAAGTTAATAGTGGCCGAACAACCTCATAGTTTTCTAAGCCTGGCATCTTTCGGATGTGTCCCCATACCTTACTATGTTTTTCGCCTATTCAATTCAAAATATTATGATCGGATGTTAATGACGGTAGTTGTTGACATTGAATAGACGCCTTTGGCTTTCAAAGTAAAAAAGTAAATAGTGTTGAATAATTTCGGCGGGCTGGTTAGAACCACGATAGCTCAATTGGGAGAGCACCTGACCCGGTATGTCAGAACGGTGCAGGTTCAAATCCTGCTCGTGGAAATTTTTTCAACATTTGTGTTTTTGAATTAAATAAATACCATAGTCTGTCAGTGTATTCACTACTCCTTTTTTTAAAGGCTTCGGGAGACTTCGGTTCAAAGGTGAGACTGTTTATGGTGTGTGTGGGTAGTGCGATGGTTAAAAAGTAGCCATATGTATCCATTCAACAATTCAGGGCATAATCCGTTGTTTATGGGTATGTAGAAATTAAGTTATTCGTTCTTATTCTGGAGTCGCCATAGCGTTAGCATAATTATGTAGACTGACTTATGGCTTAAGTTGGTAACGCTGGTACGGTAATTACTATATTCCGTTTCGCACATACCGCATTTGGTATTGTCGAAAGAGAAATTCACGCTTTTTTTAATAAGTTTCGCTTCGTCGCCTATCCAACACGAGTTTATAAAAAGTGTGTCTAGACAATAAGTTGTGTGCGTCTAATTTACAATGTAACATTCTAATAGAGCCACCAAAGCAGAAAGGCCTCACCTGGCACGACATGTACCAATACATCATTTAGAATCACACCCTCAACAAGTTTTTTCATGAATCGGAGCACGCGATCATTAAACGCGACTTAATAAAAAGAAAATGGACGACCAATTTCCATGTTATTAGTTGCTTTAAATGGTCCCTCATCAACAGCAAATAGTCGTAATAGTGATAGGTACCTATCTGTGATAAAAAAATGCGAAATGGTGTCTTTAATGGTGTGCTTAGTGTAAAATTAAATAAAAACGGTTTTTTGTTCGATAGAGCTAAGTGAAAATGAGGTTCAACATTGAGGTATTCTCTCAATTAACAAAGCTTTTATATCAGTAAGTATATTGTAAATATTTATTGCTGAACAACTCAACAATTGATATAAGAATTAAATGACATTATATTATTCCTTACAATAGAGTTAGAGACTTAGGTATAGCAGTATAAAGGAGCTCACGCATTATATATGGTAGATAATGACGAAGATGTACCTATTCAGTTTTGGCTACAATTATAATAGCTCTTGTGAGCGTCGAAATGACCTTGCACTAAGAATAACCGGCAATAAACTTAGCAGCTGAATAATGTTTACGCATTTAAACTATGGATTTCGCAAAGCCGCAATTCGACATTTCGAATCTAGAGTGGCAGAACATCGCTTTTTTTTTTTGTTGTTTTTGTTGATGGCTTCGTGCGATTAGCACATTTAGCCAGTGTCAAAGTAATTTTTCTTACAAGTAATACATAAATATAATATATTTCCATCTAATATGATGATGATGAATGATAATAGAAATGAGTAGTTAGAAATGATATACGTCCAACCCCTAGAGTATCTCAGTAAAGATGTGGGGCTTTACTAATTCCTCGGCGGACTTCTTGAGAGAATTTGAAAAGTGAAGCTGCACACTTACGAACACTCAACGGTTAATAATCCACAAATTTTAGAAATTAAAACAAAACCGCAGACATGACTCTTCACTTTTCCGCCAAGAAGTCCAGAACATCGCTTGTAAAGATATCTGACTTTGTTTTTAATAGATAAGTAATATTGGTTGTTTTAGGTACTAGTGTTCTTGTTGACGAGGTATTTTATTTTTATTTTTGGTGAAGAGTTAGCTGCCTGCCCTTTCATGGCGTTTACATTACGGAGCGTGATCGGAATAAGGGCGGTGAAAAACTTATGGTTCTACAAGCCGAAGTGACCGAATAGGAGGTTTTCTAGGAGCTGGTATAGCTTACTAGATTCTTCAAAGCGTTCCGAGTTTGACCATGAGCCCTTATAGCTTATTTTTGCAGTTGTTAAAACGAGACACGTGTATATACGCCGCCACAAGCGTCTTGCTTTCACAACTGTAATAATACTGCTTTAACAGCTCGGGATTCTATACATTATAATGCGTGCACATTGAAAGTGTTTTAAGAAATAACGAAATTGGGAAGGGAGCTCTTCTATCTCTCTCCGTTGGTTTATCATCATCATCATCATCATCATCACCTCAGCCAAAAGACGTCCACTGCTGAACAAAGGCCTCCCCCAAGGATGCATCCAGCGGCTTCCCGCGACCTTCACCAGATCGTCGGTCCACGTTGTTGGAGGCCTGCCCAGCGCTTTCCGGTACGCGGTCGCCACTCGAGGACTGTTCCGCCTCAGCGGCCATCAGTCCAGGACTGAGCCGTTGGTTGTTTGAGTGATTATTACGCATATTTAAATTACCACACCAAAAACATTCTCAATGTCGACATTACCTCAGCTGAGATTCTTCGATTTCACTGCTATTTCATCAAAGCGATGCCAATAAAAACTATACTTAGCTATGTATTATCTATCACTCTATATTCTGAATGATGTGATATTTCACTAAATGTCAAACTAGTTATGCTAATCTACTGTTAGCTTTTAAAAAAACGAATTAGGTTATTCTAATGAACATTTATTTTATAGCGGGTGTCGTTATTTATAATCATAAAATCATGATATTTAATTGCAAAAACAATATTACGCTGCCCGTTTAACATAAAAAAACCTTCGCGAGCCGCTCGGCTGTCGGCCATTATGTATTCATGAATTCAATTTCTTGTTCATAGCTCGCCTTCGTAAAACCTTCAAAGGCAAATTAATTATTGCTTTACGAAACCATTATGTCCAACTTAAGGCCGCCGCGCAATATTCAGAGCGCGTATCGACCAAGCAACCTATACATAGCCACCTGGATGGTCACATAGAAAAACATGTCGCAACAAAACAGACATAAATACATTCTAATAATAACAAAAATCAACTCTAACACTTCCACACAAAGCCGGTTATTCGTACCGCGCGGCAAAGAATAAAACCCTATCGCCCTAAACGCGCGTCAGTATTCTGTTAGTATACAATAAATATTCGGCGCCAGTTGTGCTTGTGCCAGTACACACATATACATAGAGTGCGACGTTGCTTGCAAAGAGCGGCAACGTCGCGTCACTTCGCGACGGATTCCAGGCTTGCTTGAGTTAATGAGCTTTAGTTTGATAGAGATTCGAAGTTTGAGTGCTAATATATTTTGCACCTTATTTATAACTTTATAAGGTTTATAATACCGAGTGTTTGTTGTTATAAGAACTGTGTCGTAGTAAGCGGTGGCGCGGCCGCGTCCGAGGGTAGCGGGACGCGTGGCGTTGTCGACGCATTGTGTTCGTTTTTTAAGCGCGATAGAATCGATGTCAGTTGGCAGATTTTTTATTGTACCGTTTTTTGGCCTTGTTTCGTGAAACGCAGCTAGACAATGAGTACGCGTGGCGTTGTTTTGACGATATGGCTGAGTTGTGGCAAATCGTGCTGCTGTGGATAGGTCAGTGTTAGCGACTGTTGGGAGTTCAGGCTCAATATTATGTTTCATTTTTTGCAAACAAATATTAAGAGAAGTGTTTAATGCCAAAACACTTCTCTAAATATTTGAGCGGCTTCGTCACAGAAAACGCAAAAACCAACCACAGTCGAGCGCCAACCTGCTGTACTTCCATATATGAAAGGTGTCACTGACAAGATTGAACATATCTTAAAGCGAGCTTCAATCAACACTTACTTCAAGCCGCCAAAGAAGATCAACCAATTTTTACGACCTGTCAAGTGCAACATACCCTTTTAAGATGCAGGCGTGTACAAACTGGACTGCGACTGCGAGAAGTGTAGGAACCCGTGTTAAAGAACATATAGCCGACGTCAAGCATAGGCGCAAAAATAAGTCTGCAGTATGCAAACATTCCCTTGAGGGGCCCAACCATTACATCAGATTTGATAAACCACAAATACTCCCTAGAGAACAACGATTCATCCCTAGGATGATACGCGAGGCTATTGAAATTAAAAAACATCCTAATTTTTATAGAGAAGATGGTTGGAATCTACCACCAGCCTGGGATCCCATCATACAAAATATTAAATCCCAGCCCCAACACCATACTGCCAGACCAAAAGATACTGTAAGCTCTTTCTGCGTAAAACGGAACGCACCTGATTAAATTTAAATGAGGGTATACAAGCTACTAACTAATTATGAGACGACCAACACCTCAGTCTCCCTGTGACCACGGACCCTGCAAAGGGTTCGAAACGTCAGGATATACATTAATTAAAACTAATGTGTAAAATAAACGCGAGTAAATCTGTAAAAGTTGTTTCATTTCAATGTGTAGTGTTCGCGTAAACTTTAGAAAACAATATTTGAGCGGTTCCTTTACTTCGGATTTTTGTTCGATGAATTTCCTTTTTCCACTTATAGTTTGACTGTTTGTTTGGGAAAATACTATCCTCTTGCATTAAATAACTCTATATGAAACTGATTAGATACATTACTTACATCTTAGCTTTTTTTTTCTAGGGCATTTAAGTACCTGTCTGTGCCGGAGAGCAGTCAGACTATGAGATCCTCTTAGTGATCACTCCAAATATAACGGGTTCGTGTGTTAGGCCCCCGATGTGTGATGCCCCCGTGGTGGAGGCACCGTCACACCAAATGTTCACCAGGTAATATTATAACCACTACTAACTTTTCTTTACACAAAGAGAACCATAAACTCGTTGCAGGTCAACTAACGCAAGATTAGAACACGAAACGCTTCCCGATCCGATCCGAACCGTTCGGAGAACCTAGTAGGGCACGGGGACGCACACTAGTGCGCGATGCGAATCACCTTCGTGGTTCGAAGGTGATTCGTTTCACACGGCTTGAGGGACCCTTTACGTTCCTCGCCGCCCCCAAACAAGCCCGGTGAAGCTGAAAATGCCGTCTGAGGCAATCAGCAATCTCTCTCAAAAAAAAAAAAAAACGAAACGCTTTCTTTCTCCAGTTTATAGAAAGAACTATTGTCTCATAAGACAGTAATCCCGTATACCTAGTCTACTTCCTACATATATATATATATATATATATATATATCTGGATAGGTAACCGAAGCTGCGTGGCGCTTACTTCTAGTTGTAGGTACGAAGAGCGAAGCTAGCAGACATTTTCGTAAGTAGTGGAGTGGAAAACGCACTCACTACTCATTCTCCGTCTCGGTGGCCGAGTGGAAAAGCACTCGAACCGATACCCGAAGGTCTCGGGTTCAACTTCCAGGTCGGGCAAAGGGTGTTTCGGATTTTTCGATGAAAACTTATAGCCCGGGTTTGTCATCACCAACCCGCTTTTGGCAAGCATGATGATTAAGCCAAGCCAATACCCGTAGCGATAACTTGATTTCAATGATGGAGGCGTTTGCCCAGCAGTGGGACAGTATATAGGCTATTTACTTACTGTACTTAGTTTCCTCATTCTCCACGACACGGTCAACCCGAGCTAAGTTCTTAAAGGCCGCATTCGTGATCCGACTTTGGATGTCTTAGAGAATTAGGAATTGTTCGGTCACTAGTCAACTACCAAACAAAATGTATCATCACGAGCTCCACCATGCATCAGAAGGCACGTAAGGCCGTTGGTACCGGCTGCATTAGCAGTCGTTAACAACCACATATCCGCACCGGGCCCGCGTGGAAGTTTTTGACCCGTTCTTCCTGTCCATCCTCGCTCGTGCCCCAGCAGTGGGGACGTTGATGAGCTGGTGATAGTTAACTACAGCTGGACGAGCCTAAACATTTACCTGTAATAGAACATTAAGCAATCGCCATTTTTAAATAATGTCAAACAACGAATAGAGTCAAATGAAATTTGTTTGTAAGAATGCTCTTACAAGTAAATGTTTATCTGCTCCTTTAAGTTTCTTTAGCCTTTAGAACACGGATACGCTTTAAAGGCTATAAAAAAGGCCAAAAAAACTCATTCCCAAAATACAAAGAACATAGCCCAGTTCCTCCATGCCCATGCAGCTGGCGACACCGAAGACATGCCTTTATCATCACTTAACATCAGGTGAGATGAAGGCACTGTGCTTACCCATTGTGTATAATATAAAAGAAAAAAATCAAAACTGGGACCGCTAATACCAAGTTACCAACCGTTCGCTATGCTAGGCAGACGAAGTCGCTTCACACCTTCCGCGAAGGCTCAGCCGTCGTCGGAGAATAGCGATCTGGACCTAATTTTACTACTATAAGAAGTACACAATCAATCTCAGTGACCGAAATTTAACGTAATGTATATGAGGATCTCAATGGCGCAGAGGAGCTCGATGGCGCAGTGGATAACGCGCCCGGTCCGCCCGGCCCGGTGCTGATGTTAAGCAACTTCCGCAAAGGCCGGTCATCGGATGGGTGACCAAAAATGTATCATCTCGAGCTCCTCTGTGCTTCGGAAGGCACGTAAAGCCGTTAGTCCCGGCTGTATTAGCAGTCGTTACCAACCACCAATCCGCACTGGGCCCGCGTGGTGGTTTATAGCCTATCCAACCTATCCATCCATATGGAAGGCTCGTGCTCCAGCAGTGGGGACGTTGATGAGGTGGTGATGATGGCTGGACGTCTTTTGGGTGATGATGATCTATCCGTTTGGCTATCAACGTTTAATCATATTTATTACGTAACATACATTACAAAAGCATTTCATGCGTCACACTTCGATCACTGATGCATTCAACGTAAACACCAATGCGCCAACATTATCTTATAATGGCTTTACCCTTATAAGGTAATGCGCGTTAAACGCAAGCCCTGTTATTCTTAAGGGTTGACTAAAATTAGTTCTGGTAACAAAGCGACTGATGTTGTCCGTATAAACAAAAAGGAGCCAGCAGCAATTATTAAACAGGCCTAAGTTTTGTGCGTATTTTAGAAGAGCTAAAGATTATGACGCTGCAAATGCCGCCTTTAATTAATGACCGATGATCGGCCTTTGCGAAAGTGGCTTAGCCCTAGCAATCGTAGACCGGGCGCGTTTTATGGCCCGTTCTCCATATCAATCCATAGGGAAGGCTCGCGCCCCAGCAGTGGGGCCCTAAAATGACCTGATGATGATAATAATCAACTACTGTAACAATAGTTTTCTTGATTCAACGTATAGTTACCTTTATCTGTTAACAATTTAGCGAATGGATAACAAGCGAAAATTTTTTGATGCCCAAAAAATTATTCGCTTCACCAACCTAAATTTACGAACACTTTTCAAATTGAATGTTCTCCTTTTATCAAAAGTGTCCTGTGTTAATTCTGATGTAGGGCTCGATGGCTCAGCGGCATAAAATAACCGGGATTCTCTTATCACCATTTATGACGTCATAATATGGCCATAAATAATGATATTAAACAACAACATCCTTGTACGACAGATAGCCAATGACAAACAAAAACTCGTAACGACAGAACGGATGAATCAATCGCAATGCCGCGTTTCCTCCTATTGTGCCGTTCAAGGAAAGCCGCGATATCGCCATATGTCATTATGCCTTCAGTAAAATGGCTTGCAACCTTTAAAGGAATTATGGTCGCCATTGACTCATGTACAGCCACCAGCATGTAAACGTCAACGTAAGAGTTAAAGTCAAATTATTCAATAAAAATCGGCGACGCACGAACCGCTAAAAATTCACCAGTAGGTACTTTACTCGCGACTTCGTCCGCGTGGATTTGAGATTTAAAATGTAGCATTATATCAGTGAAAGATTTTTTGAATTGGACCAGTAGTTCCAGAGATTAGCTCCGACATACAAACAAACAAATTCACAAACGTTACCTATTTATTACAAGCTTTTATTTAGTTTTACCTCTTCCGATGTTTGTGCTTAATCAAATCTTGCAAGTTAAATTTGATCCACTTCCCGGTTACCGACCGAGCTGAAATTTTGCATGCAGTTGTAAGTCGGATGACAATGCAAAATAATTTATGACATGGAGCTGATCTGATGATGGAACCGGAATGTGGTCATACATCAGCTTACAAAATATAATAGACTCTTCCTCTTATTGTTTTCTAAAGTTAGCTAGCACTACACATGAAATTGAAGCACTTTGAATTGAAGTACATTTTTCGAATTTATTACAAGAGTTTAATTTTACGTTATTTATCCTGACGTTTCAAACCTTATACCTAGGTAGACTCTGTGCCAGTACCCCACGACTCGGTCAAGGTGTGTCAAGGTCCAAGCCTTTAGAGGCGCCCTCGGGATGTTGCGCTTCAGATCCGATCTGAACCCTTCGCAGAACCTAGTAGGGAACGGGGACACGCACTAGTGCGTGATGCCATTCCCTATAGAAAACCTTTGATGGTGATTCTTTTCACACGGCTTGAGGACCCTTCAAATTTCCCCAAAAAAGTCCGGTGACGTTGATTGAAATGAATGAATGAATAATGATTGAATTATTATTATTATTTTTTCTCTACGGGGAAAGTGTATCTCTGGGGAATAATTTTAATAGATGCCCAGTAATACTTAGTAATAAATACATAAATAGTGTATAGGTCCGTATAGGTATTTGCCTGATACGTATAGGCCTGAATAATTTATGCTCATTGTAGTCCACAACACTATTTTCTCAGTGGTATAGTTTTAGACCCACCATACCACCAGTGTATGGTGGTATGCCGGTGGTATGGTAGGTCTGCAGTGCCGTCCGAGGCAATCAGCAAACTCACTCTCCAAAAAAGAAACTCTATGCCAGTAAACTAGAGTAAATAGTTTTTTATTTTAACAGAAATTTTAATGAACATATTAGTTAGTAATTTGTAATTTTAAAGTAAGTAGTAATTTACTACCAACAATATTACAACTAAGCGACAAAACAATACTGTTTACGACCTTCGACGCCATAACGACATTTGACAAACAACCTTCACGTATTCATTGAAATAAGTAACACATAACACTGACGGGTCTAGACAGCCACATTACCCACATGCGCGTTATGAAAAACGACAATGGTGGACATAGAAAAGGAATTTTATGACAGAAGCACAAAATAACGACACAGCAGAAGGTAAGCTTCATAGACGCACTTGAGCAACGCACAGATAGACCCTTTTTTACATGTTGTAATGTTTTTTTTACGAGATATCAGTAATGGGTGACAAGTGACAGGCGTCATGTATCAGCGGTTAGCGGTTATCTCGGAACAATGGAGGCGGTTATATTGATACTACTTTAAAACAATAGAGGTGAAAACCGGTGATCCTCCCGCCTCCCCACAGGCGGAGAAAAAGATCCTGTGATCGGCGGAGAAAGAGTATTGATGTTATGGCGACATTTAGATAAGATGGTGGAAGCTAGCCAGGCGAACAAACAAGCCAAGCCAACAACCAAACAGAGTATTCAAACGTGTAGGTACTCCCGCTGAAACGAACCCGGGACTTTTGGGTCTGAGGCCGGTAGTCTTAACCACTAAAACACAAGAGCAAACGGACAGAGGACACGTAATCTCGCAACAGTCCGAGCGCATCTGTTGCGAGGTTCCGTGTCCGTGAGAGGTTGTCTATGTGTGCGTTGCTCGAGCGCGGTTGTATGGAGGTTACTTTCTGCACTCTCCGTATTTTATGACAGAAGTCAATCGTGGCCGTCGCGCCGTAAACCGCTTACAATGGATCGTTAAAGTCCTGCCGAGTGTCGACTTCAGGAGTACAACCAAGTGTTCGTGATGAGGAGTGGAGTGAGAATCGAGAGAGTTTTTGGTGATAGATGCGGCTGGGTGAGATTGTGAGATGACGGTTGGATTCTGAAGATTGCTCAACAGGCGGTCCCAGTAACCTTGGCGGCTAGTGGGGGGGATAAGCCAAGGTAAGGATGATTATTGTGAATGTGAATATGTTAATTTGGTTTATTAATTAATTTGTTTGACTTATAAAATTACTTACCTTGTGGAAACAAAAACTTTGCCTTTGACTCTCACGCGGTGGAACTTGGTAGGTAATGAGTTTTCCTTGGGGCTTCACCCCTGTATTATTAATTCCGACCTCCGTAGTCAAGTGGCTTGCACGCCGGACATTGGGCGGCGCTAACTCCGAGGTCCCGGTTCGATTCCCAGTCGGGTCAATGATGAAAACGAAGCTTTCTATATTGTGTCGGGTCTTGATGGTTGTGGTACCGACGGTCGCCTAACTCTATCGCTATCGCTCTCGCCATCGCTCTCGCTATCGCGCTCTATAGTTTATGGCGTAATCTTGTCATTTCGAAAGTGATATGAAAGCAATATCGAAAGCTATAGTATCGCTTTCGAAATGACAAGATGACGCCATAAACTATAGAGCGCAATAGCGAGGCGGTCGGGGGGCAGTATATATAGAGTATGCGAGTATTTTAAAAAGAAGTTTCTTCTGTCATCTCAGAACACCAGGGTTGTTGCGCTGTTGCACTTATAACCACATCAACATGCTGAGATAGGAAACTTATTAGCCCCGAAGACACCATGTCTTTATTATTTTGGTTCCTTTTTTTTCCTTTAGACGATGGCTTCGTGCGATTTGCACATTTAGTGTCTAGTGTCAAAATAATTTTACTTACAAGTAATACTTAAATAAACAATATTTCTTACCTATATGATGATAATGAATGATAATGGAAATGAGAAGTGAGAAATGATATACCCCCCAACCCCTCGAGTGTCTCGGTAAATATGTGGGGCTTTACTAAGTCCTCACGCGGACTTCTTAAGAGATTTTGATCAGTGACGTTGCACTGTTTTGTTTCATTTGCCAACACTCATGCTCACTCACGAACACTAAACAGTTAATAAACCACTATTATTTCAATTTAATATTAGACATAACACAAATTTTAGAAAAATAAAACAAAACCGCAGACATGACTCTTAACTAGGGCTGCCATACGTCCTGGTACATCAGGACATGTCCCGGTTTGAAGCGTTGTGTCCCGGCCAGTAAGTCAGTGGACTCAGTTTGGCCTAAGAAAAATAAGTTATGTTTTTTCTAGAGATATTTATTGTTGATTTTTCACATTTTATTTAGATTTAATATTTTTATATAAATATCTAACAAAAATGAAACGTAAAATAGTGTCTTTATTATTAATTGATTTTTTTTATTATCCATGGTAACTAGGGTAACATAGGGTAGGGTAAAATAGGGTAACTATTTAACTATTCCAAATGTCCCGGTCGGAATTTTAGCATTTAAAGCACTACTCTTAACTTTCTGTAAGTGTCTATAAGTGCTACTTATTTTATTCAAAGTTTTTATGACGGCGTTAATGCAAATTACCATGTGAGTATGTATATGTATCAAATGTTTTTGTTTTTGTTTATATAATTTAAACGCAAATTTTGTTGCGAAACAAATTACAAAAACACAAATGTTGAAAAAATTTCCACGAGCAGGATTTGAACCTGCACCCTTCTGACATACCGGGTCAGGTGCTCTTCCAATTGAGTTATTGTTATTCTAACCAGCCCGCCGAAATTATTCAACACTATTTACTTTTTTTTTACTTTGAAAGCCAAAGTATGTATATGTATCATTAGTATTAATTTATTTTATTTTATAATAAAGTAATTTTATATTATGATACGCCAAAAACGTTTTTTTTTTAAATTTGATATTATAAAACTATTTAATCATTTAAACTATCATGGTCACTTGCGATCGAGTAATTATTATTATGAACGGGATTCTTACCATGTTTATTATTGAAACATCGGATACTCACAAATAATATACACGGTAAGGATCCCGTTAATAATTACTCTATTGATATAACAAGTCTTTATATCCGTTGGTTTATAGTTAGGCGGTCGGGAGGCTGGTTCCTAAAGCAGTAGTGACTGAACCATTCCGGAGATTATTTACGAACTGGCATCATTAAAGCGCAGATTGGAACTTTACTATATTGTCTGAGGCGTTCTTGACGGCTGACAAGGGCGAGACATGCAAACTTCTTATTTTGTAATTTTTCTTGATTTCTTTTTTGTCTTTATTTATTTATTTGAATTAGGTACGCAGACAGATTACAGCCAATTACACAGCCATGAGAATTTAACAATATATTGAGACTAGACTGTAATCCATAAATTGCATACACAGCATGATTCGTGTACTACCAAGCTACGTTAAAATAAAATAATTATAAAAAGCAATAATAATTACAAAAAATAAAACAGAAAAAAAAATCCATTAAAATAATAAAATTAAATAAATTAACATTCAAAATAAATACCTGCTGTGTGTAAAATAGTTGTGAACTTGTGTTTATTTTTTTTAAACTTTATTACCGATAAAATGTTTTAATTTGTTTATATAATTTTAACGCAAACTTTTTCAACATTTGTGTTTTTTTAATTTGTTTCGCAACAAAATTTGCGTTAAAATTATATAAACAAAACAAAAACATTTTATAAATAGCTTGCCTACTTCTTAACTGATTTTTAGAATTTGTAAAAATATTATGATCGGGTGTTAATGACGGTAGTTGTTGACATTGAATGGGTGCCTTTGGCTTTCAAAGTAAAAAGTAAATAGTGTTGAATAATTTCGGCGGGCTGGTTAGAATAACAATAACTCAATTGGAAGAGCACCTGACCCGGTATGTCAGAAGGGTGCAGGTTCAAATCCTGCTCGTGGAAATTTTTTCAACATTTGTGTTTTTGTAATTTGTTTCGCAACAAAATTTCGGTGGGCTGCTTAGAACCACGATAGCTCAATTGGAAGAGCACCTGACCCGGTATGTCAGAAGAGTTCAGGTTTAAATCCTGCTCGTGGAATTTTTTTCAACATTTGTGTTTTTGTAATCTATTACCGATCATTATTTAACTCGAATTTTTTCTATGCTCACGTAGTTGCATTTAGTGTTTTTTTTTTGTTAACTTTTTAATATTGTTTTTTTCACAACTTTTTTTTACCGTAAAAACGTGAAAACTGCGCCTGCACACCCTTAGTAGGGCCCGCGCAACCGCACGGAGCCCGCCGCGCTGTCGAACAATAAACCTAAGTAATGGCGAATGTGGCCGCTCGTAAACAACGACAATATTACAATTTTTAATTAACTCCCAACGTTTATAGTCGACCGCCGATGCCTTCATAATACGCCGTTGGGCAAACATTACACGGGGTTGGCCACAACGAAGACTAGTTCTAGGATTCTAAAAAAACATTATTTATTTATTTAATTATTTCACTATCGGCCCGTCCCGGCTTCGCACGGGTGGACATTTCTTTTTTATAAAGCCTATGTTACTCAGCGCTAATGTAGCATTCTAATGTGAAAGAATTGTTTAAATCGGTCCAGTAGTTTTTGAGTTTATTCGTTGCAAACATACAAAAATACAAAGCTTTCCTCTTTATAATATTAGTATAGATGTGTTTTTTTAAAACATTAAACATTCTTTTTTTATATTACGGGTAAGCACAGTGCCTTGATCTCACATGATGTTAAGTGATGATAAGGCCAATGGTGGTGGCTAGCCAGACGGACAAACTAGTCCTACCACCTAACAAACCGATTATACAAACATGTACTCCCTGCTGGGAATCGTACCCGGGACCTCTGGGTCTAAACCGGTGGTCCTAACCACTGGACCACAGAGGCGGTTAACTTAAATTATTATACAATGTTACTTTAGGCTAAGCGTTCTTTAATTTAGAAGAAATCAGGGCGTAATATTATCACCAAAATTAAATAGGTATTTAATTTTGGTGTCACACGGTAGATAAGCGTCGCTACCTCCATCTTCTAGATAGGTACGAGCTTTATTTCAAGACTAGCACTTTACTTCGCGACTTTGTCCGCGTGGATGTAAGATTTAAAAATAAACTCTTTTTTTTAATAAAATAAAGCCTATATATGTTACCCGCAAGGGATGGAGCATTATATCAGTGAAATAATTTTTGGAATTGGAACAGTAGCTCCAGAGATTACCCCCGGGACATACAAACAAACAAACAATGCCACAAACATTACTTGTTTATAGACGAGTCAAATCAAACGATTTTTTCCAAGCAGCACAATTTATATGGATGAACAAAATTTAATATTTCTTTTTCCTTTTTAAGGTTTAAAGGTTTTTATCCAAATCTTAGAAACTTATCTTAATTATGTTAATGCATAAATAAGTGTGTGTTATGTATAAAAAGTTGTGCCCTATTAAAAGGTAAATAAAACTTGTATGTATGTAAATAGACATAAGAAAAAAATTACACAGCTTTATAAATTTTTATAAAGGAGAGGAGCTCGATGGCGCGGTGGTTAACGCGCCCGGTGAGTGCTGAGGTTAAGCAACTTTCGCAAAGGCCGGTCATCGGATGGGTGACCAAAAATTTATCATCTCGAGGTTCTCCGTGCTTCGGAATGCACGTAAAGCCGCACTGGGCCCGCGTGGTAGTTTATGGCCCGTTCTCCCTATCCATCCATAGGGAAGGCTCGTGCCTCAGCAGTGGGGCAGCATAAAAAAAAATGAGCTGATGATGATGATGATGATAAATTTTTATTATTATTTAGTACGAATAAACCTCCGGACGAACATCCGGAAAGCTAATACAACTGTGTAAGGTATGAATAAATTCACGGAAGTAGCTAGCTACCACCATTTTATCTAAAATATGTCGCCATAACATCAATGTTTGTAGCATTGTTGTGTTCCGACAGCTAGAGATAAGATAGCCAGTGCCTCACTAGTTGAGGAGCCCGGGTGAAGTGCGCTCCCACCAATTGGCCTTATCATCACTTAACGTCAGGTGAGATCAAGGCTCTGTGCTTAACCGTAGACATAATTATATTTAAAAAAAAGTAGTCTACCAGAGCTATGTGCATTGAACCACGTTTTGTCGCATATAACCTGCAGGCTTATTACCGATCTATAAGTGACAGTTGCAATCGCAACAATTTGCGATTTATCGCTACCAAAACGCATATTTCGTGTAAGTGCATGACGGCGCTCTCAAATAAACCGACCGAAAGTAGTAACCGCAATTAGTAGCAGTCGCGTTGCCATTGTGCAATTAGCAAATGGTTGCTTTTGTTTCGGTAATGAGCCTGCCGAGCATCGATCCGTTCGTTTCTACATTAAAATAAGTAGGTACGAGAAATACCTAGTTTATGTATTACGTGTCGAACACTCGCCGCACGTTGATAAGATAACCCTTGCATCACCACTTAGATATGGTCCAGCGATGAGCCATTTATCAATTATTTTTTTATGTATAACCACGTATAACTGCGTTTGCGGCCGTACGAATTCTCGTTTTCCTTAACGTGACGTCAAAGTCAAAGACGAAGTCCAATTTAGTAAGTAGGGTCGATACCAGTAATCGACAGGAACCAGTTATCGACATTTTTCTCCTTTAATAATTAAAAATAGATTGACAACTGATTTTTGTCTTCAGCAACCACTAGCGGCCCGCCCCAACTTCGCACGGGTGTACTATTTTTTTTTAATATAGCCTATGTTATTCAGCGCTAATGTAGCATTCTAATGGTGAAAGAATTTTTTAAATCGGTCCAGTAGTTTTTGAGTTTATTCGTTGCAAACATACATATACAAAAATACCTTCCTCTTTATAATATTAGTATAGACTAAATACCAACCACTTCCTTGGTATCACCCGTATGTTCAAATGAAAATCTATGTAACTTTTTGGAGATGAAAGCTCTGTTGATCACTGGGCTTAACCCTTTCACTGGTAGAGGCAGTATAGATGCCACCATATTTTGAACCCTATTTACTTGCAATAGATTTGAAAACCACAAAAAAAATATAAATTACTAGTTTTACCGCTTTGACAGTTTCTATGACAACAAAACAAAAAAATTCCGAACATCATATCCAAGACCTAAGTAGTAAATTGTGGAACCAAATAAAGAGAAAAGGTATGAGTTTCATTCCCGTGGGAATATCGGGATAAAAACTATCCTATGTGTTAATCCAGGTTACAAACTATATCTGTATGCCGAATTTAATCCAAATCCATCCATCCGTTGCAGCGTGAAGAAGCAACAAACATACACACATACACACAAACTTTCGCATTTATAATATTAGTGTGAACTTTAGACAGACAAAGGTTTAAAGTGTCGATCACGGGTGCCGTTACCCTACTTTTGAATTGTACACACATTTTTTACCTACTACCATTTCAGGACGATTTACAACCACCTCATCATTTTCTCACTTCATCATGTTCTCATCATGTTGATCATTTTATTCCATTTATTATTTTCCCATTTCATCACGCTTACTTTAAAAAACAGACAAATAAAAAAAAAAATTAATCATATTACTAAAAATTGTGCAATAAAAACTAAAAATATCTATATTATAATTAATAATTACTTCCAATAAAATTAGTGAGCTTTGAAAAAAATTTCAACAAATGTATAAAAAACAGTCTTAATAATAATTGTTGTTACTTAACTTAACTTAAAAAAAAACTAAAAAAAAATTTGTTTATTTTTATAATTTTAAAAAACTACTTTAATTTACAGCCTCACGCTCTTGTCGGTATAGCCTTTTCTACTTATCTTTATCCAAAGCTAATTCTTTTACTTCTTTATAAGATTATTTGCACTTTTTAATAAATTTTACATAAATGTAGTTTTCTTGCACTTGAACTTAAGTTTTCTTTATTTTACAGTTTAAAAATAAATAAAACTTTCCTACACTTACACCAATTATCTAGCCCAAAAGAAGCATCGTTATGAAACTCGTTAAATGGTTATTAGACAACGGATAAATATACTTAAAATACTTAAATACATACTTATTATACATAGAAAACAACCAGACCCGAGACAATTTAGAAAAACAATAATTTCTAAATTGACCCGACCGGGGATCTCTCGATCCCGGGACCCGGGACCTCAGAGATGGCGACACCATGAAAACCGGTGTACAAACCACTCGACCAAGGAGGTCGTTTAGAAAACATGCCAATTTTGCTTCAAGTAATGTTTTGTCACTAATATTTAGCCCCTGGATAGCACTTTCTAATTTTGCTCTTCTTCTTCTCGGGGACGTGGATAATATTCGTCTATTTTTTAGCTGTGGAGGAGAATGACGGCAAGAAACTGCTGCTATATTTATGCTGCAGGCTTTAATAGAAGTGACAACATTTAAAAAAAAAAGTATGTAATTATTAAGTTGGACTAGAATAAAACTCGTGTTTAACAATCGGACAAATTTGTTTCAGTTCGTAACTGTGTAGATTATCCTCAGACGAAAATAGCCTTTCTGAGCAACAGTGGAAATCTTTGAAATAGAGCAGTGAACGTTTTGATAGCTGCCTTGTTTTGAGGGTAATCACCAAATAAGCAGTAGCAGTAGCACCCAGTAAGCTCGAATACATTAAGCGCGGGTTCCGTTCTAATTTATTTTTCCTTATGTTGACGCTATATAGTTAACTATGATATCGATAGGAACTACGAGTATATAGCATATAAAACTGTATTTTAAATTAAACTGCTGGTTTCGTTGGCAAAAATCGTGTACTCCAAATATACCACATAGTATCGAAAAAGGAAAACAAAGAGAAGCAAAAATATCTTAAAAAAGCTACTGCTTGGTACTTACTCAGAAAAGAGTACGCCACTAACTAACCACTTACTAATTTTTTCGGTCCTTTTATAGTTTTAATTTTAAAGATAATTATGTAGAATTTGGTTAGTATATAAATTAAATTAAATTTAAGTGCAATTATAATACTAAAATAGATTGTACGCCTTATTGCACTACTAACTACAAACGGATGTGTGTACGTCTGAAATAAAATTATAATAATAATTATTATTATTATTGATTAATGACGACCTTCGTAGCCGAGTGGCTTGCACGCCGGAGTTTGGGCGGCGCTAACTCTGAGGCCCCGTGTTCGATTCCCGGTCGAGTCAATGTCGAAAAACGATTCGATATTGTGTCGGGTCTGGGTGGTTGTTACTGGTGGTGGTTACTGTCGTTGTTTCTGATTTCCATGAAACGAGTGCTTAGCTATTTACCTTGGGATCAGAACAATGTACCTTTGTGATGTTGTCTAAATATAATATATAAATAAAATCAATGTAATTTACAAATCTAAAAGACAAGCTCTGTTATCCATCCTTTACATATCATCCTCAACTAGTTGGTCGCCAGCAAAACTTCGCGTTTATTCAACAGATTTTTTAGGAATTTCGAAACCTATGACAGGTTTCTTTATTTTTCTGCACATCTACGGCTGGAGCTCTTGAAAATGAGACCATAACCGATTTTTTATGTGCAGCTATCGTCCCATAATCACTGGGATAAAAATTGGCTTACGCTATTAATAAACATATTCGGCAATATAATATAAAATTCGGAAATTACGAATTATCGTTATTTTTTGGCGTATCCACAATGTTATTCCATGTTCGCTTTTGTGTTGACTTTCTTAAAAAAAGATTTTATAAAATCCCCAAAGAAAGAAAGAAAGAAAGAAAATACATTTATTAACCACTCAAACAGCATAACATATAGAACGACAAAAATAAGAAAGATAGAAAGGCAGATAAAGACGCAAGCGTGCCGCTTTAAATATTATATTGGTGTGAATAAAATACTACATTTTTCTCGGTATGATGAAATATTATTTACATAGTTTTTTTTTATTAAACAGTTAAAGGTTCTTGGTTTACTACGGAACTTCAATAAGATTGGTCGATGTTTCAGTAAATTTACACGTATTGTCATAGGCACTGATTACGAATATTATAAAATAGATAGATCGACTACAAATTCGACGTAGGTATGAAAGTTTGTGGCAATTTTAGGAAATGGAATTAAAAAATCATAACATAAATTTTGACATTGAATAATTTTGTACATTGTCTACTTTTTTTGCAAACGGTTTCAACATTTTATTTTTAAATGTTAGAAAACAGTCTCTCTCTCCCAAATAGAAATAGCTGCAGGTAAGTATAAAACGCTGACGATTCCAGTGAATTCGGTAAAAAAAACCCGCCGCAGTTCTTTAAAATATCCCGACCCGATCTGAACCCTTCGAATCTAGTAGGGCACGGTGACACGCCTTAGTGCGTGATGCCGTTCCCTCTAGAAAACCTCCGAAGGTGATACGGCTAGAGGGATCCTTTACATTCCTCGCCGCCCCCAAACAAGTCCGGTGAAGCTGAAAATGCCGGCTGAGGCAATCAGCAATCTCTCTCAAAAAAAAGAAAAAAAACTTTGACACTAGCTAAATGTGCTAATCGCACAAAGCCATCAACTAATGGAAAAAAACACTGATCCGCTGATTGCGCTGTTGTATGCATCAATTATTATTATCACAATTTATAGATTAAAACAATTCACCTATAGCAAACAAAACGTGGTGTGCTGATGTCAACATAATATATTTAAATGTTTGCTAAAAAACTGTGATAAGCGCGTTAATATACATCGATTGTGGTCAAAAATCCACATTAATTATACAATTATTATTCATTATGTTATTGTATTAGCCCGGGCTTTTGGCGAATTACCTACTTGACGAACATATTATTTATAACCGACTTCAAACAGGCGGACGTGTCTGTAGGTAGGTATATATTTATTTTAGCACCTACATTTAAAAAAAAATCATTGCAGATTAGACAGATTAACTTAACGTAGGTATATATTTTATGTTTGTTTAGGTATTTATGGACTTGTGTTTTCATGTTAGCCTACTTAACTATATTTTAAAGATTTTTTTTTGGAGAGAGATTGCTGATTGCCTCAGACGGCATTTTCAGCTTCACCGGACTTGTTTGGGGGCGGCGAGGAATGTAAGGGATCCTTTACATTCCTCAAGCCGTATCACCTTCGGAGGTTTTCTAGAGGGAACGGCATCGCGCACTAGTGCGCGTCCCCGTGCCCTACTAGATTCTCCGAAGGGTTCGGATCGGATCGGGAAGTGTCAAAGTAAGTTATATACCTACTTACACTAGCTGACCCGGCGGACTTCGTACCGCTTTGACAGTTTCTATGGCAACAAAACAAACAAATCGTTATGTAATTTACGCTTGAAAGCGTATCAAAAAAACAAACAAGCTCATTTTATTGTCATCATCATCATCATCATCATCATCAGTCCACTTCCGCCCACTGCAGGGCGTAGGCCTCTTCCCTCGCACGCCACTATTACGGTCCTGCGCCTCCTCATCCATCACTAATTTTATTATTATTATATATATTTATAATTTATTATTATTTTATTATTACTATTCTGTTAATAATAAGTATCCTATATTTTTGATTATACTTTTGAGAATATGTGTACAAAATTTCATGATGATCGGCTGAATAGTTTACGCGTAAAAGCGTATCAAACAACAAAAAAACAAACAAACTCACTTTCGCATTTATATTAGTTAGGATAATGAAAATGTCCTATTTAGCGTTGCAATTTTAAGTGTGTATGCGGTTGTTTAATTACGCAAAATAAACTTTTATTTTATTAAACTTATTTGCTTATGTTTTTAAGTGAGTTTAAACTTTTTTGAATAAAATCGGATTGAGTTTTCAAACATATGTCAAAACAAAATGTAATTTAAAACAAAACCACTAAGGAGTATTGATATCAACTTCGAAGCAAATCACCGCCAAAATAACTTTCTATAAAATTCAAAATTCAAATTTACAAAATTAAAAATCATTTATTCACTTTAGGCTACAAGAAGTTCTTGTGAACGTCACTATGCCATCGGTTCGTAAGTCTACTCTGGGCGGGAGATCTTGTACTGAGAAAAACCGGCAAGAAACTCAGCAAGTGTCCAGCTCTTTTCTCCCTTACAGTGTAAAAAATATTGGAAAATATTTTTCATAGCAGGACCTATCATAGCAAGACACTTTCCATTACAAATAAACACAAAAATATAGAAGACAACCACAACATGTAAAAAAAAAAATTAAAAACGAAACACGTCTTCCATCAATTATGTTAACTACTAAAACCTCACGCGGAATTCTTGAGAGAATTTGAAAAGTGACGTTTCACTGTTATGCTATTTTGCCAACACTCACGCACGCTCACGAACACTTAACCGTTAATAATACACCATTATTTCACATTAATATTCGACTTAGGACAATTTTTAGAAAATAAAAGAAAACCGCAGACATGACTCTTCATTTTCCCGCCAAGAAGTCAGCGGACAGTGTTACGAGTAATTAGTTTAATTTACTTCTTTTTAATCTGTCAACTGTCTTTTGTTTTGCTTTTAAGTTTTGGCGCTGCATCAATAACTTTTCCTACTTTTATTTTGTACTATAAAGCTGGTACTCTCTTTGTCTGCATAGAATAAATATTTAGCGTAGCCTATTTCTTTCTTCAATCTTTCATCTGTCTCTATACATACCCATCAAAATCTGTTAAGCAGTTTATCTGTGAAAAGGTTATACCAACCTATTACGTAATGTAAACTAATGAATTATTTATTTATTTATTTAATCTTTATTGCACAATACAATAAAATAAAGTACAAAAGGTGGACTTAATGCCAAATGGCATTCTCTACCAGGCGACCTAAGGGTTAGGCATAAAAATTGGTAAGCGGTGCGACAAAGAACGTAAATGAAACATATACTACATACATTTATAAGAACTGGAATATACATATTAAGTTTATTAAATTAAGTGATAATAATATAATATACATACCATAAAAAAAACTTAAATAAAAATAGACTACATGAACATATTTAAACATAACAGAAGAAAAGATGATGGGAATCTCTTACGTGGGTGTTAATTCCTGTAGAAACAGTTTATACTTACAGTTAACAGTTTTCCTTGGAGTTTGTCTGACTTTTTCGGGGAGAGCGTTCCATAATTGAATGGATGAATTATGACGTATTAAAATGGATGTACCGAAACAGTTCTGCGGCGCTAAAAGTAACCTTTCACACACCCATTCTCCATATAAGTTTGCAGATTATATAAATTATATAAGTACGTATTTCTTCGCTTACCTTTGTCTTGTAAGGAGTTTCACTTCCATTTTTTCATAATAATATATTATTTGCAACTTGACTTGACAAATTGACTGTCTACTGGGCGCATTTTTCATCGTTTTTGAGAACAATTTTTTTAATGATCTTTCAATTGTATTGTGGCCCCCTGCTAGGCAAAGGACTCCTACGTTCCCAGTCGTTCTATCCCCGGTTTACCTCATACCACCCCGGCAATAAAAGTGATTCAGTGGGCATCTCCTTTGGCCTCGCCCGATCCTCTAAACCTGCCCGATCCTCTAAATGACACCACACATTTACAGAATACACTAAACATGCACACCAGTTTAGGCCCAGGACACCGTATGTACTCAGACTTTCTCAAATATGCTGGTATAACATTGATAAACCTTAGTCGTCGTTAGTCTCAAAACGTCTGGGGAATGCCCAAACTTCCTCAGGCAATCAGGCAACTTCCCTCTTCCTTCTGGCACATTTACAGAATACACTTAACATGCACACTAGTTTAGGCGCAAGACACCGTACTCGTAGAACAAGGGTACGAAGAACCGGTTCACACTCGCTCTACACCAGGTACATACATGTACCTGGGCGCTTCTCTCCTCCTCCACGGCCCGGTCAACCCGAGCCGAGGTCCGTGCCTTTAGAGGCGCCCTCGGGTTGCTCCGCTCCCCGACCCGATCAGAACCCTTCGGAGAATCTAGTAGGGCACGGGGACGCGCACTGGTGCGCGATGCCGTTCCCTCTAGATAACCTCCAAAGGTGATTCGTTTCACAAGGCTTGAGGGACCCTTTACGTTCCTCGCCGCCCCCAAAAAAGCCCGGTGAAGCTGAAAATGCCGTAGAGGCAATCAGCAATCTCTCTCAAAAAAAATCTCCTTTGGCCTGCCTGCCACGGCTTCGGTAAATTTCTTAAGACATTTCATCGAGGATAATTTTAAAAGCGCGTATAAATTGGTGAATAAACACTAATTATTTCCCGAGAAAGAATAAACTTGATGATTTATTTATTTACTCGATGATTGAGGAGCTCGATGGCGCAGTGATAACGCGCCCGTTCTGCGAGTGCATAGGTTAAGCTACTTTCGCAAAGGCCGGTCATCAGATGGGTGACCAAAAGTTTCTCATCTCGAGCTCCTCCGTGCTTCGGAAGGTACGTAAAGCCATTGGTCCCGGCTGCATTAGTAGTCATTAACAACCTCCAATCCGCACTAGACCGGCGCGGCGTGATGGTTTATAGCCCGTTCTCCCTATCCATGCATAGGGAAGGCTCTGATGATGACTCGATGGTTTTACATATCAATTAGAATTTGAAGCATTATTATGTGCGCATGCGCATAATAATGAAGTTATTTTCTGTAAAAAGCTCGTTTGGCGTTCTAAAAAGGCACTTTCCTGTTTTCTCCGTCGATTATCGCCGACGATTTATTTATTTTTTAGTAAGTTTTTTTTATCAATAATGCCGTGGCGATAAAAATTTGCGCTACGGCCGCATGCCGCACGCTTGACTGGTAATTACTAATTACCTACGACAAAACAGTATCTTAATGGCATTATTATCATTATTACGTATGCTTAAGTGTCGTTAACGATATATTGTCATACGATTATAGAGTGGTTGATAAAACAGTGGGAATAACAAAAAAAATAACTCATTAGGAAGAAGTAAAACGTCTCGGTTTGTCAAAATTTTGTTTAAGAGGTAGGTAACGTTTGTGACTTTGTTAACACTAATACAATTTGCTTATGTTGTCATCAATACTTCCTTTCCGCATGGCACAGATTTGAAGCTAGGGATGACAAAATGACATAAGATTCCAACATTTAATATCGCTTAGACATACATTTATTTATTTTATTAATTCATTCATTTTATTTATAAAGAATTGCACCACCCCATCTCTTCCCGTGGGTGTCGTAGAAGGCGACTATGGGACCATTTCAGAGGATGGGCAGCAGCGTCTCTCTGTGATTATTCTCACCTTACTGCGATCGCCAACCCGCCTGCCAAGCGTGGCGATTATGGCAAATTCCCCTCAAAATGATTTTATCCTTGAGGGAGGCCTTTGTCCAGCAGTTGACGTCTTTTTGGCTGAGATAATGATGATGATGATACATTTATTAAGCCTAGACTTCAGACTGATCTTGAGTCACATAGCATAGCTGCGTAAAGTTGTTAATTTAAATGTGTAGTTTTTGTTTCGAGCCAGTTAGCTGTTGGCCCTAGGCGGCCTTTACAACGTCCCTGGATTTGGCAAAGTTTAGTGTTTACGTTTTAGTATAATCTGTCGATACCACACAGTTTTCTTGACACTTTTAATTACCGTTAAGATTAGTGGTGATTAGCAATACAATGTGTAATTATTTTTCACCTGCTTTTATGCATTTTTAGAAACAATAAAGTATTGATTTTAAAAATTGTAATAAAAATTATTATTACTTATACTAAAACACGTGAGAAATCGAAACTGCTTATACTTGACTAGATATATTTAATTTAATTTAATTTAATTTACAAGTTTATGTACACACATAAGAGGATAACAAAATAAGCTATACGGGTGAATGTCGAATTAATGTGTACCTCCTGCAAAAACTAAAATAAACTTACGTAAATATTTATAATACACATACGTACTAATAATTGCATAAACAAAGGAAATTTAATATACAAAACAAAAATAAAAGGTGAAAGAAATCAATATACATAGGACGACAGAATCAATTGGACAGGTAGTGTTCCTTCAGACGCTTTTTAAAAATGCTGATGTTAGGAGAGTCTTCAATTTTAAGTAATTATTTTAATTATACAAGTATGAAAAAAAAACATATGGCCGTCATGCTTGTCACGTACGCTATGCAACATGTCCGCCATGTAAATTGCATATATTCAAATTATCCACCGTCGCGAAATTAAATAAAGAGAGAAACAAAAAATTGCGAGTGGCACGCTTCGTTTTAATAGCCCCTACCCGCCCCGAGCACTTTGAATAGACTTTCAGTAGGGCGACTCACCCTCTCCAAATAATTGATCCCTATTCTAGCGCGCTTCCCTCTCGCTCTAATGATGACTGAAAGCTACACTTTTCTCACTCTAAAATACGATAGGGACGGCGCGAACGGCCCCGAGAGGCGCCTCGGGCCGCGCGTTAGCGAGTTTTGAACGTGGAATTTTTGTGATTATTGACAAAGTTATTTTTACTACACCTGCAAAGTTTTCTAGTCTCTATGATTATGACAGTAAGATTGAAAATGTGTTAGTGATACGTTTAGTAAGTGCTCGTAAAAAGTTGCCAACGAAAGATTGACGCAGAAATCCGTATCGGGCGACGATGAAAGGAAAATTGCGTGTTGATGCTTTGGGCGGGAAACGGTGAACGCGCCGGGAAATTTATTGCTCATTAGAATAATAAATCTCACTATGGAATTGATTTCAGCGTGATATCTAAAATAGAGAAATAATACTTTACAGTTGTGATTTTTATGTAATTTAAAGAGTTATTGCCAGCTTACATTAAATATTCATTTCCGGCATGAAAAAAGTAGTAGTAATAAAAAATAAAGTTCGTCAATTTAAGATACGTACTTTCCTTAAAAAAAAAACAATCCACCTCACCTATTATTAAATATTTTTTATTGATGTAGCCTGTATTGAATAAAATATAACATGACGCTTGCCGCTTGCGACAAACTAGCACATGAAAAATGTAATAGTGAAAAATTTTGGTAGGTAGGTAACTTATTTTTTTTTTCACCTCACTTGCTCGAAAAGGCTTACTTCCTCCTTCAAAACCTGGGTGGAAAAGCGCTTTTTCCCCGCTTGGGTGGAAAAGGTTTTGAATTTAGAACGTGACTATGAACTCTGTGGGTCTCTATTCTAATACTGCGAAATATGAAATTCGAACTTCGTATTTTGCCGTCCCGCTCACATTAAAAGGTGTGTAAAAGAGACAGTATACGAATTTAGAACTTGTTAGTAGACCCCCTAACTTAATTACTACTAAATAATATTAATTATTAGGATGCTTCTTAGTATTGGTACTAAATTATAACGTGAACGAATCAAAAATCCCTCTCTGTACACACTGCGCCGCTTCCTGCCACATCTTTGCTACTTCGTCAATTTAACCTACTTTTTATGACAATTCAGGCTGTCCTTATTATTGGCATTAGTGGAGCATGCCGGACAAATTAACTAACTTATCTAACAACGAAAAACATTGAGAAGCACTCTGAAAAGTTGTTGTTGGTTAACTTACCCAACACTAAGACCAATATGGATAGGAATTTCGTGATTCGCGACGAGCACGTGAAAATTGTTGAAAAATATAAAGCTTTACGCCCGGCTAATACGCCAATCGACCGGTTTTTTCTGCAATATCGCAAAGGGAAGTGGTAAGATAGCCCATGGGTAATAATAAAATTGGCAGTTTGCCAAGAGAGATTGCAAATTTTCTCAGGCTTAAGGAACCAAAACCATACACGGGCCATTGCTTGAGAAGGACGTCGACTACATTTTTGGCTGACTCGGGGGCTGACTCGACCACCCTTAAGCGTCACGGCGGCTGGAAGTCCGGCACCGTGGCTGAAGGTTATTTGGAAGATTAAATTGATAACAAATCTAAAATACGCAAGGGCATCGCTCCAAGCATACAATTAAAACAGTCTTGCCCAGATCCACGGTCTCTTCCTTCGACATCAAAACAAAGATTGGTCGAAAGTCGTCCAGAGTCGCCTGCCAGTTTTCGTCAATCTCCAACATTCACACCAGAGAATGGGGTGTATCCCACTATTTCCATTAGGTATTTTTATTGATAGAAATACTGGGACTGATTCTCCCACTATATCCATTGCTGGCGGCGGCGGCAATAAAACACTGCATCACCTCTTCCATCTCTCATCCATACATCAGCGTAGTGACGAGGTGGCTTTGTGTAACTTATACTGTAGAGTATGTGATGGAAAACTATTCACCAAAATGGAAGATTAATAATTTGTTCTCCATTTATTTATTTTTTGTTTAACGAGAAATCGTGTTTTTAATTTATTCTTTTGATTAAATTCTCAATATCTCCTTAGAATTTTATTTATCAGTAATTTAACAGGCCGTCATAAATATTAGAAGTGGAAACAGATTCTCAAATAACACAACTGCGTTTTTTTGCCGCAATAGAAATAATGGGATATATATAATTTGGAAAAAACGCTAGTCCCACTTTTTCTATTTTGTATTTCTATGGAAATAGTGGGATACACCCAGACAATGGAATTGGGCCATGTTCTGCGAATTTACCAAGTAACACACAAGTTACAAACACTAACATAACAGTCCCCAAAAAAAATGTTACTGTCTATATTACGAACTGCAGTAATTTTACTTTTAATTTTTAGGATGCTTATTAAAAAAATGTTAAACTTGTTAAAATTTTAAAAAATGTTAAAATGTTATACTTAACAATGCTAATGTTTCATACTTACCTAATCAAATTATATGAATTCTTGATAAAACTGTTTTATAATAAAGCTCAGTTTTGAAAAATAAAACCTTTCTACAAAACAATGTCTCAAGTAGGTATATACTTTTACTAGACAATCCTACTAATATTATAAACGCGAAAGTTTGTAAGTCTGGATGGATGTTTGTTACTCTTTCACGTAAAAACTACTGAATGTATTTTAATGAAACTTTCCTTATGTACAGACCATGACCCAGACCAGCATATAGGATACTTTTTTTTTTTACTGTAGTCTTCGCGAACGAAGGCGCGGGCAACAACTAGTAATATATATATTAATAGCGTAAGCCGATTTTTGTCCCAGTGATTATGGGACGATAGCTGCACATAAAAAATCGGTTATGGTCGCATTTTGAAGAGCTCCAACCGTAGATGTGCAGAAAAATAAAGAAACCTGTCATGGGCTTATGTTATAGGTTTATTCCTAAAAAATCTGTTGAATAAATGCGAAGTTATAATTAACGGCAGAGACGCAATATATTCACACAAACTGTGTAACTTTAAGAACCGTTTTAAATAAATCCCCTGGTATTCCAACTTTGCGCGGTAGAGCCTTAGGGGGCCAACCACAGTTAACTGCTTTCTGAAGATTTCTCAAACATTATACTTACTTTGGAATGAAACAGTTCCACGTATTCTCTTGTGAATTCATAAGATTTTATTATATATATATATTATATGTTTGGTAGAACGTTGTCAAAATGAAACGAATGAATGAATAGTTTAGGTCCAATAACTTGGATTTTGCTTCATGGTTATTTTACAATAACATTTTTTTCTTTTTCTTTAAATAATCGAAATTTATTCTTTAAATTTAAATAGAAACATATGTATTGGGTACAGCCACCAAAATGTTTTTTTTTAATGTTGCGTTGTTCTAGTAAAATAGTTATTCGAAGCAGTTAACAAAATTACGAGCTCACAAAGTTTTTAAAGTAGAATAATAAAAACTTCTTTAAATGCAATTTTAAAATAAAACAAAACTGATCGAATTCTTTCTTATTCTTACACATGACAACCCTCTACCAAACATTCTGTATATACACTTTTTAAAGTTTCGCGTTCCCTTTTAAGGTATAGGCAAATTTTGTATGGGTATCATCGACATCCCTTCATTTATACCCGACGTTTCGACCGTGTTGCACCGGCCGTGGTCACGGGCTGATTCCTGTCACGATGGCATTATAAAGATAAAGCCAAAGACAACCATAAAAAATGATGAAGAAAACCAAGCTAAAGGATATTTACCAAATTTTAAACTAATACTAATATAACGATCATGCAACTTTTGAAATATTATTATTATAAACAAAAAAACAACCACAAAAACAAAAAAAAAAGTTAACAGAAAGGTTTTGACCCGCGAGGGCAGATATCTACTTAAATATACTGGTACTGAAGGTACTTTCGAAATACCATAAATAATGATATTCATTCTTGAAATAATTACCTACTTGGTAAATGATTTTTTTAAGTAGGTACATACGCCAAAGAATAATACCTTTTAAGACATAAATGGCACTTCTTGGCGGGAAAGTGAAGATTCATGTATGCGGTTTTGTTTTATTTTCTAAAAGTTGTTGTAATAATGGTGGATTGAATGGATGTGAATTAATGGTGAAATAACGTTAAGTGTTACCGCACTTAACGAAGAAAGAAATAGGCTACTCGAAATAATTATTCTATGCAGACAAAGTCGCGGGTACCACTTAAAAGTAGGAAAAGTTACCTACCAAACCCAATTGATAAAATCAGCGCGCCAGAACTCAAAGCAAAACAAAAGACAGTTGACAGATTAAAAAGAAGTAAAAAAACGAATTACTCCGTAACACTAATCCGGCGGGAAAGTGAAGTGCCGAGTCCGTGGTTTTGTTTTCTTTTCTAAAATTTGTGATATGTCGAATATTAATGTGAAATATTATTAACCGTTAAGTGTTCGTGTTTGGCAAATAAAACAAAACAGTGCAATGTCACTTTTCAAATTCTCTCATGAACCCCGCGCGAGGTCTTATTAAGCCCCACATCTTTACTGGGATACTAAAGAGGTTGGGGGGTATATCGTTTCTCACTTCTCATTACTATTATTATCATTCATCATAATCATAATAATAACAAAAGATTTATTATCAATTTATAATAACTTGTAAGAAAATTACTTTGACACTGGCATAAGTGCTAACCGCACGAAGCCAACAATCAACTAAAAGAAAAATAAATGTAACAAAGGTGTATTTTTGTGCTCAAAACAATAACTAAAGCTATTCTGAGGCTTTGCGACTCGTTGTGTTGTATACAAACTTTATTTCACCCATTGTTTTAGGTTAATAGGCGACTGACGCGGCGTCGTTTTTACTCTTCACCAGTTGTCTTCACGTGTGGACTGTGGACTCCATTACCACATACCATGGGGTTGAGAGGAGTCATTTGCCTATTTATTTATTTTTTTTTTTTTTGACCCAGTGGAAAAATCTGCTTACTGATTCAACCTTGCGGAAGATCCGGCGCTTGCCTTGTCTTTCTAAAAAGAAAGATTAAGACCGACCCGGTAAACAATTACTGGGGATGCCTTTAGCCTGAAGGGCTGCGAAGGCTAACGGAACGATCGCCTCGAGACGGGGCAGGAGGCAAAGTTAACTCAGAAGGAGTGTACGCCGTAAGCGCGCCCCCTAGTGGGGCGCGCTCAATCTGCAGTGAAGCTGCCTGTGTCAGCTGACTTAACTGAGTGGCGAAGTGTCCTGTGCCGAAAGTAGGCAATCCAGGTCACGTGATAACTGATTTGCAGGGTCCGATAAAGCATGTTTGAGCCTACGGAAATGGGGGATTCGAGGAAGGTCAGGACTATAGTCCGCTGCCTTTTGAATGAGGGGATTTGAATGATTCTCCGAAGCTTCGAAGAATCGCTCCGCGACCGTACGGAGATGCTGTTGCAATGTTGGAAGTTCCAAATCTCGATGCAGGTCAGCATTCCGTACGTACGTACCAAGGGGCACCAGTGGCCCTGCGAGTGAACTTACTTTGGATTACTTGCTGAGGGCGCTATGTGGCTAAAGACGGGAGACGAGTACGTCATTGTTGGTCAGATACAAACCTTATAAATAAAGGGTTCGCTTGTTTCTTGGGGACATTTTACTGTTGGGACCTATCATGGGACCGAGTCTATGCATACAAAAACGGGCTGTTTTAGTAAAATTATTTATGTGAAGACAAAAGGTGAAATGTTTATCTAGCGTATACACCTAAATATTTGACTGTACGCTGCCAGGGGATAGCGGTCCCTAGCAAACATAGTGATCGGATTCCGTAAGGGACTACTCTAGTCCTACGTTTTACATCGAAGAGAATTGCGACACTTTTGTCCGGGTTCACCTCGATGTGCCACTTTCGGAACAAGGCTCCTAACTCATTGCATGCGGGCTGCAATCTATTAACAATGGCGTCCAGGTTAAGCCTGCTACGGTATAACGCGGTGTCGACGGCGAAGAGCCGGCGTCGGAATGGGGATGTCGTTGGTGTACGTCGTATGCAGCAACGGCGAGAGGGCACTACCTTACGGAACCCCGGCCGGAATCTGATCAGACGGACCAGTCTATCGGGCATATCTAGTTGATATAATTAATAAACCAGTCCGTCGTGCCAGACCTTATCGAAGGCCTTAGCTACATCGAAAAAGACCGCTACTGTCTTTCTCTTTTGATGGGTGTGGAAACCGCTCAATATAAACTCGATTATGCGGTGAACTTGCTGAGGGCACGAGTGCTTCCGCCTGAAGCCGAACTGTTCGTTGATGATTAAGTCATAGAGTAATTATTAACGGGATTCTTACCATGTTTATTATTTGTGAGTATCCGATATTTCGGCACAGTTGCATGCGCCATGATCATGTCTGGCATGTTCTACAGAAGAATGGATACAAAGGTAAGGTACTACCATCTGGACACAAACTCAAACACCATAAGTGCAGGGTAGACAGGCAACCAGTTTATTTGCCGTATATGAAGGGAGTGACAGATAAGGTCTCAAACATACTTAATAAGTACTCAATCAATACTATCTTCACTCCTTTTAGAAAAGTAGCACAATGTTTACGGTCGTCGAAAGATAGTTTTCCCTTGGAAAAGCCTGGTGTATACAAAATCGATTGCAGCTGCGGTAGCTCCTATATTGGCCAAACGAAACGGACAGTCGCCAGCCGAATTAAGGAGCACATCAAAGCTGTTAAGAACTGAAGGTTAAGGATTGAGTTTTACAACCCTCAGATAATTTCGACAGAACGCCACTACGTACCTAGATTGGTGAGAGAAGCGATTGAAATTACGAAATACAAAAATTTTAATCGTGAAGATGGATTCAAACTGTCGCGTGTCTGGAATCCAGTGATTAGTCTTATTAAAAACTGCAAAAACAACAATAAAGCCGTTTTGCGTTTCCATAAATAATTTTGTATGCAACTCCGTCAGTTTTGAAAATAAATCGATAAAAATTAGTATTAGTATTTTTGGATTTTTGAAAATTGAAAAAGCGTGGCAGACGAAGTCGCGAGCGGACCGCTAGTTATTAAAAGATGAAAATATGCCTATGTTTTTATATTTTAGGTTTATTTTAAGAGTAGGTAGTTACGAACGTCATAAATGACTGAGACAAAGAGCAGATTTTTGAACTGTACAAATGTTTTGTGTATATTTTACGTTTGTTATTAATACCACAGCGTGAAGAAGACGTTAGATAGAATGTGTTAAAACTTAAATGGAAAAGCTCGCTATAAATAATTTAAGGACGTCTTTTTCAGTTGCAAACAGCTTGAGTTCTTCAAGACAACCACTTATGTTCTGCTAAAGCGTTCGGAAATTCAGACCGCAACGATTACATTTACAGAGGACGTTTACCCGTTTTTCTTTTGATAATATTATAAAAGGATAATAGCGTAAGCTGATTTTTGTCCCAGTGATTATGAGATATTTTTTTAAGCTGCACAGAAAAAATCGGTTATGGTCTCATTTTGAAGAGCTCTGGCCGTAGATGTGCAGAAAAATAAAGAAACCTGTCATAGGTTTCGAACTTCTTAAAAAATCTGTTCCGTGGCCTGGCGACCCACTAGTAAATGCTGGTAAATTAAAAGTAGAGAGAGACTTTTACCAGGAGAAAAATAAGAAATTAGATGGTTCTTTAGAACCCGCTTTGTAAAACTTTTGTTGCACTTAAATGTGAACGACCGCCATCTTTCGACGGCAACTAGAACCAATATAGTTAACATCTCCTTTTAGAAGAATTTTTAATTTCACAAGAATCAGACGAGAAATTACATAAATATTTTTTTTTATTGTTTTGAATACATTAAGTAAAATTACATACATAGTCGCTCGTAAAAGAAAAGGCGGTATTTTAACAGCGCCGCAAGAACCGTGCCGCGCCACCTCGGCCGATACGCAAGCGATCCCGGCTACCAGGCTCGCAGCAACCGAGAGAGCAAGCCACGTTCCATTCCATCCACTCGCTTCGTCTCGCTCACGTAAAATTAACGACCCTCGCCCGCTGTATGAGGCAAACGGCCTTCGTCAACGACATCTGCAATCTAAATTGTACAATGTTCTTTAAGCGTAAGATTCACAATTGTCCGACGTTATGACCTCGATTAGTTTTAATGATCTGCGTCGTTGAAACCTCCGCTCCGTACTACGAAAATGGTAGCGTTTTCTGAAGCACGTGAAGAATTTCTGATGTATTTTGTAAATTTATGCTGCCCTAATAGTTTCGATGCTTAAGGATCATTTTGGCGTGGTTGACATTCCTTTTTTGTGCGCTGCGTAGATATAAAATTCTTTGGGAACTATCGGCGCGGCTGTGTCGTGTTGATAAAAAAATAAAGTGGAGGAAATTATAAAATGGAATGCTCGGTTTGGCGGCATTGTGCTGGTTTTTGTCGGCGTTCGTTCTGTGTCGTATCGCCGTTGACGTGGGACTATTTACCCTTTTTGGGCTGGCTCCATTCAGAATAAATAATGACGTAACCCACTGCGATGCTAATGGATGGCCGGCCCGTTCGGCGGCGGCGCGGCGCGGCGGCGTATTGTCTGTTTGTTGTTCCATTTTTATTAGATCGTCAAGATAAACACGATTGATCGCTCTTTGGTTTATTTGTTATGTGCCAATGCCGTCGATAAACATTGAAGGAGGTCAATCCATCTATGCGTTGTGTTTATTTGCATTATTTATAAAAGAAAAAAGCAGTTTAGGTAGGTATGTTCCATTATGTCATCCTTAAAATAATTATAATTTTAAATAATTATATATTATAAATATCATTGTAAGTACACGACTAATTTATTAAAATAGATTTAATAAGTTTAATACAATTCATCTAAAAGTTATGTTAGTTTGAATTACGTATAAAAACATCTAAGGTGACTATTAGGTATTTTATGCGATTTAATAATTTCAATATTTTAAAGAAGCATTCTTAATTATTATCTTTGTACCGGGCTATTTCATCACATAATTTATAGTCTTTAATGCGTAATATTAATGTTAGATTAAACATTAGCCTATCTAGTTAGGCTAAACATACAATTTAAATCTGTTTTGATGGGTTGTGCAACGCAACGCAAAATGGCTTTAAATGAACTGGCATTCGTTTGTAAGAAGATTGCATTGATGATAAGATTTCTTCACCAACTGTTTCACAAAGTGACGAAATTGCATAAAGGTGTTTCTGGTTTAAACCGCATTTTTAATGTGCTTCGGTAACTTTAAGTGGCATCATTGGCCAAACGTTTTACTGGTAGGCTGTGGCTTAGGCCTTCTCAGTCACATCAAGGATATCAAAAGTTAAAGTCAAAATTCATATATATATATATATTGAAGTGAACTTCTAAATAAATTCTTGCCTTTTTAGTCGTCTAAAAACATGTTTTTCGGTTTTTCCTACAGATTCACTTTAGCTGTGGGTAAGAGTGGAGAAATATGGCTATGTCCTACCACGCTGTCAAAATAGGTACCTATAGTTTTATTTATAGTTATCATGTGGGCATTCATTAAATTTTATGTTTATTTCAAAATTGTGTTACTATATACTTACTAAGTACTATTTTTACAAGTTATTTAATAAGCGCTCAGTTTCTATAGTTTTTGTGGTGTTACCATTCATACTGTTTATTATATATTTTCTAGTCGCAACTCCATTTTAAATAATTATAATGTTAGCTGGACTGAATCGAGACTACAACACTAACGGAGTGGTAAGCTGAAGAGAGTCGCGCAAAGTACAATGGAAATGGAGAGTTATGCTAGGTGTAACAGAGAAAAGACTAAGTTGAGAGACGTTGTAGACCTGATAGAGTCCCGGAGGTGGAAATGGGCGGGACATATTGCGAGGGTGGAATACCACTGATGTAATAGCCCAGAAGGACACTGGAGAGGTGACAGTAGCAAAGCGAACGACACCGGAGCCGCCCGACGCTTAAAAATAGTAAAGTTAGCCAATAATAGAAAAAAAAATTGTGTAGTAGTGTGTGTAAGTTAATGAATTAAGGTAGGTTAAGTTGTTCAAAAGAAGCATTGTATCATCATCATCATCATCAGCCTACTGCTGGACATAGGCCTCTCCAAGTGCACGCCACTGAGTATACGATCCGCGGCTACTCTCATCCAGCTCTTGCCAGCCATCTTGCGAAGATCGTCGCTCCACCTAGTCTGAGGACGTCCTACACGTTTGCCGATAAGCAAACGTGTATTGCCGATAAGCATTGTATACATAGCATTAAAAAAGGTTTTTTTTCAATATTAAGGGCAAAAAACTAAGACAATATAACCTTTAAAATATAGAGGTGGTGGCACTAGTGATCGGTAGGAGCCAGTGATCGACATTGTTTTCCTACAATCATTAAAAATAGGGGTCAGCAACTAGGGTTGCCAACTATTTTTCAGGAAATTAAAGTAAGTAAATCTATCACTAACTACTTAGTATAAAAAAAGGATTTGAAGAAAAAATAAAGTATTTTCCAAATTTATCGTCTGAGTATCATTCGGTAGTTCAGAAATTAAGTCAACGGGAATATTCCGTTCAAACGCACGCCTTAGTCGGAAAAAAAGTATTTTCCATAAGTACTTTATTTTAAAGTATGGTTGGCAACCCTATCAGCAACTAAGCTTAGTCCTTAGCAACAAATGAATACCGGCAACCAGCTTTC
This sequence comes from Eudonia truncicolella, assembly GCA_949315975.1. Lineage (NCBI taxonomy): Eukaryota > Metazoa > Arthropoda > Insecta > Lepidoptera > Crambidae > Eudonia > Eudonia truncicolella. The sequence goes on along the minus strand of OX438831.1, from coordinate 6,314,614 downwards.
TTTATGTCATCCCGTAATATTTCAATGAAAGTGTATGTTTGGTAGCTTTTGGTAGACGAAAACTCTGTCGAACACTGGGCTTAAAGTGTCGAACATTGGTGCCTTTACCCTATATTAAACATCTAGCCGGCCATAACTGGATGATAGTGGCTGGCGACAGAAAGAAATGGTGGCGTATGGAAGAGGCGTTTGTCCGAAAGCGAACTGATTGATGATGGTTTTAACTAAACTGTGGTTTTCTATAATTTATGTAATGTTGTATTTAAAGCAAGCAAAGTGTAAATACTTATTGTTACGATGAGTTACATTACAATATCTCGTATTACATTCGTATTCGAATTCGAATTCGTATTCGTATTACAATATCGTTAAGCTGTTGGAAGAGTAGAGACTATACCTACTCCTTGTCCTTACTTTAAGGGCCTTACAAATAAGCGAGTATAAGCTTCGAATAGTTACTTAATTCCGTGTTTGTCTTTTTTCCCCACAGAAGAAATAATCTTTTACTCTAATGTGAAAAGAAGTTTACATGCTACAATATTTGAATAGATTCTCCAGATTTTTATTTGTTTATTTGTAAATTCTCTTTCTATATTTGGTTTTTAGTAAGTCTAGCAGCATAACAGCGGAAAGCATTTTTCTCCAAAGGAAGAGTAGTAAAATGGGTTTGTCTATTACACGATATTTTTTTACGATTCAAAACGCTTTTGTACACTTTATCCGAGATTTCCACTAGACAAGTAAACAGTATGAATAACATTATAGTATAGAATTGAGGTAGACAGTTAATTAGTATTATAAAAATATAAATAAGCTCTATTTGTAAATAATATTTACATATTACCTACCTACCTATATCATACTGTTTCATTTCAATACCTTTATCTTATTTACTACTGAATATCGGAATCGGAACAACAGTTTATACAGTATTATTTTTTTGCTATGGCGACAGAATAAAAAAAAATAGGGGAAGACATATTTTTCATTTTGAGTTCCATGCTTTTCCCAGCTTTTCTCATTTAAGGTTTTTTGCTTTTTCTTTCCTTTTACTACTGAGTGCGTTTCACGACGATTTAACTCAAAAACAAATTAAAATCTTTTTCATCGAGCATTAGGCTGCATGTGTAGCCAAAATAAAACTTACAAGGTGTTAAAAAGCCTATTGTATAAGAAGCCATTATTTTTTTATTCGTTGCTTCAGCATTTTGTATACTGTTCCTGTAACGCCATCTTGCGGGCAGGGGCGGCTAGCAAAACTACCTAGCGAATGGTGAGGCAAAGATGGCGCGTGCCGCGGAACAGCGGGCACGAGTACCAGGGCCGCATGAACGCGCGAAGCTAGCACGGCGCGCGGCGCGCCGCCCCGCGCCGCGCCGCTTGCATTTGCACAGCATGTGTAAACCTCTTTTGTTTAGAATGTCGTAACAACCGCTGTTCTTTTGTGATCTTTATTCTGTTACAATAAAGTTTATATCGGCATGTTGATTAGTTGCATTGGAATTGTTTTCAAGTCGATGAGGGAATGTGTGGTCTCCTCGTGGGCTATGCTGGCCGGGTGGTCAGCGCGCACTGCGCAACTCCCGAGACACACGACGTCACGCACGCTCCGCACACAGGGCAACCTCGTTGAGGTTATGCAAACAACGTCCGTCTATCGGACCGGCTACGGCTCGCCAAGGCTGAGATAATAAAAGTCAAATATTTTATGCGGAACTTATTATGCAGATAATATTGGACGATAACGTGAGGTCGTGTTGCGGAGAATGCTAATTTTGTTCAACATTTTAGATACCAATCACAAGTATTATATTATTCGTAAATACATGGGGTTTGTTGGTATATTACGCCATATCACGCATGGCTAGGTTAGTGTTTGTAAATTAAAAATTACAATAATAATAGTAATAATAAACAATTTTATATTAATCAAGTATTATGTATATTGAGCACAAGTTCAATAAAGATGAAAGACTATATGGTGGCCTCACTCCGCCCCCTTGAGAAAATTTAAATAAGTTTTTGGGTGGTTTGGTTTCATTAGGTACATGTTCGGTAATGATAATGGTTAATTAGGTATTTCAACATAACTGTTACATAAGAGAACAGCTCGTGCTTTCATAGCACGTTCAGGTTATGATCGTGAGAGCAAGTTTCGATGCTAGGTCACCGGATGGGTGACCTAATTTCATTATGTCGAGCTCCTCTGTACTTCGGAAAGAGCGTTAAGCCGTTTTATGTAGGTAGGTAGCCATAAAAAAAAGGTGACATTCGTTTTGAGTGTTGTAATCACTCAAGACTCAAGTAGCTTTTGGTATCGTGGTGGGTAGCATTCCCCTTACAGTTCTGCTATTAACATTTGGTCTACTTCTTGGCGGGAAAGTGAAAAGTCATGTCTGCGGTTTTGTTTTATTTTTAAAATTTGTGTTATGTCGAATATTAATGTGAAATAATGGTGGATTATTAAGTGTGCTTGAGTGTTGGCAAATGAAATAAAACAGTGCAACTTTACTTTTCAAATTCTCTCAAGAAGTCCGCCGAGGAATTAGTAAAGCCCCACACCTTTACTGAGATACTCGAGGGGTTGGGGGGTATATCATTTCTCATTTTTATTATCATTCATCATCATACTGACTGGAAGGAAATATTGTATATTTATATATTACTTGTAAGATAAATTACTTTGACACTGGCTAAATGTGCTAATCGCACGAAGCCATCAACTAAAAGAAAGAAAGAAACATTTGGTCTGTGATTCCCTTAAGCCGTTTGTTACCTTCTTGGAAAGGTCTGATCGAAACAAAATAAGGAGATATATGCTCATTTTGTGTCCCAACTGAGATATGGACAAAACACAAAAATCTATAGGTAAGTATATTAATACGTGAAGCGAATACTTCGTGACCGTTTTTAAACACATTGCACGCATTGAGGAGTGTTTTCATATTTAATTTAATGATTTTGGTTATAAGATGAAGTTTATATGGAGATGGAGTCCCTAAAGATACAATAATGGTTGCTTTTTTTTTTGCTTTTTTGCCGAGCTTTCGGAGATTCGTGTCCGTACTTACCAGGCATCTAGTGCGACCGCTCTCTAGGGCCGGCGCTGAATACAAGTTTATAAAGCGAAGACAATATATAGGGTGGACACCTTTAGATTGAGATGGTGATGATCAATAAATAAACTGACATAACTTTTTAAAGGAGCTTGATGGCGCAGTGGTTAACGCGCCCGGTCTGCGAGTGCTGAGGTTAAACAACTTTCGCAGAGGCCGGTCATCGGATGGGTGATCAAAAATGTATCATCTCGAGCTCCTCCGTACTTCGGAAGGCACGTAAAGCCGTTGGTCCCGGTTGCATTAGCAGTCGTTAACTACCACCAACCCGCACTGGGCCCGCGTGGTGGTTTATGGCCCGTTCTCCCTATCCATCCATAGGGAAGGCTCGTGCCCCAGCAGTGGGGACATAAAATGAGCTGATGATGATGATGAGGTTAAAGACACCAGTGTCCGACGTGATCCAGTGAAATACTTTTTTCCCTTTAATTATTAAAAAAAGGGTACATCAGCTGATATTTGACTTTAGCAACAATTGAATACGAACCACCTGCTAACTAGCGGTTATCCATTAAAAAATCAACGAAATTCTTTTTTTTTGGCGACGAAATCTGTATTGAATACTGTGCTACAGGTTCACAGTCCAAGCCAAATCGTAAGATATGCCCCCAAGTCCAAGTAGGTTTTTGTAAATCTCGCGAGGACTTCGTGACGTTGTTCGTTGTTTTATTTGACGACCTGCGTAGCCGAGTGGCTTGAACGCCTGACTTTGGGCGGCGCTAGCTCTGAGGTCCCGAGTTCAAATCGATCTTTTCGATATTGTGTCGTGTCTGGGTGGTTGTGGTACCGTCGTTGTTCCTGATTTCCATGAAACGGATGCATCAGCTGCTTACCTTGGGATCAGCACAATGTATATGATGTTGGCTATTTTTCTTTTTTTTTATGCGCTTCACGAACACTTAACGTCTAATATTAATCTACCATAATCTTGCATTCATTTTCGTAAATGCTCTAATAAACCAAATTGCAAATAAGACTTTTTACTTTCCCGACAAGCATAAACTAAATGGCACCTAAATAGTAAACCTATATGGTAACTAAATAGCAGTAGCACCAATATTCAACAGGAACCATATATCGACTTTTATTTCCCTTTTATCATTAAAATTAGGATTCATCAACTAATTTTAGACTTTAGCAACAATTTAATTCAGACCACGTGCTTCCTATCGTCCGTCATTGTCCCGTAAAAGTTTAATGAAAATAATTAGTTAGTTTGTAATTTATTTGGTTACTACAACCTTTTTACATTGATTACATAAATATTTTACTTATTTATTTGTAAAACACAGTCTGGTTGGTGGTATACATGTAAAGAAAATACATTTCATTTTATTTCAATTCGTGTTATCTTTGTTGTAACTTGCTAAACTTGGGTCTTACAAATAAACAAAGAATAAGGTCCGAATAGTTATTCCGTAAATACTATTATTACTTTGTTATTACTCTAATTTCGAATGACGTTTACATGACAGGAACAAAACACGGAATAACTATTCGGACCTTATTGTTTGTTTATTTGTAAAGCACTTAGTGTATTTGATAATGATAATGTTGATGAATTGATGATGTATTTTATATCAGATAAGTGTAATATTTAAAATATAATGGTTGGGTATAATATATTTAATAATAACTACCTATGACCGATAAAACTGCTTAAACACGGAGATTTTATTTGACATTGGTTTTCGTCCATTCCCGTTAGCAAGTTCCAGAAACTAACAAGTAAAAATTAACATAACTCGTTTCAACATTCTCTTATATCGGCTTACCATTCCATACAAATTTATTTCCGAAATAATAACGCAAACAGATAACAGCGCAGCGTAGCGCACGAATGCATTACGCGCGGTACGCTTTCAGTAACCACGTTTCGTATTACTCTCACTAAAGCAAAACACGAGCAACGCGCAACTGCGCACGACACCTATCAACCACAATAACGTGAACTTTACCGCTACGAATCAGCTCCTCTCGACTGCACATTTTTCGTAGCTACAAGGGAGGGGCGGCAGCTCCAGCATGTTGGTTGTAGCGAGCTACGGCGATCTCCTCGCTAGTGCTGCGAGCCTAGTAAGTTGCGTACAGTGCGGCAGGTTGCGACCGCATCGCGGACCGCGGCGGCCGTTGCTGTGCTCAGTTGGTCGCCGACAGCGAGGTCACCTCCGTGGGAGGGTCCCTGGCAACAAGCCACTCTCGGCAGTGGTACAGTCAACATCACATCCCACGTGGTTTTAACAACTTCATTTTATATCTTAACACATTGAGTTAAGCATGTTTTAGAAAACCAACACGTGTGTGGCGTGAACACTTTGTTTACAAACCTCTTTACGTACAAACATGACAGGGATGGATGACCAATAAAAGCAAAGAGACATTTAAAAAAAGAATACTTTAATCAGTCTACCTATATCTACAGCTTCATGCAGTCTACACGTCCTCATCTTTTAATTCTAAACTTGTCAATGGCCTTAGTCTACCGATTCTGCCGTAAAATATCACCTCGGCTATCAATTTCTCGGCGATATGCCGTTGCGAAATTTCCAGCTCCTGTAGTTGTAACCCAACTGTTTTTCCGAACGACTCGGTTATAGTTTCTACTTCCATTGCTGGATTGCCTGCTTTATTTTCAACATCTGTTTCGTCATTTTGGAACACGTCAATATGTTGTTGAACATCATTCTCGTTGTCGGATTCCCCATTTTCGTATTTCGCACCGGGTTGGTCGCAAAAAATCTGCAACAAAAAGAGTGTCTTTGTTAAATGGAAAAAGAAAATAGAACAGAAAATCTCGCTAAATCACTATTTCTTTGAGTATCAATCGATGGTGTCATTCAACAAAAATAATTTTCATCCCTTCATAAGTAAGAGCAAAATAGCTCTTTTCCGATAGGAACTTTTTAGCGGGTGGAAATGAGATTTGAATTTGGAACTTAATATATCATTCATAGAAATCGAACGCAAACTTGTATGATTATTACTGGCTGGTATACGTGTTGGCTGCACGGAGCGAGGACACGCGCCAACTAAAAAAAAATTAAAGCGCGCAAATTACGTCTCTGTTCTTGTAATCAGTAGGTACATATTTTATTTTGTTTTTAATTATACTCACGTCTTTTTTTTAATTAAATTTATTCATTAGTTGCATAACACCGTCTCTTATTTATTTTCTCATAGAAAGGGGATGAAAGGTAGAGTATATGACTCGAGAGCAAATTATTTTTCCCTCGGGCGATGTACAGACGCCTGCACATCGACCTATCCATAACTGTAAAATTTCTTCAATACATTTTCAACAATATTGTTAAGAAATAATGTTCAAAGTCTATTGAGGAAATTTGACAGTTAATGGTAGGTTGATGTGCAGGCGTGTGTACATTGAATCGCTTCGCTCGTGGTTCAAAGTAGCGCCCTCGGCGTTAAAATACTATTTTGCTCCATTGTCATACAATCTACTTTTATCGAGATTCGAGACTATACCGTCATACACGTCATACATTATGTTCAATGGCAGCCATTTTGGTCATAGTTTTAACTATTTTTGTTATGACTTCAGAACTATTATTTTACGAGTGTCTTTTTCTTTAGTTGAAGCTTCTTGCGTATAGCAAGTTTGCCAGATTTTGCCAGGGTCAAGGTAATTTTTCCTATAGGTTATATATAAATACACAATATTTACTTTGTTGTTAATAAATGATAAATTACTGATAATAGTAATTCGAAAAGTGATGCACGTTCACGAAAACTTATAAACGATTAATAATCCATCATTATTTCACATTAATATTCGAATTAATGAATTTTCGAATTTTCGAATTTTCGAATAATAGAATTTTCTAAAATAAATTTTTATTTTAGAAAATAAAACAAAATCGCAGTCATGGCTCTTCACTTTCCCGCCAACAAGTAATTTTTCTTACAAGTAATACATAATATTATACAATATTTCCTTCCAGTATGATGATGATGAATGATAATAGAAATGAGAAGTAAGAAATGATATACCCCACCACTCGAGTATCTCTGTAAAGATGTGGGGCTTTACTAAGTCCTTATGCAGACTTCTTGAGAGAATTTGAAAAGTAACGTTGCACCGTTTTGTTTCAGGAAAACTCACTCACGAAAACATACCGGTTAATAATCCACCATTATTTCACATTAATATTCGACGTAACACAATTTTTATAAAATAAAACAAAACCGCAGACTTGACTCTTCACTTTCCCGCCAAGAAGTCGTAAAGAGCTGTCGTTAATGAAAGTTAATGATAGTTAGTTTAAAAAAAAAATTACTGCGTTCAGTGATTCTACCTCCTCGGTATGTTTTATTTATTTTTCTTTTACTGCCGTACTCAGAGATGTCAATTAAGTTTTAATGACAATTAAATGTCTTTCCTTCTCTATTTAGCACTATACATAAGACAGTGACAGCAAGAGACTTAATTGTCATTAAAACTTAATTGACGTCTCTGAGTACGGCAGTTAAACTTCTTATCATTTTATTAAAGTGAAATGATAAGATGTTTAATCCTTTAATCATGATGCTCGTATCTAAATTGGCAGTCAAAAGCAAACTCTCTCTCAAAAAAAGGTCTTGCAATATATCTCCTATATTTTGTTACCTAATTATAAAACCAATTAATATTAAAGAGTAGTTTACTCTACTAGTTAAATGTCGAGTCGAGTATACTAGAATATTTACATAAAATGTAAAAATTACTATCCGAAACATAAACATAGCCCCATCATATTATTATCCTCATAATATAGGTAATTAGGCCAGAATAGTACCGTAAGAATAAACAATAACACAGTAGAATGGAATCTTCATTGACCGAGTCCCAAATCCGCCATTTATATACCTATTTCCCCCTTCTCGTCGTTGCGCCCCTCTGTCGTCCAGGCACGTTGCCAGGGTTGCTTACTGTTGAATATTGCTTAACTTATAAATAATAAGTTATAGTAAGTACCATACCAAATGAAGCCATTTAACTAAGTATTACTTACTTACCTACAAATATAAAATAAAATACATACAGGCATAAGAATAAATGATAACACAGATACAGGCTCACGTGACAGTCGTAAAACTATTAAGTAACTTTATTCAGCGCCGGGTGAGCTTTGGTATAGTCTGAGAGCTAAACCCCAAAATCGTCTTGGAGAACGGCATAGCGGTCAGGGTTTTGGGGGACTAAAAGGTCACCACCGCAGTACCATAAGTAAGCTAAAAACCATAATGAATATCTAGAGAAAATTAATTAGTCTCCGGATAAGAGCTTGAGATTATCATGGCTAATACTTCCAAGTGGTAATCGATTTTCTGCATCAAGACTTGTAACAGCAGACAACACAACAAGAAGAAATCAAAATGTATCTGACATAGGCAAATATGATTGTGTGACAAATCTACATACATAAGTGCCATACATACATTAAATCACGCTCATCAAAACCGGTCAAGTACGAGTTAACTCGCGTACACAGAATTCCGTACTTACATTAAAAAAATACATAAATTAGGTATGTCATTGTTATTACTAAGTACGTCTATTATTTGATGTCCTATTAAGATTTTCTATTCGTTGTAGTTTTGTCTATGAAAAAGTGCCCATCATTCGCGATTTTTAAAATAAAGTTTTGGAGGGGGATGACGCTCTAGTTTTTACTAACACTTCTATAGCTTTAATTACTTTCATTTCAATAATATTGAACTAAAACTTTATTTACTTTATAACAAGCAATTTCATTTAAAACATCACACGATTCAACTAAAGATTTTTTTATACAATTTTGTTCAATAAGAGATCCTCAGTTATAATTCAACTGTTTACACATCATGTCCGTTATCGAGGCACCAAACTTCACCACAGTTGCCATTTTCAAGTCGTCTATCGAGTACCTAATTTCCGAGAAAAATTCTGTATAAACTGAAACATCATGACGTTTATGTCTGTCTACCCCTTTTTTATGTAAATGTACGGAACCCTAATACCGTCACCATGGGCGCGTTACAAAACTAATCTAGAGAAGTTTAGCTTTGGCTCACTAGACCAGTTCGAGTTTTATTCGCCGAATAGTGAATGATCGGTAATGATCACTTTTGAACCCTAAAATGCTTGTACAGCAAAGTAAAACAACAAATCTGCACCATTTCGACAATCGCGGGTTCGTCGACCTGGGTTTACCTGGTTTGTTTACCTCTACATTTTCTTTTGAAAAACTTCTGCACGAAATAACTTTACTTGCTGGCACGTTTAAGGAAGGTACAGCATCGGGTTTTAATCTTTTATTCCTAAACATGTCTTTTGTAAAATGTGTAGAACACACCAACTGTCTAGGATTTTTAATATTCATTAAATCATTACGATCCACCAATTCAATCCACCTGTTTCTTCTGAAAAAAAAAAGAATATTGATTACGTATTAGTATGTCACAAAAGTACATGTCAGTTTTGATTAGGTACTTATTAAGTAGAGCACATAAAGAATGCATCATTAAAAAAATGGCTTGTCTATAACCTATAACTCAAAATCGCATCGGGCTCTCAGACTACATTTGCTAACAAAACAATTTAATTGAAATATAATGCCGCCGCGGCCGGGTAAATACTGTGCTCGTCGACACAGGCCCTTAGGGTAGGGCGTTTCTGCACTTACACGTATTTGGTTCGTATTCGTTTCCGACCCGGTTTGGCCACCATAGTAATTGTATGAACGCTTCTGCGAGTGCAGAAGCGTATTTGATTCGTGTTCCATTCATGAATTTTCAATTCGAGTCGTTTTTGGAAGAGTGAGGTACACCCTGCACAATCGTCTCGAATACGAATCAAAGTGGGTAGACGCTAGGACGTGAATTTCCCGTCCGACTTTTTCACGTTTCGAATACGAACCGAATACGAGTGAGTGCAGAAACGCCCTTAGGCCTGCTCTAGTGTACCTACATATACCCTAAGTACCTTACTTATGCAGTGTGGGTTTAAATCCTTTTGATTAATTAGGTACGAAAACGAAATAATATATAATATTTAGAAAATATTAGGTAGGTACTTACCTCTCATCATCTTTGGGCAAACTAAAAAAACTTAAGTGTGGCATCGTTTTTGAATTGTTTGTACAACCAAACACACAACAATAACTTGGCGCCATTGTAATTGGTTTCCAAAATCGTACGGAACGCACAAACAGGCAAACGCGCGTGCGGTGACACCGGCCGTGACAGCCCGACTGAGCATTCTGTTTAGCTTACTCTCATATCGCGACCTTGAGCCCGTCCGGAGCGGGAGTTTCCGTTCTACTGTGTTAGGTATTGGTGTTATTATTTATTCTTATGGTGGTATAGTACTTTCTTTGTGAACAGATTACGTCATGATCTTATTCGTACATGCGAGTACTGAGATTTATATGATACAAGGATAACTAGGGTTGTGGCACCAGTTTTCGACAGGACCCAGTGATCGACATTTTCTTCCTTTAATCATTAAAAAAAAGAGCGAGCCTTACAGTAGTCGCATATGACGTGTAACTTTGACATCCTCACCTAAGTAATAAGCAATTTTAGCATTATATTCTGAAAAAATGGGTCAGGTATTACATCGCTTTATAACTATAAAATAAATGCAGTAAATACTCATTAGAAGACTTTTGACTTATCAAAATGACCTTTGACAGTCAAATGACACGATATGTTACATATAATAATAATATGTCATATTCATAATATCGATTTGAAATTAACAAAAAAGCACGCGCTTGCGTGCTTCCCCGACTTCCTGTTACACTGTTACACATACTTCCGTCCCATTTCACGAAATCACTCCCACAAATTGCTTATAGTATAGAAAGCGAGCGGAAAGATGTTACACACCAAAAGGAGTCAGCAACTATTTAATACCAACCACCTGGAACCTAGCTGTCATTGTCATTCCGTAAAATTTTAATGACAATCAATGTTACTTTTAGGCAACGAAAAATGTGTCGAAAACTGGTCTTAGAGCGTTGAGCTCTGGTGCCATTACTCTATATATTACCTTACCTTGGACCTTACCTTTGAAATTGACGTTTTGTACGAAGATTTTTTATAAAAAAATATTTTTCATACTAACGTTTTTTTAAATTTCTTAGTATCTGTTATATGTTAACACTATAAAAATTGTAGAGTAGTGTGCTTGTTTCATTAGCTAAATACAGCAGATATTAAAAATAAAAAAAATCAAGTCCCTTCAAAGCTACAATAAAACAAATGGTCAATTCCGGCAAAGAAAAAAAAGGTGTCAATTTAAAAAAAATATTGAGCGATAAAGACACATAATGAATAATCATTGTTATTACTGAAGCCTAAGTAATATAGTCCTAATTAAAGGTGTATAATAATATTAACAACCGGTATTGGCTTTTAGAAGTAATATACCTATTAATAAGTGAGAAAAAAAACGTAAATTTCATAGGTCAGGACCTAATGTTTAAGGGCAATACCTCTTCCTCATTCGAGTTTATGTAAGACGTCTTCTCAGCTGCTTCGGGGTCATAATCGTCGTATAGAAATGTCATGTAGTTATAATACCATAACTTTGGCGTATACTCGAGTCCAACAATTCTGTTAGCCAAAACCTGCAACAATAAAAAAAGGTTTTGGTTTTTAAGGAATTAAGCAGATAGTCCCCCACTGATCGGCAAAAACCTCAATCATTCGTCATCGCCACAATTTATGGGTGTTGGCTTAACCATCAAAAATTCGTGTTGCGGATTAAAAACATGGACACGATGAACGAGATGAAATGAGAATTGAACCCTGGACATCTGAATAGGTGGCTAAGCGCTTTGCCATTCGGCCATCGAGGCGTTAGTACCATAGGTAGATTATAGACAGTAATTAAACGTACCTATTCTAAACAAAACAGTTTAATGGAGTATTAAGCATATAAATCGACCTGCTAAATCCACAGAGGTTAAATGATGGTCATAAATGAAAATGACCACGTGTTATCTACGTCATAAAATAATATAATCATTCCGTTTCTCTGAATACTGTTTGCAAGTGCACCTATCTAATTAAATAGAAAACTTAATTAACGAAATCTTACGTTATTTTATTGAAACTTAGCTCTTAAAAAGAAGTTCCAGAATAAAAAGGTTTCTTTTTAATTAGAACACAATGGTTGCTTTAAATGTAAAACCTACGCGGCTGACAGCCCACGTGACATGTCTGTCACTGTCGCTCAGTGTTTCGTAATATTTGTTTACCTACCCGTTTATATTCCCTCCTGTGTACGCTTTTCATGTATTCGATTTTCTTTTTCAAATCCGCCATGCCTGCCTTGTCGTCAAGTTTTTGGAATTTCTTCAGAAGTATATTAAATGCTCGTCCGCGGGCTTCTTTGCTTGTGTACAAAGGGTGGTTTACGTCCCATAGGCAAGGTAGTTCTTTGTAAACGCGTAAGAGTTTCGCCAATAACATTTTCTCTGTTACTAACGGCATTTTAAATGTAATAACCTCACTACGCGCGTCTGTCTTTCACCGCCCTCGATCGACGGCGTACTGACGAGCCGGCGGTTGTAAGCGGCTTGTTCGCCGGACTTGGTCCTCTAGACAATTGAGCGTGTGGTCTCTCTCGCACAATACCACACCGAGGGAGATGGCGTGACGTGTCGACGCGACAGCTGCATTCGCACCGTTATTATTACTTTGGTGCTTTGGGCAGTCTTGAAATCGACCGCGGCCGCGTTCAGTGATTCTATCTCCTTGGTATGTCTTATTTATTTTTCTTTTTAACTTCTTTTAACATTTAATAGTGAAAAGAGTATACCTTTAAGTATCGTGATACTCGCATCATAGTAAGATGAGCTAAATGTGGCTTTCGAACTTGCAAGATAACATCCGGTGACGGTGTAAAGGCTATAAACAGACAAAAGCAAACTGTCTTTCAAAAAATGGTGGTCTTGCAATGTATCTTCTATTAGTTTCAGATTTTCCCATACTGTCCCAGTTAAAATCGCTCTGTAGAATATAGGTAGAATAAAGACAAAAAAAAAACTGTTTATAATCAAAACTACGTTATAATTTACCTGCCGAGAATTACATAAATCTGCAATTATATTTTATTTTTTCCTTTATGGAAGCGGATGTTTAAAAAAAAACATTAACAAATTTTCCATCTGTGCATGTTACACCATTACATGCAGTAAATGAAAAAAAAAACATTTTAAAGCAGCAATTCATTAAAATACAGTTTATTTATTTTATTCGGGATAACAACAGCTTAAATACTAAATGCTTTACAAATACTTACCTATGCCTAATCATAACGAAGCCAATAACAGTTATCCACATAATTTTAGTAAGAACAGATACTATGTGTCTCTTTAAAAAGAAAAAAATATAGCATACATCAGGGACACAAGCTTAAACTAATTATAATTTTTAAGCTAATAAAAAAACAAAAATCTTACTCGCAAAATAAGATCAGTAACGGCATCTATGGTAATGTAATACATTATACACATATATTTATACATACAATATTTAATTTGGGGGGCTTTATTCATAAAAAACAATAAAAAATAAAAATAACAATAAGAATAATAATAATAACAAATTCATAAATAAAAAACCTCAACTAACTCGCCTGTCCGAGGCAAGGTGCCCAAAATGCTGGCGGCATTGCCCCTTTGAATGGCCAAGCTAATGCGCTGTGCGAAAAAATGACCTGATCTCCGGTCACCCGTTGCCTCGTACAGGCGAGCAGTTAAGTCCCTTAAAAACATTTTTGCATTAGGGCCCCATGGGTCCATCGTATCCACAGCAAAGGGGAGGTAAAAGTAAGTCTCACCCAAATCCCGGTATTTCCGTACTTTATTTAAATCTGCTGTGATTGCAGCAGCACATGGCTGGGATGATGTCGCGTCAATGTGACACGGGGCCAAAGTGTCCACACATGTCGCATCCCAAACCAGACTCCTCCCCATGCTCCAAGGCACAAGAGACATTCCGTCAGGCCTCCTACCATCTGATCGCAACACCCCACTCGGCTCCAAAATTGCGGGTCACTAAAGCTCTGCGAATGGTATCATTAATTGAAGCATGTCTGCTCATGCGCCCTGCACTCCTCTGACAGGAGAGGCCGTGATGACCCAGCTCGTTTACCCATTCTCCCATTACCCATATTTAATTATGTTCTTTAGAGGAGTGGGATGGTTTATGGTAAAGAAATTAATGTCTTTAAATCTCTAAAAATACTATACTTATATTATAATTAACTCGTCTTTTACCTATAGCTTTCTAGTTGTAGGTAAGAAGTCTTAATTCGCACCTACCTATTAATGACACTTATACACCTAGCATATAATAACGAATGTTGACTTATAATTACGACTGCAACATACATGCAAGCCTCACACGCATTACATTAGTACCAAATGTTAAAATGGATAAATTTGACAGCGTAGCGAAAACAAATTATATTTTCAAAACAACAAGAAAACTAAACAAATAAAATAACACCAATCTCTATGACTATGGTTTCGCAACCAGACCCAAAAATACAATTACTTTTAGTGGCAAAGCATAAATTATACGGGTTCGGTCCCCGTATGAACCTATCTATATATACCTCGCAATATATGTTTCGCAAAAAAATTTGCGTTAAAATTATATAAACAAAACAAAAACATTTTATATATACCTCTATAAAAATCAATTGCTATCCGTTTGTCTCGCTAAAACTCGAGAATGACTGGACCGATTTGGCTAATTTTGATTTTGAAATACTGGTGGAAATTCAGGGAAGGTTCAAGCGGTGAGAAACATTAATAATAAGTAACGGAAAATACTAAAAACGACAATTTAATTTTCCAATACATAATTATTTGTTTGTTTCGTTGTCATGGAAACTGTTAAAGCGGCACGAAGTCCGCCCCGGGTCAACAAGTATAAAATATAAGTTATATTAAGTATAAGTTTAAGCGGGAGTGGCAGTAGCATGTTAAGTAAGTGCTTACCAAGCCCTGCGACTTAGTCTTGGGATCGTTTCAACAGTTCATTTCAAGTTCAAAACGTTCTGTGGGTAGGTACCGAGATATACCTATACACGTGCCTAAAGCCTTTTTTTAAACTAACATAACATTACACATTGGTAATATTATTATTTGGTATTGGTATTACAGCTTACCTACATGACAGCCAGCAGCAGTATTTAGTGCACAATTTAATTTAATATATTTTAATTAATAATACCTACCCCTTAATGGCTATATTAATTCGGAAACCTTCGCGGTTCGCGGCGAAAAACTGCCCAAAGATTTATCTCAATCGGCTGAATAGAAGGATAGGAATGCATGCGGGACAAAAAAGAAACATTTTCATATTCCTATATAGGTAAGTTGATTATAACAAAAAATGCCACTATACATTAAGGGTGCGCAGAGTAAAAAATGCCATAAAAAGTTAAGGTTAACCTGATATAATTGAAAATACTATCGTATTACATAAACAAAATATATACATATTTAGTATCAAAGGGAACGTGTTTACAATTAGTCCGATCCATAAATTAGTATAGTTACGTTAGTAGTATAGTTTTTTCTACAATATAATTTAAAGTTGGGCAAAAATCATGAAAACGAGTGGTGGCGTTTAGTTGACTTCTTTTATTTAATATAAATTATTGAACCTCTGATTTTATCTAAACAATCATCACCAATCATCATCATCAATGGCTAAACTCCAAATCGTCCGTCGCACATTTTCGATTTATCAAGCGGTTATTTAAACTATTATTTTTTTCAAATTAACACGGTAAATTCCTCATACGAAATTAGTATGGCCGCGCGGCGCGGCATCAAATTAATATGGACGAAGATATTTCAAATAAAATATATGATACTTGTCACTTACGGACGGCGCAACCTTAACATCATACACGAAACATGCACCCTAGTTTAGGCCCAAGACACCGTACTCGTAGAACAAGGGTACGACGAGCCGGTTCACACGCGCTCTACACCAGCTCACATTTTAAAACTGTGACCAGCCCCCCGACCGCCTAATTTTATCGCCATCGCTCTCGCTATCGCGCTCTATAGTTTAAAGCGTCATCTTGTCATTTCAAAAGCAATATGAAAGCAATATCCAAAGCTATAGCCTATAGCTATCGATATTGCTTTTATAACGCTTTCGAAATGACAAGATGACGCCACTAAACTATAGTGTGCGATAGCGAGAGCGATAGCGATAGAGTAAGGCGGTAGACCCCCTGGTACAGACATGTGCTACGGTGCTGTGGAACCAGCTCTCGGCGGCGGTATTTCCGCACCATTACGACGGATCTTCAAGAAACGAGCCTATTCCTTCCTTAAAGGCCAGCAACGCAATTTTTCTCTAATTGCAATTTGAATTGGTAGTGACCGTAATTAATTTTACAATAGTGAAAATGTCATCATCTAGTGAGAATGGAGACCCTTATTTGCAAATAGAAGAGAAAGGAAAAGTAATAATTTTCAATCTGTTGCCGTCAAGGTCACAAAGCATTTATTTAAATGCTCACGAAAAGTTTATGAAGTGGATGTATCAACCAAAACACAGTTCTAACACACTTATTTTTTGTTTTACAGGTTGCTTAAATTTTTGGGATCAGCGGTGCCTGCAGAGGGATAGAACTGGCTAACGTAACAGTGGAAGATGTCGAAACTGATACCCATCTTCAAGCCATAAATCTGCCCAATACAAAGACAAATAAGGAGAGGAAATTCGTTATAAGTGGAGAATTTATAAAAATTGTCAAAGCTTACCAAGATTTACGGCCGAGTGGAGTGGGCACGCTGAAATTTTTTCTCAACTATCAAAACGGAAAATGCACAAGGCAAGTTATAGACAAAAATAAATTAAGTAACATGCCAAAAGAGATCGCCACCTATCTAAATTTACCTAATCCGGAACAGTATACTGGCCACTGTTTCCGAAGAACATCCGCCACTCTCTTGGCGAATTCTGGTGCAAATATAACGTTAAAACGCCACGGTGGATGCGAATTCGATCAAGTGGCGAAAGGCTTTATCGAGAACTCCATTCAAAACAAATTTGATATCACCCAGCGTATCACAGAACGCAGCAATATTCTCCCAACTAGCCCACGACCATCGACATCAAGAGATGAGTCAACTCAGCTGATTCTCTATCCGGAACATCCGAACGAGGGATCCTCAAACCTGGAACTACGTTTTTTTTTTATTTTGAGAAAGATTGCTGATTGCCTCTACGGCATTTTCAGCTTCACCGGGCTTTTTTGGGGGCGGCGAGGAACGTAAAGGGTCCCTAAAGCCGTGTGAAACGAATCATCTTCGGAGATTATCTAGAGGGAACGGCATCGCGCACTAGTGCGCGTCCCCGTGCCCTACTAGATTCTCCGAAGGGTTCGGATTCGGATCGGATCGGGGAGCGGAGCAACCCGAGGGCGCCTCTAAAGGCACGGACCTCGGCTCGGGTTGACCGGGCCGTGGAGGAGGAGAGAAGCGCCCAGGTACATGTCTGTATCTGGTGTAGAGCGAGTGTGAACCGGTTCTTCGTACCCTTGTTCTACGAGTACGGTGTCTTGGGCCTAAACTGGTGTGCATGTTTAGTGTATTCTGTAAATGTGTGCTGTCATTTAGAGGATACATATTAAAAAAAACACAAATGTTGAAAAAAATTCCACGAGCATGATTTGAACCTGCACGCTTCTGGCATACCGGGTCAGGTGCTCTCCCAATTGAGCTATCGTGGTTCTAACCAGCCCGCCGAAATTATTCAACACTATTTACTTTTTTACTTTGAAAGCCAAAGGCGGTGGTAGTTGTTGACATTGAATGGGCATTCAATGTCAACAACTACCGTCATTAACATCTGATCATAATATTTTTACAAATACTAAAGATCAGTTAAGAAGTTGGCAAGCTATTTATAAAATGTTTTTTGTTTTGTTTAAGTATATAACTTTAACGCAAATTTTGTTGCGAAACAAATTACAAAAACACAAATGTTGAAAAAATTTCCACGAGCAGGATTTGAACCTTGTGTTTTTTAGCATTTGGCCGGCAGATTGCTGGCCAAATGCATAGACAAAGACTGAAGACAATTCATAAAAAAAATCTTATCTTCTCTAAGTAGGGCCTGCTGAGGATTCCTTCTCCCAGTAGCACTTCGACTCATCGGGATCTTTCGTGCCACAACCTATAGTCTTGATTTTCCCGACAAATGAAATACTTATAATGAAATCTGTCGGATGTGACCCGGTGTATCCCCGTATGTTTGTATGGTAGAGTCAATTTAAACGTAGAATATCGATTCGGGAAGAAAAATGAGGAATCTTTTATAATTAGTAGGTAGCTGGTCGTATTATTGTTCTGGGTGCCAAGTGCCAGTATCATTCGCCATTCGATTACGATAACGAAAACTAGAGTTTGTATAGCTAAGTTTTAGCTCCTCTCGTATGTCGCCAGGAGGCACTGCTTCAACGCCATACTAATTTTCGTTTTCGTAAACGTAATCGAATGAATACGGATAGTAGACAAAACTCGCACAAGGCACCCAGATATAAGTCACTGTATGTAAGTAATGTCATGTCAAGAAAGTGGAGATAAATAAATCAAATCGGCCAACGTCACTTTTTCAATTATCTCAAAAAGACCTACCGAACAGTACTAGAGTCCCACATCTTACTAAAACTCAATGGGGTCGCCACGAATATCATCCTTTAGTCATCACCACCTCAATTTTCATCCCCACAGCTGGGACACAAGCGTTCCTTATGTATGGAAACATTACAGGGCGAACGGGCTATAAGCCAAAGCGCGGGCCCAGTGCGAATTGGTGGTTGTTAACGACTGCTAATGCTGCCGTGACCAACGGCTTTACGTGCCTTCCGAACGGAAGAATTCGACATGATACACTTTTGGTTACCAATCCGATGACTGGCCTTTGGAAAGTTGCTTAACTTCAGCGATCACAGACCGGGCGTGTTAACCACTGCGACTTTTATTCATTATCTATTAATATGCTCGTATCAGTTGTTTTTCATATGACACTCTATGAAGAGAGAATAACTAAAGACATGGCTGTCTACATCAGAGGTAGATAGATCCCTTTGATCCGATCCGATCCGAACCCTTCGGAGAATCTAGTAGGGCACGGGGACGCGCACTAGTGCGCGATGCCGTTCCCTCTAGATAACCTCTGAAGGTGATTCGTTTCACACGGCTTGAGGGACCCTTTACGTTCCTCGCCGCCCCCAAAAAAGCCCGGTGAAGCTGAAAATGTCGCAGCGACAATCAGCAATCTCTCTCAAAAATCCCTTTACTTTTCCAAAATGGTATATTTCGTTTCAGTGTGTAGGTAACGCTTGTTCAAGTAAACTATACAAAACAAAATTATTATAAGTTTTTAGATGACGCAAAACCACAAGCACTGCAAAACCACACAAGTGAAGAAAGCTAGAGAGCTCGGGACTGTTTCGAAGAGCGGTTTCTACGCGTTAAAAATTTGATGTAAGTATTAAGTATTACATACAAAATACCTATTCAATCCTATTCCAAGAAAAATCAAGCAAATTGATGTTATAAATTTCTAATTGCCACTCCAAACTAATGTCGCCTCTGGCAATGTCTACCTAATTACTCAATTCGAATCATATGATTTTAACTTCTATTGGAATGTTACAATCAAAAAGCTACAGCAATTTATAAACCAAATGTAAAATAATAAAAAACACGGTTTTCCAATAGCATTCAGCTTCAGAAAATTTTCCGTGAAAATGTTCTCGCTCCAAGGTAATGCCGCCTCCCAATCCGCGGGAGTACTTGCTTGGTTACAAAGACCCGACTACGCTTTGAGGGTAGGCAGTGCGGCAACATCGCACGGCCGCTATCGATCTTGCCGTTTCACAACCCCAGCGCTGCATCGCTACCAAAACTCTTCTATCTCCGAACGGTGTATTTTGTTAAAGCATGTTAGCTGCTTTATCTATCATTCGAAATTGTTCCACGCACACATACACGAACAACGCTTTAATTTCGTGATTTGTAGCGGTAAAGCGCTGCGTCGTTTTTACTAACTTAAACGAGTGTTTTATTGCAGCTTTCGAAGCGCTTAAAGGGTTTCAGTCTAATTTATTTGCTGAAATTACCTCAAGAACGATTATTTGCGCATGTGTGCGTGAGCCCTGGGCGAATTGGCGCGGTGAGGGCTTCCAAAGCGCGGGTGAATTAAGGTATTTTCCATAGACACAACTAGCTGACGTATAGCTTAGGTAGGTTTAGGTTACATTTTTTGTAGTACCTATCGTAGGTATTATTATTTTAAGCATTGTAATTTGTTACCGGTTTTTCCAACTATATCGTATTAACGAAACCATTTTCCTTGCAGAATAGAATTTTGAGAGAATTCACTTCGAATATTACGTATAACTGTTAAAGCTAAGTTAGGTTGATTAATAAGATTGTTCTGTAAATCTACATAATAAGTAGGTTGGGTAATTGCATCAGCGTTGGTCACAATTTTTCCCGCCATAACACAAACATAGTTTTTTTTTTAATTCTTATTTTTTCAGGGATGCCACGTCAGTCCCATCCCATCATAACTTATACTTACTACAATAAACATAGATTTTAATTTTAATTTAACGGGATGACTTATAGGAAGCTGGTGGTCAGAACTAAATTGTTGCTAAATACTATAATCAGTTGCTGGTGTCCACTTCCTCGTTCTAACATCGCACCGCTCGCCATCGGGACAAGGCACACGCACACTTCCCGGAGCCGCTGTTCTCCCGAACGGTTCGTTTCCAGAGGAACTTTATTCCACGTACGATCAAACTGTGGAATGAGCTGGCATCCGAGGTTTTCCCATTGAGCTACGACATGGATTCTTCCAAAAGGGGTGTATAGGGGTTTTGCTCAGGTCGGCAACACAAAAGCAACATTTCTGATGTTGCTGATGTCCATGGGCGGCGGTGACCGCTCACCATCATGCGGCCCGCCTAAAGGGTAAAAAAGGTCGATCACTGATCCCTGTCGAGCACTGGTCGCACTACCCTAACTGGCTATCTTCACTTAGCTGGGGACGTCAACTAACATCAAAGATTAGGTACTATACAAACACTCATTGTAATAGTTTTTAATAGTGCACTTATTTGGAACTAGCATTTTACGATTATTTACATACCTATATAATTTTACGCAAATATTGTTGCGAACAAATTATAATTTGAAAAGAGACAAAGTGTTGAAAAAATTCCACGAGCGGGATTCGAACCCGCGCCCCATGACATGCCGAAATTAATCAACACTATCTACTTTTACTTTATAAGCCAAAGGATTTAATTTTATTTAACTAGCATTTTACCCGAGTCTTCATTCGCATGGATTTGAGAAAGTGAAAAGATTTTTTTGGATATATTAAATTATAGCGTATGTTAGCCGCAAAGAATGTAGCATTCTATCAGCGAAAAAATTTTTAGAATTTTTGACCAGTTGTTCCAGAGATTAGCTCCGACATACAAACAAACATACAAACAATGTCACAAACGTTGCCTTTTTATTAATACTTAAAAATAAAAAATAAAAAATAAAATAAATTTTCCTACACTCACACCAATTATCTAGCCCAAGAGAAGCCTCGTTATGAAACTCGTTAAAATGGTTACTAGACAACGGGTAAACATACTTAAAATACTTATTATACATAGCAAACACCCAGACCCGAGACAATTTAGAAAAATAATAATTTCTAAGTTGACACGACCGGAGATCGAACCCGGGACTTCAGAGATGGCGACACCATGAAAACCGGTGTACAAACCACTCGACCAAGGAGGTCGTCAAAAACTTAGTAAGTGTAGAATATTATAAAAAATATATGTATACCTATATTTCTCTAAAAAAGTTTGGTTTACATCATTAGTGGCCGGAATCCCCTTTTAAGCAAATTAATGCCTGTTTCAGGTGACTCCGATAGATAGATAGATAAAACTAATCGATATCTCTGAGTCAAGCAGTAAATGATAAAGTTACTAGTTCAGTCAAACCCAGTGAATATTTTCACAGCCTTCTTTCCCGACCTCTAATAACTTGCCGCTGACTGAATCGATTTCCATACAATATTTTTCTGTCACACTGACGAGGTTTACTACATGAATTCTATAAAATGGCTCGCAAACAGGTCAGATAACAACAAGGCGCTGATGGTGGAACCTTCATCATCAGCTCATTTTTATGTCCCCACTGCTAGGGCATGCGCCTTCCCTATGGATGGACAGGGAGAGCGGGCCATAAGCCACCACGCGGGCCCAGTGCGGATTGGTGGTTGTTAACGACTGCTAATGCAGCCGGGACCAACGGCTGTACGTGCCTTCCGAAGCACGGAGGCACGGATGCACTGTAAGGCCACATCATCTACGTCTTCGGATCACCTACAGAAATTCACTCACGCGAACCGCGAACACGACTACCGATCTTTCGATAGGCTGTCCGTTAGCGGTCTGCTCGACTTAACGGATTTACCTAAGGGACTCTATGTGCCTTACAAATAAAAAAGAATAAGGTCTAACTAGTTATACCGTATTTTGTCTCTTTTACTCTAATTTGAAATGACGATTACCGGTAACAAAATACGGAATAACTATTCGGACCTTATTCTTTGTTTATTTGTAAGGCACATAGAGTCGTTGAGTGTTCCGTACCGCAGCTCTTTCGTCCCAATTGGGTAATTGACAACAACAACAATTAATTCCAGAACAATATACGTATAAATGAAATCACGTAACAGTTTTATAAAACATTAAGCAATTTTTTATTTGACCTAAGCATGAATTTCTGTAACCTAAAAAGTTATTAATAAACACTCAATTGACGGAAAAGTAGTGACGTCATAGTTGGGTAATCCCATACAATTTCTATTAAAAATAATCATTTTGACAGTTGTTAAAAAGTTTCTATATTGAATAACGCTAAAAACGGGCACAGAAGTGGTATTCTCCTTTTCTAAAAATGCAAGCATGACCCATCTTGTTTCTGAGCCATATCGGTTTTGTTGGTGGTAGGGCTTGTTTGTCCTCCTGGCTAGCTGTTAGCTGTTAGTTAGCTTTGTTGTGTTCCGGCAGCTAGAAATAAGATAGCCGTGCCTCCATAGTTTTTTTCTTTTCATGTAGGTACTTATATACTACCAAAATACTTTTGGAGCCACTGCACCTCAGGAGACGCAGGACTAGACTCCCCACCACCCTTGGGGCCTTCACTAAAGTCAGACCAATTATATTACCTACTTATTTCCCCAAATACCCCAAAGAAAACAAAACACAAATCATACTTCACTAGCATTCGCGCGTCACCCGTTAATCCGTAACTCGATATCTAAGAGCCCAGCTTATAGATTGCTTATCGGGCAGACGTGAAATACAGCCTCCCGGAGGCTTCGGGCGGCGATCGAGAATAAATTAAAGCGTTTATTGCTGGCCCTCTAGAGGAGCCGAGGTAAAACCATAAACACGAAAAATGCATGACCAATCAAAATACCAATGCCTGCTCACACGCACACACAACTGGCACAGTACAGAAGCCGTAATACTGCAATCAAAGAGATTGTTAATTGATTATGAGCTCTAATGCAAAAGAAATAAGGGTGATAATCAAGTTTTGTGTTAGTGTCGGTGTGTGCGGGAGATGCATTTAGGTTTGTGTGCGCGAGCACACAGGGAATGTGTTTAGTGAGATGGAACACACGCTCGAGGGATAACGGAGGGCTTACGATCTATTAACGTTGACATTGTATGGATGAGACTAGTACTTATTAGTATAATATTTTTTTTGTCATCGAATTTGCAATTGTGTTAAAATTTAAGCTAATTGGCACGATCGCAAGTTAGGAGTGAACTCAAAAGTAGTTTAACATAGCCATGTGAATACTTGTAGAACCGCGGAATCGTGAGTTCGACCTTGGTGTATCCTCGCCCGGTTGCGTTTATCGCACGGATGATAGAATATCACGAGTGAATACATTATTATTGGTTGGTTTTAGCTGCCAAACTGTTATTTATTTATTTATGGACCATCATTGTATCACTGTTAACCACTGTAGTACTCGTAGTAGTAATTAGCATTTATGCTTTTAATGCTAAGGAAAGTCCTACCTCCATCTGTTAAATGAAAATGAAGTCATCGTTACAAATATCACGTTGGTGATCACAAGACTGAACACAATCTGAGGTAGATTATGATATGAACCGAAAGCAAACGGAAACGCACTTTATCCTATCTTGCAATTGAATCCAAAAAGTCCCGATTACAGGCCTAGCGTTTAACATATTAAAAATTGGTTCATCAGATGGTTCTTCATCAACCTATAAACGTCTTACAGCTGGGCCCAGGCCTTCCCCTTAAATAATGTCACACATTAAAAAAAACTCTGTTATTTTATATTATTTCCGGGCGTATCCACACTATCGCAAGACAGGCGTCCCACAGAGCGAGCCCCCGCCCACATAAAAAATGACATCTAAATAAATCCATTAAGGCCGCGGCGAGCTCTTCCTGTCTGTAAGCCCCTTTATACGAGCCCGCGCGTCTGCAGGCGCCTTTATTTGTGTTTTGACAGCGACTTTAGTCGCCCGCCGCTATGATTTGTGACGATGACGAGAAACATATTTAATTAACACGAGCATTTTATGACGTCATTCCTTTGACGTTGAGAACGGCTGTTGTGAGGACTTAGTGAGGCTTTGATATGTTAATAAGTTTTTGTATGGCTCCACTGATAAAAGGTGGATGGAAGGTGATAAAGATAAGATTGTGTTTTAGTTAACAATCACCTACTATGGGAAAGCGATTTGAGGAGAAATATTTTTTCGGAATTTCAGTTTGAGAATCTGAGTTTTTAGTTCAAGAAACGGTCTATTGTTTAGAATGCATGCTAACCTAACCAGTAAGCAGTTACAGTCTATAACTGTCCCACTGCTGGGCAAAGATCTCTATCTTTGAAACCAAATCATAGCCACACTGTTAGCCGAGTACGGGTTGATGATTACCTACAAACCCGGGCTAAGCATGGAAAAATCCGAAACATCCATTGCCTGATCTAGGATTTGAAGCCAGGATATCGGGCTGACTGAGCGCTTTGTTACCAGCTGCCGAAGTGACAAGTATGTAGATGAAGGTTAATTTACCGTCTCTACAGACAGCATAGACTATCAGTAAAGCCAGCCAAATCAGTAGCAAATACTGTAGGTATCCTTAAAATTTCGTTATATTTTTTTTTAATAGTTCTGCCATTGAATCCAGAAGGTGCAAACCGCCTCTATGCTGTTCTGGAAAACAGACTTAGATAAGATGGTAATTTAAGATAGTAGAGCTTTTTCTATGCTACCTACGCTTCGGTTGTCTATTTCGTACAGTATCTCGTTCTGTTTTATATATGTACCGGACGTAGTAAAAACTAAGATAGCCGGTTTCTCAGTAGTTAAGGATTATAGTGAAATTCTCTTCCTTATTAGGCTAGATTTGTCAATCTAGAATTTTGCTATATTCACCATGATAACTTTACATTTTAAAAGAGGTAGAATTTTGAATACTAAACTGAGTTAATAGACAACGGATAACAGAAATAAATGAAATTCTACGAGTACATGTCGGTTCTTATTATCAGTTAAAAAAAAACTAAAACAAAAACGATTTATTTTCTGGTGAAAATCTCGTCACGTTAACTAAAACGGGCGTTGTATGACATTGCAGCAGTGTCAAAATTCTCGTTTTCGTTAACTTGATCGAATGGCCAACAAAACTGCGCTGGGCACT
Organism: Eudonia truncicolella; assembly: GCA_949315975.1. Lineage (NCBI taxonomy): Eukaryota > Metazoa > Arthropoda > Insecta > Lepidoptera > Crambidae > Eudonia > Eudonia truncicolella. Next base: position 6,288,684 of record OX438831.1, on the reverse strand, counting down.
ATTGTTTAAATTGATTATTAGTTAATAATGTTGCTTCCAGCGGTGATGGTAGGCCTTCAGTTCACCATTTAAATATTCTTTGTACGTAACTGGTTTCTTAGCAAGAAGAATTATTCCTTGTACGACACTGGCTACGTATCCTTGGTTTCATAGGCGGCCGAAGGGATTTAAAAGCACTTTTAAGTTTCTTTAAATAAAAATTTTGAAGAAACTCGTCTGTAACAAAATATAAGTTCAATATTGACTCTTGTTGCAGATTCGAGGGAGCAATATTTCTCAGGACTATCGGATCGGCGCGGCGTTTTGCCGATACCGATCGCGGCCGGGCCCGGCATTTACAAGATGGACGCCTCGCGTGTCCACGAAATGTCCGCTAACAAGAATGAGTTTTTTTTAAAAAGGAATATGGTGAATGTTACTGCATGGATAATATCTATTTTTGAAACGCTTGTGTTATGTAGTCAGTACACAACAATGCTGTTAATAATGCTGTTAAAATGACAGTCTTAGATGATATGATGATGACAGCTAGATACGCCAACAAAGAACAAGCTTTACCACCAAATAAACAGAAGACTCTTGCTTTGGGATACAGCACCTCATTGTCTGTGGCCATTCGTCTAAACACTAGGGCATAGAGGTGGTTATATTATCGCGTAACAAAGGTAAAGGTGTTCTAATGTCATTCTATATTATTATTCATATTATTCATATTCTTAAGTCAGTCTCTACCAGAGAAAAAATAAACTAAATGAACGACTGTACCATAACAACTCGAAGCGGAAAACGTATACGGCCAGGACTAAGTAGCTAGCAGAGGAGAAAATATTTGGGAATAACCCACATACACCCAATTTTTTGTTGTCTTGTGGCCGGCATTGCGAAAGTTGCTTAATTTGCAAGATCGCAACCCGAACACACATAACGTAGAGCCATCGTGATCCTTTCTTTAATAATAAGCTCTGACGTTATTAACAGAATATTAAAACTCCTTGTAGTAAGTGGGTTATTTTATATGAATGGTTACAGATTGAATAGCAAGAGAAATGCTCAGGGGGATTCTTGAGTGAATTTAATTACTGGACTAATTTTTTCCTCTACGGTAAGAACTTCGCCTTCACCTAACATATTGTTAAGTGATGATAATGCCGCAGCTGGAAGCATACTACACCCGGAATCTTTATATACTAAGTAACTGACTATCTCATATTTATATCTAATAGAAAACAACAATGCCACTTATATTAATGTTATGGTGACATATTTAGATAAGACGATGGTAGCTAGCCAGCCAGCAACATCTTAAGTATCACCAACCAAATTGAGTACAAACATAACCCGCTGGGAACCGAATCCATTAGCTTCATACTAGAAGAGTACTTTACTTCTCTTTACTTAGTTTTATTGTTTGTTGATAAATGGTATTTCCATTATTTGTTCTTCTTTTAGTACTTTGTATTAGATGACTCTATCAATCAATGGTTGGTATTAAATCAATTTAACAAAAAAGTTTTGTGGGCAAATGTTCTCAGTAGATGGCTACAGATTTAATGGCAAGGGAAATGCACAAGGGGATTGCGGGAAGTGAAGTTAATCAATGGACTAATGGAGGGGAGTTGTCTTTATTATCTGTAGAATGTCCGCACTAATGTGTCTGACACCCTCATACACTAGCGGGGAATGCGTCTGGACAGTATTCGTTCTCGTATCGTATTCGTCGACAGATTAAAAATAACTATACTCGAGTCAGTCGCAAACCTGAAAATAGTGTTGATGTAAAAAGTTTTGTGTTAAGTGGGGTCCAGGGATGGCGATGGCTGCGTGATTGATGTAGAGTAGAGAGTAGGAATGGCGAGGGTGCATCTGGTATCAAATTATTTTCCGCACTTACTAGGTCTGGTGGCCGTGCTCCGTGATAGACTCAGGATCCAAAGGAGGCGATCGCGATTGTGGGTTAAGTGTCGGAACACCTTCTGCATTTCTAGAATCTGGTAAATCCATAGAGTTGTGCAACTGATCTTCTATGTCGACAAGATTGTTCAGCAGAAATGTTTCGTCCAAAAGACCATCTCGTAAATTTCTTCGCATCAATTCAGAGTCTATTGACATATTGGTATTGCTATTTAAGTCACAATCTGGTCGCTTCAGACTCACCTTGGCTTTTTTACCTTTAGGCAGCTTGCTGGTACTACATTTTCGTTTATGGTAGTCAAAATGCTTTCGGAACTAGAACATACTGAATCCTCAGGGGTACTATCACAATTATCTGTATATGTATATATGTAGTTAGAACATGGAGCCGAACACTTATTGAAAGGCGTTAAAAGATTTTTACGTCGTTTGATACAGATGCTGTCACCGTCATTTTCTCATAGTGGGTTGTAATCGGCATCCGATCCAAACTCTCCATCGTCATGAAAAGAATCTGGCGTGGTTTCTAGAGATAAAGAAGACTCAAAAATCTTCATATGTGATTCGCAATGATAAAGAACGCCGCCCATCGTCTGAAAATCAGCCTAGCTGAGACATTTATTGAGACGGAGACGATTTTTGCTGCCATAACACTGATGCTGAAATAATTATTTAATAGCCAATTAAGTTGTACTTTTTATTGTTGTGTAGCAAAAATAAATGTATATTTTTTTCTTTCTTATTATTGTTTGCCCGCAAATTGTAGAATAACACTAGGATAAGGAATTCAGCAAATTGTTTCAATCGCAATTTCATGGAGGGCCCAATATCCAATTCTTTAGCGAATAAAAATACTTAATATGTCTTTTACATATTAAAATATCTCAAATGCTAAAGATTCAATATGGCTGGCTTATCGCTCTTTACAATGTGTCTTTAAGTAAGAATTCTATTATTTTGATGTTTCGCTATTAAGTAACTAGTGTAGAGATAATAATTCAGAAGTTTACCGACTATGTCTAATTTAACCAAACTTAAATAAAAAGCACACGGTTTTTAAATTGTTTCTTTTATCACAACTCGCACATAGCAAAATGTTACCATCTATTTAAAGTAACTAATATTATCAACATTTCAAAAACACAAAAAAACATTGACTTAAACCATAATGTAAATGCTAACGCAGCAAATAGATAAAATCTTGCTTCCCAGCGATTGCAGTACAAAGCAGCCAGTTTAACTATAACTCCAACCTCCCCCTCTCTGCTTCAAGTTTCAGACCACAGAGCTGGAATAGTTTAAAGCTTAGTAGCTTTAAATAAACTGGTGGGTAAAGTAGGCGGCCAGTTTGTACAAAGCTTCCCCGCGTCTCCCTGGTTATGGTGGTTTGGAGGTCTGCGGTGGAAAATGTGTCGAGGGAACAGTTCATGCTGAATTGGTGCTGGAAGTGGGCAGTAATGTAAGCGTGTTAGCGCGTGACACGCGGCTAGTGCGTTGACCGCGCCGCGCCGCTTGCTATAGAACCAGCGCTCTATTATATAGGGCTGCGTATGCGCACACTTTTTCAGTCACATTCACATTGAAAGTACAAAAAATAGGTATGTACGTATAGTTATATGTTTACACAATGGAAGCAGGTACAGTTGGCGGCAAAAGTCGCTGAATATGGTTTTGTGTTTTGCTTTTTTTCAGTTTTGTAAAAATGAATAAACAATATAATAATATGTTCGACAAATGACTCCACTCCACCTGGTGTTAAGTGGAAATGGAGTCCAGACGCAAGGACAACTGGTTCAGCGTGAAAACAACGCAGCATCAGTCACGCCTCGTTTGAAGGACCCCATGTCATAGGAAGGAGGGAAAACGTGTGCTGGTAGACTTTTCCATCTTTTGGAAGTGCGACAAAGAAACGAGTCACCAAATTTCTTTGTGCGCGATGGAATTTTCGCGACAGTAAAGTGACTCCGGAGAACAGCACGCGTACTCCTATGGAGGAAGGGAAAATCTTCTATCAAGCTGCCAACGTCTTTGTGTTCTTCTGTGACTGCTATCATTGTTGCTGCTTTGATATTGATATGTTTTCTTTGGTTAATTTCTCTTTGTTCTGATTATATTACGTTTAACATTACCTTACCTTTCCTCTATTTACCCTTTTTTACTTACGCCTCCTACATCATTTGGTAATGTTAAACTTCTGGAAAAGTCTCTACTTCTGTACCTATAAGCTGCGCAGTTTCTTCCGCTTGGCCCGACAAGGTGCTGCAACACCTCTAGAAGTATTATATATTTAGATAATATTCTACTTTTAAAGATTCAATTACAACAACACACAAACACTTAATCTTGCTTAATGGCTTAAAGACGGCTTGAATGGATAGTAAATTTAATTAAATATATACATTTTTAGATGATTAAAGGTGCAGATTATTTGGTACGTAGCTAGCTGAATAGTATGTGAATTTGAATGAAAAAATTTCAAGTTTGAGTTTGCACTCATATTAAAGTTTATTATTAACATTAACGTTAAAGTGAAAGTAACATTAAAGTTATTATTACTAATAACTGTTCAGTGACTTTTGTTGTTGAGCGTACCACCATACCATATATCCATGTGTGGGATCGTCGGCAGTAAAGTTAAAAATACCTTTATTAGTTGTTAGTAAAGTAGTAATTTATAGATTTTGGTCGATTTATAAATTGGTCGGTTGGTTAAGATAACTTTTGAAAATTGAAAGATAAAAGAATAGTTGGTACCTTGACGGTAGTTCAGAATAGGTGTAAAAAAATCCACAAGCTAGATTCGAACCCTCTTTGTAGGGCGCCGAAACCCGGTGTCTCAAGAAAAATTGAGGAATTTTAAGCAAAATTTCTCAATTTTTTTTTTGCTTGCAATAAAGTTTGCATAGATAGTAGGTTCCTAGGCTTATTTATGCTTACGACTTATGAAAAAAAATATCACTAAAAACTTTTGTCTTAAAAGACATAAAATCACAGCCAAATAGGTAGTAGGCCTTGTTTTTTTATTTTTTTCATTTTGTTTTGTTGTGTGACGCTTTGCTTTTGTAAATTGTCAAATTATGTTGGCCAATATATGTTTTATACTCTATTTTATCATAAAAATTTTGATGGTTGCAAGACCCTATCTTCTAATGGTAATTTAAAAGATACGTCAGTGTCAGCGCACGCACATGTGAGTCGTGTCAAATTAGATCAAATAACTTTGATATTGGGTAATCTGTATTTTGATGAAACCACTTCTCTGTCCCATGAGTCATAGTAATATGTGGCACACAACATTTGATTTTTCTATTGTTTTAATTTTTGAACAGCGAGATTGTTAATGTGAAATATTGGTTACTTGAAGAGCTCGATGGCGCAGTGGTTAACGCGCCCAGTCTGCGTGTGCTCTGGTTAAGCAACTTTCACAAAAGCCAATCTTTGGATGGTTGACCAAAAATTTATCATCTCGAGCTCCTCCAAGCTTCGGAAGGCACGTAAACCCGTTGGTCCCGGTTGCATTAGCAGTTGTTAACAACTACTAATCCGCACTGGGCCCGCGTGGTGGTTTATGGCCCATTCTCCCTATCCATCCATAGGGAAGGCTCGTGCCCCAGCAGTGGGGACATAAAATGAGCTGATGATGATGATGATGATGAATGGTTACTTATTAACCGTTAACTTGTGGTCGCCCAGTAATTTTATGAAGGCTGCACGGATTGTATCTTAATTAATGAAAAATTAAAAAAAGATAGAATGTGTTGAAAGATAGGATTGCATTGACAGATTTCGGCCGCTCCTCTTCCATTATTGAAATTTTTGAAAAGAGTATACATGCGTGTGTGTCAAATACATGGTAGTGTGTGTAATGTGTGTTTTATTCATTTAATGTATTTTTATGCATAATTTAAAAAAATATTAACACTCTGCATTCCTTCTCTATATAAACTATAAGTGTGCGAAATTTCATATTCCTCCGTCCGCGCAATTTTCGTAAAAAGGAGTACAACAAGCTTCACGTAATAATATATAGATTATTCGTTAACTTGCGTTAGGCAAATGTCATTCAGAAGGGATGCTAACGCATTTTACATGGCTTTAGGTACCGTTACTCCGTTTCAACATGGCGGAACGATAAACAAACACATAGCTTGTGTTCCGAACAGTTCAATACTTCCCGCCCGATCCACAAAAAAAAATGCCACTACACATTTAAAGAATACACTAAACATGCACACTAGTTAGGGCCTAAGACACCGTACTCGTAGAACAAGGGTACGCCGAGCTGGTTCACACGCTGGTATAGACATGTACCTGGGCGCTTCTCCCCACCACCACAGCCCGGTCAACCCAAACCGAGGTCCGAGCCTTTACAGACGCCCTCGGGTGTTCCGCTCCCCGATTCGATCCGAACCCTTCGAGAATCTAATAGGGCACGGGGACACGCACTAGTGCGTGATGCCGTTCCCTCTAGAAAACCTCCGAAGGTGATTGGTTTCTCACGGCTTGAAGAACCCTTTCAGTTCGCCGCCTCCAAAAAAGCCCGGTGAATCTGAAAATGCCATCTGAGGCAACCCGCAAATTCTTCCTAAAAACAAAAGATAAACACTTGAGTATTTGGCGTGTGTCGACATCATCACATTGGGCTTCATTTTATCATTATCATGACCTTTATGGCGCCCTTGGGTTTTCCACTCCTGAAACCGAATCGAACACCGTTGGAGAATCTTGTAGGAACAGAAATGCCATCCCATTAAGAGATTGAGAACTATTCGATTATTACTTGGCTTGAGAAACCTCTACATTTTCGCCACACAAAACCCCGATTATGCTGTAAAGGCCACAGGCGGCCTGTTATTATTTTTATTATTATAAGCTTTTTGTGTCCCACTGCAGGGCATAGACCTTCCTACCATCTTTCCATCTTGTTCTATCTGGAGCAACAAGTACCCAATCTTTTAGACGGGTATCAAGGTCGTCCCGAAATCTTTTAGGTCTGCCGCGACGTCGTTTTCGGTTCTGTGGGACTCATTCGGTAGTTATCTTGTCGGCAAATACTTTACTTTTATTTGTAAGCGGCACAAGATAAACAAGTGCTATATTAAGTTTCAAAGAAAGACAGTCACCCAACGAGTATGTAAGTACCTACATGATGTACGTGTGCGCTGTTGTTGCGCAATACAGGCTATGTAACTGATATACCGATCGCAATATCATGTTCTACTGTGTCAGTAACTAGTGTCGTACATACAAGGTTATGTAACTTTGTGTCACCACAAAGTATTAAAATCACTATTCGACCACGTTGACAAATTTGTATGTCAACATTTTAATTCACTTCGTTTTTTACCAGGAGACGCTGCGTCGATGCCATACGAGTTCCCGTTATCGTTAACGTGATAGAATGGCGAATGTGGCGAAATTTGCACTAGGCACTAAGTTATGCTATACCAGATCAAAACAACGCATAACACTGCTGTATCCTAAGCCGTTATCCATAATGAGGAACCCACCACTTAAGTAGGAGATTCTGGCGTTCACGGAGGGAGACAAGAACTAGGAAGATGACGGTAGGGAGAAGAAGGGGAGAGAACATTCATGATCATGGCGCATGCGAAAACATATTGTTTTCTAAAGTTTACGCGAACATTGAAATGAAACAACTTTTACGGATCTACTTGTCAGTCAGTCAGACAGTCTCCCTGTGACCGCGGACCCTGCAAAGGGTTCGAAACGTCAGGATAAACATAAATTAAAACTAATGTAATAAAATAAACGCAAGTAGATCCGTAAAAGTTGTTTCATAACAAAAAACATGGTTATAATCCCGTCAATCATTGTTTATCTGATGAAGGCATATTAGGTGCCTGTTGTTCGTGGTTGCGAGCCACCTCCTCAAGTGGATGGTACTCCATTTTATTGGGTATGCGCCCCATCAAAATTATTGGTTTTGGGCAGGGAACAGAGTGCCTCACATAAATCGTTCCTGGACCCGCCCGCGAGCATGCAATGCGGCGCATTTTTTCGCATATAAAAAAGAATAGAGATGACGGCAGCGGCCTTTCCAGGACTTTGAGGCTGCACCACCTTGAATAACGAGCGGAGGGAGCATAATTGGGTAGTTGACTGGTTAGTCAATATATAAATTTTTAGCAACTGTCAAAAATATTTTTTTTAAAAGAAATTGTATGGGAATGGTGAACTATGACGTCACTATTTTGTTCCGTCAATTCAGTGTTTATCAATAACTTTTTAGGTTACAGAAACTCATGCTTAGGTCAAATAAACAATAGGTTAAAGTTTTAATTAACTGTTAAGTACGTGATTTCATTTATTTGTTCAATCATCATCATCACCAGCCTATACTAGTCCACTGCTGGACATAGACCTGTTAACGGAGGCCTTGTTTAATGTTCTGGAAATATTGTCAACATCCCTACTAAAGTGATTCTATTTATTGATGCTGAGCAGGCAAAACGAGCATATGGTCGCCATGATGGAAAGCGGCCATAGCATGTAATGGCACAGAATAACTGCTAATATTACTAGTAATGGTTAACCCTTTTAAAGTATAGTTAGCTCGACGGCACAGCGTCGTGGGCGTTCATTTGTGATCTTCGTAAAAGGCTATTTGTTTCCTGAAATCTATCTCTAAAAACCATATTATTTGTATTAATCTAATTATTTACAATCTCGAGGACAACAAAAATCGTTGTCGGTTGTGTTGTTACAGGTTTTTTTTTTGTGATTTGTGCCCTTTTTTCGTTCTGTTTTAAGTCATACTTTTATTATTCTTTGTTACATTTTATGAATGCAATAATTACTTTTTTATTTACCTATTTCTTACTTTCCTTCTAAAACGTGCGGGCGCGTTCGAGTTTCGCTGATTAGGCTAATGGCGGTCGTCAAACTGCGCACGCGCACCGTTACGCGACGCGGCCGTTCACCCCGCGGCGCGCGCGCAAATCACTTCCCAGATTTTTGTCGAGTTTGATTGCGCGGTTTTTATTGTTACGGTTATGAAACTAAATGCATTAAGGCCCGTTTTATAAACTCACTGTAAATATAATAGAATAGAATATTTCATTTGCTATATGTTTGTAGCAACGGAGTGTACATAATAACATTCTCACCGCCATATAAAGGGTATAAGAAATATTGTCGTCATAAATAAATCCCGTTCCGATCCGAACTCCTCGGAGAATCTAGTAAAATGCCGGTGACGCTGCAAAGCCCGTATGAGACCATCAACAAAACCTCTCCAATGGAAACAGTCTAACACCCGTATTTATAAACAAGCCATTACTTAGCAATTACTTTCTTCTTAGAAATGTCACTAAGATCTAATTTCATTTTATAAACAAGTAACGTTTAAATTAGAATAGAAGTTTTCTTATTAAATTAAATAAAAGTATTATTGTTATTATCAAATTCATCAATTTTATATTATTTTAGACATTACACAAACTGTCACACGGAATATAACCTCAATAAATTCTAGCGTGTCACAAGCTTGTCACTATGAATTCTTTGAGAAACCCAACTAGATTGCTTGAGTAAAGATATTGGTGACTCTTGCTTTGGCTTAGAATTCTAACTTTTGACGTTACTAACTTCATCGGTTTACTAAAAATAATATAAAATTTAACTTAAGCAATTACTTTGCTTCAGTATGAGCTTTTACTCGTTTATAAATACGGGGGTAGAGCATGAACTATATTTCCATTGACTCCAACTCCACTTTATTTCTTATCCTTAGTTATCTGTGAGCACAGAATAGGTAACTGTAACTCCCTTTACGTCACGACTTTAGGCTTTCCATTGCATTTTTTCCAGTATGTATACTGGAAAAAATGCCGTAGCCGCAGTACGTTTACGTAGCGATGGTGATAATTATGGAGAAAGAGAGAGAGAGAGAGAGAAAAACATTTATTGACCACACAACAATAGGTCAATCAGGACCCCGCCTCAGCTTATGTTGTTGCGAACGAAGCGTGTCGCAACAACGCTGGTATGCTGGCGGAGCCTGCCGCCACCGGAACCGATGCTTAGCCGGAACGCTACTATAACACCCTAAATAGAACCCAAAATAGATTTGATTTTGCTTCCAAGGGAAAGCTTACGAAGTACCTATTCCAATTCTAAAGAAGAATACATCAGTTTTCTTTATCTTATCTATTGATACTGTAACAACATTACCATTAGACATGTATAGGAATTACCAGTATTATGTACCTACCTGGGTTACAAGAAGTACCTAAGAAATTAAATGAATAAGAAAATGATTCAAAGTTAAAAAAACAAAAGGGCTGGATGGCACGGAAATCTGATTCCTATTGCATGATATTATCGAAAAAACTTATTATGATTCCAGATAAAATGAAGAGAAAAGACTGAGTACCCTATGACCCTAACTAAAAAAGAAAACATGACAAACAAAAAAAAAACAAAAAAAACCAAAAAAAACAAAAAAAACTCTTCATCATAAAATCAGAACTAATGTTGTGACTACTAAATTGCATATTGAGTGCCTTCGTACGTATACGAGTATATTAGTCCACATAATAACGCCTCGCATCCGGTACCCAAAGGTACCGGTACCCAACCCGCATTTGACAAGTGTGATGATTAAGCCATTATCCATCAATTGTGATGACTTGATTTCAATGATGGAGGCCTTTGCCCAGCTGTGGGACAGTCATAGGTTATTTACTTTACATTTTAGTTCCAAAGTGTAAAATAAAAAATAAGCAAACTCTATCCAAAAAGAAACACATTTTCTGGTTAGATAATCTTTTATACTAGGTAGGTAATCTAACAAAATCTTTAGTTCACATGATACCATCATTTTTTATTATTCCAAAATCTTGTATTTTATATGAATAAACTAAACGGATAAACAAAGAACTTTTAAGAACGATAAAGAACCCGCTTCTTTGTGTTTTTCTTTTTTTTATCAACTTTGTTCATTGCTGTGTTTTTATTATATTATTAATCATTTTATTGTGAATCGTATGCGTGTGTGAGTGTCAATAAATATATTTCTTTCTTTCTTCTTTGTTTCTTACAAAAAAAGTTATATTGTTTGATCAAAAACGCATCTAGAAATTTGAAAACTGAAAGATGAGAGTCGGATTCTTTTATTCCCATCTATTTTTTTTGCATGTTTTAATTTTAATGGGTGTTGGAGTTTGCTAGCTAAGTAATTTTTTGGGAGAGTTTGCTGATTGCCTCAAACGGCATTTACAGCGGCATCAGACTTTTTTGGGGGCGACGATAAACTTAAAGGGTTTGTCAAGCCGTGGCGTGATTAAAACACAGAGTCAAAGGTTTTCTAGAGGGAATGGCATCACGCTCTAAAGCGTGTCCCTGTTACCTACTAGATTCTTCGAGGGATCGGAATCGGGAGCGGGACAACCCGAGCGCCTCAAAAGGCTAGCCAAGTAATGATTAACGTTAATGGACTCGGACTTAGTCGCTGCGTTAATCGTGTGACGTTGCCCTAAAGGTATGTTTGATGATACTTGGACGAAGCTAATTACCCACGGAGTACGGTTACGTGATCGCGTCAACCATCACGATTTGATTGCGTCTTGATTACCAAGCTCTTGCCACAATATATATAAGGTGACTGCAGATGGTTAGCTTCATACAAACGCGCTCGAGCAACGCACACATAGACAACCTCTCACGGACACGGAACCTCGCAGCAGTGCGGCGCTTGGACTGTTCCGAGCTGCTTCGAGAACCGTGTTCGTCGGAGATTATATGCGTTGCACGAGCGCGGTATGTATGCCCGCCCGATCCTCTGAATGCCACTACACATTTACAGAATACACTAAACATGCACAATAGTTTAGGCCCAAGACACCGTACTCGTAGAACAAGGGTACGACGAGCCGGTTCACACGCGCTCTATACCAGGCGCAGACATGTACCTGGGCGCTTCCCTTCACCACCACGGCCCAGCCAATCCGAGCCGAGGTCCGAGCCTTTAAAGGCGCCTTTTGGGTTGTTCCGCTCCCCGATCCGATTCGAACGCCTTGGAGAATCTAGTAGGGCACTTTTTTTTTTTTTGAGAGAGATTTCTGATTGCCTCTACGGCATTTTCAGCTTCACCGGGCTTTTTTGGGGGCGGCGAGGAACGTAAAGGGTCCCTCAAGCCGTGTGAAACGGATTCGTTTCACACGGCTTGATAACCTCCGAAGGTGATTACCTTCGGAGGTTATCTAGAGGGAACGGCATCGCGCACTAGTGCGCGTCCCCGTGCCCTACTAGATTCTCCGAAGGGTTCGGATCGGATCGGTAGTAGGGCACGGTGACACGCACTAGTGCGTGATGCCGTTCCCTCTAAAGAGCCTCCGAAGATGATTCGTTTCATACGGCTTGAGGAACCCTTTAAGTTTCTCGTTGCCCCAAACAAGCCCGGTGAAGCTGAAAATGCCGTTTGAGGCAATCAGCAAATTCTCTCCAAAAAAAAAAGCTTACTTTCTGTGGTCTCCTTATTTTATGCTCTTGTGGTGTTGGGCCAATTCTAATTCTTTTGCTTCTATTGTCCCACTGCTGGGAAACTAACTGATAATTCTTCTAGCGCCATTAGCTTATTCTGTGCAATTAGACAATCACTAGTGACCTTCGATCAATTGTTGATCGAAGCTAGTGACACATGCACACTAAAATGGATTGGCTACAGCGCCTCGGCGAATCTGTTAGGTAAGGTTGTCGACGTTGTCGAATTATTACATACAAACTATAGTATTTAAATAATCTATTTAAATACTTATTTATTTAGGATAATAAAATATTTTGAAGACAAAGTGTTGAAAAAAAGTTGGATATTTCCTAAGTGGGCACCCCTCTCTGAGGGTGCATCGCCACCCGACCCGACAACTTCCAAGTTTATTGTCCCACAGTGTCCGATTCTCACAAATTACGCCGTCACACTCCCAGCCTCAGCCGGTATTGTCAATGGCATTTAACTGTATCAATAAAATAATTATCCAATCATGGAGCAATTTACTCGGATTGTCCCTATGTCGTCCGTCTCGCTTGCACACCTAGTATTGTGTGTACAGCTGTCCCGCTCACCTCGGAGCGGCAACTGGCGAGGACGCTGACACTGCTTGTCTGGCGCGAGGGTTACCACATTTTCAGTGAATGCAAGATTTTTAAATTTTGATGTTCTTTAAAAATAGATTTTATTTAATGAAAGTGTAATCCGGCTTTAAACGATATCTTATAGAATTAAAGAAAAACAATGGTGATATTTTAAGATAATATACTAGATTTACCTACATTGCTTCTATTAAAGCTGTAGAGTTTCTTGCGCCTATTCTTCTCCACAGCTAAAAATTAGATGTCCTGGATGGGTAGTTGGTAAAATAATGTTTGGACGATTCAAAAGCACTTTTTTAAAGTTAATTTAAAGAAAACATTTTGACTTTGACTTTGACTTACGTTTACCTTGCAAGTGTTTCTAAATGCTACCGAACGAAAATCGTGTTATAACATTACACTGTATACACAGGACTATAAAACTATAGCAGCCCACTGCTGGAAAAAAAACGTATTTTTATATTTTTGATTTATTTAGTTCGGCAATAACTCATTATTACAAATATATAATAGTTGTACTTAGCCCAGAACTTTAATCTTTTTCATTAACATAAGGTTTGTTCGTTAATTAAATATTATATTAATTTGGAACTTTGCTGAAATATCCACAAAATCTGCAAAAAAAGAGATAGTCTCTAAAAAGTTTAATATTTGGTTGTCCTACCTGCCACAGGCAACCGACCAGTCAGCTTTGGTCTCTCGTCCAGTTTAACTAGTTTCAAGGTCTAGTCTGGACTCAGTTTGGATAACCACTTGCGGCGGCGAGCGTTGAATAATGCAATTAACTGGCTATTAACCGGCCAACTATTATGAGCTCGTAAATAGATTGTTTTGTTAATTGTGTTATTTTATTGTTAATATACTTCATTGTCATTATAATTATTTGTTAGGAAAAAAAATAGATTTTTGCTTCTAAGAATTCTAATATACCTATTTATAATACATTATGTACCTTACTAACAAACAAGTAATGTCCCACAGCTAGGCTATTTATTTAGAACCGTTTGAATGATCTTCTCAAATCTAAATGCTATTAAATCCGGCTGAACTTAAATAGATAATAAAAAAGATTTTATCTATTTTTTTTAATATTTATCGGGCTTTGATCTCACCTGATGTTAAGTGATGATAAGACCATTAATGGAAGCGCACTTCACCCGGGATCCTCAACTACTGAGGCACTGGCTATCTTATCTCTAGCTGCCGGAACACAACAATGCTACAAACATTGAAAAGTTAAGTTTAGGCACATTGTAGCCTAAACCTAACTTTTCAACCTATTTTACAGAAGTACTTTTTTGAGTACGCTGCCAAAGTTAGGATAGTTAATTATGTTAGCTACAAACAAATCCTCCTCTACTTATATAATTATCTGGTTTAATCTTAATCCGCCCGTTCTTGTTTCCCCCCGAAAAAATAGTTACTTAAAAATAGAGAGAGATAGAGTTAGAATATTAAATATATTTTTGATTAATTTAAATCACAGACCAAATACTTATCTAGAAGGATCTTTGTAGAGTATAATTTTATATCGATTTACTGGCGTTTATATTACATATAGGTCTTTATTATTACTTTCATTGCCTTATCAAAAATGATTTTAATTGTAGATATACCGGTCACTTACACTATATTATTAAGATGTCTCTGTGAACCAACGTCTTTGTGAGTTTGTGTTTTATTACAAACTTACAAAGACCGCAGGTGTATATAAGACATTGTAATACAAGAAAATCAAAATGTAGCACAACGGAAAATGTAGCGTGCTATGTTATGAGACGTTGCGAGACCGTGTGCCAAATAAACAGGGGGCCTATCGCCTAACTCTATCGCTATCGCTCTCGCTATCGCGCTCTATAGTTTATGGTGTTATCGTGTCATTTCGAAAGCGATATAAAAGCAATATTGAAAGCTATAGGCCATAAACTAGATACTAGAATAGATGGCGATAGAGTTAGGCGGTTGGGGGGCAGGTCCGAATCGAAAAATAACTAGGACAAACGACAGCACATTCTGTCATACAGTGCAATCGCGGTTTCCGATCTGATCCGAACCCCTCGGAGTAACTTGTAGGGAACAGGGACAGGCACTATTGCATGATGATCTAGATCCTTTAGAAAACCTCTGGCAGTGCTTCGTTTCACACTGCCTGAGGAACCCTTTAAGTTTCTCGCCGGCCCCAAAACCGGCCGGTGGCGTTGAAACGGCTATCAGCAATCTTTCTCCAAAAAAAAAGCGCAATTAGTGGAATGGAAAGAAAACTAAGATTGTGAAAAAGTAGCGTCAGACGTCAACCAGCCAGGTGGGTAACCATGAGCTTTTCTTCCAGTATTAATGCAGTTGTTAAAACGAGACGCCTACGCCTGCAGCAGCGTGGTATACTTACAAGCAATAATACTGCTCTGAGAACTTCATGGTAAGGCCCCAGATTTATTTATTTATTTATTTATTTATTTATTTATTTATTTATTTATTTATTTATTTATTTATTTATTTATTTATTTATCTATTTATTTATTTATTAGCCACACATAACAGTTACAACAGAAAATACAATAAAACAAACAAGGACATATCAACGTTGGTAGCTGTTGGTAGGTAACGCTGTAGGTGACTCCACGGGCATGTGAGACAACATGTTAAGCAATACCACAATAATTAATAAAATGAAAATAATTAACAATAAAATTACAAATAAAATAAAAATCAATGTAAAATCACAATCTAAATAAAATTGTCTATTCAATTTTGAATTGAATATAACATAGATTAATGAATCAAATACTTATTTATAATAGTAAAAAACCAAATAAAAAAAAATCAAACAAAATTAAATAAAAACAAATTACAAAAACACAATGTTGAAAAAATTTCCACAAGCAGGATTTGAACCTGCACCCTTCTGACATACCGGGTCAGGTGCTCTTCCAATTGAGCTATCGTGGTTTAATGACGGTAGTTGTTGACATTGAATTGGCGCCTTTGGCTTTCAAAGTAAAAATGTAAATAGTGTTGAATAATTTCGGCGGGCTGGTTAGAACCACGATAGCTCAATTGGAAGAGCACCTGACCCGGTATGTCAGAAGGGTGCAGGTTCAAATCCTGCTTGTGGAAATTTTTTCAACATTGTGTTTTTGTAATTTGTATCGCAACAAAATTTGCATTAAAATTATATAAACAAAACAAAAACATTTTATAAATAAAAACAGACAAAATAATAAAGTTATGTATAATGTAGTAAAAAAAAATAAGTTAGTACCATTCAAACATAATCATTTGATAATTGAATAAACACAACGCGGAGGCGCCGCGGTAGACCGTGAAGGAGATGGGGCGGGACGAACTGGATGATATTAACCAAAATTGGAATCAATTGGCTAAGGACCGCAATGGGTGGAAGAAATTGACGGCAAGAAGAAATAGAGTCTTTGCCGAGCTGTGGGAACAGTGAGGGCTAATAATAATAATTATTATTATTAAATAAAGAGTATACTTGCCTACTTCCATTTAGCGAGCGATGAACATGTAAATGTCAGGCATACCTACCTACCGATGGGCTTGTGATCTTGTTTGAACAGCGGGAGGGAAGTGGATGGGAGTTCCAAAAGATCGGGCCAAGTGGAAGGATCATGAGGAGACCTATTACCCCAACAATGGGATAGCGAAGGTTGAGCAAGAAAAAAACTAACGGCGCGGCGGAGACGCAAGAAAAATAGTACTGGACTGGACAAAGTGATACAAACACACGCCTGCACATCAACCTACCACAAACTGTCAAATTTCCTCAATAGACTTTGAGTTTTATTACTAAGGTATACGGTTGAATATATATTGAAGAAATTTGCCAGTTTTGGATAGGTTGATGTGCAGGCCTGTGATGTGTACCAAGCTTCGAATAATAATGTACTAGGTAGATGAAGTATGTTTATTACATAGACAACAAAACGCATCTTGAAAGTGGTTTCATCATCATGTTTGCTCATACCTATACATTTAAATTTCGAATAACAAAATATGTCAAAACATTGGGTAGCATTAACCGCTTCAACTTATTGTGAACCTTAAGTCTTAAACGTAAAGATTAATTTAAGGTTGCAAAATATTTGTACATAATATTTACTGTCATCGCCACAAACGTCATTGTGGCTCCGTAACCCTAAACTCGCGTACCGTTTTTGAAGCGCTCATCGGGAATCTTGTATATAATTGATTGAAAGTACCAAGTCAAAATGCAGCTCAACATACAGTCGATTGGTTACAATGGCGGTAGATGTAGTTTTTATCAAAATAAAAAATAGATAAGTAAAAATGTTTTCTATCGGTAATTGGTGTCAAAATCTTATTCACAATCACAATCTGCAGTAACTCACCAATTCCTGGACCCTTTGTCGATTCTGTAAGTTTTATGTATAGTTAAAATCTTATAATATTTTGTCCTGATGTTTCCAATCCTTTAAAGGGTTTGTGGCCATAGGAAGACATGAGAAAGTAAAATAACCGGCACCGGCAAATTATTCTCAATGAGCGCAAATACTTTAATAAACAAAATAAATAAATAAACAAAATAAATACATTAATAAAAATATTGAATTTATCAACACGTAGGCATTATCGTCAATTACCCAACTGATAAATTGATATGTATTATCACTTGGTTGAAATTCTCAAAAATCCATTTAAGTATATAACTAAAATAATAATATAATTAAAAGTTTTTTACAAATATAATATATAATATCTATCTTTCAAATCATTAAATAACTTGTATTTATTTTATATCAATGCGAAATTCGCAAAATTTTAACATACTATACGGGTGTCCCAGGATACCTGTACCAGCGAAGGTCTGTGGTCAAGGGATACTGATACCTATCACAATTGAACGCCATGTATGTTCTACGATATTTTGTAGATTTCGAGATATTTTTTTTTCGATTAACACACCGATTTTTAGGGTTCCGTAGTTAACAAGTAACCCTTATAGTTTTGCCATGTCCGTCTGTCTGTCTGTCCCCAGTCTAGCTCATAGACTCTTAGTACTAGAAAGCTGTAATTTGGCATGGATATACATATTAATCACGCCGACAAAGTGGTGAAGTAAAATTTTGAAAAATATTTTTTTTAGGTTACCTCCGACGTGAAGTGGCGATGTAATTTTTGTCTTGTCTACCCCATAGTGTGGGTTGTCGTTGTATAGCAATTTCAAACATATTGCGGGTTCGTGGAACCAGTTTTTTTATTGAGGCATCCGCTTGTGAACTATTAAGCTTTAAAGTTCAAAATTTTGTTAGAGTCAAGTGTTCCCCCCCCCCCCCCCCCCTTTCAGACAAATGGTTGTTTTTGGATACGTGAAAAAATTCACGGTGTTGTATATATGACGAAGTTGAAAGGAAAACTATCACAGCTAAGTAGGCTTTACAAGTTTACGAGTAACAGTCGACCAACTTATAAAATGTACTTAACGCAGTACAAATTCCTCATTGGGGACTACTTAAATAACGTTGTCAGGTGTGTGAAACCGGTAGTATCTACATTTAAGTATATGAGCCATCGTTAAATAAGTGTTCATAAAAGCCCTCTTCTCAGAGTCCGCATTATTGAGATGGGCTACGGAACCCTACACTGCGCGTGGCCCGACACGCACTTGGCCGGTTTTTATAAATTAAAGACAGTTTTGTTTATAACTTTTTCTGTGCGATGTTTTTTTAAGTATTTTTTGTCAGTACTTATTATGTGTATTTATTTTTAAAAACATAAAACACCCAAGTTCTAACTACTGGTAGATCAGAAATTGATGGCAAAATTAAAGTTTTTGTTCGAAAGAAAGTTACATTTCATTTCAACGTAAAAAAAACAGTTAACCCTGACTGTATGACTTGTAAGTAATTTTAAAAACTGTATGGGCTCATTACCTCTCAAAATAATATAAAAAAGTTGGTACTTTATAGGACGTTTTTACGCGAAAACGAAGTTCAAACTTGATACTGACAACAATAGTGACATTTGTTTTATGCATTTAAAATTAGGTTAATTGTTAAGATTAAGATATTCCTATTGTTTTATTTTGAAATTTCTTAATGTTGAAATGAAGCGACATGTTTAGTTGTCTAACCCTTTTTACTTATACCCTTATGATTTACCTTTGGCTTTTATTACTCACGTGAGCAAAACCGCGAACAAAAGCTAGTTAACTATAAACATTAAAATCGTGTTAAAACAATCATATAAGAAGCCCAAATTTAAATAGATTTAGGTCATTTATTGAGATTCTTATTACCAAATTTTTTTTGAGAAATGTTCAACAATCGATAATGTTAGCGACTACGACATATGCAAAATAGTCAAAAACATAGTAATCTTACAAATTAGGAAAATTAACTAAGACAAATGCTCTAACAAACAATAAAATAAAACTGGCCAGTTTCTATATATAAGTAAAGTACCTATTGACTCACGATTTCTATTAAAACATATCTTTAAAACAAATCGCTATTATGCAATCGGTGTTTCGACAAAATGGCCATAAAACATCGAACAAACGACCGATATCTTCATTACCTCTCTAACCAATAATGTAATGTAACCTCTATACAATTTTCCTTAAAGGGAGCACAATGGAATAATAACCGTGCAACTTCCAGCACAAAGCGAATAAAGTCTTTTATATCGCCTGTATAAATAAACAATAGTACGAGACGCATGAAAAATAAGACTATTGCTTTACAAATGTAACCCTTATACTCTTTCCTTAGAGTAGACTTTAAAATTAGAAACCTTGTTGTAAACCTTTCTTGATCTTTTGTTACGCGATTATGGCACCTAATGAGTACATAATTTAACACTTGAATTAATTTAAAGTGAATGTATATTTCAGCACAGCGCATATCAGCTGAGGTGTCCGAGTGGTTAAGGAGTTGGACTTGAAATCCAATGGGTTTTACCCGCGCAGGTTCGAATCCTGTCCTCAGCGAGATGTTTTTTTGGTATTTGTTTTGAGTTATGCGATATTTTATTTTTTATTTTTAGTTAATATAATACTATGTAACGACCATGTAAGTTGTTGTTTTAAGGGGCCTACATATTTTATATATATGTAGAAACTATATTTTTAGTTACATATTTTTAACAAAATATCTTTTTTGTAATATTTTAGACAAGATTCTAAGAATTTAGGTATAAAATTAAGACAAAACTGTATGAGCGATAAACTTATACGTGTTTGACTATTGACAGTCACGGGCGAGCCAAGACGAGACATCCCTGGCATTCCAAAATTCACTATTGTTAATTATCCTCATTTAACTAGATAATATAAATTAGAGGTATGATGCCAATTTAAAGATAGGAATTTCTGGTATTTGATTTAATGCAAATTACTGGTTACACATTTTAGTAGTCATAGTAAATGTCGCAATTTAATAAAATAATTTATACTTAACTATATTGTACATTAACTTTGATATATACACTTTGTCATTTTATATCAGAACTGAGATTTAAAAACACCGTTAAATAGGTATGACATCATCCATTTCTTAAAGTTTGTTTTTTAAAGTTTATAACTTTTTTTCTACTTAATCATGTGTCTAATGTTTTCAATGAAAGCGTAATGAAAAGCGTATTTTCAATGTCATCCATTACGTTCAATGCGTTTAAACATGTTAAACAAGTTATTGATTGCCTAACATCACCCTTTAGATACTGATGCACTGTAGCAATGTAGAATATAATAGAATAGAATAGTTAGTCGTTTGTGACGGAAAGCACTTGTTAACTGGTTACCTACATGTTTGAAAGTACACTACTTTATAAGTACTTATATAAATAGTTAAAACAATATCATGTTTCAAAAAATATAAAAAACAACCATTTTGAGTTTGAAAATCTAAGTGAGAAAATCTTGATTACGTAATGTTTAAATTGATAACAATTAAGTAAGTAAGTGAAATAATTGAAACCTACTAAAGTTAGGGTAAGTAAGTACTTAAAAACCTACTTTGTGTTAAACGTTGTGTATGATACAGTAACAAACTGTTGAAATATTTATTTTTTAATTTACCCTAATAAACAAAAAAACTCTGAAAAGTTTATAATATTCAACCTTTTTAAGATTTTACAACTTCAACCGGTACCAACGACGACTCAAAGTGCCTTGTGGTCACCCATGAGGTGGCAGGCAACATCGCAGCCCGAACGCGCAAAACCATGCGTTATTGAGCTCATCACTTATACTGCGTCACAAATTTCTCTTGGTAACGCGCGGTGCACGTCAATATCAGTAAACAGATTACCTACACTTGAAACGTGACATAATAAGTTCCTTGAGTCCCCTATAAATCTTTTGTACATCGTAACACTATCTAAAGAAGTCGCTTGGTGGTATGCGACTGCGACAACGCGTTTTTGTTTTTGAGAATTTCTTCAGGCATTTTCTTTCCGTCAAAAATAAAGTATACTCAATAGGGATATTATACTTTATGTTGACGCTGAAAGATGTTTTTCTTAGGAAATTTAAAAAAAAAAAAAGTTAGCAGCGTTCTACTACCACCACTTGTCTATTCTAACTATGTTCTTTGTGTGTACATATTATTGTATAAATAGATAATTTTTGATCATGTAGATCCAGTTTTCGGTAGTGGTTTATTAATTATCTAACTAAACTGAACGTAGTCATTTAGCTACACTTGCAATTTACAAAAGTAGTAAAAAATTAAAAGATTGAATTTCTTGAATTTCTGTAATTACTAAGTCTTGTGTCTTGTTAAACTAGTGTCTTTAAAGAATTGACATTTTAACTGGTTAGCCATCTTAAAATTGAATAATTAAAGTCCGGATAAGTTAAACATTCAAATGTAAAAAAACTAATATGAGTTATTTAAAGCAACACAAAATAATGAAAAGTTAATCTTTTATTATGTTGTTATAAGAAGTGTATAGCTTACATGCATAGAAAGATAAATAAACAATATTTTAATATCGCAATTTTTGTAAAATGTCGTATCGTGTGTCGTTGTCGCGTTCGTTGGAATGCAACCTTTATCTCGTACCTAAAGTGGCAGTCATGCGGTTCGCCCGTGGCCCCTAATTGGTGTGGCTCTATCTTATCAGCTGCATGTAACCGGCCGCTTATCAACGCGTCGCTCCGAGTGACGCATGTAACTCGAGTACCAGTCTAAGATGGCACGCGAGATATTATGAAAAACGTTTCTTTTCTGCAATTCTGGAATGGTACACTAATTTATAAGGATTTTTTCTGCTTTTAAAATAATTTTAATGGAGTTGTTTCAAATATTGAGGATTGAAATAATCAACCAATACGTAGGTACTTTGTTTTACTATACAGAAACTGTTCCTCGATTTGATTGTTTTAAAACATTCTGACAAAAAGGTATCGAGGCTCAGGAGTTGTATTTTGAAATTAGAGATTGCAATGAAACTTTGGTCTGTCGTTTTGCGCACCGGTAAAATCATTGCAGGAATCGGATACCTACCTATTAACGCGGGCAAACGGCAAACGGTGCTAGTTTAAAATACTTAACAGAGTAAGTAATTATTTATTAAGTGCTTCCAATATATTAACATTACATTAGGTTTCTTATATCTAAGGTATAATGAGAAACAACTGAAAGGGCTGACTAGCTCAGCTCATGTTATAGCTTGTAGCCATAACGCTGATTTTCAGCTGGTCCCATAAAAAAAAACAAAATATCTGTTGTTGCAACGCATTCTTAATCAAATGCACCAAACGTATTCCTCCACTCTCAGGCCAGCCTGAGGAGGTAGGTATACGATTAGTGTATAAAAATAATAATAATAAATAATAAAAAAATTCCCTTAAAAGGTTTCGTTTACATTCATTAGTGGCCGGAATCTCCTTTTAAGCAATTAATGCCTGCTTCAGGTGACTCCGGTCTTCCATCTATGCTATGAAATTATACAATAAAATGTGGGACTCTGTATGTGTGTGTGTGTGTATGATGGTGAAGCGATAAGCCATTGGATGAGAAGAGCCGAAGATCTGGAGATAGAAGAACCGGTGGTCCCAGATTACTCCAGCGACAAGTGAGGGAAAGTACTTGGGTACCCTAACTTCAAAATCCATGCTGAGGCCTTCAGACCTGGACAGGGAAGCAGAAACTGGAGGAAGAACTCCACATCAGCACACGTATTCCCACGGGGTCCTTTAAACAAGGTGTGGAGGAAGCAACTTTGGGTCGGCAACGTGCGGACAACCAGTGAGACACACTTCTGCTTGACATCAAGTAGTGTGGAGTCATTTGGCATCTCATCGAACCGGCCAAGTTCGATACGGACTCGCGCACGAAGGGTTCCGTACCATCTATATTAAGTATTAGGTATATAAATCAGTAGGCAATTATTCTGTCAAATTTTGGGATAAATATTCGTTTTATGACTCACTGACACCAATTTATGAAATTTTTTGTCTGTCTGTCTGTATGTCCTCTTATAACTCAAGAACGGCTTGACCGATCTTGATGAAAATTTGTATGTCGTAATAACATCAGATTGTGCAAATGATAGGCTATAAAAAAAAATAATTAAAAATTTTCGCACAGCGAAAAAAAATACGTTTGTTGTATGGGAGCCCCCTTAAATATTTATTTTATTCTGTTTTTTAGTGTTAATTGTTGTTATAGCGGCAAAAGAAATACATCATCTGTGAATATTTCAACTGTCTAACTATCACAGTTCATGAGATATAACACGGTTCCAGGTGACAGACGGACGGACAGCGGAGTCTTAGTAATAGGGTCCCGTTTACCCTTTGGATACGGAACCCTAAAAAACAAAACCTAAGTACCCCCGCTCCTCCCCGGGCGCGGTGGTACATAAGAGGAGTTTTCCCTTTTAAAAAACTCGGACTCAGTGACATGCATGGGGATAGGCACAAACAGCAGTTGACCAGCAATGGAATGAAACGGGGTCATTATGACGATTCATATTGTAGGCACAGGCTTCCAACAAGGTAGACCGACGATCTGGTGAAGGTCGCGGGCAGCCGCTGGATGCGGTCGTTGTGATGATCCTTGGGACTTTTGTCCAGGTTTTGACTGCGATGATGATGATGACGTATTCAATGTAAGCCTCCGTCTGAGTGTCGGCGTCTTGGGGCGAAAATGGCTTTGCTATTATGCCATGACAATTATTATGCTGAGATGGAAACTTTTTTGCTGGTGCGTCACTGTTTACCTTATAATACAATAAGGTAAACAGTACAATACAATAATTAACCATAATTAGGTTAACATTGTGTAATTGGAATGATAGAAACCTCCATTAAAATATAATAATAGTATTCACAATAATATAATAACCTAAAGTAACTAAAACTATTACGAAACTAAAATATGGCGTCAACAAATTCCTCCGCGTCGCTGTCGACTGGTAATGTGCTCAAGAGACTGGCGGCATTGCCACGTTGTATGGCAATGCTTAGCCATAATTAACAATAATTAAATACGGTGTTTATGGCAAAAATATGTGATACTGAAATTTTATCTGCTCCATCTTATTAGCTAACATATTTTATTAGAAAAAAATTATTCTATTCTATTCTATTCTATTCTATTCTATTCTATTCTATTCTATTCTATTTTATTCTATTCTATTCTCTTTATGTAATTTTTTTTTGTCACAGTGTGCAGATTTTTTTTTCTTTGGAATTTGTCTTATTGTACAGCTCTTCACAAACTGGTTATGTACGACGAATGTTTGCACAAGTGAGGAAGGAATATTTTCACACTCGACCGTGTGTTTTGAGAGGTGGTATGCGCGATTTAATAACACTGCTGGCTCCTTGTAAACAATGGGATCAATTTATAAATACGATTCACTTACGGTTGCACATCCATTTGTATGTTACAGGCAGTTTCTGTTATGGCAATGTTTTAAGTATTTTTTCTTGCTAAAAACTATCGGCGATGACGTCATGCAAATAATAACTGAACGCTAGTTTTTGCTATAACAAATTTATTAATTTTTTTGTAATTCAAAAACTTTCGGAATTGACGTCTTGCTAGAGTTAACGTAAGTGCAAAATGTATAGTACCATTTTTATCAGCCTATAAAGGTATAGCTGCCGGGTAAACATGGGAAGATTGGACGGGCCGTAACCCACTATGCTGACCCAATGCTGATTGGTGGGTTTTAAAGACTAAGACAGTAACCGGGACCAACAGCCACGGCTAAATTATAGTATCTTCTGGTACGTTCTCCACATGAAGGAGCTTGAGATATTTTATTTAGGTAACCCATGCTATCATAATATTATGAGTACGAAAGTAATTGGCGTACATACCTACCTACTGCCCCGCCGCTGGGCAAGTCATCGCTACAATCGATAGGAATAGGCTTAATCGCCATAAATGCGGATTAGTAATTATCACAAACACGGGCTGGGAACTTGGTAGGAACCAACAGCCCCGGAACTTAACCCAGAATATCCGAATAACGGATGAAAGAACTGACTTTAAAATTAGGATCACTCAATTTAGAGGCTCGACATTAGGATTTTACTATTGAGAAAAAAGTTTTGACCTAAGAAGTTCAAATGAGATATATATAAAACGACCCGAGTGTTTTATAAAAACACTCACGAGTAAGTCCTGAGTTTTATATGGAATAAACTCGAGCCGCTGAAACGACTCGAGTTCTTTCCATATAAATCCTGACTCGACTCGTCAACGAGTCGAGTTTCTTTAAAGGGCTTAAAGGTCTTGAGATCTTTCATCACAATCCACGGGCCACCAAAGCGTTAGTTGTGAGAAATAAGAAATTCAAAAACACCTCGGAAGGTTATTGCCAATCGACTACCAATTTCATGCCCCATTAGGTATACATGCGCCGTCATTCCATGCCGGTTGCATTACGGAATCAGTCATAAACTCTATTACGGTGCAGCAAAGTGGATATTTGCATAGCACTCAATATTATACAATTTGATATGGCTTAAAAATTTTATGGACACGTTTAACCGAGCTACGATGAAAAGTGAGATAATGCGTTTCGTTAACGACGATTGACGATAACGAAATGGTTATATTTGAAGTGCTGAAAGCTGTTAAGGCCGTATTTCGATTAGACATAAAGGACTATTCTCACCACGGCAGGCGGTGTATGGTATATGTAAGCGTACAGAATATAAATATTTTTTACTTTTACATAACTACTTGCATCTAGGCCCTTTGGCCACTTAGTAACCATCAAATAAGATAAATAATAGTTGTGGATTCCGGGTGAAGTGTGCTTCCATCTTCGGCCTTATCGTCACTTAACATCAGATGAGATGAAGGCCAAGTGCTTAGCCTTAAAATACAAAAAAAATATTTGTCAATAAATAAAAAAAACATTATAGTTGTATTCCGTCAGTTGGTATATAGCTCCTTCTTCAGTGGCTGAGGATTGCGGGTCAATAATGCTTTTCGATCTTATAGCCACTTACCATCAAACAATATGAGACCAACCTATTTTATATTTTTAATAAAATAAAATAAATAATATAAGTAAAACTTTTTTTTGTGATTTTTATTGCATAAACTTGTACTAGTTACCCACAATTGTCACCCCTATTAATTAGGTCCAGTGCCCAATTTGTCCAACAATTGCACAGTATCAAACGAGGGTATCGTTGGAATCAGTCGGGAGTTAAAATCGGCGTGCAAAAGCACTTTACCTGTCGATAACTGCCTCCAAATCAGATTAGCCACCCCTCGAACTTTATAGGGGAGTGCCCACTTTAAGTTTCGTGTTGCTACGACGAATTTGAGTTAAACTCAAAGTGTTTTTGCGAAGTTTTTGAAGAGTAGTTTGAACAGCTTCAGCAAAGTAATTTTGCAATATATGTACCAAAAATAAAAATTAATCTCACGTGTTCCTCTGTCGAAGCAGTTGTTTGTTTGTAGGTACCTATAGAAATTTGGTGTGCTGCAGTGCGACGAACGGGACTTCAAAGGAAAATGAGAAAATTTAATTTAATTTTATTATCAATTGTAATTAAGTTTTTAATACTTACTTATTTTAAGTCTTAACAGTGGGCAATAAATTAACAAAAAAAGATTTTGGCACATAATTAAAAAATATTATGGAACGTCCCGGTAATGCCATAACCTTATTTTTTAACAGTCAAATACTTCTGTCATAGACAAAATTTCACACACACACTTATTCTTAAAAATACGCTTATTGTGTTTTATTGGATTTTATATTCGTCGTTGTAAGACCGCACTTCAATAGAACAGACGGAGGGGCGACTTCATATGGACCCCTCGTAGG
The DNA here is from genome assembly GCA_949315975.1 of Eudonia truncicolella. Classification (NCBI taxonomy): domain Eukaryota; kingdom Metazoa; phylum Arthropoda; class Insecta; order Lepidoptera; family Crambidae; genus Eudonia; species Eudonia truncicolella. The sequence continues at coordinate 6,261,369 of OX438831.1, read as the reverse complement.
TACAGTTACAATATTCAACAAACCTCTTGTTAGTTTCTATAAGATGTTTCGTTTACTGCGTCATTCGAAGCGATTCAACTCAAAAACAGTCTTCATCGTACATTACTGAGTGCGCACTAGCTATCATAGTAGTGTTGTAAGTTTGGAACGTCATGTATGAGGGACACAGCAATTCGATACTGTCGTATTCAAAGTCAGCTAGAATAGTACATATAAGATATATTGCGCAAAGCTCCGTTACGGAATGGTTATGTTATATAGTAAATAAACCACTTAAAATCTGAGATACCTAGACGTTGACTTCAAATTACTTGTTCATATTACTTACTTACTTCAAATGATGAATCGGTTGGATGACTGGGTAGGTTTCTGCCTAGAATCCGGCTGGACGATGACTGGCGACTACCGTATTACCAATTTCTGCCGCAAAGCTGCATTCTTTTGAATGCTTTAATTAAACAGTACCTTCTAGGTCCAGTAAGGTTACAGAGCGTAGAAGCAAAAGAACTCTAGCGATGACCGCTTTGTATAAGGCAGGCTGGGGATAATATTAAGTTTATTTATATACAATGACCAATTAATACACTGGTTAGATAGCAAAACGACATAAGTTCAATACATTGCAAATGACAGTAAAGACAATACAATTTGGTAATTACTTACTGTGTTTTAAATACAGGTAACTTAACACGTTTTTTTTGCGTGTAACATTTGTGTAAAATGAATACGGTTGATTCTGGACGTAGTCATACTAAAGTCGCGTTAGGAACATCCATTTTAGCAGCTACAATTGAATCACATGTTTTTATTCCATGGTTATTATTACGTTATCTTCAAACTGTTTTTTGTTCGCTGTGATAATTGTTCTATGAAGGTCTTTTTTTTAATTTTTTAGATGTGTAACATCTTTCCTCTCGCTTTCTTGCAATTTGTGGGAGTGATTTCGTGAAATGGGACGGAAGTGTGTAACAGTGTAATCCTAAAATCGAGATTAAGAACATGACATAATTATTATTATATTTATGACATATGACACTACATTTTATATGCGTCAACTATATTAATATTTTACAGATGATAATAAGTCTCAGTGAGGAGCTCGGTGGCGCAGTGGTTAATGCGCCCGGTCTGCGAGGGCTGAGGTTAAGCAACTTTCGCAAAGGCTGGTCATCGGATGGGTGACCAAAAATGTATCATCCCGAGCTCCTCAGTGCTTCGGAAGGCACGTAAAGCCGTTGGTCCCGATTGCATTAGCAGTCGTTAACAACCACCAATCAGCACTGGGCCCGCGTGATGGTTTATGGCCCGTTTTCCCATCCATCCATAGGGAAGGCTCGTGCCCCAGCAGTGGGCACATAAAATGAGCTGGTGATTAATAAGTCTCAATAAAGTGCAGATCGTTAATAAAAAATCCAAGTAAGTAATAATGAATAATTGTTCGAATAAAATATTTCGTATTTAGCTTTTTTAAATGTTGAGGTTAATTTCAGGCACTGCTTAATGGAGAAGCTTCCTTATTTTTTTTATCATTTTAGAAAATTGTACTAAGTATTGTGTTTTTTTGAAATATAAGTAACTTTATCATTTTTTTCAGAATATAAAGTTAAAATTGCTTATTACTAAGGTGCGATGTCAAAATTACACATCATATGCGACTACTGTAAGGCTCACTCGTTTTTTCTTTTCATCTCTTTGCTTTTGTTTTTGCAGGTAATTTTTTTTTTAAATTCTTACTTATTCTTATCTTCAGACTCGTATCGTCGGAGTTTTTACATCGGCTTCCTGCCTTCTGTGTCGCAGCTATTATTGTCCTGTGAAACAAACAGTCTTGCGCGCGATTGTGTTTCTTTAAATTACAATGCACATTGTACCCCGCGCGCTCCTTAACATGCCACTACACATTTACAGAAAACACTAAACATGCACGCTCATACTCATAGAACAAGGGTACGATGCCGCCGAGCCCGAGCCCCAGACATGTACCCGGGCGCTTCTTTCCACCCCCACGACCCGGCCAACCAGAGCCGAGGTCCTAGCCTTTAGCGCCGTCGGGTTGGTCCGCTCCCAATCCGAACCGAACCCCTCGTACCTAGAATCTAGTAGGGAACGGGGACACGCATTATTGTGTGATGTCATTCCCTCGAGAAAACTTCTGATTGTGTTTGTGGTAGCCTACAATTCCACCGCTTAACGACTTAAAGCTGATTAACCTATAATTAAAAGTCGAAATATCTTTCTTATTTTAACATTGCGTCCAACTTTTAATCGCACTGTACCAGCCAACACCATTGTTACAGAAACCAGATTATTCCATACACCGAGTTAAGTGCCAATTACATTGTCATTTACGTGTGTATTAATTAGGGAACTGAATAACAATGGTCACACACAACCACTAATTAGTGACGTGGCAGGCTTGATAATTATCCCGACCCATTTCTGTCGCACGTTCCCAAAAAGATCAAAAGAAAAAAAAAATCTTTAGATTTTTTTTTATTCTTTACAGTAAAGTATACACGGCGGCAGATCTACCTACCCATACCTGGCAAATTTCCCTAATGAATATTGATCCTTATAACCGAATATTAACGTTCAAAATTGATTGTAGAAATTTTACAGTTTTGGGTATGTTGATCTGCCGCCGTGTGTACTTGGCCTTCATCTCACCTGCCCCCCTAGACAAGTGGCAAAACGCTAATCTAATAGAAATTAAACAGAATGATTATTGTATGATATTGACACAAACGTCATTTATACAATTATCGTTGACTAATGTCAATCCCGTACAATAATTTCTATTTGTTTATATAATTCTATTAGCGTGTTGCCACTTGTCTAGGGGAGCTGATCTTCAGTGATGAAAAGGCCAGTGGAAGCACACTTCGCTTGGAAAATACTAAGGAATTGGCTATCCGACTGGCTGGCTATTCTGTTAGCTACAAACAAGTCTTATTATTATTTTATTATTAGATTATTGGATTAGAGACTTATCTCCAGCTGCCGGAACACAACAATGCTGAAATTATGGCGGCATATTTAGATAAGATGGTGGTAGCTAGCCAAATGAAAATTAATGCATACTATCAACCCAACCAAGTAGAAACATGAAACACGAAACAAGAAACCCCCGCTGAGAATTGAACCCGGGGACCTCTGGGTCTGAGTCCCATAGTTTTCGTTAACGTGATTGAATGGTGAGTCGCACGTAGTACTAGTAGAACTTGGTGAATAACCTATGTATGTCCCACTGCTGGGCCAAAGGCCACCATCATTGAAATCAATTCATCGCAACAATTGGTACACCACGCTTGCCTAATGTGGGTAGATCGCCATCACAAACCCGTGTTACGCACGCAGTAAATTAATTCTTTATTTTCTCCTCAATCCTAAATTAACACTTCACTAACACTTCTCGTATTTAGATATATAAAAAAAATGTTTTGTTAACGATAAAGTTTGTGAGAGACTGGTGCCTTAGCTAAGCGTCAGTCTGTCTCACAGGCACAAGCGCTTTCTCCCCAAGATGTGGTCGACCATTGATTTATACAAATATTCCATCGCGCGCTAAGAGTTTTGGTGACTTTTTTCCTTGTCGCACCTCCAAAAGATCGAAAAGTCTACCATTACACGTTTTCCCTCCTTCCTATGATATGGGGTCCTTCAAACAAGGCGAGAAGAGGCACCTTGTGGGCCGGCATTGTAAGGGTAACTGACGTTGCGTTGTTTTCACGCTGCACAAGTTTTCTGGACTCTATACTCGTATTCACTTAACATCCGGTGAAATAGAGAAAGCCCTGCTATGAATTAAAAAAATAAATTTGAAGCATAGTATGACAATATTGAAAATATTCACGGATAGGTGGTGGTGATTAACAAAATTTAAATACAAATAAAAACAAGGAATTATGAATTACATCATTAACAAAATGAAATCTTTTTGGTTTACAGAGTGAGAGTAGAAAGCTCTGATTAATTTCGGTGAGTGGGATTGAGCCATGATAGCATAGTTAGTAGTGCACCTGACCCGGCATGTCATGGGGTGCGGGTTCGATTTCCGCACGTGGAATTTTTTCAACACTTATTTCTTTTTACAAATTGTAATTTTTTCGCAACAAAATTTACGTAAAATTATATAATATAACCATAATCATGTTAAAATGTGAAGGTATGTGTTACTGTGTGTGTGACTGTGTGATACTGTATCGAAAGAAATGTCCAGATAGATCGCGATCCCACAGAAACCGCTAATTATCCCGTAAATCCTGATCGTCCCGAAGTGTCGTTGTCACGGCATTTAATTTAACGGGGCCCCGGCAATTACTCGGCCGAACCCGGATAATCCCCTCTCAGACCCCTCCCGGCCCCAACCTCTCCCACGCAGGGGCTTTAAGCAGTCGTATAATTTATTTACGACTTTTTGTGGTTACTATTGTAAAATGAAATGTTGTTTGTAACACTTTACATTAGCATTTACGGGGGTGATAATTTATTGGGTTTTTTTTATGTTATCTGGATATTCTTACTTACGCCAACAAAGCCGTTGTTGCTGAGAGCCAAAATATGTCCAGTGTGCTCAGGAAGAGAGAAAGTTTTCTTCACTACCCAAAGGAGTAAAGTTACTGCATCGTTATCTAAATATTTCACCAATAACATCAATGTTTGTAGCATTGTTGTGTTCTAGAGATAAGATAAGATAAGATAAGATAAGATAAGATAGATGTGTTCGGCGGCTAGAGATAAGATAGCCAGTGGCTCACTAGTGGAGGATGAGGTGAAGCGATCTTCCACATTCGATATCATTACCAACACGTGAGGTGAAGGCCAAGTTTTAAAAAAAATTTTCAAGAGTTTGTTTAAAGTAACATAGTTTGTGTAACTTAAATATTAATATTTCAATTTGAAAAAAAGACAAAGTTTTGAAAAAATTCCAAGGGCGCGATTGTGATTTGTTCGCAACAAAATTTGCGTTATATACACCGTGTAACGGAAAGGTGTGGTCAAAATGAAAAGATCCAATGTGTGTCCGATCTAGATCTTGTATGTGTTGTTAATGAGACATAATTATTAACTTCAATTTGTCAGGCATTTGTAAGTTAAATATTTAAATTAGTGAAATCATGCGCGTCAGGCTCGCATAAGAAAAAGCAGTGATCATAAAAGTAAGTACACAACGGTTACTAAACTATTAGGGCTGTGACTTGTTTGTTTTGATGTGAATAGAATAGAATAGAATAGAATAGAATGAAATAATAGAAATATTTAACTAAAAATTGCATAACAAATTAAATATTGATTAAATACAGTGAAAAAATTAAATGCCCGACCCAACCAGGAGTCGAACCTGGGTCTTCCGCAATCACGGCGGCTGCACTGACCATTATGCTACCGGGAAGGCTGACGTAAGCACACGCAGCCGCCCGGGTTGCGGAAGACCCAGGTTCGATTCCTGGCTGGGTCGGGTAGGCATTTAATTTTTTCACTGTATTTTATAAATATTTAATTCAGCTTCAATGCAGCAGTTAAGCACTTAAAAAAAAAAGTAACATTAACAAGCTAATAATTATGTCTCAGTAACAACACTTATATAAATCCGAATGATTACAAAATACAAAAAGACGTATCTCCATAAAGTATTTGTTATGAAATTTTAAAGTATAAAGGTTTCGTACCTACGCGAAGGTACAAAATTAAAGGTTCCAACGGCCCGCAGGCTGTCAGGAAAAAAATTAAAATACCCACACTTGATTTGCTCCACCAAACGCTTACGAGACGGCCGGGCCGAACTCGATGCTCAATGGAATAAACGGAAAGGTTGCCTGTCCCGGCGCCAGCAATGCGCCCGGGAGGCTATTTGTTTGGTTTTTTTTTATATCCGGTCGATTTCCCACACACAGTACGGACACAAGATAAGGGGACTCAGAAGGTAAGCTTAAAACGTACCGCGCTCGAGCAACATACACATAGACCCGTCACGGACACGGATCTCGGAACAGTTCGAGCGCCGCTGTTGCGAGGCTCCGTGTCCGTGAGAGGTTGTCTACGCGTGCGTTGCTCGAGCGCGGTTGTATGAAGCCCACCTTCTGCAGTCATCTTATTTTGTGGTACCGGCCCGTTAGACCGAAGAGTTTTTTATAGGAATTTCCGTATCTATAGCTGTTGATAACAAAAGATCGATGAATGGAGGGCGGGGAGTTATAATTCATTTTTATTAACTAGAACATGGCAGTTTCACAAATATTTGTTATTATAGAACAGAACACGACACATTTCGACGTTTTTTTTTACAATAATAGTGTAATAGTGAAATTTGGAGAGCTCGATAGCGTTGCGGTTTAAGCTAAATGTTTAGATCGAAATAATGCAAGTTAGACAAATTTCTTAATGTCTGGTTATTTATTTATTTAGGATGGTTAACAGCTTACCAATCGAACAAATAATAACTATAAGCTGTTGAAAAACTACAATATTTAAAATACCAACTTAGAGTAACAGTATAACTAACTAACTTCGTTATGGGACGTGTTAAATTATAATATCTCGAGCTTTATTCGTGTTTCAGAATTTATATTAGAGTAATTAGACTGGTTGTTAACCTAACAAGACGGTCGTTAAAATCCACAGAACCCTCCATGTGCATCTGACAACTTGAAGCGAAAACATATGAGGACTCGTCACAAACTTAATTAACTACGTAAAAAAAGGAAATACACACTTGGCACCGTTCTATTTTAATTTATGTTATATTCAAATAATTTCGATCCATTGTAAACTCGCCTCCCGTTTTTTTCTTTACAGACTGCCAATAAATTAAACTCTTAATTACTTCTACTTTTAGCAAAAAATATATGAAATATGAAAATTAGTAGCGAGCTTACAATAACCCTACCCTTACATTATGTGGCATAGGAAAAGAATGGGACTCCTGGGGTCGGCATATCCAAAACCTGAGGACTTCAGGCTCTTCGCCCTTAAGGACGTTGTCAAACTTATGGCATCTATCTTTACAGAGGAAGAAGAGTAAAAGGATGGGGTTGCACAAAGGATCCCGATTGGTCGAAGTGTTACTGAAAGAGGGAAACCTCGGCAGGCCCCACTAAGATAAGATAAGATAAGATATGTGGCATAAAATATAGTTTTTGATGCTTGTGGCGAGTTTACAATAACCCATATAAAAATATGTCACTACTAGAAGCGGCAACATATAAGGACAACTTGTCCATAATGTATTTATGCTTGTGACTGTACTATAAGTCACGTGCTGAAGGCTTGATAGCTAAATATAAACTGCTTCTACAAAACGATGGTTAAAGTTAGACAAAGCTTAAAACAGATTTAGTGTACACGTATTTAGCCATTGTTTAACTTTAAACACTGTTTTGTAGTCACAACTAATAAAGTGACTTCTTGGCGGGCAAGTGAAGAATCATATCTGCGGTTTTGTTTTATTTTCTAAAATTTGTGTTATGTCGAATATTAATATGAACAACTTTAACGGATCTACTCATTTGAGTTGTTTCATTTCAATGTGTAGTGTTCGCGTAAAATTTAGAAAACAATATATTAATATGAAATAATGGTGGAGTGCAACGTCACATTTCAAATTCTCTCAAGAAGTCCGCGTGAGCGTGAGGTTTTAGTAAAGTCCCCACATCTTTACTGATTTACTCAAGGGGTTGGGGGGTATATCATTTCTTACTTCTCATTACTATTTTTATTCGTCATCATCCATCATATACTAACAAAAGAATTATTATCTATTTTTCTTCTATAACTTGTAAGAAAATTACTTTGACAATGGCTAAATGTGCTAACCGCACGAAGCCATCAACTAAGAGAGAAAAAAAATATTAAAATCAAATATTAACAAAAGAGGTTATCATATCAAAACAATTAAGCGTCGGCGTCTGGCAAAAGAAAAGCCATAGAATAACAAACCGATAATTGTTTTTGCCGGCCGCGCTCCCCTCGCCATAACTTCCTCCCAGTCCTCTTTCCCTCCTTCCAAAGTTTCGACGTTTGGAAGTGCCAAAACTTGTACTTGTCGAAAATTTGTTTACTCCATTCTGCTCTTTTGGCGAATCTATTAATAATTTGGGCTATCGATTCTTTAAATATTCATTCTTCTCTCTTTTATTTGTTTTCTTTTGGAATTTTTCTCTAAAAGGTAATCTTCGATATGTATTTGCATTCAATGTCAAAACTCGATTCCATCCAACGAATGGCTAGTTTGAACAGACCGACGCCACCGAGCGATATTCGTAGTAGGAAACGAGAAGAAGTGTCGGCCGATAATTAGCTTATCGTCGCTTATAGAGCGCAGCATATAATTATTATTGTAAAGAGGACCGATCGAGTTCGCAACACTACACTGCGCTCAAAAACAAAAAATAGAGATTTGGTTTGGTTGAAGGAAGGCTGCACCAAATTGGTCGAAGAAGGCTCGAGAAGACGAGATGAAAAAAAATGAAGTAAATAATAGTCCATAGGTACACTCGAAAACTGATGGGCATAGGCCTTCGTTATTGAAATCAAGTAATGGCTTACTCACGGTCACGACGCTTGGAATAAGCGGGTTGGTGATGATCATACGGGCTACGGGTACGCCCGGGCTACAACTTTACCTATTTTTTTAAATAACGCCAATTCTATCTCTATCTTATCTCTCAAACTGACATTACGGCAATACTTTCTCTATATTACATATCTCTCCATATGCCATTAGTCATATGATGAGCCCAGCAGTAGGACGTTTACTGACTGATTAAAATTTCAATTGCGAATACCTACTTACGATTATGTTAAACTACAATTCTTTTTAACAGCGGGCTTCGAAGTCACCGAAATACCTTCTGCAACTAGCAAGCCCATATGCAACAAGATTTACGTGGGTGTATCGATTGATGAGTAAAGAGGATAGCAACATTATTTCTAATAAAGAAAAGAGACGGCAGATGAGCTTTCTGAGAACAAGATGGTATCGGCCCTTACTAGCGACGCAGCGCCGGCGCATCGTCCATAAAAATACTTTTTTCTTTAGTAGGTACTTATTTATTCATAACACCTTTGTCGGCGTGTCCGGTGCTCATTAATATCTATTAGTCGGAAGAGGCGTGTGGCCACAATCATACAATTAAAGAGCTTGGGTTTATTACTGTTTGAATTATGAGCTATGATGGACTATGGGACTGGAATAATTGACATTTTGTCAATTGCGCCAAAGCTCTTGTTATCAGTTCTGGATTAACCTAAAGGGAAAAAAGGCACGTTTCTATGGGCCCCTCGTCGCTTAGGAGGGGCCTAAAAAAAGTATTTTTCCTACAATTTTCCAATGAGAAAAAAAATGGTAGAGTTTATAAATGATTTACTCCCAAACTTGCAATTATGGCCATTGAATATATTAAAAAAAAAAGCCTAGACGATAAAGGCCTCAAAACATGCAGCGCCCAGGAACCATACACGGCTTAATCCGGTTCTGGTTGTTGGGGATATTTTCCGTTTGGTAAATTTCCAGGTCTCTTCCAATGCACGCCATTCCTTCCGGTCTTCCTCATCCAACCTTACCTCAGTTTAGGATCCCGGGTGAAGTGCGCTTCCACCATTGGCCTTATCATTGTTCACTTCAGGTAAGATCAAGGCACTTACCTACCCGTAATATTAAAAAAAATACCACCTTCTGAAATCCGAAACCGCTTACACTTACATTGATGGTGAAACGTCTACCAAAGCGAATACAATTTCAATTTGCACTCCATCGATGTTATCGTGTCCAAATTACTCAATTCAGTTAATGTTGATTCGCGTTTGGGTTGCCAGTAATGCGTCGGATCACGCTATCGTGAAATCAATAACCTTTGACAGGACTAATGTGTTCATCCGTGTTTAATTTATAACAGGGTGTTCGATTTTCTTTAGCTGTATAATATGTGGTCATAAAGGTCTAATTTCCATAACTTCCAACAAAAAGTGCTATGGAAAGTTAAAGTTGTATAAATTTAGTTGAGTAGATGCTTTTTTATGTGTTAAACACAAAAAGTTTCATTGGAATTCGATGTAAGTGTTCATCAATATTGAATGTTTATTTAATACAAATTTCTTTGTTTATTGCCTTCAAGAACTGTTAGTGTTGGTGTAGTGTCATTTATACAATTACATTTTTTTAAAGTTATTAAAGACTGTTACTAAAATTCCTGCACATTTTTTTTTTTCAAAAACAATTAATAATTATATCTCCAAAATGCATAAAAAAAGAATGGCTTTCACAGTTATTGTAGACAATTTGTTTTCAAGTCTTTTTTTTATTTTTCGTCAACACCCTGTACGTGCCTTCGGGCCAGAAGTGGTAAACCTTGAACGCAATTAGAAAGTCTTTGACTATTTTTGTAAAGAGGACGGTTAGAATTTAGCCATTTGTTTCATCTTTTTGTGTACATAAGGAGATTATGTAATAGGTATTATGTAGTAAGCATTTGAGAGTATGAAATTGAAACAGATAGCTATCGTTAACTCCACCTATTAGAAAGTCTATAGCTATTTTTGAATTGAGGACAGTTAGTATTGAGTAAATAGTTGACTGGTTAGTCAAATATATGTATAGAAACTTTATAGCAACTGTCAAAACGATTCTTTTTAATAGAAATTGTATGGGAGTAACAAACTATGACGTCACTATTTTGTTACGTCAATTGAGTGTTTATTATAAGCATTTTAGGTTACAGAAATTTATGCTTAGGTCAAATAAAAAATCGGTGAATGTTTTAAGGATCTGTTACATACGTGATTTCATTTATACGTTTAATGTTCTCGAATTAGTTATTGGTGTTGTCAACATCCCTATTGAGCCATATATTTGCTTTATTTCATGTTCAATGAGAAGAATGTAATGGAAGAAACATTTAAGGGTACGTTAGTGAAACAGACAGATATCGTTTGAACGATTGCGATTCGAATGCTAATAGTAATTGCAGGCGACTTATACGAGATAATGTTTGCGCCCTCCTGGAAACGTCTTGTAATTTATTATCTATTAGTAGGTATGTCATAGTCACACAGCTTACCAACCATGTTAATGGTTGTCATACATCATTAATAGTAGATATGTGGTAGGTGAGTAGGACAGTTACTCAAGTCAGCTGACAAAAGTTCATCGTCATCATCATCATTTCAGCCCAGGTATACCCACTGCTGGGTATAGGCCTCTTTTTGTGTCTGCCACTCATCTCTGTCCCAAGCCATACGCATCCCCGGCTTTCCCGCTATCCTGGTAATGTCGTCAGTCCACCTTGCCACCGGACGACCGACGCCTCTATGTCCAAGTCAAACAAAAGTTAATAAATAGTAATTTCTGACGAGACCATAATACTCCACTTTCAAGGATATAGGTACCAAATCGCGGAAGGAGATCGTCATTCATATACGAGTAGGTACATTACCTATAGGAAGATGAACCAGCATGAGCTTAACGTGCTTTCCATCGCACAAAGGTGTTAATACATAATTCAATTAGGTCGCTCATCCGAATTCCCGACATTAAGCAAGTTGCTTAGCTTTCACGATCTTGATCGACACATGCGCTATCCACCAACTAACTCTATCTCGACATAGACAATGAACGGCCAAAGAGAAAACTGTGTGAGTCGGCATTGTGTGCGGTGAAACCCGCTTTCTAGCGCACGATTCGCGAACGAGGCGTTTCTATTAATCATGACGTGAATCGTCACGACGCGAACGCTCATGATACACAGAATCGGTGTTTGACAGAATTCTGTATGCTGATGACGATAGTTACAAGGAGTTTTTGTCCATCACTATCATTTTCGATCGTCAACTAAAAATATAGAGAAAGGTTTTTTTTATCGAGTGTACCATTGATCACAGCTCCTGTTCTGTTGTCTATAACATGTAGGTACGGTATGACTATGGAGGATTTAACAGTAGAAACCCCTAGAACGAGAGACACGCATTTTAGCAGCTACCCACTACTACTATTAATGATAAACACCTATTAACTAATCATTCTTAAGATTTCCATAATGAGAAAGAATTATGTTCTTGCTTCTCTACCTCTCGCTTTACTGGCTAAGTGTATTTGCTGACACATCAGGCAACCGAATCGTGCTGGTAAACCTTTAACGATGCCCACTAGCCAGATTTCACAAGACTTAATTCAATAATGACGTGTCTTATAATTTTTATTAAAGAGACACTCCACCTGATTATGATCGAGTTTAGGTAGCGATTATAATTTTAGGTTGTCATTCACTTTCACCCATCCAGTACTGACCTCGAATTTTTTTTATGTTCAAGCTAGATGCTCAAACCAGATTTCTATGAAATTTATTGCTCACTTCAGAGTAGTGTCCGCAATGTCTATCAGGTGAAGCAAGTAATTGCTATAAAATAAAGTAATTGAGGCCTCGTGTCGGATCTTAATGACTGCTAGTTCGTAAATTCTCCTCTAATAACGTTGCGTGTCGAAGATATAGACTGTCCTATTAAATCTTGATGGTTAAAACATTACAATATTAATATGTGAGGTTGGTGGCTGAAATATTTGATAAGATAACCACTCCGCAGTAGTTGCGGTGTCCGGGAAAAGTGCGCTGCCAACTTTGGCCTTTTTGTCTTAACCACCAATTTCCCATTGTTGAATTAAAATAAGTATTCAAATAATACATAGTTATGTTATATTAACTTGTGTGTTGTAGTGTAGTGGTTTAACCAATGCCAAAAAAAAAAATACCCGGGGTCAGACCCAGACGTGAAACGTTTACATTTTAGTAATATTAGAAAATAACTAGTTTTTTCGCAGATTTTTCTAAACAGAAGACAGTTTGCCGAACCGGTGCGATGGTAATAAAATCATGTGTATCTATTTAAAACTGTTTCTGATAGTGATCTTACCTGAATCACAGAGGAGATAGAACAGACGCCTGCACATCAACTTATACAAAACTGTCAAATTACTTCAATACATTTTCAACCATATGCCTTATGGATAAAGTTCAAAGTCTATTGAGGAAGTTTGACAGTTTGTGGTAGGTTGATGTGTAGGCGTGTGTACTACGCCTAAATAATGCCTGTTTTACTTTAAGTGTTTTTTATATATTTTAGCGTTTTATTAACGCTTTAATATACTTAAGTAAAATTTAAACACTGAAAAAAGACGACAACCTCAGGCGGGAATCGAACCACGCACCTTCCGCATTCCGGGCAGCTGCCTTAACCACTTGGCTACCGAGGTCTGGCTTTCACCCGTCGAAATTTTTCAGTGCTTGATGCTTATGTTTTTTAGTCAACATTGCTTCATCAATCTTAGAAGTTTTCACCTCTGAGATCCGAAAGAAATATGTTTTACTTTATTTTACCTACGTAAAATGCCGGTTAAATGTTGTATTTACGTCATAAATAATATACTACAATTATATTAAAAAAATACATGTCTCTCACTAAAAGTTATCAAAATAACGTTAGTAAAATCATTATCTGTAAATTCATCACAAAAGCTTGTTTTCAATTTCATTTATCAGTTTATCTTTCATATTCTTCATCACCATAGATGTCCTACAGCTCAGGCCTATAATATCAGCCCCAACCAAAGGTAATTATATAAAATGTAGCCCAATTATATATCTATAAATCTGCTATGCCAATTATAATACCTATAATGAAATAAGTTTCCATCCTCTATTTAAAATGGTGGGTCGTAATCTCAGCGCAGCAAGCTCGGTAGCGGCGCCTCTGCGCGGGCGCGGGTTAAATCACTGTTTGCCGATACTACAGCGGCCATTAGCAATGCAAATGACGCCTATTGAGCCGGCTCCGTGGCGTGCGTAGCGTCAGCAGAAACGATACACGATTATTATTTATAGAATAAAAGTACCTTTAGTTTGTGTGACAAAAAAAATTAAAAGTGTCGGCAATACTAAATTGATGTAAAACATTTTTGGCGTTTGCTTGGCCTGCCGTCAGGTTTTCTTTTAATATAATCATTTAGATATACCTAAACACGAAGAGCATTTGCGTTTTTCCCTCTTTTTTATGTAAATACCATCATTATTTCAGCCACTGCTGGACAAAAGCCTCCTCCGAGGATCTCCACAATGGCTGGTTCTGTGCTGCTCGCATCCAACCTCGATCCGACCCGAACCTCTCAGAGAATCTAGTGGGGAACGGCGACACGCACTATTGCATGATGCCATTGCTGACAAAACCTCTGACGGCGTTTCGTTTCACACAGCTTGAGGAACCCTTTAAGTTTCTCGGCGCCCCCAAAAAGTCTGGTGACGCTGAAAATGCAGTTTTGAGGCAATAAGCAAACTCTCTCCAATAAAAACACATCCATACTCACATCCAGCGGCTACCCACGACCTTCACCAGATCGTTGGTTTACCTGCCAGTCGGGTTACCAGGCCTGCCCACACTGCGTTTTCCAGTACCTAGTCGCCAATTGAGAACTGTAAATACTGTAATAGTAACTAACTGTAATTTAGACGCAATACATACACATACATTATTATAGTTGAATTTACTTTATTGGATATACATTAACAAAGAACATATTAACATTTCCATTAATAATTGTATTAATTAAATTGCTATTGTCAATAACTTAAGGCTGGCAATAGCTGGTGAATTAAAATACAAAACAAATAATAAAATATGAAACGAAATCTCTTCATCATGCCAGCATCAAAATTCCAATAATGGGTGTCGGCTTCTCTTTGTAGACGTTACAGAAGCCGGTCCTAAGGTCAACTATAAATTGTCTAGGTTCAATCTGAAAACATATACCTATATATTGTACAGCCCATTTTGCTATAGGTAGACTTATGATATAGTTACCATGTGGCATGACATGATATAACTTAAGCTTGAGGTTCAACTCTTTCAAAAAATGTGTGACAATCTTGAGTCGTCGTCTTTTGTCTAATAAATCGTCATTGTCTTATTATCAAACTATTTATATTTATTACTACTACTTATTTTATAACATCACAAAAAAGTTATAAGAAAAAAATGTTACCGAAAAATTTTGTTTTTGCTGACCGTGTAAGAAATTTCGTCAGCGTGTTTTTTGCTTTAGCGTGCCGGTCCTGCGGCGGTGTGCGCTGACACTCCAATGTTTACGATTCGTGTATGTAAATATCGCACATCGGCACCCCAGCGTAGGCTGACCCACCGCTTCCCTACAAGCGGGAACTACCGCAGCGAAAGCGAGGGAAATGCTAGTGTTAAAACGGTCTAGTTGTACTGGTTGTTTGATGTATGAATTTGCGAGTGTTCGTGAGCAACGCGTTACACGGTTCACCTTCGTCCGACCTCGGTTTCGACACCACACAACTAGTTATTGTTCTTGAGTTCGCAGCGCGTGCGCTGGGCACTGATGAGAGCAATGCGTTCTATTTTTAATATTCAATGATTGTTGTTGTCCGATCTCTTTTTAAAAAGAAAACGACTCACGGTATAAGGACTGAGTGCTTTTTCTTCTCACGACCTTCGTGGTTATATGTTTTTTTTTATTGTGTTGTTTTATTTAATGTAGGTTAATGGCTTCGCACTGTCTGTGCTTTTTGTCTAGTTAAAATTAGTAACCATTGTTTTTTTTAAACAGCTTGGTTACATTTAGACACATTATTATAGCCACTTAGCCATTGTCAATGCGAAGCAAAACGCTATAAAACAAAAGTTTTGTTGTTCAAAAGTCGATAGGTATAATGAGTAATGAAAATTACAGATATTGAACGTTAAATGAAATGCAATGAGTTTCAGTAAACATGTGGATATTTACTTCGCGCCGCCGCCGCCGGCACCGACGCCGAAGCCGACGCCTTGAAAAATATTTAAAGTGACCATGCAGTTTTCTTGCATTTCCCATCACTCATGCATGGTAATGAGCTTATAACACTGAATAATCCACCATTATAACGCAATAATAACAAGTGAAAAACACATTAAAAAAATAAAACAAACATACAGGTAAGTAAAAACTGCTTTGACTAAAATTATTTTCTAGAAATAAAAACGAATAGTTCAGCACATGGGAACTTTTGAACGAGGCCTGAAGAGGCACCTTGTGGACCGGCAGGGTCTGTCACCCAGATGCTGCGTCGTTATCACGCTGCACCAGTTGTCTTCGCGCCTTGACTCCATTTCCACTTAACATCAGGAGTGGTGGAGTAATTGGCCGCGCTATCTATAAAAAAAAGTAAACATTCTATGACTGTCCCACCGCTGAACAAAAGCCTCCATCATTGAAATCAAGTCATCGCTACAAGTGGATAGGTAATACCTATCTTCTCTTGCCATCGAAAAAATAGAAATAAATTTTTCCCGACCTAAGGATTGAACCCGGGACCTTCAGGTATTGGGCCGAGCGCTCTGCCACTCGGCCACCGAGGCGTTAAAAAAAAGGTTAATTCATTAATTTATTTATTTACATGTTTAATTTACCTTCTCGGATCGGGATTCGGGAGTCGGGACCTCTGGTTCTGAGCCCGGTGGTACTTAGCAAAATACCTTATCCGCAATAAGCTATTCAGACGATCTAAAACGGAAGTTGAGAGCCACTTTGATTATCATCATCCCCAACCCTAACTCTATGTATATTCATTCAACTAATTATGCCAATAACAAAATGACGTCAGCTCTCATTCAAACTCCACGTATGTTCGCATTAAGATAAACGGATAGTCCACGTTTTACGATTTCCGCAGAGTCGTGTAATCCTATTTGTATGAATAATATTTGCAGCTCCCGCGTCCGTAAATTTTAGCCACCGTCCCTTGTTACGACCCCCTTGGGACGCCAGGGCCACTTTGGAGGGTCAGCCAATGTTGGAAAACCTCGATGTGCCTATTTTCCTGAAGCGAGGTGAGGTCGCTATTATTCGGTTTTGACAATAAGCCTTTTTTATCTAATAAACTTTAATCTTTTAAGTGTAACGTATTTTCGTGTTGTTTTTTATAAATCCCATTGTGAAAACTTGAAATATTTTCGTGTTGTTTTTTATAAATCCCATTGTGAAAACTTGAAATATTTTTTATTTTATATTTTTGATGCATATGATATTCAGATAACTATTTTATTATATTTTCTTAATTTCACACCGGTTCTTACTTCACCTGATGGATGATCATAAAGCGAAGGTGGAACTACTGAGGAACTGGCCATGTTATCTCGTCTCTGTATTCGTCGCTGGAAATTAAACCTTCTGGGATCGGGATTCGGGACCTCTGGTTCGAGCCCGGGGGTACTTAGCAAAATACCTATATTGTATCCGTAATAATCTATTCAGACGATCTAAAACAGAAATAGCCACTTTTAGTTTAATGAACAAAGAGATCTGAATGACTTACAAACAACTAAACAAACAAAAAACAATAAACTCGAAACCACGAACGAAATTTCGCGATATTCGGGTGACGAAGTAAGAAGTTAGATTTATATTGTTTTCTAATTTTACGGATCTACTCTTCTATGATCTATGTTTAGTGTTTTTCTAGGATCTATGTTTGACTACTGTAGGGAAATCTTTGTTTCAGAGAGCACGCGGCATCTGTGACACCCAACACCTGGCTGCTGAGCATCAGCATGTCAAGCACGTACTACAGGATAATAAACTGAATGCACCACGACTTCGTCACACAAAACGCAATAAACCAACCATAGTCGAGCGCCAACCTGCTGTAATTGCATATATGAAAAGTGTCACTGACAAGATTGGACATATCTTAAAGCGAGCTTCAATAAACACTTACTTCAAGCCGCCGAAGTAGATCAACCAATTTTTACGACCTGTCAAGTGCAACATACCCCTTCAAGATGCAGGCGTGTACAAACTGGACTGCAATTGTGAGCTCTCTTACATCGGGCAAACAAAAAGAAGTGTAGGAACCCGCGTTAAAAAACATATAGCCGACGTCAAGCATAGGCGCGAAAATAAGTCTGCAGTATGTGAACATTCCCTAGAGGGGCCCAACCATTACATCAGATATGATAAACCACAAATACTCGCTAGAGAACAACGATTCATTCCTAGAATGATACGCGAGGCTATTGAAATTAAAAAACATCCTAATTTCAATAGAGAAGATGGTTGGAATCTACCATCAGCCCATCATACAAAATATCCCAGTCCCAACACCATACTGCCAGACAAAAAGATACTGGAAGCTCTTTCTGCGTAAATCGGAACGCACCTGATTAAATTTAAATGAGGGTATTTAAGCTTCTAAATAATTATGACACGACCAACACCTCAGTCTCCCTGTGACCACGGACCCTGCAAAGGGGTCGAAACGTCAGGATAAACATTAATTGAAAGTAATGTGTAAAATAAACGCGAGTAGATCTGAAAAAGTTGTTTCATTTCAAGTTAGATTTATTTTCAGTTTCGACATAAATAGGTATGGCATAAAGATAGCAACTTGATAATAAACACTAGGTACAACTTTTTCGAAAACGTGAGTAAGTAACATAAATAGTACTTCATAATAGTAAAAATTTAAAAAATGGAAAAGCTATCACGAGCACCATATTTCTCGCATTATATTTCTATGCCTACATATGTGTAAGTACCTAGCGCCATCTGTCGAAACACGTCTCGCTTATTATTTGTGTTGATTTTAAAAAACAGTATGACTATGACGCAGTAAAACCTTAGAGCGTTAATGGTTTAATGCTCTAAGAGTAAAACAGTTGAGAGTAACATAAAAAAGATTTACAGCAAATAGATCACATTTTCCGTCGTCAAACAATCCGCGAAAACTTTTACGACCCCATACAACATCACCAATTCCATTCAACGCCCAGAGGAGGGAGTCACCGTCGCTTTAGCTAACCGTATCTGAACGTGTTAAAGTCGTTTTTGCTTTGTAGCTCCTCGTTTCTTGTTAGTTCCATCTTTGGCCGTCGACCAAGTATTTTGCTGGCTTGTAAACGGATTGTTGTTTTCTTTTTCCTTTCACACCGAGGAGCTTTCTTTCAATTTCACGGCGGCCTCACCCGCCGACTTTTCCTTTGTACTGAATAAATTATGGCCACACCTTGTAAATTGGAGTGTGTGTCTGTTTATCCTGCGGTTAGAGTTTTTATTTGGGGTGTGATTTGTTTGTTTTCCGATTCAGGAAATGTGTGGATCGGGAGAGGATTTACTTTAGGTGGAGACTTTTTTTGATGTTACCCCTCTTGAGGTTTGATTTTTATAAGATATGGCGAAAGTTTTGTGGGCCGGCAGAGTGAAGTTGACTGATGCTGCGTTGTTTTCACGCTGCACCTGTTGTCTTCGCGTCTGGACTCCATTTCCACTTAGCATCAGGTAGTGTGGAGTCATTGGCCGTTCTAAGTATAAAAAAAAAAATTAAAAAAAAAGTAACTTGAATATTGTAGAAGCAATTTTAGGTGGTACCATTTTGGGATGCTTTATCATTTTGCAGTCACTGTTTTGGTAAATGCTAAAATAAAAATCGCGGTAACTAGCCAGGGGAGACTTAGAACAATCCTTTCACCACCTAAACTGATTACTTCCGCTGGAAATCGAGTCCGGGATCTTTTGAACACAGAATAGACCACAGAGGCAGCCGTCAATCATTGCTAGACTTTGCTAAAAACAAACATAAAGTAAGGTTTCACTTAACTGAAGAAAAGTCCACGGATGCTAATCCGTGATCCAGTCGTCGGACAATTGGTCTCAGACTTTGAGGTCAGAGTGCCACGTGCGAGTTTCATTCGCCATTCGATCACATTAACGAAAACGAGAATTTGTATGACAAAATGTTAACTCTTCTCGTATGTCGCCAGGAGGCGCTGCTTCAATGCCATACTCGTTTTCTTAAACGTAATCGAATGAATACAGATTCGGAAAGTAAACAAAACTGACACTAGTCACCCAGGCGTTAGATTCCCTGTTTTCCAGCGCCATATTCGGTTTGGTTGGAGGCAGGTGACAGGACTTGTATTAAGTGTTTAGCTACCACCAACTTATCCAAAGTATGTTGCCGTGACAATAATGTTGGTTGGGCATTGTTGGGTGCCAATGTTCCCACTGTGAGACATAAGATAACGTGGTCAAGGTAGTAAAAATACTGCATGCATTATTATAAGAGGCTAAATACGGTGACTGCACGATGCCACTAATTAGGGGAAAAAAAGAAAAAAAGAATGGTGATGTGTGACCACGAAGCACAAAGTGTGTGATACCTACACATTAACACAGTGTGGCGTCCAAAGAAGTGAAACACTGCATGCATTTATTTTTATAAGAGGTAGTGTTTTTGGAAGCGTATAAAAAATATGTCATTAAACAAAGGAACAAAAAATTACTTTTTTATTGTTTATTTATTTATTTGTTAAGCACACAAAATTTTGGCAATAACTTAAGAATATGTCCCGCAAAACTGCTTAAGCAGTTTGACTGCAGGATCAGTGTAATCTCTTTGACAAAGTTATCTTTATGTTACAACGGGCTATACATAGATTCACAGTGCCATTAATGTAGTAACTTAACTTAGATTAACTAATAATTTTTTTTTAACAAATTTTTATTTAAATTTATATTTTTATATTTGTTTTTAATAGGTTCTTGTCCAATGTTAATGACACTGGCTAAATACGCTGACTGCACGGAGCCATTAATTAAAGAAAAAAAGAAAATAGAACGATGATGTGTGATATCCACAACTTCATGGGAGAATGGGTCATAAATCATAAACCACCACGCGGGCCAGTGCGGATTTGTGGTTGTTAACAACTGCTAATGCAGCCGGGACCAACGGCTTAACCTGCCTTCCGAAGCACGGAGGAGCTTCGATACAAATGCTAGGCCTATCAGAGTTGTAGCTGGGTGACAACAAAAAATATCGATAGCCAAATTATTTCTTACATTGCGTGCAGTGTGCAGCCCTGTGCAGATAAAAGTGTGTGACACACAGTGTCACAGCGTGGTGTCCGATGTGTCTCCGATAGCCGCCCACGAAACATGACATTTTTCGGCATAAGTTCCTTGTTTTATAAAGATTCGACTCGACTCGATCCCCGAAATGACTTCGGTTTTAATCCGCGTGTACTCTATCTGCTTTCGTGGGTTCGGAGGCATTTAAAAAGGTGTTTTGCAACGATCGCCAAAGTTAAGCTACTATGGGCGTTTCGGTACCAAAATGGGTAACTTAATATTGTTTTTTTTTAGTTTTTCCGTCTCAACTTCGATTTTGGCTGCTTTGATAAGATTGCAAAAACATAATTATATTATTATATTGGCACACCTGTTTAGAGTACCAATCAGGTTTGTTATGCCAGAGTGTTTGCAATCAGCAAACGCTCTGCAAAAGGAACTGATCTTTAAAAGTGTTCTTTTAAAATGGTCGAATGGAAAATTAAACTCGCACAAATAGGTACGAGTAGGCTTCCTAAATCATCTTGAAATATTCTGGTTAGTTTTGAGTTCGATCACTCGTTAAGGAGGTTTATTGCGTGTGCCGAGTGCTATTTTAGAACCAGTTGGAATCATAGTTTATGTGTCATAGCTGTTACCCAGATCATTAGCGGTAGTTGATGGTGTGCGCGGTCGAGACGAAAGTAGCGTGCTTCAAACAAACTTGCTTTTCATTTTGTGGTGGAGTGGAGTCATGTCTAACTTAGATTTTTTGGGGATGTGACCGAATTTATCGATGTTTTCTTATATTAGAGTACATAAGTATCAATGGAATTCTTACCACATTATTTATTATTGAATATGCGGATATTTCGCTATAGTTACATGCGCCATGATTTTGGATATAAGTAAAATAAAATAAAATATTACCATAATGCAAGTGACCATCTTGGTTTTTTTTTAAATTTCTTTATCTATGTTTTTACATATACTACTTACTACATATGCTCAGGCAAAGTATCTTTATTCTGTTATATTTCCATGTTCTTTCTCATTCTAAAATATAGGATGTGATACTTCTGATGTGAACTGAATTTTGTAAATATTACATTATATTCATCAGTATAAAGAAGTCCTACTGCTGGGCTCAAGTCTTCATTGGTAGATGGGGCCAAGCGATAACTTATGCGACGTTATAGCTGGCATTTCTATTTTTAGTTTCATTCAAAACTTTTAAACATCTTCGCACATGTTTCTCTATTTGGAGATCAACTATTTCTAAAGCAAGAAAATATAGCAATACTACTTGTTTGGAGACTGCCTTTAAGGCACGTTGTTATTATGAACTCCATAGACGGAATGTAAGTGCACACGCCTGTACATCAGACTATCACAAACTGTCAAAGGACAACATTTTATTTGGGCTTTAAATAAATGAAAACTTAACAGAGATGTATTTTTTTTAATTTAATGAAAAACGCACTGACCGCTGTCACGTCTATGTCAATAATATATTTTTTATTATTGCAACATTACTTCTATTGTTGCTAGGAAAATGTATTTTTGTATATGAATTAAATTAAAATGTGCGTCTATTTATTAATATAAATACTTTGATCGTAATCCTAATATTTTTTTCTTTAATTTGATGTATCATTTGCTTATGTTAATTGAGTTTTTATTTTAAGCCAAGCTCCCATAGTAAAAAAATCTTCTCCTTTCCTAAAAGACTTTGCAGTTTATGTATATGGCATATGGTTCAAAATTTATTGAAGAAATTTGACAGTTTTGGATATTTTGATGCGCAGGCGTCTGTACACTACCGTCTATGGTGTTAATGACACTGACGACTAGGGTTGCCACCGGTACTCTAAAAAGAGTACCTATTATCCTCTTTTTCATTCAGGCGTACTGTATAATGTACGACACCAATAAAGCACGCTAAAATACTCTATTTACGTAAAACTTATTGTTACTGGCTCGTTACTGGTTATGTATACTTATGAGACTAAATAAACTGATATCCACAGCCACAAAATATTGGTTAAATGTCGCAAAGAGCAACATAAAATACGTTTTTAAGGACAAATAAAGAAATACTGACCCTTTTTTATTCTTGTGGATGAAAATTCTGAAATAAACGATATTTAATTTAATTTAATTTATGTA
This sequence comes from Eudonia truncicolella, assembly GCA_949315975.1. Lineage (NCBI taxonomy): Eukaryota > Metazoa > Arthropoda > Insecta > Lepidoptera > Crambidae > Eudonia > Eudonia truncicolella. The sequence goes on along the minus strand of OX438831.1, from coordinate 6,238,334 downwards.
CTTTATTTTTGTTCTAACTAAATGAAAAAATATTTAATTTGTCCTTTAAAAAAGGTGGCAACCCTACTGACGAAGGAAGTACTGTAAAATTCTATTTGTGCAGGTCAAAAAGTCTACTGTTAAGATTCTTGTCTCTGCCTCGTCTACCTTTGGCATTCGTATTCGTCATGGAAGAATTTAATATAAATTACCGGCAAATAAGTCGCAGTGTTTAATGTAACAAGGGTTAATTTTGACGACCTCCGTAGCCGAGAGTAGCTTGGACGCCGGACTTTGGGCGGCGCTAACTCAGAGGTCCCGGGTTCGACTCCCGGTCGGGTCAATGTCGAAAACGACCTTTTCGATATTGTGTCGGGTCTGGGTGGTTGTGGTACCGTAATTGATTCTGATTTCCATAATACGAGTGCTAAAGCTACTTACTTGGGATCATAACAAAGTAGGTATGTAATGTTGTCTAATATTTATTTATTTTGTACTATTTTACCGCTGAATACGTTTGTACTATTGAAAACGTTTTATTTAATAATTATAATAATATTGGTAGGAGTTACTTGTGAATTTAATGTAACATCAATCACTGTTTTCTTTTCTTTGAATTTGAGAAACATTGGTGAGGTTTTAGAAATACTTACACTTAACAGGAAGAGAACGTTAAGGATAACCAATTTAGCTGCTACCGAAGGGTCTTTAGCTTTATGCGATCTGATCTTTCTTTCTTTCTTTTAGTTGATGGCTTCGTGCGATTAGCACATTTAGCCAGTGTCAAAGTAATTTTTCTTACAAGTAATATCTACATAAATATACAATATTTCCTTCCAGTCAGTATGATGATGTGATGAATGATGATGAATGATAATAAAAATGAGAAGTGAGAAATGATATACCCCCCACCCCTCGAGTATCTCAGTAAAGATGTGGGGCTTTACTAATTCCTCGGCGGGCTTCTTGAGACAATTTGAAAAGTAAAGTTGCACTTATTTGTTTCATTTGCCAACACTCATGCACACTCACGAACACTTAACGGTTAATAATCCACCATTATTTCACATTAATATTCGACATAACACAAATTTTTGAAAATAAAACAAAACCGCAGACATGACTCTCCACTTTCCCGCCAAGAAGTCCATGTGATCTGATCAATGTTATAATCTTTTAAATGCTTTTTTAAAAGCTCGGAGGTACGCAGATGGTTATGAAGGACTCTGCTCCAACACCTTAGATGGAAAGGCATAAATGCTAATACTAATAATAAATAAGTAATGTACAAAGCTTACATTTATTTTCGCAGACTCTTTACTCGTTTAATAGGGTTACAAAAACCCTGCTGAACATTAATTAATAATAATATTGGTGTCAAATCCATAGAGGAAACTCTGTTTCTCTTTAAAGTAGGAATTATTAGTAGTCTGTTTAAGTAGAATATTCTTTGTGTTTTATGTAAACGCTGTATACAACCTTCATCGGAGCTCAATTTTAAAGTGTGAAAATCTTATGAAAATGTGTGGAATTGCATTCAGTAGTTGTGCTTTTTTAAATAAATAAATAAAAAAATGAACCGTTGCACATGCCGTTACGTGCCGCCAGGATGATCCAGGAGCAATCGCCGGAGTTCACCCCTGCAGGGGCCTCCCAGGGGGCATTGCCCGATTGCCTGAGGAAGTTTAGGCATTCCCCAGACGTCTCGTGACGATAGATTGTTAAGGGTTATTAATGTTATACCAGCATCTATCGCCAGCTCATTTTACGTCCCCAATGCTAAGGTAGGTACGCCTTCCCTTCCCTTCGAGAGGAGAAAGGGAAAATTTTATACCTGATTCAAAAGTAACCCTGTTCCGCAGTACCTAGTTTATAAACGATACTTATTGAACACGATACTAAATCTATCGATAAAACATTAATGTTCCCGACATTATCGCCGGCGCAGCCCGTGCATGGCTCGACGCGAATTACACGAACTTGTTCCTCGTCCAGCTCCAATTCATTAAGTATCAACTTCCATACGCAAAACGAACATTATTCCAGCGGTCACCCCAATTTTAACTTCGACTCTGCGCCAACAGACTTTGGGCACACAATCAATTGTTGCCACTAAACCGATAAGACAAACTGGAATCCGACATCGAATGATTACTAGTCTCGCTCGCTCGGCCGTCGAACGTCGTACCCCACACGGGCCGTAATTAAAACTCAACTGTATGATTAAGTTAATAAGACAGGTTTTCGTTAGTGGACGTGTGAATTAGGTCGTTCTAAATACACGCTCTGGTGAAGCAATGAGAGAGGGCGTGCGATAAATATCCGCCTTTGAGCCGTCACCGCTCGGCTATTAAAATATATTCAGAGATTGTTGTTCTTTTTGCGGCTTTTGGCCGAGTTCCCATTCCCAGTGCCACGGAATGCGTTTTGTTTTTGATGCTGCACCATTTGTTTTAGTCTCCAATGACAACGCTGAGCTATCTTTTGCTTAAGCATGAACAACCAGGTTAAATAAAAGTACTTTATACAGCGTAATACTAAAATCAACGCTGTCGGTATTCAGTGTAGTTCTAGAATCTTTTGAAAAGTTGACTGTTGCAGACTGTTCAAGCTCGCTCGCCACTAGTGGCGCCATCTATGGTTGAAGTTTCGAAAACAACCGTTTGGAAGTCAAGATTTCTTTCTCCTCCAATGCGGAGATGGGTTGAGACGAAAGGACCGCCGGTTTTAAACCCTGGGGTCCCAGATTAAAGTCCCCCCGAAGGAAAGTAACGAGACTATACTCGGTATGACAACGCTGAGCTATCTTTTGCGTAACCATGAACAACCAGAATAAATAAAAGTACTATAAACAGCATAATACTAAAATCAACGCTGTTGGTAATAACAGTGTAATTCTAGAATCTTTTGAAAAGTTAACTGTTGCAGACTGTTCAAGCTCGCTCGCCACTAGTGGCGCCATCTATGGTTAAAGTTTCGAAGTTAAGATTTATTTTATGTGTACAAATGGTTGATACTACCGCGCGTAGACCAATCCTTTACTGATAGGTCTACGCGTGGTAGTATCAAAGTTTTGGTTGGATAGATTTGCTCGTAACTGTGTTCGGAGTCCCTAAGAACAATATGGTACTAATAACCCTTCCTCCTCCTTCTGACGCAGTCGGGTAAAAATCTCGGGGCATGTTACGACAATTTATTCTCTTAAGTGGCTATTGATGGAAATTATGGTTTTTACTGAGCGTACAGCTTGCAGCTGGTAACCATCAGTGTAACTGGCTAACGTCAATCTTTTTTATCTTCATTTTACCAAACTATACAATAAATAGTCATCTAGTTTACAAAAAATCAGGAACGCAGCTCACAGAATCACAGCATAGGTCATAGATCTTTCAAGCATCTAAGTGGAGTGGAAGGTAACATATGATTTTACAAACAATTTTACATGCCCTATAATAAAATTGGTCATGTACTTTTCAACGGCAAAATAACAGCAATACACTTTACAGAAGCTACCTCAAAAGTCATAAATCTAAAGCACGGTAAAGATATATATCTAAAGCGTCCACGTCCACGTCCAAGCGTGAGTGGTGCCAGCAGCGTGGCCGGGACCCATGGCCCCGAACAACAGTGGAGCGAAACGCGCCGAGATCTTGGCTGCTGTGAGAATTGCATTCGCACGACCTATATAGCGTCTCAACGGTCTGGAGGAGAAGTGGTAGTGTCGATTTCGACATTAGGCCTAGCCATTGTACAATTGACAATATCAGGTTACTATACTAATTCATGATTGAGAACGCTTTAAAAAAAAAGCTTTTTACGCGGTCTTTACATGTCTTTACAGCGTATGCGGACATCTGCGGGTGGCGAGAAAGTAAGGGTTCCTCAACGTCTCCCTCACCTACTACGAATAGATTCTCCGAGGCGGTCAGATCGGAATTACTGCGGCAGGCAGTTGATTACGATATCAGTCACACGGTCTCGAGTATGGTAATATAGTAACGACTCAATAGTGAGTCGGTCGCCTGTTTGCGACATAAGGCTTATGGTAAAACTGGCAAAATTAGACCAAATACAGTGGAGCGTAACGCCCGGAAGATCGCGGCTGCCGCGGCGTTCCTTCAACATTTTTTTCAACCGTTCTAACTCTTAGGCAACAGGCTCTAGCTACAGCTAACATATTTCTATTCTATTCAATTCTGTATATTCTATTTTATTCTATTCTATTCTATCATGTTCTACTCTATTCTAGTATATGTGATTCTATTCTGTTCTATTCTATTCTATTCTATTCTATTCTATTCTATTCTATTCTAAGGTACTAGCAAAACCCAGTTGCGCCGCTATAGTGTAATAAAAATAGGAGAATGATTATGGTAACGTCACAAATTAATCCTACTATAATATTATAAACGCGAAAGTTTGTAAGTATGGATGGATGTTTGTTACTTTTTCACTTAAAAACTACTGAATGGATTGTAATTAAACTTTCCTCATATACAGACCATGACCCAAACCAGCATAATTATATGATACTTTTTTTTTTGGTAGTCTTCGCGAACGAAGTCGCGGGCAACAATTAGTCTAAAATAATTTCAAACCAGCCCGAGTGCAGCTGTAAGAGTCTATGTGTTGCTTGGACGCGGTATGTAAGCTTACCTTCTGGTGTCTCCTAATTTTGTAGTACTTAACGAAATATTCAATGTTTCAGAACTACGAGAATATCAAAGCAAACAACTATAGCAAGCAACATGTTGCATTATACGAATAGCGTAGGCAATCAAAGTTACGTATTCAGCCGTGAACGACGATTGTATTGAACGCTTGACTGAGCAATATTAAACTGTCTAATGCATAGACATGCCTCGTTTGAGGTGTCTGGACAGCCTCGACCAATGCCCTCGACACTTGACAACAACAATAAATAATTCCAGAACATTGTACAAATAAATGAAGTCACGTAACAGTGCTTTAAAACATAGACCTATCTTTTATTTGACCTAAGCATGAGTTTCTGTAACCTAAAAAGTTATTAATAAACACTCAATTGACGGAACAAAACAGTGACGTCATAGTTCGCCATTTCCATACAATTTGCATGAAGAAAATCGTGACGACAGTTGCTAACCAGTCAATCTCTATTGACTAACCAGTCAACTACCGAATTAATAGCATTGTTGTATGCCATGGATTTCCGAGGTGCTTTTTCACGTGCCCCGGAAACGTTTCGTGCTTCGGAAGGCACGTAATGCGTTGGTCCCGGCCGGCTGCATTAGCAGTTAACATATTAGTTCATATTAGTCAAAATGATATTTGCCTAAAAATTAAGCAGCTAAATGTGTCCAAATGCTTTAATGAGAGCAAATACTGTTAGGGACCTGGCTGTGATATTTGACGAACAACTGTCTTTCCGACCGCATTACGATCATATCACAAAGAACGGTCAACGTCTCTTGGGCTTTATTTTGAGGATGACAAAAGAATTTAAAAAACCACAAAGCACTCTCTGTCTTTTTTTCAGCCTAGTAAGAAGTACTATAGAATATTGTTGTCCTGTCTGGTCTCCTCACTATAAAGTCCATGTTGACAATCTAGAAAGGGTTCAGAGGCGGTGTTTGAAAATACTTTCGTACAGATGTAACCTTGGTCGAACTCTCGGAGACTACAATCAAAGGCTGTCTAGGTTTGGAGTTATTTCTTTGGAAGCCCGGCGCAAAAGATACGATCTCCTTTGTTTGCATAAGGTGCTCCATGCAAGTATTGATGCTCCTAATCTGCTTGCATCTTTGAACATTAACACAAGACACAAATCACGATCTCCTAACACTTTCGCAATACATACCTACAAAAACAACACGTCGTATTTTAGCCCACTGGTAAGAATGTGCCGTTGTTATAATGAAATGGCGCGTAGTAGCAAAGACATTGATATTTATAACGCCAGTTTTATACGATACAAAAAGTTTGTATCGTACGTCTTTAATAATGAGCAATCCTTTCTCCTTAAACTCATAATCATTGTTCCAAATCTTTTGTTGTGTATTTTATTAGTGTTTAAGTACTTAATAATTTTATATTTTTTTCAATCATGTTGTGTACACTCTTTTGGATTATTGTCTAGCCCTCTCAACTTATTAGCTTTACTAACTAAAATTGTATTGATGGTAATCTGTCTGTGTACCTATAAAAATAAATAAATAAATAACAACCACCAGTCCGCACTGGGCCTGCGTGGTGGTTTATGGTCCGTTCTCTCTGTGGTGTTTTCACATAATATGAACTGGTGATGATGATGCCATGGTTTTCCCAAAGTTACCTCTGATCTGATTCCCTTTAAATAATTTGTCATACTAATATTATAAAGATGAAAGCTTTGTATTTTTGTAACGAATAAACTCAAAAACTACTGGACCGATTTAAAAAATTCTTTCACCATTAGAATACATTAGCGTTGAGTAACAGGCTATATTAAAAAAAATAAAAACTATCCACCTGTGCGAAGCAGGGGCAGGCCGCTAGTATATAATAATAAGAAATTATAGAAGAAGATCTAAGAATAGGAAATTATGGAAGGATCATAATTATCATCACCATCAGCCTGTATACGTTCCACTGGCACATGACAGATAGAGCTTGTGATAACAACTGAGACTACCGTGTCTCCCGCGGCACAGCAGTACGAGATATTGATATTTGGTCACCCATCCGGTAATAAGTACTGAACACTCGTAGCGTGGAGTAGCTGCCATCGATATATTTTAACTTGTACTGAAACATTTTTGAAACTTAGAAAAAAACAAGGTTTGATACATGGTTTTTATATCTTTTGTGGCACGCACGTTTGAGAAAACTGTTGAAGCGGTTGTTTTTTTGTTGTTTTGTTCTGTTTAACCATTTTACAATAAAAAAACCCTAGGTTTTTCCATGTCGTGGTACTTTGGTATAAAGATACAAGTAATTAAATATACTTATTAACATAAGTATTCTAATTGTCGTTTTTAAGTGCAGCTTTCTAAGAGGAGCTCGATGGCGCAGTGGTTAAAACGCGCCCGGTCTGCGAATGCTGAGGTTAAGCAACTTTCGCATAGGCCGGTCATCGGATGGGTGACCAAAAATTTATCATCAGGAGTTCCTCCGTGCTTCGGAGGCACGCAAAGCCGTTGGTTCCGGCTGCATTAGCAGTCGTAAACAACCTCCAATCCGCACTAGGTCCGCGCCGCGTGGTGGTTTATGGCCCGTTTTCCATATCCAACCATAGGGAAGGCTCGTGCCCCAGCAGTGGGGACATAAAATGAGCTGATGATGATGATGATGATGATGACGATGATGAAGTGCAGCAGTTAACATTATTATTACATATCTGTGTCTTGAGCATAATAGAGAATATACCATTTTGTTATATTTACAGAAAGAAATAGCTCCGAACCTAAAATTTTATAAAAAACAGTTTTAATTATCACACAATTTATCTGCATTCCGGTAGACTGTACAGAAAACAGAATGTAAGCAAAGAGGTGCGTGAATCGGATTCGTATTTGACTTCAAACGATAAAGAGAATATTTGCTCGAGACCCATCCCCAAACGTGAAGTTTCTTGTTGTAGGTACTATGAACTCGTCCCACCAGAAAATAAATAGAATATAATAGAATATAATATTGAACATTATAGTAGTCACAACATTTTATTACATTTCATACTTTGTAAGCGATTCTCAATCCAAGATGTGCACAGTGCATCGAAAAACCCTTGACGCACTTCGTCCGACCTGGAAACTGAGTTCACGACCTTCGGAGATTGGGTCGAGCGCTTTGTCACACGACCACCGAGGGGTTCCAATCAGCCACCGAGGGGTTATACAGTATCTTTGGTAATACCTATACAATCCAGAATATGGCAGATGAGATCCCGTGCTTAGATCCCCAGAAAATTGTGAAAATGCCTGCAAAGCACCACATGGCCGAGATATTAAGGTAGTTTAAAGGAATATTGGAAAGTGACAACCCTAGGTCCAGTTGAAGTGTTCTTAGACGTCAACCTCTTGATTTAAAAAATGTATTTACATTATTTTACCTTTTGTATGTAATTACATTATTTGATATTATTATACTCTTTATTTATTTTCTTTCTTAGCCTAGGTTTGTTATAATATTAATATAAAAGTAAAATACAAAAGTACATACAAAACAATATATTATTATTATTATTATTATTTAGTTTATTTTTACTTGCACCCATTTTTATTTTATTTATTTTATTATTTTTCGCCCAAGGTTGCCTGGAAGAGATTGCTTGTTAGCAATAAGGCCGCCTATTTTGTACTCTTTATTTTTTTATTTCTTTTTTAAATTGACTGTATTGTTTTTCTTTTGTGTGCAATTAAAGTTTATTATTTATTTATTTATTTAAAAAAATACAGATGTCAAAACATGTCGGGCTTGAACAAGAATAATTTGATAATAAAAATTTGAGTTTTTGTATTGAAAAGTAAATCTACTGGTTTGGCATATTATCACGCTAGGTATCCTTCATACTTGGTTGCATTGCAATGTTTCGGGATTATATATACGGATATCGGGATCCGGGGACGGATATCGGGATATTGTTTCGCAGCGCCACCAAATCGGTTCCGACGAAAGATCAGCGTTGGTCGCAAGTTCATAATTCGGAACCGTTATGAGACAAAAAATTTAATGTTGTTTTCTTTTCTTTGTATAATTATAATGTTTTTATTTGCGGCATGTCATGGGGTGTGGGTTCAAATCCCGCTCGTAGAATTTTCTCAGCAGTTTTTTTTTTCACAGTCTCTTTTCAAATTGTAATTTGTTCGCAACAAAATTTGCGTAAAATTATATGTTTTTATTTGTTTGTCCTAAATATTTTTTTTTTTTTATAACTTGTGTTTCCAAACAACCGTTATAAAAAACTCAACGGTTTGTTTTCCACGTGTCCCTGTCGTATAATATGCTTTGTAGGTCTACGCCGCGCCGCATACAAAGGGTGTCCGCTCTCGTGGAGAGTGGATGGTAAATCACGGTAGCAAATGACATTTTTTTCCGGTTTTCGCCCTCCGCGTCGAGTGCCGCCTCGAGAGATAGTGTGTGCGTGCGGCGGGTGTACGGACAGCCGAAAAGATTGTTGGCATAATCTATCTATATCTATTCTTCTATATATTACCATATAAATAAAGCTCACAGAACATTATCTGCACATGCAATTTTTCTGACAAATTTTGGGATAAATATTCGTTTTATGACTCACTGACACCAATTCTACGATTTCTGAAAGTTTGTCTGTTTGTCTGTCTGTCTGTCTGTCTGTATGTCCTCTTATAACTCAAGAACGGCTTGACCGATCTTGATGAAAATTTGTATGTAGTAAGAACATGAGATTGTGCAAATGATAGCCTATAAAAAAAATATTCACAAATTATCGCACAGCGAAGCGGGCGGGTGACGGCTAGTATCTAATAAAATAAATTTGAAATACCACTTACTTACGGTTAAAAAATTTAAAAATTTGTTGATCCCAATTTATGTTTGGTTATTGGTGATCTACGGCATTATGCTGATGGTACTGCCATTAAAATAATATCACAATGTCTTTTTCATATATCTTACGGGTAAGCACAGTGCCTTAATCTCACCTGATGTTAAGTAATGATAAGGCCAATGGTGGAAGGGCAGTTGACCCGGGATCCTCAACTACTGAGGCACTGGCTATCTTATCTCTAGCTGCCGGAATATAACAATAATGCTACAAACATTGATATTATGACGACATATTTAGATAAGGTTTTGATAGCTAGCCAGGCAGACGAACAAGCTCTACCACCAACCAAACTGAGTACATAAACATGTACCCCCACTGGGAATCAAACCCGGAACCTCTAGGTCTGTAACCGGTGGGTTTAACACTTAGGCCATAGAGGCGGTTTTTACTAATTTAATAACGTCTGCTTACTTACTTACTCCGATGTCAGCAAAGTGAGTCTGGGCTTCCGACACAAGGTGACGCCACTGCTCCCTGTTTTGCGCGATCTCTTGCCAGTCGCTGGTTTCCAGGAGCTCATGTAGATCCTTGGCGACTTCGTCCATCCACCGGTACTTGGGGCGTCCAACTGGTCGTCGCCCCCTAGGGCCCAAGTAAGCATGCTTTGTCGCCCGATCCTCCCCCATTCGCTCAACGTGTCTGAGCCACCGCAGTCTGTAGGAACACATGCCTTAGTCTTACCCAATATATTGAGGATAACCACCAGCTCTTCCAACTCCTTATTCCTTCTTAGTCTCCAGCTGCCATCCTCTACTCTTGTCGGTCCGAAAACCTTCCTCAGCACTTTTCTCTCAACCACTAGATGTTTGTGCTCTACTTTCTGCGTGAAAGAATGTATAAAAACCGGACAAGTGCGAGTCGGCCTCGCCCACTGAGGCGAGGGTTCCGTACAAATTTGTATTTCTTTTAACATAAAAAAACATAAAAAATATAAAACATACATCATAAAAATTATTAAATTAATAAAATTATTAAAAATAATTAATTTGTGCAAATGAAGCCCTTTCATACGATACCCCACATGATACGGTTAACTTACTTCAAAATTTGGAAATTTGGATCCTTGCATAAAAATCCTGTTTTTTTGTGACGATATTACTTGCCAAACTTCATAGTTCTAGGTCAACGGCAAGTACCTTATGAATTTTGATTCCCTTGAGAGGGTCGAAATACACGTTTTTTGCGACATAAACGGCCGTACCTTTTTTTTCGTTAACTTAAAAGTTTGATTTTTTCACAGCTTCAAAGGACCGCAGACCTGAGTATATGGTTTTAATTTCAACTCGATACCTCCACGCGTTCCCGAGATAAAGGGTCTTGGCAGACAGACAGACAACAAAATGATCCTATAAGGGTTCCGTTTTTTCCTTTTGCGGTACAGAACCCTAAAATTAAATAAAAGTTAAAAAAGTAAGTAAATATATCGTATCGTATTTCGTTTGCAGCCAGTACTCGATGGAAGGGCGTGGCGCTGCGATCATTATTTAGATATTAATCCTCTCCCTACGGCGGCGTGCTTCGGGCCTCTGATCACGTCACGTTGCGACGATTCCATAATTAATGGACCAAACCTCTGTGGATCGCAATTATTTTGTAGTTTTAACTTTTTAATTACACGTCATACGGCATACCTAAGAGTTTTTTTTTTACACTGGTTGCGGAGTAAAGTTGTTATTTTCTGAATTGATCAGCGTTTAGATCAGTCATAAGAATTAGCATATCTCGATTAGAAGATGAACCTCTTTGCTGATAAAAATATATAAACTATTATTAAAAAAAAAATGAAGTGTTAATGACGGTAGTTGTTGACATTGAATGAGTGCCTTTGGCTTTCAAAGTAAAAAAGTAAATAGTGTTGAATAATTTCGGCGGGCTGGTTAGAATCACGATAGCTCAATTGGAAGAGCACCTGACCCGGTATGTCAGAAGGGTGCAGGTTCAAATCCTGCTCGTGGAAATTTTTTCAACATTTGTGTTTTTGTAATTTATTCGCAACAAAATTTGCGTTAAAATTATATAAACAAAACAAAAACATTTTAACTATTATTATTATATCAGCCATGACATAACTGTCCCACTCCTGAGCAAAGGCCTCTCCACACTTTTTCCACACCTTACGGTCCCCTGCCACATCATGCCATTCTTTCATGAACCTATCAAGGTCGTCCCGCCATCTATGTCTTGGTCTATCTGGTCGCGTTTTCGCATTATGTGGAGTCCACTCCGATGTAATAAAAAAATTGCCTCTAACTGTAGGTATGGGAAAATTTTTTTTCGACATTTACTTTGTGGATTTGTTTTCTTATTCACTTTCATTTAACATCATACAATTTCCATGCACGAATATAGTTTTGACAGTAGTTTTTTTCATTATCCAACACACATGTAAATTATTAATGCTACATTTTGTATACTTAATTTTTTTATATTTTGAATTCCTCAGTGCTTCGGAAGGTACGTTAAACCAAAGGTCCCGGTTGTCATAACTATGGTTGTCTATTGTTTGCCCGAAAAATATAAGCAATAATACTCATACGACCGAATTTTACTTGCCCGAAATGTTTGTTTACCATAAAAGTTATGTGACATACTCTTGATTGCCCGTACATTAGAATCCATAATGATACGAGTGCCATACGTATTGTTATCCATTTTATTAATTGCAATAATATTATTTAACAGAATATTTTAACGCCATATTAAATTAATTTCGTATACATCCAACCTAACCTAACGCCTTTGTTCTAAAAAGCGATTGGTTTTCTGGCACTTCGCCGGCCGCTGCCGCGCCACGCTCGCTTCGCTCGCTCGGCTCGTGCGTTGTTTTTCATGTTCTAACCTAACCTAACCAAACCACCTAAACCTATTGATCGAATAGTTTAAACCGATTTTATGATTATTCTCTAGAAGCAATTTCGATGGCAAATGATGTTATGGCATATGATAATTACGGCTTACAATGATGATAACAAATGATGTTACTGAAATTGACTTTGTGGGAAACAAAGTTTCTAGCACGTGACTAATATAGTAAACAATGAGTATGACATATGAAATTAAGAGAAACAATATTATGTCTGTTGACCAGTACCTATAGCAGATGAAATTATGGCAAATGAAATTCTGGCAAGTGAGTGTAGTCCCATAACTATTCCTTGGTGGGTTACGACAGTGACGAACCGACCTTGATATGCGCACTTGTGCGTGTGAGAAAGCCTTTCTTTTTCTATATACAGAACCTAATGCGTTAGGCATACAGAGATGTAGAAGGCTATGTACGAATCTCCCTCCGACCACTTCAAGGGGGGGAGGGCATACACTAAGAACTCATGTACTCTCACGGTTTTTTTATGCAGAGGGTTTGCTTTTGCCTCAGACGGCATTTTCAGCTTCACCGGGCTTTTTTGGGGGCGGCGAGAAACTTTTTCCCTCAAAGGGTTCCTCAAGCCGTGTGAAACGAATCACCTTCGGAGGCTTTCTAGCGGGAACGACATCACGCACTAGTAACGTGTCCCCGTGCCCTACTACATTCTCCAAAGTTTCGGATCGGATCGGGGTGTGGAACAATCCGAGGGCGCCTTTAAAGGCTAGGACCTCGGCTCGGGTTCACCGGGCTGTAGTGGTGGGGAGAAGCGCTCAAAGTACATGTCTGCGCCTGGTATAGAGCGCGTGTGAACCGGCTCGTCGTATCCTTGTTCTACGAGTACGGTGTCTTGCGCCTAAACTAGTGTGCATGTTAAGTGTATTCTGTAAATGTGCCAGAAGGAAGAGGGAAGTTGCCTGATTGCCTGAGGAAGTTTGGGCATTCCCCAGACGTTTTGAGACTAACGACGACTAAGGTTTATCAATGTTATACCAGCATATTTGAGAAAGTCTGAGTACATCTGTAAGTTTTATAGATAAGCTGATGAGGGAAATCTTCCCAACCTACCTCCGTTGCCAATGCGACTGCGCATAAACACGGCTATAGTTGGTGTCAATGTCTGCTGATTGTATCTAGACTCCGCGAGACGTGACGTGACAGCCATCCTGTGCGAACGACCTAGGTCGTTGACTTCAGCGTTTTTACTGACTTACGTAGCCAAAATTGTTAGATATTTAGACGCTTTAATAAATAATTGTGATACTTTTTTTTACAACGCTTAACAAAATGTTAGATACATTATTATTTTTTGTATTTGTTTACTGAAATTCCCGGTTTTCGGATTTTTCGGATACTAACTTAAAAGATCCGATCCGAACCCTTCGGAGAATCTAGTAGGGCACGGGGACGTGCACTAGTGCGCGATGCCGTTCCCTCTAGAAAACCTCCGAAGGTGATTCGTTTCACACGGCTTGACCCTTTACGTTTCTCGCCGCCCCCAAAAAAGCGCGGTGAAGCTGAAAATGCCGTCTGAGGCAATCAGCAATCTCTCTCCAAAAAAAAACTAACTTAAAACCTGGAAACGGAAATGTTATAGGTAGGTATGTCCTCAGTTCAGGTAACGCCTCGGTGTCCGAGTGGCAAAGCGCTTGGCTCGATACCCCGAAGGTTCAATTCCCAGGTTGGGCAAATTGTGTTTTGGATTTTTTCGATACATACAGCATAAGCCGGGATTATGATCACCAATCCGCATTTGGCAAGCATGGTTATTAAGCCAATACCCATCAATTGTAGTGATAATTTGTTTTCAATGATGCAGGCCTTTGCCCAGCTGTGGGACAGTTATACGCTTTACTTTAATTCAGTTCAAATATAAGCAAACTCTAGTTCAAATATAATCTTTCGGGGGGTAGTCTAAACCGCAAGCGAGTACCTATTTAGACAAACATCACAGACGTGACGGACATAGGCAGTGACATAAGCTGTTTTTTTAAAGATAATTATTATGAATGTCTTTGTTCATTAATATCATTTATTATTAAAAGAAAAGCATAATTATGCTTGTTTTAGGCATGGGTTCGTCATTATTCTAACAGAGCTAGGCTATGCAGATAGAAACGTGATGTTTCGCATTCAATCCGAGTACAAGTATCCGTACGGATACCGGCAACGGCGATGTTTTCTGTAAATATTAAAAAAATAAAGTGAAAATATTAAATGTCTACCCGACCCAGCCAGGATCGAACCTGGGTGTTCCGCAATCCGGGCGGCTGACTAAACATTATGCTACCGGGAAGGCTGACGATGTAAGCACTGAATTTTTTGACTGCTTTAGCGGCAGTAGTGCCATCTATCCAACGGTTATTGCAACTGATTGGCTATGCAGATTAATCTTTACAGATGAAATACCACAAATTTGATAACACAACGCTATAGTGTATTTTACTTTTTATTTTTAAGTGCTAATTGCTGCACTTAAGCTGAATTAAATATTTATATAATACATTAAAAATATTAAATGCCTACCCGACCCAGCCAGGAGTCGCACCTGGGTCTTACGCAATCCGGGCGGCTGCACTGACCATTATACTACCGGGAATATAAATATTTATTCAGTTTAAGCGCAGCAATTAGCACTTAAAATTAAAAAGTGTTTTTTTTCTGTAAACTTAGAATTAGTACTTAATCTAGATTTTAGTAGAGGGGCAAACTGCCTTAAAATTTTACCTTCTGATTAGGGTTTTACAAGGTGCACTATGTTTCACTTTGTGTTCCGCTTACAATGCCATCGCACTAAAGCGAACAGCGCTAATAAATTTGTTTAACACCCAACCATAATCAAAAGAAATAAAGTCTGAAATTAAACGGTCTGACACCAAAACCTTTGTAACGCAGAGAATAAAGTTCTTAATTGAACGATGTGTCGGCATGATGAAAGCAACGATGCACCATGCAACGCTCTATACTACAGCATGTGACAGGTCTGCTAGCAAATTTATGAGCGGTCAATGGCTACGACATAACTACGTATGGATGTTTGTTTGTTCTTCAAACACGCTGAATCGGATAAATGATTTGGTCCATTGGTGCACATGTACCCTGCAGATATTAAACTTTAACCGTCTTACAGATAAACTCGGAAAAAAAGTTATTCTCAGCGTAACGTCAGAATAAGCAAAATTTCTACAAATAAATTCCAGAACGTCGGCGTAACTCTCCATGTTAGCGTTATTCCGACCCACGCCCTTGTGGTAGTTAGTTAATTGTTACGTATACGTATTTTATATATTTTTAAGATACTTCAGATTTAATAAATAACATACAGTGTGCGAGAAATGTAATAAAAAATTAGATTAGAGAAAAACCATTAGGTATTATGATGAAATTCGTAAAGAATATAGATTTTCTAAGGATGGCGTATTATTCATCCTCTCCATTCAGTCCATGTTGGTATTGGGTTTATTGACCAATTATTCAATTATTAAAAGAACCCTTAAGAGAATGATATTTTCGGTATATTAAAAAATTATTAACCGATAACCCGGGTGCAGAACATAGCCTTCCCCTGGATGGAAACACCGCCTCACAAGTGGTTTAGACCACCGGTCTCAGACCCAGAGGTCCCGGGTTCGATTCCCTGCGGGATACATGTTTATATGAACTCGATTTGGTTGGTGGTATGTATTGTTTGTCAGCAGTTAGCTAGGCTACGAAGGCCAGGAAAGTGGTAGGTAAGCACCATCTTATCTAAATGTTGCCATAACATCAATTTTTGTAGCATTGTTGCGTTCCGACTGATAATGCAACCGGGCCTCTCGACTCTATGTGCCTACCCAATCAAAGCTTATTGGTCACCCATCGGTTGACCGGTCTTTGCGAAAATTACTTAACTTCAGCGATCGCAGACTGCGCGTGTTTGCTACTGCGCCATCGAGCTCCTCACCAAGATGGCTTTTAGCTTTTTAATAGTGGCTTTTTATTATTCTTGATTAATTATTTATAAAAAACTATTTGTAAATTTTTAATAATTCAATATTTTTCCAATTTTCTTTTAAAAATTTTCCATGACTTGGTTATGAGTTCAGGCAAAATGTTTATTCGAATATCATTTTCCTCTTCATGTCTCTCATTTGCTTTAACACGAGAGCTATTCATTTTCACATATTAGGTATTATGTATGAGACTTCCCCGAAGTTTAAAGAATCTTTATTCTTCAAAGTCTGTAACAAACCAAAATAAATAAAAACATAAAATACCAAAAATGTTTCATCTCGAGCTCCTTCGCGGAAGGTACGTAAAACCGTTGGTCCCGGCTGCATTAGCAGTCGTTAACAAACAACTACCAATGTGCACTGGGCTCGCATGGTTGTTGAAAGCCCGTTCTCGATGTGGTAATTCCATTCATAAGGAAGGTTAGTGCCTCAACAGTGGGGCCAAATGAGATGGTGATGAAGAAATTATTAAACTAATTAATTATTTATCTTAATTTAATGGCTTCGCGTTTAGCATGTAGCCAATTTCAAGTATTTTTTTTATTATTAGTAGTAAGGGTACAATTGTACGGTAGATAGAAATTAAAATGGAGTCTCACAACACGTGTTATTACGGGAAGAACTCGGGTGAAACTCTAAGAAGAGTAGAGGAGAGGTAAGTGAGATTATTCTATTAGTTGGAAAATAGAAGAAAATGTATCTACGTTAATGTATGAATGTCATATTATTATTGTCGAATTTTAATGACAAACCAAACATAAACACAAGTGAAAAGGTAATGCTTTTTTCCAACTAATAGAACAATCTCACTTATTATTTGTAATTTATGGAATACGTATTATCACAAACTGTAATACAAATTGTTAAAAATAATTCAAATGAATTTAATAATTCCCGCAAACTGTAATGTTGTTGTTGAACCAATATGATTGTCATAGGAACACCTTGGCGGGAAAGTGAAGAGTCATGTCTGCGGTTTTGTTTTATTTTCTAAAATTTGTATTATGTCGAATATTAATGTGAAATATTGGTGGATTATTAACCGTTAAGTGTTCGTGAGTGTGCATGAGTGTTGGCAAATGAAACATAACAGTGCAACGTTACTTTTCAAATTCTCTCAAGAAGTCTGCGTGACGACTTAGTAAAGCCCCACATCTTTACTGAGATACCTCGAGGGGTTGGGGTTGGGGGGTCTAAATTTCTCACTTCTCATTTCTATTATCATTCATCATCATCATCATACAGGATACAAGACAGGAGAAGTAACAAAGAAGAAACAAGACAGGAGAAGTAACAAAGAAGTAACTAATGAAATTAAGAAACTAATGACATGGCAGCATGGTTTATGACCTTAGCCGGTTCCTCAGGGAACGAACTACACTAAAAAAAAAATGGTTGTCATAGACGAATTTTCGATTTTTTTATAAAATTGTCAATGAATTGCGACGTTGCCGCTCTGTTTCTATGACATGTCATACGAATAGTTATGTCGACCTTATTCTGAGTTTATTTGTAAGAAATTATTCTCTCCTTATCTTACCTTACACTGATCATAACTGTTCTCAGTACAACTATGGAATAAACTCGGTGTGGGCATTGAGTTTTTATTCCGAACCCCACGGATAATCTAGTAGGAAACGGGGACACGATTGCTGCGTGATACTATTCCCTCTAGAAACCCTCAGGGTGCCTTGTGTGTTTGTTTACTATCCGTATTCATTCGATTACGTTTAACAAAACGAAAATTTGTATGGCTAAAATTTAACTCTTTTCATATTTCGCTAGGAGGCGCTGCTACAAATTCTCGTTTTCGTTAACGTGATCGAATGTCAAATGAAACTCACACTTGGCACTCTGATGTCATTTCGATTACACGGTTTGACAGCAAAAAAAGTCTGATGACGCTGCCGCTGTAAACGCCGTTTGAGGCCAACAGCAAGCACACTATTCTAAATTCAGCCATTGAAGTTTTGATATTAAAGGTAATACATGAACCGGTTTCATTAAAGGATAGCTACATCTTTACAATACATAGTACTTATCACGAAGCTGTGGATATAAGGTATCCATAGTATCCTTAATCGGATTGTGATGAATGACGTATAACGTCATGCTCTGTTAGAGCGTAGGGTTTCAGCTGAATTGTGTCACGAGACAATTAGGGCTGTCAACTGCAATCACACTTTTTCAAAGTGCATTCATAACGTGGAGCAAATTATTTTTAAACCATTTTTTTAACTAAAAACATAAATAAAAATGCAAATAAAAATCTTAAAAGTTTTATGTCATCCACTGGAAATGCAGTAAGGTCAGTAAGTATCTTTTTTCTTAAATCAATTATAATAAATATGACTACTCTAAATAAACAAAAAAAAATTCAAAATTAAAATAAAAGTTGTCGTTTCCCCCACGTCACCTAAATAAAACGAGGCCTTTAAAGGCACTAACGGGTTTTACGGTCTCATCATGTGTCTCAAAAGCTTCGGAAAAATTGGTAAAGTACGACATGCTTGCGTGAATTTTAAGGATTGTAACGCCCTAAATGCCCTCGATCCTTAGGTCTTTACAGCAGCTATTAAGTTTTCATGGCTCATTAACCTGGTTACGCTGAACAGGCCATGAATTTGAACGGGGATTAACGCAAACTAAAAGTAAAAGGTGTCACATCTTCTTTAAACCTGACGTTTCGACCGAGTTACACGAGCTGTCGCGATTCAGAGTCTTTATCCACCATCACATTATTTAACCAATCACACCGCCACACACTAGCAAATATTTTTAGCATAGCAAATTCTATTCTAAAAACAATTTAAAAAAAATATCGGTTCGACGTCGCTCTAATACCCAAAATAATATAAAAATGTGCTTGTTATGCTATTTTTAGTATTGTTAGTTGTTACACCTTATTTATAAATAGCATGATAGGGGAAGCTCGTTATAATCAAATGACTGTCAATACAAACAGGATACTGGACTACACCTTTATTTTTACTAAACCTTTATGATATTTGACATATTGATTTGGGATTCTATTGGAAAGACGATAAAACTTATTTTACTTCGTGCACACTGTCAATAAAGGTAAGGACAGCAGGTATTACGGAATATTATGAATTAAAAATGTTTAAAAACTATCTTCAGAGCATTGCATGTTTCTTCTGATGAACGCCAAAATAACCCACTTAGTCCAACCGGGTGATATATATAACACCTCTAAAAATATTATATAGATATAGTACACTATTGTGATATTTTTAAAGTTTCATTATCAAACACCTGGTCGGTTTAAATGGGATAAGAAGTTAGTGTTGATTTTGTAAAAAAAAAAAACAATAACAGCATTGGACTGAAATATATACAGACTGAACAATTATCTTTGTCCCCAAAAATATGAAAACATTATTATATTTTTTTTAAACGCCTTTCGGTAATATTAATTTCTAAATAACTCATAAATACACCTCATTGTGGTTTTACTTCACTTGATCTTTTTTGACAAAAAAAATATTTACAGTTATTAGGACCAGGTATTTATTATAGACAATAAAATAAACAATAGGTCATCTGGCAACACTGTTCGTGCCCCACTTCCCGTTCAGTGACAACCCTTGGGTCGACAATGGCGGTGGCGGGCTCTCAAAGCGCGGCACGTGCCTTTATTTGTCACTTAATTGGTGATTGTCACTGTAATGTGCGACCGTTTGATTTTAAAGCTATAAACACCATGGAACGCGATAATTAAGAGCGGCGATGCAGTGTGTGCGGTGTTGAGTAGAATAGAATATAGTTTATTGCTTAAACTTGTGTACAATTTGCGGTTGAAGATGTACATTACATTTGAGTTACAACAGTGTACCCTTAACGGGCATGCAATTTTTAAGTAGATTAAAACTAATAAAAAAAACCAATCAAATATTAAAAACTAATCAAAGATTAATGCTAACATGAAACTGACAGTAACTTATCTTTATCTTACTAGTAGGCTAATTACAATTTTTTATTTTTTAATGCATAGTCATTCATCTTAGGCCTCTTCCTCACCGGGTCGGTACGTTTTCGTTTCGGTACCGCCTCTGCACCGAATCTGTACAGATTTTCTGCTGAAAAACATTTCCTGACAGGCTCTGGATGTTTTCGGTACGGTATATTATATTGTACAGTCGCGTCAACATGACTGGTGTTGTGAGTGAGGCGCGCGGCGGAGCTGGCGGGGGTGAGACGGGGGAGGCGCACCTCTGTACAGATTCTGTGCAGAGGTGCGCGTATGCGCTCGGTAAAAACTCTGTACCGAAACGACTCTGTCTGAAAACTCTCATTTGATTACATGCGTTCGGTAAACAATCTGTACAGATTCGGTGCAGAGGCGGTACCGAAACGAAAACGTACCGATCCGGTGAGGAAGAGGCCTTAGCTGTAAAATGCGTTATTTAGTGCGAGTTTTGTTCGCCATTCGAGTACGTTAACGAAAACGAGAATTTGTATGGCGTAATACAACTCAATTTAAATATGGGAAACAGGTCAGAATCACGCTTCTGAAACTCCGAGCCTCGATTGTAGACGTTTAAAAATAGCAGAATGGGGGCCCTGCAGCAACCCCTGGATGGAGGCGCGGTTTTGGTGCCATACAAATTCTCGTTATCGTTATCGTGAATGGTAAATGAATCTCGCACTCAGCACTCAGCCCATTTTCTTAAACTACATAGAATACAATACTAGAATGTTAATAACGGGCTGATAATACAAAATATTCATCATATTTTATTTTTTTATTATTTTTTATCCAATAATTATTCATAAATATTCAAAAATTAACATAATTAGCACTTGAAGACAGCTGAAGACTATGAAATGTATTAAATAAAAATGTCTTTAAGATAATGTTCAGGATCCGATAGCGGACAGAACCATAAAATTCGGCCTCTTTTTAAAATAACCATAAAGTTAGCCGCGTTATTCTAAAACTTATTTCACGAGAAAAGTTTAAGTTTAAAGTTAAATTAAAGAATCATCATCAGCTCATTTCATGACCCCACTGCTGGGGCACGAGCCTTCCCTATGGATGCACAGGGAGAATGGGCCATAAACCATCACGCGGGCCCTGTGAGGATTGGTGGTTGTTAACGACTGCTAACGTAGCCGGGCCCAACGGCTTTACGTGCCTTCCGAAGCACGGAGGAGCTCAAGATGGAAAATTTTTGGTCACCCATCGGATGACCGGCCTTTGCGAAAGTTGCTTAACACACACACAGCAATCGCAGACCGGGCGCGTTAACCACTGCGCCATCGAGCTCCTCATTTAAAGAATACGACTGTAATAAATAATATTTACAGTCGTATTTTTTGGTTGTATTTTTTAGTTGCTATTCTTAGTTCCTGTATTTTTTTGGTGTGACTTTGTGTATGTGTCGTGTATTACCAATGAATGTTATTCATATTCATATTCATAAAGAAAGTTCAGATTATACATTTTTTTACTACTGATAAATTTACAGGGTTAGTTTACCGGTAATACTAAAAACCGGGAAACCGATATTGAATTTAACTACTATTGGTATTTAGCTCGTCTCACACCCCACAAGCCTCGCACGCACGTCGTCGTCGAAATGTCATCAATGATAATTAATTGAAACAACTTTCAGAAGGATTTCATACCTTCTTTGAACAGATGCCACAAAATTTGTGTTGTGTACTTACCTACCTACATACATTGTTTAATGACGTTAGTAAGACTCGTAGTTAAAAGTTGGTACTTGAAGGAGCTCGATGACGCACCTGTTTACGCGGCCCTGTTGTGATCTTAGAAGCTAAAGGACTTTCGCAATGCCCAGTCACCGGAAGGGTGACCAAATTAAAATATCTCGAGCTCCTCCATGCTTCCGAAGGCACGTTAAGCCGTTGATCCCGCTTGTTGTCGCAAGATAAATTATGGCCCGTCTTCCCCGTCTATTGTTAATCAGGAAAGGTATGAGTCCATTTGTAGGACTATAAAAATGTGATACCTTTGTAGGTACTTAATAAAAGTCCAGTTTATATTAGCCATTGCACGTACCTAACTCAAATTCGTTCTAGTTCGTGTCACTCAGCCCGTAAACTCACTAACAAACTGGGTTAGCCAACATAACTCGCTTTGTTAATGCAGTCGGCGCTAATAACCGCTAATGTGGTTAAAACGTACTCTTAGTGGCCCGAACCGTGTGAAGTTAGCGCGGACCGGCCGCGAGCTGGCAACGTCGCGTAACATCGCCGCGAAGTTGCCGCTCTGCTAGATCGGTGTCGTGCCACTCCCCACCCCGCAGTCTCGCTAGAGCGATCTCGCGCGCGCACGTGACACCCCGACACACCGCAATGGAGGCGAACAATATTTCGACCGAAATGTGCTTTCCGAAAATAGAAGTCGATTCCGAGAGCGAAGGGAAACGCGACAGCAGAATGACTTGGACTTCTGATACCACCAAGAAGTTGATAGACGCTTTGGAGAAGGACTGTAGGGAGCTGTGGGATGTGAAGCATCCGTTGAACAGGCATCGTTGGGCTCGGCTGGCTAAGCACGACTATTTGGCGAACATGTTCGGTACGACTGCTGAAGAGATTAGCAGGAAAATTCACAATTTGCGAACGCAGCTTAACAACGAGCTGAGGAAGATCAAGCGGCGGCAGTCATCGGCGTCGACGGGGGGAGGCGAGGGGTCGAGCAACGGGGGGAGCGGGTGGGAGTACTTTGATGCCCTCTCTTTCTTGCTGCGCTCAACGGGCGAGCCGTTTGACGGCGACGCGATGGACGGCGTCAACCTTGCGGTATGTGACTTGTTTTGCGACAACAGACCACTACCGATTGGGTTCTACCTCCCTATATACGACATTAAGACTATACCTACTGGTAGTTAGGTTGGTAAATAATGTGTTCACAATGAATTTACCACAACGATATTTAATAAACAAGTACAATATTGAATTTTATCATGTAAAACTATTTTTTTCAAACCGGACAAGCGCGAGTCGGACTCGCCCACCGAGGGTTCCGTACAAATTTATGGGTACATATTATATAGGTCAGGAATGGAGTCTTGAACTTTTCCCGACTGTTAGGTACTACATACACCAAAGTTATTAGGTACCTACCTACCTATACATATAAAAGGGTAAAGGTATTTCTTTTTTCATTCTTCGTCATAAATCAAAAACTATACATCATTAAAATAATTAAAAATCTGTTTAAATGTCTTGACAAATAAAGCCCTTTCATACGATACCCCACATGACACGGTTAACTTACTTCAAAATTTGGACCCCCGTTCCTTGCTTAAAGCCCCTGTTTTTTTGTGATTTAATTAAATATGTATAGTTTTCAGACTTTTCTCTGTACTTGTAGTATAAGACGATATTACAACGGCAGTACCTTATGAATTTTGATTTCATTGAGAGTGTCGAAATATAAGTTTTACGCGACATAAACGGCCGTATCTTTTTTTTTCGTTAAGTTACTTAGAAGTTTGATTTCACAGCTTCAAGGAACCGCAGACTTGAGTAATATGGTTTTAATTTCAACTCGATCCTCCACGCATTCCCGAGATTAAAGCGTATGCTAGCGCAGCGCAGAGTAGAGCAGATTTTTAATGCATGGTCGTGCCGAGAGCTGCGTACGCTGCGGCGTAGGCACGTGACACGCAGACATGTGTCTGCCCTGCCCTGCGCCTCGTTGTAGTGCCGGCATAGATTTCTGCGCGACGCCGACACATGTTTTTTTTTTACCATTTTATTATAATTTAGTAATAATGACGAAACAATTAACAGAACCCTTGCTCGATAGTACAAATTATCCATTAGCAGAACGTTTTCAGATAAACACTTTAGTTTTTCTATGCTTGGAAAACTGTAAAGTAGCAACAACTCACATTATCAGACTCTGACATTGACATTGACAACTCATGTGTCCGTGCTGTGTCACTTACCTGCGTCGCAGCAAGCGTTCGCGGCCTTTGTCTGCCCCAACTGCCCTGCCCCGCAAAATCTGCGCTGTGCTGTGCTGCGTCACCTGCGTCTCAGCATACGCTTAGCCAAAGGGTCTTGACAGACAGACAGGCGGACAACAAAGTGATCCTATAAGGGTTTCTTTTGAGGTACGGAACCCTAAAAATACTTTCTTACTAATTAGGTACTTAATTAATTTAGCCATTACCCATCTTGTAGTGATGACTTGATTTCAATGATGGATTCCCTCATAATTAATTAATTTCACATTTGGCCAGTATGAAACTAATGAGTAAGTTACCTAGGTATGCCTATCATAAAAATATTTTCTTTGTAGGTACATAAAAGTAGGTAGATTAAAAAAACCCAAACCCTTTAAAGTCCTACATCTTTACTCATACATCCCCGGTACACACGACTTTAAAGTTTATACTGACACCCCCCACCAACCGTTAGGTTATAAAGTAGTATATCTTTACTTATACAGTTAAAATGTGGGACTTTACTAAAACCTCACGCGGTCTTCTTGAGAGAATTTTTGCGATGTTTTGTTTCATTGGCCAACCAACACTCATGCACGTTCACGAACACTCGACAGTTAATGATCACATCACATAAATATTAATCAAAACACACATTTTAGAAAAAAAAACAAATCTGTAAACACTTCTCTTAACTTTCCCGCCAAGAAGTCATTATTATGAACCGTTATATTGTTTTTTTAAAGTTTACGCGATCACTACACATTGCAACTCTTACGGATCTACACGCGTTTATTTTATATATTAGTTTTAATTAATTTTTATCCTGACGCTTCGAACCCTATGAATTTACCACCAGCCTGAGATCCATCATACAAAAATTAAATCCCAGTCCCAATACCATAATGCCAGACCAAAGGATATAGGTAATGTGAGCTCTTTCTGCGTGAAACGGAACGAACGTGATTAAATTAAAATGAGGTTATACAAGCTACCAACTTATTATGAGACGACCAACACCTCAGTCTCCCTGTGACCACGGACCCCGCATACGGTTCGAAACGTCAGGATAAACATTAATAATAAAACTAATGTATAAAAAAAAACGCGAGTATACCTAGATCATTAAAAGCTATTTCATTAAAATGAGCCGTTATTTCAAAAAAATACATGAGCTAGACCACAAAATAAGGACCTGGCCTAGACCTATCGTTGACGTTTACTTTTTGACACGTTCAACGAATAGTAGTCAGTAGTCTAAGGCTAGCTTAGGTATAAGGAAAAAATCTACCGCACTAGTAACCAGTCGTTATTTAGTGTTATTTCAAATCCAATTGGTATATAAAAATGATAACAGAAAAGAAACAAAACTTATCTTGCTACATTAACGAAAATATAAAGTTAAAACATAAAACATGTGTAATTTAAATAAAGACAAAATAAAAGCTAAAATGACCTCCAGCTGTGCGCTCATGGGAACGGTCCCAAGAGTGCTGGCAACATTACCTCTTTGGACAGCCAAGCTAATACGTTGGCAGAGGTAGCCAGTCTTCGTGCCACTGGAGGCTTCAACACACGAGCGAGCACAGGCGAGCACTCATGTTATTTTGTTTTGACTTTCGACGACTACCCCGCACTTAACAAAATAAAAAAGTAAACAAGGACACTTAGTAGCACTCATGTTAATATTCTGTACGTCTTGGTTCCGACAGTATTATCTATCATCGATCTTGTGTATTAGAAGAATGATAATTATTTAGTGTTTGTAGAATTGATCAATCATTCATTTTGAGTCATACATTTGTAAAGCCTCATTTCCTAGAATGGAATCTTTTAGCAATGGTGTAAGTTTTGATTTCGATGCAGTTAATGCGGTAAGTAGGTAGTACCTACCAATAAAATACTTTATTAGAATTATAGAAGAGTATATCTAGATTAGAATTGTTTATTATTCGTTTATTTGGGACATCAAACAATTACATTGTTTACTTACTACATAAGAGCTTAATATAACTTAATTACTACTAGTGATAGTGCAACCAGCTGCGTTATCCACAAAATTTATCAAGTACACAGTTAATGCAAATCAAAGTTAATATTATATTGAATTTTTACACAAAGAAAAACCTAGAACTCGATAAAAATTTTTTTTTTTCAACATTGTGTTTTTGTAATTTGTATCGCAACAAAATTTGCGTTAAAATTAAATAAACAAAACAAAAACATTTTATAAATAGCTTGCCTAATTCTTAACTGATCTTTAGTATTTGTAAAAATATTATGATCAGATGTTAATGACGGTAGTTGTTGACATTGAATTGGCGCCTTTGGCTTTCAAAGTAAAAAAGTAAAAAGTGTTGAATAATTTCGGCGGGCAGGTTAGAACCACGATAGCTCAATTGGAAGAGCACCTGACCCGGTATGTCAGAAGGGTGCAGGTTCAAATCCTGCTCGTGGAAATTTTTTCAACATTGTGTTTTTGTAACTCGGTATGATTCAGAATTTTACATTTAATTTAATTTAATTTAATTTGAGGTCAGAAAAACGTGTGTTGTGTTGGTAATAAATAAGTTGAGATATTGTCTTTGAAATTAAAAATGTTTGATGATACGAATGATGAATGTTATATAAAGACTAGTTATATATTACTGGTGAAGGTCGCGGGAAGCCGCTGGATGCGAGCAGCACAAAACCGGTCGTTGTGGAGATCCTTGGGGGAGGCCTTTGTCCAGCAGTGGACGTCCTTTGGCCGAGGTGATGATGATGATGATGATGATTATATATTACAGTAAAAACTTATTACAGGATTGTTTAGTGGTAAGTGTTGCTGATTACAAGAGTAGCTTGCACATTCCCCGATTTTAACGACGACATTATAATGATATTGAATTCTCGGATTTCAATCGACCGTTATGATTATAATAGTGATAGATACATAGATAGAGAAACCTTAAGTGCAAATAACATATTGATCATAAAGTGCCTAATTAAAAAGTTATAGGTTTTTGGCAGTCTTATCGCCGGAGTACCTAGTGGTAACGGTGGGTTATGTAGGACCATATTCTATTCAACATACTGTGGGAGGGCTTTAACCCAGTAGTCTGACATCAATAGGATAATGACAAAGAATATAAGAATGGCTAAAATGATACGATAAAAATCTTTAATGTTTTCCTGTGTGTAATATAGCGCAATACCTTATTATTTCGGATGGTGGCGTTTTTTAGCATGAGATAAGATAGGAGATAATGTGATCGTGTTTGGTTATCCAATACCATGGACTAACCAATACTAAGATTACTCCATTTGCCCACGGGAAACGTACAGAATATACATGTGTACCTATGTACAGTCTTTGAATTAGTAACTACTTTTTACATTAAGAATATAAAAAATACGACTTCATTTTGAAAAACTTTTTTTGAGAGTTTGCTATATTGCCTTAGGCGGCATATTAAGCGACACCAGACTTGTAATTTTGAACAATTCAACAAAACGTCAGATAACAAAGGTCAATTTGACTGCTTGCCTACAGACCTACTTTTCTTTTGAAATCCTTTAAAATGTTTCAATTAACATTCAGGCTATATTTTATTAACATGAAGTAACAACACATTTTTTATAAAGCCCAAACTATTACAACTAATATTTTCACAATTAAACTAAAAAAACTAAACAGATTGAAATGGAACACTAAATATTGAGAATGTTTCAATCCCAAAATAAACGCACTAAGTAACTAACATTTCCTAAGCTTAGAAATATTGAATATTTCTAATATTCATAATAATACATTTTTATTTATTTCATAGGATTCTTTGCATTTCTTTGCCACTTATTTCGCCGTCGTACTTTATTTTAAATCACCAATGTATGAAAGTTGCCTGATGTCCTTTGCATACTCCGGTCAATAACAATTGATCGAAGATTGCATACCTTCTTCTAATTCTCAGGCTTTATATATATATATACATATATATTATTCTTCTTTAATTTTTCTACAGTTGGCGGAGTTCCAAGCGGATGAGGAGCAGAAATTTGGCATAGCAGCCAGATCCCGACCATTAGTCAGCCCCAAGAAACGGCACAAGTCCCTGGGGGCTACTTCAGTGCCATATGTACAGACGGCTGCTCATCAGAGTATCCGAAACTGCCAAATTTCTTTAATAAATGTAAAAGTTCAACATGTCAAATGTTTATTTTGAGGATATTTGACAGTTTTTGGTAGTCTGATGTACAGGCGTGTACATCAATCAGTTTCTTTAGATTTTTAAAGTGATTTCTGTTGGCTGCCTCTTGCCATTACTGCGCAACCGGACTTTTTGTAGGCGGCGAGAACAGTAACATTTATTTCAATAGACACGTCTATTATTGTTAGTAACAATATAACTTAAGACTATGTGAGTAAAGTTTCCTTTAGCCGTGTGACTGAAACGTTCTCAGAAAACCCTTATCTAGAGGGGAGGGCACCACGCAAGCGTGTGGGTACTCCACAAGATTCTCCGAGGCGTTCGGATCGAGAGCGGAACAACCCGAGAGCGTCTCTAAAGGCCCCTATTCACGGGCATTCCATTCGCGCCATTCTATATCTCCAAATAGGAGATTGATTTTGGAGTATTTGGAAATGCAACGCTCTGAGCGATGCCACTCGATCGAAGTAGAAATATGATTAAATTTGGTGTGATGGAGTAAACCGATGGATAGAGTGCAGTGCCTTTGAATATGGGCCAATGGTCGACGGGTTGTACAGGCAGGCATCACGTAGAGCCTTAGCACCTCATCCAACTAAATATTTTAAAAAAAAACATTAAATTTGGAGTGTTGGAGTGGAGTGACTGTGAATGGGGGCCATTAAAGGCTAGGACCTCAGCTCAGGTGGACCGGGTCGAGGAGTTTCTTTAATACCTACTTCGTTCAGTACCTACAAAGGTTCTTGTTTCAATTGCAACTTTTTTCCTGACAGTTGGCGGAATTTCAAGCTGATGAGGAGGAGGAGTTTGGTATCGCGGCCCGAGCGCGGTCGTTGGTGAGCGGGAGCCCACAGAGTAAGCACAGGCCGAGGGTGGCGGCGTCCGCCCCCCCTCCGCTGCCCCCCAGTGCCCATCCGCTGATGTGGCCTGAGGAAGCGGTGCCGGGACTCCGACCTAGTATCAATGCTGATGAGTGCCAGGTTAGTTGAAGGCTTTTTTATATCTTGGCGTGGAAGTGACTTCTTTATTCTTTAACGTGGAAGCCATTTTGTCAACTTAAGCTGTAAAGTTAAGCTAAGTTAAGCTGTACAACGAATAAGTTGACTCAAATAGTTAACGACCACTTAAATTAGTGAAGTGCAAGATTTTGTCTCCCCTAAATAAAATAAAAATTTAATTCTTTACTACCACACCCATGGTCGTCTATTAACACAATTAATTCATTGACACGATTCATAAATCGTTATGATTCGCCAGGTAGGCAGGCGGACTTAAAACAAGTGCTACCACTCATAATCACCATTCATCTAATGAATGTTAACACCTGATGTTAAGTGACGATAAGGCCAATAATGGAAACCCTCAACTACTGAGGCACTGGCTATCTTATCTCTAGCTGCCGAAACACAAAAATGCAACAATAAACATTGATATTATGGCGACATATTTAGATAACACGGTGGTAGCTACCCTGGTGGACAAACAAGCCCTACCACCAACCAAACCGAGTACACTAAAATCAAAACGGAACATCTGGGTCTGTCACCGGTCCTAACCATGAGACCAAAGAAGCGGTCAAGAAACAATTTGAGAGTCCTAAAAAATATGTAATTTCTGTCTTATCTAGATATTTGGAGACTTCGTGGCGTCCGAATTGCGCATGCTCCGGTCAGATGAATCCCGCAAGAGATTGAAGAGAATGATCCAGAAGGCTATCCTGCAGATCGGAGAGGATGAGGACGTGAACATCATATCAGGATAGCGGCAGGGACGCCTCTCCTCTGACTCCTTGGAGCGCATGAGTTGAGGCGATAGCATCTATTGCTATTGTAGAAAGGACTTAATAATTCTATTCTATTTTTTTTTAAACTTTTGCAACAAAATATTACATGGCGTACTTTGCCGTTTTCTTGTATCTATTAGTCACTGGTTGGTTTAGAATTGGGTGACAATACATCTTCACTTTTATCACAAATTTAAGCACGTACATTTTTATGCATGTAGTAGTTCGTTATAATTGACTTTAGAAGTCAAAGTAAATTAACGAACTTTGCATGGATCCGCCATGCTATCACTTGATAAATTAAAGGTCTCCTATTGGTTGAGAGCACAATATTGCCATCTTTGTTTCTAAGCATAAAATATTGCCGGATGTGGTACGAAGGGTCATTTAAAAACGTTTGTAATCACGGAAGATAGCCGTTTATGTTTCTGAAAAAGTAGTTTATACAAATATGTTCAAGATTTTCAGTTTTGCCACTATCATAACTGAATATTGATCAAAACGTTAGATTGCCGCCTTTGGTTCTATACGACTCTGTAACATAGTTTTAAAAAGATAAATAGCTGGATACCTACTTACTAAAAAAAAAAATTAAAATATCTGTTGTTAAAAATGTTTTTGTTTTGTATATATAATTTTAACGCAAATTTTTGTTGCGAAACAAATTACAAAAACACAAATGTTGAAAATACATAACACAGACGTTAATGACGGTAGTTGTTGACATTGAATGGGCGCCTTTGGCTTTCAAAGTAAAAAAGTAAATAGTGTTGAATAATTTCGGCGGGCTGGTTAGAACCACGATAGCTCATTTGGAAGAGCACCTGACCCGGTATGTCAGAAGGGTGCAGATTCAAATCCTCGTGCTCGTGGAAATTTTTTCAACATTGTGTTTTTTTAATATCTGTTGTTGTCTCCATAATATAAATTACTTTTGTTCAGTAGGTTGTTTTAGACTCCTTTGATATGAAACACCATTTATTAACCTCTATGTATAACAAAATATATGTACACACAGTTGTAACTGTTAAATATAGGTTTTTTATAGGTTTAATTAAGTTACCATACCCGTTACCATAGTTTCATCGTTTTCTGATAAGTGTCTGTGTCTAATACTCTACTAGATAGTCTTGTTTACTTAAGCTCACAATTCGTTTGACTGACACAAGCTGTAAGGCACTGTCTTTTTCTTTTAGTTAATGGCTCCGTGCTTTAACACATTTTAGCCATTGTCAAAGCAGTTTTCTTATTATAGTTATATAAATATTAATATTATGATGATGATTAATGATAATAGAAATGAGAAGTGAGAAATGATATACCCTCCAACCCCATGAGTATCTCAGTAAAAATTTAATGTCGCATCACTAAGATCTCAACGCGGACTTCATAAGAGAATTTGAAAAGTGATGTTGCAATGTTTTGTTTAATTTGCCAACACTCATGCACGCTCGCGAACACTTCACGGTTTATAATCCACCATTATTTCACATTAATATTCGGCATAACACAAATTTTAGAAAATAAAACAAAACCGTAGAAATGACTCTTCACTTTCCCGCCAAGAAGTCCTTTATCACACTTATCATGAAATCAACCATTATCCACTGGCTGTAAAACTTACGAACTGTCAAAAGTGTGCGAGTACAATAACATCTGCATGTAGGTAGGTAGGTGCAGGTTCAAATCCTGCTCGTGGAAATTTTTTCAACATTGTGTTTTTGTGACTATTAGTAATCTAGCATGCTGTCAACACTATTTAAGGGTAGTATCTAGTTCTAAACTGGTTTTTTTATTTTCAAAATGTATTGTAATGTTCTGATATCTACCTGTTTGTGTTGCAAATAAATACATAAATAAATAAATTCCAAATAGGTATAGTATTAATAATTTGTTACTATTAAAACAACCGTAAATTTGATACTTAAGTAGCTTCGCCATCTTGTGTTGTTTTTAACTAAATGGCTAGCTTTATTAATAAAAATATTATTGGAGCATATTATGTAAATAAAGGTAATCATATCTAATAAGTATTTTTCAATAAATAATACATACATGTTAGGTAGGCTTCGAGAACATTTAGTTAAGTTGCTGATGTTTAGCGCTATTAAAAAATCTTATTGAACTGATTTGTTTGTTTTTTTTTCAAGTTTTATAAAAGACAATTTTAAATGTCTTATGACGTTTACAAGTGAAAAAAAACCGGACAAATGCGAGTCGGACTCGCCCACCGAGGGTTCCGTACAAATTTACAAATTTATGGGTACATATTATTATAGTTCAGAAACCGAGTCTCGAACTTTTCCGGAAATTCAGTTTCCAAAACCTACAATTACTTATATTATACACTTAAGTAGGTAGGTACCTATTAAGGATAATGTTTAATTACAAAATTAAAAAAGTACTAAGTAGGTACGCATAACAGTGCAAACTGTTAGGTAGGTACTACATACACCAAAGTTTTTAGGTACCTATACATATAAAAAAGGGAAAAAGTATTTCTTTTTTAATTCTTCGTGATAAATCGAATACTATACATCACAAAAATAATTAAAAATCTGTTTAAGCTTGTTCAAATGAAGCCCATTCATACGATACCCCACATGACACGGTTAACTTACTTCAAAATTTCAACCCTCATTCCTTGCATAAAGGCCCTGTTTTTTTGTGATTTAATTAAATATGTATAGTTTTCAGATATTTCCCTATACTTGTAGTTTAAAACGATATTACTTGCCAAACTTCATAGTTCTAGGTCAACGGCAAGTACCCTATGAATTTTGATTCCCTTGAGAATGTCGAAGTATAAGTTTTTTGCGACATAAACGGCCGTGTCTTTTTTTTCGTCAACTTAAAAGTTTGATTTTTTTTCTCAGCTTCAAGGGGTGACAGACGGACAGACAGACAGACAGACAGACGGACAAAGTGATCCTATAAAAATAAAACACCTTAAATAGTAGTTATCTATGCTATTAATAAAGACGTATAGTTTGTGACTTTGTTTTTTTTTTTGCTTGTTTGCGGAGAGTAATCTCTGGAACGGACTTCTTGGCGGGAAAGTGAAGTCTGCGGTTTTGTTTTATTTCAATTGTTTTATTTCAAAAATTTCTGTTATGTCGAATATTAATGTGAAATAATGGTGGATTATTAACCTTTAAGTGTTCGTAAGTGCGCATGAGTGTTGGCAAATGAAAAAAAACAGTGCAACTTCTTTTTTCAAATTCTCTCAAGAAGTCCGCCCGAGGAATTAGTAAAGCCCCACATCTTTACTCGAAGGGTTGGGGGGATATATTATTTCTTACTTTTCATTTCTATTATCATTCATCATCATCATACTGGAATGAAATATTGTATATTTATGTATTACTTGTAAGAAAAATTACTTTGACAAAAAAAAATCTACTAACTACTGTTCTAATTTCAAAAATATTTCACTGTTACAATGTTACATATCATAGGCTTTTTATAAATAACTTTTTAAAATCTCAAGCGATAAACATTAAAAGTTATGAAAAAAGAGTGTTGAAAAAATTCCACGAGCGGGATTTGAACCCGCTTTATTTTCTTTTTTCAAATTGTAATTTGTGCGCAACAATATTTGCGTAAAATTATATGTACAGACAACAGCAGATCAACTTACCACAAAATTTCAAATTTCTTTAATCAATTTTGAACCTTAGCATTTAGTTATAAAGGTCAATATCGATTAGAAAAATTTGACAGTTTTGGATAGGTTGATGTGCAGGCGTGTGCAAGCAGCAGGGATGTTGCGGACCTTCGCACCGGACAAGCACAACAATCGTAAATCACTATATTTATTGGTAGCGGATGCCAGATGCAATTTTGTCTATCATTCGATCACGTTAACGAAAACTAGAACTTGTTGGTTGGTAAAAGCAGATCAATTCCTTCGACTCTGTTTTATCAAAATGTCCGCTCGATCTCCCTATCCATCTATAGGGAAGGCTCGTGCCCCCAGCAGTGGGGACAGAATGATCTGGTGATAATGATGATGAAACCGTCCGCAATTATACCTTAGAGCTGTGATCTGATTTCGACAATACCCTCCGTGCTAATACTACGAGTAACTACTACCTAATAAACAAAGTAAAAACTTCGAATACTTGGCAAATTTCAAGTTTTTTTTCTCTATTTTTTTCGGAGAGAGTTTGCCTATTGCCTCAGACGACATTTTCAGTTTTCCGAGATTTTTTGGAGGCGGCGAGAAACTTAAAGGGTTCCTGAAGCCGTGTGAAACGAATCACCTTCGGAGGTTTTCTAGAGGGAATGGCATTACGCACTAAGGCGTGTCCCCGTGCCCTACTAGGTGCTCCGGGGGGTTTACTCTCGTTTGAAATGAGATTAATCATGATCGGAACCAAACACAAAATATTTATTCTAGATGCTAAGCTCTGTCACCGAGACACTATTGAGACTTAAGAAGAATTTTCATATTATTTTTAACTAGTTGTTACCCGCGACTTCGTTCGCGAAGATTACAGTAAAAAAAAAAAGAAGTATCCTATATGCTGGTCTGGGGCATGGTCTGTAAATGAGGAAAGTTTCATTAAAATCCATTCAGTAGTTTTTACGTGAAAGAGTAACAAACATCCATCCATACTTACAAACTTTCGCGTTTATAATATTAGTAGGATGTTGAGCTTCTTTGCAGGACCCAGGGTAAGTACACTTTACATACTCGGTGTGTAGTCCGCCTCGCCAGTTTTTTATTTGTGTATGGTTTTTTTTCATTGTGTACGATGTTTTTTATTTTGTTTACTTTGTTTTTTTTATGTATCTGAATTTTTAATATATAATATATATATATATATATTTAGGAGTATATAGGTTTATTTATATAAGTACAATTATATACACATATATATATTTATATTTTATTTATTTATTAGTCTAAATAGGATATATAGGAAACGTCACCTCGTACAGGCCCTGCCAGAATACCAGCGCCGTTGCGATGTGACTTTATCACACCGTAGCGACATATGCTGAGGTGGGGTCCTGATTGGCTCCTCACACTTGTGTTCTTTTATTTGTTAATTATTCATTTATTTTTATTTTTATTTTATTTTTTTGTGTCTTGTATTTCATGTCTTTGTGTCTGTGTATGTGAGAACCGATAAATGTTAATTCTTTCTTTCTTTCTTTCTTTCTTACTTAATAATAAATACATAGTTACCCTAAACTTATTCAATCCAAGCTCTTACATATCCGTCATAACATTTTGTTTCACACCATACCTATGTATTCTATGAATGCCGTCGTGTTTACCTCCCGTACACGTCAAAAAAGAGAGGCCATTATTAAGTGCAATTCGCGCAGCCCAATTATTTCCAGTGCTTGAGCATAAATAATTGAAGGACCCGTCATTCAGTGCGCACTGTCATTTGTCGCGTTTCGACGCAATTGCCACAATTGCGTTGTGAATGTTGAAGATGAGCATAATAATATTATAATGCAGTGTTTAAAATGCATATTTCTTTTAGAGTTTTTAATTTATAAGCGGAAGTACCATGTGCTGTTACCATGGTATGTTAAAAAATAGGTTATTTCTATTGCTCTATTATGTTGTGACTCAGGTTTTAATATGAGTCTTTGCAATATTTAATTTTAAAATAATTTATTGTGCATTTTATATGCACATTGAAACGCACGTTTCACAAAACTTAAAAATTCTAGAAGAAATTAAGTCAAAATGAAATGAAATATATTTATTAGAACACTAGTTGACCTGGCGGACTTCGTGCCGCTTTCCGTTTCAGTTACAGTTTCCATGACAACGAAACAAACAAATAATTTTGTATTGGAAAATTAAATTATCAAAATTAGCCAAATCGATCCAGTCATTCTCGAGTTTTAGCGAGACAAACG
The DNA here is from genome assembly GCA_949315975.1 of Eudonia truncicolella. Lineage (NCBI taxonomy): Eukaryota > Metazoa > Arthropoda > Insecta > Lepidoptera > Crambidae > Eudonia > Eudonia truncicolella. Next base: position 6,202,142 of record OX438831.1, on the reverse strand, counting down.
GACAGCAATTGATTTTTATATATATTATTATAGAAAGAGTACAAATAAGAAGAAGAAGAAGAAGAGATCTCTTCCAGCGACTCCTGGCTGTGGTGAGGAAAGGAAGTTTGCAAGACATATACTTACCTAATTACTTAATTAGTTTGTAGTTTCAAAATAAGATACATACAAAAGGTTTTCTGCAAGTTTCTTGTAACCTTTATTGGACGATTGGACGACGGAACAGTCTACCAGCACACTTTTCCCTCGTTCCTATGATATGGGGTCCTTCAAACGAGGCACATCAGGGTGAGGGTGAAAATGCTGCGTTGTATTCACGCTGCACCTGTTGTCTTCGCGTCTGGACTCCATTTCTACTGAACATCAGGTGGAATGGAGTCAATTGCCGTGATAAACTATAAAAAAACTGTTTAACAAAGGAGTTGACTAACACCTTAACAAAAGATACTAGCTCAATCAATTGGGGTGTCACTGGCTATTTATCGATCTTACCCCTATGTGTCAATTATATCCAATATTCCAACCATGGCAACTAACGACCGTGATAATATTGATCGACTTGGACTAAATGAGATATGAGTATGATTATGGCTATACTTAGGTAATCTATATAATATAAAGCAAATTTTGTTGCGAACGAATTACAATTTGAAATAAGACAAAGTGTTAAAAAAATCCACGTCATGTCGTGGGACAGTGTCGGAGACTTTATCTACACTTATTCTATTACTCTATTTCCTATGCTATTCTATATAATTTTGCTGGAGACTTTTCCATTTTTATTGCACTCTAGGTGCCCTATTATTTCTTTCTTATTCTATTTATTGCTTACTTCTATATATTTTTCTTGCATTTATTTATGCTCTATCCTATTTGAAACTATTCTTATTTGCTATTTTTCCATTTTTATCGCATTTCATATGCACTAGGTCTTATTTTCTATTTCTTATTTACTAGCTTATAAACTATTTCTTATTACATTTTAACATCACAATGGCATTCTTTCTTATGCTATGTTTAATTTTCTTACATTTACTTACATATTTGTTTATACATATTTCTTACTTATTATTATTATTATTCTTGTTTCTACAGTTCTGCTCATTTTATATCTTATGTTTACTTATTGTTTTCTTATTTTTATATGTTGCTTCTAGTATATACAATATACTGGAAAGAACATACGTTTTGTTATGTCTTATTACGTTTAATTACTTGTCTGGCTATAATTGTACAGAATTTCAGAAATGAAGTTCTCATATGTGTACTGACTAATATTTTATGTATACTTTCTTTATTTACTTTCATACCTATCTTTCTTTCATACTTCATTCTTTCATACTCATGGACAGGGCACTCCGTTATGACATGTAGTACCGACTCCTCCCCGATCTGATCCGAACCCTTCGGAGAATCTAGTAGGGCACGGGGACGCGCACTTGTGCGCGATGCCGTTCCCTCTAGATAACCTCTGAAGGTGATTCGTTTCACACGGCTTGAGGGACCTTTTACGTTCCTCGCCGCCCCCAAAAAAGCCCGGTGAAGCTGAAAATGCCGCAGCGGCAATCAGCAATCTCTCTCCAAAAAAAAAAAAAACCGACTGCTCGTGTTCGGGGTCACAGATGCACGATGGGTTGTCCTTGCACTTGAAGTGGTCCAAGTACGAAGAGAACCCACGGTGGCCCGTCATCACTTGAGTTATTATTGCCGGTGGGCTTTATTTTTCTTACGAGCCTATATGCCGCGATCGCATCTGGAAGGAACACCTTCGTCACAGAGGCCGTCTCGTCCCCGCATCGTATCTCCAGGCCCATTCAGGCCAACGAGACCGGGCATTGATCGTAGTCCGGCTTCCTGTTGCAGCCTCCTTTGCCAGTTCGTCCGCGCGTTCGTTCTCGGGCAGTCCCGCATGGGCTTTCACCCAGAACAAACTCACAGTTTTGCCTCGTGTGGAGGCCTCCTTGAGGTTTGCCCGTGAATCGTGTGGGGGTGCAGGTTCAAATCCCGCTCGTGGAATTTTTCACTTCGAAACACGTTGTCATTTTTCAAATTGGGATATGAGTGTGTGGTTGATACCAGTTAAATGCAAATGTCTGTCTATCTGTCAATTGAAAGAAGTAATTTAGGCGACTGTTTATATCAGGCAATAATAACCCATTGTATCAGCAAACTCACTCTAAATAAAAAAAGAAATAGATTTAAAATTTAAAATTCACATTGCGGCGAGACTCCAACCACTCCACGCTCATAGCGATTAATTAACATTACTGTACCGTACAAATGACACACATTGCTACTTAATTCAATTGTGTGCACCTCCTATTTTACAGTGTGTAGTTAGTTGTACAGTTTTCTATAGTCTACGCTTATGTACACTACAAATGGAAATTAAACACTTTATACGAAGTAAGGTTAGGACCTACGTGCGTCACAGATTCGCAAAAAGTATCTTATTTATTGTCTAGGTTCGGTTTGGTTATCCACTTATCCACCAAACCAAACCGATCAGAATAACATTAATATTTTGGATAAGAAGACGGTGTTGAATGATGCATAATAATCCCAAAAATATGGGACTTTACGAGAACTTACGTGGACTTCTTAAGACAACAACACTAACGATAGGTAATGTAGGTAGGTACCTACCCCCCATCCGATCCAAACCCTTCGGAGAATCTAGCAATGCACGGGGACGCACACTAGTGCGTAATGCCGTTCCCTCTAGAAAACCTCCAAAGGTGATTCGTTTCACACGGCTTGAGGAACTCCTAAAGTTTCTCGCCGCCCCCAAAAAAAACCCGGTGAAGCTGAAAATGCCGTTTGAGGCAATCAGCAAACTATCTATCTTTAAAAAAAAAGATAGATACCTACTCTTTTTGTTGCATTTGATACACTCTTGCAGTTCTTGTGGAGAGACACAGTGCATGTCCCACACCACGGACCACTGCCCGCAGTTGACCATACCTAGAATTAGTGATATTGCATTCGAAATATCAACGAAGCCAACGCGGTAGGTATTGACTGAGTGGATCCATAGCTTTAATTTTACTTTAAAGCATTCGTTCTTCGATCAAAAATGTAGCTAGGTAGTTAAACGATCCGAAACAAAAATGCATCTCTGGTCATGTTTGCCCATACCTATACATTAAAATTTTGAATAACAAAATCTGAAAAAAACTATGATGGATAGCATCAACAACTTCAGCTAACTGTGAACCTTAACTCTTAAACGTAAAGATTAATTAAGGTTGTCCTTAATATTGTAATGTTGTAAAATATTTGTACATAATATTTATTGTCATCGCAACAAACGTCATTGTGGCTTCGTGCGCTACATCGGAAACTGAAATCTGTACATAATTGATCGAAGTATTCGTTGCATAAAAACTATACATAAAAACTATTTTCTTTGCCGCAGGTAATTTTATCTCAATCTCTTTTCATATGGGATCCTGTTTTACCAACTGTTATTTACCAGCTCTCTAGTCTCTAATAGTGTGGATAACATACCTATTTTCCATATATCTCTCACTCTCGTCACTCTCTTTTTTTCTGGAAAGAAAGCTTTAGACGGAAGATTTTTCAGTTTTAGAAGTTCAATTCGCATTAGCTCATTAATTTGACAATAAAGAACTTTAAAATTGATATAATTCGCGTACACGTTATCAATAAAATACCTATAGACATAGAAATAGACATTAATTTCTTAACTACATAAGCAAACAAAACAAAGATTCAACCAAAATATGTACATATCAAAATTTATAAATAAGTAAATAAGTACATATGTAGGTATTGTGTGAATATTATTTGACGACCTCCGTAGCCGTGTGGCTTGCACGCCGGACTTTGGGCGGCGCTTACTCTGAGGTCCCGGGTTCGATTCCTGGTCGAGTCAATTTCGAAAACGATTTTTTCGATATTGTGTCGGGTCTGGGTGGTTGTGGTACCGTCGTTGTTTCTGATTTCCATGAAACGAGTGCTTTAGCTACTTACCTTGGGATCAGAACAATGTGTGTGATGTTGTCTCATATTTATTTATTTATTTATTGTTACCGGTTTAAAAAACAGCGATTTTTAAACCGGTAATTTATTTTATTTTATTATATACCCTAAAATTAATGATATAGCTTAAGTTTCTTTGTATCTAGGCTATGTTTTATACAGCAATCTTATTTATCTTATCTTATCTTATCTTATTTTTTAAAACGGCTTTATAGGCACTAATGCTTAAATAGGTACCACTACGATAACGTTGTTCTAAGAAACAACATTAAATTCGCAATTTATTCCGTTCCATTTCTCAATAACTTGCTCGTACGTCGCAAAGCGTACAAATCCCAAAGATTTTCTTCCATTTATGTTGGACAAAAAGCGCAAGCCGGGTTTTACATTACGACCGTATTTGCCAGCAGCTCCGTTTGCGTCGCTCTCTAACTTGCGGACATGTGTATCTGGCGTCTCCCTCGCACGGGCGTCGACCCGGCGTTCCATTAGTACGCACCGCGCGAGTACCTACATACAATCGCGAAGTGTTTGTGATGTTGTTATTGCTCAAGGATCAATTTTACATAGTGCCTCTTAAAGAGAAGTGACTTATTCAGCTACCTGCTGTGGAAATAAAAAATCAGCATATTGAGTGACTTTATTATTTAAAAAAAAAACAAATAGGGTAGCGGCACCGGTATTCGACGCTTTAAGCCAAGTCTTCGGCTCAAACCAAACCCAGGCTCTTTATTTCTATAGCATATAAGCATCAAAAAATCTCCTAAATTATGGTATTTAATATTTAAAAATTCAGCATAAAGAAAGCGGGGTTTCAAAATTATTATAAACTAGCGGCCAGTCCCTGCTTCGCATGGGTGGATATTTTTTTAATATAGCCTATGTTACTCAACGCTAATGTAGCCTACTAATGGTGAAAGATTTTTTTAAATCGGTCCAGTAGTTTTTAAGTTTATTCGTTACAAACATACATAAAAATATACAAAGCTTTCCTCTTTAAAATATTAGTATAGATAAACGCTGAACTAATTAAAGTGAAAATGATCATAGACTAGTCTATTCTATGGTCAGCTAAATAATTTTTTCTTGTTTCTAGAAAAAACGCTGAAACATTATTTTGTTTGGTCTATGGCATCCATGTATAAAATCATCGACGCTATGACATCGATTGCCTACAATAATTTTAATGTTTCTATTTTCGATCAAGTTATTCTATTCTACTCGTACTTAACTATTTCTAAAGATGTATTAGTTAAATAAATAAGTACATAAGAAAGTATTTAAATAACCTCATAATTAAAAGACTGATATATTTACTACCTATATCCGATTTAAATAAAAAAATTCTTCAAGAAATCCTCAAAATACCTGCTAAAAATTAGGATTGCTACAAAATGTTTGTTTTGTTTATATAATTTTAACAAATTACAAAAACACAAATGTTGAAAAAATTTCCACGAGCAGGATTTGAACCTGCACCCTTCTGACATACCGGGTCAGGTACTCTTCCAATTGAGCTATCGTGGTTCTAACCAGCCCGCCGAAATTATTCAACACTATTTACTTTTTACTTTGAAAGCCAAAGGCGCCAATTCAATGTCAACAACTACCATCATTAACAAAACAAACATTTTATAAATAGCTTGCCTACTGCCTACTTAACTGATCTTTAGTATTTGTAAAAATATTATGATCAGATGTTAATGACGGTAGTTGTTGACATTGAATTGGCGCCTTTGGCTTTCAAAGTAAAAAGTAAATAGTGTTGAATAATTTCGGCGGGCTGGTTAGAACCACGATAGGTCAATTGGAAGAGCACCTGACCCGGTATGTCAGAAGGGTGCAGGTTCAAATCCTGCTCGTGGAAATTTTTTCAACATTTGTGTTTTTGTGATTGCTACAAACTCAAGTTTATAATTAAACTGAAAGTTTTTCTTCATAATCCAGAGCAATTTTGCTATTGTTTAATACAGATTTCATTAAAGCGCATATAGCTACGCAAAATTAACTCATAAGGGGCTTATTAACAAAACACATTTTTAAACTTTCGTTTAATAAGTTTTTCGTGTTTCATAGTTAAACTAAAGAATTTAAAAGGGGATTAACGCAAACTAGTTAGTAAAGGTATGATACCTTTTTACTAATTTTGGGTTAATCCCCGTTTAAATTCTTTTGTTTAAGAAAGTGTAAGCTTGGAGCAGAAACTCCGTGTATTGTCTCTTTTACTCTAATACGAAATTAAGTTTACATGACGGGAACGAAACACGGAGTAACTACTCCAAGCTTACACTTTGTTTATTATTACGGGGGCGGTAATTCTCCTTTCACGGGATGTAAGCGAGGAAGCAGCTGGTCTGTAATTGTTCCTAAAGACTATGATCTGTTTTTGACCCCTATCATTAATGATTAAAGGAAAAATGTAGATTACTGTAGTACACACGCCTGCACATCAACCTACCACAAACTGTCAAATTTCCTCAATAGACTTTGAACTTTATGCTTAAGGTTGACAACCTATCTCAGTGTTTGACAGCAACTAGTGGTCGACATTTGTCATTACCTGACATTAAAGTCAAATCCCTTTACAAATAAACAGCGAATATGGTCGGAATAGTTATTCCGTGGTTTGTCTCTTTTACTCTAACTTGAAATGACGTTTACATGACGGGATTAAAACACGGAATAACTATTCGGAGCTTATTCTTTGTTTATTTGTAAAGCACTAAATGTTCTTAAACTTTACGGAAACACTAATTAATAACAAGTAAAAACATTTAATATCGTTGTATATTGGTATAAAAAAAGCTTTGAATTCCCGCTTCGTTGAGACCACAGCACTTTTTTACGTTTCTTTGTCAAAAATGTTTGTAAGTAAGCGGAAAATTACAAATATTTTTCTTCTGGCAGAAGAGTTAAACAGCATAGGAACGATAGATTTTGTATACTTACATAAAAAAAGAAATCCACACTGACAAGAAAACACAAATATAATTAAATTCTCACGGGGAAACTTGCCCTTAATCTCACTTGATCAGGACACGAGTTATGATAACGCCGAAGGTGTTTCCTGGTGAATACAAGGAACAACACTTTTTATTAACCAGAACACAATCATGATACGAAATCGGCTGTCAACGCAGACTTTGATAAGATGGCGGAATCAAAGACAAGTAGCCTTTGTTTTGTTACTTTAAAGTCTAACTGTCGACATAGAGACTATTTTTTTAATTTTACGGTTAGCACAGTGCCTTGATCAAGTGATGATAAGGCCAATGGTGGAAGCGCACTGCACTCGAAAACTTGAACTAATGAGGCACTGGCTATCCGGAACACAACAATGCTACAAACATTAATATTATTGCGACATATTTAGATATGTTGTTGGATAGCTAGTCAGGCGGAAAAACAAGCCCTACTAGCAACCAAACTGAGTCCACAAACATGTACCGCTGGGAATTGAAACCGAGACCTCTGGGTCTGAGACCACTGTCTTAACCACTAAACCACGAAGACGTCAATTATCATTAGTCATTTCTAAAGTAGGTACCTAATTTTCCGTGCTTCGATAAAGACATTCGTAAAGACGTAGGTCCCAGCAGCATTAGCAGTCGTTATCGTTAACAACCATCAATCCGCTGGGCCCGCGTGGTGGTTTATGTTTCGTTCTCCCTGCGGTGCGGTGTTGCCATCCATAGGGAAGGCTCGTGCCCCACCCAACAGTGGGGTCATAAAAATTTGCTGGTGGTGATGACGATGATCTAGTCAAATTCTGTAGGCGACTGAAGTTGCTTGACACAGCGCACGCTGCACGAACTACCACATAATAACGCTTCTTGAATACCACTTTTCACTTTACTATTTACATACCTTACCAAAAAGAGGGGATGTTACAAATCAGATGCATAACATGATTCATCGCAAACTGATTCGTAATAGATGTCTTCATTTTTTTTGCATTAAACTCCGTAAAACAAAACATACGCAAGTTGAAAAGTGTGTACGGGCGAACTTGGCAACGTAACTATGAAATGAATTAACCGTTTCCAGTTCAAACTGAGTTCAGTTCAAACAGAGTTTTTTTATTCGAAATCCTGATTGATGGTTCTCAGCTAGGTTGGAAGGATATAGAAGTAGGATATAAATGAATGATAAGTACTTTAAACGAAATGTTAAGGTTCTTAAAACTTGCTGACATGTTTATTTTGATTGATTTTCCTACAACGAGTGTCTCGGAGTTTTCACCCGAGTTCTTCCCGTAATAACACGTGTTGTGAGACTCCATTTTAATTTCTATCTACCGTACAACTGGGTAGTTGACAACAACAACAATTAATTCCAGAACAATAAACGTATAAATGAAATCACGTAACAGTTCTTTATAACATTAACCAATTTTTTATTTGACCTAAGCATGAATTTCTGTAACCTAAAAACTTATAATTAAACAATCAATTGACGGGAAAAAATTGTAACGTCATAGTTTGCTAATCACATACAATTTCCATTTAAAATAATCGTTTTGACAGTTGTTAAAAAGTTTCTATATTGACTAACCAGTCAACAACCCAAATGTACCCTTACTACTAATACTAATGAAATTGGCTAAATGCTAAACGCGAAGCCATTAATTTAGATAATTAATTAATTAACGTCTCATGAAAACAAGCTTTGGAGTACCTACCTGAACTTGACAAATAGGTCAATGGGAACATTATGGGCCAGGATATTATTTATAAATAGCAAGCAGTTCTTGTACCGTCAGTATATTTATATGATAGTTTAATATGTTGAATAACCCCCATTACCCCTGACCTAAAACCGCAAAGTAGTTCTGTAGGGTATTAAGAATTAATTATTCAAATATTTTCCATATCGCAAGTAAAAAAAACAACTAAAGTGTTTACAAAATATTATTGAGACTTCTTGGCGGGAAAGTGAAGAGTCTGTGAAAGTGTGCGGTTTTGTTTTATTTTCTAAAATTTGTGTTATGTCGAATATTAATGTGAAATATTGGTGGATTATTAACCGTTAAGTGTTCGTGAGTGTGCATAAGTGTTGATAAATGAAACAAAACAGTGCAACGTCACTTTTCAAATTCTCTCAAGAAGTCTGCGACTTAGTAAAGTCCCACATCTTTACTAGATACTCGAGGGGTTGGGGGTATATCATTTCTCACTTCATTTCTATTATCATTCATCATCATCAAATTGTATATTTATGTATTACTTGTAAGAAAAAATACTCTGACACTGGCTAAATGTGCTAATCGCACGAAGCCATCAACTAAAAGAAAGAGAGAACTATTATTGAATTTAAAAAGAAACATGGATGCTTACAAGCAAATAAAGCTGTTTTTCCGGGCCAAAGTAGCGCCCGGGCGGCCGGGCCCCGCGCGATATTTCCACAGTCCACTCGGCAGTTAAACCGTGGTTGTACCAGGCTCCCATAGCTTCAAAGATGTTGATCTACGCTCGGATCGGCATTCAGCGCCCCACTAGAGCGCTATCCGTTCCCAATGACAGACAGGCATGCTAATAGCACTGTCGTTGCTCTATAAATATTTAGCGCATGACGCTGACTGAAGTGGTAATGAGAAACAGTCGGATACAAAGAGGTCTCTCGTGTTTCGGTACTTTATGATGTCAGATTTTCGGTTTAGCTATTTTTACAGTAGCAGTATTAATTGTGTGATGTATTGTCCGACGTTTTTTATGACTTAACGAAAATAGTGTTTTGGTTAGTAAGTACTACTCGTATAGCAAATTGTAATACTGTAGGTATATGTAGATTTTTTATGCTGTTAGGAAAATTAATTACTGGAAGGCTAGTAAATTAGTATGTTTAGGTAAAAGATTACTTGCATGTTATTGTCTACAGTTAATTGTTTCATATAATAAACTTTCCTACACTCACACCAATTATTTAGCCCAAGAGAAGCTTCGATATGAATCTCGTTAAATGGTTACTAGACAACGGATAAACATACTTAAAATACTTAAATACATACTTATTATACATAGAAAACACCCAGACTCGAGACAATTTAGAAAAACAATAATGTCTAAATTGACCCGACCGGGATCGAACCCGGGACCTCAGAGATGGCGACACATGATTGTCTATTATCAAAGCAAATGTCAATTGGCATTAAATCAGCCTTGACTTGACTGGCTTTTAAACATGGGTAAAAATACATACCTATAATAATTACGTATACCGTGTTGCTTTGGTATTATGAGTCTTAAATGCTGGTAAGTAACAGCGATCAGTAAATCAGCAATGAATAATAAATCTAAACGGAAAAAGATAACAATCACATAAATACCTAATATTTATATTTCGTTTTTTATATAAAATAAAATAAAAAGTCTTGTTTTTAAGGGTTCCGTAGTCAACAAGGAACCCTTATAGTTTCGCCATGTCCTGTCTGTCCCCAGCCTAGCTCATAGACTTTTAGTACTAGAAAGGTGTAATTTAGCATGGATATACATATTGATACCGCCGACAAAGTCATAAAGTAAAATTTAAAAAAATATTTTTTTTAGGTTACCTACGGGATGTAATTTTTTTTCCTGTCTACCCCATGGTGTGGGGTGTTGTTGGATAGCAAATTTTAAAAATATTGCGGGTTTATAAAAACAGTTTTTTGATTGAGGCATCCGTTTATGAACTATTAAGCTTTAAAGTGCAAGATTTTGTTAGAGGCAAGTGTCATAGTCATAGTCATAATTATTTATTGCATCATATCAAATCATGTCCCCCCCCCTGCCAGCCAAATGGTAGTTTTTAAATACGTCAAAAAATTCATGGTAGTTGTATATATGACGAAATTAAAACGAAAACTATCACAGCTAAGTAGGCTTTATAAGTTAACGAGTGACAGTCGACCAACTTATAAAATGTACTTGGCGCAGTACAAATTCCTCATTGGGGACTACTTAAATAACGTTGTCAGATGTGTGAAACCGGTAGTATCTACATTTAAGTATATGAGCCATCGTTAAATAAATGTTCATTAAAGCCCTCTTCTCAGGTGCCTCATAATTGAGATGGGCTACGGAACCCTATACTGTGTGTAGCCCGACACGCCCTTGGCCGGTTTTTGAAGTAAAGCAGTACAAAGCTCTTAAAGCGTTGCAAAAAGCAGAGCATATCCAAGTTTTTCTAAAAATTGGGGCACATATGACCGATTCTGTTGATAGCAAGGGCGGGGCTCAGTTGTTCTGAGTCTACCAGCTACCAAAATTATTTGTAAATCTGTCGCTGTGGGAGCAACCCTTCATCATCTCACTAATTATAAATATACTGGCACTAACTTCTAACCGTAAGTACCTTACAAATAAACAAAGGATAAGGTACGAATAGTTATTCCGTGTTTTGTTCCTGTCACGTTAACGTCATTTCAAATAAGAGTAAAACAGACAAAACACGGCATAACTATTCCGACCTTATTCTTTGTTTATTTGTAAGGCACTATATATATATTTATACTATATAATATAAATACAGTATAATGTATAATATAAAATATAAATATAGTGTATATATAATATATTGGTAACTAGTTGTACATATCTTTTAAAATAAATCCAACTAATAAATCATAAGATTCGTAACCATGATACCACAGCTGACTCATAAATATTTACATTCAATGATTTACACAAAGTGGTAAAAAAAATTTTATACTATATATTACTAGTAAACACTTTTAACTTCGCCCGTGTAAACACCCGTACCTCATGACAACATACGAATTTCCAAAAACCCGACCATTTTCTTTGTCTACATCATAAAGCGAACCACTGTGCAAAATCTCAGATTTACGAGTCCAAGGGTTTGTGATAAACATTAATATCAATGCAAATTACCGTGTGCAAAATAATATTAACATTATAATATAATTACGTAAAAAGTCACAACAACGCGGAAAGCTTAGCAGTTTGTTGACAAACACAATTTCAATTTCAATTTATTTGCATCCATAATGTTAATAGTTGTTAATGTAATAAAATGATTGAGTTGCACATTTAGGGGCACGACCGACTCTGCTAAAACGATTCTGTTATCTTTCAATAACTAAAAATGTCAAAATCATGCCACTGAAACACTATTTTGGGCATTTTAATATAAAGATTCACATTTCCCTTTGCGGTATTAAATAAAACAAAATGTTTACTTAACTGGCTACACTGCGGGCGATTTCTGAACGGCTAAATAATTAATCGGATTCATTAGCTAAAACAGTCACTGTTCCGCTATATTTTAAGATTGTTCTTGCTTTGTGTACGTAAACCACCCTCTAAAGACGCTCTATCTTTTAGAAAATACCGCATCAGATTCCGTTCAGTGTGTCCTGAAATTAGCTTGTCCTTACAAACAAACTTTCTTTAATATGTACATGCAAAAAATAAAAATAAAATAAAAAAAGATAATAAAATAAGAGAAAGCCAGTATAAGGATTTCATATTTTATTTACTTTTTTCTGTAAATACGAATAGAAACAGTGAAAAGATTTTTGTGTCAATGGTTAGTTACTGTACATTTTGACTATAATAATAAAGGTTTTTATTTTTAAGATCTTAATTTCAGTTCTTACGAGAGTAAACTAAATATTACCGATTAAAAACACACGTTGAAAAAATTTCCACGAGCAGGATTTGAACCTGCACCCTTCTGACAAACCGGGTCAGGTGCTCTTCTTATTGAGCTTCCAAATATTCGCGCTTATTAAAATATATTTTTCCAAAAAACTTGTGTTTAATTTTAAAAATATTTGGCATATAGTTATAGACTGGTACCAGGACTTTAGCGCAGGATCTTCCATTCCTGTACAACAATACAATTATTGGAACGAAGCTGAACCATCTCCTTTATTAAAATAAAATATAACTTTCCTCCAATTTCACCGCCATCACCGTTCCACAACATCCCGGCAGCTTCACGTTACACAATTACAACTTTTTTATTATTTTCATTCATCCGACGTTACAACAACGCGTTTTAATCAGCTCCTGAACCATTCATTTTGTTCGGGGCCCGTCAACCGCGACGGGCTTGTGTAATGTTCCGGTTTCCGTCATCCTGCTCGCACTATTGCCGGAACGTATACGTCTATCCTTGTCTAAACACTGCATGGCTCTTTTGTGAGTTGGTAGGCGATTAGGGGACTTGCCACGTTCCTGAGAAAGCGGCAGATGTTTAAAGTTTCGGCCGTTGTTTGCTTCTGGTGGCTACGGAACTTTGGATAATGTTGACAGGCGACAGCTTATCCGACTTTCAAGGGCTTAGGAACCAACCTTTTTTAAAGATTAACTGTGAAACGTATGTTTGTATGTTTAAATGAAAAATAAAGAAGGTAAACAAAACTGCCAGAAAAAAATATATTAATTCGTTTCTGCATATACATAATAATGTACTCAACTTGACACATTACATATTAATCAGAGTAGCCCATTAATAAACGTGAATACCAGGGTAATAAATTAACGCCTCCCATTGAGAAAAATTGTTCTACGCCCACACGCAGCGGATCCCCTCTTTGTACAATAAACCTACACGGGATTCCAAGAAATACAATTCACAAAGTGACTAATGCTCTTTTTTGCGTACATAAGTAATAACTTATGTGCATTGACGGAGACGTGTGCACTGTGCACTTTCTGAATTCAAGAAAACACGTGTCAATGACATTATTACGATAGTCTTTTGTCTTGTTCTAAATTCAAAAGTAAATTTAAATAAATAAATAAGTTTTAGTTCTTAGTAAAAAGTTTTGAAACATTAACATTATTTAAAAAAAAACCACGAAATGCTTCTACATGTAAAAGTAAGACTTCACTTGTTTTGAGTCGAGTTTCCCCCACGTATCGGAACGGTCGTCGGAAGAACGTCACGTTTGTCGCTCGACACAGTTCTTTGCTTGACAAGAACTCCTAGCGCGTTATGCGGCTCTGGTACTTGTCACCAGTTCCAATTGAGCATTTGACGCGTCGTCGTTAATTAGTAAACTTTTTTGTTAAAACTATAAAAAACAAAAGAGTCTGCGCCGTTTGTGGAATGAAACCACATAATCGTGTTGCAGCACATTCTTTTACGTTATTAGTGCATTTAAAAGAATGTTAATGTCATATACTTTTTTAAATCTTCGTGCTACATTGTATAGTGCATGTTTGCGAGTAAAATGGTTATAAAAACGTATGTCTTTCTTTACAAGCTGTTTGCGTTAAACCCATAGACTAACAAATAACTTAGTGTTTTTTTTAGACAACTATAAATAAATACCTACTTGATAATATATTTTTTTGTTGAAAATACTAGAGGCAAACTTAGCTTTGAAAAATAAAATTTTGAATTTGAAATAAAGAATTTTGTTCGTATATCCGGTTCTTTCTTTCTTTACCCATTTTATTAATGTCGTGTTGACTGATTGATTAACACAGTATTTTCTAAAGCGTATTAGGGTAACGGCACCATTCGACAATTTAAGACCAGTAACCGACAGAGTTTTCATCGCCAAAAAATAAATACCATAGATTTTCATTGAAATATTACTGGGTGACATCAAGGAAGCTGGTAGTCTGTAGTCAGTCAATGGTTGCTAAAGACTAAGATAGCTGGCCCTGACCCTATTTTTAATGATTAAAGGACAAAAATGGCGATCACCGGTTTCAGTCGATATGTTTTTTTTTTGATGTGTAACATCTTTCCGCTCGCTTTCTAAATAAGCAATTTGTGGGAGTGATTTCGTGAAATGTGACGGAAGTAGGTGTGACAGTGTGACGGAGTCGGGGAAGCGCACAAGCGCGCGCCATTTTGTAATTTATTTATTTTTTCCTTTAGTTGATGGCTGATTTATGCTGATGGCTTCGTGCGATTAATACATTTAGCCAGTTTCAAAGTAATTTTACTTACAAGTAAAACATAAATATACAATATTTACTTCCAGTATGATGATGATGAATGATAATAGAAATGAGAAGTGAGAAATGATATACCCCCCAACCCCTCGAGTATCTCAGTAAAGATGTGGGGCTTTACTAATTCCTCGGGCGGACTTCTTGAGAGAATTTGAAAAGTGAAGTTGCGTCGTTTTGTTTCATTTGCCAACACTCATGCGCACTTACGAACACTTAACGGTTAATAATCCACCATTATTTCGCTTTAATTTCGACTTAACACAAATTTTAAAAAATAAAACAAAACCGCAGACATGACTCTTTACTTTCCCGCCAAGAAGTCCTTTTGTAAATTTAAAATCGATGTTATGAACATGACATATTATTATTATATGTGACATATTGTGTTATTTGACTATCAAAGGTCATTTTGATATATCAAATGTCTTTTAATGAGTATTTAGGTACTGCATTTATTTTATAGTTATAAAATTATGAAATTGGTACCTGAACCATTTTTTTCAAAATATAATGGTAACAGGTTGACCGCCGACAGGCCCAGACACAATAGAAATTCAATTGTTTGTCGGACATATGGCGTAAGGTGTAAAAATTGCTTATTACTAAGGTGAGATGTCAAATGTTACACATCATATGCGAATATAATACTATTGTAAGGCTCGCTCGTTTTTTTCATCTGTTTGTTTTTGTGTATGTCAAAAAATGTTTCTTATTCTTATTATTCTTACGCTACATTATACTATAGTCACATTTTGCACTTTGTGTTTACATTAGCTAAGTTATTTATACTCCAGATTGATTCCAGGTTTAAACTGTATTAAAACTGATGCCTCGGTGGCCGAGTAGAAAAGCACTCGGCCTGATACCCGAAGGTCCACGGTTTAACTCCCAGGTCGGGCAAAGTGTGATTTGGGATTCACCAACCCGCATTGGCAAGCGTGGAGTTTTTTTTTTATATATTAAAAGGAGGCAAATGAGCAGGCGGGTCACCTGATGGGAAGCAATCACCGCCGCCCATGGACATCCGCAAAACCAGAGGAATCGCAGATGCGTTGCCGGCCTTTAAGGAAGGAATAGGCTTGTTTCTTGAAGATCCCTACGTCGTAATGGTTCGGAAATACCGCCGCCGAGAGCTGATTCCACAGCACTGTAGTTCGTGGTAAAAAATTACGTGAGAAACGCACAGTAGTAGACCGCCATCCATCAATATGGTGAGGATGGAAAGACAGACGATTGCGTGTAGTGCGGTGCAGGAAATCAGCGGCATTGATCAAACCGAACAATTCCACACTCCCCATGATAAAGGCGATAAAATATACAGAGAGACGCTACGTCTCTCCGAAGAGCCAGTGGATCGAGCCGACCAGAGGTTACCCCGTCGTCGACAACTCGAGCAGCTCTGCGTTGAATGCGGTCAAATGGGAGGAGTTGGTACTGGGGCGCTCCAGCCCAAAGATGGGAACAGTATTCCATATGAGGCCTGACCTGTGCTTTGTAAAGTTGTAAACGATGGGTCGGCGTGAAATACTGTCCCGCTCTATTGAGCACACCCAGCTTTTTCGAAGCTAATTTAGCTTTACCTCCCAAATGACCGAGAAACTGAACGTCACTCGAAACATTGACGCCAAGGATTCCAATGGTCGGTTTGGTATCAAGGGGGGCTCCTTCAAAGTTTAGAGATACGACGAAGGGATGTTTTTTTGCGGTAAACGGGATGATTTTAAGCCAATACCCATCAATTGCAGTGATGATTTGATTTCAATGATGGAGGCCTTGGACCTGCAGTGGGACAGTTATAGGCTTTTTACTTAAACCTGTATTCCTCTTCGAAGGCTTTATCAGCTGCAAATGTGCGCCGACCAACTTTGTATTTCAAAGTGTCGTAAATATATCATAAATTGCGGAGACTCCGCTCGAACTTCGCAGACGTAAACTTTCCAGCAATAAAGAATACACTCGCTTGCAACGGGAGAACACCATGGGATACGCCATAATCTTGCTACTATTATGAGTAAATTACTGCTTTCCTTGAAATTATTGCATAAATACTCACTTAACAATAGTATGTTTTTAATGTTTCGTGCCGTTTTTTTTATGGCTTTTCACAAGCATTCAGCCAATGAAAAAGTATTTTTTCTTACAAGTAATACATAAATAAACAATATTTCCTTCCAATATGATGATGATGAATGATAATAGAAATGGGAAGTGAGAAATGATATAACCCCCAACCCCTCGAGTATCTCAGTAAAGATGTGGGGCTATACTAATTTGAAAATTGACGTTGCACTGTTTTGTTTCATTTGCCAACACTCATGCACACTCACGAACACTTAACGGTTAATAATCCATCATTAAATTTTAAAAAATAAAATAAAACCGCGGACATGACTCTTCACTTTCCTTGATAAAATCCTCGATAAAATCTTTGATAGTGATCAAAGATTGTATCAAGGACGTTTCCATACGTTACTTTGATAACGCCCCCCACCACCTTAACCCGCTTGTTGTAGCGCGGCCGCCAACTATAATGTTGGAAGCCTTCCACCAACAAGACGGTTCACATCTGCCTAGAGGACGCCTGTCCTAGACACGTCCTAGATGACCCCGACGATCCCAAAACAGTTGCGAACGCCCCCCGCTCGATCCTCTAAATGCCACTACACATTTACAGAATACACTAAACATGCACACTAGTTTAGGCTCAAGACACCGTACTCGTAGAACAAGGGTACGAAGAACCGGTTCACACGCGCTCTACACCAGATACAGACAAGTACCTGGGCGCTTCTCTCCTCCACCACGGCCCGATCAACCCGAGCCGAGGTCCGAGCCTTTAGAGGCGCCCGGGTTGTTCCGCGCCCCGATCCGATCCGAACTATTCGGAGAATCTAGAAGGGGGACGCGCACTAGTGTGCGATGCTGTTCCCTCTAGAAAACCTCCGAAGGTGATTCGTTTCACACGGCTTGAGCTTGCTACATACATACATACATACAAACACTCGAAAAACATAACCCTCCTTCTGACGCAGTCAGGTAAAAAACAGAATAAAATAAATATTTAAGGGGTTTCCATACAACAAACGTGATTTTTTTGCTCGTTTTTGCTCGATATTAATAACGATAACAGGTAAAAACTTGAAACATTTTTATAGATAATGGTACGGAACCCTTCGTGCGCGAGTCCGACTCGCACTTGGCCGGTTTTTTATTTTCCCCTTAGTGCTTATAAGTTGAGGCCCAGGTAGGTAGTGTTTTTATCATCAAAGTATGTTTATAAATTATTCGTTTTGTCGCATCGCATGTGTGTGGCACTTTATAGGAAGTAGCCTGCGACTGCCATAAACAGTCGGCAGTCTATAGCCGCAGTGATAGTTTTCACTGCGTCATTGGAATGCTGATCGAAAGTAATAACGATAGTTCAACTTTTGGTTCGTAGGTACATTAGAATATTCAAAACGGGCAAATGTCTTCAATATAATATGTTCAATCACACGACTAAAAGATAAGTCGTGGGTTCGATTCCCACTCGAGCTTGTACCGCTGTCTTGCAGTGTAAACAAAATGAGGTTGGTAGATTTTTTTTAGTAATTTTTATCTTGTAAATACAGTTCATAAGTCTAATCATTTTTCAATAAGGCCGTCCTTTTTTTTGAAAGTGTTTGCTGATAACCGTATATGGTCTTTACAGTGTTACAGAATTTTACAAGTACGTAGAGGTTACTAAAGTCGTAATGACCGAAAGAGATTTCACTACATCTTTGAGGTTTTTCGAGTAGATTCCGATTGACGAGAATGGAAAGCCTTACGGCGCGCCTCTAAAGCCTGAGACTTGCAAAGTCCGGTGATGCTGAAAAAGCCGCCTGAGGCTATCAGAAAACTCTCAGAACTTGAACTTAGGCTCGGGTTGAAGCGGTCGGGGGAGGATAAAACGCTGAGGTACTATGTCTGCACCTGTGTGAACCGGGTCTCCGGGTATTCATACTTTTCCGAGTACGATGTTTTGAACCTTGAATAGTGTGCAGTAGTCGGAGCATGCCGTTTTTGGTTCCGAATCATCGCCGTGGAAGGGATGGTATTTACTTAGTTTTATGTAAGTAGCCCTCCCCCTGTTGAAATTTCGTGGCCGGGCGTAGAAAGGGGAGTTCAACATGACCCTGGGTCACCCCTGCTCAAATGCAAGCTTAAGTAAATATTTTGCCTAGTTGACCGTCTCCTGGTCAATGACACGCCAGGTGTGTCACCATTACGCGGGGTTCATGACACACCAGTCGTGTCACCTATAGTTTGTATGGAGCCCCTAGTTAAGTTTTGATTTGAAGGAGGCGGCAATGAATCGGTTAATAAATGGTGTAAAGTCGTCATGGTGACTAAGATACGGTGATTTTTCACAGTGATTTTCCCGTAACCGGAGCAACTGTCACGGTGATCGACGAGCAACATTACCCAAGTCTAGTGTAAAGTTCGTTCCGCCCTTTATTAAGTTGACTAACGTTTGTTCACTTCGCCGAAAATCTGTTTTGTTTCTCGATTCAACTTTCCAATTGCCTTGTGATTTGGCTTAAAATCAACCTGAAACCGACTGCATTAAGAAAGGACCATATTTGTAAAACGACATGGTGAGGACTTGATAGGTAAGGTATTAGTAAGAAAAGCTTGAACGTAGTTCTATGAAAGATTTGGCTGTTGGCCGCTTATAGCCTATGTAACACAGTGTTACTGGGTTAATAGGCCTAGATACTCGTGGTTGCTCTGCCTTCCTCAAGCCAAATATGATACTAGATTCACCGGGGTGTTTGATTTGAATGATGAGAGAGGACTACCAGATAGCCCCTGTAAAGGTTAGGTTATGTTAGCTGTTGATTTAATATATAAAGCCCTCAGCTTAGATAGAACTTATCACGACGACCGACAGTGTGAATTGGGTCTTCCTGTCTTAGGCAGCGAGTGCGATGCCGTGGACATTTGGCTGGGGGAAGTGCGCAGTCACTTTCATCCTTATCATATCCAAAAGCTGTTGATTTCATGTATGTGTTCCCGGTAGCATAGCGGTCAGTGCAGCCGCCCGAATTGCGGAAGACCCAGGTTTTATCACTGTATTTTATATAATTTTATAAATATTTAATTTACCTTCAGTGCAGCAATTCGCACTAGAAAATAAAAAGTAAAATAGCGTTGTGTTATTAAATTTGTGGTATTTCATCTGCAAAGGTGAATCTGCATGGCCATCGGTTGCAATGACCGTTAGATAGATTGGCGCACAGTGCCGCTATTAGCACTCAAAAATTAAAAAGCATTGACAAAATTCAGCGCTTACGTCAGCCTGCCCAGTAGCATAGCGGTCAGTGCAGCCGTCCTGATTGCGGAAGACCTAGGTTCCTGGCTGGGTCGGGTGGGCGTTTAATGTTATCACTTTATTTTATATAATTTTACAAATATTTAATTTAGCTTCAGTGCCGCAATTAGCACCTGAAAATAAAAAGTAAAATTCATGTATGAGGTCATCAGCTTGGGTATCATTTTCATCCTTATCGTTACCAATAGCTGCTCAGCTTGGCTAGGACTTGTTACGACGAGACGGTGTGAACCGGGTCATCGTGTCTTCGGCAGCGATTGTGATGCTTTCGACCTATGTCCGGGGAAGTGTGCAGCAATTTCGTTCTTATCTTTACCAATAGCTGTTGCTGTCATGTATGTGGCCTTCAGCTTGGTTAGAACTTGCCACGACGGCGGCGGTGTGAACCGGGTCTTTGTGTCTTCGGCAGCGAGTGCAATGCCGTGGAAGGCTTAGGGAAGTGCGAAGTCACTTTCATCCTAAACGTTACTAATAGCTATTGCTATCATAAATGAATTAAGAAGTGCACTAAAATTATTCGATGGCGCAATGGTTAACGCGCTCAGTCTGCGATTGCTGAAGTTAGGTAAGCAACTTTCGCAAAGGCCGGTCATCGGATGGGTTACCAAAAATGTATCGTCTCGAGCTTCTCCTTGCTTCGGAAGGCACTTTAAGCCGTTGGTCCCGGCTGCATTAGCAGTCGTTAAAAACCACCAATCCACACTGGGCCCGCATGGTGGTTTATGGCCTATTCTCCCTATTCATCTTTGACTCGTGGTAGCTATGTGGTTAGTTGTAGAAGTGGGAATGTTCTTCTGCCTGGTTGAGGTCTGGCCAGGCTTGCATTTCGTGCGGGTCCGAGTAGCGGTCTAGGTGGGGCCTGTAGCGAAAGGATCTGCGGGGCACGTGAGTTGTCCATAGTTGGTTGTTCTGCTTGGTGGTTTTCATTGAGTAGGCTTCCAACATCTCCGGCACTAGTCTGGATAACTAGTAGAGGCGCCTGCTAGATGTCTCCGGTTGAATTAGCCGCGTAGGATTTTGGAACTGATGAGGTGCCTGGATAGGTACTGAGAAATGAGTGGGCTTGCAACTCCGCCACCAAAGAGGACATTTGGTAGTCGGCTTTAGAGTTGACGACCCGAGCAGTGGAACTGCAAGTTGTGCTTTTGGTGCAACGAGAAGTGAGCGAGCTTACAGCTCCGGTTACCTATCTGGATATTAGATCTTGTATTAAATTAGTCCTGATCCGGCGTTATGACCTGACATGTGCTTGCGTATGGATGTCTGACACCTACTTTGTAACCGCTAGGTTGGTAGGGGGTGTCAGTATAAATTTTAAAGACGTGTGTAGCGGGGTGTCAGGAAAAGTAGGATATCATCTAGAAGCCGGTCTGGCTGTCATAACAACATAGGCATCTACATCTGTGGGAAACACACCAATACTTTATACATTGTTGTTATCAACCAAGCAAACTGTAAACCAGCCCCACTTATCAAACAGAGTTACAGTTTTCAAACCCAGGACCTCTAGGTCTGACACCGGTAACAATATACCTAACCATTAGATGAAAGTGGCAGAGTCAATAATACCGTAACATATCTAGCTAATAAACTGAGCTTCATTTGTTTTCTAATTGAGGAATGCGTCCTTATTGACCTAACGCAAACATATAACGTTATCAAACGCGGCATTCCATTTCAGTGCGTTAATAAATCCCTTCACTCAAACGGAATACTAATTACGCGCCATTGGACGGCACAATCAATTATAATCATTATGGCTCGCAGGCACCGAGCGCCGTCCGATCCGCGCCTCCAATACAGCGACATTAATGGCAACAACAAGCAAAGATAAGCCCGCTACGTAATTGACGGCGGCTGTCCGCCGCGACTTTAGTTCACAACCACTTCTGTGATCCTAGATAATTTAAAAATACACCTAATTGCGCAGTGTAATAAAGTTTAAACTCTAACGTGGGTTGAAGCTTGCGTCATTATGAGCGGCGAGGTTATTCGACGCCGCGTAGTAAGAGCGGTAAACATATGATTTATCTTGTACCGCGTTTGCGTGTGGTGGCGCTCGCTGCTCCTCGTGTGCGTGCGATCAATAGAGTAACGCATGCGCCGTGACTACTAACGCCATCTGTTGCCGGCCACGTGGGTACGCGAGTCGCGCGCAGGCCCCGAAACAACGATCCAGTCACCTCGACCGGTTAATGGATGCATGCACACGCGTTCACGGAATCACAAAATATGATGACTGCAGAAGGTATCCGTCATACAAACGCGCTCGAGCAACGCACACATAGACAACCTCTCACGGACACCGAACCTCGCAACAGCGGCGCTCGGATTGGTTTGAGATTTTGTAATAATAATAATAATAAACCTAAATCTAAGATTTAAAATAAATAAAAAGTATAATAATAATAATAAAGTATTTTATTTGTACACACGCCTGCACATCAACCTACCACAAACTATCAAATTTCCTCAATAGACTTTGAACTTTATGTATTATGGCAAGTATAATAATAATAATTAAGTATTTTATTTGTACACACGCCTGCACATCAACCTACCACAAACTATCAAATTTCCTCAATAGACTTTGAACTTTATGCCATAATAATATAGTTGAAAATGTATTGAAGGAATTTGACAGGTTGATGTGCAGGCGTCTGTACCATACCATACACGTTTAAGTGATTACACACATTACATTACAAGCAGCATCACAATATTTACACTCTTACATGACAATTTTATTAATAGAATCGACGGAGACTGAATTTTGTACAAAACAATGTGAAAAAAACAAGAATAGATTAACGCTAAATCATTCAGTGCTGCGATATAATAAAATAAACATCAACACATAAAATAAAGTAAAAAAAAAACAGGCAGGAGGACAAACTTCTACCGAAATACAGTATCGAAAAATAAAAATTATTTTAACGTAGGTTACTTACTACCTACTTACATTAACAGTCTACCAGTTCACTGTGTGATTGTCCGAATGCCGTGTCCGTAAGGTTGTCTATGTGTGCGTTGCTCATGCGCGGTATGTATTACGCTGACCTTCTGGGGGTATCCTTGTTAGTGACGGAATCGAGCACGTGGGAGTGACGTATACAATCGTCAGGTCATCGCGTGATATCTCGCCGGCCGCCCGGCGATAATATGGACAAGTTCGGGTTTTATGTTTAATCGGGAATTGATTGGACTAGTTATCGTGTCTTGGAATCGGTGAAGGCGATAGCGATGTCTCGAGAATTTATAAATGCTTTAATTAATTATTTAACTAAGCACCGATCGGTATCTGGGCAGTACGAGTATAATAAGTTGACGGCTTTAGTTTACTGGTTTAGTTTTTAATTGCGCGATGATTAGTTAGGTGGGCAGCAAATTCGTGGGTACTAGGATCGCAGAGATTTGGCGAAATTGAAATCGAATATCTAAGGCTGCTTATTTACTAAGTAGCTGGGACTTTGATCGAATTTCTTCCTGTCAGATCACTAACCGATAACCGATATTACCAATAAATAAATTTGTTTTGCGAAACTAGATACTAACTTATTAAGTTTTTTTTGCTTTTTAATTCAAATAAACCAGGGGCATTACAGTGGGAACTCTATCTGGCTAATTAATAAAAATATGAATAAATCTAGAATTTTGCTTATCTACTACTTTTGCCTGTTTTATTAAAATCTAGCGTAGCATAAGGACCCCATTATCCTAAAGTGCCAAGGGCTCCAATAGGTTAAAGACGGTCCTGATCGCAGCATCTCGGTAACCCTCACCCTGCCGGCCCACAAGGTGCCTCTTCACGCCTTGTTTACAGGACCCCGTGCCGTAGGAAAAAAACCGTGTTGAAATTGTAATTTTTTTCTTTAATCATTAAAAATAGGGGCCAACAATTGAATTCAGTCAATGGCAGACATTGAATACAGATCAGCTGTTTCCTGATCGAACGCTAAATAAAACTATCACTCTTAGTTGACTGGTTAGTCAATAGATAAACTTTTTAGCAAATGTCAACACGATTTTTAAAATAGAAATTGTATGGGAATGGTGAACTATGACGTCACTATTTTGTTCCTTCAATTCAGTTTTTAAGTTAAAGAAATTCATGCTTATGTCAAATAATAGGTCAATATTTTAAAGAACTGTTACGTGACTTCATTTATTTGTATATTGTTCTGGAATTATTTATTGTTGTTGTCAACATCCCCATTCGTGGAGTCATTTAGTATGGAAATCGGTGTTTTTCATGTGTCACTAGCAATTAACAGGTGTCATTTCATACTATAAATCACCGCTTTACCCTCCTTCCCCACGACATGGTCAACCTTTTCTTCATCCTTTAGAAGTGAGAGGCTTTCCACTCTCGTCAAACGACCCAAACGTCTCGGAGAATACAGTAAGGAATAAAGTAAGGGAAGGGAATGCTTGCAGGCAGACGCTTACAGGAACTTTATTTTCTTATAAGATACTAGTTGTTGTCCGCGACTTCGTTCGCGAAGAAAACAGTGAAAAAAAAAAAAGGTTCCTATATGCTGGTCTGGGTTATGGTCTGTATATGAGGAAAGTTTCATTAAAATCCATTCAGTAGTTTTTACGTGAAAGAGTAACAAACATCCATCCATACTTACAAATTTTCGCGTGTTACAAAAACCAATAAAAAACTTTGTCTAAGAGCAGAGGGAAGAGTTAAGTTGAAATTGGTCGAAAACGAAATTTGCGACTAGTTTAAAACGCATCTCAACTAATACACAACTTGTCTAAGGTTACACCCCACAATGCCTTACATAAGTACCTGAACTTTAAATTTCAATACCATTTCAATATTTCCAAATGAACAAACCAGTAAACTAGTTTTCCCAAAGTCTCATCATCTCAACATAATTTCCCGAATGACCTTACCGTTTCCATATCTGGCTACTTTCCGCGATTCTTACCGACTTTCTAGGAGTCTAGTTAATCGTTAACATTATGCTTCAGGAGCTCGATGGCGTACTTAGTAGTTAACGCGCCCGATCTGCGAGTGCTGAGGTTAAGCCACTTTCGCAAAGGCCGGTCATCCGATGGGTGACCAAAAATGTATCATCTCGAGCTCCTCCGTGCTTCGGAAGGCACGTAAAGCCGTTGGTCCCAGCTGCATTAGCAGTCGTTAACAATCACCAATCCGCACTGGCCCGCGTGGTGGTTTATGGCCCGTTCTTTCTATCCATCCATAAAGAAGGCTCGAGCTCCAGCAGTGGGGACATAAATGAGCTGATGATGATGATGATCTAATTTGAGGACAGTCTCATACCTTCGCTCGCAGAAACTAGCTGTCTGACAATCACTGACTTAGTTCGTGTTCCCGGGATACATTTTATACACCGTTGGTATTTAATAATCACGGTCTAAAAATAGAAAATAATTAAATTGTGCGCCTAATTTATGGCTATGTTCAGGTTCACAGTCCAAGCCAAATCGTAAGATATGTCCCCAAGTCCAAGTAGGTTTTTATAGCATAATCTATTAAGTCCACTTTTGTAGGCTCCAAGCGGGTGAATAGCCCTATTATGGGCTTTGGACTGCTGGTGGCTGTGTATAAGTAGTCACTGTACACAGCCCACATATAGGGCTGTGCACAGTGAACCTTTTAAGTACTTGTACAAGTACTTAGTTAAACAGCTTTTCTCGAGAAAGTCTTTTCTGAAATTTCAAGGTAGGTATATCTTAACGACTATGACTTCCTAATAGTCTTCAAAAGCCTTAGTGGAATCAATCGGCGAATTCAATTCGGGAGAAATACCCTCACCGCTAAACGCTCTGTCTATTCAGGAAACCGTATTAATAAACGACATTACTTTTTCTGCTTACATTACGACCGCCTGTCATAGTCACACGGTATTGGCATAATAGCGTTCAATTCACTTTAATTATAGTACATTATTACTCAATTGCAGTTTACTCGACTAACAAACAACCCCTAAGAAGTCCAAAAAAATTGGGAGTCCTCATTAAAAAACTTAAAATTTGACAAACAAGCAGTATTGGTAAACATCAAAACTGCTTTAAACTCCAAACATGGCTATCATACACCGACGACGTGTCCCAACAGGTATCAATGACACGGAAGTACCAAGGCAACATGAACCGAAGGTTGTATCACCGCTGCTATTAGAGCGGTGACCACGCCCACAGCTGGCGCCCCTCGCTTCCCCCTCTCCGACTACTCCTAGGGAACACGAGCGGCATCGGTATGGGACTCGGTTTTTGTTGTAGCCGTTTTGTAAGAAACGATGAGGTGCCAGCCATGATGTTGAGTTCTTTTGTTTTTTTATGTACATAGTTTCTTAGGATTTCAAAAACCTTCTCGGAAAATTTATTTGGACAAAATAAAAATGCGTTTGAAATTTTTGTTAACGATATTTAGGTAGGTACCTACCTACCTACGTTATGTTTGCAAAGTTTTAACTTTTTTTACCAATGTTTAAACAATTTATAATTTTCAAACTCGAGAGAAAAATTATCTTGTTACGATATCTTTTTTCCTTTTTTTTTGTTAAAGTAATTCTTTCCAAATTAATTTAGTTTATAAGTGATAGATAACGGAAAAAAATAAGGCTAGGCTTAATCTAATGGCTAATTAGCTAAGAGCGTAAGCCGTAATAGAATTGTCATGCTATATCATATTTTTATTGTATTGAATTGGAATGTCGTGCGTCACATCCCTTTTAGTGCAAACCAAAAATAGTTATTTAATGCCTTCGATTCGTAAATCAACGGCCGGCGGGAGACTTATCTGTACTATGACTGTATCTAATTAAAAAAAAAACCGTCATCAGACATTACATCGCCAATGTTAAAATTTCCTCTACAAAACTCCAAGTCTGTGGTTGAGCTTGTCTTTCGGGGGCCGCAATGCGTCTGCCTTGTCTGTCTATGTCATGCTTATTACTTATAAACACGCCACGCTTTTGACCAGGGTTTTGGATAACGTTAAATATTAGGTGCCGTTACCTCTAAGCATCATACGAAAATAACGTTAATAGCAAAGGTAACGTTAAGCTAGGTTTCGAACCTGGGGGGGTGCGAGTTAGGTGACCTCCAAGTTGGTGCACCCTGGGCAACGAATGGTTCCAACGGTCTCGACGGTCTTCGACTGTTAGAGAAAGTTGGACCCAGTCGGCTAACACCTGGCAAGGCAGGAGCCCCCTTTGGGCCCTGCCTCTCCTGTGCGTGCCTACTCTGGGCCGCATAACTCGCTGCTCCTTCTGAGCAGCTTTGAGAGGAGTCTTGGCGGCGCTCCATCTGAGCGTTGTCCTTTGTGGGATCTCGACCCCGGGTGTCGAAAGTCGAGTGTCGGGCTCGAGGAGGGCCGGCCGACTCCGAGTCCCGGTGTGGTGACACCGTGTGGACGAGTAACGGCAGGTTATTACCGTAGGTGATTAGCGAGGCGAACGGAGCTTGGACAACTCTATGAGGCCCGTGAAAGCCACGGGAACACCGCCGCGAAAGCTGCCGGCACCTACCGTGGATTGTCGGGGAATTCCGCCTCCGAGTTTCGAGTGTCGTGTACCGAGTGCCGAGGGTTGAGCGCTGGGTTCGAATGGTTCCAACGGTCTTCGTTGTAGAAAGTTGGACCCAGTCGGTAACACCTGGCAAGGCAGGAGCTCCCTTTGGGGCCCTGCCTCTCCTATGTGCGTGCCTACTCTGGGCCGCACAACTCGCTGCTCCTTCTGAGCAGCTTTGAGGGGAGTTTGTAGTTTTTTAGTTTTGGGTACGACCTCGGGTGTCGAGCGCCAAGTGTCGGGCTCGAGGAGGGCCGGCCGACCCCGAGTCCCGGTATGGTGACCGTGTGAACGATTACCGGCGAGTTATTACCGCTGGTCACGGGAAAATCGCCGGGAAAGCTGCCGGGCCATTTCCGCGGATTGTCGGGGAATTCCGCCTCCGAGTTGCGAGTGTTGGTAATCGATCACCGAATGTCGAGGGTTTGTAGGGTAGTGTTTGTGGGGGTCGGAGTCCGAGTCGGAATCAGATTCGTGGTCGGAGTCGGAGACTGAGTCGGGGTCCGGGTCGCCAAAGAAGGTAAGGCGGGCTGGTGGAAGGCCGCGCATCTTTGTTTTATGTCCTTTGTAGGGAGTGCGGAGACTTGTCTCCTGCTGGACTGCAAAGTGGGGCGCTTGCTGGTGCAAGTGCGTGTGCAGATGGGCTTTGGTGTGGGTATCTGGCCATACCTCCCCAAAAGCCCAAGGGTCGGAGGACCATTGTGTCTTTGTCGTGTGTTGTCATGTTTTGTTTGTATATGTACTTTTGTGGGGTTGCGTGCCCATTAGAGGGTGGGCATGCTGTTTGTGTTGTGCCGTGCGCGTAGTCGCCCGTGTGTCGGCGCATGACCGCTTGCGGTCATAGGTTGGCACACGGGCGAAGGGGTGGCCGCCGCGTGGTTAATCCCCAGTGGACTGTACCGTTGCAGCCACCTCAGCTTTCAGCTTCGGATTGTGGGCCCCCAGGGGTTTAGTGGGTATTCCCCTCCGTCTCGCCCTCTCAGCCGGGACTTTGTCCTGGCAGCAGTCCTAGCACGCCTCCTAGAACAACCATACGTATAAATAAACGGATAGTAGTAGGTAAAAGAATGTTTGGACGATTCAAATGCACTTTTCTTAAGTTTACTTGAATAAAAAAGTTTCACTTTGACTTTGAGTGAGTCCCGTACGCCATATATACGCTTGTCCTTCTATATAAAGCTATAAAGGTGAAAGCTGTAAGCGTGGCTTGCTCTACCAACAGTGTGACTATTATCATACACTACGTTCAACACTGCAACAGCGCAGTTTGCAGGCGCCTTTTCCGTTACCCCACGACCCGGTAAAACCTAGTGTATGACATACCTAGCCTTAAGAGACGACCTCGGTTGTTCCGGTTTCGCTCCGATCCAAATCCCCCGGAGAATTTAGTGGGCAACAGAGACACGCTTGCGTTATATGCTATTATTTCTAGAAACTTCTAGAAACACGACTTGAGGAACCCTCTAAGTTTCTAGCCATCCACTAAAGACCGGTTATAACCGCCCGCTGAGTTAATAACCTTTTGGGCCTAAATTTTACATATAAACCAAAAAGAAAAAAAAAACACTTGTTACTTTGTTTGTCAAAATTCGGTATATCATTAGTACCTACATTCGGTATATTTGCCAAGATTTGTTGCAACCACCGGACCCTCCTATTTACAATGTTTAAAGCATAAGTTGCCAACCATAATAATAAAAACAAAATGAAGTAAAAAAAATTACAACAAAAACATTCAAAAAACTTCTCTATCGTAAAGTGATTAAGAATATAAAGAGCTAAGTAGTGTCATTCACTATTTCACCGTCTTGTATTTCTTTTTAATGGCGGTCTCATCGCGAAACTGAAAATCACAATCCGTAAAACTCAATAAAATTTAATCTACTGAACTAAAGGTATCGACATAAAATTATTAAAATTCCAACGTCATTCTATCCCTTTCAACTCTAAATAGTGTTGTGTTGCACTTTAAGCGCTAAACCTAGACTTTCTTTGATTGTGGCGGCCCTAGTTACAAAATTGTAAATAAATAGGTATGAGGGTTGAGGGTTGTAATAGGTATAAAAAGTTTCCAGTACTATACATGTGTACAACAAGTATAGTACTGGAAACTTCACGAATACTTACTTATAACATAATAAAACATTAAAAGTACCTAAGTTTTCTTGCAGTGTTCGCCCAAAGGCGGTGTTAACTTAGACAGCTTGAGGACGCACCTCCCAGGAACGTTAGGTTATAGATTAAAAGATTAATTGCTTCACTAATATAATTAAAATAGTGTTTTAAGCAATTAAAACTTAATTTGTTACAGTGTTTACTTTGATTTACTTACGTCGCCTTAGAGAGGCAGTAAAATATAAACATTGAACTCACAGGAGATTTTGGTCAATAAATGATTTTGAATTATGAATTTACGAATTTTTCGATTTTTCATTTTTGAATTTTTACCTGTTTGTAAAAATTTTTATACTTAGTTATTTTTATTTTTTATTGTTAACTTTTTAGGACTTACCTACCCAGTGTTTTATTCTTAAAATTTTACCGCGGCACGTACCTATAGGATAGTTTTCGTAATTGCATCATCATAAACGTTCTACGTGGGGACTCAGGTCATTCCACCACCATGCGCACATGTGGAGATTTAGTCCACAACCACGCAGCTGGCTCAATGCGGGTATGGTGGGTTTATAACTGCCTTCCTTGGACAACAATCAGGACCAACAGCTATATGGACTTTCCGAAGAACCTAAGCAGTTCCAGATATTGAAGTTAGCCACCCATCTTTTAAGCCGGCATAACAAAAGTTGCATAACTTGCAAAGTTGCAAGCCGCTGCCGTTTTGAGTTACTCTTTAAAATAACATTGTTATAAATGTATACTTATCACTCTTTAGGACATAAAAATACCTTTATCATTAAACACATTAGATGCTAAACAATAAAAAATATATATTAAATTTTTACTTTTTATTTTTTAAGTGCTTACTGCACTGAAGCTAAATTAAATATTTATAAAATTTATAACATATCTACTGTGAAAAAAAAATGTTCTACTACTTACCTGTAAGAATTCAGTAGGTAATACATAAAAGAACAGAGATCTAGAATCTAGAGCTTTTACAGAATCTTAGAAATAACAATTCAAAAATTCAGAATAACTTTGACTTTCAAACAAAAGAGTTTCTACAGACTTCTATTAAAAACTTTTGCTTTTGTTTAAGTAGGTACAAACATGATTTTCTTCTAGTCGCAACAAAAGATTTATTTTATTAAAGTTTTTGATTCTGTACAAAGGTTCAAAGGCTTAAAAAGGAGGTGCAACATAGTTTTGTTGGAAACGTAAGAGTCCATAAACATTTTGTCCATAACTTTTTTCTTCTGGTTAATAATGCTTAAAAACTAAAGTTTAATACAGTTGTCTTCTAAAAAAAAAGAGCTCCGTTCATAAACTTGTTCCTTCTGTCAAGGCTTTAAAAGGAGGTTCACCACGATTTTCTTGGAGACGGCCGCGAGACTTAGGGCCAGAAGGGCGGGGGCGGGGCCGGCCCGCCCCGGGGCGGAGCGATGCGTCTGCGCGCACACCCCACGCCGCGAAACTGCAGCGTTTTTTAACACGCTCCTATTTTTGCTTGGGATGGGTCGTTTTTTTAGTTTTTTTAAAGGCTTTTTGATTACTGTCGGCCGCTTATAGCATTTACAGCATAACCGGATTTTGGAGGCGGCGAGACACTTAAGAAGCTAAAGGAGCTCGATGGCGCAACAGAACGCATTTGACAAGTTTCGTAAAGGCCGGTCTTTGGATGGGTGACCAAAATTCATCATCTCGGGTTCCTCCGTGCTTCAAAAGGCCCGTAAACCAGTTGATCCTGGTTGCATTAGCGATCGTTAACCACCATGCACCAATCCGCACTGGGCCCGCGTGGTTATTTAGGTCCCGTTCGGGAGAACACAGGGATGTGGTGTTTCCATCCACAGGGAAGGCTCCTGCCCCTGTAGTGGGGATACTTAAGGCTCCTCAAGCCGTAGTGATCGAACATCCTAAGAGTGTTATGTAGAAAGAAAGACCGCTGTTGGGACATGGTCCTCTTTTTGATTGACGTTGTGTTTTTTTTTAAAGGGATTGATATAGGCTACCTATCTCCTTTATAGCGTAACCGGACTTTAGAGGCAGCAGTTATAAAGCTTAAGGTTCCTCAAGCCATTGTGATCGAACATAGCCAAAGGGTTTCCAGATTTTTTTAAGATGTTGCTCTTGGCGGCCTATGCCATTACCTACAGCCTAACCAAATTGTAACAATGGCGAGAAAAGCCATAGTGAGCCAACTAAGTTAGAGTGTTTTAAAGAGACACACTGCTGTTTAACTGTGTCAACAAAAAAAGCCTTTCTCTTCAGGAACATTATGCGTAAATTGATTGCGAACAGGTCGTTTTTAAGCCCTAGCCATTAGGAAGGCCACTAGTACTTAGTTTACTGCGTAATTAAAATTAAGGAGCGGTGAGTAACTTAAGGTTTCTCAAGCCGTAGTAATCGAACATTTTGAGGTTCTTTGACGGGATGACACCATGATCCGATCCGAACCCTTCGGAGAATCTAGTAGGGCACGGGGACGCGCACTTGTGCGCGATGCCGTTCCCTCTAGATAACCTCTGAAGGTGATTCGTTTCACACGGCTTGAGGGACCCTTTACGTTCCTCGCCGCCCCCAAAAAGCCCGGTGAAGCTGAAAATGCCGCAGCGGCAATCAGCAATCTCTCTCAAAAAAAAAAAAAAAAAAGGATGGCACCACGCGAAAGAAATAAGAGTTCTATTAATAAGGCCTTGGAAAATTTGCGCCCGAATCATCCCGTGGGGCTCCAACTCCGCGCGCAGTGTGATGATGCTGGGGATACACTTATCTTTGTCATATCACCAGTCTCGACCATTTTTTCATTTTTTAAGTAGGTGCAGCAGAGGAGGTCAATGGCGCAGTGGGTAACGCGCCCGGTCTGCGAGTGCTGAGGTTATGCAACTTTCGCAAAGGCCGGTCATCGGATGGGTGACCAAAAATTTATCATCTCGAGCTCCTCCGTGCTTCGGAAGGCACGTGAAGCCGTTGGTCCCGGCTGGCGTGGTGTTTTATGACCCGTCCTCCCTATCCATCCATTGGGAAGGCTCGTGCCCCAGCAGTGGGGACATAAAATGAGATAATGATGATGATGAGGTGCAGTGACAGGTACAGTCACAACAAGCATTAACATGTAAACACTTTTGACTAGTTTTTCACTCTTATTCTATTGTATTAACAGTTAGGTACACACGCCTGCACATCAACCTACCACAAACTGTCTTATTTCCTCAATAGACTTTGAACTTTATTCCATAACATTATGGTTGAAAATGTATTGAAGGAATTTGTCAGTTTTGGATAGGTTGATGTGCAGGCGTGTGTACATTGTTTGCATGAGTTATTCCATTCCTACCCATAGCACTCTGATCCACAAGGGATCCGGTTTATTTTGATTTAATTTTTATTCCGATCCGATGTTAATGCTCGTGACTGTACAGTAACGCCTCGGTGGCCGAGTGGCAGAGCGCTCAGCCCGATACCCGAAGGTCCCGGGTTCAATTCCCAGGTCGGGCCAAGTGTGTTTCGGGATTTTTCGATGCATATAGTCCGAGCTGTTGCACGCCCACATTTGGCAAGCGTGATGATTAAGCCATTACCCATACATTGTAGTGACGACTTGATTTTAACGATGGAGGCCATAGCCCATCAGTGGGATAGTAGCATTTTACTTGGTAAATAGGTATAGGCACGGCACAATTATCGTCTAAAAAAAAATTATTCGTAACATTACAATAACGGGTGGGGCAAAGTAATGGCATAGTGTAGGTAAATGTGCCAGTATTTTTGCAAATGGCGTCTAATGTCATTATGCTTTGACATTTATATTGTAGACAGATAGAGTTGACATCAAGCAATGGAGCGATACACACCTGAAGAACGCGGAATTATTGTTACTGCCTATTTGACCAATATGCGGGCCATGTGATCTCCCGCTTTGGCGATTTGAACTGGCCATCCAGATCGCCAGATCTGACGCCGCCAGACTTCTTTCTTTAGGGGCTTTGTGAAATGTCGCGTTTACCGCAACAAACCACAAACATTGCAAGTATAAAAACCAACATTGAATAAGAAATTACCAATTTGGGGCCAGATGTGTTGCGAGCAACCATGCAAAATGCCGTAAAACGAGCACGAATGTGCATTAACTCTGGAGGTGGTCATTTGACCAATTTAATTTTTAAAACTTAATGACATCAATTTTACACCTTTAAATAAACTTTTTTGTAAAAACAGAGCGCATTTTTTTTAATTTCGAACAAAATGGCAACTAATTCACATTATGACTTTACTTTTGCCCCACCTTTTGTATACTTAATAAAAACATTAAGAATATCAAAATCTCTCATTGTCTTCCTAATCTCAGCTAAAAAGATTTGCTACAAAATTTCTTGGTGAGGTTTTCTGATTTGATATAAACTATACCGAATCAGCAGTGGTCGAATCGCATTATTCTATGTATTCTATGTATTCTATGTATTTTTATCATAACTATAGGTACATTAATATGACTACTACCTGCATTGTTGTGGCAGAAAAGACTTTGTTTTTTTTTATTATGTAAAATTAATTTTAAAATGTAACTACTATAGTTTTGTTGTTACAAAATCTTCATGAATAGAGCTAAATAATAATGAAAATAGAGTAAAATTTAGAAAACTATTGATCACAACAAACTAAAATGTGCAAACACTCAACTATCAACAAAGGCGCTTCCTGACGCGAAAGCAGGCAGCGCCATCTGTTAATCGCAGAAGGAATCTTGGTAAAAATTAGTTTTTTTGCAGATATCAGTATCTTTGCAGGTAATACAGATAAAAAAAAGGTGTACTCGTGAGAACGAAAGATAAGATTATAAAATAAAGAATTAAAAGGAAAATTGGTTGATTTTTTTTAGGAGAAAACAAAACAAAAGAAAAAAGGCGTCTACCACAAACTGTCAAATTTACTCAATAGACTTTATGATTATGGAATATGATTGAACATTATTGAGGAAATTGGACAGTTGTGGATAGGTTTATGTGCAGGTCGGTACAAACGAACGCAACATTTCTAAATTTTACTTTTTATTTTTAAGTGCTAATTGCTGCACTGAAGCTGAATTAAATATTTACAAAATACAGTGAAATAATGAAATGCCTACCCGACCCAGCCAGGAATCGAATCTGGGTCTTCCGCAATTCGGGCGACGGCTATGACCCTTATGCTACCGGGTAGGCTGACGTAAGCACTGAATTTTTACACTGCTTTTTCATTGTTGAGTGCTTTTTTAGCGGCACAGTGCCATCTATCCAACGGTTATTGCAACATTACTAATAAAGTCATAAATATTTTAATTATGTGTTTGTTTTTGTTTGTCAAAGACATATAATTTTTATTGTATATTTTAATAATATAATAATATTTTTTATTATTCTTTTTGGATCCTTGCTGGAGTTGGACTTTCAATTTGCAAAGTCCACCCCCAAATATTCCAAAGCTTCTTTTATTCTAATCTTCCCGCTATCTTTATCAGGCCATTGGTCTGCGACGTCGGATACACATCGTCATAGAAGAGATAACTTGTCTCCAGAAAACCGTAGGTAGGTACCTTAGCTTTGAAAAGGAACACTTTAAACGGAACGTCCAGCGGCCGAGAGGCGAAGCGCTCTGTCCGATATGCGGAATTCCATTCCCGGGTCAGCCAAAGAGTGTTTCTGTTTTTAGGGTTCCGTAGTCAACAAGGAACTCTTATAGTTTCGCCATGTCCGTCTGTCTGTCTGTCTGTCTGTCCCCAGTCTAGCTCATAGACTCTTAGTACCTACTAGAAAGCTGTAATTTGGCATGGATATACATATTAATCACGCCGACAAAGTGGTAAAGTAAAAATTCAAAAAAAAATTTTTTTAGTTTAAAAGAAAGGTTAAGAAAAAAAAATGTTTTTTTCTTGTCTCCCCCATAGTGTAAGTTGTAGTTGGGTATCAATTTCAAAAATATTGCGGGTTTGCGGAAACAGTTTTTTGATTGAGGCATCCGTTTGTGAACTATTAAGCTTTAAAGTGCAAAAAATTGTTAGAGTCCCCCCCCCTGTCAGCCATATGGTTGTTTTCGGATACGTAAAAATATTTACGGTAGTTCTATATATGACGAAGTTAAACTTTACAAGTTTACGAGTAACAGTCGACCAACTTATAAAATGTACTTGCCGCAGTACAAATTCCTCATTGGGAACTACTTAAATAACTTTGTCAGGTGTGTGAAACCGGTAGTATCTACATTTAAGTATATGAGCCATCGTTAAATAAATGTTCATTAAAGCCCTCTTCTCAGAGTCATCATTATTGAGATGGGCTACGGAACCCTACACTGCGCGTGGCCCGACACGCACTTGGCCGGTTTTTAGTTTTTGATTTTATAGCTTTGACGTCAATAAGTGCCTGTGAATGCTTATGTTGAATAAGTTATTTGACTTTGACTTTGACTTTGACTTTGACTTTGGCATTGACTTTGACTTTGGCATTGACTTTGGCATTGACTTTGACTTTGAATTTGACTTTAAAAATACCTAATTTGAAAGAGCTCTTAGGTTTGATAAGGAGAAATTTAAGTAGGCTTATAGGCACCACTTATTTTTAAATTCCTTACTCATAAAATTCTCATAATAGGTATATCTAACTGTACCTACTAACTAGAGATGAAACAGATATCCGGTAACTATCCAGTATCCGGCCTATCTGGCCTTGTTTTCACTATCCGGCCGGATACAGGATAGTTATTCAGTGTCCGGCCGGATTCCGAATAGTAAAAATTCAAAAAATTCTTATTGTTTTACACAAGGCAAATTATATCACAATAAGTTATGGACACCGTTTTTTTTATAATCGCACGTCAAACATTTTTGTTTTATTAATTAGTTTAGTACTCAAAATTAACAAGTTGCAAATTGTAGTGAATGAAGACCAAATTTAAAAATAAAAGAAAATCCAACACGAAAGGGCTGAATATCCGGTAGCCGGATATCCGGCGCTCCGGCCTCTTAGCTTGCCGAATATCCGGCATCCGGTATCCGGCCAAACCACTATCCGTTTCATCACTACTACTAACATTGATGTCACGGCGACATATTTTACACGAGATGGCGATAGCTAGCCACGCCGTCTTAAAACAAGGCAAAATCGAACACCAAAGCTTAAAAAGGAATAATTTGGCTTAATAAAAGTATTCACAACAAAATTTGCAATGGCCATAACTTAAAAAGTTTTGTCATATTATTACACATTCTCGAAGCAATATCACAAGCACGCCGTTCACGTCACGGCACTGAGCTAGAGCGGGCGGGGAGGCGGGCGGGCGGTCCCCCTCGGCGTTGGGAATGCAAAATGCAGTACCCCCTGCTAAATTAATAACATGATGGTGAATTTGAATTATTTTAAGTGACGCAGATGCATTTGCTTCGTCGTAGCGAAATAATAAAGGTTTTTAGAAATATAAAAATATATAGTAATTTTTTGACGCAATATTTTAGTTTCGTAATAGTTTTAGTTACTTTAGGTTATTATATTATTATGAATTCTATTATTATATACAAAAAGAAATATTAAAATTTATAGTAAGCAAGTACATTTTTTTAGAGATATTGCTGATGCAGGCTGCATTTCAGCGTCACCGGACTTGCTCTATCTAATAGTAGGCTATTATAGTTAGCTTACATACATATTGGGATGCCAAATTGTCAAAGATCACCACCCGAGAGTAGGTAGCTTGTCTATTGGTTTTTCAAAGAATTCTTATCGAGGAGTTTACGATGGAATAGGGCACTATGCCACAAAACAAATGCTTCACAGAATGCATCTATCAACAAATAGCTTGTGTAGGAAACGGAGTCAATGCAGCACCTACATTGTGACTGCGACTCCTGGGATCGGCCTATCCGAAACCGGAGGACTTCAGGCTCTTCGCTCTTAAGGACGTTGCCAAACTTATGGCATCTTTATAGAGGAAGGAGAGCGAAAGGATGGGGTTGCACAAAAGATCCCGATGATGGGTCGAAGTGTTACTGCAAGAGTGAAACCTCAGCAGGCCCCACTAAGCTAAGATAAGATACGATACGATGGAATAGCACTCAATCAATTCCTTTAAAACACTTTAGAATATCACTCTTACTCGCCATGTTTTCCCCATGGACTTTTGAGTAGACGGGAAGGTCCCGCCCGATCCTGAAAATGCCACTACACATCACGTGATACACTAAACAGAGAGAATAGAGAATAGAGAACAGAGAGAGGTAGAGAATGCCTCAGGCATTAAGTCTGCCATGTAATGTATATTGTAAAAGTTTTAATAAAATAAATAGAGAAATAAATAAACATGCACACTCGCTTAGGCCTAACACACCGTACTTGTAGAACAATACTTGTTGAATACGACGACCCAGTTCACACCCGCTCTTTACCAGGTACAGACATGTAGCTGGGTGCTTACCCCCACAACCCGGTCAACCCGAGCCGTGGTACTATTAGAGGCACCCTCGGCAAACTAGGTCCGCTCCCGTTTCGATCCGAACCCCTCGGAGAATCCATCGGGACGTAGTTTGCGATCCATTCCCATTAGAAAACCCCTGACGGTTTTTCGATGACACGGCTTGAGCTTGACTCTTTAAGCTCCTCGCCGCCCCAAAAAAGTCTAGTGAGGTTGTAAAGCCGTTTAAGGCCAACAACAAACTCATAAAAAAATGAGAAGGACTGAGCCCAGCGGTGGGACGTTCATAGACCGATGCAAAATGCAAAA
Source organism: Eudonia truncicolella (assembly GCA_949315975.1). Taxonomy (NCBI): domain Eukaryota; kingdom Metazoa; phylum Arthropoda; class Insecta; order Lepidoptera; family Crambidae; genus Eudonia; species Eudonia truncicolella. The sequence goes on along the minus strand of OX438831.1, from coordinate 6,163,446 downwards.
TGCAAAATGTCTATTAAGTACTTAGAGTTATTTAGTCGTCTCATTAAATTATAATTGACAGACGGGGTGGGGTGATGAGTCCCCCTCTCTTTAAAAACTGGGGTCCTCATAGCTAACTCGAAATGCTATAACTTAGCCTTAATAAGTTTCTTGGCTACTAATTATTTTTAAACTCATTTAATTCTTCATATACATAATACATTAATACAATTACTTGTTTTATATGAAACATAACAAAATATATAACATATTATTTTTGCATTGTCAAAGTCGTGTTAAGGTAAAGGTGATCAATTATGACATGATTATGAAAGTAATTAACCATTTTGTTTTCTTTATATATTTTCTTTTTCTTTTCTTAACCAATAAAAAAATATTCCAAGAATGTTTGTTAGCTCTACCAGCGTATCAGCCTGGTTTATAATTCAAATAGGTAATAGTGCCATTCTTGTTTAATTATTGTATATTGTTTTTTTTTAATATTATAAATTGTATGTCTTCATTAAATATTATAAATTGTTTATTACAATACTGATTTTTATCATTATCTATTAGTTTAGGTATACTTACTATGCCATATAATGTTACAAGTAAGGATTTATTACTATAAGATTTGAAATGAAACAACTTTTACGGATCTACTCGCGTTTATTTTACATTAGTTTTATTTAATGTTTATCCTGACGTTTCGAACCCTTTGCAGACCACGGACCACGGACCATGACCACGGACCATGACCACGGACCATGACCACGGACCCTGCAGGATAAACATTAATTAAAACTAATGTGTAAAATAAACGCGAGTAGATCCGTAAAAGTTGTTTCATTTCAATGTGTAGTGTTCGCGTAAACTTTAGAAAACAATACTATAAGATTTTTTTAAACCTCTCGATTTCATCCTAAAACTGTTTCATAAAGCGTAGTTTGTTTTCCTTCTCAAAGTGCCGCAATCGGTGCGCTCGCGGCAATCAGCGGGGTTCCGCTCTTTGCGAGCACGGAGCTTTGTTTGCGAAGGCCTCGCGAAGTTCGGGCGGGAGTTAACTAACGATGCCAATGTTTTGTGTGTATTGTTTTGGAGTTGGTACGTCGACGCCGCCGCTTTATTTGCTGACTTTAATTAACGGTGGTCTGCCTGATTTTTATCTTTATTATGAGTATTGTATTTGTGTATACTAGGGACATCGTATTGTGTTGGTAATTACTTGGGTTGGTAAACATACACAGTCAGATCATAAGTATTGTCACACAGTAAAAACTTCTCTTTTAGAATGCTGGCCACAAAAAAGGTTATTGAATTCGAATTTCGAATTGTTCATGAAAATAAAAATGTATACTTTTTAGAATTTTACTCATTTTTAAATATGAAGTGGACGCTTAAAGAAGACCGTGTTGCAGTTATTGCGTTGCATCGTTGCGGTTACGCGCCAATTCAAATTTTTGACATACTGAAAAATTTGAATTTAACCAAAAGATTCGTTTATCGTACCATCAAACGATACAATGAAGACTAGTGTAGATGACAGGTCAAGAAGTGGTCGCTCTCGGTCTGTTAGGACTCCAGCAGTGATAAAAGCTGTGAAGGCGCAAATTCAAAGAAATCCCAAACGTAAGTAGAAACTGTTGGCCCTTCAGATGGTGTTAAGCAGAACCACGGTGAAAAGGGTGTTAAATGAAGACTTAGGGCTTCGGGCATATCGAAGAAAAACAGGACATCGTTTGAATGCTCGTCTAATGGAACTGAGACTGAAGAGATGCCGCGCTTTGTTGAAGCGGTACGCGGGAAAAAAATATCGGGAAATACTTTTTTCGGATGAAAACATTTTTACCGTAGAAGAGAGCTACAACAAACAAAATGATAAGGTGTATGCACACAGTAGTGAAGAAGCGAGCAACCGTATTCCGCGTGTCCAACGAGGTCATTTTCCATCCTCGCTCATGGTATGGTTGGGAGTTTCTTATTGGGGCTTAACAGAGGTACATTTTTGTGAGAAAGGTGTAAAAACGAATGCAGTTGTGTATCAAAATACAGTCCTGACGAACCTTGTGCAACCTGTTTCTCATACCATGTTCAATAACAGGCACTGGGTATTCCAACAAGATTCGGCGCCAGCTCATAGAGCGAAGAGCACACAAGACTGGCTGGCGGCGCGTGAAATCGACTTCATCCGGCACGAAGACTGGCCCTCCTCCAGTCCAGATTTGAGTCCGTTAGATTACAAGATATGGCAACACTTGCAGGAAAAGGCGTGCTCAAAGCCTCATCCCAATTTGGAGTCACTCAAGACATCCTTGATTAAGGCAGCCGCCGATATTGACATGAACCTCGTTCGTGCTGCGATAGACGACTGGCCGCGCAGATTGAAGGCCTGTATTCAAAATCACGGAGGTATATTTGAATAAACTTTATTGTCATAAGAATCTATGTTTTGTTAAGTTCATTTTGGTATATAAATGATTACATAATGAATAAACTTGTCTCAATTATTTTATATTAAACATGTGACAGAATTTATGACCTGACTGTGTATTTACGGTAGAGTTTGGTTTGTCATTGTTTGAATTGATATTGATTTTATGGGGCGCGGTAATCGCATAACATAAATGAAGATAATGTTACGATTATTATATTACTTAAAGTTACTACGGTTACATTTTAATTGTAACTTTAAGGTAATTTATCTTTAAAAAAAAACATGTACTGAAATGTTTTTTCTTTTTTTTTTTTTTTTCAATATATCTTGCAGTGGTGTAGCTTGTCCGTTACCATAACTTTTCTTTTCTAGGATACTTTACCATAATGTTTTTTTTTTTAAAGTACTTACTAACGAACACTTTAATACTGTCCTGCCACGTGGGGTTATTCTAAACACGCCATAAGAGTTAATTCGTCATCGGGAAAACGCTGAGAAAACATGTGTAAATTCGCCACCGGTAGCTTATTAAAAATAAATTAGCTTCTAATTACTTTGTTCTATTGTAAATTAGCCACTTTAGGTGTTTTCGTATGAACTGCGGAAAATTCAAACACTTAAAATAATAAAATCATTATTTATTTATTTTTAACACACAATTCCAGTTATGGAGTGACATACCATCTAGATAGAGGTGTAACAATGCACTGGTTGGCTTTAATCCTAATACCATCCTAATACCAATCATAAAACCATCAAATGTACATATGTAATACATATCTTTGTATCTAATAATCACAGAAGTATTGTTTAGTTAAACAGCTTACATCTCATTAAAAAATTGATAATTTTAATAAATTTTTGGTAGAGGTATAACAAAGCGCTGATTTACTTAAATCCTAATACATACATACATACATATATACATACATACATACATACATATAATCACGCCTCTTTCCCTTAGGGGTAGGCAGAGACCACTTCTTTCCACTTGCTACGAAGTATTATTAAGTTATTCAACTTATATCTAAAAAAAAAATAGTCTTAATAATAAATTTGGTAGAGGAATACCAATGCGCTGATTGACTTAAATCCAAAGAAATATCTTAGTATCTAATAATCATTAATCACAGACATATTTATTGAAGTTATTCAACTTATATATATCAAATTATAAAATCACAGTCAGCTGATTAACTTGCAATGCAATATCCTACTTTACTTCAACATTTGGAAAATAATTGACATAAGCCTAGTTTAAAAAAGATATTTTTTTTGTTATATTGTTAGAATTATAAATCTCTAAATCGTTGCAAAAGGCTAACTTTGTGTAAGAACTTCAGCTAGTGACATATTATTATAATTATCTATAATGTTTTTTATTTCTTGGTTGTGCGCATGATCTTCCACTGGTCCCCCCACTCCACACCCCCTTAACCCCTCCCAGTAGATGCATCAATCCATCTTGGCGTGGTGTAACACTTTCGCCGATTCCACCTTGCTGAACGGCGTGGTTGTTGGTAAAATCCTTAGTACTTACCGTTTGTGTTACACTTAATCATGGCTTTAATAATATATAATAATATTTAACTAAACAAGATAAATAGATAGGAATAAAAATATTAAACAAAGCAAATCTAATATGACAAATGCACTGACAGCCACTAAGCGGTGATGTTCCCTCAACGTTTTATAATTCGATATTTCTTATGAGAGTGCTGTAATAAATTCCGAATCTAGCGACATCATTGAACACTACAGCGACCGACGTAACCCAGACCTGAGCGAAATAAATTTGGTTAGTCCAGATTTATCTTTTATTTAATTCCTCTTTACCTGGAACTGGAGGTGCCTAACACCCCAGCGCTTCAGTGGACAAAATTATAACTTCCAAATATTTATTATGAGCCAACTTGCTTGCTAACGGTACTTCTAGCAAATTTGATATAAAATCGACATTGGTGGCGAGTTTACAATAACACGTATGTGGTATGTGGCGAATTAAAAACGTGGCGAGTTTACTTCGATGGCGAGTTTACAATAACCCGCCACGTGGTATGCTGAAAGAATTCTCTTATTCGAGAGTCGTATTGTTCATTGCGATTATTTATGTGTTTTTAAATTAATTTAATACCATCCTGTTCAAAAGAATTCTGTTTCGCGGCCATTTTGCAAAAATAATCGTTTTTCTATACTTTTTACTCCCAAATAATAACCATTTTCAGTGTTTATGTGTTCGTATTGAAAGAAAAAGTCATAACAATAGACATATTTTGTCTTGTAACATAAAACCATACAATCCTCACCAACACCAGATAATCCCATGTCATTGATATTCCAAAAAGGTTGTCAATAATAATTACATTATCTAACAACCACAGCCCCTCGTTTCCCGCGAGGGTCCAGGAAGGGCGCAAATGATTGACACACTCATCCCTGTGTGTATTGTTTCTGTGTCGTCGCAGGGAGGGACAGTCGAATGCGGCCGAATTATGGCGCATTTACTTTCGTTTGGGATGGTTTGAGGAAACAAACATTAAGCATCAATTGCTTATTCATACATGAAAAGTGAATATATATTTATTATTTCGTAGTTCTTTTGTCTATAACATTATTAAACGTTTCGGTGGCCGTGTGGTCCCGGGTTCAATTCTCAGGTCTGGCAAAATGTATTTTGGATTTTTCGATGCGTAGCCCGTGTTTGTGATCACCAACCCGCATTTGGCAAGCGTGGTGATTGAGCCACACCCCATAAATTTTAGCGATGACTTGATTTCAATGATGGAGGCCTTTGCCCAGCTGTGGGACAGCTATAGGCTGTTTTTTTTACTTTTACTTATGTCTATGTCTATGTCTATAATGCTGCACGAAAGGAAATATTATTAAATTCTTAACACTTACAACATAAAGAAAGTTCCAATTCGGCGATCGATGTAGAGAACTTAAATAGGTATTGTAAGAAACAAACGATACAAACGATTATTGCTTTATTTTTTTTTTGTTAAAAATTAATACGTTTTTAATTAATATATTCAGAATCAGCAGCACTAATATCATAAATATGCATATGCAAGCATGTATATTTGGATGTATCGTGAGTAATTAAGATTATTACGAAAATTTAATAATGGGTACATAGTAATCCAATGTAATCTAATGTATGTATTACGTAAATACAATTAGAAATAATAAAATATGTCCGAAAAAAAATAAAAAAAAAACCCTATGAAAGTATGATGAAAAAAACCAATACACAGGAATTGTTTGACATTCCGCTTTCACAGTGGCAATTATGAAAAGGCTTGTGATCTCCTAGCGTTTCCACAATCAGTCGGTTAGAGAGGGGGTGGTCGACCCCAGCTGCTCATGGGCAAACGTGGCGCTTACCATCAGGTGTGCGATCTACAGGTCCCGGTACATTACGACAAAAAAAATTGCATTTATTTTTAACTTGTTTTAGATTTCTTTTGATGGCACACGATCTTTATGCCATGCTTGCTGGGTGAGGTTGGATCGTACTCTGCATAATCAACGCAACCAAGAGCCACCTCTTTAAGTACAAAATCAGCCACCCCAACGAGAGGGAAATGATGATGAGGAAATGCAAGAGCGACCCCTCTCCCCTATACGCCCCGTTGCGTTGCAAAACTAGTATTTGGAATGAACGGATTCGACCAATTATTATATTTAAAATTATTTTTTTTAATTTATTATATTTAATATTAGCCAACTATGATTGTCTAAAATTAATTGACTTACTTATTATTAAATAACAATGTAAACTTGTATATTTTAACCGAACTCGGTGTAAATTTTAGCCAACTATGATTGTCTAAAATTAAATAACTTACTTATTATGAAATAAGTAACGATTCGTAACGAATACATCCGACAGAGAACCAAAGTCATCGACATAGCTCTAAGAATTAGCAAGTTGAAGTGGCAGTGGGCCGGCCATATCTGGCGAAGAACCGACAACCGCTGGGGTAAACGTGTTCTTGAGTGGAGACCACGACTCACCACGGTAAACGTAGTGTAGGACGCACTCCGGCCAGGTGAGATGATGACCTGCGAAAGACTGCAGGCAGATGCTGGATACGTCAAGCTGAGGACAGGGCGCTGTGGCGCTCATTATAGGCCGATGATGATAATGATGATGAATGAACGAGAAAGTGAAAATTAATAATTGAGCGGTCCAGGGTGGTCGTCATCCAGGCAGATTAATCGTTCCACAGATCACGTAAATAAGTGACCTTATGTAATATGGTATGGTATGGTAATAAAAAAATGAAGTGAAAAGAAGTTAATATACCTACTTAAATTATCGTTCAATCTAATTGTTTATTCTAATAAATATGTATGTATGTATGTGTATTTATTATTTATATATTATTATTATGTATGTCTTTTTATGTACTGGTATACGAGTATGTTTCTATTGTATTCTACTGTATTTGCGCACTTCCTCTATCTCCCTCTTGGGTTCCTAAACCAAAGGTTGTCTGGAAGAGATCGCTTAAAGCGATAAGACCGCCTTTGCCCATGCTAGCTTTAAGATTTTATGTATGTACCTGTTTTTTGTTTTAATTTGTGTGAGCAATAAAGTATTTATCTATCTATCTATCTAATTTTTCCGATCCGATCCGAACCCTTCGGAGAATCTAGTAGGGCACGGGGACGCGCACTTGTGCGCGATGCCGTTCCCTCTAGATAACCTCTGAAGGTGATTCGTTTCACACGGCTTGAGGGACCCTTTACGTTCCTCGCCGCCCCCAAAAAGCCCGGTGAAGCTGAAAATGCCGCAGCGGCAATCAGCAATCTCTCTCAAAAAAAAAAATATATCTAATTTTAAAACAGAAGGTAAGTACTTATTTCAGTTTTTTTATGACTATCACTACCCCTAATATAAGATTTCGACGGTGTGGTGATTTGTTGCTGCATTTGTTGGACGATTTAGAAAGAAAAAAAGTTAGTTTGTCGTATTAGTAGTACTAAATAGTTAGTTTACTATTATCTTTTTTGTGACTAAGTTGTAAATTATTTTTATAAAACAATTTAAAGTATTAAAAAAAAAACAATTTCGGGCGTTATGACATTACGAGTCATGAGAAAACCTAAGAAAAAAATATTTTTTTAGGTTTCACTATTGCATTGTAATAAAAAAAAACACTTATTCATGTATAATTAGCACATGAACACGAACTAAACAATTAACTATAATCCTTTTCTAATAAAATCACGGTATATTCTATGTATAGGGTTGTTTAATACATTTTTGGAAAGAAGCGGTACACTGAACGTATGATTTTTTTGTTGAATATTAATTATACGATAGCATTTCCATATGGAACGGTTACAAACTCCTTACGCCGGAAACGAACAGCAGACTCCAAACGACGCTACAACTTCTATTTTGTATGTTAACTAAAAAAAAAAAAAAACTACAACATTTATTTTAAGAAAAAATCGATAAAACAAACTACAAAAAGTATTTATCCATCTCTAATAAATAAAAAAAGGGAGAATAAAGCGTTCAAAATACCGATACATTTAGGCCTACAAACAACGCGCGGGAAACCGGAGTGCGCTTATGAACGCCGTTTATCAAATAAACCAGTATGAACTCACCTGTGATATGAAATATGAAAAAAAAGCGTTTGTTGGTGGGAAAAAGAAATTATTAAATAATTTATACACGGGAAATACGACACCGATACTAATGAAAATAACTAATCAATGCGACTTATAACAAATTAAAGGTCAATAGTAAAATAAGAAAATCAAAATAAAAATATTACGAAATAGTTATAAATGTAATGTTTGGTTTAACGTAGCAATACTTGATTATTACAAATATTTTAGTTGTGAAGTGGAAGGAAGACAAAACAAAGATGCTACTTAATAGTTTTTGATACTTATTTTCTTATTTTTATCTCGGCAATTTGTCAGTTGTCAGAAAAGAAGCGTTTTACTTGTACAATCATTAAATTGTTATTTAAGAATGTTTTGATGGGTTTTAAGGTATTATTTTAATTATCAAAATCCGTATATTTAAAATCTAGAAACTTTTAAGTAGTCACTGAAGTACCTATACACTTACTGTGTGATTGATTCAAGTAATGTAACTAATTTAGGTAATAAATACATATACTTATAATTAAAACAATAAATAAATAACTATATTTAAAAAAATAGGTAATAAGATTAACAAATAAATGTTGTAAGTATTGTAATATTATATTATTGAAAACCAAAATGGTGTAACAGTTAAACAAGCCGCTTTTTGCTTAAGTATAAAACTTGGTTCTGGACTCGGTGATAGGCACCAAGTAGGTAAGTAAGCAGTAAGTTTTAGATACTTACCTATGTATGTAAAAAATAGATTATCCTATGTTTGTATTTAACTATCAACATCCAACAAAAATAGATTCTATTTCTTAAAACTTCGCTTATCTTTATTATATATATAAATCTTCTGTGCGTGTGTATGTTATTGAACTCCTTCTAAACGCCTGGACCGATATAGATGAAATTTTCTGTGTGTGTTCAAGACGATTCGAGAATGGTTTAGATTTACAATTGGACCCGGTAGGTGGCGCTGCTATAGGAGTCCATTATGGGATACGGGTGTTCTTAAGCGGACGAAGGATTTGTTTGTTTTGTTGTCATGGAAACTGTCAAAGCGATACGAAATCCGCCGGTCAGCTAGTTAAGATATAGAATTAAGAATTAGTTTACCTACCTACAAACTACTTCTAAACTACTACTTCTAAATAGAGTGATATGTCGTTATTATTACTCGTCATTTTTATACTTTGAATTTTTTATGTTTGGAAAATCGTCATTATTATAATACCTCGTCATTTTTCAATATAGACGTTAGTCGCCTAACCTAACTCGTATTAAGCTTATGTATGAACCTAGGTAGGTACTACATGATACTATTATTGTCTAGTTCCTAATGATTCTTTTAATTTTGTGAGACCTAGGCCTAAATGAGCAAGAGTAAAATCAGTGTTGGAACCATAAATCTGCTTCGGAACACACACGAATCACTCTAGCCCCAATGACCTCTCCGTCAATCCTTGAAACTACAAAACCGAAGAGTTCCTTTCTAATTTATTCTCTTTACAATTTCGGCTTGTCTCGCGTCTCGGTCGCTTTCTCGCGGGCTCGCGGGTCACGAGTTGCACACTCCACATCCGTTCTCTCCAGAATGCACAATAGGAATTCTGTTGTCTCGCTCCAATGCACCTTATCCGTCTGGTGCGCCCTCGCTCGCACTATCGCGACGTTGCCGCTCTCTCTCCGCGCTGTAGTACGGTGTGACCTTGTTGCATCGGTACCTTTGCATGGAGACTATTATAGGCGTACAGGGTGTATTAATTTGAATTTGAACAGAGCTGTTTTGATCAATTGAGCGCGGTAATTGAATTGTGATTGGCGTTCGACGTTGGTGTTTGTGATCGATTGATGCATTATTTTGTAATACTTGATACTTTTATACCAATGTCTCATAATTTGACTGTTCTGAATGATGTTTTGCATTTAAATAATGTAAAATTTAGATAAATATCGGCCAATAATTAGAACTAGGTATATGGTATTGCTATAAACATTTAATATAAAAAAGGAAAGCCTTAAAATTATTATATCGGCAATCATAACTTTGAAAAGATTATAACTATTGCCTGATCCACGGATTTTATTTACAAACTGTGAGGTATATCACTTTCAATCGTCTTAACACCAACTTATAGATGACTGTATTTGCAAAAGGTTTCTAAGTTTTAAAATACTCAACACCCAAGTGCAAAAAAAACTTTACTTTTTTCTTTTTATAATTAAAATCTAACAGCCTTATATGTTAGGTACTCTAAGAAGTAGGTACTATTATAATTAGCAATTAATTAAATATAAATTGTTTATTTTTTTTTTCTTTTAAAATAACGGGTAAGCACCAGTGCCTTGATCTCACCTGATGTTAAGTGATGATAAGGCCAATGATGGAAGCGCACTTCACCCGGGACCCTCAACTAGTGAGGCACTGGCTATCTTATCTTTAGCTGCCGGAACACAACAATGCTACAAACATTGATGTTATGGCGACATATTTAGATAAGATAGGTAGTGGTAGCTAGCCAGGCGGACAAACAAGCCCTACCACCAACCAAACCGAGTACACAAACATGTACCCCCGCTGGGAATCGAAGCCGGGACCTCTGGGTCTAAACCGGTGGTCTTAGCCACTAGACCACAGAGGCGGTATTTTTGTTACACACACTGTTTATGTATTTTGTTATGACAGAATCACACAATTAAAACCAACAAAAAGAGTTCATCGTTATGTGTAGAATTTTAACGACCGGCATCTCGCAAGCTGTTTCTGAGGAGTAATAAATTATTTTCAAAAGTATATGAATGTTATATGATTAAACTATTATTTACAAATATAATATTCCGCAAGTGTTACTAGTAAAAAGAGGCGTCACTCCCCGCAGTGGATGAAATCTGTATTGGCAAAGACGATGATGACATTTTTTTTCTTTATTCTACCACATTTCTCACATTTTTTGTTCTGGTGGAACGTGAGGGTAAGTAAGGGGTTATGCCCTCCCTTTCTCTCTCCGTGGGGAGTGAGGGGCAGGGATCTTCATAATTATCTTTACCTCCTCAGTTGCAGTGGTATTTCTATTTTTTCTCCTACATAAAAAAGAATTTAACGCCATATCGGAAAAGGTACTACACACATTTCACAATAAAGGCAACAGGTCATGTACGAAGAGATAAAATCTTGTCACAGTGCTCAACCGGATTTTGGACATTTCTAAATGAGGAATCGATAGCTTAGTTTAATTCAATGCCAAGAAAATTCAGGACTGCGCTTTAAAGGTCAAAAAGTCATATAAAGCTGAGGCAGAGTCCTAGTTGGCCTTTACACACACTCATTGTTATATAATTATTATTTTTGTATTAGTTTTAATGTTATTTTTTTTTGTAATGTTCTCTTATTCATTGTTATTTTTCTGTTATGTCTGTGTGATCGTCAATAAATAATTTATTTTCTTTTTTTTTATATTTCTTTCCGTTTCCCATTCTTCGTAGTACGTACATCACTTCAGTATCAGCATGCTCGGTGTGGAAGTTCACTGAGATCTAGTTCCGCAGAAATAGAGGCACATCGAAACCGTGATAAAAACAGCCTCATGTTTGGCGGGCACAACGAAAGCATTTAACAACGCGTTTTTTGTCGATCTCGCCTCAGAGCCCTGTGCCTTTCTACCGTAGTGAGTAAATAATCTGATTGTCCTGACCAAGCTGCGGCGCTTTTTCTGTTCCAAACCACTGTGCCTGTTGTATAGGACATAGGTCCGGGCCTGCATTGAATATTGCTCGCACGGCGCACCTCCCTCCAACATGTGCCTACTCGATGCTTTGGATAGGTAGCAACGTCGCGCAATCCGCGTTTTAGGCGATGTAGAATCCACCAAACATCTTTAGCCTTTACAATTACATCGAGATCTAGCGGCTCTCAACACCTTTTCTATGGTCTGTTTCACGGCTAGTGCTCCGAAGAACTTATTTCCCTTATCCTTCTCTCTAAATATTAAATACTTAAATAAGATTATTAGATTGCAAGAATTATTTAGGTATTAATTAGTAAAACATTAGCACCATGGTGTTATTATTTTAAAACTCACAGTATTCACGTTTCGCTTCATGATAGCATTGATCATCTGTTTAATAATCTTAATAATAATCTATTAAAAATGATAAGATATAAATATAATAACATAATTTAATTTGGTTTGCAAAATTTACAGAGCAATATTATGAAGTAGGCACATTGCTCGCAGGACTGATGGCCGCTGGGGCTGAATACTCCTCGAGTGGTGACCGCGTACCGGAAAGCGCAGTGTGGGCAGGCCTCCAACAAGGTGGACCGACGATCTGGTGAAGATCGCGGGAAGCCGCTGGATGCGAGCAGCACAAAACCGATCATTGTGGAGATCCTTGGGGGAGGCCTTTGTCCAGCTGTGGACGTCTTTTGGCTGAGATGATGATGATTATTATTATGAAGTTTATTAAAGTGAGGCCACCCCGGCTCCAGGACGCCACAAGAACTGTCTTCTCTTTGGAAAAAGATTAATGACCGTTGTCAGCTTAAATAAAACACTACCTATTCGATTAATTTAGATAGAAGTGTAGGTTTTGGTTTTTGATATTAGATTATTTTGTTAGGTATGTTTCTCTAGCAATCGATTGAACGTAGGTACTTGCCACTAAGTAGTTAAAAGGGTTTTATTCTTTTATCTAATATAATTGTAGTGATTCTGATTAGAAGATACATAAAAAAATACATAAAAAGACTGCAGGCAGGTTCTTAAGAATCTCTCTTTTGCGGTGTTTCTATTTCACAACGAGAATACTCTTCTCTTGCTCTTCATTTTCTATTTTACAACGAGGATACTCTTCTCTTGCTCTTAATTTTCTATTTCGCAACGAGGATACTCTTCTCTCGCTCTTTATTTTCTATTTTACAACGAGGATACTCTTCTCTTGCTCTTCAGTTTGTATTTCACAATGAGGATACTCTTCTATTGCTCTTCATTTTCTATTTCACAACGAGGATACTCTTCTATTGCTCTTCATTTCACAACGAGGATACTGTTCTCTTGCTCATCATTTTTTATTTAACAACGAGGATACTCTTCTATTGCTCTTCATTTCCTCCGATAATGATGATAATTGACGATAGGTGCAAAAACACTTCAGTCAGACTACTTAGGAACTAACCTCTCTTTTATCTCTTAACTGTCGGATACAACACTCTTCAATCTTCTTACCTGTTAATTAAATACCTAGCTTTGATTTGATTTCATAGTTAGTTAGAGATTACTGTACTTCATTGCCATATTAGTGTTTTATAATTATATTGATAACTTAACCTTTGTTATGTTTTGATGCCAATTTAATATCGTTTGGGCTGAATTTTAGCTGATGGTGTGCAAAGATGAAAACACTTTTCCAAGGTATATAGGTTCACTATTGTTTTGTATTAGTTTAGATAATACAAGTATAAGGCCTCGATTCCGCTGTTTTAAAACATCCACAATAGAAATAGAAACAGAAATAGAAAAAATCTTTATAGTTATGGTACAATTCATCCATCGCACATATAAAAAACAGGAACATCACTTATGCATATTTGGTTGTTCAATATTCCAAATTCCGATTTCTCAATTTGTCTTCTATTCTTCTCTCAACTTCCATCGCCTTCTTTAATAAAGCATCTTCTTTAGTTTTTAGCTGCAAACAATAAATAAATATTGTTAGTTAGTTTATATTGTAATTTGACTGTTATCTGCTGTATTTGCCACTAAAGTGAGGTAAATAAAATAAATTGTCGGATTCGGAAGTTTTTCCCACAATTCATATTAAGACAAAAGATATTCATGTCGTCACTAAGCCAGTTATTAATAAACATTGGTATATTCCGTAAACACTTTTCGTCCTCACTCAATCCTAATATAACCCATGTTATTGTTATCCTTAAGGATAATTTGGAATGCTTTATAGCAGTTCATACTACAATTACATGTTATTTAAAACCTTCTTCACGACCGAAAACGTTCAGGGAATAATTTCTCCTGCCAACATGTAAACACGGATGCATAATGCGTCACAATCAAAAAGCACTAAGTCACAAAATGGGCGTAAGCAAATTTGAACTTTACCGCTTGAATTTACGATCGCAGGTAAAATAGGAGGTGCAGTCAAATGTGATATTTGGTCTGCCACACGACGGTTAGTTGGTAGTTTATTTTTGGCTGCGGTAGGCGGTGGCTCGAATGCATCACGATTTTTTACTTCTTTTTAAGGGGTATTTTTGTGGCCCGAGGCAGTGTCTGGATTTAGCCGTGTTTCCGGCTATTGTGCCAGTATAAATTTTCAATTAAAACCTATTGGGAACGGTGTCTTGTCGATGCTCGGGTATAGTGACCCGTTGATGTGTGATGGATGAGGTTTTAATAAAAAAAAGAGTTTAATGAAGTTTTTGTTTTTCTTAGACGAATCGTACACGGAGAAACGTAAAAGATTATGTTGTACTATTTAAACAATTGTATTATTTAGAATGTTATTATTTAAATAAAAATAAAAAAGTATTTATATTTTATTTTAATGTTTTATTTTGCTTAGTATGTAAATGTTCGATTATTGATTGTCAATTTACCTATTGAATTTTTACGTGTCATGTAAGTACCTACTGCTCCTAATTTGGTCTAATTTTCTAGAAAGAACGAATGAAATTATGAAAACTTTTATATTGAGAAATACATTTAACATGTGTATTTTTTTTAATTACTAAATTAAAGTAGCCTTTTCAGTCAGACCTGGACGACAAACGGTAAGTCGGTAGAGCCTGTAACCGCTGGAGGGATGTGGCGGTGGCCGAAGATACCTCACAGTGACCGAAGTTTGCTGTGCAATTAAAATATGGAGACAACACTGCGCCGGCAGCCAGCCATGCAGCCAGCTCACTAATGCTATTGGTTGCTGTGTCAGTTTCTAGGCGAGAAGCAAATGGGCCTTTGTTTTTCAAAAATATTACTAACCTCTTTTGGTCTTTACAACGTAATCGGATATTCGTAAACTGCAGGTTCCTTAGTCTGAAAGTATTCCTCTATTTCATAGAGGTGCATGACGACATCATGCAAGCTCGGAACTATCACCACGAACCACTTTCTGGGAGGGGACGGGATTCCCAAAAAGATACTGGAGACCTGTATCTGGCGTAAGTAACTAAGTTAGAGCTTTCTGAAGTCAGTTATAAAATTCAAACTTCGTCTGATATGCACTAGAATTGGTTAATGATCATAGACCGAACATATTTTATGATTATATTATGCATAAGTATCTACGGAACATATCTGCTTTAATTTCACGTTCGGCAGACGATAAGAAGTCGTGCGTAAAAATGTCTTTATATCTACATAATCATTTTTAATTGGAATAACTAGCTCTTGTTCGAATCACTGGGGTGGGTTTAATGCATTTGTTAGTCAGTGTATAATAAACTGAACTTAATGAAATTATTTGAAATGTAGGAGTTTCTTAAATATTTCCATAATTCCATATTTCCCAATTCCAATATTATTAAGTAAATAAAGTCGATGGGTATTGTTCTAATTGAAATATTTGACATCACAGCATCGTCAATTTTCTGTATTCATTACCTAAAAACAAGAGTTTCAAAGTCAACATGAATATATATTAATAAAATACCAGTAAACGTCTTCGATGCAATTACATAAAATTCTCCACATAGCTCGTTCGAAAGCATACTACTCGTATAAAAATTCTATCGTTACATTTCTGAGATGCTAACCATACAGCATACTGCTAACGCCATCTATGCAAACCTATCCGAACTACTTGACACGAGCGCTAGCTGATTGGCGGGGAGTGACGTATCTGTCACCTTAGCCGCTAAGATAGAAACAACACAGTGCACACAAGCGGGAGCGAGACAGAACAACAACAAACGAGGCATGCATCGATTCGGAGGTTAGCTGCGCATGTCAAGTGTATTCCGATAAAAATAAATGTGGTATCAAATAGCCGTCGTCTGTGCCCACTCGCCGTCAATGGCTTATTTATTGTCTATCAACGGAGGCATGGGCTAATAATAATATACTAATATTATTGACGGAGGTAACGGAATGCCGACGCATGCCGGCCTGTGGCTGTTACGCAACGATGACAGAAAACCTTCTGTTATTTATGAGGCTAAGGTTAAATGTATTGTTTATAGTTGTAATATAAACTTAAGTATAGGCTATTCAGCAATGATTTTATTGTAGTTACTAGACTTCATAATTATACTGTGGAGTTAAGTAACTGAATACAAAAAAGTTTTCTCGAGATTGTACTGGCTCGACGGCGCAGCCAAACGCGCACGGACTGCGGTTGTTAAGTTAAGCAACATTCGCAATAACCGGTCGTCAGATGGGATATTATCTCGAGCTCCACCTTGCTTCGGACGGCAGGTAAAGCCCGCTGGTCCTGGATGTATTAGAATTCGTTAACAACCACAAATCTAAACTGGGCCCGCATGGTGGTTTATGGCCCGTTCTCCCAGTGGTGTTTCTATTCTTAAGGAAGGTTCGTGCCCCAAAAGTAGGACTATAAAAATGAGGTGGTATTTTATTTATGGCTTGATTCGGTTTGTATATTTAGTCAGTGTCAAGTAAGGGACATATTGCAAAATATTTTCTTTGGGTTTCGTTATGATGATAACGAGTTAATGAGTCATTAAAGAAATGGTATTCTCCCCAAATTCCTATATTATCAGCAAAGATGCACAACTGTACAGAGATCTTACGTGGACACTTGATAGTATTATTCGCGGTTGCCGATTCTGAGGCGTAGTTACTTGGTCTCTATTATAAAAAAAAAGCATACTGCTGCATTGCAGCACCATTGCGACACCATCTTTGGGTTTCATTGTGATGATAACGAGTTAATGAGCCATTAAATAAATGGTATTCTATAAATTCCTAATTCCTATATTATCAGCAAAGATGACCCGGTATCGCGAAAGCTGCTTAACTTAAAACATCACCACCCAAACTCGCAGACCATTCCAATCTTTTTCTTGCATCATTGACATGACATTTCTAAAAATACTTTATTCGAGTGTCACGGAAACCTCACACGATTTCGATGTAACGAAACGAGCAAAGTCTTCCAGTTCATCTCCCTGAAGGCCACACTTCAATTAGCATTCCCCGCTCAATTTCTGCCGATTATACAATGTAAAGATAGGTCACGTAACACGAGAATGTATTGTAATGCCACCCACACAGTCGTCAGCTGATAGCCGTACTAACTTGGGATCCATCCCTTTCCAGCGCACAGATAGCGTATACAACCCTCCTTCTCACTCCATATCAACACACCCTATACTAAACTGTTGAATGAACCACATTCTTTTGTTTTTGAGTTCTAACTACACTAGAGTTAAAGTTGATAATCGCTTGAAAGGGTGAGAACCATTTTATTTTGTTCAATTAAACGCTTGTGTGTGGGTGGTTAATTGTCAAACACAAGCTCAAGTGTAGCTCCTACTATGGAGAAGTCGAAAGGAAGCTTCATTCTTATATTGCCAGCACTCTCTGTCGTTAACAGGATGAAGGAAAGAGAACATGCTACGATGTGAGCATGTGGGAAGTGAAATGCTGGTGAGTTAGCGTGGTAATTTGACATCTCTGTAGATGGAGAGAACGATCGATTTACGGAACGTGGATTCACATGAGAATATATTTTCACGGATACGTCTCATGATTCTGATATTTAAAAAAAAGATAGTTAGGGCTTTGAATTTGAAATGAGCCTAGTTTATTTAGTGTATATTTTACTGAGTTAGAAGTTTCTCATTGTTATATTTTTGTACTAAAATAAAAAACGCTGCAAAATACTTAGTAACTTTTATTTTTTAGGTACCGTTTACTTTGTGTTTATTAAAACATCTATCTACTGAGATGTTTCTTGAAGTAAACGGTTTTATTTCCAACAATCATTTTTTACCTTAGCTGTTTAGTTGGGCCTTTCTACATGTACTATTTATAAAATATCACGGGAAGACAGTTCCCGGTTGCAAATCATCAAAGCAGGTTGGTTGGTTTTTACGAATGCCTTTTTTTGTATCTTAGGTCGTCTGGGATCCTCAACTACTGAGGCACTGGCTATCTTATCTATAGCTGCCGGAACACAACAATGTTGAAAACATTGATGTTAGGGCGACACAATTAAATAAGATGGTGGTAGCTAGCCAGGCGGACAAACAAGTTCTACCACCAACCAAACCGAGTTCACAAACATGTACCCCTAGCTGGGATTTGAACCTGGGACATCTGGGTCTAAACCGGTGGTCTTAACCACTATATCACAGAGGCGGTTAAAACTTTACATCAAGGTTCAATGGCTAAACGTGCCCTTATAACCAGTTTTTGGCGTAGGTAGTGCCATTTGGGGTGAATGACCACGAATGTATATATTAACATGGACTTGCCCCCCGGGGCATCTTGAAACCCGATCCTAAATTTCAAAATCGATATTGAGTTTACTTATCTTAACATAGGTAGAAACTATAATTATTAAACTGTTTTATGTCTGTTTATTCTCTGGAAGAGATCGTGTTAAGCGGTAATACCCTCGAAATTGTACATGTTTACTTTCTTTGGCTAATAATACGCGTAGCGTATCGCAAGTAAAACATACTAGATCCGTTGTCGATCAAATGTATAATTTCATATTTCATGTTGACGCGGTCGCTACCGTAAAATTGTAATTCTGTGAAGGCGTGTATTAATTCATAGTTACATAATTTATTTTATTTTTCGATACCAATGTAAATTTAACTTATAAATTATTTGTCATATTTTTTAGAAATAATAAATGTTTTAATGGTAGGTATATCGATATAATCAACTGAGATACAATACGATTTATCGATACAAACACACGGACATTGATAAATGCACTATTCTAAAAAAATAAGGAGACAGTAGCATGATGTCTTTTTGCACGAGTGGTTACATCATCGCAACGTGTCGATGCTTGTATTTTAAATCCCAATTAAGTTTGGTTTCTTAGCAAGTACAACGCGGGTAAAGCCGTGTAAAAAAAACTAGTATTAGTGTACATTTAGACAGTTACGACCCGTTGTCAAGAAATAGTATAGACATAGAAATCATTACAGATTACACTGTTGTCTTTGTAGTAGTACTAGTTGGTCGTAACGCTTATAGCAACGAAATTGTTTTTATGAAACTGCTGTGCTCTTATTGCTAACAAGGTAAGTATTTATAGTTAAAAAATGGTAACATTTTTAGGGTGCGCACATTAAATTTACATAAATTAAATGTAGGCAATATATGATTAAAGGTTATTTTTACAATCCCGGGATTTTGAGATGAGAGGGTATGTCCACATTATGCCACGATCGACGAATCTCGTGAAATAGAACTACCTACCTACTCCGAACACTATAGGAAGCACGGACGGAGCAACTGAAAATATTTTAATTTGGTCACCCATCCGCTAACGCTTTTAGTTTTCCCCCAAAATTTTAAAGCTCAAAGTTTTCAAATCAATAAACTTATTATATTAGAATAGAAAATTTCAGTCATCCATCATATATGTTGTACAGAATTAAAGCTATTTGAAACTCTTAACATTAAGCTTTAAAGTACACGGACCTATTTGTATTGGATACCGATATACTTCAATATACCCATACGTGTATGGGATACCGAAATTTATAAATAGCAAAGGTAAAATGTAACTTTATTGCCAGTGACACTGTTTTTTGAGGTGTCCAAATCTATAACACAATTTTTATTTCTTCATTTGTTCCTATACATTTTCAAGTCATCAAAATTAAGATCATTATCATAAAACGTATCGTGGAAATCGTCAGCTCATGTATACCCGCTTTTCCTAAAACACACACAGCGCACTTGCCCCCACACACACACCACGACGCGCTCTATACCCAGGGGAATCGCTTTTACAGTACTGAACACTGCACACAGCAGCGTGAAAGCCACGCCATTTTCAACCTTAAGCCCATGGTTTCTGTCCTACATTTACCGATCCGCGAGATAACCTCAAAAATTCGAGTTTTTGACCCGTAAAGATCATGTTTGCGGGTGTTAACCGATTCTCTTACGTTTTAAACGTTAAATAAAGGTTATTTTGCGTTAAATCGAACCTTTTACGGTATGATATCAATATCTTCGTGAGTGTTCAGTGTTTCAGACGATTTTCGTGTAGTTTCCGCTTCATGTTAAGCTTTTACTGATTTTAGGATGTCGTGTGTGAAGACCGTATTGTTCAGTGTTGTACAGTTATGATAGTGTCGTGTTAATGTGAGATTAGTTGAAATAAAAGCGCCTATACCTTGGTAGTAAAATGAGTGTAAGTAGAACTTTGATCTCTATAGACTTATTTGATTTCTAACTATAAATAGTCGTACGCAACTGAACATAAAGTTCATTATTAAACTTTACCGACAGTCACCCCCCATCTATATACGTCTCTTCGGTACAGATACAGAATCCTTAGTAGGATTAATAATAATTAAAACTGACGTAATTTGTGGAAATGTGCGTTCAATAATGGTTCTTATTACTGAGATGTAAGGCCTTGCTAGGCGTATTCAAACATTTTATTTACTAAATGACTTAAGATATTAAACGTGATGCAGATAAAATAATGAGTTTACGTATTATCGCAGAGTGGCGAAATTTACTTGACGTTAATCTATTTAAAAAAAAATGATTAATACAGTAGAGACAACCAATTTAAAATGCGCTCGGATGACTATGAAGTTGCCGTTTATGCAGAGCTCTACTCACACAGTTTTTGATTAAGCTGACTGTATTTGGAATTTGAGAAATTATTCTTAAGTACTTTCATAATATTATTATGTTCTTAAAAATTAGGAATAAAAAATAAGAATTGATGGACAATTAACAGTAGAATAGTGTTTTTTATGTCATATGTGTGTCATTTAATCACAGAAGTGACTTATCCGTCATCCCACTGGGAGACGTGAGCTTATTCTTTTCGAGAAACTTAACGGGTTCCTCAAGCCAAGTGAAACGAATCACCTTAGGAGGTTTTCTAGAGGGAACGGCATCACGCACTAAGGCTTGTCCCTGTGCCCTACTAGATTCTCCGAGGGGTTCGGATCGGATCGGACGTGAGCTTATCTGGATGAACCCGTTATAAAGTCATAGGGCGTCGCGTCGCGTCGTCGGTGTTTGAGATGCACAAAATGCGAACAGCTTTTAACATGGCAAAACCATTGTCACCAGGACAGGCTGTTTAAAAATGTCACTTAAACAATCCCTTTCACCAACCAAACTCAGCACAATCCAGGGCTGTAACCCCAACTTGGAACAGTTAGTCCTGTAATTTTACTCCATATAATTTAATGGTTCGGGTATCAAAGGGTACATACAAACATATCAGCTGTCAGTCGTTCACAGAAGTGACTCATCTGTTATCCCACTGAGAGACGTGGGTTTATCTGGATGACCTAGTTGCTGGGTCACATGGCGCTCGCGCTTTTAATGCACAAAACGCGACCAACTTAAAAGTTGGTACATAGCGTACAAAACATTTAAACTCGGAAATTCTGTTTGAAAATGACACCTTTTCAAAACTTTATAATGATGTCGTTTCTTGTTTTGTGCGTTTACATTTGGGGATCTGTAGATCTGAAATATCACTATGGACAATTCATATTCAATTCATATTTTATTATTTTATTAAGTACTAGCGGCCCGTCTAATGGTGAAAGATTTTTTAAATCGGTCCAGTAGTTTTTGATATTATTAGTTGCAAACATACTAAAATACAAAGCTTTCCTCTTAATTCTCTTTCCTTTAATTCAATTATTGAAATTATTTACTATATAGTAGTATAGATTAAGCTTTAATAATTGTAAATAATTTCAATAATTGAATTAAATACATAACTTAATTACTCCTTCTAAAACCTACTTCTTATTTTTATAGGAAGTTATACACTATTTACTTTCACAAAAATTCCCATAAATTGTTACATCTATCGCTCCAACATATTTGTAATCAAAATTGCTTTATTAAAATAAACTTATGATTATTTTCATATAATGTTACGCAAATTTTGTTGCGAACAAATTACAAATTGAAAAAATACAAAATGTTGAAAAAATTCCACGAGCGGGATTCGAACCTGCACCCCATGACATGCCGGGTCAGGTGCACTACCAAGTATGCTATCGTGGCTCAATCCAACTCTCCGAAATTATTCAACACTATCTACACTCTGTTAGCCAAAGGAGCCGTATTAAATTTCGACAACTACGTCATCAACATCCGATCTTATTATATTTACAAATATTTTATGATTATTTTCATATAATTTTACGACAAAATTTTGAATTTGAATTTGAATTTGAATTTTGAATTAGCTTTGAGATATTCTGTCAACAAAAGCGTGCTCCCGTCCAAATCCACTTGATTCCATTGTCTCCTAATAAACGTTGCTAATCGCAATGGCAACTAACTACAATCAATAAGCCCTAAGTAGGCCCAATTGCTAGCGTGTCGGGGCCTCGGGGGCCCGCGGTAGACGGACGTAGGTAACCCCGAAGCGTGGGGTCGTGGGGCGCACCAGTTGAATGCGGAATGACATTGACCCAATTCAAGAGGGGCGCTCAGAGCACAGACTAATACAGATACTGTAAGGTTGGCGACAGTGTTATGTTTATTTGCTTCTTTTTTTAAATAGCGTGGACAAAGTTTGGTTTGTTTCACACACTTCGACTTTTTGAATAGGTACATTCCCGCCAAATAGTCGAAGTGTGTGAAGAGTTGTTACTTTTTCATACGTTTTATCTTTGTTTTATCGAATACTAGTACTTTACCTGTGACTACGTCCGCGTGGATTTTTGGTTTTAAAACGAAACTTTATTTTTTTTCAAAATAAAATATGGGCTATGTTACCCACAAGAAATAACGCATTCTATCAGTGAAAGAGTTTTCGAAATTGGGCCAGTAGTTCCAGAGATTAGCCTCCGCAAACAAACAAACAAACAAACTTTAACTCTTTATAAAGTAGTATAGATTTAATCAAATGTTACGTGTATGAGTGTTGCCAAATAAAACAAAACAATGCAACGTCACTAAAATTATTTTAAAAACTCCGCACAAGTTCATAATATAAAGTCTTCTTCTAAATAAAACCTTCAAGGGGATAGGAAGAAATAGCATTTATCATTAAACATTCTTTTAATATAAAATGAAAATATTTTACAATAACTAGTTACTCAACTTTGACACCAGTTAAATTAATTAATTATCTTAATTAATGGCTTCGCGTTTAGCATTTAGCCGATTTCATGTAGTAAGTTTTTTTTTTTATAATTAGTAAGTATGTGTACAGTTGTACGGTAGGTAGACAGAAATTAAAATAGAGTCACACAACACGATTACGGGAAGAACTCGGGTGAAACTCGACACCAGTTAAATGTGCAAATACATCAGACAGTTAGTCATGACAGTTTTGAGCGAAATCTTTTTAGTTAGATAAACTCTAAAGGTGGCGTCTGATAATACGAATAAGTAGAACAAGGGATTCAATTACAGTACACTGAAATGAGTTTATAGAATACCCTCAATATCACAGACAAGTGACTTTAATTCTTTTAAAAAACCTAAATAGGTACCAATTTTCATGTATTTAACTTCAAAACTGACGGACTTTCATACAAACTTTCACCCCTATTTGACTCCCTTAGGGTGTGGTTTCCGTAAAATCCTTTCTTAGTGACTGGTTACGTCATTCAATTAACCAACAGTCCAAATTTTACCTAATTAGCTTCAGTGGTTTAGGCTCGGCGATGATGAGTCAGTCAGTCAGGACAAGTCATTATATGTATATAGATAGATAACAAATACTTGATTTGACATTCTCTAGTCTAAAAAATAATGTGAGACAGCCCTACCCACACACCCTTGTATATAAATAGATTGATGTAAATAACGTTACGTTTTTATTTTACATGTATATTCGATTTTTAATAAATTGTTCCCCAATGTTACCTTGTCCATACAGAAAAGGTTTTTTTGTGTGACATCACTAGCCTAGCCTACTCTCAATGGACGACAAGTGTGAAGTCAGTATTCACTTACCCTAAAAATAATTTTGGATATTTCGTTTCAATTACCAACACAACGTTTAAGTATATGACTATTTTTAGGATCGTCTCGTTTTTCGCCCTGAATTTTCTCGGTAGCCCTTTTTTAGGCTTCCGTACCCAAAGGGTATCTTATCTTATCTTTGTGGGGCCTGCCGAGGTTTCCCTCTCGCAGTAACACCTCGGCCCATCGGGATCTTTTGTGCAACCCCATCCTTTCACTCTTCCTCCTCTGTAAAGATAGAGGCCATAAGTTTGGCAACGTCTTTAAGAGCGAAGAGCCTGAAGTCCTCCGGTTTCGGATAGGCCGACCCCAGGAGTCCCATTCTTTTTCTAGCCAGAGAGTCGCAGTCACACAGTAGGTGCTGCATCGACTCCGTTTCCTCTCCACACGCCCTACACAAACTATTTGTTGAAAGGTGCATTCTATGAAGAATGAGCTGGGTCTCCGAGCCTTCCCTGGCCTTCCCAAAGTGTAAAACGGGAACCCTATTACTAAGACTCCGCTGTCCGTCCGACCGTCCGTCCGTCTGTCTGTCACCAGGCTGTATCTCATGAACCGTGATAGTTAGACAGTTGAAATTTTCACAGATCATGTATTTCTGTTGCCGCTATAACAACAAATAACATAAAATAAAATAAATATTAAAGGGAGCTCCCATACAACAGACGTGATTTTTTTGCCGTTTTTATAGGTAATGGTACGGAACCCTTCGTGCGCGAGTCTGACTCGCAATTGGCCGGTTTTTATTATGTTGAAAAGAGAGTAACAAAAATGCTACCTTTAAGAATGGTAAACACGCCTGGACATCAGACTACCACAAACTGTCAAATTTTCTCAACATACTTTGAACTTAATGACTTAGGCATATATAAATGTATATACAGCGTGTGTATTCCATACGATCCTAAATTTTAACATACGATAGATTTAAGCAGTATTAAGAGGTACAGTACTAAATTATAACAAATACTTTCAATAATTAAGCGTAATGATTTTTTTAAGTTTTCCCGGCCAGCAATGTAATGCAAATATTGAGTTTACAATTTTGACACTTTTATTAAAGTGCTTACGTAGACGACTTGGTTATTCGAATACATTGCGTGCCGAATTAATTTGTATGAAAAAAAAATGTTTTCTTTTGTTAACTTAATGTACCAATTTACGTTAATTAGGGTCTTATCTAACTGCCCTTAAAATATAGGATCGTATGGAATACACACGCTGTATATAGTTGAAAATTTATTGAAGAAATTTGACAGTTTTGGATAGGTTTTAGTGAGCAGGAGTCTGTACTCTGAAAATAATTTGAGACTCATCAACTCCAAAGACATTTCCAAACTTACACTCGACTTCGCTGATGAAGAAGAATGAAAGAAAGGGGTAACATAAGAAATCCCAATAGGATTCATCAACATCATTCAGTGCCATCGTTATACTGTAGTTTGGACATCAATTTTAACGCAAATTTTGTTGCGAAACATTTGTGTTTTTGTAATTTGTTTCGCAACAAAAACAAAAACATTTTATAAATAGCTTGCCTACTTCTTAACTGATCTTTAGTATTTGTAAAAATATTACGATCGGGTGTTAATGACGGTAGTTGTTGACATTGAATGGGTGCCTTTGGCTTTCAAAGTAAAAAGTAAATAGTGTTGAATAATTTCTGCGGGCTGGTTAGAACCACGATAGCTCAATTGGAAGAGCACCTGACCCGGTATGTCAGAAGGGTGCAGGTTCAAATCCTGCACGTGGAAATTTAATCAACATTGTGTTTTTGTAATCAATATAGGAGCGCAAGAAGTTTTGTGTACTGATCTCCAATAGGGTTATGAGAGAGAAATCTTATTTGTAAAGGAGGTCACTAAAATCTGACCAGTTAATGTATCGAGGTATACTGATCTCCAATAGGGTTATGAGAGAGAAATCTTATTTGTAAAGGAGGTCACTAAAATCTGACCAGTTAATGTATCGAGGTAAACTTTATGGAAAAAAATACTCTATGAAACGCTGAATAATATAACAGGCCTACTTTGTTTGTTAGAAAAAAAAAAGACAAAAAATAATAATTTCGGTTTGAAAAAATATGCCATTTTAGACCCTGTCTATGTTAAATAATATGTGATACGATTATCAACAGAAACCAAATCACGAGGAAAAACGGAATATCTAATTAAGCCAAGCCATGTTATTATATAAAAATACAAATCGCAAACGAAAACAACGAAACACCCCGAAACGCCGAGACGAACGGAATGACATTTGTTGTATTTTGACATTTTGTAGCGTTTTGTTACTTGTAGAGAGACAATTATTTGCTGATTTTAATATTATTATTTTCTATTTTTTATTGTTTTACGCCCATTCAATTATGTATTGATAAAAATGGACGACAAGTAAATGCATTAGCAACAATTAATTAATTAATTAATTTAACTCAACGGGTTTTGGAGAACGCTAATACTAAACGCATTTGAACTTCCAATGTTACCCTATGATAAAAATGTGTTACAAGTAATTAATAACTTTATGAATTTATTATCTAGTTTTATTTAAATATAAAAGCAAAATGATACGTTTTTCGGAATCCTCGAATTTTTCTCTACATTTTGGTATCTATTACCTCAAGGTACAAACATGGCCAAAGATAATGGACTAATAGTGACCTCCTTTTTCTTTGCCTGTGGAGGCTGGTCAGCTCTTGCATACTTATCTTATTTTTTGTATTATTTACTATAGTTTGACTTTGTTTTTCTTAAACAATTTTTAACTTTTATTAGAGTACTGTAGTGGTACTGTATGACATTGTGGAAATTGAAACTTTTACCTGAGGTAAATTTGTTAATTTAGTATTTTAATTTTGTTTTTTTTACATGTGGTTGTCTTCTATATTTTTTTGTGTTTATTTGTGATAGAAAGTGTCCTGCTATGATAGGGCATTTTCCAATATTTTTAAGTAAGGGAGAAAAAAAAAATTTAGACAACATCACATACATTCATCGTTTCATGGAAATCAGAAACAACGACGGTACCACAACCACCCAGACCCGACACAATATCGAAAAGTTAGTTTTCGACATTGACCCGACCGGGAATCGAACCCAGAGTTAGCGCCGCCCAAATTCCGGCGTGCAAGCCACTCGGCTACGGAGGTCGTCGAAAAGAGCTGGACTCTTGCTGAGTTTCTTGCCGGTTCTTCTTAGTACAAGATCTCCCGCCTAGAGTAGACTTACGAACCGATGGCATAGTGACATTCACAAGAGCTACTTGTAGCCTAAACTGAATAAATGATTTTTTGAATTTGAATTTAAATTTTTATTTTATTCTTCGATCATTGTGTACGCTCATTGTGACAAATAATTTTGTAATGTAATGTAAATTTCTCAATAATTGAATTGAGAAATAAATTTTCTTTAACCATAAATCTCTACGCACCGCATTAACATTAGATAAATAAATCTTACATAATGTGATGTCTTCAACATCACTTTTTCTGAACTGTGTTCAATGTTATAGAAAAAATCCATAAGATTCACTAGGTATTCCGTAATTGTTTTATGTAAGTTTCTAAAGATTAAATATCAAACATATTTACCTACCTACACATAGGTTAAGTAGTCAGACTTATTTGCACACGTAATGCATAATTTTGTTTACTCAAATATCGTTGCATATGTGGTTGCATTTATATGAAAATTTTACAAGACATCTTCAAGGAGAACTCTGAACTAACTATAAAGCTTAACGTCTGTAACATCCATCTCTGCCAGGGGAGTTGTTTCAGTTACAAGCCGCGACCTGTAGCCGTAGTCCGAGAAAACGAAACTAGATGGCGCTCATAGTTAAGTTAAAGATGGCGTAGACTTTTAGTAGGTATACATTATTCAGTTGATAATTGTTTAACTTAAGCTTTCTACATATGTCCGTAGCCCTATCTTCTACGAGTATACTGACAGTATTTTTTATGGATAGGTACTTATTTATGTATAGGTAATGAAATGTTATTACACTAATGCTACTTTTAAAAATGTAACATGAAATGTTAATACTATTTTTATGTAACGATTCACTGTACGCCATTTATTGGTACTCATGCCTGCACATCATTCTACAAATTTGTTATGTTTGAGAAATATATTTTATGTTTTGACTAAAAACTTCTTCTAAAAAATAGGTAAATAAAAACTATTAAAAAAATGTCAATAATTCCATTAAAATTAAAATGAATATTACATTATAAAAAACAAATAATAATACAATATAGTTATCATAAATAAATTTGCGAGACATGCGATTATTCAATTATTAAAAGAATAAATTACATTTAAAGATCGAGTGATAATTTTACATCCTTCTTACCGATCCGATCCGAACCCTTCGGAGAATCTAGTAGGGCACGGGGACGCGCACTTGTGCGCGATGCCGTTCCCTCTAGATAACCTCTGAAGGTGATTCGTTTCACACGGCTTGAGGGACCCTTTACGTTCCTCGCCGCCCCCAAAAAAGCCCGGTGAAGCTGAAAATGCCGCAGCGGCAATCAGCAATCTCTCTCAAAAAAAAAAAAACAGCCTTCTTAAAGCTCATCAAGCTGACAAGCGGCAGCGGCATTCAGCCCGAGGTCTGGCATAATGTGCCCGCGAGATGCTTTTGTGTAAACTATTGTATGCTATCATCAACCTGTTTAGTGGGGAATAGCGACCCTGAAGCGACAAAGATTTTTTTCCCACGAAAGGTGAATAAACGGATAACCTGGGAAGATGTGACGGCACACGAACATTGATTTTATGCAATAGCTCTGGTGCATCAAGCCATTCACCAATTTATATAAAAACATTTGATCCAATAAACGCCTGCGGTCTTCTAGTGAACGTAAATTGGAATAGCGAAGTCTGCCATATTACATCCATGAACCCCAAATGACAAATGCTATAAAAACCGTTTCTGAACTCTTTCAATTCTATTTATGTAAACATCGTGGTTTGGGTTTCATAAGCACTGGCATATTCTAAGTTACCTACTGCGAACCAGAGCCGAGTAAATAGCAATTTTGGTTTTAGGATTTCTAAATTGCTTGCAGTTTCTTAGAACAAAACCAAGGATTTTTAATTTTTTTCTTAACTATGTTATCAACATGAACGTTGTACGAGCTGTACATTACGTTATTATTATAAGTTAACCTAAATAAGTTGCTGACCGCGCGCATCACTGTCGCGCGCCTACATGAGTTAACATAATATTTTAGTGCAATAAAGACATTCATATCGAGCGGTACTACATTTTTTACATTGACCCATTGCTGTGGGAACATTGCATTCCGGGAAACATACTATTCCCTACAAACCTACATCTAACATTCATAGTTGGGTACGAGCCCCAATATTGGTCCTTCGACAACAGTGAAGTGTGATTGTGTGAAATATTCTACGATAGCGAACCGGTCTCCTGGCCTCCCACAAGATAACGGAGCTTGGTGTACTTAATGACGAAACTATCATTCTGTTACAATAATATACCTATGTTTAAAAACTTTATAGTTTTATGCATCCACTCTGTGTCATAAATAGTTATGTAATCATCTTCGATCAAGTGTTACCTACAGTTATAGGATTCGAAACAAAATTTCATCTCGTAAGTGTAAGTGTATACATTTAAATTTCGAATAACAAAAACTGAAAAAACATTGGATAGCATCAACAACTTCGGCTACTGTGAACCTTAAACTTTGAATATAAAGATTAAATTAAGGTTGCAAATTATTTGTACTTAATATTTACTCTCATCGCCACAAACGTCATTTTGTCTCCGTGGCCCCAAAGTCGCCTACCGTTTTTCAAGCGCTCATCGGATATCTACAATCTAGTACATAATTGATCGAAGGCAACCATACACCGATGCTGTCATTGGTGATTTTTATTTCCATTGTTCAAAGACTTGAAATATAATCAATCCATAAATAAGTGTGGTTTAAACAGCTCTATGTTGCTTACGACTTTGTTCTCTAAATAAGACCTTGCTCCAATTACTGCTTACAATAACAAAAGAGTCTGACACCGGTCAAAACAACACTCCAAAACAGCCGATCTTTAATGAGTACGTCATCAAGTTTAAACCTGATTCGTTACGGTTGTTACCGTGTCATAAACTTCATTTGGACCCCGACGAGGGTCCCCCGGCCCCGTCACGTCCCGACATTGTTACTGTACACCCCAAGCAACCGCATAGGATGTATAGACGTCCCCCTAACGTCAAACCCCCTTCCAATGTTCCTATTTGGTTGGGATAGCAACTGTGTTTGATGATGTCAAAATCAAGACGCCATTCATATTACAATTGACTAGGTATGTTGTGTTACATCGTGAGTTTTCTAACAAGTTTAATGTTAGGTATTGTCTAATTAATCTAATGCGCCATTCAGCTAGTCAATATTTGATAGTGTTTAGTAAATTAAGTTTATATAAAAACCACAGATTTTGTTACCATACCTACTCGTGTTGTTTTTGCAGATTATTAATAATTTAATTTAGTTGTTAGTTGCAGCCCAGTAATTTGCAATTATTGCATGATTTTACAAAATTTTGCAAATTACAGAGAAGTAAGGATAGATGGATGGATCTTTGTGCGCTATCATTGGTATATATCGTTATAGTACGGTAACTAAATAAAAATCTCACTCAGCCGCCACTAGTGACAAACGAGATGAATTGAAACTTTGTAACTACCCTTAATAATGTGAAGATTACCCTTGATGTCTGCGAGGGAGGTAGGTATTTAGATATACTGTAAATGTATACCTACTTCGAGTATATACAGGGTGTTTGGAGTGTCAGGATTATACACCTGTATAAGCCTGACTATGGCAGATAGGATACCATGCATTGAACGCCGGAAAATTATGAACATACGTGAAAAGCACCTAAGATATTGAGGTTGCTTAATTGTAAAGTGAAAACCTTAGGTCCAGCTGATACATTGTACTTTATCTTCAACCTCATGATCCAACAAAAACAGAATTCGAAACATGTCAGGGTGAAGAAAAATAATGTTATAAAGTAAATTTGAGTTTTGAATGGAAAAGTTTACGTAAATATGATTTTGCATTACAAAAACACAAATGTTGAAAAAATTTCCACCTTTTGAACCTGCACCCTTCTGACATACCGGGTCAGGTGCTCTTCCAATTGAGCTATCGTGGTTCTAACCAGCCTGCCGAAATTATTCAACACTATTTGGTTTTTTACTGTTGTTTGGTTACTGGTTAGAACCACGATAGCTCAATTGGAAGAGCACCTGACCCGGTATGTCAGAAGGGTGCAGGTTCAATCCTGCTCGTGGAAATTCTTTCAACATTTGTGTTTTTGTAATTTGTTTCGCAACAAAATTTGCTTTAAAATTATATAAACAAAACAAAAAAACATTTTATGATTTTGCATATTATCACGGTGTTATTTATACTTTGCTTGGCAATGTTTCGTGATTATGCGCCGATTACCAACATCCTGTATATCTATACTATTAATAAAGAGGTAACGATTGTGACTATGTTTATTTGTTTGTCGGGCTCTATCTCTGGAACTATTTGTCCAATTCCAAAAATTCTTTCACTAATAGAATGCTATATTAGTAAAAAAAAACTTTTAAAATTATTTTTGAAAAAAGAATGATATCGACGTGGACAAAGACGCGGTGAAACTGCTAGTCTACTTATAGAAGGCTGGTTGTAGAGCGTGTGATTCGAGTATGTCGGGCCCATGCGTGCCTCTCGAATCTCTCGATATATTAGCCGGGCGGAATTATTGAGGGCTCATTTTCCATATCAGTGCGCATTCCCTTGTTCATTCGATCACGGCAATTTACAATTGAATGGATTCCGTACCTACATGCTGTCTGGCCGCTCATGGTTTGGCATGATTGAATGTGGAAATAGAGTTGCCCTTAGATCAGGTAATACAGGGACCTACGAAATACCAATGGTCGTGGATTCGACTCTGTTTTTTTAGTTTAGATATAGATAAGTATTTTACTTAAGTAAAAAAAATATATAAATTTATATTAAGTTAGTTACTTTTTTAATTTTAAGTAGGTAACAATGAAGTAAAAGTAACATACTTTTGCATATATATGCAAGAGATTCAGTGGTAGCTCACCAACCAGGGGACCGACCGCCTAACTCGATCGCTTTCGATCGCTTTGAAGGCGAGGCGAGGAGATAGCTATATGCTTCCGATATTGCTTTCGAAAAGACAAGATGACGCCTCCTCCTCAAAGCGATCGAAAGTGATCGAGTTAGGCGGTCGGGGGGCAGATGTGCAGATCTCATTAGATCCCTCACTCAATCTACCATGGCTGACTGCTCCTACAATACCTTCAATAGAACCGCAGGGTGAAGTATAACAAGAGCTATCATAATAATTAGAACCATCTATAACCATCTATAACACCTCGGTAACCGAGTGGCAGAGCGCTCGGCACAATCATTCGGTCATGTGGAAAGCCATAGCCCGGTATGTGAGTCATTTACACACAAACACACGCACGCACGCACGCACGCACGCACGCACGCACGCACGCACGCACGCACGCACGCACGCACGCACGCACGCAGGGAACGGCATCGGTGCCCAGGTACATGTCTGTACCTGGTGTAGAGCGCGTGTGAACCGGTTCTTCGTACCCTTGCTCTACGAGTCTTGGGCCTAAACTAGTGTGCATGTTTAGTGTATTTTGTAAATGTGTAGTGGCATTTAGAGGATCGGGCGGGGGGGTGGTAATCTTGGTGATCCTGTTTCATAATACTACTAGAGCTGCTTTTGTCTATTTCATAACTAAACAATTTGCTGATATGAGTAGAACGTTTATTCGGAAGCAACTAACATCCGGGATAAACTTTGCATACAGTCATACTTCAGTGCAAGATAAATACTTCCCGGGACTACCGACGTAATCACCGACTTTAATAACGCTTGCAGCATACAATATTATATATACAACGTGACACTCTGGACAAATATTGAAAACCCGTGTAAAGGTACTTCTCAGAAATGCTGTTATTCTATTACTTTTTTTTAATTAGAAGGTAAAACAAAATTCAACCACAACTAAATTACAACTGAGAAGCTCGATGGCGCAGTGGTTAACGCGCCCGGTCTGCGATTGCTGAGGTTGAGCACTTTTCGCAAAGGCCGGTCATCGGATGGGTGACCAAAAATTTATTATCTCGAGCTCATTCGTGCTTCGGAAGGCACCTAAAGCCGTTGGTCCCAGCGGCATTAGCAGTCGTTAACAACCACTAATCCGCACTGGCCCCGCGTGGTGGTTTATGGCCTGTTCTCCATATTCATCCATAGGGGACATAAAAATGAGCTGATGACGATGATGATGAAACTACATCAAATAGTAACATACTGTATCAATCAATGATAACATGAGTGACAAATTAAGTCGCATGACATACTCAATGTCAATGACAAACAAGGTGTGTGCATATTAAGTATCAAAATTGCTGCTTCAGGAGTAAAAACAAACATGAAACAAAAATTGTTATAGAATAGAATAGAATATAAGTGACCAAGACTCATAATGTGTTAGTATTAACTTACTCCATGTCAATTGCGTCATTTTTTTAATATGAATATCTACTTATTAAACCGCACTTCATTACTTACTTGTGTATTTAATTGATACAATATGTACGAACACAGGCTGCTCCATCTTATCTGATCTTATCTTAGTGAGGACTGCTGAGGTTTCCCTCTCGCAACTTCGACCAATCGAGATCTTTTGTGCAACCCCATACTTTCACTCTTCTCCCTCTGTAAAGATAGATGCCATAAGTTTGGCAACGTCCTTAAGGGCGAAGAGCCTGAAGTCCTCCGGACTCCGTTTCCTCTCCACACGCCCTACACAAACTAATATTTGTTGAAAGGTGCATTCTGTGAAGCATTTGTTTTGTGGCATAGTGCCCTGTCAAGGCACCGATGGTTAATCGGGCCTGCCTTCTACTGCCTCCACATATGAACTGAGGCTGCTCCATAGTAATTATTTGAAAAACATTGATTTTTCAGTAAATACTAGAACGATTGTTATTATACTTCTCACATAAGTCAGAAATACCTTAGTGAACGTGTAGTGTTGATTTTTGTCCAGAGGTTAGGGCCACCCTGTATGCTATGCTGATCTACGGATAACGCAGTGTTCGGATACAACGGATATTTTCGGATCAGCTGGTCAGCTCGGGCCTGTTATGTTATTAATTACTCAATTTTGACACAACAATAGCGCTGCAGCTTAGAGCGTGACCTGAATGCCACATGACCTGAATATAATCGACAGTTGCAATCAATCAACTAAGATTATTGGTACACATACATACATGTACCTTGATCTATTTTTAATATAACCCTACTAATATGAAAACGCGAAAGTTTGTAAGTATGGATGGATGTTTGTTACTCTTTCACGTAAAAACTACTAAATGGATTTTAATGAAACTTTCCTCATATACAGACCATAACCCAGACCAGCATATAGGATCCTTTTTTTTAAGCAACTTTAGGAATACCAAGTCATGTTTAGTGGGTATGCCTGCCCTTCCTTTCTTCCACTCTGAATTAAGGAGTCCAAGAATGCAGATTCCAAGTTTCAAGAACTCCCATACGCTAAAAAGGAAAACAGCTGTCTTTCCAGCCGCGATGATATAATTAAAGTAGTATTAATATTTGTAAAGTAGTTAGCAATATTTTAGTGTAATTTTAAATTTCTTTAGGGTGCAGGTTCAAATCCTGCTCGTGGAAATTTTTTCACCATTTGTGTTTTTTTTTGTAATTTGTTTCGCAACAAAATTTGCGTTAAAATTAAATAAACAAAACAAAAACATTTTATAAACAGCTTGCCTACTTCTTAACTGATCTTTAGTAATTGTAAAAATATTATGATCGGATGTTAATAACGGTAGTTGTTGACATTGAATGGGCGCCTTTGGCTTTCAAAGTAAAAGTGAATAGTGTTGAATAATTTCGGCGGGCTGGTTAGAACCACGATAGCTCAATTGGGAGAGCACCTGACCCGGTATGTGAAGAAGGGTGCAGGTTCAAATCCTGCTCGTGAATTTTTTTCAACATTTGTGTTTTTTTGTTATTTGTTTCGCAACAAAATTTGCGTTAAAATTATATAAACAAAACAAAAACATTTCATAAGTTGCTGCCCAACTAGCATATTTTGCTAACAATAATACGAATACTTTGCTAATATGTGTATATAGAGAAACTTTTTAGCAACTTTCAAAAAAATATTTTTAATATACCTCTTAACCGCTTTTGTAGTCTAGTGGTTAAAAACACCGGTTTGGACCCAGAGGGTTTTTTTACTCAGTTTGGTTGGTGGTAGGACTGTCTAGGTGGTAGGTTTGTCCGCCTGGCTAGCTACCACCATCTCATCTAAATATGTCGCTATAGCATCAATGTTTGTAGCATTGTTTTGTTCGGGCAGCTAGAGATAAGATAGCCAGTGCCTCAGTAGTTGAGGATCCCGGGTGAAGTACGCTTCCACCATTTGACCTTTATCATCACTCAACATCAGGTGTGATGAAGGCACTGTGCACCATAAGATATAAAAAAATATGAGATATTTCTGGTCTGGTCCGGTCGATACTGTAATATAATGTGGGATGAACCATACCGGAAGAATAAATCTGATCAAAGCTATCATTCGCATCGAAACTAATGTTAATATCAGCCAATTAATATATCTAAGGATTGAGTAGTTGGATATCGGCAAACGACACAAGTTTCATAATTATCTACTTGATATTGGTTGTTCCCAATACGATATGAGTTGACATAAGCTTCAACTCCAGTAAGTAGGTACCTACCTATTGATATTGTACATTACAATTTGAAACTAAATCAAAATTACATGGAATGGAAACTATGTTGTACTAATTAGATACCTTTGTGGTTAGAATGGTTTATTATAGTGATGTCACCGACACTTTTTGCCGTCAGTCTATAAACGTCCTACGGGTCATGCCTTCGATGTTGCGGGGAGCGTCCTATTTAAGACCTATATAAGTAAAAATGCGATCGGAAGCTAAGGGCATTGCTCTAATACACAATTGGGTGGGATTCCTGCCGGCTTATGGATAAACGAAAGGAAAATCGGAAAATCACGAATTCCCCAATAGCAAATAAGGTAGTTGCACTGGTGTTCGACAGGAACCAATGATTGCAGCCTTTTTCCTATAACTACAAAAATAGGGGTGAGCAGTAAAAATTCGATAAAAGTTTATTATCATTTTTGGCGACGGAACCTGGCTTACGATGTTGCACACTGGTGTTTTTATGGTACATTTAGAGATCGAGCTATAAGTGCGGGTAAGTAGGCTCAGCTATGCTATGAATACAACCGGGACCAATGGCATAAGAAACCTTTCGAAACTGCATTGCAAAATTTACTGTTAGTCCAGCGACTAGCGGTCCTAAATACTAAACTCACGGCAGCGGGTTGGATTCCCGCAAGGGGTACCTACGCGTAGTTTGATAAACATTGACACTTGTACTTGTATCGAATGGAAGGAGCAGCCGGGTATGAAACACTCCAAATCCTTCCTTGGCGAAAACGCCTTAGGACGGAGTAAGTTCATATGCGGAGGCGGTAGAAGGCAGGCCCGACTAACCATCGGTGCCTTGACAGGGCACTATGCCACAAAACAAATGCTTCACAGAATGCACCTTTCAACAAATAGTTTGTGTAGGGCGTGTAGAGAGGAAACGGAATCGATGCAGCACCTACTGTGTGACTGCGACTCTCTGGCTAGGAAAAGAATGGAACTCCTGGGGTCGGCCTATCCGAAACCGGAGGACTTCAGGCTCTTCGCTCTTAAAGACGTTGCCAAACTTATGGCCTCTATCTTTACAGAGGAGGAAGAGTGAAAGGATGGGGTTGCACAAAAGATCCCGATGGGTCGAGGTGTTTCTGCAAGAGGGAAACCTCGGCAGGCCCCACTAAGATAAGATAAGACCTAATGTGGCATAATAGAAATATATTAGATCAAAAACAGTTATGATAAGTGCTATATAGTTTAAATCAACCAACGCTATATACGCTATCATGTTCGTAGTCACTCGGTAAAATAGCATTATATAGTGGTAGTATTGCACAAAAAACAGCTGAACTTTGAAGACGAACGACGAAGTGTTCCCAGAAATGACACGAGCTACATTCACGTTTATAAATAAGTCATGCAAAAGAAACGAAACAAAAAAGATTATTCATACTTTTGCTGCATTAAAATTTATTCGCAATAAAATTGATGACTGACACCGATATATTTTTTATACAGCTGCCATATTCAAATTCAGTCTTACCAGTCGATAAAAACTTTAACAACCCTATTATTACCAGTAACATTAGTGTTTCGCGGCATTAAAACAAACAAAGTGACAAGTGACAATCGAGTGCTTGAAACTAATTTTCGATCTACCCAGTAACACAGTATTGCTAATCGATTCGGGCTGTCCTAAGCTGGCCCCCTCACTAGTGGGGCCTTTGTTCTGTCAAACGCACGCGAGTACCGTCACGTCATAACCTTAATGGACAACAAACTAGATCGTGGGGTTTATAGAGTTTGCGCGAGTAACAAGATTGACGTATACCTAACTACGTTTGAATCACTTTGATAGCTGCGCTGAACATAGTTGTTAGAAATGTTGCTAAAATACCTATCGCATACCTGCCATTGTTCGACACTTTAAGCCCTTAAGCCCAAATATTTAACACAGATTTCATCGCCAAAAATAATATAGAATTTCATTGAAATTTTACTGGATGACAGCTAGAAAGTGGTCTGTATTTTTTTTTTTAGTACATGGCTCCCTGCCATTAGCACATTTAGCCAGTGTCAAAGTAATTTTTCTATACAAGTAATACATAAATAAACAATTGGAAATATTGTCCTGTATGATGATTATGGATGATAATAGAAATGAAAAGTCAGAAATGATATACCCCTCAACCCCTCGAGTATCTCAATGAAGATGTGGGGCTTTACTAAGTCCTCACGCGGACTTCTTGAGAGAATTTAAAAAGTGACGTTTGCACTGTTTTGTTTCATTTGCCAACACTCAAACACGACTCTTCACTTTCCCGCCAAGAAGTCTGGTCTGTATTTAATTGTCGCTTAAATCAGAAATCAGTTGAGGGACAGAGAGTACTTTACATGGTTATTTTTTTATAAACAACACACCGATTGGCACCTTTTAATTTTTTAAACTAGAGAACATGCTTTTTGCGTACCTAACTACCATTATGTCCGGAGAGACATTCTTTCATTCTTGTTTGATGGCTCTCGCTATGATTAAGCCAGTGTCTAGTTTTAAGGCAGGCAATTATTGTTTTGTCTTTGTCCGTAATTCCCCTCGAAGTTTTTGAAAATTATCAAATTACCAATAGCAATAATAAAAAGTGGTGCTTTTTGTAACTGATTGAACCTAAACAAAGTTACACCGGAAAAATCGCAAATTTTCTACTTTATTATTAATTCTCGTGAGTTGTTTGTTAAATTTGATAAAACTAAATAATTATTTTTATTGATAATTTAAAATCTAAACAAACTTTTTTGTTATTTACTTAGTTACTTACTTCGCTGGCTCAGCGACCCGAAGAGGGTCTTGGCCTCCGACGTTAAAGTACGCCATTTTGTTCGGTCTTGTAC
The DNA here is from genome assembly GCA_949315975.1 of Eudonia truncicolella. Taxonomy (NCBI): domain Eukaryota; kingdom Metazoa; phylum Arthropoda; class Insecta; order Lepidoptera; family Crambidae; genus Eudonia; species Eudonia truncicolella. The sequence continues at coordinate 6,124,565 of OX438831.1, read as the reverse complement.
CAGTTAGGACCATTCAGCCATGTTTATGTTTTAGTTATTTAATAAGTTTTATTCCTACTTATTAGCTAGAATTGAAGATTTTTATGTACTTTATTTAATGACACCCTATTTGTAAAGTGACTGCATAACAAAAATAATAGAATTCACTCTCAGTCAGTCAAGTCAGTTAAATAAAAAAAAAATTTCCAGGCAATGACGACAGACGACAGCATGAGCGACGACGTGTTCGAGGACGACACGCTGCGTGCGCCTGCGCAGCGCAGCACCCCCTCCCCCACCGGGTACCGGGACTACCAACCCCCCGTAGAGACCCCCGCCAAATCGTACAGCAACGACGACGTTCCTATACACAAGGTAGGTTTCACCGCAAAATTTGTACTAAAAAGATTGACAATATAACTTTTTTTTTCTGACTGGTTGATTTTTTTCTAGTAATATTTTATCTTGTAACTATAGCAACAACAGAAGCAACAACTATAGAACAAAATTCATGATAATAAAAATATAGTATACAAAGAAGTTCAGCAACTTTAAAATGCAGATTGATTCAGTAAAAAAGATGCATTTTGGCCATAATGGTATCAAGGATTAGAAAGAAAGAAAGAAAAAAAGAACATTTACTAACCACACAAACAGCATAACATAGAAAAACAAAAAAAAGCAAGTCACAAATTCACAATAAAAACTTAATATAAATATTACATATTACGCTGCGGATCGTGTTCAGTGGCGTGCACTTGGAAAAGCCTATGTCCAGCAATGGACGTGTGTAGGCTGATGATGATGATGATAATGATGATCAAATGATTTGTGGTTGTGGGGGGGGGGGGGGGGTAATGATTGATACCCGTATCCTATAGAACCCAAAAGCAGCGCCACCTACCGGGTCCAATTATATGCATGTATTAAACATATCAACCTTCCTCTTGAATCACTCTATCTATTAAAAAACCCTCATCTAAATCCGTTGCGTACTTTTAACGATCTAAGCATACATAGGGACAGACAGACAGCGGAAAGCGACTTTGTTTTATACTATGTAGTAGGTAGGTATTACTAATACGGAGTTGTTACGAAATCAGTGAATCTCGGACAAACATTTTGCAATTTATTGATAACGTCATCTTGATTATAGCCTTTGACAGCGTAATATACAAGAGCATAAAGTCACCATTCCCTTTAACGAAGAGCATAAAACTTTATTCGAAAATATATTCGCTGCCCGTCTTTCGTATTAGATTTGATATTGACACGTAACATAGACTAGACAAAGTGAACACTTTTGAATCCAGTTTTGAGTAATATCCTGAGGCAGGCAGATATATTGATTATATCGATCTGTGCGTATTAGAAAAAGTGTTAAAAAAATCCGCTCGAAGAAATTTTCGATATGATTCAAACCCGATTTGATTTAAACAGTCTTTCAAATTTTAATTTGTTCGCAACAGAATTTTCGTTAAATTATATACAGCCATATTAATTAAGAGTTATGTTATTACACCATTATCCATCTACCGCAGTCCACTGCTGGGCATATGCCTCTCACAAGGTCAATTTCTCCCAGCCGCCCTGCGCAGATCGTTGCACCATCCGGTGGGAGGGCATCCCACACTGCGTTTGTCTAGTCGCGGTTCCCACTCCAGCACTCGTCTGCTCTAACGGTTATTAGATCTGCAACAGATGTGATTAACTAGTGCGCTGCCACTTCAGCTTGCTGGAATATAAATAATTACATCAGTGTATAAATATTCCACTGCTGGGCAAGAACTTAACTCTAAATAGTTAGTGGTTACTACTATAAACCTCCTCGTCGACCGTTTGTACGTGTGTGTATACGACAGCCGTCTCATCCTTATGACAACCAGGCATAACAGATCCGATGAACGTTGGATCTGGAGGTTTATCAACTGGTTCCCCAAGGGACTTAACATAGCGAAAGAACTTGTTTTACACATTGATTTATATAATTTTGAATTTTACATTCGCAAAGCTATGTATAGTTACAAGATAAAAAGAATACTAGAAAAAATCAACCACAGCCTCAGGAAGTTCGAGTGGGTCAATTACGTCTTTATCGATTGTTAAATACTTGCATAAGTGTTCTTTCGACTGTGAGGGTATTAACTTCACAGTGACGTAATACCGCTGGCTTGCAGAGTAAATCACAAACTACTAGAAAAAATTAACGAGTCTTCTGGGGCCTCGGTAGCTCATCGTTCAGAGCATTGGACCGGTTATCCAAAAGTCGTGGGTTCGATTCCCACTTGACCGTACAGAGGCTGGTTGATTTTTTCTAGTAATAAGAAAATATCTTGTAACTATATAGAGAGGTTTTTTTAACAACAGTCATTAGAAACTAACAATGTTTTCTCTGAAAACCTAATGTATTCTACGATAATCCGAAATAGAAAAGTCTACCCTATTGCGTGCCTACACAGTCGGTACTTCTTTAAATGTGACGATTTACATTAGTGTAAGCTCCTTACGCGAACAGACCTAAGTAACAATTAACCTTGTCATTCTTGTACGAAAAACATAGTGAATTATCTAATCTTTACCACAATCGCAATCTTTTGCTGATGTCTCTTTTATGCTACTGAAGCCGGCAAACAAACGTAAAGGCACGTCTGTCTCACAACTACGCAGAATCAGGCCGTGTCGCAAGACGCCCCTCGGTCAAAGACACGAGCGTCCTCCGAACGTCGCATGAGCTCCTGAAAGAAAGTGGCCACTGGACGCTTGTGACACCAAGAATATGACGAGTGCACTGCCGACCCTGAAGCTTCAGCTCTTTTTTTACCTCTATGCTATGAAATTACTCAAGGTCCTAACACAAAGCGGAACACATCATTACAAAACAATCCTGATTGTCCACAGAAATAGGTGTTACAGCCGCCATCCAGTCCGATTCTGGGAAGAATCATCAAACTTTACCGGAAATCCTTATAGGACTTAGCTAGGATTAGGAGGAGTTTAAAGGAAAAATAAAGAAAATTCGCAATTCATCTGTAGTTTCTGTCTTCTTCTCTTCTTCTCAGCTGTTCTCAATCCTGTGGATGTAGGGCACCTTCAAAATTATAGTAGTGGTTAGTAATTAGTTGGTACACTGTAGCTTCTGTAGAAAAGTCTACCCTACTAATTACGTTTCTTCCTACAGTCGGTACTTCCTTAATCTGTGTAGGCTCCTTACACGAACAAACCTAATGGCAAGCATTATCCTGATGATGATGATGATGGTGGTGGTGATGATGGTGATGATTTGTTTGTAGACGATCCTGCTGGGAGACAGCGGCGTGGGCAAGACCTCACTGCTGGTCCAGTTCGAAACCGGCAAGTTCGTGGCCGGCAACTTCTCGGCCACTGTCGGCATCGGGTTCACGGTGAGCACATTTATATGTCATATAACTGACACTGATTATTATTACAGCTCCTGTTATCTGTCACTATCTACTGACCCTGATAGGTAGGGTATGGCAGTTGGAACTACGGGTCCGGCTGTCTTTTCAAGGGTACCACGGGAGTTCCGGATCCTAGGCCCCCTGCCGGTTATGCCTTTGCGGGCGTCTCCGGCTGGTCCCGGACATAGGTTGGACTCGTGGTGGCTATGTGTTTAGCTGTAGAAGTGGGAATGTTCGTCTGCCTGGTTGAGGCCTTGGTGGGGCCTTGAATAGAAAGGATCTGCGGGGCACGTGAGTTGTCCATAGTTAGTTGTTCTGCTCGGTGGTTTTCATTGAGTAGGCTTCCAACATCTCCGGCACTAGTCTGAAGAAATAGTAGAGGCGCCCGCTAGATGCAATGTCTCCGGTTGAATCAGCCGCGTAGGATTTTGGAACTGATGAGGTGCCTGGATGGGTACTGAGAAGTGAGTGGGCTTACAACTCCGCCGCCAATGATGACATTTGGCATTTGGTAGTCGACTTTAGAGTTGACGACCCGAGCAGTGGAACTGCGAGTTGTGCTCTAGGTGCAACGAGAAGTGAGCGAGCTTACAGCTCCGGTAACCTATCTGGATATTAGGTAGTGGACTATACGTGTCCACGGAGCAACTCGCTCGAGACACTAGTCTTAAAAGCACCGGATGAAGTATGCGCTTCGGCGCGTCCTGATCTGGCGTTATGACCTGACGCAGATGGTCCTTTGTGCTTGCGCAAGGATGTCTGACACCTAACTTTATAACCGTAAGGTTGGTGGGGGATGTCAGTATAAACTTTAAATTGTGTGTAGCGGGGAGCTCCTGTTATGTGTATATGGAAGAAGTAAGAAGTGGGCTAATTATGTTTAGAGACAGAGTTATAAGTACATTGTGTTACCATTCATTTTGCGAATTTTTAATATGTTATAAAATTAAATTATGTGTAAAGTTTATTATCTACCATATTATTTACGTACACTGTTGGTTTACCAAATTAATAAAGAAAATATTTGGAAGAAACTACAAGTTTTTCTCTTAGCAAAACGAATTGTCTTGGGACGATTGCGATCTGGTATGTAAAGGGACTATATATATATAGACTATATATGTTTATATATATTTTTATAGAATATATTAACCATTTAAGGTTTGCTGATTACCACTGGTCAGCGGTTGGTCGGTTCAGCATCACTAGACTTTTTGGAGGCGGCGAGAAACTTAAAGTGTTCCTCAAGCCGTGTGAAACGAAACACCGTCAGAGGTTTTCTAGAGGGATGGCTTCACGCACTAGTGCGTGTCCCCGTTCCCCATTAGATCTTCGGATCGTATCGGGGGATCGGATCAAAATGGGTAGGGAAAGTGTATTAAATATGGAATACGTTTCCAATAAGAACCAATGCCAACTCCCGCTCGGGGCCTAGCGCTTAGCATAGCAGGGGTCGCGGTTTAGCATCGATGCGCTCAAAAACCTTAGATTTTTTGTTTAAAAGTCAATACATGCACTCGCAACTTCGTCCGCGTATATTTGAGACTTTAAAAGTAACTTTATTTTAATAATATTTTATAGTACCGCAAGGAATGCAGTATTCTATAAGAGAAAGAAATTTTGGAATTGGACCAGTAGTTCCAAACAAACAAACAAACAAACAAACAAAGTCACTAACTCTACCTCTTTATGAACAGTATAGACAAGCTGTGCCCGCGACTTCGTCCACGCGGAATAGTTATTTTTTTATTATTTAGTTATATTCAATTAATAAAAATAAATACATTTATAAAATAAACGTAGCCTAAGTTAGTCCTATTTACATCAGCTATCTGCCAGTGAAAGCCCCGTCAAAATCGGTCCAGCCGTTTCAGAGATTAGCCGGAACAAACAGACAGACAGACAGACAGACAAAAATTGAAAAAAACATATATATTGGTATATTTACCGTGTTTACATCCATATGCAGTTAGTAAAAAGCGGTTATTTTAATAAAACAAATAGACACCCCAATTTTATTTATTTGTATAAGTAGATATACAAATAAATAAAATTGGGGTCATATAGTCGATTCCTCATGTTTCAGATCGCATTCGTACCGTGAGACGTTTCATTGTACGAACGTATTCCATATTCGGTACGCTTCCCCTTGGAATAATACCTCAGTGGGGGCCAACAAGTGATCCCATGTGTCCGGATGAAGTAGGTATTTCTTTTTCTAATCTGGCTTTATGACCTGACGCAGACGATGCCCTGGGCGGGTTTGTATGCTCGCGCAAGTTTGTCTGCACAAGTTGACTGGCACTTCAAGTATTCTTATGTTGTTAATACTTTCTATTGTGCCCTGTACTGTACTGCCCTGTACATTGTAGTAGATACAAAAAGCTTTGTAATAAAAAAACGTTAACTGTTTTTCAAATGTTGTTTTACTTACGTCTTTATGTGTAAATATGCATATTTTATTGCCATAACAATAAAAAAAGAACTACTAAAATATGGTAGACTAAATAGGGTAGACACCTACAACTGCCCCGATTATATAAGCGATAAATCGAATACGTGGACTTTTGGGAATAAGCCTATTTTGTTACTGTATCTGAAAACAAGATAAACTACACCCGATATTTGATATATAAATCATCATGTCATGTTTTACTTTATGAAGGGGGTACATAGCGTGGCGGCAGTTAATAACGAATAATCGGAAAAGTTGGTGAAACGATAGCAAATTGAAATTCTTCAGAGTTCGGATAGTAATGGCCGCTGGCCATTCGTACAGGAAACGACATGTTTGTTTTATTCCTTTACTTCTTCCTTTATTATCTTTTGAATAGTAAAGATAGATTATAGATACCTAATTACCTACCGAATTATTTTAACGTGGATCCTAAACTTTAAAAATATATACTTGTATGTCATGTAACACCATCTGTCTGGGTTGATTGCTGGGTTCTGATTATCATCATTATCATCATCATCTCAGCCAAAAGACGTCCACTGCTGGACAAAGGCCAGTCTAATAAAAAAAAAACAAATAAAAATAAATACCAGAACTTCTATTTTTAATGTTGGCAACATACAAGCATGTTGCTATTGCCCTTAACTGTACCGTGCCACATGAGATTTTTAAATATTTTGTAAGTTATTTATTACTTTAATTATTTCGTTTTTTATAACTGCCTCTGAGGTCGTATGTTAAAACCTCAAGTCTACCCAAACTTTTAATTCCCAACGAACCTAGGCTTCATCAATCAATAGATCTATTGTATATTGTACGCTATCTAGTATATATCTTTCGTTCGTTCGGTCGTTTTAAGTCTCCCTTTAGAATCTATGTAATCTTTCCTTAGTTAGAAATATGATAGCCAGTTTCTTAGTAGTTATGGATTCCTTACGAAGTACGCTTCAAACTAAGGTAAGATGAAGGCCAAGCCCTTCCCAGCTTCGGCATTTAAAATAACGTTTGTTGTACCGACGGTATTTTTTAAATATTTTTTGCGTTTTGTTAATGCACTGTATTGAGGTCTATTAATTATATTATTAATTACCATCACTAGCTCATTTTAATGTCCTCACTGCTGGGTCACAAGCTTGTCACAATTTTTCCCCTGTACCCAACTATTACTTAATCTCTGCCTTCCTTATATGAATAGGGAATTATTAATAATTATTAATTAGCAAAAAATGCTGGAAACGTGTCAAAATTGTTTAGAGACTTTAATAATATGTACAGACTACAAAGTATAGGCACGTAGTTATGTTTTACCATATAACAACAACAACAAACTTTCGCAACAAAATTTGCGTTAAAATTATAAAAACAAAAACATTTTACCATATATTTAGATATTAAGACAACATCACATACATTGTTCCGCTCCCAAAAGGTAAGTAGCTAAAGCACTCGTTTCATGGAAATCAGTACCACAACTACCCAGACCCGACACAATATCGAAAAGTCCGTTTCCGACATTGACCCAACCGGGAATCGAACCCGGGACCTCAGAGTTAGCGCCGCCCAAAGTCCGGCGCGCAACCCACTCGGCTACGGAGGTCGTCAAAATATCTATATTTAAGCGCGGGAACTACAAAGGGCTGTTGGAGGGCGATGCATTTTACCTAAGTGGCCATGGCTGTCCAATGCGCACTCATTGGGCATCCACCGCTATTTATAACGAGGGCGACATATCCATAGCTACACCATAGTCACAAAACAAGGAGGACCCAGAAGGTAAACTTAATACATACAGCGCTAGAGCAACTCACACATAGGCCCCTTGCACGGACACGGATCTTGGAACAGCTCGGAACAGTCCGAGCGAAGATGTTGTGATGTTCTGTGTCCGCGAGAGGTCGTCTATGTGTGCGTTGCTCGAGTACGTTTGTATGAAGCTTGCCCTCTGCAGTCACCTTATTTGCGCCATGGTTAATGAGAGGGCCGTTTACCTTTTCACTTTTATCATACTGGGTGCTTAGTGCGAGTTTTAACTCTCCTCATTTTCTACCAAAAGTCGCGGCTTCAATGCCATACCGTTTGTGATAACATGATCGATTGGCAAAACTAGACACCCCGTACTATATTTTCATTTGGATATTAGTTCATTAGGATAGTATTTACAGTGTACCTATAAAGGGTAAAAGCACCAGTGGTTGGCATAAGTTTTGTCACAAACAATAAATAAGTAAACTTAAAAAAAAATATAAAAAAATAATAATTTTTATCTACATTCTAAAAATCTACATTCTCCGATTGCGATCCCGCATGTAGCTACATCAAAAAAAAGCCACAGATCAAGTGTGAGACCGACTTCTTGGCGGGAAAGTGAAGAGTTATGTCTGCGGTTTTGTTTTATTTAAAAAAAATGTGTATTTGATTTCTTTAACTTATGTGAAATTGACCTGTTCATTAACCGAACCGTAATGGCCCATTTCCTTCCATCTCTTTCGATTTCTTTTACACATTGATTGTAGAAAACCATACACAACATAATTATGTAATATTAATATTAGGTTGAAATTGATTACGAAAAACTTATCATTATAAAAGTCCTGCCTGTAGGTAACTTTAAAAAGTAGGAATGTTGATGAAAGAGTACGTGGAGCTTTGTCTGCCAAATCACAAAGTAGCAATTCGTCTCCAGTGGAGCGAAAGCGTCCATTTGGAAGGATTTTTTCCCATCAACGTGAACGAATAATTACCTAGCCGGTAGCCTTGCTACTCTGGAAACTTTGAGTGAGTATTTGTTTAGCTTCTGGATCCGTAGTTCTTCCACGATGTCTTCTTAGTTTTATATTATTATGCTGGTTATTATTTTGTTAACTATTTTTGTTACTTTTTGTAACAACAATTATTATTCTTGTTGCTAAATAAAGATTGTATAAAGCATATGCCGAAGGCTGGTGCATAAGCTAAGTAAGAAATATCTGAGCATCAGGACATCAGGATTATCCGTAGTTGTCCATAGTTCAGTGACATCGAGTATCATCATCATCATCATCAGCTCCTTTTTATGTCCCCACTGCTGGGGCACGAGCCTTCCCTATGGATGGATAGGGAGAACGGGCCATAAATCACCACGCGGGCCCAGTGCGGATTGGCGGTTGTTAACGACTGCTAATGCAGCCGGGACCAACGGCTTTACGTGCCTTCCGAAGCACAGGTGCCCTAGTTATGTCTATACGAGTATATTGTAACATATTTATTATGGTAACTGTACTTTAGCAGCTTCTCCGTTATGATCTGAACCCCTCAGAGAATCTGTTCCGATCTGAACCCCTCTGGGAATCTAGTAGGGAACGGGGATACTTACGCTTGTGTGATGTCACTCCCTCTGAAAACCCTCTGACGGTGTTTCGAGGTGTGAGTAACCCTTTGAGTGTCTCGCCGCTGTAAAAGCAGATTGAGGCAAACAGCAAGATCACTCAAAAATAATACAAGCTTTCATCTGCTGCGCGCGCGAGTGGTAAATGACGTCACCACGTCACACTCAAGCAACGTTATGCCAAACGTTTTCTATGTAAATTTCAATTTAATAACAAACCACTCAGACCGGGAAAGTCAAAACTTATGCTGTGCAAAAGGATTTTCATTTTGAAGATATTTTTAGTTTACACTAAATTGTTTAACCTTTTTTGTTGTAAGACGACATCGCTTATTACAGTTGTATAATTTTAATAAAGGAGAAGATTTTTTTACTATGGGAGCTGGGCTTAAAATAAAAACTCAATTAACATAAGCAAATGATACATTAAAGAAAAAATTATTAGGATTACGATCAAAGTATTTATATTAATAAATAGACGCGCATTTTAATTTAATTCATATACAAAAATACATTTTCCTAGCAACAATAGAAGTAATGTTGCAATAATAAAAAAAATTGGTTGCCTGTAAAGTCGATATACGGGCGAAAGTTTTACGTGACAACGACTTTGAGTGGTAAAATAATTTTAATGTGAATATTCATTCGTATAGTAGGAAGAAGGATGAAATAATAGTAACAAATTAAAACATTTATTTATACAAAGAATTATATTTAAAACATTAATTTATACAAAGAATCTCGCACTGAATTTCATATTAACAAAATTTTATTTTTACCTTTACACATACATACGTATTTACCTTTCACTTTTTATGTCTGTCTCTCTCGCTCTTAGGCGGGCTAACCATGCCCGAGTGGAAGGGACGCGTGCCTCTCACTCGCGCGGCAGACCGATCATAGTTGAGTGGGAGAGAGACGCAAGGCATTCGGCGGGCCTCTCTCTCGTTCGGTGACTCATCGTTACGTTACCGAGCGTTACACTTTTTCATAAGTGACTCCCAGCCGCAACCTAATTTAAGACGTTGTCACGTCAAAAAATAATATTGACATAGACGTGACAGCGGTCAGTGCGTTTTACATTAAATTTAAAAAAAAATACAAGTCTACATATCTACATCTCATGTTTACAATCATCATACTTATACTATACTTTTCCTAACATATAAATAAAGTAAAACTACATGTAAGAAGTATATATCTGTTGTGCAAATGCGCAAGATTGATCGCTTATGGAGTAAGCAAGCACTTTTAAGGCACTTAAAGCTCAGAATTCCAACCAACATTCACATATTTTAGAAAACTGTCCCTATGTATCCCTATGTATCATAGAGTTGCTGATTGTTAATGTAGATACCATAATATGCACGTCAGTGAAGCGATGAAATCAAAATAGAATTACTGAATTGGAAAACAACAAAAACGTTGTAATAAACAATAAAAAATTCCAAAATGCTCCAATAGTCTCGTCATGACATAAGTTTTTATTTTTTTTTAAGTTTAGTTTGTTCCTTAAGGAACCGGCTAAGGTCATAGACCATGCTGCCATGTCATTAGTTTCTTAATTTAATTGTAATACATAAATAAACAATATTATATTGATGATGATGAATGATAATAGAAATGGGAAGTGAGAAATGATATTACCCCCCAACCCCTCGAGTATCTCAGTAAAGATGTGGGGCTTTACTAAGTCCTCACGCAGACTTCTTGTGAGAATTTGAAAAGTAACATTACACTGTTTTGTTTTATTTGCTAACACTCATGCACACTCACGAACACTTAACGGTTAATAATCCACCATTATTTCACATTAATATTCGACATAACACAAATTTTAGAAAATAAAACAAAACCGCAGACATGACTCTTCACTTTCCCGCCAAGAAGTCCGTCATGACATAAGCAGCTGGCTCAGCTGTCAGTTTATGTCAATCAACTGTCATAAAAGACTCGGACATAGTTCCTTTCGACGCATTTTTTTAAAATAATACATTTTTTTACAAAATAAAGTGGGCATCTTTTAAAATCTGCAAATAGTGTAGAATGAAAGTATTAAATGTTTATAGTATTAATCAACAGAAATGATCTCTGTTAAGTTTTCATTTATTTTAAGCCCAAAAAAAATGTTGTCCTTTTAATTATATGTACTAATTAATTTGTATTATAAAAATATGGTGCTATATGTAGGATTTAAACTAAACACAAAACTACCACCAGAAGTACTAAAACACCGCTAGTTTCAAAACAGTTAGCTACACCGTATGAAAAAAAAAAATCTTATTTATATGTTCTTATTTAACATACAATGCACTGTTATACAAGCTTATTGAAACGTAGGTAGTGACTAGTGATCGACCGGAACCAGTAACCGACATTTAATGATTTTAGACAGCAACAATTAAATACAGACCACCTGCTTGATGAAAAGCGTGTCAATTGAACACAGGTGGCTGAACCTCGTGCTTGATTTGAATAAATAAATCTCCAATTTCACTAGAGTACTTTTTTAATAGCTCGCAATCAAACAACACTAACTTGATCTTCCAATATTAAAATAGTCAGGTAAACATTAATCTGCGGACTTAAACCAAAGTCATCGGAAATCAGTTTGCATAGTTGTTGAATGGAATCTACTTACTTCAGGTGGTTTCCGGGCAAGGTCAACATTGGCGAAAAAAATGTAGGTATTGAAAATGATTGGGTTCCTGCGCCGCGTCGAGAGTCGGGTTGATAACTGTTGATCTACTTTGCGTTGATTTGTAAAACGAGAAGAGTATTTTTTTTATATCTAGCTCGGCAAGTGGCTCCTCCATCTGATATTAATTAAGCAATGATATTTTCAAACAAATAAAAAGAAAAATGGAAATGGTGAACATTACAGGCCCATTATATTAAAGAAATAGAGAGAAGGAAAATCAGTGCCGTGTGAGTCCTGTGACTGTGACATACTGAACAATCTATTTGCATGTTCAGTCCAATAAAAGAGAAACAAAACACAATTAACTTCATTTAATTTAAAAGCAATATAACACTTTGCATACTGTTAGCTTTTAACAAACTTATGTATACGCGTAATACGGGTTTTATTACAATATTTAATATTGAGAGCGGGGCGTTTCATAAAGGCCGATCCGGATTTTATTATGTGGGCTTTGAAAGTGCTCGCTTTAGCCAGATCTCTTTATAATCTGATACGATGCTTCATTTTGCACTCAAGTTTTACGAGGAAAAGCTTTAGCTTTGACTCGGGTTTCAACGCTATCAGGTTTTTTAAGGCACCTGCCTTACCTGGGGGCCGACCGCCTAACTCGATCGCTTTCGATCGCTTTGAAGGCGAGGCGAGGAGGAGACGTCATCTTGTTATTTCGAAAGCAATATGAAAGCAATATCGGAAGCTAAAGCCTATAGCTATCAAAGCGATCGAAAGCGATCGAGTTAGGCGGTCGGGGGGCGGGATACAGGTACCACAGATACCACCTATACAGATACAGATACCTATCGGGCTCCTTTTAATTCAAGACGAAGAAGCACTCGACCTTCGTATATGTAGGTTAATTATCATAGGCGAAAGTTGGTAAATTATTTATGGATGTAACTATAGTTTTACGCAAAATTTGTTGCGCACAAATGGCAATTTCGAATAGGGTTGATAAAATTTCCACTAAAACATCGTTCATGTATGTATATATTTTATAGTTATTTATGGGAAAGCACTTGGCTGGCCTTCATCTCACCAACCGCACTTCATCCGGAATCTTTAACTAAATTTAGTATAGAACAACTGTATTTGTTTATTTATTTATTTATTTATTGTATTTAGGACTACCAACAAGGTTTGTATCAAACATTCGCTGAATACAACCAGAAACTTATAACAAACACAAATCATACTTAAAGGTAGCCACAGCATTTACAGTACAGGTACCAATATTAAGCAAAGAACTAAAACTAAAAAAATAAAAAAATAATAACTTGATTCAACGGTTAACTAATAATATTACCTCTACATACTGTTAGAAAGCAATAAAACTACTTAAAATAATATTAGATATGGTAATATTACCAAAATATCAATTTCATTAAAAAACCAGTATCTATTAGGTAGATCTATATCACTATGGAGATGTTTTTAAGTAAATTACTTGTTATTTGATAATATGATTTGAAATAAATTGTCTTCGTTACCGAATAGTGCCGCGTGAAATTGTAAAGCATTCTGCCGCATGATATGATCAAGGCTCCAGTTGTCTGGAAGAATGGAACTCCTAGTAACCAACAAATAACGAAGAAAATCAGATCAAAACAATGAGGTAATTTTAATAATTTGTATTTGAAGTTGTTGTAAAACGTGCGGGGTGTAAAAAACAAAGATTTGATGGGTTACTGTCAACTCGTCACTAAGTCACTCCGTCACATATTTGTAACTTGCATACATCAAAAGTACCTTTACAAACTCGCTACTAGCATCAAAAACTATATAAAACTAAAATTAACTAAAAACCAAAATAATTTATAACATAAAATTAAAGTAGAACTGTGACGAGTTTACATTACGTACCTACTTCTTTTGCGTGGCGTGTTTACTATGTGGCGAGTTTACAATACCCGATTTGATGTAGTGTACTCGTATAAGCGTAGTACACATGAATTAGGTAAGATGGTGTCTCACTATGGAGAACAGGTACTAATAATAATGGGGAGCAGACGGAAGAGCTCGATGGCACTGTAATTAACGCGATCGGTCTGCGATTACTGAAAGGAACTTTCACAAATTCCGTTCATTGGATGGGGAACCAAAAAGCTATCATCTCCAGCTCCTTCGTGGTTCGGAAGGCACGTAAAGCCATTAGACCCGGCTGCATTAGCAGCCGTTAACAACCATCAATCAGCACTGGCCTGCGTGGTGGCTCAAGCGTGTTCTCCATTTGCTTTTTCTATCCATAGGGAAGGCTCGTGCCCCAGCAGTGGGGACATAAAATGAGCTGATGATGATGATGATGATACTCGATGTCACTGAACTATGGACAACTACGGATAATCCTGATGTCCTGATGCTCAGATATTTCTTACTTAGCTTATGCACCAGCCTTCGGCATATGCTTTATACAATCTTTATTTAGCAATAAGAATAATAATTGTTGTTAAATATATAATAATAAATTAAACTAGTGATGATGATGATGAATAACACTGAAACTTATTTCACAAAAATAAACACCATGAACCCTACGAATAACTTACATAGTACTGTGAATCAATCTCTATTATGCAAATTATTCAACACTAGCGGCCCGTCCCGGCTTCGCACGGGTGGATATTTATTTTTAAATATAGCCTATATTACTCAGCGCTAATGTAGCATTCCAGTGGTGAAAGATTTTTTTAAATCGGTCCAGTAGTTTTTGAGTTTATTCGTTGCAAACATACAAAAGTACAAAGCTTTCCTCTTTATTATATTAGTATAAATAAAACTCTTTTACATTACGTAATGTCATAAACACAATTTGGTACAGACGCCTGCACGTGAACCTATCCAAAACTGTCAAATCTCTTCAACACATTGTCAACCATATGCGTTACACGTAAAGTATAAAGTCTATTGAGGAAATTTGACAGTTTGTGGTAGGTTGATGTACCTAACTATAAACTTTGTAGCTGTGCTTTTTAATTCAATCAACGACAGTTCCTGATATAGCATAATAATATAATGTTGTTACAAGCGCAATTTAAAATCCGTGCATTATAAATGGGAGTATTTACCTGTGGCCGATCACCAACGCGCTGGGAGGAAAACCATTCAGTACCTAAAGTTAACGGACGAGCTCTCCAGACTTTAATGTTAGTAGTAGTAGTAGCACTTAAGTAGTAGATATGTGTGATGTTATGTACCAAAAAATATTTTTTCTATTTTTCTGTTTCCATTCCTTATATGGTATATGGACAAAAGCGTAAACTTGGCACCACCTTTTTAGGGTTCCGTAGTCAACAAGGAACCCTTATAGTTTCGCCATGTCTGCCTGTCTGTCTGTCTGTCTGTCTGTCTGTCTGTCTGTCTGTCTGTCTGTCTGTCTGTCTGTCTGTCTGTCTGTCTGTCTGTCTGTCTGTCTGTCTGTCTGTCTGTCTGTCTGTCTGTCTGTCCGTCTGTCTGTCTGTCTGTCTGTCTGTCTGTCTGTCTGTCTGTCTCCAGGTCTCCTGTCTAGCTCATAGACTCTTCGTACTACAAAACTGTAATTTGGCATGGATATACATATTAATCACGCCGACAAAGTGGTGAAGTAAAATTTTGGTTACCTCCCTTGAAGTGGGGATGTAATTCTTGTCTACCCCATAGTCTGGGGTGTTGTTGGATAGCAATTTCAAAAATAATGTAAAATCATTTTTTTCGTGTTTGTGAAATCATTTTTTTGATTGAAGTATCCGCTTGTGAACTATTAAGCTTTAAAGTGCAAAATTTTGTTAGAGTCAAGTGTCCCCTCCCCGTGCCAGCCAAACGGTTGTTTTTGGATACGTGAAAAAATTCACGGTAGTTGTATATGACGAAGTTAAAAGGAAAACTATCACAGCTAAGTATGCTTTACAAGTTTACGAGTAACAGTCGACCAACTTATAAAATGTACTTGGCGCAGTACAAATACCTCATTGGGAACTACTAAATAACGTTGTCAGATGTGTGAAACTGGTAGTATCTACATTTAAGTATATGAGCAATCGTTAAATAATTGCTCATAAAAGCTTTTCTCAGAGTCCGCATTATTGAGATGCCCTACACTACCCTACCCTACACTGCGCGTGGCCCGACACGCACTTGGCCGGTTTTATTTTTATCAAACCTACACCTGTCCCCTACAAAATCAATAATATCTTGACATTTAATAAATTAAAGTAATTTTTGTTGATACTGTGTCACTGGCAACCAAAATCTTTAAGACACTGGAACTCCAGTTGCTTTTATCCCAGTTAACTCGCTAGAAAAAGGATGGGAAAGAAAAAGAAAGTAATCTGTTGAAATAGACCTCAAAAGAGTTGTATGCAGCAAAGATTAGGTAGGTACTATTAATAAATGCTAATGCTTGGTGCACACAGTACCTACAAAAATAGTTTTTTGCTCGCTTAATTTTCTAAGAAGATCTCAGAAGTTATATTATTGTATTACATTTTTTATTTGGTCTTTTCAGACAAGGCGTCTTAAACACAAAAACATATTTTAAAATCCGAATAATAGTATTTAATAATCATCAGCCTTACCTATATTATGTTTCAGATGTTTAGAATTACATTGCTTTATAATTTTATAACGGTTACTTATAAAGTTATATGATAGCTTACTAGTTATATGATGACTGTCTGTTTCCCTCCAATTAGTGATAGCAACACAAACCGCATCCAATTTGCGTAGCCGAAGCTCTATTACCCGTGGCTCAATGCCGTATCCAAAGCGACGGGGGGCGAGGGGAGCTCCGGGATCCAGGACTGCCCCCGTTGCTCCTGTCAGTCGCATCGGGCTCTCTGGACGGGGCACGCTCGCGGGAACGGGAGCCGCAGGCAAACGGACAACTTTCGGCGCGCGTTTTTTAAAAATGTTGGCGTTCCAAATTTGAATGTGACAGTTTGTGGTTTTATGGAAGTCTTGGTATTAAGTTGTGAGTAAATGGGTACCGTGGATTTTGAGAAGTCTCGTTGCGGAATTAATTTATGCACCACTTGCAACAATTTAAAAACGGTGTTAATTATGTAGAAAGTTGCAAAAAGTATTTAAAATTTGAATACCTAAGTAGTTATTACAAAATTGTTATGTTGTTTTACTTAGCCGTCAATTGTTATTTTCTTAACATTTGTATTTCAAATACATGGATACTAACGTCGAAGTCAGTCAAAACTTTAACTATTATAAATAATAGATATTTCAAAAATGTTGAAAAAAATAATATTTACCTATGTCGATGCTGACTCGCTGAAGCCTTTATCTATCAATAAATAGGCAAAGATATATAAGTATAAACACATTATTAAAAAAAAACCAAATTGATATTATAATAGATTATAAATGAATATAACAAATCTATAATGAATCGTTTACTAAATGGTATTTAAATGCCTATTAGTCAACTACACTGTACACAGTCGTATAAATTATGTTCTCAAGTTAACATTAAATTATCGTTGCGTTTACGTTACACACTTAATTATCTACAATAATAATATAATCAGCTGGCCCTTCTGTAATGATGTGCGAGTTTTAATTAAAAACAATAGGCAAGTGCGCGCACTTCAGCGCGCTGAGGCATACCTACGGCCTAATCAGTCGAAGCAACAGGCCGCGAGAATCCACAAACACGGTAGAATGACTTCACATACCCATGGTATAGAGTTCAAACTCTTTTTGTCTATGGTCAGCGATGTCGTTCGCACATTATTCGTGTTTTATTACACTACTGCTTATCCGCGTCCAACATGTTTCTGAACGAATGATCATGTAGGACAGGAACATTGTTGAAAAATATTGATTACACGTGCACGTGCTATGATAATAGGAGCTCGATGATGGAGCAGTGGTTAGTCAGTCGGCGATTGCTGATGCTAAGCAACGTTTGCAAAGAAAACGAATCTGATGGGTGATCTCTTGTAAGTGTTTAATTGAAAATGTATTAAATTGAATATTGTATGATTTGGTAACGACATACTTTTTTTTTTTAAATATAGTTAGGTACCTACTTCTATTAAAGCTGTGGAGTTTCTTGCGCCCATTCTTCTCCACAGCTAAAAAAAAAAAACGTCCTGAATGGATAATAGGTAAAAAATGTATGGTCGATTCAAAAGCACTTATCTTAAAGTTTATTTGAATAAAATTGTTGACTTTGACTTTGACCAACAATTCTTTAGTTCCCGTCTTCTTTAGTGTCCCGTCTGCATTTAACAGTCTTCCAATCCAATTCAATCTGCACTGGACCTGCTGGAGTTTATGGCCCGTTTCCCTGTGGTGTTTCCATTCGAAGCAGTACGGACAAAATGAGATGGTGATAAAGATGAGTAATGGTGATAAGAGTTTATTCATTTAGGAGTTAACACCACAGATCAACTTGGTTAGCGCAGTGAAACCTGACGCCAATTAATACTTTTTTTATAGAATAATTGATAACCGTAGGTTATTCTGCGACTTAGATCGTCCGTCTCGACTATCGCTCTTTGTTTGGTCTCTGAACTAAATAACTCAAACTCTTTTCGAAGAATGTCTAAGTACTTATATACACTTTCAAGTTGTTTTTATTAATTCTAAATAAAAAACTTAAGGCTTTTTATAAAGTTATTACGCAATCAAGCTAAAATGCTCAGAATAATTTATTGTTCTCATCTAAAATGTCACCTGTTTAAAATGAAAAGTCATGTTATTATGTTACATTTGTTTGGTCAATCTAATACTTTTAACAAACGAATAAGTTCTATCCGTCAATTGAAAAATCGGCCCTTATTGTATTAACTTCCTGACATGGATATTCAAATACGGATAGATAGGGTAGTGATACATGAGTTGGCCAGTGACCGAAACATTTTTCTTCGCCCAAAAAAAAAAAAAATCACTGAAATCTTACGGGATTAACAGCTAGGATGTAGGTACTGAAGTAGTTAATCGCCTGTAATTAGGCTAGTGCGCAAAGTCCTCCATCATTGAAATCAAGCCATCAGTACAATTGATGGGTCATAGCTTAATCACCACGCTTGCCAAATGGTGGTTGGTTGGTAATCACAAACCATGCATAGCCCGGCATCGAAAAATTCGAAACACACTTTGCCCGACCTGGAAATTGAACCCAGGACCTTCGGATATCGGGCCGACCACTTTGCCACTCGGCCACCGCGGCGCCGAGGAAGTAGGTGGTCTGCTGCGTTTAATTGTTGCTAAAGGCTAAGCTAAACCAGTTACTGACCCCTATTTTAGTGATTAATGGAAAAAAATTGGATCCTGTCAAACACCGGTGCCACTAACCTATATGTTTACGGAGATTGAGAAAAAAAAATATTTTTTTAAAATATAAAACCATTTATTTTGAATCCTTTATTGTGCATAGAAATTACAGTTTAAATTGCACAGTACAAAATACGTATTATTATACAAAAGTGAGCTTATCTCTAAAGGAGATCTCTTCCAGCCAACCCTAGCTGTAATAAGAAATAAAAGTCTGCGGGACCAATTAAGTATTCAATTTAGTTATTTTTTTTTTTGTGCACGGACCTTATGAACTGACAAAATGAAAGGAGATTGAATATAACGTAGTTCAGGACGGCAGCGTAGACAGAGACATAATAATTTATCCAGTTCGAGATCGTACCTACCTATCTATTCATTTCCGGGAATACTGTAACGTTGCTTTGTTATTTCTTTTCAAACAAACGTTAAATACAAACGTACTCGGAAACTAAACGGCACAGATAATAAATAAAAGGAAAAGCCAACAAAGGAATATAGCGTACTTAGTTATATTCTTGCAATAGCGTAATAGCGTATTTCGCGTGAAACGTCACCATTTATGAAAAACGGAAAACCCGGGCAACGTTTCAACGTTTTAACGCTGAAATATTTATTCCTTTTAGTAAAAAAAATATCAAAATCACTAAACATAGTCAGTTAGCGAAGTTTGTCGTATGGTATGGTATAGCATATTTACTTGCACAATTTAATATTTTAACCACCTCTGTGGTCTAGTGGTAAGGACCACCGGTGTCAGACCCAGTGGTCCCGGGTTCGATTCTCAGTCGGGGGTACATGTTTGTGTACTCGGTTTAGTTGGTGGTAGGGCTTGTTTGTCCGCCTGGCTAGCTACCACCATCTTATCTAATTGTGTCGCCATAACATCAATGTTTGTAGCATTGTTGCGTTCCGGCAGCTAGAGATAAGGTAGCCAGTGCCTCAGTAGTTGAGGATTCTGGGTGAAGTGTGCTATCACCATTGGTCTTATCATCTTACATCAGATAAGATGAAGGCACTGTGATTACCAGTGAGAAAAAAAATAAAAAAAATGTGATTTCATCATCATTGATGCCATTCTCCTTGGTTCAGGAACTATTAAGGAACACAGCGTTTTATGATTTAAGCCAGATTATGTCTGCGACAGTTTCTTTGAAATAAATTGTCTCTCTCGAGGAGCTCGACTGGCGCAGTGACTAACTCGCTCAGGCTGCGTTGCTAAGGTTGAGCAGATTTCGCAAAAATTTATCATCTCGAGCTCCTCCGTGCTTCGGAGGGCACGTAAGGTCCCGGCTGCATTAGCGGTCGTTAACAACCTCCAATCCGCACTGGGCCCACGTGGTGATTTTATGGCACGTCCTCCATCCATCCATAGGAAATCGTGCGCCAGCAGTGAGGATACATATAAATCTGCTGGTGATCAAATTAATTCTAAATGTTATTTTTTATGATGTTTTTTTTTACTGTAGCATTTCTTAACCAGCTAGAGAGAGTTGCGAAGTAACTATAATAGTTTATTTTTTTTATTTTTTTTTTTTTATTTTATTTATTAGAAAACAAACGGTCATACAGTTTTCATCATAGATTACATATAAAATGGTTATAAACAGACCTATAGTTTCCTTTATTTTTACAAATGTTAACATGAACTGTTTCTATTCTATTCTATTCTATTCTATTCTATGAGCCTGTTATCTAAGTTAGTGCTACTTAAGGCTTAACAATGAATGAGAAACAAAAATATAATATGTAAAAAGGTGTTACTAATAATACAAGGACATAAAAGTGATAACAATCAAAGTCTGATCACCAATTATCCAGCAACGACATTTATAATTTTGATCATTTGAACCTTTTTAAATTACTGTTAGACAGTGTTTAAGTGTTATTTTATATTTTATAATCTTGTGTCCATGGGTTAATGTCGCTTTGTACAAGCCTTCTCCCCGGGGCCCGGATTAATGTGAATGCAACGATTAGCCTCACACTAGCGTTGTCTGCTATTTACTTTGAAGTAGTTAGTGTCTGCTACGTTATCTTGCTAAGCTAGACAATAAATGTATTGCATTGCATTGCGTTCAAATTATTCAGAATCTTGGTGTATGATCTCCTCTTAATCGATACTTATTATAAAAAGGAAAAATCTGTTTGTTTGTATACAAAAGATGATCTGAAAGCTAAACTTAGCTGTCTCTGTGGTTTAGTGGTTGGATCGCCATGCTCAGACCCAGAACTGTCATTCAGCGATCCGTCGTCCCGGTAATTTTAAAAAGACAATAAATTACTGATGAATTATTGGAAACTTTTATTTAGGTTTACCTTTTTTATCGAAGAGTAGACTAGTGACTCCTATCTTAAGTAGTAAGTTAAGTAGTAGGTAAGTAGAAGCGAAGTCCAGATTCAAGGGCAGCTATTATAGCAGGATTGGGCTTCAGTAGCCGTCTTCACCTTGCCAAATGCCAACCCGCAAGTTGCTTCTAAACACCTCGTTTGTGTGCTGAAAGAGCCTTCATACCTCATCATCATCATCATCGTCATCAGATAAGTTACCACTGCTGGGGCACGAGCCTTCGCTATGGATAGATAATCAGAAAGGGCCATAAGCCACCACGCGGGAAAAGCGAATTGGTGGTTGTTAACGACTGCTAATGCAGCCGAGACCTGACGTGCCTTCCGAAGCACGGAGGAGCTCGAGTTGCTACATTTTTGGTCACCCATCCGATGACCGGTCTTTGCGAAAGTTGCTTAATCACAGCACTCGCCGACCCAGCGCGTTCACCACTGCGTCATCGAGCTTCTTATACATACATATACCAACCGATAGAGAATTTAAAAAAAAAACAGTGTCACCATAGCCACCGGTATCTTCCAATACGAGTAGAGGAGTACTCGCCCATTACTGCATCTCAAAACAATAGCTAAAGCAATCAAAAACCATATCCACATCTTCATGAGCTTGTTAATTATGTTATAGTGTCAGAATTATTTCTAACAAATTACAAAAACACAAATGTTGACAAAAATTTCCACGAGCAGGATTTGAAAATGCACCCTTTTGACATACCGGGTCAGGTGCTCTCCCAATTGAGCTATCATAATTCTAACCAGCCCGCCAAAATTATTCAACACTAAAATTAAAAAAAAACAAAAATGCATTAAAATTACATTTTATTATTTCCAACAGTTAGAAATCCCACCTCTTTGTACATTTCGTTGCAACTGTGTGTCCTGGTGCACAAAATACGGAGACCCAGAAGGTAAGCTCAATAATACCAAGCTCGAGCAACGCACACAGACCCGTCACGGACACGGAGAACAGACGGAACGCAGCTGTTGCATGATTCCGTGTCCGTGAGAGGTCCGTTTTAACCGTCTCTGTGGTCTAGTGGTTAAGACCACCGGTTTAGACCCAGAAGTCCCGGGCTTAATTGCCAGCTGGGGTACCTACATGTTTGTGGACTCGGTTTGGTTGGTGGTGAGGCTAGTTTGTCCGCCTGGCTAGCTACCACCATCTTATCTAAATATATTGCCATACATCAATGTTTGTAGCATTGTTGTGTTCCGGCAGCTAGAGATGATATAGCCAGTGCCTCATTAGTAGGGATCTCCGGGTGTTGAAGACGCATGTATTATTATAATAAAGTTTAGTTCAAATAGTTCTTACTGGATGGCGCGGTTCGTATTCTGACTGAATCGCGCTATCGAAGTGTTTTGGCAAATAGTTTAAAACGCATGTAATTTCTAAATGTTATTAAATTTGTTACCTACCTACAAAAGATGAAGAAAGCTACTAGCGGTTTCATTTTCAACCCTAATAGTATTCCCCTTTAGTACAAAAAGGTATAACATTTTTCACCGGGTGGTGAAGTGCACTTCCACCTTCAGCCTTGTCATCACTTAACATAAGGTGAGAGGCTTACTTAACATCAGGTGCGATGAAGGCCAAGTGCTTACCCGTAAAATATAAAAAAAAAGGTTGTCTGTTTGTGCGCTGCTCGAGCACGTTTGTATGAAGCTTACCTTCTGCATTTTATTTTGTGCCTGGTGCGTTGGCGAACATATTAAATGTAGTTTAACACGAGCGTAATAATACACCCCAGGCTCGAGATAATAAGCCTTCGCTATCGCTATATATATTCTGCTATTTACTTTGAACTGATTCACTTCTGCATGTGAGTTCACGAATGAGAGGTGGGTAGTTTTAGTAGGTATAGCTAACATAGGGTGCCTACCCTACCAGAGTCCCACACAATTTACGTTTTGAAAAAAGACAAAGTGTTGAAAAAATTTCACGAGCGGGATTCGAACCCGCACACCCCTTGACATGCCGGGTCAGGTGCACAGCCAACTATGCTATCGTGGCGTGCGTGTTTGAATCCCGCTCGCTGAATTTTTCCAATTGTAATTTGTTCGCAACAATATTAGCGTAAAATTACATGCAATCACAATTTACGTTGCCAAAAAAAATACACTTTCATTAAAAAAAATCGGGATGGCACTAAGAAGCAGGTGGTCTGTATTCATCATCATCTTAGTCAAAAGACGTCCACTGCTGGACAAAGGCCGGTACTGCTGGTCTGTATTCAATTGTTAGTAATAACGAGGCAGAGACGGTCAGTTGCAGACCTTATTTTTAATGATTAAAGGTAACAATGTCGATCAATGGTCCCTGTCAAATACTGGTGCCACTATACCCTAATTACTGAACGGATTCTAAAGACATTTTTCTAGTTGCAAAATAGAACTACCCTTAGTAACATAGGAACATTAAGCTATGAAACAACTTTTCCATAAAAATCGAGCTTAATTTCTACATTTTTTATTTTATCCTGACATTTCGAAGATCGAACCCTTCATAGGGTTCTTGGAGACAGAGAGATAAGTCAAAGTCAAAGTCAAAGTCAAAGTCAAAGTCAAATATTTTTTATTCAAATAAACTGTAGAAAAAAGCTTTTGAATCGACGAGGCGGAGTTGTTAGTAGTCTTCATAATTATTTTGTAATTTGCATGTAAGTATTTACAAGCTTTTATTTAACTTGCACTGTTCGTATGTAAGTATGTAAGATGTCTTTTAAAATTTGCAAACTATTTTTCGACCGTTTGTTGGTATCCGTTTAAGCATTAGATTATTATTTGGCATTAGATTATTACTTAGTCGGTATTAGATTATAAATAAATATATATTATATATATATATATATATATATAAATAGATATTTTCCAAATGTAATCCATATACTTATACATTTTAAAATCTTGAGGCACTGATGTACGCTATCTAAAATAATATATAATAGCTATGTAAAATAATATCAGTGCCTCCAGCGTTTAAAATTTATATATAGATTACATTTGGAAAATATCTATATTTATATAAATACGAATCTAGGTACCTATCATAAAATTTTATGTATATTGGGAAAGTCGTCCAACATACATTGTTCAGGTAGGTATAGAGAATGTGGGCACTAAAATTGTTTTTTTTTCTTTTTAGATCACGTTATTTTTTTTTATTTTTCATGTTTAATTTTTATTTAAATAATTTTTGGGTTACGTTTTTATTTAAATAGAAGCTTGTTTTTAAAAATCTTTTTTTTTTAGTATTTCATATCATAGTGTTGGCGTACGTAACCTTTAGAAAACAATGTACCTAACCTAATCTACCTACATAGGCTAGGTTTTATTAATTTTTTTTTGGAGAGAGTTCGCTGATGACCTCAGCCTGACCTTTTTGGGGGTGGCGAGATACTCAAAGGGTTCCTCAAGCCGTGTGATCGAAACACCCTCAGAGGTTTTCATAGGTGTCCCCGTTCCCTTCTAGATAGAGATTAGACTAGATTCTTGTTCAAACGAGTTTAATCTATATACATATAATGATTTGTCCTGACTGAATGATTCATCATCGCCGAGCCGAAACCGCCTAAGCTAATAAAATGAAATTCGGACTGAAGGTTAATTGACGGTACCAGCCACTAAGAAAGGATTTTATGAAAATCATCCCCTAAGGTGGTCAAATAGGGTGTGAAAGTTTGTATGAAAGATTTTTCAATAAAAAAAAGAATGACGTAATTGAGCATTTTTCGAAAAACCAACCCTAGAGAGGTGAAATAGGGGTGGAAAGTTTGTATGGAAATCTGTCATGTTTAAAGTTTAATCAATGAATTTCGGTATTTGGCCTGGTTAGAAATTGTGAAATGTTTCAGGAGTATCCCTTTAGATACTTACCTGTAATAAGTTTAGCTTTTATAACAAATAATCACAAGTTGTGTAGCGCACGTGAGCAAAGCCGCTAGCAAAAGCTTGTTGACACATATTAACATAGGGTAGGTGAGGGGCGTCTACCACCACCTATCCTATTGTTTCACTGTGTATGTGCAGTGGGGCGTACCATTTGAGTGCTTTTACCCTATATGAGGTTTTATCTATATGAGGTGTGTGTTAAGTGCATGGCCGCTTAACCGCGATTGATAAACACAGCTAATATATAATATATTTAAACAGCTATCATAGTTCTATGGGTACCTACTTTACATCTTTTAAATAAAACAACGCCTCGGTAGCCTTTAGCAACAATTAAATACCAGACCACCTACTTCCTCGGTGCCGAGTGGTCGGCCTGATACCGAAGGTCCCGGGTTCAATTCCTGAGTCAGGCAAAGTGTGTTTTGTATTTTTCGATGCATAGTGATTGTGATCACCAACCTGCATTTGGTAAGCGTGATGATTATCTCTTGATTTTTATTTTAATGATGGAGGCCATTGCCCATCTGTGGGACAGTCATAGAGCATAATTATAACATAGAGTAAATAAATTAAACAAAAACACAAAGTAAAAAAGTAAATAGTGTTGAATAATTTCGGCGGGCTGGTTAGAACCACGATAGCTCAATTGGAAGAGCACCTGACCCGGTATGTCAGAAGAGTGCAGGTTCAAATCCTGCTCGTGGTTTTTTTTTCAACATTTGTGTTTTTGTAATTTATTTCGCAACAAAATTTGCATTAAAATTATATAAACCAAACAAAAACATTTTATAAATTCAACAAGCTAATGGTATAATGACATTTGAACAAAAACGGCTTGTCTCATGTGAGACTCAAACCGATGACCTCTAGCGTAGTGAGCAACAGCTTTATCAATTGAGCTGGCGAGACATTGATAATGATTTTTTTAGTGATATAAAAGCTTGTTTTAAAAATAAATTATCTATTTATTCACAAACTGACGACTATTATTATAGGATATTCCTAAATCGATAATGCAGTTACTTACTTTCGTACTATTTCTATGACAAACAATAAGCAATGTGACTTTTGTTAATTCATTCAGAGAGCTGTAGAAATATATATTATTTGTCATTGTAAGACTTTGTTGTAAGAAGTACAAGGAATATTATTTATTTGCCATGATGGCTGTTGAAAGACTTTCACTGAAAATGAAACATCTTTGTTCGATTCAAGTTTTTTTTTTTTTATAGTGATTGCTGATTGCCTCAGACGGCATTTTCAGCTTCACCGGGCTTGTTTGGGGGCGGCGAGGAACGTAAGGGTCCCTCAAGCCGTGTGAAACGAATCACCTTCGGAGGTTTTCTAAAGGGAACGGCATCGCGCACTAGTGCGCGTCCCCGTGCCCTACTAGATTCTCCGAAGGGTTCGGATCGGATCGGGAGGCGGAGCAACCCAAGGGTGCCTCTAAAGGCTCGGACCTCGGCTCGGGTTGATGGAGGGGGAGAGAAGCGCCTAGGTACATGTCTGTACCTGGTGTAGAACGCGTGTGAACCGGTTCTTCGTACCGTTATTCTACGAGTACGGTGTCTTGTGCCTAAACTAGTGTGCATGTTTAGTGTATTCTGTAAATGTGTAGTGGCATTTAGATGATCGGGCGGGTCGATTCAAGTGCAATTTTTAGTTCCATTTAAATGCTTGTGAATGCAAAATAATAATATAAATTAGGTCGCTACGTTCCATGCTCCGCTTATGTCAATATTGAAGTGTGTCCCCGTAAAGTTAGCTCCAATTTTGACGGTGGGCACTGTTTTAACGTGCTGCCGGGTAAACAACGCTGCTTTTAATAAAACTCGCCGCCCGCCCACCGTCCGTCGTCGCGGAGGGCGGGCGGGCGGACGGACGCCAAAGGCTTTTTTTTTCAGTGACTCAATTAAAAAACGGCGAAGCGGTGTGCGTGAAAAGTACGATTGAATGAACGGAATGTAATTCAAAATTCTTACATTAATGTTTTATTGTGGGCGATGCAGTTACAATGAAATGTTTCTTTTGTAATAAAATATAATAAAAGATAAAAAGATGAAAGAAAAAGACAGCAGAACCAAAAAGAGACTATGATTAAGGATACAAGTCAGTACTATAGACAATAGGCGTGCTCTCGCCGGCATTTATAATAGTACTAGCCTGTATATGTACTAGCTGACCCGGCGGACTTCGTACCGCTTTGACGTGGTCATTGTTCTGTGGCTTTGACAGTCTATTCCAACAAAACAAACAAATCGTTAGTGTACGCGTGAAAGCGTATCAAACAAAATCACTTCTTTTAAATAATTACTATAATATGTCTTTGATTATATTCTTGAGAATATGTGTATAAATTTTATATATGAGATTAGAACCGCGTGAAAACGTAACAAACAACAAACAAACAAAATTCAAACTCACTTTCGCATTATAATATTAGTTAGGATGAAAACGTATTTTAAACTGATTCGTAATTATTGTTAAAGGGAATACTTCATATTGCAAAGATCAATGGTAATGCACGCCAAGTTCATACATCTAGCAAGCTAAGCGGAATATTTTTGGCTATCTCTAGTTTTATGTTACTTCTATAAATAAATGTTTGAAATTATTTATTGCCGATGTTAAATGTATTTTCAACGCCGTGTACTCGGTACATCCAAGTCTTTCAGCTTAAATCAGCATTTATGATGAGAAAAATAAAAAAGTTTTGCTCGCGCACAGTGTTCTATCTGTACTTTGATCTTCCATTAGCCAAATCTATTTACGTGACATTAATGCCAAACTGAAAGTTCATTATAAGTGAGACTAATATTTTCGCATTTTTAGCAGTCATCAAAGGTTTAAAGTAACTCGAAGGAAAAAAGGGTTCAGAGGTTAGCGGGCTCTTTACTCGTCTTTTCGCCCCTCGTAAACGTTGACTTCTCTAAAAAGGTTCCTAACCTAAAGGATACCGAGTCTAATTAATATTTCCTTGGCTCAAAGGTGCACACTGGTCTAAATGTCTGTCCGTAGTTGTGTTCGTTCTTCACCTTTTATATTCTCAGAAAAGGTTTTAGTTAAATTTAATTATCCCATCTTTGCGCTGCCAAAAAAGTTTGTGAAGATTTTTACCTACTATATTAAATCTCTTTGGTGAAGATATAAATTTCTGAGTTGCTTGATGAGAGCTGTCTTGTTGATTCTTGGTTAACAAGAGAATATGAAATGAGCTTAGTACGATGTTGCTAATACTTATATATTAGACAAGACAACATCACAAACATTGTTCTGATCCCAAGGTAAGTAGCTAAAGCCCTCGTTTTATGGAAATCAGGAACGACCAAAACCACCCAGACCCGACACAATATCGAAAAGTTCGTTTTCGACATTGACCCGATGGGAACCGAACCCCGGATCTCAGAGTTAGCGCCGCCCAAAATCCGGCGGGCAAGCCACTCGGCTACGGGAGGTCGTCAAAATAATTATTACAAAGGGTATATGTCTTATCTAAATACCTATGTCGCCATAACATCAATGTATGTAATAGTAAAAAAAATCTCGCATTACGCACTCAATTAGCCATTGGGTAGCAAACTTCGCCCTCCCATCTTGGAGCATCCTGCAAACACGAGACGCCCACATCCATTTACAACTTTGCGGATGTTTTACCGACATTTGCAATTCCAGTTAGTAAGTGAACCACTATCTCACTGAAGTAGGTATACACTATTAAACTTTCGCGTTACGTTTCAAACAAAGTATTATTATCTGGTTTTAACGCAAACTAGTATATCAGTCCGCCCGTGACCACGACCGGTGCAAATTAGTCGAAACGTCGGATATAAATGTATGCACTAATAACTGCTTACACAGTATAGTCACGAAATATGGAGACTGCAAGGTAAGCTTCATGTTCCGACCTGTTCCGAGATCCGTGTCCGTGAGGGGTCTTCGTGTGCGTGTACGTGTCTATGTGTGCGTTGCTCATGCGCTGTATGTATTAGGCTTGCCTTCGGGGGTCCTCTTATTTTGTGGTACGTATAGTTAAGGATTTCAGCTGAAGTGCGCTCCCACCTTTGATCTTATCATTGCTTATCATAAGATGAGATGAAAGTTTAAGTGCTTACCCGTAAGGAAAAAAACAAACAACCTATTTTCACTTATATTGCGAGCCTAACATGACAGGTCTCAAATATGATCTTTAAGTTTCTTTTCTCTACAAACAGTAACGCAGAAAACAATTATAACGTTCGTTACAGTTCCCATTTTGTTAATGAGTTCATCGTGAAACTGACGATAAAATACCTACTTGTTGCCCCGTGTCTAGCGGAACTAATTTGCCAACTTTGCAGGCGAAGCGCCAAGGCACAATATAAAGAGATGCAGAAGCTAAGCTTCATTACAAACGCGCTCGAGCAACGCACACAATGTCAACCTCCGATCCGAACCCTTCGGAGAATCTAGTAGGGCACGGGGACGCGCACTAGTGCGCGATGCCGTTCCCTCTAGAAAACCTCCGAAGGTGATTCGTTTCACACAGCTTGAGGGACCCTTTACGTTCCTTGCCGCCCCCAAACAAGCCCGGTGAAGCTGAAAATGCCGTCTGAGGCAATCAGCAATCTCTCTCTCAAAAAAAAAACAATTACAACCTCCCACGGACACGGAATCGCGCAACAGCTGTGCTCGGACTGTTCCGAGCTTACCTTCTGGGTTTTCCTTGTTTTGTGGAGGCTACTCTCTTTTTTATACTAGCTTGGTTTTATATTAAGTTTTAATTGTTTCTATATTATGTTAGGAGCCTTTAAACATTTAAATACACCAACACTTTCAAAGTATTTTTTTTTTCATTCAACATCATCACCTATACCAGTCTATATTAGCTCACTGCTAGAAACATTTTAAAAGGATATAAAACCGTAGTCTGTTGCTACATGATTTGTTTTTAGAGAGAGTTTGCTGGTGGTCTCAGACGACATTTTCAGCATTACCGGATTTTTCTGGGGGCGGCGAAAAACTTAAAGGGTTCCTCAAGCCGTGCGACCGAAACACCGTCAGAGGTTTTCTAGAGGGTTCCCTACTAGATTCTCCGAGGGGTTAGGATCGGATCGGTACTTACTATGCAAATGCACTAAGTTGGCTGTGCAACAAAGTTATTGACCCAATGACTAGCAATAGTAATATAGGTAAATTGTAAGGGTTTTCCTATTATTTTCACGCTCCCAATTCTGGAGATAACTGCCATGACACTAAATGCTTTCTGAATTCAAGTACTTGGTGCCTTTGATTTAATAACTTAGTATACATACACTAACGGTAATCTAGAGTTAGTTTGATAACATAAAACAATTGTATTAGGTTGAGGGTAACAAAGTATGTCTTAATAACATAATACACTAAACACACCTAGGGATAGAACGTTTGTGTACTTGCCCTAGTAAGTGACTGAAACGAATTCAAAACATGTTTCGAAAAGTTATATGTTAAAATTGCTTCCAACATGAGATGGAAACAGCTGACTAAAGTTTGAGAACCGCAAAGCTAAGCAAGCGGAAATACCGAACGCAAAGTTGATGTTTGCTTGGTGGCTAGTAAACTACTAGAAATTTTGTTTATTATTTGTGAGTTTTTTTATATTAAGGTAGTATTTTCTTTGTTTTTTTTTTTTTTTTTTTTTTGGTCGCCCAGGGGAAAAAAATCTGCACACAGATTCCTCCTTTCGGAAGATCTGGGGCTGGCCTTGTCCCTTTCTAAAAGGGAGTAAGACCGACCCAGTAAACCCATACCCCTGGGGTTCGCCTTTGGTCGTAATAAGGACCGCTAAGGCAATCGGAACGTACGCCCTCCGAAGATCGGGGGGCGCAGTCGGCGTTACTCAGAAGAGTCGCCTACGCATCCCAAGTGGGACACGAAGCAAAACGGACTGACTCCAGTGAAGCTGGTTGTGTCTGCTGACTTAACGAACGAACGGACTGACTGCAGTGAAGCTGCCTTTGTCTGCTGACTAAACTGACTTAGTCGTGTGCTACAACGGACGTGAAGCTTCTGATCAGACCCGCGATTGGACTGATCCGAGTGGCTTCAGAGAGAGAGCGCGGGCAACGGATTTGAATAAACGAACGAATTTGAATAAAACAAACGGACAGAAAAGAGAGAAAGGATTGTGCTACGGAGCTGAAAAGCTACGGACTAACCTTAGCCGATATTGGATCTACGACGCATTGCACCAATGCGTGCCGAGCGCCACGGAACACTAGCACGGCTTACATGGGCGTGATCGCACGAGTCAAGAACGACGGGATTCGCGGTTCCGGCGCGCGGAGCGCGCGCGGGCGCGTAATCGGTTAGGGCGCGCGACGGCGGCATCGGTAGCCCAGAATACCAAACGCAAGGCGCGAGGGCAACGGGCAGCGAGCGCGGGTGCCGGAGTACGGCAAAAGCCGCCGCACGGCGAAAGCACGGAGAGTAGAAACGGAAGAGGAAAAACGCGACGTGCGCGCTAAATCGAACGGATAGAAAAGAGCGAAAGGAACGTGCTACGGAGCTGAAAAGCTACGGACTAACCTTAGCCGATTGGATCTACGACGCATTGCACCAATGCGTGTCGAGTGCCTACGGATACACTAACACGACTTACATGGGCGTGATCGCACGAGTCAAAAAACGACGGGATTCGCGGTTCCGGCGCGCGGAGCGCGCGCGGGCGCGTAATCGGTTAGGGCGCGCGACGGCGGCATCGGTAGCCCAGAATACCAAACGCAAGGCGCGAGGGCAACGGGCAGCGAGCGCGGGTGCCGGAGTACGGCAAAAGCCGCCGCACGGCGAAAGCACGGAGAGAAAGAACGGAAGAGAAAAACGCGACAGGGCGCGTTAAACGGACGTGCCAGCGACGGATCGCGACGAACGCATCACCCCACAGCGGGCCGAACCCCAACCCGGCGGCGTATGGGGCGGAGGACGTGTACGATCGAAAACGCGGCGGTAACGCGGGCGCGACAGGGCGCGCAGGCGCCTAAACGAGAAGGGCGCGGGCGCGAGCACGACGGCGCACGGGCGCGCGCGCGAGAAAGGAAAACGAAAAATAGCGCGAAACGCGAATAACCGAACAAGGGAGGGGGGCCTCACCCCCGGGAGGGGGGAGGCAGCCACACGACGACTCGACGCGGATCTTTATGTTTCGCTTTTGTTTCTTTTTATAGCACATTAGGGTTTCGGTTGTTGTCGTAACATGGCAGTCGTTAAATCGAACCGACCTATCAACAATGTATCGATTTTGTTCAATAGCTGTTATTTGTTTGTTAACAGAAAAAAATAAGTTAAATAAAGCCCACGACCGACTTTGTGTAGGACCGATTTTTTCGCCGAGGTTTTAGTACAGATTTTGTGACCGACTTTTTGTATGACGTGTGCGTTGCAACATAGAATTCATACGTTTCAATTTCACCGACTAAAAAAGCGGTCACCGATTATCGGACGTGGTCGAGGGCTCTAATAATTATCCAGATTGATATCAGTGCCGGAGTAGGGTACAAGTCTCAAGCGTAGAAAATTTATTTTCAATTTGTTCGAAATTAGATTGATAAAAAAATACAATTAAACTGCTTTACGCATACACCGGGGCTGGGGGCGACCCCTATGTAGGACTCTTCCCCTCTTCCCTCATCCAGCTACGAAAAGCTCGACGAGGGAGGGAGGTATACCCACTAAAAACCAGTATACGCGCCTGCACATCAGACTTACACAAACTGTCAAATTTCCTCAATAGACTGTGAACTTTATGTATATATGGCATATGGTTGAACATTTCTTAAAGAACAAAAACACAAATGTTGAAAAAATTTCCACGAGCAGGATTTGAACCTGCACCCTTCTGACATACCGGGTCAGGTGCTCTTCCAATTGAGCTATCGTGGTTCTAACCAGCCCGCCGAAATTATTCAACACTATTTACTTTTTTACTTTGAAAGCCAAAGGCGCCAATTCAATGTCAACAACTACCGTCATTAACATCTGACCATAATATTTTTACAAATACTAAAGATCAGTTAAGAAGTAGGCAAGCTATTTATAAAATGATTTTGTTTTGTTTATATAATTTTAACGCAAATTTTGTTGCGAAACAAATTACGAAAACACAAATGTTGAAAAAATTTCCACTAGCAGGATTTGAATCTGCACCCTTCTGACATACCGGGTCAGGTGCTCTTCCAATTGAGCTATCGTGGTTCTAACCAGCCCGCCGAAATTGTTTCGCAACAAAATTTGCGTTAAAATTATATAAACAAAACAAAATCATTTCTTAAAGAAATTTGACAGTTTTGGATAGGTTGATAAATGCAGGCGTCTATACCATCCCTTCTCTGCACGAGGATGGCTCGGAATCACGAACTGCAAGCACCGAGGTCCCCCCAACACCACAAACAAAGTCGTAGGCAAATCATCCGCGCCGTCAGGTTTCAAATCGACACCTATAACGAACCAGACCGCAGATCTTGCTAATTGCCTGAACAAAACCTCATTGATTTCCAATAACCCAGTCTTCTATCAATATCTATACAGATACTATGACTACATACGTAAAGTTTTGTGAATTTGTTTGTTTAGAATAGAAATGATACGGACCTTGTGGGTAACATAGCATAGGCTAGCATAGGCTACTTTATTTTGATAAAAAAATGTACTCACTATTAATATTTGTACGGAAAAATACGACATCAACGCAGACGAAGTCGCGGGCTAGTAAAATATAAAATAATATCTGTTCATTTTCGGACATTGTTTAGTCCCATTTTATCACGTTATCGAAAACAAGAGTGTATGGCTAGATTATGTTTATAAAGCTCGCACTCATAGTGCCTAGTGCGACTTTTATTTGCCATTTGATCACGTATTAACTATCCTCGTTTTGTCACCCGCAGGCACTGCTTCAATGCCATACAATATCTTGTTTACGTGGTCGAATGGTGAATATAACTCACACTAGGTACTGAGAACTTTCAGTACGTTCGTGCTTCCTCTTACCTTGGCACGAATCGGGGCAACCGACGACGGCGACGCGACTAGCAAAGTCTCTCTTCATTGCGCGGTTAAAACGCTCACCACATCACATCTCCAGCTCACATTCTATGTCCCCACTGCTGGGGCACGAGCCTTTCCTATGGATGGTTAGGGAGAACGGGCCACGGGTTCGTGCCCGTTCGTGGCACCACGCGGACCCAGTACGGATTGGTTTTTGTTAGCGACTGCTAATGCAGCCGGGACCAACGACTTTACGTGCCTTCCGAAGCAAGAAGGAGCTCGAGATTATACATTTTTGGTCCCCCATCTGACGACCGGCCTTTGCGAAAGGTGCTTATCAGCAATCTCAGACTGCGTTAACCACAGCCCCGTCGAGGTCCTCAATATAATTGGCATCACGTGCGATGTTTCAGGAATTCTTTGTTCCTCTTCCAAAAGATAGAATAGTCTGCTAGCACCGATTTTTCGTGGGGTTATATGACATGGGGTCCTTCTTACGATGCTTGAAGGGGCACCTAGTGGGCCGGCAGATTGAGGGTGACTGACGCTGCGTTGTTTTCACGCTTCACCAGGGTACCTGGTGTGAATTTTGTTTACTATCCGTATTCGTTAGGTTACGACAACGAAAATGAAAATTTGTATGGGAAAAAAAAAGCGCCAGGAGGCGCTGCTTCAATGCCATACCAATTTTCGCGTCTTTCCAGTTGTCGTTTTCGCGTCTGGACTTGAGTCCGGAGATGGGTAAGTAGACATAACATTAGGGAGTAGAGTCAATTGTAGTATCTTGAGTATGTCATGCTCTCTTTATTTGTCTCTGCGGTGGTGGTGTGTGCGTCGGGTCGTTACGTTCCTTAAAATATGGTTGAGCGAAGCGATGGCTGATTCATATGTCATACTCGTGAACGGGTGCTGCCTGTGGAGGCTGGTCTGCTCTTGCATACTTATCTTATTTTTAATATTATTTACTGTAGTTTGACTTGGTTTTTCTTAACAAATTTTTTTTTTTTTGAGAGTACTGTAGTGGTACTGTATGACATTGTGGAAATTGAAACTTTTACCTGATGTAAATTTGTTAACTTAGTTTTTTTTTATTTTGTGATATTTTTGTTTTTTATTTACATGTTGTGGTTGTCTTCTATAATTTTTGTGTTTATTTGTAATGGAAAGTGTCCTGCTATGATAGGGCATTTTCCAATATTTTTGACGCTGTAAGGGAGAAAAGAGCTGGACACTTGCTGAGTTTCTTGCCGGTTCTTCTCAGTACAAGATCTCCCGCCCAGAGTAGACTTACGAACCGATGGCATAGTGACATTCACAAGAGCTACTTGTAGCCTAAACTGAATAAATGATTTTGAATTTTGAATTTTGAATTTTGAGTACAGACGCCTGCACATCAACCTATCCAAAACTGTCAAATTTCTTCAAAACATTTTCAACCATATTGCTTTGTAATTAATTAATTATCTTAATTAATGGCTTCGCGTTTAGCATTTAGCCAATTTCAAGTATTTTTATTATTATTAGTAGTAAGAGTACGGTAGATAGAAATTAAAATGGAGTCTCACAACACGTGTTATTACGGCAAGAACTCGGGTGAAAACTCTTTTGCTTTGTACTAAAGTTCAAAGTCTATTCAGGAAATTTGACAGTTTGTGGTAGGTTGATGTGCAGGCGTGTGTACAAACCATAAAACGAATTGCTAGTTGCGCGATCGTAAGTCGCGACGAATCGTTGGCCTACTAAATTAAGCTAATATCAATGTGCGTGATACTGTTAAATCGGAAGACAATATTGCTTGAGGATGTAATATCCCCTATCCCATGCATAGCCCAACTAGGTATGCCAAGTGGCTACGTGTCTGCCAAATTAACATGTCGAGTAGCAATAGCAAATGCCAGGAGTTTACGAATATGTTTACTAAGATTTTAATATTTATTTTTTTTTTCAATAAGTATACGTTTTGTTGCAAACTAGAAAAAAACTAGCTTAGCTTATCTAGTAGAAAAAGGGACTTTCACTTACGGCCAAACTTGAAACAACATTACCGTAAAATTAAGCGCAATGAGTTTTTCATCGGGTCTTTCAAAAACGTTTTTGAAAAGTGAGTTTAAGACAAAATCTGCTATTAACAAAAACAGTCAACATAAAACATTCAGCCTTCTATGAAAGTTATTTTAGCGGAATCTGATACTTTACCTCTCATTTAAATGCGATAAGTTTCTGTTAGGTAAACAATACGAAAATTGAGACAGAGGAAAATCTAGCTCAAGGGTATATTTTGAGGTCATTTCCGTAAAAGGTGTCCGTAAGAGCCATACATTTACAAAATAAGGGTTTCCTTTTTACTCTCAGGTAAGATTTAAAAAAAAAACAAAGTGAATAAAGTTTCTAACTGCTGACAGATAACAAAACAAAAGTATTTTAGCTGGCAGGCTTAAGCCTGCCGCTGTACTTTCTCGAACATTCCATCACACACAAAAAGGTGTCTTGTTGCATTTTTAAAAGATAGAATACTCTATGTAGTAGTCTACCAACACACGTTACCCTCCTTCCTATAAATGCAGGTATGCGTAACGCATTTCCATTTAATTGTGTTGTCAATGTGATGTGGCTCTGGCGGCTTGCAATGCAGCAGCATAAGCTTCATACATTATGCACTTGAGCAACGCACACATAGACCCGGAACGGAATCTCACAACAGCTCGAAAGTGTGTGTGTGTGTGTGTGTGTGTGCGTACGTGTGCGTGTGTGTGTGTGTGTGTGTGTGTGTGTGTGTGTGTGTGTGTGTGTGTGTGTGTGTGTGTGTGTGTGTGTGTGTGTGTGTGTGTGTGTGTGTGTGTGTGTGTGTGTGTGTGTGAGTGTGTGTGTGCCACTCAACTACGGACGACCTCCTCCGTAGCCGAGCTTGCACGCCGGGCGGCGCTAACTCTGAGGTGCCGGATTCGATTCCCGGTCGGGTCAATGTCGAAAACGAACTTTTCGATATTGTGTCGGGTCTGGGTGGTTGTGGTACCGTCGTCGTTGTTTCTGATTTCCATGAAACGAGTGCATTAGCTTCTTACCTTGGGATCAGAACAATGTGTGTGATGTTGTTATAATTATGATGTTGTGTCCGTAAGAGGCTGTCCAATTATGTGCGTTGCTCGGGCGCGTTTGTACAGACGCCTGCATATTAACCTACCCAAAAATGGCAAATTTCTTTAATACATTTTCAACCATATACCTTAGTAACAAAGTTCAAAGTCTATTGACGAAATTTGACAGTTTGTGGTAGGTTAATGTGCAGGCTTGTGTACCTCCTGCAGCCTCCTATATTTTGTGGGAGCCGAGTTGATATGATGCCATATTGCTTAAGACACCCAGAGGAAGCATTGTTACTTATTTCTTATAAAAACGTAATGATTCAAGTCGCAATCAACTCGGCTTGATTCTGCCAAAAATATTTTGCAAAGGACATTCCATTTTTTATATTTCGCTACTCGCCTAAAAACAAAACACGTGCCTCCGAAATTGCGTCGGGGCTCCAATATTCCGAAAATGTGCGCCAAGTTTTCGTTTGATTGGAATTTGTCGATAACTGTGATTTTTTTAACAACATTTTTTTCTTTATAATTGTTTCTGAACATTTTTGATATAAACGAATATTAGGCAAGTATTTTGCTTAAATTTGCAACGATGTGTCTGCAAAAAATCATTTATCACATGTTATCTGTTGCGACATTATAAAAACAATTTCGAGTCTTTCTATTTACACAAAAATAAAACACTTTACGAATCTACTCGCGTTTTTACATATTTCAGTATCCCTATGGCGAACCTAGCAAAGTTAACGTCATTCAGGACAAAATACTGTACAATCCCTGTTTTACTAGCTGTCTTAATTTTTTTTATTTGCTGTTACCCTCCGAGAAATTGAAAGGGTTCCTCAAGCTGTGTGATCTAAACACCGTCAGAGGTTTTCTTGTCTGAATGCAAGCGTGTCCCCATTCCCGTTACTAAGATGCTCTCGAGGGGCCTGGAATTTCGGATCGAATCAAGAGCGGAACAACCTGAGGGCGCCTCTAAATGCTAGGACTTTGACTCTGCTAGGGTAGACCGGTCGTGGGGTTGGGGAAAAGCGCCCAGGCACATGTCTGTACCTGGTATAGAGCGCGTGTGGATCGGTACTTCGTACTCTTGTTCTACGAGTACAATGTCTTGGGTCTATTCTACCTCCATGTCTAGGCTGAATGCATGAGAAAAATTTATTGACGGCCAGCCCCCCGACCGCCTAACCGATTGCTTTGGCTACGTGTATAGTTTATGACGTCATCTTGTCATTTCGTACTGCCTATGAAAGCAATATCGAAAGCTATAGATCTTTCGATATATGCCTATACCTATTAGCTAGATGACAAGATGACGTCATAAACTATACACGTAGCCAAAGCAATCGGTTAGGCGGTTGGGCCCCGGGTCGCAAGCAGAAGTCGCAATTCAAAGAGACAGGCACAAATAAGGGTTTATTCTAGTGTTCATGTATAGTGTATATAACGTAAATGTGTATTTACATTATACACTATACACTACTAAAATTTTGAGGATCGGGCGGGGCTTTTGCATAATATCAGGTGGTGTGGAGTCATTTGCCGTGCTAAGTATAAAAAATAAAAAATATCAGGTGGAGATAGGTCATTTGATAAAAACAACTAAAAGTACATAATGATCCGCATAAAGTATAATCGTATAGTAATCCGTGTAAGTATATCAGTATAAGTAATATTAATAGAAATATATCTATATAAATATATATCCGTTTATAGCATCTCATTTCAATGTTTAAATAATATAAGTATAATTAAATAACTTTTTTATTAATTGTTTTAAGTTTTAAAACGGTATTATTATACCTTTAAACACAAATCATTACCATAAAGCATATTTTTAACGTTTAATATGATTTTGTACTTGCGTTGTACCTGCTTATACCTTTTTCTGTAATATCGAAGTTCATGGATATACATCAAAGGAAATGATGCAATTTACCTGCCGTTGGCTTCGCTGGAGTGAGTTGAAGGGAGGAGACGGGTAAACGACAAAGTTAGAGATTAAATTACAAATTTAATAATAAACCTTGACATACAAATGCAAGTCCGGTGAGTTAACTACATAGATGAAGAAAACTCAGGGCCTTAACTGAGTTTAAGATTGTCCTTTTAAAATACAATATGACTTCTTGGCGGGAATGTGAGAGTCATGTCTGCGGTTTTGTTTTATTTTCAAAAAATTTGTGTTTAGTCGAATATTAATGTGAAATAATGGTGGATTATTAACCGGTAAGTGTTCGTGAGTGTGCATGAGTGTTGGCAAATGAAACAAAACAGTGCAACGTCACTTTTTAAATTCTCTCAAGAATCTGAGGTAGCGACACGTCTCGTTGTATACGTTTTACTTTGGCTTCTCTTTCTTTAACACAGTCCACTTTATTTCCTTCACATAGACACACTTGACATAGATAATCAGCATTTTGTCCTGGTCATGTAAACTTCATTTCAAATTGGAGTAAAAGAGACAAAACACGAGGTAAGTATTCGAAGCTAGTACTGCGTTTAGTGGTACGGGGGAAGGTTTATGTATTGTACCGGTGTCTAGGTTGGTGGAGTGAGATCAATTGTAAACTATTGTTCCAACGTTGCGTCGCCTTCGTAGTCTATTGGTTAGACTGATAGTCTCAAACCCAGAAGCCCTGAGTTTATTTCTCTGCTTATGGATTATGTACCTACTGCACTTGGTTTGATTAGTGACAGGGTTTGTTCTCAATCCGCTTAATTAGCTATCACTATTTTATCTAAGTCTGCCAAAATGACAATTGAAATAGTAACAAAAACATTGTTAAAGAGCACATGTTTTCGACAAAAAAAATCCACAACCGCGATTTGAACCCGCCACATCATAGGACCGGCAACCTGGGTGCGAAATGCTAAAAGGTCAGAGTTTCAATCCGCACTTGGCATTCTATTCAACGTTTTCGTTCCATTAAAAATTCGCAAATAAATCACATAACATATTTATAATATGTTCTATTTTTAGATATTTAATGAATAGGGGCAACCCTATTAATGCTCAGGGCCCAGAATACCCGTTATCCGCGCCACAAAATAAAGATGACCCCAGAAGGTAAGCTCAATACATACCGTGCTCGAGCAACTCACAAATAGATCTTTTCACGTATAGACACATCATTTTCAACCATATGATTAAAGTGTAAAGTTCAAAGTCTATTGAGGAAATTTGACAGTTTGTGACAAGTTGATGTGCAGGCGTGTGACTTATACCCTAAAGCATTTTAATGCTCTTATGCCTTTTACACTAAACTTGGGTTAGTTAGGCTTGTCCTAGTTAAGATACGCCTAAGCTGTGCAGGCGTGTGTACACACACGGATCTCGAAATCATGAAGCTGTATATACAGCTTCATGCTCGGAACAGCTCGGCAAGCTTATTACCGATCTTAAAGTGACAGTTGCGATCGCAACAATTTACAATTTATCGCCACCAAAACACATATTCACGTATTACGGAACG
This sequence comes from Eudonia truncicolella, assembly GCA_949315975.1. NCBI lineage: Eukaryota > Metazoa > Arthropoda > Insecta > Lepidoptera > Crambidae > Eudonia > Eudonia truncicolella. The sequence goes on along the minus strand of OX438831.1, from coordinate 6,083,576 downwards.
ATAGCGCCACAGGCGAGCGATTGACGAACTAAAAGTTTATGACGGCGCTCTAAAATATGCCGACTTACCTTGTCCGACCAATTGTAGCAACGTGAACTAGTAGCAGTCGCGTTGCCATTGTGCAATTAGCTACTGGTTGTTTTTTTACAGTCATTTAGAGTCTGCTGTTGTAAGATTCCGAGAGATTAAGATATTTTTTTTTGGAGAGAGTTTGCCGGTTGCTTTAGACGGCATTTTCAGCTTCACCGAGCTTTTTTTGGGGGCGGCGAGTAACTTAAAGGGTTCCTCAAGCCGTGTGAAACGAATCACCTTCGGAGGTTTTCTAGAGGCAGCAGCATCATGCAATAATGCGTGTCCCCGTGCCCTCTAGATTCTCCGAAGGGTTCGGATCGGATCGGTGGGTTGTGTGCGTTGCTCGAGCGCGTTTGTATGAAGCTTGCTGTCTGCAGACTCGTTATTTTGTGCGCGCAGTGAGGTATCCCGTGTGGACATAATACCCCTTAGCTCATGCATGCGATGCTAAATCAATACACCACGCGTATTTGAGGGCGGTTAGGAGGTTGTTGTATTAATTATAAACTGATGCATATATATGATGATGTATATGCTGATAGTGTGACTGTGTTTAAAAGTCCAGTCAGAAAGTTCAAACGCAACTTTCTCAACTCGTCGTTTTTAATGTTTCGTGTTTTGAAAATAATAAAAAAGACGGTAGCCCGTAGTAGAGACTTGATTCTCTTTTCTTTAGATAGCTTATTTCATATACTATACCTAGGTTAACAGTGGCAATAACACCAGTATCATATACCATGTAACTTAATTTATGAATGTTATTTTTTTTTATACCTTTTCTGATTCACAGTCACATATATTGCTATAATGTTATGTTTTTTCATACCAATAAGTTTATAATGAAACTTTTTATGATCAAGGAACATACAGCGACACAAATAGTAGAAAATATTTTTTTTTTTAAATTTGTTCATTTGAATTTATGCGGTTTAAAGTCCACTATTGAAATTTTTTATGCGCATTCGTTACCCAATGAAGTACCTACCTATAAAACTGCACAGTTGGCAATTTTACGACTTGCGCGGTTTTGTACTACCTATAAGCGACGTCAATTGTATTCGGTTATGATTCGGTTAGACAAACGTATTTTTCTTTTCAGTTGAAAAAGCTTGTTATTGAATACAAAGGCATTTTTACATGTTTTATGTGTAATAAACACATCAAATTGTCAGAATAGCACTAAAAATGCATTGAACTGAAGTGGCGGATTGTTTTGTTATGGAAACTTCAACAGATTTTTTCAGACCAGTGAGTATTGGAGAGTTTAACTAGTCGTTTTCGTTTTTATAGTTAGCCGTTGTTACATTTAATAATATAGACAGGTTAATTTATTCTTCTCATGATTATGTCTGCCCTTCAAGCGAAACTTAGACCATTTAATAAAACTGAATAATAAAACATTTGTGTAAAGCTTCTCTGAAATCATTAGAGAATATTATAGCAATACTGAAAGAAATATCTTCGCCGGTAAAATACTTTTGAGAGAAAAAACGGAATTAACGCTTTGCTAAAGTCAACTTAGTGCTCAGATATTCATTGGAAAGATCTGTAGAAAGAGAGGGTTAACTTAAAAGGGAAGCTTGGGTCCGTACCTACTTCTAAAGATAATAAAAACGAACTTATTAAACCCATCCTGGATCCGGCATTATCAAAAGACAGCTTAACTTTGCGATTGACAGACGTTGCCCGCTTTATCTATGTGTTCAGATGATTATAGAGATAAAGTTCTTAAATAACGATTCTTACCACATAAGTTTTATATAATAGTCTCCTTACATAATTCCTAAGATATAGTCATTTCAATGACGCGCGGCAACACGGCGGCCATTTTATCGTAAATCGCTTGACACATGCGCGTTTTTCGTCAAAATGGCCCCCTCAAGCGGTACGCGCGATAAGTAGTTGAGGATTCCGGGTAAAGTGCGCTCCTACCTTTAGCCTTACCATTGTACGAGTAACATTAGTGCATTGCATGCACTCACGGCAAAATGGAAAGTTACCTCATTTTGAAAAAAGGAGGCGTTGCTTCAATACCTTACATATTCTCAAGGTGATTCACGTTAACGTAACTTAAAATTTGTACCTATGGCATTGAAGCTCTTCTAGTGGTGTAATATTGTTTTTCCGAGTTAACAGTATTAGATAATAAATGGTGACAGTGACAGGTGTCAGTGTTTGCCAAACCACAGTTCTTTGCTATTCTCTTTGATGAGGGTCTCCGTGGTAACAAGAGGTTAACACCCTGTCCGAAACGTGGTCGGAACGGCCCGGGAATCGAAGATGTATGTGGTTAATTTTCTCAATCAAAGTCTCATATTAATTGTTAATGAACATTTATTTAGAAAGTCTTTAATTACAATATTTTACAATTTAACTGATTCCAAAATCCCTTAAATTACATAGTTCACAATACGAGTATAAAGCATCATTAATAAATTTGCACATAATTACCCTACAAACAGCATTTTAAAGTTAAATTTATAATTTAAATAAATTGTTACATTTCGAAAGTAAATGGCCTCCCGTAGGGTTTATACATTCTCTAATAGTTCTTACCCTATCCTTTTACTACCATACTTCAGGGCACTTGGACGGAGCTACAGCCTCCACCAAGGAACTGAAGCTGGAGCTGGTGAAAAAAGGGGCGAGCTTGTTGCATTATAGAAGAAACTAGGCTGACGGAGTAGCGCAGTCCGTACTCTTCTGCTACCGCGACGCGTTTATTTATTTATTTATTTATTCAACAATGTTTCAACAGCATTTATCTAAACACAAGATACAGAAGATGTTACTTAAACATAAGCCAATTACAGAAACATATTATGTTACTAAAAAATGTTGACATAATTAATGAACGCAGGTAGGTAGTTTAAAAATTAAAATAGGTAGGTAGATTAAAATTTTGTCGAATGATAACTTACAGAATAGGTGTGAATCTGATTGTGTTGTGTCGATGTGTATTAATTAGTGCGTGTGAGTGTAATATTGTAGTTGGTTTACATGGACGCTCGAATTGATTATGACCGTGGGTTATTAATTGTAGTATACATTCAAATATTTTAAAGATTCAATTAAAACACTCTTTTAACTTAACTTAAGCTTATGAACTATATCTTTCTGCCCCCGGAGCCATTAGAGGTATTCTATATCAGCTAGCAACAAGGATCGACCTCCAACCCAACATAACAGTTATCTCACCTACTAAACAACCCTTTTTATTTACCCCTCATTTTAATTTTGTTTTTTATGTTTTTCTTTATCGAATAGTTACTTTTGTCGACCAAACTGACCTCAGGACTCCTGGTACCCTTATTGTCTTAGCAATAGTGTTGTTTACACATAGTTTATTCACTAAAACTGTAAATCCACACTTATTGTATTGTTATATTTATTATTTTCAATAAAATACCATATTCTGTTAAGTGTGGAGCGTTTTTTTAAATTTTCTTGTAGCCTCCCCACGTGCCATTTTTTTCAAGAATCAATTTTGTAAAATTGTGAGCCATTTACATTCTCTACAGTCGAAACGTAATATAATATTACTTTATGAATTCCCCGCTGAACATTATAGTGGATCCAATTTGTTTCGTGACGAATACGAATTTAAACGTGATTTGCCGAAATGAAATAATATTTTATCGCAAACGAGTCCCGATTTGTGTTTTCGGTCTGTTTTAATAAATGAACGTGTAATCACAATTATCCTTTTTTAATGAGAACTCGCACAAATTATTATTAACTCGGGTATTGAATTATATATATTTTTTTTGGTAGTAACTACAAAACTAGGTTAGTATTTTATAACAAACAAGAAATGAGTCCTGTAAAAAGATTCCTCACGAGCTAATCCAATTCATTACGCAATCAGTAATAACGGAAATAACTCTGTAAATAATTTTTGATTTTAAAAACTTCAAATTTTGAGACTCTCTAAATCCACACATTCGCTGCAAGCTCGATTCGCTTATTCGCTCATCTTTGTAGTGTAGTTGTCATTACAATGAGTTAGCGACAATTACATTCTACTTACGAACGAAGTTAAAGACCATGAAACGGCTGAAATAAATGTGGATTGTGAGGATTCAATATCAGAGATTATATGCTGGCTGAAGACATCTTCACAAATATCTACTATCTTTATCCTACTAATAATTTACTAATATTATAAACGCGAAAGTTTGTAAGTATGGATGGATGTTTGTTACTCTTTCACGTAAAAAACTACTTTGACAACTTTGTAGGTTATCCCTACCTATGTGAGCTTTGATGTGACCCCTGGAGATAATGCTGAGTTAATTAAAGGTCCTAAATAGGTTTCACGTCGTCTCGCCAAAGGTTATTGGTTGTTAAAACAGTTATCCGGGTTGTGGGTTCTGTGAAGCTCTCTGACAGTAACGATATCATTGACATACTTGTACCTTAATCCGAACTAGCTGTGGAAAGTGAAGGTCAAATTAATTATATACAAAAAAATACATTTATTTAATATATAAGTTAAATACATATGTAAATACATACAATATTCTCATTTATGTGCAAATACTGATTAGATTACAAAGTTATAGATAACAAAATTAATAATTTATAATGGATAAAAAAAATTAAGAAAAGCAAACACACACTGTTAAATAAGTTAATATATTGTCCATATTAATGTGGCTTTATATAAATACACAAATTCTGTTGCGAACAAACTACAGTTGCAAAAAATTCTATGAGGACAAACTTTTTATAAGGGATGATTTTGATTTTCTTGCTACGGGCCAATGTTGTTTCTTAATTTGTTTGCCAGCTTCCTTCTATCTACCAGAATGCAGAAGTCATTAAGTTCAATATTAAGCATTCTAAATGGCACCGAATGAAATGGATTTGAATTTGATATTACAAAATTCTAACAACCAGCCATTAAATAACTAGGTACCAAAATATATCTCTAACAAGCGACAGTTACTTACCTGTAACTGATATTTTAATAATAATGTAATTTAAAAATTATCTACTATATTAATTAACTACATAGTATTTCGATTTTAACGACGGTGAAGAGACAATATTATTTTGCAGCTAGTTTCCAGGAAATTCTCTGAACCTAAGCCACAGAGTATACAGGTTTTGCAAGACTAAAGATTTTAGATACATAAATAGGTATTATTCATAAAACATATTGTACACACATCCAAAATGACTCCACTATATTAGATGATATTATATTGTTAATGAATTTCTTTATCTATGTAGGCTGATTGATTTTATGTTGTGTTCTTAATTATCAGGATGACAATGTTTGTATAAAAAGCCACCCACTAGTAGTATAGTTAATAATTATCTTAGTCACTCTGCACACAAGATCTAGATCGGATACAATTTGGGTTTTTTAATTATTACTACACCTGGTCTATTATGCCAGAGCACAAGCATAAACAAAGCAAAAATTGATTAATATTGAAGTTAAATTGTTCTAACTCATTTGTACTTAACACAAATTCTATAAAATGTTTTTGTTTTGTTTATATAATTTTAACGCAAATTTTGTTGCGATACAAATTACAAAAACACAATGTTGAAAAAATTTCCACGAGCAGGATTTGAACCTGCACCCTTCTGACATACCGGGTCAGGTGCTCTTCCAATTGAGCTATCGTGGTTCTAACCAGCCCGCCGAAATTATTCAACACTATTTACTTTTTTTTACTTTGAAAGCCAAAGGCGCCAATTCAATGTCAACAACTACCGTCATTGTCATATGTCAGAAGGGTGCAGGTTCAAATCCTGCTCGTGGAAATTTTTTCAACATTGTGTTTTTGTAACAAATTCTATAGTTTATCGTTGTCGTACTGTCAAACAGACAAGATTGCTTGTAACCGTAAACGTGCTACAAAGATTCTAAGCCTCGGCACTTCTCTGAATCATTACGACTCCCCATAAGAAAATGGGGGTTCACCAGGGTTCAACCAAATTATATATTACGTATCGAAGTGACATTAAACTTTATTTGCGATGCAAAATTAGGTTGTCGCCTGTAATTCATGGAGGCGACAGAAGTTGTAACACGATTAGCTACACAATCTGGAGGGGTTGGTGGAGGACGAGGGGGTTCGAGGGGGTTTCGAAATGACTTTCCGGTTAGTTTATTAGGCAGTAGGCTCTTGGAAATCTCCCTTTTGTGTGAGCAATGCCGCCATTAAGAATCACAAAATGATATCACAAAATTATTGAACGTTGAAAAAAAACGTAGATACTTTTAAGTGTCAAATCATTAAACCTTTATTGTGCATAGATAAGAATCAGTGAATTTTAAGAGCTTTCAGTATGTAGGCGAGGCCATGGATTAATTAATTGCGAAATTCAGTTTTTGTGTTTTTTAGTGAATTAGTCATGAAATTAGGTGCATTTAATTTACCGAATTGTGTCTTACTTTTATTTGCTATTTTATTAAAGAACAGAATGACTTATCTATTTCTAATTTCTGTTTTCTGGTAAACTAGTGGTCAGTTTACTCTAACGTACCTACCTACTATCGTCTATGGTATCTTTCATCATAATTATGAAAGGGCACAATGTTATATCGGTTATTGTACATTAGCCACAAAGCAAATTCGTTACAGAAAATAGTATGTGTAAATTTGCCACAATTCTATTTTTATGAAGTATATTTGTCATATTATTTTAATTTGATTCTGTGACGAACTTACACGTAGGTATTTTTAATGTATTTTCCAAATTTACTTTCAATGTATGGAGTACTTACTTACTTACTTACTTTGTGGCAAATGGGTACAATAACCCGTTAAATTAACATTTTGTTTAGCTAGTAACTATGCCATATTTGGGACAATTTTCCTACATACCTACATTAATACGATACTTTTGTGTGTTTTTAAAACTGAAAATGTTAATTGGCTTCTACTGAATGACGTAAGTCGGAGTGAGATCGCATGTGGTATTTTTTTCCCATTCTGCCAAATCATAAAAAATACCTGCTCATAAAAGAAGAAACTTCACAAATAAATAAATACGAAAAAGATTTAAGGGTTCAAGAAAATGTTCTTAATAAATAACGTCATTGTGCTTCGGTCACACGCCTTACAGAAAGGTCCTTTATACGTGATTACCCTTAACAGCCTGATCCAAAGGTTAATCTTGTATTACCTCGTAAGCTTAGGACCCGTCGCTAACAATAGGTAGATAGGTACGTCATCTTTGTTAAAAGATTTCTTCAGAGTCACAAATCTTATCTAAGTAGCTACTTATCTCAAATTTAATGAAGTACCTACCTAAAGTCTATTTTGACGTAAATAGTAGATTTTTTAAATAATAATACAATAAAATGTATTAAGACTTTATACAGTGTAAAAAATATAGGTTTTCCTTTGAGATATCTTTTTTTTTCCTTTCCGGCGCGTCGACTAAAATCGATTTACAGAAATACAGACCATTTTTTTTGACCGGGGAACCTGCTTTTATACAAAAAAAAATCTACATCGCACACATTACATAGCTTCCCAGATTTATTTAGGTTGGTTTATTTATTCAAATTGGTATGCTAGCGATTCGTTGGCTCAGGTATGAGAGGATGGAGGCATATTCAAACACTGTTTTATGTGACAAACAAAGTGAATTACAATATTGCTATTTCGCATGTGCATATATTACAGTTAGCATACCTATATTTAGAGTTAATTTGCTCAAATGACGAATGTTTGATGATGAAGGTATTGTGACGATTTGGACGAATATAGAAGCGCTCTTCACCTCAACACTCAGCACAACTGAGGAACTGGACTTATGAATTACTTATCAATGATAAACAAAAAAATTTAACAGAGTTTATCGGAAACCACCAGGTAGTCTTATAGGCTAGGGCAGTAGCACCAGTGATCGTCAGGTACCAGTCATCGTCATTTTTCGCCTTTAGACGACGGGCGTCTACCGTAAATACAGACACAATAGAAATTTAATTTGGTTGGCGGCGCTGATTAGCGCTCGCGCATATAAATAAACAAATATGAGACAATATCACATACATTGTTCTGATCCCAAGGTAAGTAGCTAAAGCACTCGTTTCATGGAGATCAGAAACAATGACGGTACCACAACCACCCAGACCCGTCACAATATCGAAAAGTTCGTTTTCGACATTGACCCGACCGAGAATCGAACCCGGGACCTCAGAGTTAGCGCCGCTCTAAGTCCGGTGTGCAAGCCACTCAGCTACGGAGGTCGTCAAAGGTTAATCATTAAAAATAGGGGTCAACATCTGATTTCTGATTTTAGTACAGATAAGTAAAATTTCAATTAAACAAGCTTGAGCGCCTTCAAAACTTTTGTATAAGGTTTTTATTTGGTTTGCGTAAATATGACCACATCTCCGAATTTGGCACTAAGCTCAAGTGGTTGCCAATTCGTCTTCGCCGGAATCATTAGCCTCATATTGTTTGCTTACTTTACAATATATTATCGATAGCGATTATCGATAGCTATAGGCTATAGCTTCCGATATTGCTTTCATATTGCTTTCCTCCTCCTCGCCACGCCTTCAAAGCGATCGAAAGCGATCGAGTTGGCGGAACAGTCCGAGCGCCGCTGTTGCGAGATTCCGTGCCCGTGAGAGGTTGTCCATGTGAACGTAGCTCGAGCGCGTTTGTACGCCCGCCGGCGCGCGGCGCCGCGATCCGTTCCGAACCCTTCGGAGAATCTAGTAGGGCACGGGAACACGCACTAGTGCGTGATGCCGTTCCCTCTAGAAAACCTCCGAAGGTGATTCGTTTCGTCGACTCCGTACTCGTAGAACAAGGGTACGAAGAACCGGTTCACACGCGCTCTACACCAGGTACTGACATGTACCTGGGCGCTTCTTTTCTCCACCACGGCCCGGTCAACCCGAGCCGAGGTCCGAGCCTTTAGAGGCGCCCTCGGGTTGTTCCGCTCCCCGATCCGATCCGAACCCTTCGGAGAATCTAGTAGGGCACGGGGACGCGCACTAGTGCGCGATGCCATTCCCTCTAGAAAATCTCCGAGGGTGATTCGTTTCTCACGGCTCCCTCACCCTTTAAGTTCCTCGCCGCCCCCAAACAAGCCCGGTGAAACTGAAAATGCCGTCTGAGGCAATCAGCAAACTCTCCAAAAAAGAAAAAGCGTTTTTATGAAGCTCACCTTCTGCGGTTTCCTTATTTTGTAAACGTGCGCTCGCAACTCTTTCAACTTCAAAAATGAAACGATGTGATCCGCAACGATTTGAATTCACACTTCTACTGTTGCGACTTATATTTTATTATGAATAGATACCTACTATAGGTAAATTACTATTTCAAATATAATTTAATGTAGGTAATGTGTGTGACATGTAATTAATAGTTATTGTTATACATAATTATCATTAGTGGTGGTTTTAAAAATAGGTACTTAATGCTTAATTTAAGTTTACATAATTTTAAAGCCTTAAAACATTTTTAACAATAACTTTTAATATTTACTTAAATGTTTTAGCGTTTTTCCATAATTGATCTTACGCTAACATTTGTATTGAAACAGCAGAAATTGTTAAAACCTCAATCGGTAATAAATTCACGCTTTGTACTTCTCATTTTACCCTTGATAGTTCTACTTTTTTCTTTCTCTCTCGACTTCCACGAAGCATCTAAGTATATAAAAAAATATAGCAACCCATTTATATACTCGTGTCTAACAAGAATTTCAATATAGAGATTATTATTCGTTTTAATAAACATGCAGTGAAAAAAAATATGAATAAACATCAGTGTCCAAAGAAGTAGTGATACCGGAATTAAAAAAGTGATATTCCAATTTTAAAAATAAGTGCACCATAGACATTCAAAATGTGGAACACAAACTCCGTCGACAATAGACAACTAGAGAAGCGCGTGATAGTAGGCCGGGTGCGGCCTACATGGGCGCGAAATCTCCCTGAAGCTAGGGAAGATGATGACAAGAATGGGCAGGAGGGGGTGATGCCGCATAGTGAACCTCCTTCGCCTACGGAGCAGTGGGAGCGGCACGGGAAACAAGAGGACAAGTACGATGTCTTTGGAAAAGTAAGTAGAGGAACTTTTTTCTATTCTCTTTACTTTTTTGGGAGTTTTAAATCGGCCATTGCAGAATAATTTAGGTACCTACAGACAGGACAGAATGGACTCTGTTAGCTATTAAAATTAAATATTTTCATCTTTGCCACAAGAAAAGGATTAATTATTTTTTTAGTATTCATCAATAATGGTAATAGCTCTAAGAGAAACCAAAAGCATTAAAATAGTATTTAAAACAACATAGTAGGTACTACCCAGAATTCTACCTAATAATTACATACCTAGGTATTACTGAGTTTTGAACCATGTTGTTATAAAGGTAAATAGATACGTTATACGAATACAAAACAACCGCAAAAGATGGTTCTAAATTATTCGTTCGAATTAGAATGTCAACAAATATTATTTCAATATATTTTCGAATAGTCTAAAATGGAAATACAGCTATTGTTTGTTATTTGGTATTTAGGTCAAAAGCAAAAGGATAACAGCTGCCTTCTTTTTAGGGTTCCGTAGTCAACAAGGAACCCTTATAGTTTCGCCATGTCCGTCTGTCTGTCTGTCTGTCCCCAGTCTAGCTTACAGGCTCTTAGTACTAGAAAGCTGTAATTTGGCATGGATATACATATTAATCACGCCGACAAAGTGTGAAGTAAAATTTTGAAAAATATTTTTTTTAGGTTAAGTACCTCTCTACATGTGAAGTGGAGATGTATTTTTTTTTCTTGTCTTGCCCATAGTGTAGGGTGTCGTTGAATAGCAATTTTAAAAATATAGCGGGTAAGTGAAAACAGTTTTTTTTATTGAGGCATCCGTTTGTGAACTACATATTAAGCTTTAAAGTGCAAAATTTTGTTAGAGTCAAGTATCCCCCCCGTGCCAGCCAAATGGATGTTTTTGGATACGCGAAAAAATTCACGGTAGTTGTATATATGACGAAGTTAAAAGGAAAGCCATCACAGCTAAGTACCTAGGCTTTACAAGTTTACAAGTAACAGTCGACCAACTTATAAAATGTACTTGACGCAGTACAAATTCCCCATTGGGAACTAGTTAAATAACGTTGTCAGGTGTGTGAAACCGGTAGTATCTACATTTAAGTATATGAGCCATCGTTAAATAATTGTTCATAAAAGCCCTCTTCTCAAAGTCCGCATTATTGAGATGCGCTACGGAACCTTACACTGCACGTGACCCGACACGCACTTGGCCGGTTTTTTTAGAATATCTTGCCTGCCTTAGGTATCTACTAGTAACGTACCTAGGTATTTACTTTTTTACTTAAAATATTATTGGTTTTATTTATTATCATTTATTTTTGAATAGACAGCAAATTACTCCTGAAAAGGAGGAAATGAACACAGAAAACGTGCAAGATTTAATTATTAGTAGATATTTATCGAAAATTTATCCAATTTCGAACGTTTAGCAGTAACACATGAAGCTTAAAATCAAACAAAAAGTAACTAAGATAGGTAGGCAGGTAGGTAGACAATTTGTTTCGTAACACCTACGTATTTTATACGAAATCAGCTTATCTAATCAGCAACATCAACCAATTACCTCACCATTAAATTACATTTGAAAGTGTGGGCGTAGTACTCTGATAACATAATTAATAGGACTATTCCCAATGCCCAAAAAAGCACAAAAGTTATCAAAAAATAAAAGAAATCATAGATAGCTGAGTACATTAGTTCTGACGACCATCACAACCATTTAATTTTTTTTAATGGGAATAATTTTATTTGGTCTGGCAACGACTCAATTAATAGAATCATAGTATCCCTGCCATGTACAACTTCAAATTTAGAATCATAGTGTCACCGTCGCTGCACTGCCCAGTATTCGACACATGGTTGTCATTGATTGTAGTGGCCTTACTTACATAAGGTTGTGTGTACCCTAAACTGAAGAAATGATATTAAATAAAAAAATTGCGGTATGACTAATAATAAGAAGCAGGTGGTCTGTGTTCAATTGTTGCCAAAGCTGATCCCTATTTTAGTTATTAAAGGAAAAGGTTTTAATGACGATTATTGGTTCCCGTCGATGTCGGTGCCACTGCCCAAGGTAACTTTGGTAAATCATTTTGAGTGACTTGAACTTGGCCTAATCATCACGCTTGCCAAATGGGAGTTTATATAATCTAAATGTAGGTACTTAATCATTCTATTTAAAGCCTCTCATTCAATTTTCCAGGTGATGCTGCTCGGTGACAGCGGCGTCGGCAAGACCTGCATGCTGGTCCGCTTCCGGGACGGGACGTTCCTCGCGGGAAACTACATATCCACTGTCGGCATTGACTTCCGGGTATAGCGCAGCGTCGACGCATCGACCTTAATCGAATCGCCTCCCCAAGTCCCCAGCTCCCCACCTGTTTCCCGCTCAACTGAGTGCCTAGCGACTTTTATTTATCATTCGACACGGATAACGGTGTAGCGTACAAATTGTCGTTTTTGTTAAGATGGTTACAATAGTTTCATACAAACGTGCTCGATCAACGCGCAGTGTCATGAACACGGAATCTCGGAAGCTAGGAAAACTCTAGAAAATGATACAGCTGAGGATTGTGGGACTTAGTCGAATGGCAAATAAAACTCGCCCTAGGCTATAGGCTCTCGATTTAGTTGGGACTTGTGGATAGGATAATCTTGTGTCTTAATCTTAAGTTGTATTAGAAAAATATTGTAAAAAGTAACTTTTCTATGTCGTAAGCGCTACGATTATTTAGGAATGAAAACATTTAAGATTGCGCTTCCACCAATTGGCCTTATCATCACTTAACATCAGGTGAGATCAAGGCATTGTGCTTAACCGTAAAAATATTTAAAAAAAATAATAACATAAATATGTAACAGATATATATATACCTAAATACTTACCCACTTGATACATAAATCAATACATTATAGGTATTAAAATAACCAATGAACATTTTGATGAGACCCGGTGTACCAGATCGATTGCAAACCAAAATTCAAAGTCAATTACCTCCTACTAAGTGAAATCAAAATAAATCAGTGTTTGTTTAATTAGCTAATTAATACAATAAACACAGAAAACAGAAAAAAAAACAAAATATATATATGTTTTGCTACAAATGGAACAATATCAGCCTTTTTTCAAGCTATCTTAAACAAAACTAATGACCATCAAGGGTTTCGAGTTGTTAGTTACCGGACCACTCGCATTTAGCGCGCGGTTCGCCCGCCTCGCCGCCATTGGTGTTTGAAGTTTGGCGCGCTTTTGCCGTTCCCGCCCATCGCCATGACAGCTTTGATTGAATCGACTTGCGCTTTGAGTGATTTATTGCCACAATGGGTCCCCGATTTTTTGTTTTTCCAGTTTTTGCGAGTTTGATTTATGACGAGTGTTCGTTGCAAGTGTCACAGATTGGTACTTAATAATAAAACTTTGCATTTTGTGGCTTAGCTAGGGTTGCCAGTTGCCACCCGTACCTACTTTATTTTATAGTAGGTATTATACGTTATTTCGGGTAATTGTACTCTATACTTTATGAGAACAATAACGTACGCGAAAATACTTTATTTCACATATGTTATTTCTCTGGGATTCTTTTTACATATACCTACTTAACACACAAAAAAGTTCCTGTGCAGCTTTTGCTTTTTATTTAGCAGTGATTGTTGTTAATAGTTGCTAAAAGCAGTGAGAAGTATTTTTTAAGCTAAATAAATAATCGTACTTTATTTTGAAACAATGTACACACGCCTGCACATCAACCTACCACAAACTGTCAAATTTCCTCAGTAGACTTTGAACTTTATTCCTAAAGCATATGGTTGAAAATGTATTGTTTTGTTTTGTTTATATAATTTGAATAATTTCAACGGACTGGTTAGAACCACGATAGCTCAATTGGAAGAGCACCTGACCCGGTATGTCAGAAGGGTGCAGGTTCAAATCCTGCTCGTGAAAATTTTTTCAACATTGTGTTTTTGTAATTAATTAAATCTATCTGGAAGAAAATAATTTAAACAATATTTTAAGTAAAAAATAGCACCTACATTAAGTTTTAATGACAATTAAATCTCTTTCCGTCACTTTCTTATGTATAGTGCTAAATAGAGAAGGGAAGACGTTTAATTGGCATTCAATTTAATTGACGTCTCTGAGTACGGCAGTTAATATTAGTTCATGACTTCACTAAGTAGTGTCTATTTCATAACAAGTAGCGCCATCTGTCCACAGAATAAGGTTGTGACTGTCGACGGCATCAAAGTGAAGCTCCAGATTTGGGACACGGCCGGCCAAGAGCGCTTTCGTAGCGTAACTCACGCATACTACAGAGACGCACATGGTAATCTTACAGTATATATTATATATATTATAAGCATAGTTACAGCCAAATTGCATATCACGTGTAATTATAAATCTCTAGAGACTTAAGGTTTTTAAAATCAGTTAGCATTTAAAACTAGTAGCGCCATCTTGATAGATATTCAGGAAGTTTTTATCACAAGATTACGCGATCTAAGCGCAACGAGACGGAGACGGACGCGACGAACAACACGAGGTAACAAATAAATTTTTAATAACAAATAAAGTGTGTTAAAGTTTCACGGGTATAGGGTATATATATCCCATGATTATAATGTAATTTTTAAATAAACATAATTGCTTACCATATTCTTTGGCGGCACAAGCACAACTCCCCATCAGAAAATGCAGGCAGTACATTGCACCTATTCTGAGATACATAGAACTTATTTTTGCTTACTTGCTTGCACATGAGCATAAACTTATTCCGTGACACTGGTGGCGGGACCTGGGTGCCAAAGTTTCATTCGCCAATCGTTAACGTTAACGAAAACGATAATTTGTATGGTTAAAATTTTAACTCTTCTCGTATGTCGCCAGGAGGCGCTGCTTCAATGCCATACTAATTTTCGTTTTCGTCAAAGACATTTAAAAGCTCTTTCGTTTTCGTAAACGTAATCGAATGAATACGGATAGTAAACAAAAGTCACGCTAGCTAGGCACCCTGAAATATGGCGAAACTTGATAACAACCGATCGCGAATTTTCGGAGACAAAAATTATATTATATAATTATACACACCAATGACGTGCGTGACCTTGAATAATAGAAAAAGCAGCACTTGTAATCATTATTGATATCATGACGTGAGAATTAGTCACCAATTAATAATCACCCCCCTGATAGCTATCAAGGCATAGGGCATAGGTACCCACGCGATCACGGGCTGAATAATAGGTACCCACGCGATCACGGGCTGAATAATAGGTACCTATCAGTCAAGTAATGTTACGCTATCTACTTCGGTTATTAGGTATACCTACCCATAGCAAGGCATTGTGGAAGGCCAAGGGCGACCATAGGAGTCTAAAGTTATTGTTAGCCAGACACTGCATGTGCATCTAGCTCTCTTACAGTCGTAGCGTTCCACCGGGTTAAAGGGGAGTATGGACGCGAGAGTGCATTTGTGTTTGCGCGCACACTTAGGCACTTGACTATATTATATTCCTGCGTACATAGGGTTGCCACCTTTTTTTGTGCAAATAAAGTAGGTAAAAACAAAAATACATTGTGTCAAAATAAAGTATGATTATTTATTTCGCTTAAAAACATACTTCTCATAGTTTTTAGCAACTTTTAACAAATGATTATCACTGCTAAATTATATCTGCACGAAATAAAATATGTGAAATAAAGTATTTTCGCGTACTTTTATTGTTCTCATAAAGTATAGAGTACATACAATTACCCGAAATAACGTGCAATACTTTATAATAAAGTACGGGTGACAACCCTATGCGTACTAGACCTGTTATTATTATTATTATTCGTAAGTGTCTTTTTTTCTCAGCTAGAAGCCGGTTTTCTTTCTAATTACGGGTACAAACCAAGTATTATTATCATTACATATTATTATGTATTATCATTAGATAATAATATTTGGTTTATTATAATAATAATAATAAATTCGTTTATTCTCAGACAACAATTTAAAGTTACAAAATAACAGGCCCATAGACAAATACCTTATAACCTAAAATATACATACCCATAGATTAATAACTAGGTACTTACCTATATTATACAAGTCCATGGGTACCTAAAGGATTTTTCTATGATACCGATAAAAATTCTGTTAAATACTTGTAATATCCAGTTATCCATGTGTATAGCTGATAAATTCTCTTTTGACAGCGCTACTGTTATTGTACGATGTGACGAACAAGATAAGTTTCGACAACATCCGTGCGTGGCTGGGCGAGATCCGGGAGTACGCACAGGATGATGTTGTCATCATGCTTCTAGGTAAGGAAATTTAAAATTTAAGAAGAGAATTATAAGAAGCTTGTGCAGATCCTACAGGGTCTGCCGAAGGTAGAGGATAGAGGGTGAAGAATGGTAAAAAATAGAGCTGCAATGCATTTTTTTTACGTAACCTATTGGGAATGATAACTTGGATAGGATTTGTGCAATAATCTCGAACCATTATCAAAACGTAATATTTCTAAGGGCGCCTTATTTTTATTTGAAAATGTGCGTGCTTAATTCATTACTTTAAGTAGACCTGTCAAATCACGGAAACAACCATCAATTCAATTGGATCCTATGTAACTTAATAGGCCCCCTTCATCAATCGGCTATGGAGTTTCAGAAGCTGAGAGTACGTAGCTACTATCCCAAACTCGATTAGCTGTCATTCGATCGAGACCCTACTCTCGCTACTGCCATAGAGGACAACTCAAGCATCGTTGCCTTTGTTGGCCATTATTTTCTTTATTGCTTCAAAGAATCGCACCGTCTCGTCGCCGCCGCCATGCGCCAGCGCGCAGAGCTTTGTACGGCCTTTCCCATAAAGTAACTTTCTATCAACTTTTAAATCGAGTAAGTACCTGAAAGTGTACCAATTATTTTAATTAAATGCAGAAGATTGTTTTGCGATAACTCCAGCAAGGAACTAAGTTAGTAATAGGTACTTCGACGAGGGCGTTTCATTCTCAAATGTTATGTAACATAGCTAACTATTTACCTACATTGCTAAATATTTTACTTACCTAAATATATATATACAGGTAGATATATGGTGATATCTTAATGATGAATGATTCATTTGGTAATTTAGTGAAAAATCCAATTCCATTTACACTCTCCAAAAGTTCGAAACTCTCGGCACATTCTTAATTTAGAAACATGCTCTAATACTTGACCAAATCCAGGTAACAAATCTGACAGCGGCCTAGAGAGGGCGGTGAGGAGGGAGGAGGGGCAGCGGCTGGCGAGAGAGTATCAAGTCGCGTTTATGGAGACGTCCGCGAAAACCGGACTCAACGTGGAAGCGGCGTTCGCTCACGTGGCCCGCTCACTAGTCGCCAAGGCGAACCCCGTCGACCCATCCAGGCTCGCGGTGCGCGCGCAACCGACACAAGAACCGCGCTCCTCGTGCCCGCCATGTTCATAAATTGCGCGCCAAATTTCAATTCGAATTTGGAAGTTGATCGACACTGCGAATTGCTGCGCCATTTCGGTGTTCCATTTTCGAATTTGGAAATCAAGCGGACCAATGGATAGATACCTACTATGATAGAGGGGAAGTACGAAAGGCTGAATGCACAATGGCACAACTCTAGCACAAACAATACTACCTACCAATTTAATTTTAATAAAGAGTTTCAGTAAGTATTCGAAAAAAAAAACTGTTCTACTATTTATTTGGTTTATGCCTATCTTGTAAATGTGACACTGGACAGTTTTGCCATTGCCAACATTTCTTAATGTATAAAATATTTAGTTAAAGTAAGTACACCTTTTTAAGTGCCGCAATAATAATTACCTACTAAAAAACAAATTTGCAGCCGTTCGTTAAGCACGTGTACCATCTAAGACCTATCATATTATTATTATTATAGAGATTTATTAAGATTAATAATGCTTGTAAAAATTAACTTTTTAAAATATGTATTTAACCAATGACTGTTTATCTATTTTTATGTATTTACACTATTGGTATTAGCAACACATTTTAGTAGGAGCAAATTGAATCATATATGTAAAAAATAAATTGTGGAGTGTGATTTTATAGAGGAAAGCCCTTATTGATCTTAATTATTGATATTATGTGCCTGTAGGGTAAATTATACATATCCCATCTTTCCATGTAAGTACTGCGAAGATGTGGTTGAACTTGTGGTTATCTTAAGGTGCCATCATTGGTGTCAAGTAAATACCTACTTACCTATAAATTATAATCATCATAATATTAGATGTTTAAGTCGACGGCTCTATAGTCTACCTAGGTATGTAACTTATCCATATTTAAATGTCTAACTGCTAACTACTCGTTATTTTACCTAGTCATAAATTTTGCAATAAGTAGGTATTTGATACACTTAAGTTATATGTTCGTAAATTGCATTTATAGGTACTTATGCAGTTTTGTAATAGGTATGTGTAGGTACCTAATATTATTACGAAACCAATTACATTTAGCAGTTACTAAACAACACGGGCTCGACATAGAACTGGGGCAATAATTCCAGTGTTTAATTTTTAATTAATAACAATCACTAATATTCTGAATAATACTTACCAACCTAATTGAGTGATTGGGCAGTCCAGATAAAAATATCTATTACCTATTCCACTGTGCATGATAGAACTGCTAAAGATACTACATGTGAATCTCAGATGCCTGGCTTTGACATTTTACATTTATCTCGAATTTCAAAATCAGGCCGTTGCTGGGACACGATTATTATCGCCATCATTACCAGCCTCGTGGTATGTCCAATGGGCCGTGGGCATGTCAGCATGTGGACGAGTTGACGAATTACTCAAGCTCATCACACGATTATGGATGTCTTTAAATTGCAGAAATATTTGATATAGCAGTACTGCCCAATAATTAATTTAGGCACTTAAAAATGTTTTGAAACTGCAGATTTCCAAAAAAAAAAACCTTTACCCGATTTCCAATATAATAAAATTATAACCTACTAAAATGTTTTTAATTTGTTTATATAATTTTAACGCAAATTTTCACGATTCAAAAAAATTTCCACGATTTTTCAACATTGTGTTTTTGTAATTTGTTTCGCAACAAAAATTTGCGTTAAAATTATATAAACAAATTAAAAACATTTTATAAATAGCTAGCCTACTTCTTAACTGATCTTTAGTATTTGTAAAAATATTATGATCGGGTGTTAATGACGGTAGTTGTTGACATTGAATTGGCGCCTTTGGCTTTCAAAGTCAAAAAGTAAATAGTGTTGAATAATTTCGGCGGGCTGGTTAGAACCACGATAGCTCAATTGGAAGAGCACCTGACCCGGTATGTCAGAAGGGTGCAGGTTCAAATCCTGCTCGTGGAAATTTTTTCAATATTGTGTTTTTGTAATTTATAACCTACTGCATGTTAAATGCGCTATCTGTTATTTATCATACAATTTGTGTACTTACTTATATAATTATTAGGTACTTACCTACAATAATGTTTATAATATAAGTACCTACTATAAATAATAAATGGGTGTTATTTATAAATTAAATTATAAACCTAGGTAATGTACCTTTATGAAATGATTGTAACATCTTGAAACTTAATTTAGCTAAAATGTTCTAATCGTATTTTTTTTACATCATTCTTTATTTTTGGCCTAAAGCATTTTGCTTTCCCTAACATAACATCGCAAAATGTTTCAAGAAAAACGTGACTTAAGTTTGAGACTTTGTATGGGTGTAACTTTTTTTAACTGCTGCACTGAACTGTGTTCTCTTTTATGGACTGCTTATTCTTTCTCTTTTGTTAAGTCAACAATAGGGAAGTTGACAACAAAAATTCAAGAACATTAAACGTATAAATGACATCACGTAACAGTTGTTCTTTGAAACATTACATAACCTATTTTCTATTTGAATAAATTTATTTTTGTGAATTTCTGAAAGTAACTTGAAAAGTAACGTAGGTAAGTAAGTAACTTTTTGATAAACATTTAACTGTCGGTGTTGTTATAGTTTGCCATTTCCATACAAATTCTATAAATTAAAAACAACCGTTTGACAGCTGTTGTTAAAAAGTTTCAGTTCATTAACATTGTCACATTTTAGCATCCGAATAATGTTATAATAAAAAGTTAACATAAAACTATTATACTTTTTAAAGTTTATGCGAGTTGTGACAATTATTATAGAAATAAAACCCTTTTTACGAATTTATTTACACAACTTAACTTTTGGTAGGCCATCAGAATGGAGTTTTATACTCTGAGCATTTTTTTCTAATTTGTGCATATATTTTTTTTTATTTACCAACTAGGTAGGTACTATGTTATTATTGCAGATTTTAGAAAATAATAAATAGGTAAGTACTTAGGTACCAATGAATTTATTTTTAACTACGCACAGTATGTTAGTACCTTCCTACCTAACTTCGGTTTTCTAAACTTTACTTTTTATTTTCAAGTACTAATTGCTGCACTGAAGCTAAATAAAATATTAATAAAATTTATAAAATACGGTGAAAAAAATTAAACGCCCACCCGACTGCAGTCAGTGCAGCCGCCCGGATTGCGGAAGACCCAGGTTCGATTCCTGGCTGGGTCGGGTGGGCGTTTAATTTTTTCACTGTATTTTATAAATATTTAATTTAGCTTCGGTTTTCTATTTAAAATAAAGCTAATCATAAGGACAACAATAATAATTTCGATGTATAAACTTTAGTAAAATGAATTATAATAACCAATCAATCATCAACCATTGATTAATTAAAACAGGATACAAGTGACCGTCACACCAAAATGGCGGAACTTAATACTTAAATAACCAGACATAGTTTTTGTATAAGTAAATGTTGTGACATTAAATGTTGCTTGTGCCTGTGCAAGGAATAAATATTAAGATTATCAAAACTACAGAAAATCTGTTTTTTTATTGTATACTTACATACCTGCTATTTTACAATCATTTACATATAATTTTACACAATAATAATATTGTTGCGAACAAATTACAATTTTAAAAAAGTTTTACAACTAGGAATTTTTTCAACACACAAAAGGTTGCGCGGAAAGCGGAATTCGAACCCGCACCCGAGTTGGATTGAGCCATGATAGGATAATTGCCAGTGCACCTGACCCGGCATGTCATGGGATGCGGGTTAAAATCCCGCTCGTGGAATTTTTTCGACACTTTGTCTTTTTTCTTTTTTTTTTCAAATTCTTTTCTACCAGTTCTAAAGTTTCTATCCAGAGAAAATTGGTACTCATAAGTACTATTATGATTATGACACAGAAGAGATTGAATTCAGAAGGAGACATATCATAGATTGTCACCGTTGAGTGTGATATCTCGTTAGCCTATTCATCCACAAAGTTCCTTCTCGATGGGAATTGAAACCACCTGCCTCGAGGTTGTTGTAGAGCACAATTTAAATAAAAGTACCAAATAAACACCTGGTAGGTATACTGCAATGAAAAAGGACACCGTGATAAAATCACATAATTTGCAAATCCGTATTAATTTTTCCAAAACAATTAACAAACTCAAATGTTTATTCAACCCAGACATGTTTAGACTTTTGTTTTTTTTTTTGGATCAGCTGGACTGGACCTACGGTTGTTACTTCGCAATTTTAAACAATGAAAAACATGCATGTTTAAACAATTTCGTGGTTCTATGCACGGAACTCCATCTGCCAAATATGGGGTTATACAGGTTACCAAACAAAATACAGGATAGTATACATAGTTAAGTTGTGTGTTGGAGTTTTGGAGTATTTAAGACGAAGAAAAAACATGTATAGTGTGGTTATGATAATAAAATAACAAATTAAGCTGATAGCTGTTAATGCTGGACAAATGGCAACGGTCATACTATTGTATGTATAGATGCACACGCCTACACATCAGACTACCACAAACTGTCAAATGTCTTCAATTGAATTTGAACTTTATGTAAATGGCACATGGTTGAAATTTGACAATAATTGTGGATAGGTTGATGTGCAGGCGTCTGTACCTATGTTTACGAGTAGGTAGTACCTATAGTTCCGGGTGGAGGATACTAAGATAAGCTTTACGTTACAAATTATTACCAAGTCAACTTGCAAACCACACAATGTTGATTAAAACACAAAAATCTAAATGATAACTAGAAGACTAGCCGAGTGACTTGCACGCCGGACTTTGGGCGGCGCTAACTCCTGAGGTCCCGGGTTCGATTCCCGGTCGGGAGTGCTTTAGCTACTTACCTCGGGATCAGGACAATGTATGTGAAGTGGTCTCATATTTGTTTAAGTAAGTATATTTATTTCATTAAAAAAAAACTAGGGTAGATTGGCACCAGTGTTGGACCGGAATTCGTCATGTTTTTCTTTTTATCATTGAAAAAAGCGGTCAGCAAATGATTTAGTCTTTAGTAACAATTGGAGACAGTATACCACCTGCTTCCTAGCTGTCACACACAATCCGTAAAATTTTAATGTAAACCTTTGTTATTTTTTGGTGACAAAAAGTGTGGCGAGCACTGCAGCCGCTACCCTACCTAGGTAGGTATAATACCGTACTCTTAAAGTCCACTTCTCCTACATCATATATTCTTTGCCTACATTGAAGTATTTAACACTGTGGTAACATGTAAGAAAATCATCTTTATCAGGCAGGTAAGTACCTACCTAGGTACCTATCTTATTATTTTAAGGCCATATAGGTAGTATTATTATGGGCAGGGCAGGGCACATCGCTCGTAGGTCTAATGACCGCTGGGGCGGAACAGTTCACGAGTGGCGACGAACGGCGCACCGGAAGACGCAGTAGGCAGGCCTCCAACAAGGTGGACCGACGATCTGGTGAAGGTTGCGAGTAGCCGCTGGATGCGAACAGTAGGTACCTACAAAACCGGTCGTTGTGGAGATCCTTGGGGGAAGCATTTGTCGAACAGTGTACGTGTTTAGAGTATTCAAAGTTAGTATGACCTATATTCCTACCTACTCGTAGGTAGGTACAACAATACCAGAGGAATTGCTTATTGTTTTTGGTTGTTGCACCTTTTAAGTAAAATGTTTACAATTACAATAAATGAACAAAAAGTAGGTATCTACGTGGTACCTACCTACCTACCTAGGTATAGGTACATACATACACTGTTAATGACGTCATAATAAGATGGCGTCGCTGCATGGCTCGGTCATGGTCATTTTGTTCTTCCTATCATGCCCTTGATTGCAGGTACCTACTAGGTAAGTACCTATTTAAATAATTTTACACAAACACGAGCTTAAGCAGGGTTACACAGAGCGTTGCCAAGGCCATAAGCATCAACGCCGAGCAACGGAGATGATGCGCTACGTAGACGAAACCTAGGTACCTATCTACTAGATAAGTATTTTGTTGAAAAATAAAATAAAAGTTTAAAAAAAGTTTAAACCAATATTTTTTCTGACTAGTTATGGAGATAGGTATTATTATTTAAGCGTTTCCCTAACAATTTTCATGAGTAGGCCCTTATCATCATCATCATCATATCGCTCATCAGCATATCGTAATCAACGGTAAGTCGCCGGATTTTTACAATTTTTACTCAATTTAATAGTGTGAGTTTCATTCGCCATTCGATAACGAGAATTTGTATGGCAAAATGTTAACTCTTCTCGTATGTCGCTAGGAGGCGCTGCCTGCTTCAATACCATACTAATTTTCGTTTTCGTAAGCGTAATCGAATGAATACGGATAGTAAATAAAACTTACACTAGGCACCCAGAATCATACAACCAAGAAATTCACTCAAGAAAATTGTCAATGGCCGAAATTATATGACAGCCATTATCCATCAAATTATTAGAATATTAATTTATGTAGGTATATTTATTTATTGTAGTTTACGTATTTACAATACACATATGTTTATGTATATATAATATGTATGCGTGTATTATTATATACTTACTTACATTTAAATTATTTATATTATATCTTAATTGCACCTACCAATGTTATCTGTTATGTTAGCACATAGGGTGGTGCTGAGATAACATTGGTAGGTGCAATTAAGACTGGTAGAGAATATCTCAGGCATTAAGTCCGCCATGTAATATTTATGTTGTTAAATAAAAAAAGTAAAAAAAAAATTAAAATAAAACTTGAAACGCTTTATCTATGACTAAAAGTGACTGTTTTAGATAAAGCATTGGTTAAATACTACAACTTTTTGTTTTACTACAGACTTTAGGCACTGGCACTCACACTTATAAGTTACACCCCATTCACATCACCACCACCCTAAATGAATGAATCACGGAACCACCAACCGGAATAGCCAATTTTATTAAATTAGCACCTTGCATCCTGAAAGTTGGTATATTGTATTTTAATATAATTGTTTTGGGGTTAAATCTTTGATTTATGGAGTGAAGTTATGTTATTATAATAAATAACCTGTTGTTCTTTCTCTTCCTTGTGCTTTTTGTACAGGTATTATGTTAATTGTATAACTGAAAAACTTGAAAACTGCAACACTGCATTATTCGTAACTTTTGAATTTCCCGCTAACGCAACAGTTTGACATTAGTTCCGACGTTTGAATATGGCGCCATTTCCGATGTAGGCCGAAGTAATTATTAGAAAGAGACGGAAAACAAACTTCAGGGGTACGTAACATGTTTAATACTCGTGTTATGACAGCGGTGACGATGAATAGGTTACGATAAATTCTGGCATGTTTAAGATGTAGAAAGATGATTTTAACTTAGCACATTAAAATTGCTTACATTATTACATAGGTACTTAAATTATGATTATCTCGAATTTATTATTAACCTATACAACCCACCTATAATGTTTATGATGGTAATAAATAACTTCGTATATTTATGGCGTTGTATTATCAATTCTTAAGCATATTTTTCTTTAGATAACAAGAAACTGTTTTTTGTGTTTCTGCAATATTCCACATAGTGAAAATACTATGTGGAAGAGTGTAAGAGTGCTATAATATCAAGTAGATTTTTAATTGAAACAAAAACCATCTTTTTATCATTTACCCTTAGTATTATCAAAAAATTTGTAAAATTGAATTTAAATGAAATTATTGATGTTTATTCAGAGCATATAAAAGCAATTTAACATATTAGACATTTTACATTAATTTATAAGTCATATAACAGAAATGGTCTTATCTCAGCTCAAACCATGGCGCTGGTGTTCTGTGGATCCAGTAAAAGAGGGAAACTAGCTCCAGATATGAATTAAGACTTATTTAAACTTATGACAACTTATTTGACAATGTTTTGGCTTTTTATAAACATAGGAACAATTATTGACAAACCCTTACAATAATAAGACAGTTTATGTACCATCATATTGCAATACTGACTATTATTATTAAGAAAAGAAGAACATGTGGCATTATTATTCGGCGATAAATTATCAATCCAGGCCAACGTTTTTTGTACAAAGATGTTCTTTTCTATTCAAGACCTATAAAAAAATTACTTACACTTATCTTGTTACTTAGCACAAAACATAAGATTAAAGTAGGACAACTAAACAAGTTAGTTAAAAATTGTTTGCTACTTCTGAAAAAACCCTCCGTTTGCTTTTATTATGTTGGCAACAGTGACGCCATTCTACGCGCACATGCGCAGAACGACAGGTGGTCGGCGACTCGAGCCAGCCGTCCGGACCGAACCTATCGACTTCTCATGCTCATCATCAGCCGCTTTCGTGCTCAAGCTAGAACGATGTGCAGTGCTTTGTGTTGAAGTGCTCGTGGTGACATGGCGTCTATTTTTTAAACGTTGTGGATGGTGTATTAAGTTCAAAATTTTGTTTATTTACAATGAGTGTGAATTATGATCGTGTTTGTAGACTGTGCTTGTCATCTCGAGGCGAATTACTGCCGATTTTTCCCACCACCAGTTCGGATGAGTCTGAACCTCAAGTTCTTGCATCGAAAATAAAGGATTGTGTCTCAGTTCAGGTACGTAACAGTTAAAATAAGTGATCATGTGGTGTTTTGAGTGAAAGTAGATCCTGGTGTACGTGAGAACTCGTCATCCGCCCCGGTTTCGAGCAATGACAGGCTCGCTATGTTAGGTGGAGATGTCGTAAGATCGTCCACCATTTTGTGTTCGTTCCACGGCTATCGCTCGACTCGTGGCCGCGTCGCGTCACATTCCGTGCAGCCGGCGAGGAATGGCGCGTATCATGAGGGTCGGTCGACTTTGGCATTATTCTCGGGGGTCACGCTGGGAGGGGTTCTGCGTATCATTAGGTAGGTCCCGCTTTGGTCAAATTGTGTATTGATTTATCGGACGAGACCAGGCCGGTGCAGCTCGTCCCTCGAACGGGTCGAGCGTCGGTGTCTGCGTGAGTGTGCTATAGTTGTGTGCGTATATCGAGCGGTAACCCTCGAGGGGCTCGCTGGCTGCCACTCGACTCGCTTCTACTTATTCGGTCGAGGAGTCAGCCGCACGGATGTACCTACGCCTACCTACTTAGTTTCCCTTCTATGTAGGTAGTCATGTGCGAGGTGCGAGGCGCGGTTTCGCCTCGCTCGTTCTGATGAAATGTGCGCGACTTTCGTGCCCAGTACAATGATTGCGTATGATTATTTTTCCAGATAAGCGAGAATGACGAACTGCCTACTAATGTCTGCAGGAAATGTGTGGACAATGTCAATAACTGGCATATATTCAAGACAGTATGTGAAAGGACACAAAACAAACTAGAGTTACTGATAAAAAAAGATGGAAGCCAACTAGAAGAGGTTTGCTTTTCTGCATTTAAGCTTGGAACTGTCAAGTGTTTATTGGTTGAAATGATGATTTTAATTTAATTATTAAAAATGTTCTTTCAGTTTAATATCAAGAGTGAGCCTTTGTCTGATGGAGCATATGATGATGGTGTGGCTATTGATAGCTCTTACCCTGACAATGAGGTGAGATAAATTTAATTTTATGGTAGGTCTAGGTCTTATCCTTTAACTAATAATGGAGCTAGTAGTAAATATAACTTAAAAACATTTATGATTCAACTTGTTATTACTTAAAGCTTGAATCTGTGTTAGCATTTCCATGTCAAGGACTTTGAACTGCTGTTACATTACCATTGTCTACGGCAGTTTAAACCAAGGTATAGGCATTTCTTTAGTATAAATTGCATAAGTGTTCCAGTAGTTTTATAATCTTATGTACACAAGTTTTTTTTTTTAATAAAAAATTAAATATCAACCGTTCTAGCTTGTGTTTACTTTTATTTACATATTGACTACAATAACAGTAAAATTCTATATTTAACATGAAACAACTGTATTAATACTGTTATTCTTTGACTCTATTCCAGAATGGAACAACCTATGAAAAGGTGCAGCCAGAGGGCCCACCAATCTTGGCTTCATTGGGGCTCACACCAAGGAGTGATAAGGTAAAGATTACAACTTCAATGTGTCTTATCACTTACTGAACCAAGTATATTATTGCACAGCACTGATACTGATATTGAGTGTGACACTTCAACTCCTTGCTTTTACAATAATTTTTCAACATTTTAATTAGAGTGAATATAGTATTTGTTTTGTGTATAGTCCAGATTGTTATTATCCGGCCAGAGAATAGTTCAATTGAATTAATTTCATTCACAGAAATTCATAGATCCTCGAATGGACTGGCAACGAGTTCATGCTATACTGGACATGATACAAGATGATGATGTTATTGACTCACTACAGTCCATAGAGGAGTGCGATGTTGTGAGGCAGTCTGATCATGACTCTGATTCAGAGAGTGAACTGCAAGACAATATTGATGACAACTTTATTGACTTCAAAAGTGGATACATTTGTAAAAATAAAAAAGTACTCTCAAAAACCCCGAAACTATCAGCATCACGCAATAATGAGAAAATAAAGAGTGCCTTAACTCTCAGAAAGCGCAAATTTGAAGAACTGAAGCATTGTTTACAGCCTAAACAGGCATGGCAGTTGCTATTTACCAATGATTTAATCGAGTTAATAGTAACCTCTACAAATAATAGAATTCTTCGTATGGGGCATAGCATTGCATCATCTACCAGTGTTGGAGAAATTAAAACACTTATTGGCATTTTATACCTACATGGAGTTATGAGGCCTACTCATCAAAATAGTATTGACCTCTGGAGCAAAGAGCTTGGGGTTCCATGCATCAGGAGTGCAATGAAATATGACCGTTTCAAATTTCTACTTCAGAATATGTGCTTTGAAAGTGACAATGATGACAGCATTTTAAAGTTTGATATAATGAAAAGAATGAGGAAGGTTTTTGAAATATTCGCTTTGAACTGCAGAGTGTCATTCGAGATCAGTAATACTGCAGTAGTTGATGAGGTCATTGTTCCTGTTTATGGTCCATGCCCATTCCGCTATGAAATCAAAAAGAAACCACTTCAACGGGGTCTGAAAATGGTGATGTTGGTTGACCCTACAAACTTCTACATTAATAACCTGGATGTTATAACAGATTCGTATTATGGCGCTGATGAAATTGTGAAGAAAATTGTTCATCATCTGTCTGGTACGGGCAGGACCATTATTATGGACAGTTGGTACACATCTACTTATTTGATTGAAACACTTAAAAAGGAGTACCAGCTATATGCCATTGCCGCCCTCAATCCGGCTGATGATATGATACCACCTGTTTTTCTATCTACATATCGAAGTAGGCATACATATTTGACTGGCTTCTTAGATGATGATGTCCAGCTCACGTCGTATGTAAGTGCAGACTCGGGATCTGTGAATGTTGTGACCAATGAACCTATGTTTTACAAGAGAGGGTACTCCAATGCAAAGCATACAACTGTTGTGGCAACGTATAAGAAGAATCAATCAGCGGTGGAAGTTGTTGATGTGCTCATGCATTACTACACTACTATGCAACATACTAATGATTGGACCCTTTCTTTATTTTTCACTTTACTTAACATTGCAACGGTGAATGCTCAAGTCATATGGTCTTCACAAAACACCAATATCATAATGAAACGTCGCTCTTTCATCTATGAACTAGCAGCTAGTCTTATAGAATGTCACGAACCAATGTCGCCGTCGTTTGATGTACCACTTAGAAAACAGAAATTGACAAATTTGTTAGCAAGAAATCCACCGTACAAAAACAGGAAAAGGTGCAGAATTTGTGTAAAAACTACGAAACGAGACAGAAGAACAAAACAATATTGCATGAAATGTGGCCAATTCATATGCAAAGAGCATACAGTGTCGTTATGTGTTATTTGTATGTCCTAAGTTAGTTAAAAGTTATCAAGATTTATTATTGTTATGCAAAATTGTTTCTATAGATGGCTATATTATTACTACTATATTTACAACTATTATTGTGAAATAATTAATTTTGTTCTACCTACTTTAAAATTAAAATTGATAATTTTGTTAAAGTTTTATTCATTATTATTATTTTAAGAAGTTGAAGTGTCACAGTTTATAAGATTGGTTTTTATTTTCATTACAAAACATATTGTTGTAATCTAGTACTTTCTATTTTATTTATACATCATACATACTTACAAATAATGTATATTTATGACATCGTTTATTTGGTAAAACATACTTATGTATAAGTTTATCTGATGAACAATGTGTATTTCTAAATTTGTGTTCATGATACATGATTAGAAAGTAAATATAATTATGTAACTTTTAGAAGTAATGTACGTTATAAAGATACATAAATTTTTCACTTGGAACCAATATATATAATATTTATCTTTATATTTGTTAAAGAATGTAATTATTTTGTGCAATATGTAAGACTATAAAATAATCTCTTATATAATAATAATCCTTATTTTTTAATTTAATTAATAATATAAAAATGTTTTATTTGCGTTTTTAAATGTTTTTATAGCATTAATGTAATGCATCTCTTTCAGTGAGCAAGTAGTAAGGCCATAGTAAGAAAAGATAGGGAATAATATAAATGTAATGTGTAAATTTTGTTTTTTATTTAATTCGTAGTTGGAAATTTATTTAGGTCAAATCTGGTTTTTTTACCAAGAAGTATTTTCCTCAATTTGTTTCTGTTTATTTAAAGAATGTAACTATTTTTTTAAGCCTTTTATCAGTATATATAAACATTTTCAGCTATTACGGAAATTGGTATTAATTTTCTTAAATATAAAAATTACCCTTAATTTGTTTTGAATTTTGTATGAAGCACTTCAAGAAGATTACACTTTAAAATTTCACTGGTATACGAAGAGGTATACCAGTGAAAGGAGAACGCCCATTTTAGTATGGAAATCCGTGCCACCTTGCGTCAATGCGATTTCACTCTTCAGAGCTAGTAAATCTTATTCTCTTTTCAGTACCATTAAGCTTTTTTTAATTATTAACCGAATTTCAGAGCTATTATTAACACTATACGTTTTCCAATCCAAGAAAAACTTGTTTTTGTCCCGCTTCGACACTGACACTTATTTTTCAGCGTTCCGAAATGGACTATTAGTACGACGTTTTAAGATTTTATTGGCTTATAAAAATATATCCACTCCGTATTCTACACCAAAATAGTATGAATAGATAATTTATTGATAAAATAGTTCTTAAAAATAATTATGGTATTTATTGCGTATATTATCAATGTAGGTATCACTCTTTTGTACTGCGTCTGAAAAATTGAGAGTGATTCGGAACGTTTAAAGAGTTATAGGGGAATGCATGAATGTAGGTGCGGGAATGACTCACTCGTTTCGTTATTATTTATTTATAAGTTTAAAATGTGGTCAAAAATTATGTTAAAAAAAATGAGTATTCATCATATAAAAACAAAAATATGATTTTCAGTAATAATTTACTAGTGACGCAACATGGTACGGGATATGGGCATTTATACCTTTTAAAGTGTAATCTCATCATCATCTTTTTATTTATTATCGTCTTATTTATAAACCAAGTCTTATATCAATGTTGTTGTGGATAACGTTTATTATTATATACCACTAAAACTACGATAAGATTGAAGATCCTCCTTTTACATTAATTTAATTTTTAATTTGTTCGTATTCATCTATTTTAGGGTATCGAGAGTGACAAAGATGACGATGAAGAAGAGGACAAAGATGAAACACCCGACACAATTCCAACATACGCTAAAGTGCCTCGCATGCCCGAAGTATCCATCACGGTGATGAGGTCCTCCGGAGAAACATTGCACGCGCGTCAAGGTATCCAACAGCTTGCTTCTAAAGACTGTCTCGTCTGCGGCCGTTCTTATAGGTATTCTCACAATGCTAGACGTCACGAACTCACTGCTCATAGTTTTGACAGATACACCAACAAAACGACCCACAAAAAACAACATTCTCACATGCAACCGAAACTAAGACCGAATCCTTTTAATCCTAAGGCGCGGTTGATGCCAAATCCGATTAGCCATAAAATGCAACTTATATCTAAGCCAAAACTTTTGATGAATAAAATGGTCCCACACAAAGTTGTTGCAGCACCGAAACCAGTTTTAGTTAGGTCGGGCAAAGGCCCTAAAAGCAATCTGCCGTACCCCTTGCGTATAAAAGCACTAAAAGATTTGCAAATCAATAAAAAAGAGCCACAGATTTTGAAAACTCTTTTGACATCGAAACCTGAAGTTTTGGTGTCCGAACCTGAAATCATGAATTCTGGTCCAGAGAGCCCGGAAACTTTGATTTCGGAACCAGAAATTGCATCTTTTCAAGTTGAGGCAATTCTCACGGAGCCAGATAATTATGATCCGCAACAAGATTCGTATGACCAGCAGCAAGATGAGTATGATCAACAAGTTGATGGATACGACCAACTAGCTGGCGATGGAGAAGGTGATGGTGATGTAACGAATAATCAAAATCAGAATTATGATACTGTAGACATGGAATCTGACAATGAAATCGAAATCGCTAGGGAACAAGAAAACGAAGTTGACGAAGATGATCAGAACATGGAAGCAGATGATCATGGCCAGAATGACGAAGAGAATAACGTGGATGGCGCTCATAGTGACACTGACAAACAACACCCAGACGACAATGGGGAAAATGGCACTGATGACAACGATAAATGTAATGCCGAAGAAAATGACGCAGACTGTGACGACGGCAATGATAACGAAGAAAGAGATAATGAAGAAAATCATGACGAGAATCTGGAGGATGATGACGATGACCTTCCACCAATGGAGATAGCTCCGGTTGTAGAAATCAATGAAGACTTGCAAACGAATTCATGTAACAGTGAGCACAATGAAGAGGAAGAGGAAGAAGAACACGAAGAAACTGCTCAACTGAATGACACCGTTGAAGGTGAGGAAGGAATCCGAGAGATTGATCCTGATAAACATTACGTGACCAAGACACAACGCGATTTCATACACAAATATCGCGATGTGATTGAACAGATAAACACAAAACGATGCCTTTGCTGCGATAGAGAACATCCACGTAGGAAAGCGGTCATCCAACACTTGCAGAAAAATGGCCATAAAGTACCTAAGCACACATGTTACAACTGCGTTATCACATTTGGACACATTGGTGCTTTGCTCAGTCACATGCGATCTAACTCCTGTACCAATTTATGGAAAATAATTTATAATGAAAATGGAATTACGGATGATTTAGTTTTGGAAGATCCTAAAGATAATAAAGTTCAATACAAAGATATTTTTAATGCTAGGTCGTATGCTTGTAAGCTTTGCCCAGCGAAATTCCAATTGAAACAATTCATTATGAAACATGTACTGGACGTCCATGAAGATGGCCAATCGCGAGTGCCACTTCATTGTGTTCATTGCAGGACACGGTTCAAAGACAAAAGTCTGATAAAAAAACATATTCGCAATGGCGAATGCACTGTGTACATAGCTTGCGATTTATGTTCAGAGAAATTTCTGAACATGCAAGACTTCAACGACCATGCTTTGGGTGTTCATGCCGGAAGTTTTGATCAATCTGAGAATCAAAACAAATGCGTCGACGGCCGTCCGACAGATTGTCCCTTGTGTGGTAAGAAGAACAGTAGCTACCCGAATTTGGTCAAACATTTGAAGGCTATTCATAACGAAGAGAAACCACATTATTGTCAACATTGCGACGTCAAATTCGAGCAAGCTGGTGATCTTAACAAACACATTTATACGGAGCACTCTGATAGAACTTTAGGCATGAGTACTAATGAGCCAGATATGTCATTAGTTAAAGAAGAAGCTGAAGAGTATCACTACTCTTGCACAGAATGTAATGCCATTTTCGAAACCGTCGACGCATGGACGGACCATCAGGTGGCGGAACATAATCAAATCGCTCATCATTGCGATCAATGCGAGAAGAAATTCTTGCGGCCATCCGAGCTTGCCGAGCATAAGAACACCCATTTGCGTGTGAAGTTTTATCCTTGCAGCGTTTGTACTAACTCATACAGTACACCACAGAAATTGTCTGAACATGTTCAGCAAGCTCATGCTGGGGTAGGACATATCAGCATGGAGTCTGAATTCTTTTGCGACATTTGCATAAGATCGTTCAAAAGCCGTCAAGCCTATTCTAATCATATGCGTATACACGCTAAAGTTCCTACCACCAACAGGAAACCTGGGGATCCTAAAAGCTTTGCGCCTCAAATTATCGGTAAACCTATCAAACAGTTCACGCCGGTTCAATCACCTAACTTTGTGGCTTTAAAGTTAAACTGTAACGTTCCTAATGCACCTTATTCTTGTGATATATGTGGCAAAGGCTTCATGCATAAGAAGAATATTTGGAAACACAAGAAAGTGCTTCATGCCGATCTTGTTAGTGACAGGAATGATAGTGAAGAAAATACAATGCATGCTTCTACAGAGGAGGACGAGTATAATACTGAAGAAAACGGGGCTGTCCTTTCAACTCCGCAATTTAATAGTTTCAACTTTAGTAGCTTCAACAATGCACAACAATTACAGACGGCGGCGGCGCAAGACCCAGCACCGTTTTCGTGCGAACTTTGCTTCAAACGATTCCCGCTAAGAACCAGTCTGTGGAAACATAAACGAGCTAAACACGGCGTCATTAACATCAATGCCGGTGGAACCGAACAGCAAATCCAAGTGACTCCAAACGAGGCTGGCAACAGATCAAGTTGTACAATTTGTAGGATTACCTTCTCAGACAAAAAATCTTATTACCGCCATAGAAAGAATGTCCATAAATCGACTACACAGATGTGCAAAATATGCGGTAAGCCACTGAACTCTACATTGGAGTTGTACGAGCATCTAAAGGCTGCACACGCCCGAGAGTTGCTTGGGTACAATGCCAATCAAGGGTCTAGCAAGATGCCAGAAATGAAAGAAGAACTAGAAGAATACGATAATGACCATGATGATTCGGCGGATCCTAGCGTAGAGTATCAAGCTCGGTACCCTTGCGATACTTGTGGCAAACAATTCGTGGGTTTACTTGCACTACAAAATCATCAGTGCATTAATAATCAATCTTCAAACCAACCACAGACTTTTGATTGTGAAATTTGCCACAAGAGTTACACATCAATCGCAGCATTAAAAAGCCATCGTGGTTGGCATTTACGATCTCCGGATGGTAAAGCGGCTGCAAATAACAGCGGCCTCTGGATGCCTCAGCACAAAGTCACTAGTAAAGTTAGTAAACACGAAGTAGTCGATCCTGTGCAGTTGGCTCGCGTACAGCATGTACCGCCCGTGGTCGCCACCACCGCCGCCACCACCGCCTCAGTGGCGAAGAGGAGGCTGCCACCAGAAGTGGAAGTCACCGTCGTTAATCCAAACAAAAAGATGCGTTCAGATGATTCTATCGAGTTGGAGCAACATAGCCTGTCGGGCTCCGCCGAAGATAGATACTGCACCATGTGCGACAAAGAATTCACCAAACGCGCTGCCTACCAGCGTCACATGGACGAGGTGCATCAGCCTAACTCTGTCTTTTGTCCTGTATGTGATAAGAGTTTCACTCGCAAATCGACTTTACTCGTCCACATGAAGAAGCATTACGAGGGCGGGGAGGGTAGTTCTGGAACTGCAATAGTTGACGATGACGTGTACGCGTGCGAATTGTGCGGAGCGCAGTATGACAATGAGACGGCTTTGAAGGGTCATAGGATTAGGCACCACGGGGAAGAAGAATCTGCCGAGGAATCGGAAGACGAGGGCCATGTCCCCATAGCGCAACCAGGCGAGTTCACTTGCGCGCAGTGCGGAGACGGAGTCGCCACTCCCCGTGACCTCATCGCCCACCGCTCCATGCACGCGACTCCCACCAAATTTTTCTGTAATATTTGCAAAGTGTACTTTGCGAGAGCTTTGGACCTGTCTTCGCACACGCGTGCGAGGCACTCTGACAACGAAAAAGTTTTTTTCCCATGTGCCATGTGTGACCGCTTTTACATGAATAAGAAAAGTTTGCAAAGACACATTGAGATGGCTCATTGATTTTTACTGTCGACTGACGTCTAAGTAATATAAAGAAAATATACATAGCCCAGCTTTGGATTGTTTCTAAATATTACTTACTCTTGCAGTACTCCCTGCTAGTGGCTCGCCATTTGAAGCACTGTAAATAAATCTTTAGATTCACACAGTTCTAATGAGTGAAATGAGTGACTGTGACATTTGATATTGCTTTGTTGTCATTCCTCGACTATCGTTTCCCGTGTTGTCTGCACTTAAATATCATTTTATTATTGTATCATTAAGTCTGCTCACTTACTGTGTTATTTATTAAACTATGTGCTTGTGAATATAAAGACTTAATAATTTTTCTTTGTAATGGTTTGTGAGAATACACAATGTATGGTTTGTCTATAGATTGTATGTAGTACTTATCATTATTTTAAGTGAGTTGAATAAATTATCTGTTACTTTATTTTACAATATTGGAATCATGGGCCAAAATTTTAAGTATAGTCAAAATCAGTCATAACCAGTGTTGATTTATTTAAGGATCATTTTACATGTATTGTCCAAATAAAAAAAATACCTATTTTGTAATGGGGTCATCATGATCATAGACATTTATTTTATTTGAAAAATAATAATGATTACTTAGTTTACTTTTATGTAAATAAATATCTTCTGATTATGTCTCGTTGTAATTTAGGATTTAGATTAGTTACTGACTTGGATTAAATACAAAAAACGGTTGTTTAAGTTTTTAAAATGTACTGATTATTTTTAGTAATTACAAAATGTATATTTTATACAAAGTAAATTGACCACTAAGGGCATATCTCCTCATCTATGGTGGGATGATACTTCGAGACAAAATTGTTTTCACTATGGGTAGGTTTTGGTGTAAGGCCTAATAATACAAAGCGTTGAAAAGTGAGAGAAAACCAAAATACATTGTGAAAATTAATTTATTTGCGATGCGAGTTCTACTGTGTAACTATGTACACAGATGTGCTATGCTAGTTCCGTTCCGTACCACCAATTGCCCCTAATTTATCAATGAACAGTGCCAAACCGCTTCTCTCTGATACCATAGTATAAATATAGGAATTACAAGAATTAGTAATAAAGATGTTCCTGTAAAATGTAAGCTATATTACAATTACAAAGAAAATTGCTTTAAAATTCTTATGCATTTATATGTAATAGATTACCATGCATGACTTTGGGCCAGTTTCACCTCTTCCTAGTATCTGTCAGATGGCCTAACAATTTGATATATCACTAGTTATGCAGTATAAATTTATGTGAATGTTATATGAATATATGAGCAATGCCTATATGGAAAGGCCCTCTCGCACATATTAATAAGGGGTGAATATTGGTTATTAATTTTGAAGATTTGTCTATTTAGATTGCTATCTCAGCATCATAATTGTGTCCATGATTTCATTCTGTGTGTGAGTGTACATTGGTCACGGATCATTGTGCTTGATACTTTTAAAGGATCACGAGTACTTATAGTCAATTTTCAGATTACACATATTATTATGATTAAGGACGTCCTAATTTGTAAATTCCATTTGAATAAAAGAAAATGTTGTTATTTATAAGAATAAGAATAAAGATAAGCATAAATTAGGAGTGAAACTAAAAGAGTTTAATTATGAATAGATTATATCGTTTAAATTTACGTAATAGGATTGTCAGGTGATGTTACGATGTGATACGAGCCACACTATGCGATGCGACCCATGAAAATTTACTAAGAACTTTAAAATGCCATAAACGTCAAATCCCTAGTAAATGTGGCATGCGTTGCATCAGCATACGTTTGTCACATGAATTCGAATCACAATTTTAGTTTCACTTCCTATGCTTTGTTATTCTTGTGGTAAATGAAAATGTTTATTTGTCATAAGTTTTGATGAAGACGTCGCGTCGGTATAGGATAAGAACTGTCCATAGATGAGGTATACTTTTGTCATCTTTGTGGTTTGATAAATAAAGTGACTTAATGATTAATTTTGTTTTTTTTGGTAGGTTTTATCCTGCTCTCTTGACTTAACCTAGTGCTCCACATCCAGTCTAGTAGTTAAGGGTCAATCACAATAAAGTGGCAGCGGGCGGCGGCGCAGCAACCGGCAGTTTTACTGTCAAACCATTTTAAGCTTTATCTCTATTTGATAAGACAGTATCACTTGAAAGGATTGTCTGCCATCGTTTTGATAGGCCGCTTGTCGGCTTTCGCCGGGCAGCCGTGCGTCTAACCTGAATGGTAATCTAATAGATATCAAGTATAAAGCTTAAAATGGTTGGACAGTGAAACTGCGCGTCACGCAGTTGGCCCTAAGACCATCGTTCTCAGACTCGGCGGTCCCGTGTTTGATTCCCAGCAGGTTTACCACTAACGAAACCGAGTACTTATACAACGTGTTATTTAAACTACGCAAAACCTCTTAGGTGGTGCCTCAGTTCATGAAACTGAACAAATTTTGTTCTACGACCTAAGGAAAATCGCGATAAAATGTTTTATCTTTCCATAGATAGATCAAAACTGACCGAGTGAATTCGTTTGAAGAGACGATTTCTTTTTTGCAAATTTCGAAAAGTCTTATAACAAAAGTTGTTCAGTTTCATGGACTGACTTTCCACTTAAGAGGTTTTGCGTGGTATTTTAAATAACACGTATAGGTATTTGTACTCGGTTTGGTAAGTGTAGGGCTTGTCTTAAGTCCGCCTGGCTAGCTACTGCCATGTCATCTAAATATGTCGCTATAACACCAATGTTAGCAGCATTGTTGTGTTCCTACAGTTAGAGATAAGATAGTCAGTGTCGCAGTAGTTACCGAGTTCCGGGTGAAGTTTCACCATTACGGTCTTATCATCACTTAACATCAGGTGAGACGAAGGACAAATGCTATACTCGTAATTAAGAGAAATAGTTATTTGTTACGCAAGGCTGGAAAGTTGTTGTTTCTCTCGAGTTCGCTCGTGTTTCAAAAGAAGAATCCTGAGCGTACCGAGGATTTCAAGGCACGAGACGCAAAACAACTTTGCTGCCGAGCAAAACACAACTTTTCACCTCACTACTGCGAGAAAATAGTGGATGGAAGAAAAACAGTTGAGCTTTATTAAAATACTAACAAGTTCTAAATTCGTATTATAGGTACCTACTGTCTCTTTTACACACCTATTAGTGTTAGCTCACACCTAGTGTGAGCGGGACGGCACAATACGAAGTTCGAATTTCTTATTTCGCAGTATAAGAATAGTGCGCACCTAGTGTCCATAGTCACGTTTTCCTAAAAACCTTTTCCACCCAAGCGGGGAAAAAGCGCTTTCCCATCTAGATTTTGAAGGAGGAAGTAAGCCTTTTCGTTTCAAGCAAGTGAGGTGAAAAATATATTGTCGTTTTCGTTAACGAAATAGAACTCACAGCCCTCACTTGGCACTCTGAATGCTTCTGGAGTGTTTCCATAATGCTGCTTGCTTTCGCAAGTTGACGGTCCACTTGCCTTGCCTTGGCCTACTTGCTCTTTGGTAAACTTCTCATTAGGTAAATCGGAACAAATATAATTATGAAGTAAAATATTTTTTACTAAACGCAACTACAAACTGTTTAAAATGTGTTGGAGTAAATGGGAAGTTTGCCAGACGGGAAGTCGCCCACTCTAGTTATTTGACTAAGGGCCTGTTTCACGATCTACAAGTAAGTTCCCATTAGCGTTTACTTGACAGATAGTCCATACAAAACTGTCACTTTATCTGCCAAGTATCTCCTAATCAGACATTGTGAAACAGGCCCTTAGTCTACTTTGGTTCGGTATCGGCAGGATTGACAAAATCAGTGATGTTTCAAAGTGTAATGCAATAAACACACAGTGATTAGATTGCACAAAACATTTTAATATAAACTTAAAAAGTCGTACAACAATATGAAAAATTATTATTGACTAATTATATGCGGTCATGGAGAGCCGCTTTTACTATATTATGCAAATATTATTATATTATTTTTTTAACATTTCCATCGAATATATCTTACAAAAGAAAGAAAAATAAAAGTATCTTTATAATAAAAAATCTCATTACACTAAATTGTATTATTATTAAACTTACATTATAGATTTTATCTACAAAATACTGTAGCGTTCTGGTCAGTTTTTCAATAGAGATACCTCAATATTCACATTTCATAATAATTTAATATAATAATTAAAGTACCTACACGTTAAAGGTATTCAAATCATACAACTAGACTTAATCTAAATCAAAATATAAAAATAGTAAAAAATATTTGCACATTTCAATACAGACATAGGTACAACTTGTCAAACGCTGTGCACCGAATTGGAGAGTTTGCTGTCGTGTCGAGCGACTCGAACCCTAGACTACCCCCAACGCACCGAGCTGCCTCCGCACTACCTACGGCTACTCTACGCTATCTACTCGCTCCACTGAAAAACTGAGCCATCGCCAAGTGAAATATAAAAAAGATAAATAACACATAGTTTTTATTTTCCATGAATTTGCATGCACCCGTTATTATGAATTGAGAAATATTTTTTTTCTATCATTTATTCATATCCATGTCTTTTATAACAATTTAATAAGTATACCGTACAGGCTAAGTAATGTACACAAGGACTAATATCTTCTTAAAAAAATACTGTTAGATTGAAATGTAGCTAAACCTATATTATTATGTATATTGTAATAATTATTTAAGGGTACAATCGTGATGATTACGCTAGGTGAGATCTCCGACGCCTCGGCGGCCCGCCGCGCCGGCCGACCGCGTCCAACGGATATGCAAACGTTTAGTATAGTGTTTAGAGTACAATACATACAGAGAACACTATTAGTAGTATGAATTTATCAATTTCAATATTAAAAATACGTAATTTCTCTATTGGCCATCGTATCCACGTGAAAAATTAGACGATTATCGCGTACGAATATATAATATATATATATATTATATTATGTATACATATTTAAATATCTGTATTTCTTAGATCGGAGGACGAATGTATACAGGCTCGCTCTAGAAGGTACGTCGTCGTAAGCGCACGCAGCCACAGGGCCAATCGTTCCCTTACACCCTACGAATATATCGATATCGAACGAAGACATCGAAAACTTGACTCGGCATTAAATATTACGAAAATAAATCGCCGGCGAGTCGCGCGGCCGATTATTGCTCCTATCGATTAATTTACACATCGACGTAACGAACGAGAATACAAAAAGTTACAGAAAATCGTACGGATATCACAAGCGGCGGGCGGCGCGGGACGCCCCCGCGGAAAATAAAAAAATAAATCGCGGCGCGCGTCTCTCTCGTAAAAAAGTAAAGACTCTATGAGCAGGGCGCGCGGGGCGGCTAGCGCGCGTGCGCGGCTCAGTTGGCGAGCAGGAGGTGCGCGGGCGCGGGCGGGTAGGGGGGCGCGGAGGCAGGGGCGGGGTCGCGCCGTGCCACGAAGTAAGCCGTGGGGTCTGCAGCGGGCGACAGCGCGCGTGCCGCCAACTGCTGCTGCACCGCGCGCTGCTTGATGTAGTTGCTGAACTCGGTGGGCGACATGCGGTTCGCACGCTTGCTGCTTGTCTTAAGTTTGGTGCTGCCGAACTTAGTCTGCGCGAAAGTGGCGGTGGTGAAGGTTAGCGGCTGCGCGCGGAAGGGTGGCGCGGGCGAGAAGGCCGCGGGCGCGGGCGGCGACGGCGCAGCCGCGGGCTCCACCGGCCGGAAGCATTGCGCCTCGGGGTTGAACGCACGGGTCACCTGAAAAACAATGACAAGCGCGTTATTATTAATCTTAAGCTTAAGCAGTAGGCTGGACTCTCATCAGGTGGAGTGGAGCGGTTATATCTTAATCTCGCCTCTAGAGAAGAAACGACCCCAGTAAGCAAAGCTTTTTACAAAGGTTTCACATGTTATCCAGGATGGCTACTATGGCCTTTCCGTAATTCGCCAGCTATCATTAGTAGGTAACCGTTATTTAGGTAGCAAGCAGCAGTTTGTTCAAACTTCGGTTTTTAAAGGCTAGCATTCGTGCGTCATTACTATTCTTCATAGTCAGTACGCCGGTTGCAGTTTGCAGTAGCCAAAATTAACGTCAGTATAATGTTCCGCTAAGGCAACAAGTTTGGCGTTGCAAGCACCTGCTGCCGATTGCTATGATCGATCTTCTCAAATGAAAGCCAGCAAACTGCATTGTGTCAATTAAAATCCCTAACACTGTTCCTTCTGCTACTTATGTTAGACTTCTAACACCGCTATAATCCCTTGATAGAAGACGGATTTAAGAGTAGCAATGTGACCTCAACAATTGAGAAAGTCCATTAGAAGGCATCAAGATGGATGGAGATTGGCTAATGCTTGCTTGTCTAAATACTTTCGTCAGTGTCCGAGTTCATGGCATAGCCCGACTTAGTATGATGATCACCAACCGCATTTAGCAGCATGCGTGCTGAGAAAATATTCATCAAATGCAGTACAAAACAAATGCTTTCCTCAAAAAGTAAAAGCTACATAATTATATACATTAAACTCTTCTTGTAGAAAAATAACGATAAATTGTTTATTTACTTCTCTATCAGTCCGCTCGTCGGCGGCTCGCTCGTCGCTACTGAAAAGCACCTTCACTGCTCCCTTCTCACCGATGCGGTACGAAACTTCACCTAAAATAGAAGAAAGGTAACGATTAACTATTGGCCGTAGCATTAGGCCGTCCGCTATGTCAAGTGTGCGCACGGCGCGGGCGTCTGCGCGCGGCTTGCCTGTTAAATGTAAATTTATAGAGCAACGGTGGCGGGTCGCCCGTCGCACGCGGCGCGGGTAATTTACATGATACAGCCAAATACAGCGCGCCGCGCGGACGCCCGCTTGACGCAGCGGACGCCCTTAATGTTAAGCCAGTAGGTAATATATTAGACAACACATACATTTTTCTGATCCCAAGGTAAGTAGTTCACTTGTTTTATGGATATCAGAAACAACGACGACGTGGTTGTGGTACCACCCAGAGCCGCCACGATATCGAAAAGTTCGTTTTCGACATTGACCCGACCGGGAATCGAACCCGGGACATCAGAGTTAGCGTCGCCCAACGTCCGACGTGCAAGCTACTCGGCTACGGAGGTCGTTAGTATATTTCAACTTCACAATCACGTCAATTATATACTATGGAAATAAAACTGCACTGTCTGTCAAAATCTTTGTGCTCTACGTTTTCATCACAAAATAAGGAGGACCCAGAATGTAAGCTTAATACCTACATACCGCGCTCGAGCAACTTAAGTACACATAGATAGAACCCTTACGCGGACACGAATCTCGGACCAGCGCGGAAAACGCAGCTGTTACGAGATCTTGAGGACCTCCAACTGCGTAGAGACATTGCTTCTCTCAGTGTCATCTACCGGAATTACTACATGTGTGCTGAAGAACTTTTTGATCTAATCCCGCCCTCTCCTTTCCTCTCCCGAACTACACCTGGTCTTAGGAACCACCATCATACTGTACAGACAATCAGTATCAGTTCTTATAGTCCCGGATCGCGGGGCGTGACGAAAGACCCGAAACGGCATTTATGCAGGCCGTCATGGTCATGTCATGGTGCGCTTGTTACCGTGCTTGTTTCACGGTGAGGAGCGCTCTCATTATCTTGGACTATATCAGCTGCTTACCATCAGGCAGGATGTGGTCACTATGACGACTCGGTATAAAAAAATAATATTCCGTGTCCGCGAGAGGTTTTCTATGTTTGCGTTGCTCGAGCGCGTTTGTATGAAGCTTAAGTACCTTCAGTCTCCTTATTTACACTAACATATACACCGCGCGTAGTCCGAAACGCACTGCCGCAGCGTTTACAATAAACGTGGCTCGTGTAACATACATTATAATCTTTCTTCTGTGATCATCAGCAGTGAGTATCTCTAGCCTCTGAACAAATACGAACACTACGTTAATTTAAGGTATTTTTGACCATAATGAAGAAGTTTTACGAAAATCGGTCATATATAGTTTCGCCATGTCCGTCTGTCTATCTGTCTGTCTGTCTGACCCCAGTGTAGCTCATAGATTCTTAGTACCTACTAGAAAGCTGTAATTTGGCATGGATATACATATTAATCACGCCGACAAAGTGGTAAAGTAAAATTTTGAAAAAAATTTTTTTTAGGTTACCTCCCCGACACAGTTTTTTGATTGAGGCCTCCGTTTGTGAGCTATTAAGTGCAAAATTTTATTA
The DNA here is from genome assembly GCA_949315975.1 of Eudonia truncicolella. Taxonomy (NCBI): domain Eukaryota; kingdom Metazoa; phylum Arthropoda; class Insecta; order Lepidoptera; family Crambidae; genus Eudonia; species Eudonia truncicolella. Next base: position 6,039,783 of record OX438831.1, on the reverse strand, counting down.
GAGTCAAGTGTCCCCCCCCCCCCCCCCCCCCCCCTTGCCAGCCAAATGGTTGGTTTTTGGACACGTGAAAAAAATCACAGCTAAGTAGGCTTTACAAGTTTACGAGTAACAGTCGACCAACTTATAAAATTTACTTGGCGCAGTACAAATTCCTCATTGGGAACTACTTAAATAACGTTGTCAGGTGTGTGAAACCGGTAGTGTCTACATTTAAGTATATGAGCCATCTTATCTTATCTTATCTTATCTTAGTGGGGCCTGCCGAGGTTTCCCTCTTGCAGTAACACCTCGACCCATCGGGATCTTTTGTGCAACCCCATCCTTTCACTCTTCTTCCTCTGTAAAGATAGAGGCCATAAGTTTGGCAACGTCCTTAAGAGCGAAGAGCCTGAAGTCCTCCGGTTTCGGATAGGCCGACCCGTCGATATGAGCCATCGTTAAATAAATGTTCATAAAAGCCCTTTTCTCAGAGTCCGCATTATTGCGATGGGCTACGGAACCCTACACTGCGCGTGGCCCGACACGCACTTGGCCGGTTTTTTTAATAACAACATTAGGGCAGTAGGTATGTACATGACTATGTGTAGATACCATTAAATGTATATAGCATTTTGTTTCACGTTTCACGTTTGATTCAGTCCTGAAGCTGCAATTTTGATTGTGTGTGTCATGTCACTTAATGTGTCATTCACTCAGAGGTCACTCCTCTCATGTTATCATCGTCAATGATTGAGAGTATTGATACAGTAATATGCTACTTACCTACTTGGGACCAGCACAATGTATGTGATGCTGTCTAATGTTTATAAAAAAAATAAAATATTTTCATCTCACAGTACGTTATTGGTTGTCGAAATTTTGTTTATTTTTTAAATAAAAAAATGTTGTAATTAAAAAATAATGACTTAACAGCATTTCTGAGAAGTAGCGTTACACGGGTTTTCAATATTTGCCCAGAGCATAAGGTCACGTGTAACCCGTATATCTTATCTTATCCAATTTTATGCCACACAAGGTAAAGGTAGCTTTATCGTTCACCTTTTTATATATCCGTCGCGTCGCTTCCATTAATCCATCAGGCACACAAAGTAGATTTTGCTACGCTGTGAGCGCATAGGTACAGCACTTAGCGACTCGGCAAATACCGAACTGATCTAGTTTTCTACATCAGCGGATAACAGAGGCAGTCAGGAGAGGTCTGGCAAATTACGGGACCAAAAGGGGTTAATGCACAATTACCTTTAGATCTGTGCCAGATACCAAAACTGGGATGGTTGTTACACGACTTACTCTCAAATTGAATTAATAGTGAAGACTTTGCATCATTAAATATAATAGAGCTGTTTACCAAAAACACAGGGTGGATCACATCCAACAAAGCTTTATCTCATAACAAAACTATTTATCACATAGCGATGCTCAGATTTACTACGTTGATCTGCGAGAGATCGGAGCCAATCACCGCCGTTAGGGTGCAGCGTTTCTGCTCCCAAGTCGTACACTCTAGCAGTCAATGCTGAGCAGTTTCTGTGTTAATTTTTTTTTTATTTCAATAATCTATAAAAAATTTTTGTTTTGTTTATATAACTTTAACGCAAATTTTGTTGCGAAACAAATTACAAAAACACAAATGTTGAAAAAATTTCCACGAGCAGGATTTGAACCTGCACCCTTCTGACATACCGGGTCAGGTGCTCTTCCATTTGAGCTATCGTGGTTCTAACCAGCCCGCCGAAATTATTCAACACTATTTACTTTTTTACTTTGAAAGCCAAAGGCGCCAATTCAATATGTCAGAAGGGTGCAGGTTCAAATCCTGCTCGTGGAAATTTTTTCAACATTGTGTTTTTGTAATCTATAATCTATGTTACAAAGCTTCTCTATTATCAGTGTTTGTTGTTTCTGGTTTTCATAGAAAAACTATGATAGCACTCGGGTTATGCCAAAATAGTTGTTCATGGGAAATGCACCCTTTTCTCAATTCGTTACCAACCAGGGCAAAGCCCCTGACACTTATAAAATTAAATTTAGAAAAAAAAATCTATTTAAGAATATACGTTGACCAGTTTACGTTGATAAGGTTAGAATGATCGCTACGATTAAATTGTCTTGCAATATAACATTTTTAATAGGTGCGTACCATTACCTACAGATACATATGTGTGTAAGTAGCACTATATTAATCGCCTCTGTGGTCTAGTGGCTAAGACCACCGGTGTAGACCCAGAGGTCCCGGGTTCAATTCCCAGCGGGGGGTACATGTTTGTGTACTCGGTTTGGTTGGTGGTATGGCTTGTTTGTCCGCCTGGCTAGCTACCACCATTATATCTAAATATGTCGCCATAACATCAATGTTTGTAGCATTGTTGTGTTCCGGCAGCTAGAGATAAGATAGCCAGTACCTCACTAGTTGAGGATCCCGGGTGAAGTGCGCTTCCATCATTGGCCTTATCATCAATTAACATCAGGTGAGATCAAGGCACTGTGCTTACCCGTTAATATATATAAAAAAATGCTGTCCGTATTACGCTGCTTGGCTAAGGACTCAATTATTGAAATCAGAGAATGGTTACTACTGATAGGTATTGGCTTAATCACAATGCTTCCGAAATACGGGTTGGTGATCTAAAGCTTCCGCCAAACGGATGAACTTGTAGTGTAGTGGTTAAGACCACCGGTTTAGACCCAGAGGTCCCGGGTTCGATTCCCAGCGGGTACATGTTTGTGTACTCGGTTTGGTTGGTGGCCAGCTACCACCATCATACCTAAATATGTTGCCATAACATCAAAGTTTGTAGCACTGTTGTGTTCTGGCAGCTAGAGATAAGATAGCCGCCACCAGGCCCGCGTCATCACCCGAGATTCGCGGCACTAAAATGGTAAACTTTTCCAGCACATACGGGCAGTCCAATTTATGGCGGAGCACCGAAAGAAAATGTATCACTAGAAGTAGTTTACACCGGAGAGCCAGGGTATCGGGTTCACCATACCCGACACGAACAGAAAAGAACCCAGAAACGGATAATATCCATAAGCCCCCATAAAAAGCCAACGAGCAAACTTACGTTGCACCCTCTCAACCATGAGAACGTATTTACTTTCGTGCGGATCCCAGACGACAGCCGCATACTACAGTTTACTGCGTACATAGGCACTGTATAAGACGTTGGCCACGGCCAGACTATCAAATTCGGAATATGTCCTAAAGAAGAACCCTAACAATTTGTTTGCTGCCTTACAAACATTTTTACATGTTTGTGGAAATCTAATTTAGTATCCAATGTCAGTCCAAGGTCTCGAATTGCATCTACTCTCTCTAAAGATTCGCCAGATAATTTGTAGTCCGTCACAAGAGGACGTCGCTTACGTGAAAAAGTGATAGTTTTACACTTTGAGGTACTAAGTATAATTATGTATAGCATATGGTTGTACGACGATACGTTGGTATGACGACGATAAGGGTTATCTACGATTAAACGCCTTTTCGCCCAGTTTTCCCAGTGGGACTTTAATGACTATGAGTTAATATATTATCTTACCTGGGTCAACCCACACGGCAAGATCTCTAGGCAAATGCTCCAGCACATCCCTGACTGGGACGCCTGATTCCCGTGCAGCTCTTTCGAGCACCGGGTCCAATGGGCCCCCAGTCTTGAGGCATCTGAACGCAGACCCTCTGCATGGCCGGTCGGGGTACCAGTGACCCCGGAACTTGTCTTTGAGCGCCTTCTCCAACTCCTCGCCGAAAATGTTGACGCGCCGCCTTGGTAGCTTGTTGTATAAGTAAGATATGACGAAGTTTAGGGCGACTTGCACTTCAATATGCATTTTGTCTCACTGTGGACAAAGGAGAAAATAAATGGTTAACAAAGGAGTTTTAATTCATAACGTTCATTGGATCAATGTGCATTTGTCGCAATGAGAAAAGAGAAAAGAAAAGAAAAGTTTAACAAAAAGTTTTTATAGATGATCTTTTAATTCGTCTCAATGTGGACAAAGCAAAAAAAGGAAATATTGTCAATCAATAATAAGGTGAATACCTGTATAGTATACACCATTGTTGAAGGTTAGTTTTAAGTTATTTTTTATTGGCAAAATATATGTTTGTCGGTAGATAAGCAAAAAAAGGAAGCCATGGGTTTGGCGCTTGCTTACGTCTATCTCTTTAATCATAATAGTATGATAAAGTTTTATCCAAGGATGGTAATATCAGCTCTATATTTTACAAGCTTTTGTTTAGTTTCACTTGTCCAGATGTTTGTATGTGATCAAATCTTGCAAGTTAAATTTGATCCATGTGTAAATTGGATGACAATACAAAATTATTATGACTTGAAGCTGATCTGATGATGTAACCGGAAGGTGGCCATAGGAACTCAGTTGTTAAACGACACAACCCCATCGAGTTTGGGCTCGTATGATTCGTCTTGACGAGTACTTAGGTGCTAGATGGTAACCAGGGTCTGATGATGAAGCTAGAAGATGGCAACGAGAACTCGGTAATTAAACGACACAACCCCATCGAGTTTGGGCTCTTATGATTCGTCTTGACGAGTACTTTGGTGCTAGATGGTAACCAGGGTTTTTATTTATAAAGAATTTTTTTCTTATTATCATCAAATCTTATTATCAAATTTAATTAAAGGTTGAAATTATTTTTAACTTTATAGTTCCTTTTTTTATTAACAAGTAATAAAAGCTTGTTTTTAAAAAGTTTTATTTTTTATACAGCACCTTCACAGCACACAAATTCCGTTTGCCGCTGCGATGCCGCTTCGATTGTTTTATTAGTGTGCAGCGCAATCGAGACAATCGATAAAATAAAATCGATCAGCTTCCTTGAATAGGAACTATCCCTATAATTTACGAATCTATTAAGAAAGTGAGTAGTGTTTCTTCAAAACGATTTCCCTTTATCGATTATTTAAGTACAATACAATGGATCTAGAGTGGTTCTCATTAGTATTTGACCCATATTGCTCTATTGAATGGTTTCAAATGTGAATTTGAATTTGTTATATAGCTTTTGAATTGTATTTTATAGTCAGTATTTGTTATGATTAAGTAGTCATCAAAATGCATAAAATTAATTATCGGAAACTGAATGTAGGGTACCTACCCTACCTCAATTAATACGGAACACATTAAAAATATATGTACCCATCGTATACATAAAACTAATTACCAAAACCATAGTATTAGTTATAAATATTGTTTTTTAAACTTCAAATATTCGCCAGAGAACAACGATTCATCCCTAGATCCCGATGATGTCTACGCGAAGCTATTGAAATTAAAAGACATCCTAAATTCAATATAGAAGATGGTTGTAATTTACCACCGGCCTGGGTATCGCAACATACAAAATATTAAATCCCAGCCCCAACACCATACTGCCAGACCAAAAGATACTGTAAGCTCTTTCTGCGTGAAACACGTGATTAAATTAAAGTGACGGCTACCTGCCATCTTACAAGAAATTGAATTGAATTGAATTGAACTAATTATGACACGGGACGACCAACACCTCAGTCTTCCTGTGGCCATGGACCCTGCAAAAAGTTCGAAACGTCAGGATAAACATTAATGATTAAAATAAACGTATAGAATAAACGCGAGTAATCCGTAAAAGTAGTTTCACTTCAATAAGTTATGAATGTCGTGTTTTCGACGGCTAGAGTTAAGATAGCCATATATAGTCTTGTATTATAAGAATAAGAATAAACTAATTTTCAGTAGTATAAAGCTTAGTCTAAATACCTACATCAAACTTATAAAATAACATTGTTTACCTATTAGTCATATAAAGTTAGGTGACACCAAGGCCAGCCTTTTCATCGTTGAAAAATCTTACACTATATACATATATATATATATATATAATATATATATTATAATATATATATATATATATATAATATATATATATATATATATATATTATTAATATTAGCATGACTCCTATTCAATGCTATTCTATTTATTACGATATACGTTAGGTAGGTCGTCGCTCCCGGCACCTCCCGGCCAAACAAATGTTGGACCGAGTTGTTTCCGTTTAAAATTAACTATACCCTCTCGTGGCTGACCAAACTGACTAAAGAGCTGCTTCTTTAATTTGAAATAGGAACGGTCTTTTTTTAATTCCACAAGGAGGTTGTGCTTGCAATGACCTTTGCCTGCCTTGATGGTATGACGGAAAGGCAGAAGATGGAAGCGCAGTACGTCCGGTATCCTCAACTACCGAGCAACTGTTTATCATATATCATTACTATCTGATTACAACAATTACTAACGCTGTTTGTGGCGACATGCTAAGATAAAATGGTGGTGTAACACTTCTTCTGTGATATTTATTCGTGATTTTTATTCGTTTCACATTTCTACAAGAATGTATACTAGAAGGAGTGAACAAGTGACGCGTATTTAATCGCGATTTATACAACGTGTAACAAAAAGGTGTGGTCAAAATGAAATGATCCAAAGTGTATCCAATCTATATCTATACTTGATGTTGTTATTACGACATAATTATTAACTTTAATTTGTCATGCAATGGTTAATGGAATATTTATATTAATTAAGTAATGCGCGTCATGCGCGTCATGCGCGTCAGGCGCAAGCAGCAGTGATCATAAATGTAAGTACACAGGTTACTAAACCCTAGTGGTGGCTGAGACTTGTTTATTTTGATATGACGTCACAATAGAAATATTTAATTGAAACTTGCATAACAAATTGAAGTTAACAATCGTGACTTAACTCTGCATACAAGATCTGGATCGGATGCACTGTGGATCTTTTAATTTTGACCACACGTTTCTGTTACACGTTGTATAGTAAAAAGCCTATAACTGTCCCACTGCTGGGCAAAGGCCTCCATCACTACACTTGATGGGTAATGTGGTGATGGCTTAATCACCACGCTTGCCATATGCGGATTGGTGACCACAAAAAAATCAGAAACACACTTTGCCCGACCTAAACCCAAGATCTTCGGCTTTGCCACTCAATCACCGAGGCATGATTTATATAATTTAGCCAAAATAATAATGAAGCCTCCGGTGACAAGAAGGCTGGCAGCTACCTCTGCCAACGTATTAGCTTGGCAATCCAAAGAGGTAATGTTGCCAGCATTCTTGGGACCGTTCCCGTGAGCCCACAGCTGGAGGACATTTTTTATTTATAGGTTTTATTTTGTCTTTAGTTATCTTAATTTTTTTTTTCTTTAATGTAGTTATTTATGTTATGTTTCATATAAAACAAGTAATTGTATCAACGAACATTAAATGTTATAGATTTTGTATCTTAATAAAACAATATTTGAATAATAATATTAAAAAAGAAAAAAAAATATTTATTTTTCCCGGCAATTTTTAATTATGGTACGTGTAAAGGCGACAGCTCCATTCAGCCAACGTCTCTGGGCGGCGCGCGATCATTATTGCGTGATCCGGTCACGTGCGGGCGCGTCCGTGACTGAGACGTGTTTTTCTCCCTTCACAAACGCATGTCGCTCGCTGGCGTCGCGTACTAAGTATCAATTAGATTATCTGTGTAGACAGGTAGGTGTTATTGTATCTGAAAATATCTTTTTTTTATGTTGTTGGTAGGTAAGTATTAGACCAGTTTTCGTCGCCAAAATGTTGTCAATTGTTGCTTAAGTCTAAAATCGGCCTTCTTTTTCATGATTAGACAAAAAAAGACTTATATCCATCCCCTTAAACGGTTCGGGGGAGAATCAGAGCCGGATTAAGTCATGTATATGCCCCTAGGCACTGCATGACTCGGGGCCCCTAACTTCTAGGCCTAGCAAAAAAAACATTTTTTTCTCTGGCTCTTAACACCTTTAGGTTAATCCGGTGCTGGGTAGAGCGCCCTATATTCATCCAAGTCTCATCACGCGCAGTGGTATTCCTAATGCGTTTTTTCCTGTATAAAATAAATATTGTTTTTATTTATCGTTAGTTTTGGCAAATGACTCCGCTCTACGTGAGCAGATGCAGAATCAAGATGCGAGGACAGCTAGTGGAGCCATTCTCACGTTGCCTACCCGCAAGTTCTTCTTCTTGGAGAGGCCTATGTCCAGCAGTGGACGTGTGTAGGCTGATGATGATGATAATGATGATGTTGAAGTTCTTCACACCTTATTTAAACGATCCCATGTTTTAGGGTTATGTTCCTAAGCTTTTAACTTTAAGGTGACCCGCCTGCTCGTTTGGCTCCTTCCTTATTCTCTTATACCTATATATATATATATATAAAACTAAACTGATACTGTTTGTTGTGTTAAAATACAAGATAAGATACTGTTTCGAAACGATTCCATTGCAACTTTACAATTAAGTAATAAAAAAATTTATATAAAAAAATATATAGCTACGATGACGTTATTCTAATTGCTAGTTCCTGACCCGTTTAGTCAGATTCAGAAGGAGGGGTTGGAAGCACGCCAGTAATTTTTTTTTCTAACATATTCTTTGACTTTTGCAAATGTATACGAGTATTTTGGGGTTTACGTGAACACTTTACACAAATTATTGACATGAAACACTTAATATAGGGTTAATATTACATTCAATGAGATTATTGAATGTGATATTATTGTGAAGATTTGTAAGAAGTGTTATTTTTACCTACGGAGCTCTACTGAAAATCTTAGCATATTGATTAATTTTGAAGTAAAGAAAACATTTTTTTTAAATATATAGATATTTTATATCTTTGATATCGCGTATGTAATGTATGCTCTAAGTAGGTAGATCATAGGTATATAATATGTTTATTAGTAAATGGGGAAGAAAAAAAAAATTTTCTCACCCATTCATGCAAGGTAATTTAAGCTTCGATCGTTGCAAAAAACATAATATGTCACTTCTCAAAACCAATTTTCTCATACAAATTAAAGCTTCACAATAACCCACGCTCGAAGATCCAGTACAAAATACTAACCCTTTAAATTGTCGTCTACTGTATTCATGTCGGCGAGTGGAAAGTTCTGGGAATAAGTACAGTTCACCGCTGTCGTTGCGTATAAATATACCTATATTACCTATGTACCTACAGTCTCGAGATATTTTACCGCGCACGTGACTGTAGTTCTAAGATGGAGAAAATTATCAACTGGTTCGCACTCTTGCAACAACGAAGAGATAAAAGTTTAAATATGGTTTACGAAAGCAACATTTTTAAAACATAAATATAAAGTAAAAAGCAAGAAGGAAAGACATTGCGATATTTTGGAAACATAATGAATTTAAATTCAAAATTCAAATTCAAAATATTTTATTCGGCGTAGCAGGCTTAGGTTCTAACAATAAAACTAATACATAATCTTAAAATTTAAAAATGCTACGACGAACTGGACTCCTCTCGGTAATAAGGGCATGGGTGGGTAAGATAAAAGAAAAAAATGTATAATGGATTATTATCCATTGGTGCACTATTTGGTGTAACTTATGTGTTTGGCTGTATATACATGTATGTACCTTAATATAAATAAACTTATAATACAAGGGAAAATCCTGATAAAGCGTAGGCGTGGTAGAAAAAGAAGGCCTCCTTGATAGGGATTAAAGAAAATGGTTCTGAGAATGATCGGTGTATCAATGTCGAGAACGAAGATAATCACGTACCTACAATTGAAATGGTATGCCGCATTTATAACTCTGTCACCGCATGTTTGCACGAAAGAGACAAAACTTACGAATAGGTTATCTCTCCGAACAATAACTAAAGCTATATTATTCTAAGGGTTATCTAACAAAATTACAAAGTAAGTAAAATGGCGGCTTCGACACTAAGATAAAAAAAATCTTTTGGGATTAAGAAATGAAAATGTGTTTGAACAATGCTTATCGCTAATTTATAGTTTACTTTATAAGTAAGTGAAACACAACTTATATATTTAGAAAGAGAGGAAAGAGATACGACAGAGAAAATATATTGCCTCTGGTAATAAATTGCTATTGGAATCTTTATTTCGGTACTGAATGAAAACACAAATATTTGTCGGGCAAATGTTGTTATCTTACGAACCCCGATAGCCGGGAAGGCGACGCTAAGCAATGAAAAGGTGGATTTCAAGTGGGTGTTTATTGCTCATATTGGAATAAAGAAATGAAAAGCGGTAACATTATAATTTTAATGGTAAAAGCCTTCGTGTTAAATAAAGAATTGCTGGTTAGAAAACCTTGAAATATTAAGTCTAAAATATTATATTCAATTTTGTTACAATTGGACCTGTTGAAGTAACTGTTTTTTAAAAACATTTACGCAATTTAAAAAAAAATAAATTTCTTAGGACTATTTTTTTTCTATGGATGACCTGGTGGAATTACGACGTCTTTTAGTAATACAATAATACATATCTACCTACGTAGAACACAACTTTACAATAATAGTAGAAATACTCACCAAAAATATATATTTGTATCGAGAACGTCAACTTTAACCGCTACCTACTTATGTGACCAAATGACATTAAAAGGTTAGAACTAGGTACAGTCATGAGCATCAACATATAAACAATGTAACTATATACATAATATGTATACACTTTTGTGTATACATGTTAATGTTTGTGACTGTGTTGATTTAGCGTTTACATAGGATTCATTCACATAAAAAAAAACAATCTGTCAGTCAGATTATCATCATCTAAGACAACACGCCAATTCATTCCTCGTTTCTATTTCTGCCAGCTTGCTGGGTACTCTGCCTGATGGGGATGATCTGGGGCAATTATTTTATCTATGGTTCTTTGTATTTTAGTTTCGTTGTAGTGTTGTTATTTTAATAATAATGTAAAAATTATGAAAAAATTAATAAAATTTCTACGAAACTCACCTACAATCTTTTACGCTAAATCGGACACGACTTTTCTAGGTAAACTGGCTAAACAGCGTGACCTGACATTGCCCCAGCACAAAGTGACCATTTCAGTCCATTCTGATGCTAATCTAGCATCGGCTTTTGTTCATCAAACAAATGACGACCTTCAGTGCCTAACTCTCCTCAGAGTAATCTGAAAGTAGAACCTTCATTTAAACAACTAAAAAATAACTGAGTGTGTGTTTTGTTTACAATTACTAATTATTAATTTAATATATTATATTAATATATACTAATTTTCGTTTTCGTTAACGTGATCGAATATCAAATGAGACTCATACTAGGCACCCTGAACTTCGATACAAAATGCGATGTCAATTCATTAGTTTCATTCGTGTTTGTTATTAAATGTTTTCCGTTCTATTCTATTATAATTCTACTGATGGTAAGCTCGACGTGCGGTCAGTGCGCACGCTAGTTTACTAAAGAAGATCGAGGTAATCCACTTTGAGCACCCGCCTAAATAGCACCTGCACGAATAGCACCTGGCCTAGTCCACATTCAGCACCTATAGATATATTTGCCAGGTGCTATTAGTGGATTAAAATGTTTCTCGATCCGATCCGAATCTCTCAAATAATCTACTAGGAACGTTGACAAGCTTGCGTGGTGCCATACCCTCTAGAAAACCTCGGACGGGTTTCGATCAAACGGCTTGAGGAACCCTTTCAGTTTTTCTGCCGCCCGCCGCCTAAAGAGTCCGGTGAAGCTCAAATTGCAGACTTAGGCTATAAAATACTCTCCAAAAAAAAAACAGTCGCCTCTCGTACCGACTAGGAGTCCAAATGGTCATCATGGCCGAAATCGGTCGGGACAATCGTTATCATATCATCATCAACTAATTCAACAACATATTTTTGTCGTAAGTATATTACAAGATTATTAAGTTCAAAAATCTAAGTAGCTTTTTTTTTGGAGAGAGATTGCTGATTGCCTCAAGCGGCATTTTCAGCTTCACCGGGCTTGTTTGGGGGCGGCGAGGAACGTAAAGGGTCCCTCGAGCCGTGTGAAACGAATCACCTTCGGAGGTTGTCTAGAGGGAACGGCATGGCGCACTAGTGCGCGCCCCCGTGCCCTACTAGATTCTCCGAGGGATTCGGATCGGATCGGGGAAACCTCAGTGGCCTTGTGGTAAAGTGCCCAGTAACAGTATCAGTAGGTTTAAAAATAAAACCGAATGGATTTTATTAGGCTTTTAGTATGATTTGTTGCCTCCCAAGCGATTCGTTAAGAAGTTTTATGTACTTAATCCGTTTTGCTGACTTTTATTTGGCAAATAAAAAAGGATTTAGGAAATAGGTATCCAGAAGTCTTCGGGCCCCGAGAGCCCCTCGAGAAAAATTTTGTTCAAGATAAATAGCTTCTGTACAAGTTTCACGGCAAAATAAATTTGGCTCACCTTGTTTTCGGACTTGTTAAAGGTATTTACATACCTACGCAATTCGTATAACAAGATCTTTTTGTGTTAAACTTAATGGCTTCAGTGCCAAAGTATTTTTTCTTACAATTGTACAAATAAATTGAAATATTGCTAACATTTAGGTCTTACTTAAGCAATGAAAAGGATCTTTTAAAACCAACCTTAAGTCACTGAAATTAAGGTCGATTATAACTCACAATTATAGCAGTTTTCGTTGTTTTTGAAGCGAACGGTATTATAGTCTGAGAGTTGATGACATTACAATTATCTTATTGATGTACTTTAAAATCGGCTCTTGGATCATATTGTGATTGTATCACAATATTAAACTAAAATCAATCCAAAATTTGATATCAGTCGAAATGAAACAACACAAATGGAATCATCGTATTTCATTGTTAGTACCAAGTACAGAGGTCATTTAATTACTTCGCGCGCTAATTAACCGTCACATAGTGATAAATACGCTCAATGTGGTGTAACGCAATGACGGAACTCAAGTGCGGTCAAATTAACAGTAATGCCCTCTATAATTTACCTATAAGTACATAGAAGTGAACCATCCAGAACATTTTCCAGGTAAATAGCTCCCACCATTATATCACGAACAAAGCCACCCTTGTCATTAGGAAGGTCATGATGAGAAATGGCAGCCGGGTTTGCTGGCGCAAAGCAGTAGCGAAAGCGGGAGATGTCAGCTTTAAAATTGGATGTGAGTCAAATCTATTCGGTGATTGAAAATTTAAACGCGATTCCATCGCTTTCTTGTGTTTTTTATTATTATTAGGAACTGCTTTAAATATAATCCTTCTAATGCTCATTAGGATATTATAATTATAGACATATATATAAAGAAATGTTTCCCAGTGCAGGATTTAAAAAATCTTTGTTGAAACTTTTAAAATTATGTTTAGGATACAGTTATCAGTTTAGCTTTAAACATTTTATTTACGTGATTTTATAAATTAAAGCACCACCAATGTAATAGGTATAAGCTTAGTAATGTATGTCCGGTGATACTTTGTTGGGTGTCCATAATACATAAATAAAATACCTAATGTAACGCGAAAGTTCAAAAGCGAACATTACAAATAGTTATTCGCGAAAGTTCAAAAGCATAAGTCATATATCAAAATAATAAGTATTTTTATAAGTATATAAATACTTATTATCAATAGCCAAATTCAAAGTGCTACTACGACATTTTCCGTACATTTTGATATTGTATAATTTAAATTGCTAATCGCTATCGCCTATGACTTGCCGCGTAGGCTCATTTTCTCAGGCAGCGCGGTTTGCCCAAACATGTGAGAGCCGTGAAGTATAAAGGTCGGCAAATTAATTTGCTATAAGATTAATCACGATCGTATTTGCTTCCATAACACGGCTCGATAAAAGCTTTTAATCATAGCTTAGGTATATTGATATACTACAGGAAGATAATGCAAGGCTTTGTCATTAAGGTTTTGACGACCTCCGTAGTCGAGTGGCTTGCACGCCGGACTTTGGGCGGCGGTAACTCTGAGGTCCGATTCCCGGTCGGGTCAATGTCGAAAACGAACTTTTCGATATTGTGTCGGGTGTGGGTGGGTGTGGTACGTCGTTGTTTCTGATTTTCATGAAACGAGTGCTTTAGCTACTTACCTTGGGATCAGAACAATGTATGTGATGTTGTTTCATATTTCAAGAAAAAAAAGATTAGAGCCGATAATTGTGTATTGATAGATTGAGTATGTATTAATCGTGTTCATTTGAATAATTATAAAGTATTTGTTCTACGTTGTTATTATGAAACAATGTTTCACGTTACATAATGTTCTGTTTATAAAGAATATAGATAGATACTATTTTGTTGTTTACATAATATTGTTGATAGAGCCCTTCGCAGAAAACAAAAACCCAGTCTATGCGAACACTTCGTTTTTAACTCAGAAAGTTTTAAAAAATACCCACGAGCGGGATTGGAACCCGCACCCTAGGCAAAAACTAGGTCAGGTGCACTATTGCGGCTCTAATCATGTTAGTGGAAATTTATTTCGATATTTTTCCATAATACAATTTGTATGCAAATAAAATTAATTTTTAATTTTTTTTTTCATTTATACTAATATCGTTATTTTAGCTAAACAATGTTTTGGCTAATATTGCCTCCATGTCAATAAGCAAAATATGCGATCCAGATATAGAAATAGCAGCGAACGCCACGATCGCGTGTCGGCACGCCATGATGTTCTACTAAGTTATGAACATGTCCATAAATGGCACATACACGGCCATTCTAACAATTCATTGTATTATTATGACAAATGCTAGTTAATTTGTTCCTTGTTTATGATTATTTACATCGGGCAACGGAGGAGCACACCATGACGCTGAATTCTCAATTACTTGTACCCGAGGAGCTAGCAACAGTACCTTACCTCAGGCAATACATATAAAAGATTATATAACGTCAATTAAGTTTTAATGACAATTAAGTCTCTTATTGTCACTTTCTTATGTATAGTGCTAAATAGAGAAGGAAAGACATTTAATTGTCATTAAACTTAATTGACGTCTCTGAGTATGGCAGTTAGTTTGATATATTTTGTTAACAATAGATATTGTTTTCTAAAGTTTACGCGAACACTACACATTGAAATGAAACTACTTTTACGGATCTTATTTTTTTTATATACATTAAGTTTAACATAAGATATAAAAGATAAATAAACTTTTTTGTAACACCAAAAATAAAACATTTAACAAAAAAAAAACCTACGTAAAAATGCACGTACAAAGGGTGGTCTTATCACTAAGAGTGATCTCTTCCAGACAACCTTTGGATGGACAAAAAATATTTGAGTTTGTAGTGGGCTTGTCGTCGCGTCGGAACATCATAAATAATTATAGTATTTAGTTTAATTGATGTTTATCCTGACGTTTCTAACCCTTTGCAGGGTCCGTGGTCACATGGAGACTGAGGTGTTGGTCGTCAATAGACAATAGATATAAACGTATTTTGAAGAAAGATTGTTATTATCTTATCTCTGTTACAACACTAACTATCAGAGTCATTTTCCTAAATTTATATATTAAAAAAACAGCAATGCTCCCGATATGGTTATTTTGGTTAACTACTTAACAAATTTTGGTAGCATGATGGCGGACTTAAAACTAATGTAAATATGATCTATCCTACTGCTGGGCAAGAGCCTCCATCATTGAAATCAATCATCATACTAAAATTGATGGGTAATGGCTTACCACCGCGCCAGCCAATTGAGGGTTGGTCACAAAACCGGGCTGTGCTTCGAAACATCCGAAACACACTTTATCGGACTTGGAGTTGAACCATTGACCGCCGGTTATCGGGCCGGGCTTAGCCATCCACCAAAGCGTTCAGGATTTATGTAACATTAAAAAAAAACACGATCTACCTATCCTCAACTACATAGTTAGGTTATAATAACATTCGCCCGGTAAGCGTCGACCTTCAAGTTACTATTGTGTACGGTACATTCGTAAACAGTATGCAATTAACTTCTTCTTTTGTGTTGTTTTTAGACCTTCCCTATAATCTTACCATTCAAAGCTCCCTTCGTGCTTCGGAAGGCACGTGGTGGTTTGTGGCCCGTTCTCCCTATTAATCCATAGGGAAGGCTCGTGCCCCAGCTGTGGGGACATATAATGTGCTGGTGTTGGTGATGAAAAGCCCTATATTAATGACTGTATAAAGCCCCAAATCAATTCCGCTATTTAAAGTTTCATTAATTTCTCAAGCTTTTATAGTAGCGAAGTGACTAAGTGAGAATCAATATAAATTGTAACGGGAAGTAAAGGGGAACGCACACCTGGCCGCACCGCACGCGCCGCAGTCGCCGTATTCGAATTCTTATATGAAGTCCTCGCAACTGCAACTGCGGCGCGTGCGGTGCGGCCTGGGGCTCTATTTTTGATTCCTTCGCCTCGAGTCGAGCGCTTGGTGTCTACTGTTTATCGTTCGACATTTGACTTTCTATATTTGTGTCGCTCGACCGCACGAGTGCCCTCACCCACTCGTTGCAGTCGAGCGACACAAACACGCATTGATTTTGATACCGTCAAAATCAATGCGTTGTGTCAATGTCATGTCACTCGTTTTTTTGTGACATTGATAGCCTTTTCTATTAAAAAGCAAAGGTTTTTGTTAACAGCCAATAGAGACATGGATATTACGTTCCGTTTTCATTGCGGTTGTTACCGGTTTTCTCTAAATTCTGCGTGGAACGGATAACATCCATCCAACATTTCGTTTTATGTTGGCAGCACCGGAAACGAACGATTCAAAAATACGGTTAATCGGCGTCATGTGACTTGGAAGACGAGTGTGACTTAAGTTGCATGCGACAACACAATGTCATACGTGCGATTCAAAAATAGATCCCCGGGTCTGCGTTCACCTTAAGAACCAAAAAGTTGTATTATACCTAATTCTAAAATCCAATACCGTACCTGCCAATAGACTACATTTAGAAAATCAATTACAGATTTATTAGACCGGGTGAGACCACGGCCAGACTATGTCTGGGTGTACAGCACACCCCTTAACCCTGAGTTATCGTAACAAAAGTGTTTTAAAAGGTACCTAAAAAAACCTTCAAAACTAAAATAATTGTAATTCCATAAAACCATTATAGCTGTTTCTATTACAACTTAATAATCTATTTAATGCTAGCGCAACTCGCTCGCGACTGCGTCCGCTTCAGTGAACACCCGTATCCCGTCGAAAACTTTTTTTGATACTGTCCTGACAATTACAAACACAACAAAAAATAAACCGGCCAAATCAGTCGAGCCGTTCTCAAGTGATGTTAAGACATACATGTGGCAATTAATTTTTATTATTATTTTCTTATTTCTATGATACATAATTAGTTTTGTCAAAAAACATATAGTTAATAATACTTTAAATACAAATAATTATTGCTAGTGTTGTTTACGGAACAAGTATTTTAACCACTCCTATAAGTGTCAATTAATAATTAAGTAAAGTAAGTAAGTAATAGTGTACTGTCCCACAGTTGGGCAAAAAGTGATGGCTAAGTGAGTAACAAGACAAGACAGAATAGCTGCAAAAGCCGCTTCGCACTGCCGCAGAGGCCTTGACTCGGTCTTGACCAGAATAGTCTGGCCTTGAACCAACTTTGGCTAACCCGTTCGGAACTGCAGAGATGCTAGGCTCATCTATCTATTTATATCGTAGATTGGTATATTTACGTATAGCTAGAGATGAAAACACTTCTAAAAGTAAAGTTTTTGGACATATTTGCAAGGTTTTTTTTATGTAAAAATAGAGATAGAAGATTTGGCACCTATTTTTGTAAATTATTTTTAGAATTGGAAATATAAATCTTTACAAGGCCGGGCAAGGGTACCTACCTATCTATTATAACCATGTTGGTGTAAATATAAATAGGGGTTCTTTTTTTAAAATTTGTGTTAACGTTAGCAGAGCTTTAGAAGTTATTGTAAAAAAGAAATTAATCTTCTTTAAATACTGGTTTGGAGGTAGAATTTTTTTTTTTAAATAAAGTGGTATGGCAGGGCATGTTTGTCTGCCTGGCTAGCTGCCTCCATCTTATCTAAATTTGCCGCCATAACATCAATGTTTGTAGCATTGTTGTGTTCCGGCAGCTCAAGATAAGATAGCCAGTGCCTCACTAGTTGAGGAACCCGGGTGTGAAGTGCGCTTTCATTTGCATTTTGTAAAATGCATTTTCATTGGCCTTATCATCACTTAACATCAGGTGAGATTAAGGCCAGGTGTATACTCGAAAGGAATTTTAAAAATAACTCTGTTTTACTCGTGGTAACGCTACAGCATCCCGAATCGATATGAACAAAACCGAGCGTATACCGCGGCCTGCGCCACAAAATGAGGAGACCCAGAAGGCAAGCTTATATACCGCGCTCAAACAACTCACACATAGGACCCCTTGGACGAACACGGATCTCGTAACAGCTCGGTACGGTCAGAGCGCAGCTGTTGCGAGGTACCGTGTCCGCGAGAGGTCGTCTACGTGTGCGTTGCTCGAGCGCGTTTGTATGAAGCTCACATTCTACAATATCTTTATTTTGTGCCAGAGTTCTCTCGTCCTATTTGTAAATGTAGCCCAGTATCGATCAGCACCCACTGCCCGACCCCCTCCACATTTCACCCTTATCTCAATGGGACAAAGTTGAAAATCCAACAGGATACTTCTGACACACTTACTGAGAATACGACTTTAGAATTTATTTAAAGTAAGCAAGATTTGTATGTGTTATAACTTCATAGCTAGTATGGGAATGCTAATAAAAGTTTAAATGTTTTTATATTAACTCTTACGTAACACAATTTAATTGTCTTCTGCTTAAATAATGAACAATAAAAAAGGTACTAATTATAAGTGAACACAAAACGCCTCGGTGGTCCGGTGGTTAAGCGCACTGCTTGTGTCTAGGTGTCCTGGGTTCAATTAAAGGTCGGGTAAAAAGCATGGTAGTTATTATACCAAGTATACTTTTTCCATTTAAATTTTATCTTGTAACTATAAATGGAATAGTGAATGAAAAAAAATGACATGTAATATACCTATATCTGTAAAGTGTACCGTTGACTTGATTTCAATAATCAAGGCCTTTGCCAAATCAATACTGTCCCAATGGACAGTAAGTAGGCTAATCAACTACTAGTTATTGACCTTACGAAAAAAAAAAATTGATAAACATAAAAAATAACGATGCGTTTCCCATGTCCCTTATACATGTCATCGTTCATTATCATACATATATTATAGACATTCCACTGTTGGGCTCATTCAGAAAATCCCAATGGGGATAGTAGGTATAAACAACTCCCACTTAACGATCGCAATCTGTTCCAACGGCCTGACTTGCTATCCGAAGGTAAGAGGAATTCGAAATACTTTTAATAAATTAGGTCATCTATAAGTTGCCTAGTGAAACGTTTCTATTACCAAATTTGAGAAATAAAAGGGTGCATAAATAACATTATGGTAGGAATATAAAAGAACGAGCGGTTGTCGGTACCTACGAAAGCAGAAGTGTTATGACGTATGACTTTACTTTTAGAACAGGGGAAACTCCCCCATGGTAAGTTTTTCTTTTTGTTTTACTAAAAAATAGAACTTTAACATCAGTGAGTTTTCAATACAGCTTCCGTTTTTTATAAACAGCTTTGTTTCTAAATGTTTTCTTCATAAAACTAAATAGTTTCGATAACAATGAAAAAATCAAAATGGCCGTTAAAATCACATCGCGTCATCACAAATCTTATGATATTTTACATTGCGACCATGTCCGTATATGTTATGTTCGTTATATAGCACCTACACAAAACTATAATAAGAAAATATTGTGTATACATATGTATGTATGTACATGTAGAGATTCATTGTTTCTTCTAACCCGTCGCTTTATAAAATAGTTGTATAGTACGAGACGAATTCTAATTCGGTAACATTGTGCAGACGCGAAGAGAAATTGTTGCTATCTTCAAAGAGTAAACGTTCGGATAAGTAAACGTGAGATATGTAGGGACGCTACGGTGGAATGGTCTAAGTGAAGAGATAGAAAAACATATTACATTTAATAGCAGCAAGTATATAAAATGTTTTTTGAGGAAGTACGTATATATATCTATTGTGTGTAATTACAAACCATGCATTTAGCCTTTTATTGAGCACTATGGTTGCGGAAGTTTAGGAGGAAGTAATGTTGTTGTTATATACTTATTAGATTCACCAACGGTTAATTGTTTTTTTTTTACATAAATTACCAAAAAAGAAATTAACAGGAGAAACTAACAATAACGTAACATTTATAACAATGATTCAAACGTTTTCTAATCATTAACATTACCGCATTGATTGATCAACGCTGGCCAATGGTGACAAACGAGGATAGGTAAAATGTTGCCATACAAATTCTTGGTTTCATGGAATAGCAATTACACGCGCAATTGGTACCTTATTTCAACAGAGAGCTTTCTATTTCAACGAAGGTTTAAATTTTTTTTATTTGCTTACATACAAATTTTTTTACATGTAATTGCTGTCCTATTTTTTATATGTGTTCTTCTAATAAAGGGCATTTTCAATATTATGACGCTATAAAAAAAAAGAAAGAAGAAACGGAGAAAAACCCTTGCTGAGTTCCTTGCCGGTTCTGCTCCTGACATCCCTAAGAGTTAATTTGTAGTCTTAACAAATCTAACATGCAAATCTAGCGCTAAACAAATCTATAAAGCGTTTATAAATCGTGAAAACTCAAATGTGGATGTAATGTGTTCGTAGTAGAGATATCAGCAATTAAAACACCGACTGCTTTACCACAAAACGATAGCTAAAGTTAGCCACGGCTTAAAATAGATGCTGTCATTTTTAAGCTAATACTTTTTGACAGAGACACAATATTTTAAACACAGCCATTGCGATCCATCTATCCAGACAAGCCATTGCCAGGCGAAAGTTGTAATAACGCAGCCTAAATTGAATAAATTATTTTAAATTTGTATTTGGAAATGTGCAAAACAGCGAATCGACAACAATTCCCCGCTACAGCTTCTCCTGCAGACAGCTGAACTATGAATGGCCTGCATTCGTCTGCGTTACGGACTTCCATCTAACGACTGATGTATTGTTATAGCTTAATAATCTTTTCCACCTATACCGACTCCAGACAAGCTCCATCTATCGGCAGCTTTCGGTGCCCGGGACAAAGTGAGTTTAATGATGTCTGTTCAGTCTGCGGAGTGATCTTTTTTTGCCACCGTCGTCGTCGCCATTTGAAAAGCTTTTAGTTGGAAAATGGAAATTTAATGACAACATTATTGGCCGGACAAAAGATGGCTTCCTCGGCGAAATGAGTATCGTGGTTTTTTAATGTAATTATTACCTAGGTATGTATAGAAATCAATGAGCAGAATATCAAAATGTCTATAGCTCATACAAAATGTTTCATCATAATCGTCATTATTCTATAGTTGTTCTGCAGTTGAGCAATAGGCTTGCCCAAATCAACAACATTCGATAAGATCGATCAGATAAAGAGAGAGTTGACGGGTTTTAACGACTGCCAACTTACGACAACGAACGGGACCAACGGCTTAACGTAGAGCTCGAAAAATTGTAATTTGTTAGGTTTAAAACACCCTTAGACAAAAAAAATGTTAAAAAAGGAAAAACTTAAAATACAAAAACATATTATATTGAAAACCGTTCTACAAATGGAATGCCTTTGTTGAACAGGTCTATGGAGGTCGTGAATATTGCAAATTGCTCAATTAACTCATTTCAAAGAATCACCGCAGAACTCTGAATAACATTAATTTAATTATAATGTACAGCTGAAATATGAAACTCGTTCAAAGGATGGCTCATGTGTACGTACATTCACGAGCTTAAACATGTACCTATACACTCTTCAATAGTTTTAACTCATATTCCATTGTATTAAGAGTTGTTGACATTGACATTGTTTATATGACTGTACTCGTGACTGTACTCGTGCATTGCTGGCTGATATATGAAACAATTTCGAAGCAATGCTCATTGCTCAGTTAATTACCGCTCAAATTAAATAAAGTTTCACTAGCGAAAACACTTGTATATTTTCCAGGCAATTTTAGTTTTTGAGCTGCTTTCCGATGTGTTTTATTTGTGCAACACAAAATGTACTGGCCAAGGCCCTAACTTTAATAGCTTGGGATAATTGTCCAGTAAAAGGCAAGTGGACTGTATATAAGTGCTGGTGTATTTCGCGAAACATACAACTTCTGGCTGGTGCGTCGTTTAAGTAGTGGGGGGCCGATTCGATATGTCCGCCGTTGCGGTGGAGGCGCGGCGTAGCATTAAGCCCGCGTTGGCCCCGACCCCGACGCTGGCATCCGCCAGGCACTCACCATCTCCGGCGC
Source organism: Eudonia truncicolella (assembly GCA_949315975.1). Classification (NCBI taxonomy): domain Eukaryota; kingdom Metazoa; phylum Arthropoda; class Insecta; order Lepidoptera; family Crambidae; genus Eudonia; species Eudonia truncicolella. The sequence goes on along the minus strand of OX438831.1, from coordinate 6,017,533 downwards.
CGTCATGGGCGTATGATGCGCAATCTGCGCAATCTGCGCCCTATGCTGCGCCGCGCGCGCCCCGCGAGCCGACGCCGACGTCTCGCGAGGCGACCCCGCTTGCGCTGCACGCTGCGCGTGCACCAGCGTTTCTCCCTCCCCGGGAGTTTAGAGATCCCCACGCTCGGCTTGCGCGCTCACGCAAGCGCCAGCCACCTATCCCGCCTCCTAGATCCTTCCCGGCTGAGCCTTTTCTGCTCGCCGCACCCCTGGAGCGCGCCGCGCCGAACGGCCGCGCCTCGCAATCCGCGCGCACCGCGCCGCTCACGCGCCGCGCCGGATGCGAGCGCTGCGACGATCGCCCGCGCCACACCGACTGACCGCCCCGCGCCGAACGTGCGCATAGCGCCGTTCGTCGCCTTGCGGGACAATGCCGGCCTATCCAGCCCCTCTGCCGCGGCTACAAACCGCGGCCGACGACGACGACATGGGGATGTCATTTTAGTTGACAGGTGCAGCAGCGGCGTCACGACGCCACCGAAGCGGACCGGCAACACCCACTTCGCGGCGCCAGCATCGACGTCAGCGGCTCCTTCCGCACCGTGTCACCATCCCCAACTAGCCCCGCGCTCGACGCCACGCACTGCGTCGGCCTATGGGGCCGACGCAGTGCGTGGGCAGGGCCGACGCAGCGCCTCTTCCGTGGCCGCGGAGCCGATCCGTGCGGCTTTGTCTTGACCAGCATTTAGAACTAACTACTTAAAATTTGATCTTGATTTGATTGAGCTACATAACATTGTATTCGGATTGGGTCACTTCCTAAACCTCCCACCTTAAGATCTGTTCAAAGTACACCTGGCTTATTACCATTATATTAATGTGTTAATAATATTCATACGTTCCGATAGTTAGAGGTAAGATAGCCAGCCCCTCAGTAGTAACAGGTCATGGTGGCCTGGAAGAAATTGCTTTTTAGCGATAAGGCCGCCATTTGGACTTCATCTTGTATTGTCCTCTTTATGTCTTTTGTAAGGTGCACACTAAAGTGTATTTTCATTTAATTTTATTTCATTCTGGATGAAGTCCGCCTTTACTTACGGCCTTTCCGTTTTTACCATCAGTCGAGATACCAAACAATTCCCAGATTTTCAATAAAAAAGAAGTATTTTAATATTCAATAATTGTTAACTAAATTCTTTACCTACACGACCGTTGTTACACAGATTTAGAAGGGGCCGCGTGATCACCATAGAACATAGGGACATGAATATTCAGCGCGGTCTGATTGTAATATCGTCTGTAAACACCGCACGGACATTCGTTTCTTATGTAAATTTGATGAAATGGAAAAAATTAAGCTTCTAGTGGTTTCCGATCGATTCTTACGCGATAAAGAAATGATTTTTAACTGTATAGATATGCTAATGCTAATTATCGAATGTTGCATTCATATAGGTTATAGTAATAAATTAAGCAGAAGATAATAAGACGTAGAACGTAAAGATAAGAAAAACAAAAAATATTTTATTAAAAATAATTTAAGACATTTTCTAAATGTTTTAAACTAATTTAAAAAATACGAATTGGGCTGTGGCATCTCTAATTGTAAAACGTAACGTAGTTTTTAAAAAAATTTGTTGCGAACAAATTACAATACGGAAAAGTGTTGAAAAAAGATTTTTTTCTATTGCCGCATAAGGTTTTGTAATTTTTTTTTGAAGGGAGATTTCTGATTGCATCAGACGGCATTTTCAGCTTCACCGGGCTTGTTTTTTGTAATACGGATTGGTTCAGAAAAAAAGTTATGAAATATCCCCAAAAGTTTAAAATTGTTACATGTTTACCGTGTTTGGCCGTTCGATATTGTATTTAAAGTCCATTTAGTTAACGTTACTTCTCTCATGTAAGGTGAACGTAGTATTTTGTTATATTAAAATTCGTTAAAGCCCCAAATTTCATAAGTTTTGTCGATACAAACTTTCACACATACAAGAACGAAACCCCTTCGCAGAGCAAATAAATTTAATAAAGAGTTACGTTCCCAAAATGAGAATGACACATCCATTTTGACTATCACACAAAATAGCTCGAACACTAAACAGCGCGAGCGAAATAGTTGTCATCCGCATACGAGTTAACTCCCGGCACGGGTATGTACGGTCTGGCGTATTGCTGGGACAATTTCTAGGGCACCGACATGGTACAGAGTCTACCGAGTTCGTTCACCAGACAATAATGGATTCACCGCTGGAACATCGCAGCAAATAAGAAGACCCAGAAAGTACATCTGCCTGACAAGCAGAAGGCCCCCGGTTCGATTCCGGACGGAAACAATGTCTTTTCTGAGTGGTAGAGCCACGCTGCGTTGCAGCACGAAATGGGCCGGCTAGCGCGGCGTAATACCACCCTCTCGCAGAATATCGGCGTGAAACAATGGCACTCGTTGCTGTTGTGTTTCGTCCGGTGAATCCCAATCCCAATTTCTACTCCCTCCTCAAGATCCAACTTCTTCCTCAAGGCCGGCAACGCATCGGCGATTACTTTGGTTTTGCGGGTGTCCATGGGCGGCGGTGATTACTTTCCATCAGGTGACCCGCCTGCTCGTTTGCCTCCTTTTTTTACATATAAAAAAGGTTAATATGTACATACCGCGTTTGAGCAACGGACACGAATTTTGGAACGGAATCCCCAGTATTTGACGTATATCGATTCCATTGAAAACATTCAGAATAAGTTCATTAAACGTATAAAATATAGATACCCAGAATTCCCGATTGACGTAATCACGCCTTTGAAGCTACGAAGAGAGCAACGCGATCAATATTTTCTTTATAAAATAATAAATAATATGGTTGAGTCGACTTATCTTACAGTAAGATCTTTTAGAAATGTAAAAGTCCTGCCTGAGGTCAGTTAAAACTTTTGCTCCGCCTCTGTGTCGTACCAATTATGCTAAAAACCGCTTTTCATAAGATCATGTAGTACCTATAATAAGAGCTTTCAAAGTTTGATATATTTTCTCTTAGTTCTTATAAATTCAAAAAGTCTATTTGCAACGAAGACGACTAAAAGAAGAAAGAGGGAAATGGATGTTCGCGGGTGAACGAGTGAACGGCAGGTTACTCGTTCACCTGAGAATATTTATTTACTTTATAAGTAATTGTATTTTATTTTTTTTTCTAAGTAAAATAATAATTAAATTTTGTTATCGTTCGACCATTGTCTGAGTTTTTGGTTCAATGTCTGCTCAACTGTTTGTATTTCTTTTGCAATAGAAACTTTGTTAGCTTATGTACAAACTTAATCTATACTAAATTATAAAGAGGAAACCTTTGTATTTTTGTATGAATGTTTGTAACGAATAAACTCAAAAACTACTGGACCGATTTAAAAAAATCTTTCACCAATAGAATGTTACATTAGCGCTGAGTAACAAAGGCTAAATTTAAAAAAAAGGACACACGTGCGAAGCGGGGGCGGGCCGCTATGCTTTATATTTACTAGTGATATATTAAGCTGCTTGTTTCCCTTCTATCAATAATTAAAAAAATAAAAAACTACTCAGAGCAGTCCGAGCGTAAATGTTGCGAGATTCCATGTCTATGAGAGGTTGTCTATGTGTGCGTTGCTCGCGCGTATTATACAAGGTGTTTGGTTATACCTGTATAATCCTGAATATGACAGATAGGGCACAGAACCCCGGACCATTATAAACATACCAGAAAAGCACCATATAGCCGAGATATTAAGGTGGTTTGTTACTAAGTACAATTGTAAAATGACAACCCTAGGTCCAGCTGATACATTGTTTTTGTTCGTCAACCTCATGATCCAAACCAAAAAGAAGTCAAATCATGTCAGGGTTGAACAAAAATAATGAAATAAAATAAATTTGAGTTTTTGGAAAAGTAAATCTTCATAAATGTGATTTTGCATGTTACCATGGTGTTATTTATACTTGGTTTCATGGCTATATTTCGGGATTATACACATATTGAGATTACAAACACCCTGTATAAAGCTTACCTTCTGATGTCTCCTTTTTTTGCGACCGCAGTTAGCACTGATAGAAAGAAGGAGAGCTCCCAGCAAACGTAGAACGTTAGTCGGATTAGACCGAGTTAGTTGTGAATAGATGAAATGAAAATGTACCTACAGTTCTAAACCAAGAATAACGCAAAGAGACTTCTTAATAGGACCGTTTACACAATCGGTGTAGACTGCAGTCTATGGCTTCTGCAGCGTTTGAGTCTCACTCAATAAAGTCTATTCTTACTTTCCAATATTATGAATACTTGTTTGTTTGACGCAAATTAACACGTTAATAAATAGTCCTGTCAACGCCTACAGAAAGTTTTTTCACTTGTGTTAAAAGCCATGCCATGATAAATATCACATATCACAACATGGCTGATATAACATATATTATATATCATATAATATTATGTTAACAGTCTAACATGGCTGATGATTGACGCGGGGTACTACGATTGTTTGCATCCAACCTGAGCATGAGATTTGGATAATAGTGGAACTAAAAAGTTTTTATTCAAGTGCGCTTTACTATCAGAATATTTTTTAAATGGTTCTAAATCTATCACACCTATTTGGAAAGCAGTCTTCTATCGAAAAAGTTTGGAAAGAAATTCGAGAACCACCAAGTGTCACTACCCAAATCTAAGAACAGATTGTGACTTGTTTCGAATACGCCAAGATCTAGTGCCTCAGTCACATTAAAAGCAGCTTTATGGCTTTCAAAACGTTTCCTTTCCTTCTATTTCGTCTGACAGCACAATTGTACCTTCACATTATGAACAAACTCCACTGTCCTAAATTCTAATGTTGTCGCTTGATAATCGAGTTGATAACACCGGCAATGTTCGTCCTTATTTAGTGAGTACCCTACGTCGTTCATTATACCAACGGCCTTATCATGGACCTATGCAAATTTCAACTAGTTAAGAGGCAGCATCATGCTAGTATTCGTATGCTGTATTTCAAAATGTATTTTGATATGAAACATCTTTCTGTCTGTATATTCCCATAATTGTAGAGTCAGCTAGGGTTTTAAGTAATTTTTTTGCCCATTAAAACGTATTTATTTAGTACTAGCTGACCCGGCGGACTTTGTACCGCTTTGACAGTTTCCACGACAACAAAACAAACAAATCAGTTTGTATTGGAAAATTAAACCATAAACCAAAAAAATAAACCTTCCCTAATCCTAATCCCTTCGAAATTAGCCAAATCGGTCCAGCCAGTCTCGAGTTTTAGCCACTCAAACGAACAGCAATTGATTTTATATATATAGACTACAAAACAAAAGCAGGTGTCTTATCATTATCAACTACACAACTTATCCCTTATATCCAAAATATTAAGTAAGTAGTGTTTCTTTTTTAACAATATGAAAGCAATTGCCTTCATCTCAGCTTAAGTTAAGTATAACGTATTAATTTAAAAGCTAGAATGTACAAAAGCAAGCGTCTTATCAATAACAACTACACAACCTATACATAATGGAATATTAAGTTATGTTTTTTTTTTAACAAAGCAATTGGCCTTCGCCCCACCTTATGTTAAGTGACGATAAGGAAAAAAAGGTTGATGCGCTCTTCACCCGGAATATTGAGGAAGTGGTTAAAGGTTACATTACCTTTAGCTGTCGGAAGACTATTCGACATACGAAAAGATACCGAAAAGGTAGAAAAACAAGTGTCTTATGAATTAAAAGACATAACACACAACATAGTTAAACATAAATAGTCATGTTTTGTTTAAAGAATAAGAAAAAAAATCCGGTCAGTCTAAGTGTGTTTCGGATTTTGCGATGCACATTCATTTCGGGTTTCTACCCGAATTCAGAGGCAAAGAACTTCACCATTGAAGTCAAGTCATCACTACAAAGGGTATTGGCATAATCACAATGCTTACCTTCATTGTGATTAAGCCAATACCCATTGTAGCGATGACTTGACTTCAATGGTGAAGTTCTTTGTCTAGCAGTGGCTGAATTTAGAGACTTACTTACTTTACTTTATTAATAATACTTTAATTTTAATAATGGAAACTGATTCGATTGGTGTTGCGTCCCCTTAAGGCTTTCACGAGGTTCAGTGGCGGCATTATGTGGGTTATCAGTGTTTTGCAAGCGATGCGTGTTTGTGATACATGCCCCTATTTTGTGCACATATGAACAGTTGTAGCGCATCACTCTCTGTACGAATATAATAAGTGTTACGGAAATCTTATTGCGAACGATTTTTTTATTCGCTAATAATGTATACAAAAAAGTACATTATTTTGATATATTTAGGGGCACTAGTGCACGATAGGAACCAGTGATCGGCACTGTTTTCCTTTAATTATTAAAAATAGGCGTCAAGGATCTGAGGAACGAATCTGATCCCCAAAGTTTTCCTGCTTTAAGTCATGCGCTAAAAGTATTTATATGTTTACAATGTTGAGCCTTGGACCCGTATGTCAAAGGTGACCCTTGGACCCCATCCCCCCACGTCACAGGTTTACGCCAAGACAAAACAGTAGGATTCTGAACAAAACATAAATAGCTAATACTGAACTTATCGGAATATTCCCAAAAGTCTATTAGATTAAACGCGCAAAAAGTACCTATTCTAGTTTTCGTAAATAGCCTGTGTGATGTTGTCATGAGAGTGTGTGTTTAATCTCGTAAAACTGAAAGCCATATCGCGTGTGTGCCGTTTCGTCACTGTTTGCTCAATAGAAGGTAGATATACGTGGCTTCGTCAAGCAACAGAGTTAAGATAAAATTTGCCTATGACGTAAAAATATTTTCTTAATTAACTTAGATACAGTCACGTGATAATGTGTGTGTCTAGTGCGAATATTATTCACTATGCGAACACTTTAACACTATTAGTGCGTACATATACCTACGTCAAGCAACATTGATAAGATAATAAAAACCTATGACGTGAAAAGATTTTTAAATTAACCACATACATACAATTGCGTGATAACGAGTGCTTTGCGAGTTTCATTCACACACACAAAACTCCACCCTGGTTCATTATTTTATTTATGTCAGCTCAAACCACACAAAACTTTAAATTAACGTAAAACGATCCGTTTTAACAACCGATTAAAAATAAATTATTGCACGTTCTCATGTCTGTGGTCCGTAACATTAGACAACAAATAATTATAAAAAATGAACACGAGTGGATGCATAAGGTGTTTGATTTAATTAAAAACTAATGCGTTGTGTTACCATTCAAGTTTTAAGCACGATTACTGCGCCTGAAGTCTGCTAAAACAATAATATCTCAATAATGTGTCGATAGTCTGATTTTGACGTTATTTTGCCCGACCTTGGAATTAAACCCAGGAACTCTGATTATCGGGCCGAGTGCTAAGCCACTCAATCACTGACGTAAAATAAAAGCGATATCATCGAAGAACCCTGTGCATGGCCACAGAGATTTATTAAAAACAAAATAGAAAATACGTATTCCTCAAAGCGTGTATACAATTTTTAAAAGCTGATGCCGTCGTTCTTGTTTCTATTGAACTCGCCGATCTCCAAGGAAATCATGGACTGCATTGCGCAGATTCAATATTGCTTATTGAATATTTTAAATCTGTCACACGCTGCGTCTCGATGTTTTTATTTGTTGTCAGAGTGCCTACTCTGCGTTTTGTTTACAGTTAAAAACAATTCCATAGAAATTCTCGTTTTCGTTAACGCGATCGAATGGCGAATGAAACTCGCACTTGGCACTCTGTTGCACAGGGGAGATGGCCGAATGATCCGGCACGAATGGCTACTAAAAAGCGCGATTTCAATGCGTCATTCGCTGAATTTGACGCGTCACTTCATACAAAGTAATACGTCACGCGGATTGTTTTTATTGCAATAACCAATGTGTAGTCATAACTTCGTATATATATATTCAAATCATTTGCGTCAAAAGCATACACAGGAACGAGTATACCAAAAAACATGTCACTAAGAAATACACTAATTAATATAATTGTATAAACTCAATAAATCAGCGTGTAAACCAGAGGCTTGGGTTTCCATTTGAACAGGGGCTTATAATAACGTGACTTCCGATGAGGAGTAATTTCTGTATTGTCACCCATCCCGTTATTGGGAGAAAGAGCTTAACTTGCAAGATCGCAACTGGAACGCGCAGGGGGGCAACCACACGCTCTTATAGCAGTATTATTGCCGTTGTAAAAACGAGACGCGTGTAGCGGCAGATATACTCGCGTCTCTTTTCCACAATTCCTCCAAAAGATGGAATAGTCTACCAGCACATGTTTTCCCTCTTTCCTATGATATGGGGTCCTTCAAACGAGGCGTGAAGAAGCACCTTGTGGGCCGGCAGAGTGAAGTTGACTGATGCTGCGTTGTTTTCACGCTGCACCAGTTGTCTTCGCGTCTGGACTCCATTTCCACTTAACATCAGGTGGTGTGGAGTCATTTGCCGTGCTAAGTATAAAAAAAATAAATAAATACTGCTATGAGAGCTCATAGGGACTTCTTGGCGGGAAAGTGAAGAGTCAGGTCTGCGGTTTTGTTTTATTTTCTAAAATTTGTGTTATGTCGAATATTTATGTGAAATAATGGTGGATTATTAACCGTTAAGTGTTCGTGAGTGTGCATGAGTGTTGGCAAATGAAACAAAACAGTGCAACGTCACTTTTCAAATTCTCTCAAGAAGTCTGCCCGAGGACTTAGTAAAGCCCCACATCTTTACTGAGATACTTGAGGGGTTGGGGGGTCTATCATTTCTCACTTCTCATTTCTATTATCATTCATCATCATCATACTGACTGGAAGGAAATATTGTATATTTATGTATTGTAAGAAAAATTACTTTGACACTGGCTAAATGTCATGTCTCATAGTCAGGTGACAGGTTGCTGCGCCTGTTTCTAACAAGTATTTACACTACCTGATGACAATTAAGAAAGAAATAAACAATAATTAGTTTGCTTTAAAATTATATAGTATACTATATGAGTGGTTCCATGCTGTATAAACACAACACAAATTACCAGATGCACCTATTCAACTTGTTTACCATCAAATATATTGTTATCCGTTTATTCATAGATCAGATAGCAGTGTGAGCATGACGCAGAATGCTTTTAGAATATCTGTAACAACTGACGGGCTCTTATCTAACAATCTGTCGTGATGTGGCAAAACCAGATCGTAGTGGAGGAAAACATTGCGCAATCAGAACCCCGAATTATATTAGGTACGCACGCCTGCACGTCAGACTACTACAAACTGACAAATTTGCTCAATAGACTTTGAACTATACTCTACTCTTGATTCTGATGTCTTGTGCCATGTTTCATTGAGATTTTCATCCAAATCCAACCATAGACAATTTCTTTTTTATGTACCTTTTGCTAGAATCAATGTATCACATCATAGCCCATTGATACGGATGTGTCGAAAATTTAACGTTTTATGTGAGGACCTTGATATATTTCATCAAAAATTAAATTCATTCTTAAATAGTATCAAATAAGTGTTTTTTATATATTTTAGCGTTTTATTAACGCTTAAATATACTTAAGTAAAATTTAAACACTGAAAAAAGACGACAACCTCAGGCAGGAACCTTCCGCATTCCGGGCGGCTGCCTTAACCACTTGGCTACCGAGGTCTGGCTTTCACCCGTCGAAATTTTTCAGTGCTTGATGCTTATGTTTTTAGTCAATCAAATGTTCGGAAATATTGGCTTGCTTCTTACTATGAAATAAGACTGAATTAAGAATGGTACCTTTATATCTTTTTTTTTTTAATATATTTAAATTGAATGTTGTGCTCGGTTGTTACTGAAATGCAAATTTAGAAATATCATTGTATGTAAAAAATTGTATGTTTTGATTTGTATTTTGTTACCGTGCCAAAAATAAATAAATAAATAAATATATACATAAGGCATATGGTTGAACATTTATTGAAGAAATTTGACAGTTTTGAATAGGTTGATGCGCCGGCGTTTGTACCACCACGCATTGCTGTGGTTCTTTTAATTTCAAACAGACAGCTGTTAACAGTGCGCTTCTTTCAAAGTAGACAATGCCATCTGCTGAGCATGCAAATTAAAGAAAGAGTTGTTACTATAGACGGGGCAGAATGCGAGTTTCATTTGACATTCGATCACGCTAACACGACTCTGTCTTTCTCGCTAGGCACCCTGCCTGAAGTCAGATAATAGATGGCAGAGTCAATCTTATTGATAATTTGCTTTTAGCAGATTAGTATCTTTGCAGAAAATACGGACAAATGATAAAGGTGCACAAAGACTCGTGGGAGCAAGAGGAAAGTTTATAAAAAAATATAATGAAAATCGGTTATATTTTTCAGGAGTTTTACGAGTCCCAAATAACACTTTTAGCATACGTTATGCGATTCGGCGTGTTGTCGACGCGATATAAAAAGATGCTAAACGATAATATACCTTATTTAAAGTATGATTGTTTCGCATTTATATAGGAAACGATAAAATGCCGGTTCTTTAACGGTGATAAGCGGCATCCCACGTTTTCACGCGCGCCGCCATTGACTGCAGTGCCGAGGTCGCAACACAATAAACAGTTGTTTGCACTACGTGATATATCAATTCGTTATAGAAAAGCACGATATAGTTTACTTAATTTGTAATAACTACAACGTCCACTAACCATGTCCTTGTCTTATTTTGCCATTTCAAAGTCAAAGTTAAAAGTCAAATCATTTACTCAACATAAACCTTTAGAGGCACTTATTGACGTTAAAACTATAAATCAAAAAACTAAAAAAATTGTCATGACTGAACTACTGAGTCTACCACCAGTTCAGATTTTGGAAGAGCCTTCGAGAAGAGCTGGCAAGAAACTCATAAATTCGGACTACACATGGGAAAAATGAAAAATAATCTTCGCAAGATGGCTGACAAGAGCTGGATGAGAGTAGCCGCGGATCGTGCTCAGTGGCGTGCACTTGGAGAGGCCTATGTCCAGCAGTGGACTAATGTTGGCTGTGACGATGATGATGATAAGGAAAATGTCATAACCAGGCCACTGTGATACGAATGTGTACGTTTTGACATAGCATAATTAAGGCCCTAGTTACTCCATCCAGCTTTGAAATCGAATGAAAAAAATATTTATTAATTAAAGGCATATAGTATAATGCGTATAATTGTGAACGTAAGTAAAGTGTGTTTAATTCAGTACTTTTATGACATTACAGAAACCAAGAGAAACATTAATTAAATGATATGGTACATTGTATAATGCAGTAAGCAGTCATACATATTTATGAGACTTAATTCGATTAAAAAAAAATGATTTAATGTAGCTAGTAAGGTTGTTTCCGACTTCTTGGCGGGAAAGTGAAGAGTCTTGTCTGCGGTTTTGTTTTATTCTCTAAAATTTGTGTTATGTCGAATATTAATGTGAAATATTGGTGGATTATTAACCGTTAAGTGTTCGTGAGTGTGCATGAGTGTTGGCAAATGAAACAAGACAGTGCAACGTCACTTTTCAAATTCTTTCAAGGAGTCTACGTGAGGACTTAGTAAAGCCCCACATCTTTACTGAGATACTCGAGGGGTTGGGGGTATATCATTTCTCACTTCTCATTTCTATTATCATTCATCAAAAAAATCATCAGAAAAATTACTTTGACACTGGCTAAATGTGCTAATCGCACGAAGCCATCAACTAAAAGATAGAAAAGAAAGAAAAAGAAGGTTGTTTCCTCTCAGAGTACTGCAACAAAAAACTAAGTTGCTACTCTTTAAAAGATTTGGAATATCTATTCGAATTATGATAACATTTACAATATAAATTTGTTTTTAGTCGTAAAGCGGGACATTGAGATCCAATAATATATACATAAAGCACTTCAATAGATATTGGCTCTTACTCATTAAAGATAATATGTGCCAAAAGGATAACATCGTTATTACAACACCAATAATAAATGGGAAATAATTTATTTGTATTACAAAATAAATATTTGGTCAGCAAAATTATTATTTGGTCAGCAGAATTATACAATCGGTCAGCATAAGAAATCCTTACTGTTGGTTAGGTGAAGTTATTTTTTTTTCCTAAGTGAAGCGCAGCGTAGAGGGCCAGTCACGGAAGGGGGGAGCGGCATAAGACTGCTGTTCAGAATTATATAAAGTTGCAGACTGATTTAGAAATATTTGCTGACCATTATTTGCTGCATTTTTTTGCTAACAAAAATACGAATACTCTGCTAACCGTTTAAATTACACTCATAATAAATTAAGAAAAAGTCTTATAGACATTAAATGGATAAAACGTACCCTGAAAAACTTGGTATGAATTAGCTCCATCCATTTTACAAATTGTGTCTCACGAAAGCTATAAGTAATATATAGAAAGAAAAAGTTGAATTTCAAGATTGTAATAAGTACTTTACGAATCGCATCAATGATAGATTGACAATTGTGTCCTTTTCAGCTCAGTCACTCTCGAAGAAGCAGTCACAAAACCCATTTTCAGATTTAGTTTTCGTTAGAAAAATGCTAAATTACAAACACTAGTCGTATATCAATATATCGTCAGTGCGCTATATAACTTGTTGGTTAAGCTTAATTTAGTTAGATACTGTAATCGCTGACTGAGGTTTCATAACAAACAAATGATAGCTTGGTACTGTCACCTGCAAATCGATTGAACTTACTTATAAGTGCTTAAATAGTGCTTATATAAGTACCTTCGTTTTTAAAATAAATTAACCTTACTTATATACGTTTAGAAATTATATTTTTGCTTAAAACGGTGATATAAGACTTATTTAACTGAAACAAGATGATCTTTGTGACTATTTAAGACTAGAGGCCCGGCAGTATAGCCTTTCATTGCTTGGTATGGAACCGTTATGTCGTCGGTCAATTTTGTTGTCGCCCAGCCACTAGCACAACGCGCTCAGTCTTCGATTGCGGAAGTTAAGCATGTTTCTCGAAAAAGGTCATCAGAAATGATGGAAATTTTTTCTCAACCCGAGCTCCTATGTGTTTTAGAAGGCACGTAAAGCCGTTGGTTCCGGCTGCATTAGTAGACGATAAACAACCACCAATGCGCATTGGGCCCGCATGATGGTTTATGGCTTGTTCTCCGTGGGGTTTTCAGGGAAGGCTTGTATCCCAGCAGTGGGGAAGTAAAATGGGTTATTGTACATTAGCCACAAAGCAAATTCGTTACAGAAAAAAGTATGTGTAAATTTGCCACACTTCTATTTTCATTAAGTATTTTTGTCATATTTTAGTTTGGACCTTGGAATGCATGTGAAAAATTTACTTTCAATGCATGAAGTGTACAAAAATGTGACGAACTTACTTTGTGGCAAATGTACAATAACCCTCATAAAATGATCTGGTGATGATGCCGACCGCATCAGCAAATTAAAATTAACATAATTAACGCGCCATATTTAGTGACGAAGCCAATTTCGTCATTGAGACGTTAACTACCGTTGCCGATGCCAAAATCAATATTAATTTATCGGTTCCTTGTTATTTTATATGCTCAAAATATAACTTATAGGTTTCATCTTTTCAAAATTGCGCCATAAAGGCGATAATAATTTAGTTCAAAGGCGATGATATATTGAAATCATCATCATCAATTGCCATAGTCATAAATATCCCCCGCTGGGTGCAGACATAATAATTAAAGAGTTACAAAAACTGACAATAATAAATATAAACATATTAAATAAATATGTATTTACAATAATATAAATATTCTCTAAATGTTAGGTACGTCTCTCTCCGGCCCTTCAGAATATCGGCGCTCCTATCTTCGAGTGTCGTGGGGGTATTATGCTGAGACAGGGTCCTTGTTGGCCTCCCACACTGCTTTTTGTTTATATTTTCATTTAATTGTTTTTTTTTTGTTTTCCTTTTATTCTTGTTAGTTTTTGCTTTGTTTTGACTGTATTGTATTTTGTGTGTGTGTGTGGGTGTGTTCAATAAATGTTTCTCTTTATTCTCTTTCATCTTTCATGTCATAGTCATTAGTAGTAGTGAGCTTGATTTCAATAATGCATGCCATTGCCCAGGAGTGGGACAGGTATAGGCTTTGCTATATTTAACTTTTGATTAATTGGCCATCTGCACATTCAAACTGTGTCATTGGAAACACGTAGTTAATTAAGTCGCAGGGTTCTCGAATTTTAAGTGCCCACTGATCCCATTTTGAGTTAATTACTAAGTTAACTCATTGTTATCTGACTACATTAATTAAAACTATTGTAAATGTAGCAATGAAATGTGGTTAATAGAGTAATATTTTTTTATAAGTTGAGGGTTTCAGGCGAAGTGCGCTTCCACGTTCGACCTTATCATCACTTAACATCATGTTAGATGAAGCCAAGTGCTTACCCGTAACAAATAAAAAATAAAATAATAAGAGAGAGAAACATAGCGTGCGTTCAAGCTATTGTAATTTTTTATAATGGCATGTGTACTTGTGGAATGGGATTTGGTGGGTTTAGACGGTAACCGAGGACAACGGCTTAATATCAGCCTTCCGAAGTACAAAGGAGATTCCGAAGACGAGAACGATCTCCTCCGTAGCCTTGCGCAAAATAAGGAGTTTGCAGAAGGTTATTTTTTTATTGTTTTTTTGGTGAGTGATTGCTGATTGCCCCATACGGCATTTTCAACTTCACCGGGCTTGTTTGGGGCCGGCGAGGAACGTAAAGGGTGAAGCCGTGTGAAATGAATCACCTTCGGAGGGTTTCTAGAGGGAACGGCATCGCGCACTAGTGCGCGTCCCCGTGCCCTACTAGATTTTCCGAAGGGTTCGGATTGGATCGGGGAGCGGAACAACCCGAGGGCGCCTCTAAAGGCTCAGACCTCGGCTCGGGTTGACCGGGCAGTGGTGGAGGAGAGAAGCGCCCAGGTAGGTACATGTCTGTACCTGGTGTAGAGCGCGTGTGAACCGGTTCTTCGTACCCTTGTTCTACGAGTACGGTGTCTTGTGCCTAAATTAGTATGCATGTTTAGTGTATTCTGTAGTGGCATTTAGAGGATGCTTCATACAAACGCGCTCGAGCAACGCACACATAGACAACCTCACACGGACACGGAACCTTGCAATAGCGGCGCTCGGACTGTTCCAAGATTTGTGTCCGTGAGTGCGTTAGGGTTACTTGTGTGCGGTACGACATACCGTGACCATGCGTCCCGCATTGGGACAATCCCACTTTCAGGCTATCTGTCCCGCTGTCCCCAGCGAGGGCGACATGGTCCTTTGACCAGACGATAATTAAAATTTATATTTCCGGGCGGCGCGGCTGCGGAGGGGAGGCGTTTTTTCTCAAGTTAACAAAATATGGACAATTGATAAAACACAGTTAAATGAGTAATGAAAGCTATTTTGATTACAAAGATAAAGATAAATATAAATAAACCATGTAGTTTTATATGTCTCTTAGACCCGATACTTAAAAACGAATGTGCTCAGCCGACAAATACAAAAATAAGTCACGCACGCCATCGCCACCGGGGCTTATAACTATGCTGCTTACTTAACTATTTTGTGTTAGGCGTACCTCCTATAACAAAAATCTTGTAAAACACCGAACTTTTTTTTTATTACATAATTCCGCAGATGTCCCACTTTGATAAAAACAATACGTCCTGAATGGATAGTAGGTAAAAAAATGATTGGACGATTCAAAAGCACTTTTCTAAAGTTCACTTGAATAAAAAAATATTTGACTTTGATTTTGACTTTGACAATAAATGGTCACGTTCGGTATGTATTCAGCTAACCTTCTTCTTCTTCTGTATTTTGCGGTAGCCTGTGTGATAAATTATGAATGGCATATGCTATTGTTAACGTGGGAAGGTCCGAGCAGATGGACGCTTATACATAGTTTGTTGACGATGTAGCTCGAAACACCGCATCGTATGGGCACTCAAATTAAAGTAGACAATACAAAAGCAATGATAATGGCCCGGCGAACAGAAGCACATCCGTGTCAAGGTGTTTCCCTGTTACAATTTCGAGCAGCCTCAATAGGCGACATAGAAACGTACGAACGTGCGTGTCATGATACGACAAAGGGTGGACGCCTTTAAGCTATGCTGTATTTGGTAGCTTACGTGGTGGTTCGTTTGTGTTCGATCGGTGAGATAGTTTGTTATTATGTTTTGAGCCGTCAGAAAATGTTTTGTCTTAAAAACATAACGTTACCACAATAATTTCAATAAAATAGTTTGAACTGACTGACTGAAGTTACTGACTAACTGACTGACTGATTGAACTGCTACTATACTAACCGCTGGACACAGGGACGTGGACCCAACAACGCTACTAACATGTTTATTATGGCGATAGACATATTGGTTGTTCCGGACTTAGTTGAGAATTCAAAAATTTTGAATTTTTCAAAATGTATTATTTTTCTTCCACAGTAGACACAAAAAGACAATGGTTATATAAATAGGCACAGCTATGGTGAAAGACTGACGCTCAAACTAGATTACCCTGTACTTTGAGCACCAGGTAACATTAAACAGCTACTGAAGAAAGCTGTACCTATAGTAGTCTACAAAAATTTTAAACCATTGTACGAGTAAGTGATTTATCGCCAACGCAGTAGATATGGCAGCTACTCCGTTTTACTTTAAGCGAATTATTCAACCTTGAACTTCCAACACGTAATATGCGTTTAAGTCGATTTATCGCGAACTATGCACTATTAATATTGGATTACATTGACTAAATGGGGGCGGTGCGGTGGAAATAGCCAAATTTCTACCGTAAATTAGGTAAGTACAAGGTTATGCGGCTTATTTACGTGGTTCTTGCAAATTTGAGGGGTGGGGGGCTTAGTGCGAGTTTTCGCCATTCCATCACGTCACAATATAAGGAGACTGCAGAAGGTAAGATTCATACAAACGCCATTCATTCATTCATTCATTCTTATACGAGTTCCCACGGCTAGTCCTCGAAGGTAAAATTCCGAGAAAGAGTGGAAGGAAGGAGGAATCAGGGAACTACTTTTCATACATATTTTTCAATTCAGTCGACCTTCATATTTCCTCTTGAGCTTACCTTATACGACTCCTTATTTCGTGGTATAAGAAAGAAAACAATTTAGATCCGTTCTCAGATAAATCAGTTTGTGTCAGTAATTTCGCAAATTGTACTACTCGTACGTAGCGTCAATTCCTATTTGCCTTATCGACAAGCCCAATTTTCCCTTTTCTTTTCTCTGTCGTCTTTGCATGTATTTACATGTGTATGTATATATGAAGATATTGGAGTTTTTATGATGATCCTATCATACTAGCTAAATCTTGTTCACATTTTATGGATATAAGTAGAACTATAAATAATTTTTAGTATTATAATATATTTATAGACATAGACAGCCTAGGCACAGTAAAGTTATACTGATGGCATAGACATGTATGACAGATATGATAGACAGTATGAAAATGTAAATAAAGCTCTTTCAGAGGTACTCCGTTGGTTTACTATTAATAATTTACAGCTTAACGCTAAGAAAACAAAATGTATTAAATTTATATTACCAAATGTCAAATATGAACCAACCGATATTAAAATAAACGGCGATCAATTAGATTTGGTAGATTCTACAGTCTTTTTAGGCATAACCCTTGACTCAAAGCTTCAATGGAATCCTCATATATCGAAATTGGCCGGTAAACTCAGCTCTGCTGCTTATGCCATTAGAAAAATTAGGCAGTTAACTGACGTTGAAACTGCTAGAATGGTCTATTTTAGTTATTTTCACAGTGTCATGTCGTATGGCGTCCTACTGTGGGGAACAGCGGCTGATATTGAAACTATATTCATTTTACAGAAACGAGCAATAAGAACTATCTATAGACTCGGATCACGAACTTCCTTAAGAAATCTTTTTAAGGAGATTGGTGTCCTGACAGTTGCATCTCAATATATTTATAATTGTATAGTTTTTGTACGTTGCAATATCAACTCCTATACTAAACATGGTGACGTACACAATTTCAATACTAGGAATAAGACAAAACTTGTAATGCCACTGTTCAGGTTACAGAAGGTTCTTGGTTCTTTCTTGGGGCAAGGTATACATTATTACAATAAAATACCAAGTACTGTACTAGATTTACCTTTAGATAAGTTTAAAAAACATGTGAAATCTATATTACTTTTAAAAGGTTATTATACAGTCAAAGAATATTTAGATGATAAAACAGCTTGGTTATAATGAAAAACATATACTCTATTTGAATTAATATAATAAAATTAATTTATATAATTTTTATACTGATATGATAGCCTTTATCAGCAGTGTCCTACAGATAACAAACAGCGTTGCGTTAAATAGATCATTAAGTTTTTATTTAGAGTATCTTGAGTATGTCATGCTCTCTTTATTTGTCTCTGCGGTGGTGGCGTGTGCGTCGGGTCGTTACGTTCCCTAAAATATGGTTGAGCGAAGCGATGGCTGATTCATATGTCATACTCGTGAACGGGTGCTGCCTGTGGAGGCTGGTCTGCTCTTGCATACTTATCTTATTTTTAATATTATTTACTGTAGTTTGACTTGGTTTTTCTTAACCAATTTTTTTTTTTTTTGAGTACTGTAGTGGTACTGTATGACATTGTGGAAATTGAAACTTTTACCTGATGTAAATTTGTTAACTTAGTTTTTTTTTTTTTTTTTTTTTTTTTTTTTTTTTTTTTTTTTGTGATATTTTTGTTTTTTATTTACATGTTGTGGTTGTCTTCTATAATTTTGTGTTTATTTGTAATGGAAAGTGTCCTGCTATGATAGGGCATTTTCCAATATTTTTGACGCTGTAAGGGAGAAAAGAGCTGGACACTTGCTGAGTTTCTTGCCGGTTCTTCTCAGTACAAGATCTCCCGCCCAGAGTAGACTTACGAACCGATGGCATAGTGACATTCACAAGAGCTACTTGTAGCCTAAACTGAATAAATGATTTTGAATTTTGAATTTTTTGAATTTTGATCCTTAGCAATAGCAGAAATTTTCATTCATTTACGTTATTTTATATAAATGTTTTTTTAATTCGTTATTTCTTTCCTTCTGCTTAAGGGAACACTATGTATATCGTGTTGTTCTACATGGAAAGTAATTGTTTTGTTACGAAATTTTCTAATTGAAAAAAAATATATATATTATATTTATTTGATAACATCACATACATTGCAATCTAATCCCAAGTTAAGTAGCTAGCACTTTTGTTATGGAGATCAGATTCAACGACGATACCACAACCACCCAGACCCGACACAATATCGTAAAGTTCGTTTTAGGGTCTAGCTGTAATTTGGCATGGATATACATATTAATCACGCCGACAAAGTGGTGAAGTAAAAGTTTGAAAGATATTTATTTTAGGTTACGAGAAGTGGGGATGTAATTTTTTTTCTTGTCTACCCCATAGTGTGGGGTGTCGTTGGATAGCAATTTTAAAAATATTGCTGATTTGTGGAAACAGTTTTTTGATTGAGGCATCCGTTTGTGAACTATTAAGCTTTAAAGTGCAAAGTTTTCTTAGAGTCAAGTGTGCCAGCAAAATGGTTGTTTTTGGATCCGTGAAAAAATGTACGGTAGTTGTATTTACGACGAAGTTAAAAGGAAATGTACTTGGCGCAGTACAAATTCCTTATTAAGAACTACTTATATAACTTTATCAGGTGTGTGAAACTAGTAGTATCTACATTAAATAAATGTTCATAAAAGCCCTTTTCTCAGAGTCCGCATTTTTGAGATGGGCTACGGAACCCTACACTGCGCGTGACCCGACACGCACTTGGCCGGTTTTCAACATTGACCCGACCGGTAATCGAACCCGAGACCTCAGAGTTAGTAAGTTATTAAAGCCCGGCATGCAAGCCACTTGGCTACGAAGGTCGTCATTAATCAATATTTTATAGGTGTGTGTAGGGTTGTTGGAAAAGTTGGTTATTAACGAATAGGAAAAGTAGCTTTAAAAGAGTGGCGAGGTTTCTACTCTACGAACATTTTATATATTCGGAAAAAAAGTCACCGGCAAAGTTAAAAATACAACTTTAGTTAAAACTAGTTTCAGAAAACTCAGCTCAGAATATTTAACTAAGCACTATTTACTTTATGTATGCTTGAATACGTTATGTGCGAAATCAGATTTTGAATCTGCAAGAACTTATGCGACAAATCAAGCTTAAAATTTGTACTTTTTTTCCCTAAAGGTAATTTTATTGATCTGTATAAGCCTTACACCCGTTTGCACTAAACTTATGAATCGCCTAAGTTCTTGCCTAATTTGTTTAGGCTACTCCTAGCAAAAAATTTGCTTGCACTAACCTTAGGCAATTCCTAACTCCACTTAGGAGATTCATAACTTTATGAGCCCGAATAGGAAGCGCCCAACGAGTAAGGCGATACTTAAGTAGTGTGAGATTTCCTTAGCCTGTTCAACTTCGGTTGGCAAACGACAAAATAAAAAGTATTTTATGTCATTTTTTGTGTGTCACAATCAAATCAATCAATCAGGCACGTTTTGATGTGTTTTTTTCCAACGCCGTGAAATTCGGAGTTCGTTTACGTTTTGTGCTTTCCATTTTAATAAAAACCACACGTAAAATACCACGAAAGGCACGACAACAAAGTCCACAAATTATATTGTCAAGACAAGACGTTGACAAATTCAAACAGATATTGTTTTTTTAAAATAATAGACCATAAACAATCTATCATTCCAATCGTTCGCCATTCTTTCATCATTCACTTTACTAGGCAATTCCTTAGTTTCGTCACAGCTGAGACAGAACTGTTAGTGCAAACCAATTTTTTTGTTAGGCTGTTCCTAAGCTTAGGCGTATCTTAACTAGGACAAGCCTAACCCAAGTTTAGTGCAAAAGGCATAAGAGCATTAAAATGCTTTAGGGTATAAGTCACACGCCTGCACATCAACCTACCACAAACTGTCAAATTTCCACAATAGACTCTGAACTTTATGACTTTAGTATATGGTTGAAAATGTATTGAAGAAATTTGCGGTTTTGGATAGGTTGATGAGCAGGCTGTACATGTTTTTATGTTATTAAACAGATAGTGATATTCTTATTGTTCTCAGTAAGTGATTCTAAATACGTATGAGAATATAAGATGGTTTATCTACATGCATGATATTGTGAATATGCCTTTAGCTTTATCTGCATGTGAAATTGACGATTATACTGCTATCTACATAAAACATAAAATTAGAATTGTATAACTATAAAATGAAACAATCCATAAATTTATACATTTTTATAAAGTTATTACGTCAAGTTGAACACAGAGCTAGAGGTGCTCGATTGGTCCGAGTTGGCACAATGAAGAAAAGAATGGCGTGCTTTTTTTTCGGAGGCCAAGACCCACTTCGGGTCCTGGAGCCAGAGCAGTAAGTGAGGAAGTAGGTAAGTTGAACACTGTACAATGATGGTAAATTTTCAAATATTATTTTCATTTCAAGTGTTACATATTTCGTGATGTACAGACGCCTGCACATCAACCTATCCAAATCTGTCAAATCTCTTCAATACATTTTCGACCAAATGCGCTAACCATAAGGTTCAAAGTCTATTGAGGTAATTTGACCGTTTGTGGTAGTCTGATGTTTAGGCGTGTGTACCTATTTACCAATCAACCAGTACTGCGTTGATTATTAAGTATTCATGACTTAACAATGTAAATGTGATAACATAATAACATAATACGGAAGATGTTATACATACATACATACATACATACATACATACATACATACATACATACATACATACATACATACATACATATAATCACGCCTCTTTCCCGTAGGGGTAGGCAGAGACCACTTCTTTCCACCTGCTACGATCCTTACATACTTGTTTCGTTTCGTCCACTTTCATTTTTCCCTTCATACATGCTCTTCGGTTTAGGGTACTCTTGACCTGACCTTTTTTAAAGACGTCCCTGATTTGATGTTATCAATCTAACAATATTACCTATGCCAGTCTGGTGCTGCATAGTTACCAAGCACGCAGAAAACAGCGTCTGCAATGCCGTGATTACGAGATACAAAAAATACTGGGCACAAAGGCGTAAGAACTTTGAACTTTATGCCATAACAATATGGTTGGAAATGTATTGGAGGAATTTGACAGTTTTAGATAGGCAGGCAGGTTTTTGTCTGTACTTGGCCTTCATCTCACTGATGGTAAGTGATAATATGGCCGAAGGTGGTAGCGCAGTTTAGCTTAACTAATGACCACTTAAAAATGATGATACCTGACTTTTTGACGATTCGATTTATTCCATTATTTAAAAAAAAATTATAGGCTTTTATCCAGTAAGTTTGTAAGATGAAATTACTGGACACAGTGATTTAATACCCTGGCTGTACTGGAAAAATTCAACGAGCCTTCTGGCGTCTCGGTAGCTCAACGGTCAGAGCATTGGACCGGTTATCCAAAGGTCGATTCTCACTCGAGCTTCACGAGACTGGTTGATTTTTTCTAGTAAATAGCATTGCACTGTGAATGCAAACATTCAAAATTATAAAAACAGTAAGTTTCTATTTGTTAAATTCTTCTTCATAAACTGACCAGTTGACCACTCAAACGTGTCAAACATAGCCGCCACGCGCCATACCAAAAGCGGTACCGAAAAATTTCAATAGTTCAACTCAGCATAGTAAAGGCTCGTGAACTAGGGCGATGACGTCAAAGTTTTCGCATTAGGAAAGCTACTGGGTCTCGGTCGTGGGGCGGGCGGGGGCCACCGTGGGATGGGGAAATAGCACTTATACCCCCCGCTTACGAACCACTATCCCATAAAAATAGCACTCGTGACGTAACGGCGAACTAGTGTGAAATTAACCCAGCCTGAGACTTCCACATTGTTTTAGATTGTAAGCAAATTGAGCTCCGAGTAAACATGTATCGTGTTTGAGTTTGCAGGGTGCGTTGTATTGTTTGAGTAGGTTGTCAATAACAGTACAATTATAAAGAAAACAAATCACAAAAAATCACACTGATGTATATTAAAAGAAAAAGTTGTTAAAAATAGAATCCGAAAAAAATATCTTGTGATATGTTGTTAAAACGACGATAAACAATTTGAGAAATTGAGGTAATAGATCGGCATATTGAAGTGTTCAAGACAGCTCGCGATAAGTGCGTAATAATAATTGACGAGACCAGGCGACTAAGAAAATTTCTTAAAAGATGTTAATAAATGTAGAAAAGAAAAATTGGCAAAATGTTTTTAAGTAAGTACTCGCTGCCTACTTATTCAAATGTCTGAAAATTTTAAATTAACAAACTTCACCGGCGATATTCTGGGCCTGCGTAATTTATTCGGTAACTTCACGGTACTGGGGAAGGTTTTTTTCGACTTTACAACCATTGGGCTCAAGATTATGTTGATCCCCGAACGGGTGGCATGCCTTATTGATTACACGAAGTATCACGTCACCACGGTATAATTTACGACAAAATCGATAGAACCCTTCAAAGGTTTATGGCTGTAATATTTTTTTATGGACGCACATTTACGATGACAAAAATGTCACAAGAACATTTGGGATTTCGCGCGTTTTATCTGTGTAGGGATGTGAATGTGAAACGTTCATAGATTTTATAGATTAGCTTCCTTGAAACAGTTTTAAAACCGAAAAAGGGTCCGTTATTATTAGAGTCATCCTTATTTTGCGCAGTCGTACACTTATGTAATAAATTATGAGATATTAGAACAGATATTGCGACACTTTGCTATAGAAAGTAGGCCACGTTACGGCCATCTATAATGATTGATGACCCCCATTCATTCGGGGTAGATCCCAGGGGATAGATGGGAAAAACTTGATTGATGTGGGACCCACTGGGCACCGGGATAATATTTTCGTACATTTCCTTGTGTATAAATATTTAAATGTCTGTGTGGAATGGGTGTATGAATGGGTAACTTTTATGTTGGTGTCGGAATTTGGAGCTTATAGTCATGTTTATTTGTATATTGGTGTTGGAATTGACAGTCTTAGTATGTTTTGTAGATTGTATGGATATAAAGAGCATACGTTTGAAGTCTATAAATTTTATGGAGTGTAAAGAATAACATCCGAAACATATTTTACTATTAACTTCATTATTTGGATGGCTTTATCAAACTAATGTTTTCTTGTATTACCTACAGTTGATTAATAGATACATTTTATAGAAAATGACAAAACGAAACACGCTGTACGTATGTACGCCTTTACACACCGGACTTAAATTACGACTATACTGTAGTAAGTTGTTGTGTTTGGATGTTTTTGTGTTTTCAATGACGCGTACCAAGACATGTAGGTCATTGAAGACTTAGATGAACCTGCCTAAAAGAAAAACCACTTAGGTGTTAATCCTAATCCCATTGTGGCAGAGATTAAAAACAAAACAAATCTCAGAAGCGTCGCTCGGAAGGTGTGTTATGCAAAACTGCAAATTAGCTACTAGACCAATTTACCGAAACAATGTTTTGACGTTCTTAGTGAACAAGTTAAATTCAAAACGACTTTAGGACTATTAAATAACTTAAAGAACAGTGTGAAGTTTTCGTGCATTCTTTTGTTAGATGATTTTTGTTTAAAATTGGAACTTATTAAGGACTCCATTATGAGACGGTTTTGTCAACCGCAAAATGATAAAGAGTGAATGCTATTTACTTTAAATCGACACCTTATTAGCCTTTTTTTAAAAAGTATTTTTGAAAAAGTTTTTTTACATGAGACAGACTTTCAAGTTTGATCTTGGTAGTCTCATTACTACCAGTAGGTACAGACGCCTGCACATCAACGTATCTAAAACTGTCAAATTTCTTCAATACATTTTCAACCTTACACTTAAGGCGTAAAGTTCAAACTGTAAAATTTCTTCAATAGACTTATTGAAGAAATTTTACAGTTTGTAGTAGGTTGATGTGCAGGCGTGTGTACTAAGTTGCGTTAGTTAGCGTAGTTAGCGTATTATTTATTTCTGGGTCTTTTGAACTATAAAGACCGAGTAAAAGCTTATATAACTAGGTACCTGAACATTTCTCTGCAGTGTTATTTACCTGTAAAAAGAAAATTTAAATTACATTCCACGTTTCAGCGTTGTGCAATGCTGTATGTACCACTTACATTAACAAAAAACACGAAGCAGAAGAAGGAACGGACCACCACGAAATCCACTGAGCGACCAATACTCAGTATCCGTGACATTGGCGAGGTCGTGCCAGCGACGTATAACGTGGAAGACTGAACTGTCACGGAGCGCCAGGGTCACAAAATCAGAGGAAACAATAACATTACAAAAAAAAAACTTTTTCTATTTGCTATTCAATCATTTAACTACTAAAAACCAAAGAGTTTTTAATGTGCCAAGTCGGAAAAGAAACTGGTCTATCAGTTGCGGTGATACTTCCTGTGACGGAATAATGCCATTAAGGTTGTGTTCGGAATTGTTCGGTTATTAAAGCGAATGAAAACTTATGACTTTATCGTTTGGTAATCTGCAAGCAATATCAATCGTTTGGAGGTAAAAGCGTTTTTGAGGCCGTTCTATACATTAAACACAAGAAGTAACTGTTTTTGTTATATTAAATAAAGTTACACACATGTACACACTCTTTACTATGGTTACAGACTTCACATGGGTGTCATCATTTATTTGCAATGTCAGACTAAAATAAAAATATTAAATGAAGTGTTTCATTTTTATTTGTAGGTAGTATTCACGTAAACTTTATAAACCAAAAATAATTATCTAATTTATATAAATGTAAATAATAATAAAGTATTATACTAAGCCTACGGCGAAGAATTGTTATAGACTTTATTAAATAAAGATAGATTATATTTTTATATTCAAATACAAAAACAAAACAAAAATTTCGTTTCAATCGCCTAATTAACTGTCTAAACACTGACAGCCCTACGTGTATTCCGATCTAATGTCAGTGATGTCACGCAACCTTTGAGCGTGCAGCGGCAAGGTCGCCGCAACAATTAGCTGAGGTAAGTTGCGTTGAACTTTTTCATTGACTGACCTAACCTATGGAATACGAAGCGGGTATCATATCAATCTCTGTCTTACGTATTGACAAGTGACAGCCCTTACGCACCGCCAGGGCTATTATGGAAAACTAAAACGTGAAATTCGATGGCTACTGTTTTAGTACTCTATACTATCATCTTATTAAAGTATTCTTTGTTTTATTTCCAAAAAAATTCTCCTCCCCGTTTTTTTTCATCATCATTTCATTATAATCAGCATGTATCATTCCACTGCTAGACATATGGCCTGTCCTTGTGCATGCCATTGAGCTCGATCTTCGGCTATTCTCTCTGCGTATATCGTCGCTCCACCACCCTGGAGCCCTGGCGCCCTATAGGTACTTCGGTTATCTATTGCTGTGACTAATATGATCACTTCACTTACTAATCTCTGGGATCATTATTTATAATGGACGTAGATATAATGTCCTGCACGTGCTCTGTGTCCAAACACATCTGTCGGATGTCACAGCTGACTAAGGTACCGTGTGTTTAGGTATATACCTTACGCAGCCGCTGTCGGTTATCTATCCAGGAACAGCTAGTACAAAAATTAATTAAAAATTTAATTCTCGTTAACAAAACGAGCTAGCCGCTACGGTGTTAATAGCACCGCTAGCTTATTGCGATAAAATCATTACCTATAAAAACTGCGCAAAGCAATTACTCTAACTGCCCACCATCGAAATTCGACACTTGCATTTACGTAATCCACTCCTGGCGTCTACGTCATAAGGTCGCAATCGACCCATTTATTCTAAGCCATAACTTGTTGTGTTAAGACTCATTTAACCTGGGCACGTCACGACCTCTACGCACTTGAGGTCGGCAGCGATTAGGGCATGCTTAATTAAATGCGAAATGCGTTTTATGAATCAATAAATCGTGAGAGAAATGCGACCCGTTCATATTAATAGTCCGACCTTTTTATCGATTCTCGATTCCTTTGTGCACGGTATAGAAAGTATTGAAAATATTTTTTTATTTTTGCTATTCGTAGGATCCCGTGGAAGTTCGTGCCACAGATTCGTTAGGTAAATGAACCGTCGATGCCAATGTTGCCAACTTTCGACCTAATAAACGTTCGATTGAATTATCTTTAGGGCAAACGAACCGTACATCAGACGAATTCACGAGCACATTCGAGCATGTTTAGGGAACGTTATAGGTAACAATCAACGAATATAAAATGTTCGGTATTAGATACACGTAGCGTTTATATTTGGCCTTTGTTTATTTTAAGTTTTTACTTTTTATTACTTACAATTTTATACATTCCATTATTTACTTAGTTACAGACGCCTGCACATCAATCTATCCAAAACTAAATATTCATAAAATACAGTGAAAAAATTAAATGCCTACCTGACCCGGCCAGGAATCGAACCTGGGTCTTCCGCAATCCGAGCGGCTGCACTGATCATTATGCTACCGGGAAAGCTAACGTAAGCACTGAATTTTTTCACTGCTTTTTTTTTTTCCACTGAATTTTCTAAATATTTAATTCAGCTTCAGTGCAGCAATTAACACTTAAAAATAAAAAAAAAGTTAAATTCACTTTCCAAAACCATAACCATATGCCATAGACAAAAAGTTCAAAGTCTATTGAGGGTTTGTGGTAGTCTGATTTGCAGGCGTATGTACTAACTAAGAAAACAACAAATAAGTAATTAAACTAATTAAAAGTAAAAAGTAATAATTTAAGTTTTTAATTTCAATAAGAACGCGTTACGAAAGCCGTTGCCATTTAAAAAAAACATAAGAGCACGTGCATCCAGTGCTACCAATGTCACGGGACCCATTTATCGCAGCAGGTTGGCAGCACGCACATGATCGCCGGCATGGCCAAGCGCCGCCGCCGGTGCGTGACATATATTTTTTCTTTTCAGACCGACCACGTGGTGTACCACGTGGTCCAGACCGACCACGTGGTACACCACGCTGGCCAATGCAACGGAAATCCAAGGCGATAAACATTTGTATTTTTTTTCTACATTTTTTATTAGAAAACATAATTATTCTTGGTTAAGAATTAGGTAAGTTAGTTCTATGGGCCTAGCAATACACTCGATTTTTATAGTTTTATCAAAGTTTAGTTAGTAGCACATAACTTCATTTACATTCTTTTAGATAACTTTTCAAAAAAGTACAAGAAAATAAAATAAAATAGTGAAATATATCTAACGAATGCTCAAGGCGAGATGTTCGTAAACATTGCCGAAACATTGCTAGCTTAACAATAACTTGTACGTAGTTTCAGAGTATAGTTTTGTTTTGAAATAACAGCAGTTCGTATTAAACCAACATAGAGATAACGGAGTCCTAGATTACCTGTAACTGACAGTTACTGATAGCACTCAGCTACGAGTATATCAAGACATTGTAATTCTAGTTTTTTTTCTGAACGATTTGTTTGATGAACATCATAATTACAGACTGGATTTACTGCCCCGCATTTAAGTTACGTGTAAAAAATCCTGGACAAGATGGGTTCGTCACTTTCGGATACTGTAGGTCGACCGCTTTACTAAGCTTAATTTTACTCTTACTTGTCTGTAAATGTTTTTGTTTTGTTTATACAATTTTAACGCAAATTTTGTTTCGAAACAAATTACAAAAACACAAATGTTGAAAAAATTTCCACGAGCAGGATTTGCACCTATACCCTTCTGACATACCGGGTCAGGTGCTCTTCTAATTGAGCTATCGTGGTTCTAACCAGCCCGCCGAAATTATTCAACACTATTTACTTTTTTAATTTGAAAGCCAAAGGCGCCCATTTAATGTCAACAACTACCGTCATTAACATCTGATCATAATATTTTTACAAATACTAAAGATCAGTTAAGAAGTAGGCAAGCTATTTATAAAATGTTTTTGTTTTGTTTTTATAATTTTAACGCATATTTTGTTGCGAAACAAATTACAAAAACACAAATGTTGAACTTTATCTCATTAGGATCTTTTGCGCAATACCTTCTAATACCTGCCTAAGACGTGACCATTTAAAATAAATGAAGACCTACTTATTATACGTATGTATTACTTATGTTAATAATGCTGAGATGTGACAAGCATCTACTAACATCCTTGGATGTTAACAGAGACTTTGTATTGAATATTCATGGGCGAGTCGACTAGTGTGTTTGAGTGTAGGGCGGACGTTCTGAGGCCGTTCTTATCATTTAATATCCTTGCTCGTTTCTACCGAGAGGCTGCGTCTTGTGATTCTTTTAATGTTTCTTTCATTTTGTACAAATTTTTGCGATTGTCATTATAGTAGAAAATATATCTACGATTCAAATGAATTCTATATTATTTGCGCACTTCCTCCATTTTTTTCTAGGGTTCCTAAACCAAAGTCTTGAAGGGATCACTTGTAGCGATAAGACCGCCTTTGCCTACACTAGCTTTAAGATTATATGTAATTTGCTTGTTTTTTTCATCTGTGTGTGAGCAATCAAGTGTCAAATCGTTGCTATGGCAAAAGACTTGGATATGCTCTAAAATAAGGCCTATCGCTAGCCACAACAAGCACAATAATATCTGACCACTAGACCATAGAGGTGGTTTATATAAAAAGGTAAATAAGGATCGTTGCCACAGTAGATATTAATAGGAAAAAAACTTTGCAACAAGCCGAACTCAAAATTGGATTTACGTAACATTTAAGACAGGGTGCAGTTAAAAACAGATAGAAACGAGATTATAATAGATATTGCACAAAATTAATTATTTTGTATTTTTACTCAACTTTGATTTTAGTAAAACTATTTGTATCACAGGACAAGTTATAAGCGGTTAGCTCATTGTTCCTAAATTTTTGTGGCCTTGGCATTTATTACTAACTTTACGTGGAGTTATTAGAAACAAATTGTTGTTTTATAAATTCATATTATAAATCCTGAAAAATAGTATTAACAACTCGGATTCTCTTAGTTTGTAAAATATTTATATTTTATTTTACAACAATTTGTTAATAACTAAATTACGAATATTGATGTTATCAATATATTTGAGTGAACTAGTTTGTAAAATGTATAGGTTTATTTAAACAATTTTATTCTGATCTTCAAATAAAACTACCCTTATTGACATAGAACTATAAATTTTACTTTTTTATTTTCAAGTGCTAATTGCTGCACTGAAGCTAAATTAAATATTCATAAAATTTTATAAAATACAGTGAAAAAATTAAAAAAAATTAAACGCCCACCCGACCCAGCCAGGAATCGAACCTGGGTCTTCCGCAATCCGGGCGGCTGCACTGACCGCTATGCTACCGGGAAGGCTGACGTAAGCGCTGAATTTTGTCATTGCTATTTTAATGTTTTTGAGTGCTTTTTAGCGGCACTAGCGCCATCTATCCAAACGGTCGTTGTAACCGATGGCCATGCAGATTCATCTTTGCAGATGAAATACCACAAGACCAATAGAACTATAAATTAGACAAACTATACATTTGGCGGGCTTGGTGTCCTGTGATTATAGGTTTTCTTTTGAAACCTATCTTAGGCACTAGTCTCTCACAAACATGGACCGTCAAATAGGTAGCTTACCACTTTATTAGCTATAGTCTTGTTTGTACAGAGAAAATCAATAAAAAATATCAAAAATCACAGATATAAAATATTTATTGCATTATCATATTCGTTTATAACAATATCCGAGGCTAACTCTTTATTTTAAGTGTATGTAGCACCTGTACCAGAAACAGACCCTCTTCTATATTCTTTCACATTCTACATTCTTTTACATACATTAATTAGCAATCAGAAAATAAAATTAACGTAAACGTCTACTTCATTACTGATAACTACTTTCTTATAATACAATACCCAGAGTGTGTAATGTTACATACTTTATTGTTGTTAGCAATTATATTTTGATATGATTGTATTGATTTATAATCTTCGGATATCATAATGTACCTACCTAATACCTACTGTAACTATAATAATGATTGTTGACATTATTTAATTTGTTTTATATGTTAAACTGAATTGGTTATTTGCACAGTGGCACGCGCCTTTTTTTTATCAAAGGTATCTGCAGAATACCAGTGCCGTGACAACACGCGTTGTCACGGCTCAAACTGAGCAGAGGATATTTGGTGTGCCTACAAAAGTTGATGTTAATTTTTTAGTTTTAATTTTAGTTTAATTTCATTGTTTATATATTTTTTTTGTATGTACTGGTACTCAACTAACGTTTTTCTATTCTATTTTATATAATAATAAAAATAAAAACTAGATAAATAAAAGCTTTTCAGCTTCATCATAACCTAAAAGGGCTTTAAGCCAGTTTTTCTGCATAGTTAGACTATCAACTTTTTTAAATGTACCCTTTGAACTATCAAAGGATAGATTTAAAAAATATTTATTTATTTATTTTAGTAATTCCACACGCTCGCCGCTCGTGGCTTGAGCGAAGCTCTGCACAAACGCCACAACTAGCTACTGTTTGGACAATCTGTACCAACAGCGTAATCAGCCCGGTACAATCATCTGGGGGAACTGTTTATTTTGATACAGCCTGACGTCAAGCCACGAAACGCGTAACACAGGTGTTCCGGACCGAATTTCTATCTGAGGTTTATGGAAACACTTATCAGTGCGTAGCGTACAGAATCAAATCACTAAAAAAACAAATTTGTAAAATTATTGTTTTATCATCGTTATCGTCATATGTTTTTAGACAAAACAATGTTCACCACACACTGTTAGAAATTCATTAATGAATTTAAGAAATAAGGCTTCGAATACATTTCTGAACGTCTACGTCTGTCTGTTATTTTCATTTCAAGAATTCTCGTCTCCATATTACTTGGCCTTCATGTTCAGAATGTACAATTATCATGAATTATTAGCTGATCACAGGTCTGTGCCTACCTAATCTTATTTTTATGGAACGAAACACACTTTCTGCAACCGGGGAATTAAACTAGGGGCTTCGGAGTTCCGACCGAACGCTTTACCACTAAGCCACAGAGACGTTAAGGAATTTCTTTGAACAAATGTGATCAATATTGTCATAAACCTCGATCATATTTTTATCCCGTAATAATTGAATACTTGACCGAGAATCCAGTCTTATAATGATAGGAGGAAGTGAGACGTCTACAGTTTTGAATGAGTGCCAGCCTGAACAAAATTAAAAAATAATAATATCTAGAAATCATCTCATACTTCTGGCAGGAGGACAATCTCTGCGCTGAGAATTAGTATCTCGCACGCTTTCACTGGTGGACTTAGTTTTACGTGGGAAGAAAGTACCGCATTATCAATAGAACACGACAAGTTTTTACTGTACCCAATCAAACATTTCATTGCTCTTTCATCTTTTTAAAGAGACTTATTAAAATAGATCGCATCAACACCCGTTATTTTCAGTACAAACAGTGTGATGGAAATAGCCAAGGTCTCTCAGTTAAAACGGGAGCTGCCGGAACTAACAATTTGAGGTTCGCCATTAACTCTTCCAATCTAACCTAATCGACGAATAATGTTTCTTTGTGTTTATGTGATGTTTAATCAAATACCTACATCATCTCATTAAGAATGCTTTTGTTAATATACAGAGGCGTTAGTGAGATTTTTTTTGAGAGAGTTTGCTAGATGGCTGCCTCTGTCAGCATTTTCAGCGTCACCGGCCTTTTTTTGGGGGCGAGACACTTAAAGGGTTCCTCAAGCCAAAGAATGGCATCACGCACTAGTGCGTGTCGTTCCCTACTAGATTCTCAGCCCGAGAGCGTCTCTAAAGATACTTGCTACTTGCTTACTGGCTTGGATACTTTAAAAATGATACCATAAAAGCGGTTCGAGCGAGCGAAGCGAGCACGCCGCACGGGTCCAATGAGGCAATGCGAATTAGTTCCACGAGTAAAAATGGCTCTTATTGATATTTCTCAAGAAACATATTACATTATGTACGTATATAATATACGCAATTTAAAATTAGTGTTACTTTAGTTATTTCCTGAAAACGGTACAATGACTGTTTTACTTGCATTTCTTATTATGGGACCACAAAGGCTATAATTAAGAACATTTATATTTTAGAATCTAATTTATAACGTTCAAATAAAAATAATCCCCGGTAAATTACCTGCTCAGCTGTAGTTTCGCAGTAAATATTTATTGTTGGCATTGAAATACGTTTAAGCACTATGTCAGTCTTGACTCTTCATATGTTTCTGACGTACTCATTATATTATTGTACACCTAACAAATTTAATAGAGATTAATTTCACATGATTGCTAGTTGTATATTATTATTATAAATTTCGCAAGTTTCATTACCGCTTTGATCAAGGAATTTGTTTGAACTAAATCACAAACTAATTTATTTTGACTTACGCCTAATTATAGAGTACTCAAAAATAACTATACTTCGATCCAAAAAGGTTTTATCCCGTTATTCTTAGAGACTGTTTTGCAATGAAAAACCATAGGTGTTAAGTAATCCTTTATGTTATTTGTCGACTAACTACGATGCAAATAAACAAAGCAGCTAACTATACAATTTCATTGAGTAAATAGTCGTATCGCGTTCGCATGTGCTATATCGCTCCATCGCCGTCGTATACATTAACGTCCATAATCTGGCTATGATAAGTTATGTTGTGTTACCAATTTGAATATAAATATGACAACCGATTTATACGCGAGATGAAATGAAAAACATTACTTAGAAGAGAGAGGAGAGAAAGAATGAGAGAAAAATGTATTTTTGATGTTTAACATCTTTCCGCTCGCCTTCTATATATTTAATTTGTGGGAGTGATTTCCTAGAAAAGGGACGGAAGTGACAGTGTGATTCTGTAACTGTTATGTGTTAGTCGGGGAAGCCACCAGTGATCGACACTTTAGGACCAAAAAAAAAGAAAAAAAAAGAAAAAAGAGAAATAAACATACGTCATTGTTAATTCTATATTTTATTTTATATTGTAATATTGATTTAAAAAGGTGAGTTCTCAAATGTTACACAATCATATGCGACTACTGTAAGGTTCGTTCGTTTTTTGTACTAGCCTATAAACATCCCACTGCTGGACTGAGAGTCACATGCGCAGCCCATGGCAATATCAGGCCAGAAAAGCCCACAATGCTGGCCCAAATGTGTGTTAACGGGAGTAACGGTTTAACGTGAAATTCGAAACACGGATTTGAAATAATATAAAAACACCATAGTCCCATGACTATGGTGTTATGGTATGTCTGTAGTTAGATTCCATAATCTAACTACAAACATACCAATTTATTAAAATTGGAATATAACTTAAAATGATTTATTTTAGGTTAATGATTTTTTTTCTTGACTTAAAGTTAAATGTGCAAAAATAGGCAAACACCATAGTACGATTTTTTAACTATTAAGAAGTGTAAAAATATGTAAACACCGTTACTTTTTAACTAAAAGATCAAAACAAACATTCCTAATTTGTCCATACGTAATTAATGCGTAGACACCAGAAACGATTGAAAAGAGTAAATTAAACATGGTGTAAAAAAAGGAAAAGTCCTCCAATTACTATATTGCGTGACCCGGCGAGGTAAAAGCGAAGGTGGTATAAATTAGGCCGCATTGATCGAGCTGTCATGTAAAGCCATGTGTCATGGCATGAGCTTTATTTCTCTACAACCTTAAGGTTGATTATGATGACTGACGATTAGGTAATAGTTATTATTACGGAATAATATTTTTTCGTTGCCACTTCTACAACGTATAGTAAGTCTATCTATTTTTGGAACGAGATGAAAGAATTTGTACTTATACCTACGTTTGGGGAAAAAGTTTTTAAGTAGTTGACAACTTTTTGCATGACCTTGTCGTGGAAAAACTGAGCAAAGGCTCCAAATCGATACTTTCTAACAATTTTGGGTAAAACACAGTTATACGCCTATACTTTTATAAACACTTTCCTTTTGCACTTTTACTTTCCTTGTTTTTCAATTTATATACATTTAGATATTTTCCCACTAATGTATCGGTATTTTATTATTAGAATCACTCCGACATATTATTTCTGGTTGTTCTCATCTTGCTAACGGAGAGTATTTGCACAGATACAACCAAGTAGCCAGAATAACCAGCAACTAGCTCTTGGATATGGCCTTGTAGAATCGGAGGTGCCGTACTATAAATATGCACCTGCGCCAGTACTCGAAAATGGTTATGCAACGCTGTACTGGGATCGCTCTATCATTACGGACAGGACTATTGTCGCCAATAAGCCTGATATCGTGGTGGTTGACCGATCCCAGCGCTGGGCAATACTGGTTGATATCACTATACTTCATGATGAGAACCTCGTGAAAGCCGAGAAGGACAAGCTCAGTAAGTACCTTGACTTAGCTCACGAGGTGACCGCCATGTGGGATGTTGATTCAACTATTATTGCCCCGATAGTCGTTTCAGCGAACGGTCTGATAGCGAAGAGCCTCGACCAACATCTTAAGAGGCTCTCGTTTGTTGGTTGGATCAAGGGTCAGATTCAGAAAGCAGTACTCCTTGACACGGCACGTATTGTCAGGAGGTTCCTCACTCTGCAGCCCTGACCACCGGTAGCTTGGGCCCTGTCCCGCTGCTGGTGGTACTCTAGAATTAGGTTTTTATAATGTTTTATTGTTTTTATATTAAAATATTGTAAAAATCTAGTTTTAAGAAAGAAAATAAATAAAGAGTATAAAAATAATGTAATATTATATATAAAAATTATAGTACAAAATACAGTCCTGCTGATGATTCCAACACCAATTATATTCAAGTAACGACATCCTTCAGATATTTATCTTAGTGGGGCCTGCCGAGGTTTCCCTCTTGCAGTAACACCTCGACCCATCGGGATCTTTTGTTCAGATATTTACTTCTCCTACACAAATAAGTTGCTCTGTCTGTTTTCGCTCGTAATATATCAGCGTTTTATTACACCCATATTGTTTACCCTAATTTTGTTTTACATCGAGAGCATGTGAGCGATACAAAACATTTTGTAAATACGAGTACAAACAGTAGCTAATGACAGATATTTTATGTTGCGTTACATTTATGGGCCATTCCATTTGTCAGTGCAAATGACGTGTGACTGACTTACGAGCACCAGATCTTCCCTGCGCCCGTCTCTGGCTGTTTTTTGCTCCCCAAATGACATCGTTATGGTAATACTGCCCTGGTTCCGGGCAGGATCTGAGCTGAGACGGGGGCCCTCTAAGTTTTAATCAAAGAAGCGTGTTTGTCTGCGGAGATGAAGGCTGCGTCGATTAACGTTTTCTTTTCTATACGATATTACTTCTTTGTGGGTGAAAGGTTTTTTAAGTAGCCAGTAATATATTCTCAGCAGTTAGTACCTAATGTCTTTTGATAATGATTGTAAGCGAGTAAAGCATCTAAGTGAAAGTAATTGTCTTATACTGTCCCACTTTTGGAGCCTTCGTGGTTGTAATCAAGTCATTGTTTCTATGACGGATCGGTTTCTATTGGCTTAATCGCCATTCTTGCCGAATGCGGGTTGGTGATCACAAACTCGGAAATTCTTGTTCATCCGCCTTCCCTTCTCTGATACCGCTTCAGTCTCTCAGAACAAGAGACTCTGGGTTTGATTCGCAGCCCATATTAAACTCTCTTTGGTGGAAGGGCTGGAGCGAATTACGTTACCATAATTATCATCAATCATCTGGTGAGAGAAAAAACTTCTCCGTTGTATACAAAACAAAATGTTTACTCAAAACCGGGAATATCATCTTATTTCCTACTCTATTTTATTTAGTTAACCTAGTAGAGGTGATATACCGATTAAACGCAACGTCTTAAATTCTAAGCCTTCCCAACAAGTATAATTGACATATACTATCGGTGTACTTGCTTACTATCAGATGTATCTGTACAGTTTAGTTCTATCTCGGTACCGATAGTGTCTCGGTACCGAGATAGAATCGGTAATAATCAGTTTAATAAAGATTCATTTCTTATAAAAACTTTATAGTTTGATTTAATGAGATAAAAACTTAAAAAAAAGGTATTGTAAAACTTAATAAAAGCACGACGGTAGTTATATAAAAACTACCTGATAAACTTAGAAAAAGTGGGTATACAATACCAAGCCTACAATACATCTGCTATAATATATACTTATATTCTCACCGTAATAATTAATAATTACTCTGATGCAAGTGACCATAATAGTTTAAAAATTAAATTTTAATTAAATTTTAATACCTTGTAAATCTTGACGCCACATCACTATAACACACTTACACACATCACTATATACGCATACTTAACTTATTTTTGTATTATTCACTATAGTTTGAATTTGTTTTTCTCAAACATTTTTTGACTTTTATTAAGAGTACTGTAGTGGTACTGTATGACATTGTGGAAACTGAAACTTTTACCTGATGTAAATTTGTTAACTTAGATTTTTATTTTGTTTTTTTACATGTTGTGGTTGTGTTCTATATTTTTTTGTGTTTTTTTTTGTGATGGAAAGTATCCTGCTATGATAGGGCATTTTCCAAAATGTTTGACGCTGTAAGGGAGAAAAGAGCTGGACGCTTGCTGAGTTTTTTGTCGGTTCTTCTCAGTACAAGTTCTCCCGCCCAGAGTAGACTTACGAACCGATGGCATAGTGACATTCACAAGAGCTACTTGTAGCCTAAACTGAATAAATGATTTTTTGAATTTTTGAATTGGAACTTAAATAAAGACAAGTTGTCATAACATAATCAATTTAAACTAAACCACAGATGTGCATTGTGGTTTTAAATAGTTGGTTACCAACGATCGAAGTTACCAGCCCATAAAACGGATGTAGACAATCAAATGCATTAAAGTTGGTACCAACACACAAAACATGAACAATGCATTGTCAATGCATAATAATAAATTATAGGTGTAGTAATTTTACATTGAATCTTTAATATATATCAAAACTGATAGTAAAATTTAATAAAGACAATAAAAAACACAAAATAACAAAACAAAAAACAAAAAATAACTATTTTTTGTGAAAA
Organism: Eudonia truncicolella; assembly: GCA_949315975.1. Lineage (NCBI taxonomy): Eukaryota > Metazoa > Arthropoda > Insecta > Lepidoptera > Crambidae > Eudonia > Eudonia truncicolella. Next base: position 5,979,435 of record OX438831.1, on the reverse strand, counting down.
AATTGCTATGGCAGCCTATGGCTTTTACAGCGTTACTAAGTGTCAGATGGGACGGAACCCCACGATCTGTCGCACTTCGTCGAGCTATAGAAACATTGTTTTCCCTGTCACCTAGCCACCCTTGGACATACGAAAGATATAATTATATTTAACAACACAAAGCCGCTTTTGAAATGTTATTTTGCATTTAAAATGCTATATTTATACAGAAACCGAAAATAGCTTTTCAAAACTTTATCTAAATAAATAACACAGTTTCACGAAACAACTCACTAAAATGCTTATAAAACATCAAAAGCTTTACAAACAGACAATAGACGATGACGTCAAACTCTCTAAATATTCGGGTGTCGTTTCCATCCCTTCGCACAGTGCGTGACCAAGTTCGTGACCATGGCAACCCGTCATTCGCTGTTTAGAAAAAGCTGTTCAGTGCCTAGGTACGTATACGTACGATTCGCATCGCGGTTATTGGCGGTGCCACCGGTCCGGTGATGCCAGATGGGTCGTGACGTGGTCCCCTTGACACCGATACGTGGTCAACCTCCGGCCATTCAGATTTGGTGGTGATCACACCTTGGGCAAGGCCGCCATCGCTATTATGTTTACATTCGATACGACAGCCTTTTGTTTTGTTATAATACGTAACTACAATTATCGCTTGCGTTTTGTTTCTGCTTTTTCGCGATATAGTGTAAAACGCGTTGTGTACAGACGCCGTCAAGTTTCTTCAATGAATATTTAACCATATGTCATATTCGTAAAGTTCAAAGTCTATTGAGGGACATTTGACAGTTTGTGGTAGCTTGATGTGCAGGCGTGTGTGTGTACTTTAACAATTTGGAAGCGTTAATGTTTTTACAATGATAATCTGAATTGTGGTTTTATTACATGCGCTTGTAGGTATGCATGACATCTCCCGTCAAATATTTAATGACATCGGCCTTAGTGTTTCGTACCAAATGTTTATATGATATTCGTTGTTCCGATATTGTGGACAAAATTAGTTTTGGAAAATAGTGGGTAGGTATATAGCTCATTATATGTAGACATGACTCTTAATAATACAAAATTGTTGTAGGTTTTTATTCGTATAAAATTTACAAATAATTATATTATAATTATATATGAATAAAAATAATAACGACGACCTCCTTGGTCGAGTGGTTTGTACACCGGTTTTCATGGTGTCGACATCTCTGAGGTTCCGGGTTCGATCCCCGGTCGGGTTCATTTAGAAATTATTGTTTTTCTAAATTGTCTCGGGTCTGGGTGTTTTCTGTGTGTTTTAAGTATGTTTATCCGTTGTCTAGTAACCATTTAACGAGTTTCATAACAAAGCTTCTCTTGGGCTAGATAATTGGTGTGAGTGTAGGAAAGTTTATTATTATTATTTATTAATAATAATACGTTTCAAGTTCGTGTAAATGAAGATAAGTAGTTAGAAACACTACGTTCGTTACAGCAAAATTGCATGGTTTAAAATATTATAATTAGATTAATTAACTTGTAACACATCTAATCGTCGTATCGAATTAACTACTTGCATTCAAATCTAAACGGTTTATGTTGACATTTATTTTGTGACTTTTTCTTTGATATCTTGGTTTATATTGTTTTGGTAGCTTATTTATGAAGACTTTAGTTGTTTTATTGCTTCTATTATAATGTTCAATGTATTTAGTAACATATTTCTTGTACATAAGTAATGATTAGGTCTACATTACCTGTATTAAATAACTGTAACATAGGACTTATAACACTTCCTTGTGGAACGCCAATATTTTTAGTCCTGATGTGCTTTTATTTTAGTTAGCATCTTGTTCACGGACAGATATTTATATTATATATTTATGTAGCGCCTCGGTGGCCGAGTGGCAAAGCGCTCGACCCGATACCCGAAGGTCCCGGGTTCAATTCCCAGGTTGGGCAAAGTGTGTTTCGAATTTTGCGATGCATAGCCCGGGTTTTCGATCACCAACCCGCATTTGGCAAGCGTGGTGGTTAAGCCTTTACCCATCAATTGTAGTGATCACTTGATTTCATTATTTCATTGATGTGGAGGCCTTACTTATATTTTTATTGACAATATAAGTAGGTAAAATAATATATAAAAAAACAATGGTCAACCGCATAGTATATTTATATTTTCGAGCGTTTGCGGCGAAGTCGTCGCGATAACGTCGAACAATAACTTTTTATCACGCCACAGGTGAAACGTGACCATATCAATAGAAACATTATGTTAAGAAAGTGCCCTTAAACGTAACTGCTCAATTTGTTACAATTTTTTTTCTACTTGTAGGCAATTTGAAAGAAGTACTTTCTTGCAGTTAATTTACCGCTTAACACTTGGCCTTTATTTCACCTAACGTTAAGTGATGATTATGAAGGCGCACTTCACTCGGAACTCTCAACTACTGAGGAACCCGCTGTACCTTATATTATCTATAACTGTATATAAAAAAGAAACCTCTTTTTGATGCACTGGCCTTCATCTCATTTCATGTTAAGTGATGATTTTGCCGAAGATGGAATCGCACTTAACTGGAAACCCTGGCTACTGAAAAACTGGCTTAAAACTTATCGCTTAGTGTATTTTTTTAAACCTCTGGCTTTCATCTCATCTGATAAAACCGAAGGTGGGAGCGCACTTCACCCGGAAAACTCAACTGCTTAGGAACTAGCCATTGTTTAATCGTCGGCACACAACGGTGCTACTAAAATTTATGTAATGGCGACATTTTTGGATAAGGTGGTGGTAAACCAGCGGACTTTAACAAGTGCCCCGTTTAAACCCAGGACCTCAGGGTCTGCAGTCTAACCGCTAGACCACAGAAGTGGTGTTATCCTTTTTAAATCGCTGCTCTGCTATTTCGCATTTGATTTTCCTTAATTTGAATTAATTTACAAAAACACAAACGTTGAAAACATTTCCACGAGCAGATTGAAAAATAATTGTTATCTTGACCAGTGATAGTAAATTGTTTCGAACATTGTTGACATTAGTTTATAAATCTACATCAATACTATAATCAATACAATAAGTTTTATCTGGATGCGTTCTCTTTATGTTGGCATATTAAAATGTATCTTTGCTACTTATTTAAATGCAAAATATGCCGAGTAGCTTGCCAAATCTGGTAAAGTCTTTTCAATTCCGAAAATAACGGTAGGTACTTAGGCTAATTGGTTATGTTAATTTTAATTACAAAATTACGGAGACTCGTTAATTTAAGTTGACACAATAAAAAACCCATTTTCATTGTAATTTTTGTGACGAACTATTTAAATCAAACTCTTTTCAACATCATCAAAAGTTCTCTACTTTAACAATTTAAAATAACTGAGCTACCTATACTAAACTCACTATATGAGTTCAAATATTAATGCCGCTTTAATTGGTAGGTATTATGAAAATAACTATCACCCTGATTTAATGTTCTAGCATTATACGCATAGGTAGTCTGTTGAATGAATCCCTGTCTGAACCACTGCCAGCTCGCATATCAACTAGATCAGGCTTAGAATGCAGATCTGTAGGTCATGATCAACGAGATGATCTACACCGAGACGTGCACACCTGGCCAAAATATTCCCAACACGATTAAGTAATTGCATCTTTGGCAAGAAATGATAACACACTCATATAAACTTGGCAATTCGCATCAGACATGTAGAGCCAGCGCGCAAGAAGGACCGATAACAAATTTATTTAAATAAAACCATACAAGTGTTTACGATAGAAAAACTAATAAAGTTTCACAAATTCCGGCGCAGTTTTGTTCGGTTCATACCTACCTACTTTTTTGTTACCGTGTAGTTAGGTTGGCTACTCGTGCAATTAGCATGATTTGTGCCCACGTAACTTAGAGTTACAGCCTTGGAGATGTCTCGCGTTTTATTTTCTAGAGTCGAGACGAGCTGTGAAACCGATTAGCTCAAGATCACCACGTGACAACACCATAATGCAGTCCCATACAACAATAAAAACAGACGCGTATAAGGCGTAAACGCGAGCGTAAACAGGCGCGGCCTTGAACGCTCTATACTAAGCAGATCTGAAATACGCGCGTGGAAATAGATGCGGTGAAAATACGAGCACTTGATGTACGTACCTCGAGTACGACCGTATGGAGAAAATCGATGGTGCTTGCCACTCGGCGGCCGGCGGCGGACTGAGCCACTGTGTCAGCGGAACGCGCCCCACCCGAGTATGCGCCTGGGATATCACAGTTTGCAATTTAAAAAAAAAATTACACAGTTGCCGCACTACAAAAAAAAAGATGCACTTTTTCCCTTTTGGGTTGTAATCAAGTTGTTAACGCGAGGCGTGTGCCGGAGACGCGCGTGCTGTCGGGTCGGAGGCGGGCCGCGGACTGACGGTAGCGGCAGCGCTCGGCCTGAGCCCTCCCCGCCGTGACGTAGGCGATGGTGGAAATTAGCAGCTTCCGAGCGAGGGTCGCCGATGTAGGTCACGGGGACTGGGCTGCACTTGCCCATTCTACCGTGCTGTTACACAAGTGTTGACAAGTTTAAGGACGTAAGTCATTATGCATCCAATCTACGGGCTCGTAGCAGTCGTGGGCGACATCGAATGTTCAACTTCGATTTAACGCTACGGATAGAGAAACAAAAGAAAGCCTATGCAATGTTTTGTTCCGTACGAAACGGATTTTTTATCAGTATGTAAATAGCATCCAAAATTCTTAGGTTTTCATTATAGTTTTTTAAGATCTCGCGAAGTTAAAGTTTTCGTAGCTGCTACGGACTACGATTAAGATGTAATCAGTTACGTAGTTTTTTATAGAACTTTATATTTTTTTTTCCAAAGCCCGGTGAAGCTGAAAATGCCGTTTTAGGCAATCAGCAAACTCTCCAAAAAAAGAACTTTGTATTTTCTTATTATTAATGATTGCTTTACACAAAAGATGTTTCGTGTATGCCACCAAAAAAAAATAATAAGTTGCTGAAAGAAATAGGACGAACTGAAAATTTACGGACCTTCCATATTGAAAAAATATTTCATTATCGGTATTTTTAACTACAAGGATAAGTATTGTCGTATTTGACATTTTTACAATTATCATTTAGCCTAGTTTCATTTTAATGATTACCTTTTTTTTGTAACGACATTGACATAAATATTATATGTTCACAAGAATAGATAAAATGATTAAAATAGCTTTAATTTTCAATATATTTTGTGTATATGGGATAGTTTCTATGGACATAAGAGAAGCCCTAAATACCTAATAATGCAAACCGTATTTAGCGTAATTATGATTTACAAAAAAATAACAAATAGGCATTAGAAACAGAACAGTAATAGTCGAGTTCTTTCATAACCGCCTCTATGGTCTAGTGGCTAAGACCACCGGATTAGACCCAGAGGTCCCGGGTTCGATTCCCGGCAGGGGGTACATGTTTGTGTACTCGGTTTGGTTGGTAGTAGGGCTTGTTTGCCCACCTGGCTAGCTACCACCATCTTGTCTAAATATGTCGCCATAACATCAATGTTTGTAGCATTGTTGTGTTCCGGCAGCTAGAGATAAGATAGCCAGTACCTCACTAGTTGAGGATTCCGGGTGAAGTGCGCTTCCATCATTGGCCTTATCATCACTATATAAAAAAAATATAAATAAATAAATATATAAAGTATAAATCTTACTTCGCCCTATTTTTTGTTGGTTGGTTTGTTGTTTGTTGTTATTGCTTTCCTTTTTTATGAAACGACATATTTTAATCTATTTTTATCTATGTTATTTACTTACTTTTTCCTGGCATATTCCGAATTTTCGTTTCAGACCTTTTGTTTTATAAGTCCAGTAGGTGTAAATGTTGTACCTATATTTTTCTATTGACCGACGAACCCATACTTATCTAATCCCTAATCCATTTAGGCAACGTTGTAGGCTACGGTCACCTAAAATGGATTAAGGGTATGGATGATGGTTAAAAAAGAGGTAGATTTGTCACCTTCATCACCTAAAATTGCCAAATTTAATTATATACATTTTACTTTTAATGACGAATTACCTGAATATTTTATATTGTAAACAAATAGAAACACCTGATTTTCATGAATGCATGCACCACCAATCGCAACTATTATTATGAAAAGAACTTAATATTTCTCTTAAAAATTTGTCCCTAATGGCTTAATTGGAAGAACGTAGATTGTGAAAGGTGTTGTTTGTCTTTTCGTTCTTTTTCAGTTCAGAAATAGTTAAATATATTTGTTCCAAACAAGACAAACAATTTGAGATTGTTGATGAGTCTAGTGTGGGAATAAATCTTTTGTGTCTTTGACAACGCAACAAAAACAATATATACAGTCTCACAGACATTTTTGCATTTACAAATTTTCGTTATATTCTCTTAAAAGTTAGTTCATTTAGTCAGTGCATTAGCGCTGAGATGTCCTTGTGTTTTGGTCATACGGAGTCTTATGAGGAAAGTTTAATTTAAAAGTTGTCGCCGAAGGGTTCATGCACCGTTTTACGGTTAGATCTTCTTTTGTTTTGTTTATTTTTTGTTGTGCTCAATTGTGGACGGTCGCACAGTCGACGACGAAAGTGAACGATGACCAGACGCATTAGGAAAGTTTTGTTTACTAACAACTATGTATACTAACATAGTTATACATTATTTTTACTAAACAACACTGTTAATATTACATATACGAATATATTAATATAATTGTTATCTACAATATTTATATGTACAGATAAAAGTTTGTACTTACCTATCGCTTTTAAACACATTGCGCGCACGGAGAAATGTAAGATTATTCGTAATTAAAGTTCACAACGAGAAGAAGATACAATTTATGTATAAGTAATAATTATGTGATACATTACAATGTATTGCGTAAACATTGTATATTATTTGAATTACGCGACTACTGGGCAACCACTTGTAATATAACAAATTAATATACCTATAAACAGTTAATATACCCCTGCTGGGAATCTAACCCCGCACCTCTGGATCTAAGACCGGTGTTGTTACCACAAGACCACAGGCGGTAGCACCTATGACAATAATAGTTTCTTAATAATGATAAAAAAAATTGACAAGAATAGTTTTCTTAATGTTGGTACGATAAAAAAAAACCGCGTTGCGTAACGACATCTCGCTTTAATCTCGTATGATAAGAAAACAGCTGTTATCTGCGTTTACACAATCCAATATGTAACATGTACTTTGAAGATACGTCACTAACTGCCGTAATCAGAGACGTCAATTAAGTTTTAATGACAATTAAGTCTCTTGCTGTCACTTTCTTATGTATATTGCTAAATAAAGAAGGAAAGACATTCAGTTGTCATTAAAACTTAATTGACGTCTCTGAGTACAGCAGTAAGTGTCGTATCTTCAAAGCACATGAAATCTAGATTATAACGAATTTCACCGCCTGTATATACAACGTCTGCCCTAGATGTCTAGTCTAGTGCGAGTTCTATTTGCTATTCGATTTATTTAACGACTAGCGGCCCACCCCGGCTTCGCACGGGCGTACTTTTTTTTATTAGAAAACGAGTATTTCTATGGCATTGAAGCAGCGCTTCCTGGGTGCCCAGTGCGCATTTAATTCGCTACTCAACAGTTAATTTTTAACCGCCTCTGTGGTCTAGTCTAGTCTAATCTAGGTCTAGATCACCGGTCTCATACCCAGAGGTCCCGGGTTTGATTCCTAGCGGAGGGTACATGTTTGTTTGGTGCTATGGTTTGTTGGTCCGCCTGGCTAGCTACCAATAAATATTATGTCGCCATAACATGATTTTTTATAACATAGTAGTGTTCCGGCAGCTAGAAATTAAATAGCCAGTCCCTCAGTAGTTGAGGATTCTGGGTGAAGTGCGCTTTCATCTTCGGTCTTAAAGTCACTTACCATCAATTAAAATAATGCCAAGCACGTCACCGTTGAACATTTAAATCAAAAGTTTTTTTAAAAAGAAAACAAAAGAACAAAGCCAAGATTTTTGGCCAATGAGTACTCGCACAGTCTCGGCAAAGATCATTTTTTACCACGTTCTGACAAAACTTCCAGCAAATTGTCATCGACAAGGTTGAAATAAGTATTGTCAAGTTATTGGTGCAAGCAAAAAGAGTACTTATCGTCTAAAGACACGTCGGTAAAAATCATAAAGTGGTAAACGAGTTATTTCGCCTTACTATAGAAGAATAGGAAAAACTTCGTCTCACATGTTAACAGCGAATAGGGTTGCCACATGCCACCCTTTCATACAATATACACTAATAGAAACAGGATATGTTTACATAACATATATATATATTAGAAAGCAAATGCAACCGTGCCGTTCGTGGTAACGTTTTAGTAAGGCATCACTTGGGGCAGCTGCTTCAAGCTGCGCCTGCATAGTGATCCATGTTTGTTTGTAAATAAACTTATCTTGACATTATGCTGTGTGGCAACCAATTTGCCAGCAACTAGTTAAATTTAAATTTAATTTAAGTTACTTAGCTGTAAAAATGTATTTCTTTCTTAAAATAGACGACTGTAGTTCATATTATGTAGTCGCAGCTTGAAGCAGTCGCATCCTGACTGCTTAAAGCTGCCCCTGTATGGCCGCCCTTACATGAGGAGTTTTTTTTTAAATATTTAATCGTTGCTTGTTTTATTGGTAATCCATAAGGATAAGGCTACATGTTTAGGTTTACAATGTAGTTTTAAGCCAGTAAATTTTATTGTGTTACTCTCTGTGATTGTAATCTGTTTTGTAGCTTTTTTTATTAATAAATAAATAAAGTTTAGATAAACAACGAGTTTTAAAAATAATACACATACACAGTATTGTACCTAATACATACCTCATAGTTGTCAAATTAAAATATACAACATAAGTACTAGCTTATTATTTTAACTGACACGCTTATGGTCATTATTGCTGATTCTGTTAGTGATATCAAGTCATTGAGTAACTTCATATCAATAGAATTTCTTTATATACAGTTCGCCAAATCACTCGAGGACTTGATTCAATAACAGCGCAATCAAGCTTTTACATTTACCATGTTTTAGCATTAAATAAAATATTGTATATTAAATATAACATACTATATATTATATTTGGCAAAGAGGTGGCAACCCTTGTAACAAAATAACCGAATAATGACAGCTATGATGAGAAGCGTTCATTCTTGATCCGTAACCGATCCACAAGTCATAGATTTGGCATGCTCCACAAACCCTGAACAATCGCATTACCAGACTATTTGTCTAACAAGCCATGAGATTTCTCGAACTACCATACGACATTTTACGACTAAACAAATAGGATCTAAACGTATATTTACTTTGAGTATAAATAATATTGTACACCAAAAAAAACTTTTGACATATTGTCACCATCATCGTTTAGTGCCATACCTATATTAAAGTTTGGAGATCAGTACACGAAATTCTCGAGGAGCTCGATGGCGCATTGGTTAACGCGCCTGGTCTGCGAGTGCTGAGGTTAAGAAACTTCGCAAAGCCCGGTCTTCGGATGGGTGCCCAAAAATTTATCATCTCGAGCTCCTAAGTGCTTCGGAAGGTACGTAAAGCCGTTGGTCCCAGCTAACAACCACCAACCCGCACTGGGCCCGCGTGGTGGTTTATGGCCCGTACTCCCTATCCATACATAGGGAAGGCTCGTGTCCCAGCAGTGAGAACATATATGAGCTGATGATGATGATGTCACAAAATTTCCTGCGGTCCAATGTAACATCCTAAGTCCAGTCCATTGTTTGATGTCATCCAGCCATTTGCAACTCGGACGTCCAGGAGGGCGATTTTTGAATATCACCGGTGATCTCGAAATTAAAAGTGACATGATATACACAATGTGCCTTACAAATAAACAAAGAATAGGGTCCGAATAGTTATTCCGTGTTTTGTCTCATTTACTCTAATTTGAAACGACGTTTACATGACAGAATAAAACACGGAATGACTATTCGGACCTAATTCTTTGTTTATTTGTAAGGCACTATGAAAACTATTGTATTTGCATTATTTACAACTAAATGTCGCCTGCGACTTCGTTCGCGAAGACTACACTATCCCACAGGAACCTGTTACCGGGATAAAAAGTATCCTGTATCCTAGTCCGGGTCATGGTCTGTCTACGGCAAAGTTTCATCTAAATCCGTTCAGCCATTTTCACGTGATGCGCGGTCAAATAAACAGACAAACAGACAAAAATTCTAAAAACTGTTGGACCGTGTTCTGTTATCGATTCTAAGTGTCTCCAGTCAACTTTTTTCGAATATCTTCCATGTATACAGACTTTCGACCCTCTTTAGCTTTATTATATGTATAGATAGATTGGATTATTAATGTATATACAGTTTAAGAACTTTCGGTGTCAAATATTGATCAGTGACTTTGAATAATCATAAAAGAAGCAATAGTAATTTATAACATAGCGTGAGAATTAGTCACCGGTTCAAAAATCGCCACAGGACCTCTCTTTCCTGGAATTCTGCATTCGAGGATTAGACATGGAAATTCTTTTAAGAATCCTCTCTGCATGTGTCCCAAAACGGCGACTTTGCGTCTCATGGTGTCTTAGACATCAGCTGTCTTCTGCAGTTGGCCTTTGTCTTTGAAATGTAAAAAGAAAACGGGTTTTATCACTAAGAGTGATCTCTTCCAGACAAGCTTTGAATGGACAAGACAATTAAAATTAAAAAGTTAGCTTGGTCGTCGTTGCACCAAGAATTAAACAATAGGACTACAATACAACTATTTGGGTTTCTGTTCCTTTTACCTCTGTAGAATTTGAACCGCCTCTATAGTTTAGTGGTTAAGACTACCGGGTTAGACCCTGCGGTCCCGGGTTCGATGCCCAGCGGGGGGTACATGTTTGTGTACTCGGTTTGGTTGGTGTATGGCTTGTTTGTCCGCCTGGCTAGCTACCACCATGTTATCTAAATATGTCGCCATAACATCAATGTTTGTAGTATTGTTGTGTTCCGGCAGCTTGAGTTCGTTTACTTCGTTGGCTATTGTTTAATGTGTGGTTTAGTTTTAAGTCACAAAATATGTACTAACTATTATATAACAGTTAAATATAATTTACAGTCACAGAGAGAGAGTAAAGTGAAATTAAAACTAATGTATAAAATAAACATGAATATATCCGTAAAAGTTGTTTCATTTTAAGTAAGCCTACTCTCAGTAACATGTTTAGTTTGATTTGACATTAAAGAAAGAAAGAAAGAAAGAAAGAAAGAAAGAATAACATTTATAGACAAACACACACACACACACACACACACACACACACACACACACACACACACACACACACACACAAAATACAATACAGTCAAAACAAAGCAAGAACGAATAAGAATAGAAGGAAAACAAAAAAAAAAATGAAAATATAAACAAAAAGCAGTGTGTGAGGCCAACAAGGACCCTGTCTTAGCTTATTACCCCTACGACACTCGAAGATGGTCCGAGTACCGTAGGAGCGCTGTTATTTTGACAGGGCCGCCGGAGGGAGACGAGTGACGACGCACCGCGACGCCTACAAACAAAATAAAGAATAATAATAATAATAAAATAAAAAAAAAACAAAGTAGGTAATTAAATTACATATTACATTAAATATATAAAAGTGAATAAATATATGTTAGGATGATGATATTTCCAAGTGGAAGCATATCATTGATATGCAGAAGGAACAGCGTGGGGGACAAAACGGAGCCTTGAGGGACCCCAGCGTTCACTGACATGAGCCGCGACTCAGTGGCATGCATTGGGAGAGGCCTATGCAGCAGTGGACTCACATGAGTCTACTGCTGGACCACATGGGCTGATTATGATGATGATAACTTTACAGAATTTGATCCTTATAATCGTCACAATTCGTGTAGTATTTGTACTGTACATTAGTTAATGTTAATAGCAAAATCCATCCAAATAAAAGTTTAACATGTTTGATGGCAGCCATGAATAGAAGATGTTTTTTAATGTATTTTTAGTTATAATTGTCCTCAAGATTCTTTGAGTGTTTATCGCTATTTCTTATGACTTCAGATTAAGCCATCTATTTGCACCTGAAATATTCATCTTCTATACTTGAAGGAAATTACTGAGACTGCTTGGTATAATGCTTCAAAAAATCAGCGCTTAGCGTTTGAAATATACTGCTGTTGTTGTTGTTATAATAGTTAAAGAAAATAGTTAGATTTTGTTCCAGTTACCGTACGAAAAGTTTATTTTCTTAATTCTACACAAATATTTTAAGTAAAGTGAAACTACAACCATAATAAAATTTATAGGTAATGGCTTAATCTTCACGCTTGATTCGGGTTGGTGATACAAGCCCGGGCTATGCATCCGAAAATCCGACACACACTTTGCTCGACCTAGGAGTTGAACCCGAGACCTTCGGTATCGGGCCGAGCGTTTTGCCACTCGGTCACCGAGACTATTAAAAAGAGGTATAATTTTTCTGTTCATGTTTATGGTTATATTGTGTGTTTGTAGGACACTTTGACTTAAGGGGGTGCCGCGCGGAATTTCGAAAATTTACGTGTTTTTAAGTCACTGGTGCTAGGCGCTGAATAGGTCATATACATTAAAAGGACTAGTGCAGGTTAGCTTGATCCCTCAACAATTTTGAAACAAATACCCAGAAACTGCATGAACAATGTGTAAAAGTAATGATATCTAAAAACTTGTTTCTTCAGAAACTTTGTAAATATAGCACATGAAACAATAATCCGACATCAAAATGTTTGTATTGATATTCCGTAGGCCACTGTTGTCTAATTTTTCATTAAAAAAATATGAATATGAAAATATTATTGCCTTTACTAAATTTTAACCAAACTCCTATGATTTTACGAAATAAACATTGCTCCAATTAAATCACCAGCCTACTTTGTACAGTTATAAGTATTCATGTTTTTCATTTCATCATCAATCAATCAATCAAATTCATCCACGCGCCGATCGCTAGCTATATGCCTAAACTCGCAGTTTTGCGTCCGCGCGGCAACGTTAAAGAAAACTATATTATCCTTAGTAATATAAATACTATTTATTTTTTATTTGATAAAATTTATCAAAATTTCATCGGTTTCCCAAGATATTAGTTTCTTTGCTGGCGGCTAGCTTTTTAGTCATAGACCTTTATATGTACAACATACAAGCAATAAAGTTTATAATTACATTTTTGATGTAAAGGCCCAGTAACGTCACTGTTATTACCCTTACTCATTTAAATTCGTATCAAAAGCTATATTCAATCATACATCAATTTTATACCTGTTAACGTAATTGTATACCCATTGGCTATATAATAAAAAAGTGTTTGAATCCCATTAATATTTCCATATAAATGTAAATAAAACCTAAAGGTTTATCCATTGGGGATCCATTTCATTATATTCGCGCGGCTGAATCAATCCCAATTTTCGTTGGGAATTTCGAACAATACAGCTTTTTTCCCCTGGAAAATTGTACGCAGCGGAGACGGGGATATTGCGTTATGTATTCGGGACTTTCCGGGACGCTTTACAAATAAAGTGGAGTCTAAAAGGAAATATTTCGAAACTCATTACAGGTAATCGAGAAAAGTAATTTGGGCAAAGGAAGCGAAGGGCCGGCCCAACATCGGAATCAAACAGGTATTGGATTGAGGTGTACTTTGCGTTAATGTGAAGAGCACTCCTGAGAATAAGGAGTTTTCTATCATGCTTTACTAAAGTAATTAGCTTATTTATTATCCCACTGCTGGGCTAGTGACGCCATCATTGAAATCAAGTCATCAATTATGTGTTTTGGCTTAACCCAAATGCGGGTTAACGATCACAAACTCGGGATAGAAACGATAAATTGGTATCACAATTTTTTAAGAGCTCTGCAATTGACTTTATACCACCTGATGTTAAGTAGAATTGAAGTTACGACGCAAAGACGACTGGTGCAGCGTATGCAGCATCAATCACCATCATTCTGCCAGCCTACAAGCTACCTCTTTACGCCTCTTGATGGACCCCGCTCATAGGAAAGAGTAAAAACGTGTGCTGGTAGACTATTCCATCTTTTGGAGGTGTGACAAAAACGCGAGTCTCTAAATTTCTTGACAGACATGGCAATGAATCTCTAGATATCTGGTTGAGTGCGTTACCACTAGGCCACACTACACACCGGTCAACCAGTGCATTCAGGACGCAATATATACTATATATACATAGGTATACTATTTTTTAAACTTTTCATCTAAAGAAAAATTTATTCTTTCTCAGAATTTTCAAATGATATTACGAAATTAATGAAGTTAATCACAAAGTTGGATTTACGTTTTGAATATTTAATAATTTATCGAGGTAAGAATATGATGTTTGTAGAATTATACTTTATGAAAGTTCATTAAAAATATTAAATTGTAAGGTAAGTCATTTATTATTATATTTAAATAGGCTAAGCAAGATTTCAATTTATAAAACCCAACCTAACCTACAAACATTAAGTATAAATGTGTAAATATATTAATAAGATTATAATTAATAATGTATCACGCTATAACAGATAAACAGGTTTAGATTGAAATAGACTCATAGTTAGAGCATATAATCCCCAGTTATGTATGAGTACTATTCTCACACAGAATGCAGTATTACTTAACTGAAATTACGACAATATGGTTCCTCAGGGCACCCCATCTCTTACATTTTAGAACTTTTTCATACACTGACCGACTGTATTTCTAAACGAATAAAATACTCTTTACACCCATCTTACGTATACGTACGTACCCCTTTACAAAGGTGAGAATGGTGTGAGTTGTGAGAAATATAAATTATGTTAATTGTTACAATTCACTGACGCGTCACCCACCTTCTCTTAAAAATACCAATCCAACCGTGGAAATATTCGAAGCGTAAAATATTGATTTGCCATTCTTAGGGCACGGGGGTAAGGATACGCTTCCACACCAGATATATGGAGCATCAATGTGTTCTTAGCAAGGCTTTAGCAACCTAGACCTCTTGGTTATAAGGTTTGTGTTTACGTGGGCTGAACGGCTTAACATAAAATGGTGCAGTTTGATAAATTACTCCGGCGTGACGCGTCGAAATCACTACCGGCTCCCAGCTATTATGAAAGCTAAGTAATTTGTGGGTCGCCATGGATTATTTTTATTTTGGAACAGCGCTTAGGTTCGAGCCAGTGTTGTTCTATAAACAATGAGATGATGCCGACGCTACGAGTTCGACATTATTTTTTAATTGAAATCGGTCGGGGAGTCAGCACTCAGCCCGCAGCCTAAGACTCGGTCAGTAGTGTTGTACATGAGGTTTCGAACTTTTTAAATTATTAAGGTGAATTACGTAACAGCGATTAGTACCTACCTTTAAACACTAGAACCTTACTAACTTTGTCCATAACGGTAACTAACATTAAATAAACTAGGAAGTACCAACAGCTGTTATTTTAAATTGACTAAATGAGGCGAGGTTAATTGGTTACATTTTATACAAATAACAACTGAATATTTGACAAACCAAAATAGATGACAAATTAGGATAATAAAAAGAGTAACTAAGGTATAAAAGTTTATTTCCAACGGTGTAACATGTAGGAAAGTACCTGAAATGCTTCAATTTTGAAAAGGAATAAAAAGCAAAGTGGTATGAACACAAAGACAAAAACAGTTTTCAAAGGAGGAGGAGAGGAAACTCACACCAAAAAACATAATATGCTAAGAAATGTGAAATATTGTTCCTAAGGGATGGCACGCATTTTTCTTTATATATGACAGGTAAAACTAATATTGCTCCCACATAGTGTGGGTATGTCATATTTAATACGCTTAGCACATACTAAATTGTATTTTCTTTTACAAATACAGAAGATAGACTATTACTAAGCGTCTCACGCTAAATTATACACGTAACTACAATGGTGATCGTGGTCGTAAGAAATTATTAGAACCTTATCGAAACATTAATAATGGTACTATCTATTTAATTGTTAATAACGTTAGAGAGAACAATTGAACTGATCGTAGACGTTAGTATGTATTTTATTTATTGTGCAATATCTGGAGAATCGACTATTTACGACTGGTTATATCACATAGCAAAGTACACATTAGAATAATTGCCTTGAGCAACTTTGATACATTGGCATCTACAAAACTAAAATTTACATTTGTAAGTATTGCAATAGATATGAAAGATAAAAGTTATTGTATTGACCTTACTTTCTTATGGAAAACAGAAAGTTTTATTTAAAAAAAATTAAGTACTGAAAATATACTAGATCCGATATAGAGATCCTATAGGCATAGGCATACCTATGCATACCGAGCTTTTTTTATAGTTGAACCTATGAGTCTTCCTTATTGGGATACAAGAGCCCCTGGTGGGGGTACAAGTTGTATGGCGGTTCTCCCGTCCCCCTTTCTAGCCAATAGCTTTAAATGATCGAAACCAATACGAGACCGCGAATGGCGGGCTGTAGGAAATCCCTTTTTTTTGGAGAGACATTGGTGATTGTCTCAGGCGGCATTTTCAGGGGCGGCGAGGAACTAAAAACGGTTCCCCAAGCCGTGTGAAACGAAGCATCGTCAGAGGTTTTATAGAGGGAATGGCATCCATAAAGCCCAGTAAAGCTGAAAATGCCGTCTGAGGTAATCAGCAAACTTCCTCAAAAAAAGAAAAAAAGAATGGCATTACGCACTAGTGCGTTTCCTACTAGATTCTCCGAGGAGTTCGGATCGGATCGGGCTGCAGGAAATTGCCTAGCGACTCTACTACGGTCTGCCGAGACATACCGAGCCTAGTGAAACCTGGGTTGTGTCTCTCCTCGAAACTCGTAATGGGGGATATGCAAGTAGAACCTAAGTGTTTTTTTTTTTTTTTTTTTTTTATATATTTTAGCGTTTTATTAACGCTTAAATATACTTAAGTAAAATTTAAACACTGAAAAAAGACGACAACCTCAGGCGGGAATCGAACCACGCACCTTCCGCATTCCGGGCGGCTGCCTTAACCACTTGGCTACCGAGGTCTGGCTTTCACCCGTCGAAATTTTTCAGTGCTTGATGCTTATGTTTTTTATTCAACATTGCTTCATCAATCTTAGAAGTTTTCACCTCTGAGATCCGAAAGAAATATTTTTACAAATATTTGAACATTCGGTTAAGA
This sequence comes from Eudonia truncicolella, assembly GCA_949315975.1. NCBI lineage: Eukaryota > Metazoa > Arthropoda > Insecta > Lepidoptera > Crambidae > Eudonia > Eudonia truncicolella. The sequence goes on along the minus strand of OX438831.1, from coordinate 5,962,251 downwards.
TGAAGCTGCGTTATAGATAAGTGTTTTTTTTTTTTTTTTTTATATATTTTAGCGTTTTATTAACGCTTAAATATACTTAAGTAAAATTTAAACACTGAAAAAAGACGACAACCTCAGGCGGGAATCGAACCACGCACCTTCCGCATTCCGGGCGGCTGCCTTAACCACTTGGCTACCGAGGTCTGGCTTTCACCCGTCGAAATTTTTCAGTGCTTGATGCTTATGTTTTTTAGTCAACATTGCTTCATCAATCTTAGAAGTTTTCACCTCTGAGATCCGAAAGAAATATTTTTACAAATATTTGAACATTCGGTTAAGATGAAGCTGCGTTATAGATAAGTGTTTTTTTTTTTTTTTTTTTTTTTTTTTTTATATATTTTAGCGTTTTATTAACGCTTAAATATACTTAAGTAAAATTTAAACACTGAAAAAAGACGACAACCTCAGGCGGGAATCGAACCACGCACCTTCCGCATTCCGGGCGGCTGCCTTAACCACTTGGCTACCGAGGTCTGGCTTTCACCCGTCGAAATTTTTCAGTGCTTGATGCTTATGTTTTTTAGTCAACATTGCTTCATCAATCTTAGAAGTTTTCACCTCTGAGATCCGAAAGAAATATTTTTACAAATATTTGAACATTCGGTTAAGATGAAGCTGCGTTATAGATAAGTGTTTTTTTTTTTTTTTTTTATATATTTTAGCGTTTTATTAACGCTTAAATATACTTAAGTAAAATTTAAACACTGAAAAAAGACGACAACCTCAGGCGGGAATCGAACCACGCACCTTCCGCATTCCGGGCGGCTGCCTTAACCACTTGGCTACCGAGGTCTGGCTTTCACCCGTCGAAATTTTTCAGTGCTTGATGCTTATGTTTTTACTCAACTATTTTTACTCAAGTAGAACCTACTTATTAAAACCTCCTTTGCATTCCTACTGCTGCGGGCGCGGAAGTGACGTAGGTGTTTAGGTGTGACGACATGCAACGTAGGTACCAACCTCTTTGGTCTGACTAGACTTGTAGGTAGATAGTGCGTAATGAAATTCTAACTGTATCGTGGAATTTAAATATTACATGCCATATCAAATATAAAATAGCGGCACCACCGTTCGACGGCAACCAGTGGTCGATTTTTTCCTTTCACCATAATCATCATCATCATCATCTCAGCCAAAAGACGTTCACTGCTACAAAAAGGCTTTTGTGCTGCTCGCATCCAGCGGCTTCCCGCGACCTTCACCAGATCGCCGGTCACCTTGTCGGAGACTGCCCACACTGCGCTTTTCGATACGCGGTCACCACTCAAGGACTATTCCGCCCCAGCAGCCATCAATCCTGCGAGCAATGTGCTCTGCCCACTGCCACTTGAGCTTAACAACTCTTCGGGCTATGTCGGTTACCTTTGTTCTTCTGCGGATCTCATTTCTGATTCGATCACGCAGACGTTTACTAAGACGTTCACTGCTGGATAAAGGCCTTTACACATTGAAAATAGAGGTCAGCAACTGATTATAGTCTTTAGGAACAATTGGATACAGCCTTTTGCTTCTTAGCTGTTATCCCGCAAAATTTCAATGAAAATCTATGTTATTTTTTAGCGAATGCCAATGCAGTCGGGACCAACGGCATAACGTGCCTTCCGAAGCACGGAGGAGCTCGAGATAATAAATGTTTGTTCACCCAACCGGTGACCGGCCTTTGCGAAAATTGCTTACCTCAGCACTCGCAGACCGGGCGCGTTAACCACTGCACCATCGAGCTCCTCATTTTTGATGTGTAATATCTTTCCGCTCGCCTTCTATATATACAATTTGTGGGAGTGATTTCGTTGAAATGGGACGGAAGTGTGTAACAGGAAGAAGAGCGCAAGAGCCATTTTGTAAATTTTAAATCGATATTATGAACATGACATATTATTATTATATGTGACATATTGTGTCATCATTTTGATATGTCAAATGTCTTCTTATGAGTATTTACTGCATTCTCTTTATGATTTCTATTTTCTCAATCAATATTACAATATATTGATTTTAACCATTTCGTGTGTAATAGACTTTTAAACTATATCAATAAATATTTACTATCTCCATAAAGTGCAGATCATTAATAAAAAAATTTAAGTATGTCAAATGTCTTCTAATGAAAATTTATTGCATTCTCTTTATGATTTGTAAAAAAATACACGTCATTGTTAATTCTATCACCTATTTTCTATTGTAATATTGATTTTAAAAGGTGAGAAGTCAAATGTTCCACATCATATGCGACTACACTAAGGCTCGTTCGTTTTTTTTTATACAATGGTAATTTGTCGTCCGAATACCACCGCGCCCAGGGAGTCGCGGATGTTTGTGTGGAGTTCTCCCCGCCCAGATCCCGCCTCTCTGCTCAAGCCCGAGGGCTTCGACGGAGATTTGGGAAAAGGAGAGGCCTGCCCACTAAAAACCACTGTACACAGGCCTGTACATCAGACACAACAAGACGCCAATGTTCCCTACCTTTTACCCTCTCAGACCACTGGTCGATCTGGAGCCCTTGTAGGTCTTTCTCAATTTCAGCCTTCCAGCGGTACCTAGGACGCGTCCTAGGTAGGACGTCTGGCCCGTTTGGCTGTCCCATCAAACTACAACAAACATTCAAATTTCCTCAATAGACTTTGAACTTTATGCATATGGAATATAATCATAAAATTTTATAAAATACAGTGAAAAAATGAAACGCCCACCCGACCCAGCCAGGAATCGAACCTGGGTCTTCCGCAATCCGGGCGGCTGCACTGACCGCTATGCTACCGGGAAGGCTGACGTAAGCGCTGAATTTTGTCACTGCTATTTTAATATTTTTTTGAGTGCTTTAAGCGGCACTAGCGCCATCTATCCAAACGGTTGTTGCAACCGATGGCCATGCAGATTCATCTTTGCAGATGAAATACCACAAATTTGATAACACAACGCTACAGTAAATTTTACTTTTTTTTATTTTCAAGTGCTAATTGCTGCACTGAAGCTAAATTAAATAATCATAAAATTTTATAAAATACAGTGAAAAAATTAAACGCCCACCCGACTATGGAATATGTTTTTACTTTTTATTTTCAAGTGCTAATTGCTGCACTGAAGCTAAATTAAATATTTATAAAATTTGATAGATGACGCTGTGTTGCTATAAAAAAGCACTCTAAAAACATTAAAAAAAGCAGTGACAAAATTCAGCGCTTACGTCAGCCTTCCCGGTAGCATAGCGTCATAGGTCAGTGCAGCCGCCCGGATTGCGGAAGATCCAGGTTCGATTCCTGGCTGGGTCGGGTGGGCGTTTAATTTTTTCACTGTATTTTATAAAATTTTATAAATATTCATATGGAATATGGTTGAACATTTATTGAAGAAATATGACATATTCTGTACCACTACACATGCGATTAGGGTGACTGGGACTACCGGTTTGACAATCACCAGTAAAGGCTAGACTCACCTACAAAAGCTTACATACTAATAACTATGTCACTCGTTAGGTGCAGCATGATATCTCGCTTCAACGCCTCGGTGGACGAGAGGCGCTTGCTACGATACCCAAAGGCCCCGGGTCGGGCAAGGTGTGTTTCGGATTTTTCGTTGCATAGGCATGCATAGCCTGGGATTGTGATCATCAACCCGCATTTGGCAAGCGTGTTGATTATGTTATTACTAATCAATTGCAGTGACGACTTGACTTCAATGATGGAGGCCTTTGTCCAGCATTGGGACAATTATAGGCTTTTACTTTACTTCACTTTACAGCATATTAAAACCCCTGTACTGGCTAGCTTTATAATATTAAAATACATCAGCCTAATGAAAAGTATTAAAAAACCATGCTGACATCGTTTATCGCGTTAAACCGTATGACCTACACCGAAAAAAGGCAAGGTAAAAACGGAGTTAGGGTAATTGTTTTCCAGCGAACTGATAAAAACAAAGGTGCTCGCCTATCTATCCCTTTGAATTATATATGAGGCGAGGCGTCGCTACGTTAACTTTAATCTCATCCAGGAGAATATCAAAGGTGGAATCTAAAGGTCAGAGCACAAAGGGAACATTGATTTGGAAATTGTTAAGTTTATATTTGTACTAACGTTATATTATGTTTTTTTTTCTTTATTGGAGTACCTACTTCATCTAAGAGTAGGTACATCTGTTTTAGTTTGTAGAATATAGATAGTCGATTCGATCGAAATTCAAAACAATTTTGCTTTTCAAAGGGGCCGCTAGTTGCGCTACTTTTTATGGGTATAAAAGGGTCAATACAATATGAATGGGGGTCGTTCACTACCCAACCGTTAGAGAGGACACACGAGAAGATCTTTCAGAAGAAAAATAACCTTGAAGATGGATACCACTGCTGATGAAGCCGCCCAAGTGATTGCACTACTGCAATCAGGGATACGGCAGTGTTATGTCGCTCGGCAACTGAACTTGAGCCGTTTTACAGTTCGAAGAGTTTACCAGCGATTCCTGGAGATCGGTGGCTACGACCGGAAACATGGCTCTGGTAGACGTCGCTGCAACTCGGAGAGAGACGACCGATTCATTGTGTCGACGTCTTTGAGAAATCGGTTCTGTTGAATTGCAACACCAGCTCCAGGCAGCTAGCAGAACAATCGTGGGCGTGTCTACGGTTAGACGAAGACTGAGGAAGAAGAAGATAGCGGCTCGTAGAGCTGCTATTGGTCCAAAATTTACCGCAGCGCATCGACGAGTCCGCTTGCAGTTTGCTCGTGATCACGTCAATTGGTGCCTTTGCTAATGGAGAGATGTTCTCTTCTCAGACTAGACGAGAGTCTGCCTTTTCTGCAACGATAGACACAAAAAAGTGTACAGAAGACAGGGTGAACGTTTCACCCAAATCTGCATCCAGGAGACGGTAGAAAACGGGGGCGGTTCTTGTATGTTCTGGGGCGCCATGACGGCCGACGGCAAAACCAACCTTGTTTGCGTTTCCTAGGCTCGAGGTGCTCGCGGGCAAGGGTCGCTGACTGCTCACCGGTATATCACAGATATCCTGGAAGAGGATGTGTTCCCATATGCAGGAAGCGTATGGAAGCCGTGATCAGGGCAAGAGGGGGTAACACTAGGTTTTAGACTAGTTTTAAGCAATGTTTTATATTTTTTATTTGTAATTATTCTTTTTTTAATTAAGGATTTATTGTTTTGTAAACTTTGTTTTCTTTTTGTGTGTTTTACATTAAAAAAAAAATACCGAATTGTTTTGTGTACCTCTTTTCGGTACACCACCTCCACATTGATTTTAAATAAGGTACATATGCGTTGTCGGCTTCAAGAGCCCTCATCATCATCAGCCTACACTAGTCCACTTCTGGACATAGGCCTCTCCATGTGCACGCCACTGAGCACGATCCGCGGCTACTCTCATCCAGCTCTTGCCAGACAGAGCAAGAGCCCTATTTACACGGTTCTTCAAGAAGCATACTTCTTCAAATATAATGTTAGAGAACACGGAAAGCGTATCTTAGTTTAGCTTAGCTTCTTCTTACATATACCATAATCCAAAGTGAAACGGTCACTGCTTCGTATCCAATCAGTCAACCGTTATTCAATCAGGTACTGTTACAGTGTCGACGTTCGAGGTCGTGGTGCAGTTCCTGAACCCCAAATGTATAAAAAAGATCAGTGTTAGCGTTTCTCTCGGCAGTTAATAAAAGCCGTCAAATACGTGAGAATCATTAAGTCATTCAAGGCTGTTTAGCTGCATTTCCTTGTTGACAAAACTAACGGTTCCGTAAAAAAAACATGTTAGAAAAAGTCGACACAAACGGAGTCAAAGGCAATCGCGCGATAAATGTTGGGAAGAATTATTTCCCTCAATATATATAAGGATCTTTTTAAACAGTACTACGGGTCAGCCCTTAGCCTTCATTTCACCTAATGGATTTATTTATTTAATCATTCATTGTATGTCACATTGCAGATGGTACATAGCAACGGTACAGATGTCATGCGCTGCGAGGATAGGCCCTTGTAGGGCATCACCATTTGTCAATTTTTTTAGGTTACGAAAACTGGTGTCCTACCTAATTACCTGGCTGAAGCATTTTCAGCGTCACCGGACTTTTTTTGGGGGTGGCGAGGGTTCCTCAGGCCTTGGAAAACGAAACACCGTCAGAGGTTTTCTAGGGGGAATGGCATCATGCACTAGTGCGTGTCCCGGTTATCTACTAGATTCTCCGAGGAGTTCGGGTCGGATCGGAAGAAAAATACGCCCACTCCCTGTAGGATAAGAGTGTTGATATGCTAAAACTAATGCATGTGTTGTTTTCTAAAGTTTACGCGAACACTCATATTGAAATGATACAACTTTTACGGATCTACTCGCGTTTATTTTATACATTAGTTTTAATTAATGTTTTTCCTGACGTTTCGAACCCTTTGCAGGGTCCGTGGTCACAGAGAGACAGAGTCTCTATGTTCTCCCTCAGGATTCGCGTAAACTTTAGAAAACAACACATCATTACTAGTTCCAATAAAGTTGCCTTCTAAGAATACTCCGTAAATTAAAATGTAACCTAATGCAAACTGTTTGTGTTTTAACTACTGCTATTTTTCGACTTCATCCGGGACCAATGGTGTTCCGGGTTTCATTTTAATGCATGTATGTCATTGCTGGATCTGTTCACTGCTTAAATTTCTCATCAACGTACTGAGAGTGTTACGCCCAATTTCAATTAATGTATACTCGTGTCAATTCCCATTTACCTTACAGTTACGTGTATGTTTAGGTTGAGTAATAAATACTATGTTTCAAAGAGCATTACTATTGGTATGTTCACATACGTACTTCGTGCTTCGCTTCTAATTAATCAACGACAGCTTACGATTGAAACATTTATTACCAATAAATCATATGAGCGAAATCAATATTCGAAGATGGAAATTTATATCTAAAGCTAACCTATTTGGAAACATCGAGATACCGTTATGACATTATGTTATCGCAAGCAAAATTGAATGATTGTATTGATCTCGTTATCTTATCGATTATTTGGGATGTAGATAAAAATGATAAATGTATTGATGAAATTGATACATTGCGTCATCTTTAAAGCGTTGGTCTATATGTAGTTCAATTTCGTATTTCAATTGTTGTGTTTGTTGTTTTTCGTGCAATGACCATCATCATCATCATCATCATCATCAGCCTATACTAGTCCACTGCTGGACATAGGCCTCTCCAAGTGCACGCCACCGAGCACGATCCGCGGCTACTCTCATACAGCTCTTGCCAGCCACCTTGCGAAGATCGTCGCTCCACCTAGTCTGAGGGCGTCCTACGCTACGTTTGCCGATACGCGATCTCCACTCGAGAACTCCTTTACCCCAACGGTTGTCGGTTCTGCGGCTAATGTGACCGGCCCACTGCCACTTCAGCTTGCTGATCCGATGGGCTATGTCGATTACTTTCGTTCTCTGTCGGATCACCTCATGCCGAAGTCGATCCTTCAGAGAAACTCCGAGCATAGCCCTTTCCATAGTTTGCTGAGCGACTTTAAATTTGTAAACCAGCCCTACCGTGAGTGTCCACGATTCGGCTCCGTATGTCATGACCGGTAGGACGCACTGATTAAAGACTTTCGTCTTTAGATTTAGTGGAATAGGCGACGTAAAGACCCGACCTAATTTCCCATATGCTCCCAGCCTAGCTGTAGCCTTCTGTTAGCCTCTTTCTCGAAGTTGTTTCTACCTAATTGCAAAAATCTGCCCGAGGTAGACATATTCCTTAACAACTTCGAGAGCACCGCCTTGTACTGCAATTGATCAACATGTGTATTTTGAGTACTCAATTAACATCATATTAGGATTAAAATTTCATATTTTTTCTAATCCTCGTATGTTTATTGTAACTGTATTTATTTTTATCTAACTTCAATAAAAGGAAGGGGAGGTTATTATCTAATATTTTTTATTTATTTTTAGTTTAACGCTGAAGATACTTCGCTAGGATCCGAACAAGTGCCCTCTGGGATTTAAAAATGACGGATTCTGGGACTTTTAACCTTTTTAAACTCTTCGCTCATCGCATTAAGAGGCCTATCACAAAATGCGCGCGCTCGCGCTTTCTCAGTACTACGAGCGGCCTCGCAAAAGTAGCATTTTGTGCAGTTGTAATTATATTTATTTAAAGTTTAATATTTTTTTATCGTTCAAAAAAAGTATATAATTTGAAATTTTATAAATTAATGTAAGGAGATATTTACAGCTAACTCTTAATGTTTTATGGCTTTGAATGCGATTTTTTTTTGTAGAAATTCTATTCATATTTCGAAATTCCGAGGCCGCTACGAATTTAACAACTATTTAAGAGATATTATTATATATTTTTCATTCTGTTTGATAAGTACAGCAGTTCAATCCATGAGCTTAAACATTGCCATCAGCGTATTCAATTGAAAACTAGCTTCGGAATTTTGGCTATAATTAAATAGATAAGGGAAAATTGCAGAAATATAACAAAATATCATACAAAAATACAACTTTTTTAAAAACCTAAACCTAGGACGCCGCCAGCAGCGGAGCAGGACTCAAGCTACCGGTGAAAAGGCTGCAGAGAAAGAAACCTCCTGACAAAGCGTACCGTGTCCAGGAGTGTTGCCTTCTGTATCTGACCCTTGATCCAACCATCCAGCGAAAGCCTATTGAGATGTTGGTCGAGATTCTTCGCTATAAAGCCATTTGCAGATACAATGGGGACAATTATCGTCGAATCCACATCCCACACCGCTATGTGGGCCTCGTGAGCCACGTCAAGGTACTTAGTGTAGTCTACTTAGGAGCTTGTTCTTCTCAGCTTTCACAAGGTTCTCGTCATGCGGGATGGTGATATCGATGAGTATTACCTGGCACGTCGATCGATCTGTTAACACTATACCAGGCTTATTGGCAATAATAGTCCTGTCCGTGATAACAGATCGATCCCAGTAGAGCGTGGCATAACCATTTTCGAGAACTGGCGCCGGCGTGTACTTATAGTACGGTACTTCAATTCTGCAAGACCATATCGAAGAGCAAGTTGCTGATGGATAATCCTAGCTACAAGGTTATGTCTGTGCAAGTACTCATCGTTACCCAGATGAGAACAACCGGAAATAATATGCCTGAGTGACTCACCGGGACGGCGGCATGCCCGACAGATTTCGACCGTACCGTCCCTCAAGATATACTTCCAGTAATTATTCGTCATCATGACTTCATCTGCAATTGCACAGATGAACCCCTTGGTTTCCCCAAAGAAGTCTCCGAATCGTAGCCAGTTTTCCGACGCGAGCAGATCCACATCGTGCCCTGTTAAGGCCCGGTAGTACCGCCCGTGGAGATCCTTACTCTTCCATATGTTTCTGCGGTCTTCAGGGCTCAGCACCGTTAGTCTACGCCAGTTCTCGTTTGCCAAAAAGAGTGGCGAGAGGCTCCTATCTACTGCTACAACGTCGCGGTTCATCCCACACTCATTGTTAAGGAAGTAATCCCTGAGACTGCACACCTCGCGGTTATGGAGAGTCTTGGCGTTTAAAAAGCCACGACCCCCACACTTACGCGGGATGTACAGTCTCATAACAGATGAGCGTGGGTGAAGCATACTATGCGTTATGAGCTGTTGACGGACTCTCCTATCCAGAGCGTCTAACTCAGTCTGAGTCCATCTATTAGAACCCTCCCTCTTTCCTATGATATGGGGTCCTTCAAACGAGGCGTGAAGAAGCACCTTGTGGGCCGGCAGAGTGAAGTTGACTGATGCTGCGTTGTTTTCACGCTGCACCATTTGTCTTCGCGTCTGGACTCCATTTCCACTTAACATCAGGTGGTGTGGAGTCATTTGCCGTGCTAAGTATAAAAAAAAAAGCCTTTGTCCAGCTGTGGGACAATTAGGCTATTTACTACTTCTATTTAAAAAAGCCACCTAGAAAAAATTGCTTCTTACAATTCTAAAATGTTTTTGTTTTGGTTAAGTATATAATTTATAACGCAAATTTTGTTGCGAAACAATACAAAAACACAAAATGCTGAAAAAATTTGAAAAAATACAATACTTACAATTCTGTTAAAATACAGAATCTCGATAAGACACTCCGAAGGCGAATGAGACGAATAGCATTTTGCTAATCTCAGTTGCCTGATTGAATGCTTGATAAAGAGACATGAATCAACATAACTTTGTGCGGTTCTTATCTAAAATAACTAGGCGTTGTTTAGGAGACCATGTTTAGTGACACGAAAAATTCTTTAATAGGTAGGTACGTCATTATTACTTGACACCTCATGACAAGGACTCTGGCATTGTAAGAAATGCTAAAGATTTTTGCCTCCCAGTTCTAGCCCCTCTTTGTAAAACTATATTACAAAAAAAAAAGTTTTTGTAAATCCTATTATTTTAAGCAGAAACAAAAACAGAAAAAAATCATTTATGAATAAAAAATTGTCGATGTTTTACAAAAAAGAAAAAAACCTATTTCAATGTTGCACAGATACAATTCAATGGCGTATCTAAATACAAATAGTTGGAAAAAAAAATGCTTTGCAGCGTTTCCGAGCAGGGCTTTTAATTAAGTTCCGCCATCGCTATAGGAGGAGCCTCCAAAACCTATTTCGGTGAGTGAGTATCGAGTACATCGCAAATATTTTAGACCGAACGGCGAGTGAAATATTTAAGGCTGTAACAAAAAACCGGACTGGCTACAATGATATTATAAAGGTAGATACGTCATATTATATGCATACAAAACTGCGTTCGTGTGAAAAATTATCGCACGGAAATGTTCCCGCGTAAGCTCCATTTTCTCACTGACTTCTTAATTTGAAATAGCTACCACTCTTCTTTTATTGAAAATTTTTATTTTTCAAAAATGGAATTAAGTTCGTAAGAATACTAAATTTCAAATACTAAAAAGATTTTAAGTCTAATTTATTCAAAAGTATTCCATTCCCGATCTTTTCGGTGTGGCCCTCGTAGCATGGCGTCAGTAGTTCGGCACACAAGTAATATTTCAATTTTTATTTCAACAAATATTTTAATACATAGTTGTAAAATTATGTAAAAACAGTAGCGTAATTAAAGCATTAAGAATGAAAAAGACACCCAGTGCTTGTAATTTGGAATTTTTCTAAAGAAAACGAAATCAAAAATGAAATTTTATAACTTCTTCTTCGAGAGCGACTGAGGCCAAAAGAATAGGATTGCCTTCTTTTGTTCGGAACGTCTTCAGGGTGGCTCCAACCTATATAATTTCATTGGCTGGCTGCAAAAGCAAAAAATATTTGCAACTGGAAAAAGAAGAATATGCGTGCCGATTTCGGGGAAACGAACAGATAGTTACGGCAGTTGGTTGGAAGTAAAATTTGCAGTTGCAACCAAATTGGAATGTAACTCTGTTAGATGTAAATAAGTGTACATTTCTATCTAGTCCATTTCTATCTTTGTAATGCAGTTTCATGTTGACATATTTTTAATTAGATTGCATTAAAAATAATTTCTTTAAATTTAATTAATGTATTTTATACTATTTCGATTAATTGTATATTTCAACGTTATATTAGGTATCCCTACAATATGACAGTTTGTATATTTGTATAGAAGTTGAAATCTTTTCGCCTACTAGCACAACTTGTAACAATGCAGTTGCTGTACATTTTGCATAGCTTTCAAAAATTGAGAGGATAAGTTACGAAAATTAATCAACAATAAAAATTACATAAAATATTTGAATTCGAATTTATTGATAATATTATTTGACAGGCAAAAGTTGTAGAGAAGGGTGCGGGAAAACTGTCATTTCGTACTGTATACGTTAATTCAAATGGATTTACTGCAAATCCGTGATCATGGCGCAAGGTACTTTGCCGAAAATCAGATTTTCAAAAACAACAAAAACATAATATAATAACTCCGTAAAAAATACGCTAATATTAAAAAAAAAAGTTTTTGCGCCTTTCGATTCGCAAAATAACAAAACATTTTTACCAATTTTTTATCCCATGGACATTGCTTATGAATGAGAAAATAATTGTATTACGTGTATGAGTATAAACGAGGGAACAGGCTGCTTATAAAACTTTCTTCTATAGAAAAGTTTTCTAATTTATAATGTTTATCTAGGACTTCTTGGCGGGAAAGTGAAAAGTCATGTCTGCGGTTTTTTTTTATTTTCTAAAATTTGTGTTATGTCAAATATTAATGTGAAATAATGGTGGATTATTAACCGTTATGTGTTCGTGAGTGTGCATGAGTGTTGGCAAATGAAACAAAACAGTGCAACGTCACTTTTCAAATTCTCTCAAGAAGTCTTCGTGAGGACTTAGTAAAGCCCCACATCTTTACTGAGATACTGGAGGGGTTGGGGGGTATATCATTCTCACTTCTCATTTCTATTATCATTCATCATCATTATACTGGAAGGAAATATTGTTTATTTATATGTTACTTGTAAGAAAAATTTCTTTCACACTGGCTAAATGTGAAAATCGCACGAAGCCATCAATTAAAGGAAAACAAAATGTTTATCTTCAACTGTCACATTGAAACTTATAAGATGAATATATAGAAATTACTTTATTCTATTTTAAGCTTAGTTCACAGATGTGCTGACTACATAATAGTAGTTTTTACATAAGAAGAAAATAGGTTCTTTTTCATTGATGCACACTTGAAAAATATACACGGTGTATATTTAAATTCAAAACAATAAAAACAAGCGAAAAATAACAAAACGTTATTTTAAGGTTTCGGTGATGCTTGTTTTTTTTTTGAGAGTTTGCTGATTACCTCAGACGGCGTTTTCAGCTTCACCTGTTTTTTTTGGGGCGGCGAGAAACTTAAAGGGTTCCTCAAGCCGTGTGAAACGAATCACCTTCGTAGATTTTATAGAGGGAACGGCATCACGCACTAGAGCGTGGCCCCGTGCTGTACTAGATTCTCCGAGGGGTTCGGATCAGATCGGGTATTTTGCTGATGCGTTGCCGTCTTTTGAGAAAAGAGTAAGCTCATTTCTTAGCTAGAAGTTTTCTAAGTCGTGAAGTAACATTAATTTTATCTGTTAATAAAACGCGCTTAGTTTGCGATTGCTGAAGTTAAGCTTCTTTCGTAAAGACCGGTAATAGGATGGGTGGCCAACATTTTTTCATCTCGACCTCCACCGTGCTTCGGTTCCACCGTTCCGTTCCGTCCTTCCACCGTTGGTCTTGGCTGCATTAGCAGTCGTTAAAACGAAAATTTTTCATCAAACATTTGATGACTAACAACCACTTATTTTTTAGGTTCTATCAGATAGAGGTTATTAATAACAACAATTTAGGTGCTGTTAATTTTTCTCTTAAACTGCACCGCTACTAAGTAATATACATAAAAAAATACTTTAAATACAGTTTTCAAACTAACTTTACATAACCTAAATTGTTCCTATAAACAACCTACATCTATTAAACCTGAAATAAAGAGCGGTCAACTGTCACCGATTTTAATGACTAAATTGTTTGTCTTTGTTGAGGGTAATTTAAAACAAAACAATTTTTATTATTTTATAATGTTTTTTTGACGTTTCTTAAAGCCCCCAAGCGTATTCTCCAACTGCCTTTAAGGCGACACTCTGACCAACCCGTTCTCCCATGTAGTGTTCCCATCCACAGGGAAGGCACGTGCCAGCAGTGGGTACAAACGCCTGCACAACAACATAACTAAAACTGTCAAACTTCAATACATTTTCAACCTTATGCCTAAAACATAAAGTTCAGAGTCAATTTAGGAAATTTGACCGTTTTGTTGTAGTCTGATCTGCAGGTGTGTACGTAGAACGAGCTGGTGATGAAGAATAGTGGTAGGGTGTGGTCGCCACCATGCAATCACGGGACCACTAGTGTAAGCAAAGTTTGTATGTTTACATTTCTTTTACCACAGCCTTATCAGCTCGCGGTGCGTACTTGTGCAACATTGGCCGGCAACGTTATCGGTTTACGTAACCGTTGGGTACGTTAATTGAACGGAATCGAAAACAACTAACCGTTAAATTTCATTACAACTCGTGCTGCCTATTGTGCGGTAGTTGTTACTGACTGCGCTGAATTTGACGTAACACCTGTAGTGTGTCGACATAAGTTATGTTCTTTATGTGGGCTGACTCTCTTATGTATACTGAACACATTTTTAAATAAATTTTAAAGAGTAAAAGATTTTTTTTTTTTTGGAGAGAGATTGCTGTTTGCCTCAGATGGCATTTTCAGCTTCACCAGGCTTGTTTGGGGGCGACAAAGAATGTAAAGAGTCCCTCAAACCGTGTGAAACGAATCACCTTCGGAGGTTTTCTAGAGGGAACGGCATCGCGCACTAGTGCGCGTCCCCGTGCCCTACTAGATTCTCCGAAGGGTTCGGATCGGATCGGGGGAGTAAAAGATGAGCAGCTCGATGGTTAACGCGCTAAGTCTGCCATTGCTAAGGTTATGCAATTTTCACATCGGACGGGTATCCAAAAATGTATCAACTCGAGCTCCTCCGTGCTTGGGAAGGCATGTTAAGTGGTCCCGGCTACATTAGGAGTCGTTAGCAACTATCAATCTAATTTGTATGTCCCCACTGCTGGGGTACGGGCCTTTTCTACGGAGATAGGGAGAAAGGGACGTATACCACGCGGGTCCAGCGCGGTTTGGTGATTGTTAACGACTGCTAATGCAGCAGCGATTTACGGATTTACGTGCCTTTCGAAGCACGGAGGAGCTCGAGGTGATACATTTTTGGTTAGCCATCCGACCACCGGCCTTTGCGAAAGTTGCTTAACCTTAGCAATCGCAGATCGGGCGCGTTATACATATATTAATAGTTTGGCATAGTTGCTCAGTTGGCGAAGATTCTGGGTTAAGTCTATGTGTTATGCTCTAACAATATAAGTTAAGATGGCCAGTTGCTTAGTTGTAGAATCTGGTTGAAGTGCACTACCATCTTCGGCTTTATCGTCGCATATACCATCCGTATAGGCACGTCCTTGTTGTTGTATACAAAAAAAAACATCTCCATTTTTGTGTTGTATTGCCCCATATTATTAATTCTAACATACTCTTTTTATATTTTACGGGTAAGCTTTATCTCACCTGATGTTAAGTGATGATAAGGCCAATGGTGGAAGCGCACTCCGACCGGAATCTTTATTTTACTGATGAACTGGCTATCTTATCTTTAGCTGCCGGAGCACAACAATGCTGCGAACATTGATTTTATTGCGACATATTTAGATAAGACGATGTAGCTAGCCAGATGGACAAACATTAGATACCAAACCGAGTGTACACAAACATGTACCGGGGGGTATCGAACCCGGGATCTCTGGATCTAAACCGGTGGTCCTAACCACTAGACCACAGAGGCGTTGGAACTTTTACTCGTATAATAACTTTTTCTTAACTCATTTCAGTATAAATAAATATGCCTAATGGAATTAAATTGAATTATATCATATGCATCGATGCCCAGTGCACTGGATCTCAAACCTTTTCGAACTTGAACATACTAATGCGTGGCTATAGAAATGTTTAAGGGTTGTAGTTGATTGGTTCAGATTTGAAAGTTTGAGCTTAGTCTACTACAGGATTTTTTATTTTGTTTTTAACGCCAGCCAGTCGTTTTAAAAAAAATGGTTTGAAGAGAAAACTCTTTCTATAGCGCATCATTTTTAATCATAAATCAGGCATAAATTGGCAAACGCGTTCCTCCAAACACTGAGAAACGACAACATTAGTGGTAATATGAAAACAAAATTTCGGGCAATGTCGTCAAATGAACGATGAATATTTCACTTCGGCTTTCCCTCAAAGGAATTATATTTCTCAGTCCAAATGAGTCTAGAAATTAATACCTCCCGCCATTTGTTTTAATTAACTCATGAATATGTATGGAGTTACGCAGATGACATAGATAAAGTTGGCTCTGCTTTTGTGTATGT
The DNA here is from genome assembly GCA_949315975.1 of Eudonia truncicolella. Taxonomy (NCBI): domain Eukaryota; kingdom Metazoa; phylum Arthropoda; class Insecta; order Lepidoptera; family Crambidae; genus Eudonia; species Eudonia truncicolella. Next base: position 5,946,283 of record OX438831.1, on the reverse strand, counting down.
CAATTTCGGTTATTACAGTAACGAAGGTTCACGAAACTATTCGGCCTCGATACAAACATAGGGTATGCTTTAAAAGGTTCAGTAGGCTTACTTTTGAACGCAAACTCAATCTCAATACAATTCCAATGCGATTAATATGTATCGATATTGGGATAAGTTTCACAATTTCGGAACGCTCCATCTCGATAATATTTTGTTCACTCGATTTCCACGCAATTGTCGAGATGGAGCGTTCCGAAATTGTGAAACTTATCCCAATATCGATACATATTAATCGCATTGGAATTGTATTGAGATTGAGTTTGCGATCAAGAGTAAGCCTACTGTTTGCACTACTGTTGTTAATTAGCGAAGGTATCTGTAGTTATACTTTATTTATTTCTCGTAGCAACATAACTTATCGAAATGAAATGAAAAGAAAGAAATATTTATTCAAATAAAGCCCTTTTTGAATCGTCTCAAAATATTTTGTCTACCACGGGTGTAAGAAACTGCACAGCTTTATATCGAAGTAGCGGCATTTACAAAATTATATGCCGTTACAAAATTATGCTATATATTTCAAACCCATGCTTTTTCGTTTTCTGTATAATCAGACTCTTTATGATAAGCTTTTTATAAAGCTTTTCCTTAATGGTGTTTATAAATTTATTAATATCAAGTTATTTAATATGAATTGGAACTTTATTGTAAAAACGTACACAACGACTTCTAAATGAATTATTTACTTTAAATACTCTTTATCTGAAACAGAAACTAAATTTGATAACTAAGTATTGGTCCTTACCAATGAAATTGACGTTTTGTATAAAGATTTTTTTATAAAATTATATTTTTCATGCTAATGTTCTTTTTAATTTTCTTAGCATCTATTTATGTTAACACTATAAAAATTGTAGGGCAGTGTGTTGGTTTCACTAGTTAAATTTAAGGGACCTTAAAAAGAAAAAAAATCAAGTGCCTTCAAAGCCACAATGAAACAAAAGGTCAATTCCGCTAACAAATAGACAATTTCATAGGTATCAACATATGAATGTAGTCTCTTGGTCCCCCTTTAAATGTGGGCTCATTGGAACGGTCCCAAGAATGCTGGCTAGGCTACATTACTTCTTTGAATTGCTACCTTCTTATCACTGGAGGCTTCTATAAGACGAGCTCTTAACTTTTGTACAAGCTATCTTACCTCCAACCCCCATGGACTCATTGTCTTCACGGCAAACGGAACCAATAAAATTATATTCGGCCCATGTAGATCAGTAATAATCACCCACTACGAACTGTACTGTTTTTAATAATTTTCCATATCAAGAGAATACACATACATACATACATACATATAATCACGCCTCTTTCCCGTAGGGGTAGGCAGAGACCACTTCTTTCCACTTGCTACGATCCTTACATACTTGTTTCCCTTCGTCCACTTTCATTATTCCCTTCATACATGCTAATACACATACGTTAGATAATGCTTCATGACGTAGTAAGTTAGCGCGTAGGTAAAACGTCAATATTAAGCTGCTTACGCAAGTGCCGCTCAGCTGATGGTGTGGCGACCGTGATGCTATAGAAACGATGGCGGTAGATAACCAGAGGTCTTAGCATGATCTCTAATAGCGGTATTGGATAGTTGACTGGTTAGTCATTAGAGAAACCATTTAACAACGACGAAACGATTATAGAAATTGTATAGTAATAGTAAACTATGACGTCACTGTTTATTAATAACTTTTTAGGTTACAGAAATTCATGCTTAGGACAAATAAAAATAGGTCAATGTATTATTTTTATTTTTTATTAACGGGTAAGCACAGTGCCTTGATCAAGCGCACTTCGCCCGGAATCCTCAGCTAGTGAGGCACTGGCTATCTTATCTCTAGCTGCCGGAACACAACAATGTGACAGTTATGGCGACATATTTAGATAAGATGGTGGTAGCTAGACAGGCGGACAAACAAGCCCTACCACCAACCAAACCACGTACACAAAGAAGTACACCCCGCTGGGAATCGAACCCGGGACCTCTGGGTCTATACCGGTGGTCTTAGCCACTAGACCACATAGGCGGTTATAAAGCACTGCTGTCACGTGATTTCATTTATTTGTTTGATGTTCTGGAATTATTTGTTGTTGGTTTCAACATCTCTATTATTGCAGTTGAGAAAAGGAGACGCGTTTAGCCGCTTATACAACGTGTAACAGAAAGGTTTGGTAAAAATTAAGAGATCCAACGTGTGTCCGATCTAAATCTTGTATGTGTTGTTACTAAGACATAATTATTAACTTTAATTTGTCATTGAAATGAAACAACTTTTACGGATCTACTCGCGTTTATTTTACACATTAGTTTTAATAAATGTTTATCCTGACGTTTTCTGCGTAAAACGGAACGCACCTGATTAAGTTTATATGAGGGTATACAAGCTACTAACTAATTATGAGACGACCAACACCTCAGTCTCCCTGTGACCACGGACCCTGCAAAGGGTTCGAAACGTCAAGATAAACATTAATTAAAACTAATGTGTAATGTGTAAAATAAACGCGAGTAGATCCGTAAAAGTTGTTTCATTTCAATGTGTAGTGTTCGCGTAAACTTTAGAAAACGTCATATAATAGTAATTTAAATATTTATGATAGTGAAGTCATGCGCGTACACAGAGGTTACTAAACCACTAGGGCTGTGACCTGTTAATCATGATGTGACGTTACTATAGAAATATTTAATACAAAATTGCATAACAAATTAAAGTTAATGATGGTGTCTTAGCAATCTGTATACAACATCTAGATCGGATACACTTAAATCTTTGTATTTTTAGCACACCTTTCTGTTACATGTTGTATACACGCGTCTCGTTTTCAACTTTTCACAACTGCAAAAGGTATACCTATTGCTTTTGGAGGTAAGGTCATGGTAAGGTCCCAGGCTGACCATGAACATTACCTCCTATTACCAACCACTTCAAATATTTACTTCAACGCTGGGAATTGAACACAGGATTTCTAGGTCTTAAACCCTTGATTCAACCGCTAGACCACAGAACCGGGCCCGTAAGACAACCTGAAGTAAATAGTAAACAGCCTATAACTGTCCCACTGCTGGGCCGTATTATATACGGCACTGCCGTATTAGATAAACCTCTATACCACAATCATCAGCGCGACGCAAAACTTTCCCAACAAAACAAAACAGTGCAACGTCACTTTTCAAATTCTCACAAGAAGTCCGCGTGAGGACTTAGTAAAGCCCCACATCTTTACTGAGATACTCGAGGGGTTGGGGGGTATATTATTCGTTACTTCCCATTTCTATTATCATTCATCATCATCATACAGGAAGGAAATATTGTTGTATTACTTGTAAGGAAAATTACTTTGACACTGGCTAAATGTGCTAATCTGTAATGGAGCCGGGACCAACGTCTTTAAGTGCCTTCTTCCGAAGCACGCAGTAGCTTGAGATGATACATTTTTGGTCACCCACCCGATGGCAGGCCTTTGATAAATTTGCTTAACTTCAGCAATCGCAAATCAAGCGCCTTAACCACTACGACATCGAGTAGCTCGCTATTACAGTATCTATTAATAATTATAATTAAGTATTCAGTGTTAAGTATTAATTACGAGGATGTCAAAGTTAATGACAAGAGATGACTTAAACGTCAAGTTTGTCTACTCGAAAATAAGTTTTATTAATTCAGGTTTCGCTAGATAAACTTTGCCGGGATCAGTCTCGGTGTCTAGTTAACAAACTCGTAGGTATGTCTCTCTAATTAAAGAACAAGGTGAGATTTAAAGAACACGTTCCCGTGTAAGCGATTAATATAACTCCTAGCTGCAATTTTTGTTTCGTCTTCGCCTTTAGTTCTAGTGAAGATATATATATATATATATTTATATGTAATATATACATGTATTACTATACTTATGTGTATATATTACTATACTTTTTTTTTTAATATATTGAAAACATTTTTTAAATCGGTTCCAGTACTTTTTGAGTTTATTTGTTACAAACATACAAAAATACAAAGCTTTCCTCTTTAAAATATATCGCATGATGTGTACCGAGACCCTATAAATTTATCTCCAGGTTGGGAGGACTTAAGCTAATGCAAAGGGAATGATTATCTCAAAGACTTCTCCCGTCTCTGCATCTGCAGAACAATGGCACCGAAGTTGGACGGGAGAGGGGTTGGGAGGGGGGGGGGGGGTGTTATTCCGGTGTATATAAATTTGCGGAGTAAGATTTGACACCGGATTCATAAGGTAATTAATTACTGGTGTGATGTACATATATGTATATTATGAGTGTGTAATTGTTAACTATCAGTGTTATTAGATCTGATAAAAAAGTAAGAAAACGTTACAAAAAGCGTATCGGAAGGACATTTGAGTAAAACGTCATATGAGCACAATATCCTAAAAGCAAAAAGACCTGTGAGCAGCTCGTCCTATTAGCAACATGTCCTAATAGCAAATGGTTCTTACCAGAATGGCCTACTATAGCGGGGTGGCAGACAGACAGAAGTTGAAAGAAGAAAAGGAAGCCTTAGCCCTGCGTCAGGGCAAAATAGGCTGATACCGTCATCATCATCATAATCATTGTCACATACATTCGAGTGTTTATTATCGGGATTATCACGTCACGGTATCACCATGTCTTGTTGCTTGCGAGTACATTCATGGTCATGGCGCATCTATGCCAGATTATCGGAAGCTCAAGTAGATCCGTATAAAGATTTTCATTTCAACATTCAAATAATATGTATACAGACGCTTGCACCTCACATTATCCATAACTGTCAAGTTTCTTCAGATTTTTTTAAACCGTATACCGAAGACATACATCTCAAAGTCTATTGAGGAAATTTGACAGTTTGTAGTAATCTGATGTGTACTTCACACAATAACATATGCTTTTATAACTGAAAGCAGTTCTTAATATCAATATGTGCGTCTTGCAAGGTTAACATAACGCCACAGATACTCCATATCCCGTGTTTATTTGGGGAGCAAACATATCGACATTAGACCGGTCCCGAAATTGTTATTACGACGTATTTGCTAATAAATTTGGATGGTATTATGTGGCCCTGGTATATGCCCCTGGATATTGGCACGTTCCGCGGTATCTTTGCCAAATACCACGACTCGGATGCTTAAGCTTCAGGCTGGCTAGTTGGTTGTAGACAACTCCTCTTGTTTCTGTTAGCTTGGTAACTTAAAAGTGTTATTTAAAAAAAAAGAACAAAGTATCGCAACAAAATTTGCGTTAAAATTATATAAACAAAACAAAAAACATTTTATAAATAGCTTGCCTACTTCTTAACTGATCTTTAGTATTTGTAAAAATATTATGATCAGATGTTAATGACGGTAGTTGTTGACATTGAATTGGCGCCTTTGGCTGTCAAAGTAAAAAAGTAAATAGTGTTGAATAATTTCGGCGGGCTGGTTAGAACCACGATAGCTCAATTGGAAGAGCACCTGACCCGGTATGTCAGAAGGGTGCAGGTTCAAATCCTGCTCGTGGAAAATTTTTCAACATTGTGTTTTTGTAATTTGTATCGCAACAAAATTTGCGTTAAAATTATATAAACAAAACAAAATACATTTTAGTGTTATTTAACTATTTATTAAAGTAATTCACATAAACTAAACTTAAAGTAAACTAGCATAACTATTAAGTTAATAAGGTAGATATTGATACTACTTTACAATGTCAGAAATGGGAAATTTTGCAGGAACACTAACATTTGGTAGGGTAGATACATCTGACACGAACACAAAAATATAGAAAGAACGGGCACAGAAGCGAAAAAGTACATTTAACGGATATCCGTTAAAGATAGAAATGAAACAAGTTTTACGGTAGATCCGGAAAAGTTGTTTCAATGTGTAGTGTTCGCGTAAATTTTTATTAGTGAAGCATACACACAGAAGGATTTTTATAATATCAAAGATAACATTACTCTATTTTTGAATTTCATTGTTACTAGTGCCAGTCTTTTGAACTACTCGTAGATTCGGACGTAGTTATATTAAGCGAATGAGGGTGATGAGGGTTTTAGAGGCACGTTAGGGTTTGGTCTGGTATAAAATTATATCAAAAAAGATTAAAAGATCGGAAAGTCAATTATTACTGACTTTGAAAACATACCGATAAAATAAATAAATTCAGAGATGTCTTTTAAAATATTATTATTCTATATTGGCATATTCCACAATGGCTAGAAAAGGAATAAACTCAAATATAGATTACAATGAATATCCTTAGAAACTGGGAGCTGTCGCCGTAATTTCTGATAGTTATGTACAGACACTGTTGCAAATAGCGTCGACTGCTACAGTTCTGTTTGTTACCTGAACGGCGGGTGCGTCCTTATTACATACCATACGAACTGGTTATAGAATAGAATAGAATAGAATAGAATTATTATTTATTAAAGTGATCAAGTCTCATAATGTGCTAGTATTAAGTTATTTTATTTACACTTTATTTGTTATGCTTTCCAAATTTTGCGTTTTTTTATAATACTTAAGTCCCTCCTGCCATGCAGCCACGCCATGGCCTGCCTTGTGTGTGACGTCCAGGGTTGACGTCGACGCTTGCGCTGCCTTCTTTACTTTCCTCACAAGCCGCTAGGGTGATCCGGTACCGCTATTAGCAATCACAGGAGTTAACGCTCGCTGCCTATCTTAAAGTTTCAGTTTACTGTTCCACTCGTAGTATCCTTCGAACGAGTTCACAGTGCAAAACAATGCTGTTAGGCCGCACACAGGTATTACCGGTCGGCCATGAGACCAAAGGGTTGTTTGCCCCGCAATCTCTATTTCATCTTCAGCTTATTTTACGTCCCCACTATAGATGGATAGGGAGAACAGGCCATAAACCACCACGCAGGCTCAGTGCGGATTGGTGGTTGTTAACGCCTGCTAATGTAGCCGGGACCAACGGCTTTACGTGCATTCCGAAGCACGGAGGAGCTCGAGGTGATACATTTTTGGTCACCCATCCGATGACCGGCCTTTGCGAAAGTTGCTTAAACACAGCACTCGCAGACCGGGCGCGTTAACCACTGCGCCATCGAGCTCCTTCTCAATCTCTATTCATTACGTTCTTTCTATTACCGTTGAGTTGGACTTCCGTAGTATATCGTGCAATGAACAAGATATTAGCTTACTGTGACGCAAAAAGCCCGTTATCGTGATCCAGAAAGGACTGAGGGGCGACCACCCGTCGCCATACAGTTCTGGACTGCATAAGTTAGCCAGGCGGACCAACAAGCCCTTCTACCAATAATACCGAATGCACAAACATGAACCCCCCCATTGGGAATCAAACCCGGGACCTCTTGCTCTGAGACCGGTAGTCTTATCCACTAGACCACTGAGACGGCTAAAACGCGTCGCGACGATTTCGCGACTAGTTTACGATGATAGGACGTAGCGTGAATATAACCAGACTAAATTCAAGAACACGCCTGGCCAATGTAACGCAACTGACGTCTTTTAATAAGCAAATGGTAAAACTCTAAAAGACAATGTCGTTTTACCTATAGTTATTTAAGTCGATATCTGATTATTGTGAAAAAGATGATACAATTTAAAGGATGAACGCTTCAGGAACGTTTGATAGAAAAATCATACCGATAGGTACAGACGCCTGCACATCAACCTATCCAAAACTGTCAAAGTTTTTTTAATATATTTTCAACTATATTACTTAGTGATAAAGTTCAAAGTCTATTGAGAAAATTTGACAGTTATGGTAGGTTGGTGTGCAGGCGTGTGTACAAACGGGGCTACTTTTAAAGCAAGTGTTGTATTCACATTGATCACAGCTACTATTCTCTAAAGTTCCACATGTAGTTTTACGGTATGATTCTACAGAATCAGGTTATGACACTGAGGCGCCTAGAACGCAAGGGATACCTATTTTAGCAGCTTTACTTAAGGATCTATAGGTAGGCACGTAAAGCCGTTGGTCCCGGCTGCATTAGCAGTTATTAACAACTACCAATCCGCACTGGGCCCGCGTGGGGGTTCATGGGCCGTTCTCCCTATCCATCCATAGGAAAGGCTCGTGCCACAGCAGTGGGGACACAAGATGACCTGGTGGTGTGGTGATAAGATCAGCCACACTGCCATAATGCTTCCTCGTAGGAACACTAGTGTTCACCGGGTACTTGCCAGAGTCAAGTTGCGATCAATTAATCTTGAGAGCTATCGCACGATTGTTCCTTATCGGTACGCAAGGCCGGTGCAGCCGCCGGCGACAATGATAGATGGCACGTCTTGATGGATTGCTGGCAGGCATATGCGGGCACACGGAACGATCACGATACGGTTCACTCGCGCGATATTGGAGCGATACGATAATTTTGTGCGTTACAAAATGTCCTACAAAATGGCGGTTTTTATATTTTTTAAAGTATAGTATCCGTCATACACGTTACAGTAACGTTAAAGTAACTTCGTAACTTCTCTCAAAAAAATAATACCAGCTAAAAAAAAATACTTAAAATTTTAAAATAATTAGCCTAAAATCAACTTACGAAATGAAACAACTTTTACGGATCTACTCGCGTTTATTTTACACATTAGTTTTAATTAATGTTTATCCTGACGTTTCGAACCCTTTGCAGGGTCCGTGGTCACAGGGTCCCTGTGACCACGGACCCCACTAATGTGTAAAATAAACGCGAGTAGATCCGTAAAAGTTGTTTTATTTCAATGTGTAGTGTTCGCGTAAACTTTAGAAAACGATATCAACTTACGAGTATCCGATGAAAAACAAATTGTAATATCTAAGATATATTCTCTATAGGTACCTATCGTTACACATAGTTATATACCTACATTAGCTTTGTTGACATCATTAGTATCCCAAATCACGAACAAGTATTTTTTTTGAGAGAGTTTGCAGTTTGCCTCAAACGACATTTTCAACGTCACCGGACTTTGGCACAAAGAAGTACACTAAGTTTACACTTAGGTGAGGTGTGGGTTTTGCTACGCTTTGCTTGAAATTGAAAAGAAGAGAATTTAAAAAGGGACGACGCACTGTTTTGATTCATTTGCCAACACTCAAGCTCACGAACACTTGAAGGTTGATTATTAACCGCTTTTTCAAGTTTCACCATTATTTCAAATTAATTTTCGACATAACACAAATATTAGAAAATAAAACAAAACCGCAGACATTAATTACGGCTCCGTAATTTTAAGCATAAACGTTAATATCATGTTCCATAATTTTGATTGCAATAATCATCACGTTGCATATTATGGCGACGCATAATTTTAAAAGTCCTAATGTAGTGTAGGCTAAAATTGTTTGTCATAGGAATTAAAAGGCATAAATTTGATACGCAGAATAACTTTAAGCAGAATTTTTAAAAGCATAACTAATGTAAACCATAATGATCACAACGAATAATATCTTAACGCATATTTTGTTTAAAGCATAATGCATAGCATAATAATCACAAGGAATAATAGAATTACGCATAATTTATAAAAGCAAAATTGTTGTAATCATAATAAACACAACGAATAATAAGATACATTTTTAATTATTTGACTGCTAAGTGTTTTTTATATATTTTAGCGTTTTATTAACGCTTAAATATACTTAAGTAAAATTTAAACACTGAAAAAAAAAACTTTACTTAAGTATATTTAAGCGTTAATAAAACGCTAAAATATATAAAAAACACTTATCTATAACGCAGCTTCATCTTAACCGAATGTTCAAATATTTGTAAAAATATTTCTTTCGGATCTCAGAGGTGAAAACTTCTAAGATTGATGAAGCAATGTTGACTAAAAAACATAAGCATCAAGCACTGAAAAATTTCGACGGGTGAAAGCCAGACCTCGGTAGCCAAGTGGTTAAGGCAGCCTCCCGGAATGCGGAAGGTGCGTGGTTCGATTCCCGCCTGAGGTTGTCGTCTTTTTTCAGTGTTTAAATTTTATTTGACTGCTATTGCTCCTTGTAAATTACTAAATAATTTTTGCCATACAAAATTAGAGATCTCAGTAATTACATGCTCAAAAATTTTAGGACTACCTATAATATGCCAAATAAAATTAGGTTTTTCTATAGTTATGGCAAATTAAATTATGCTAAAGAATTTTAGGACTACCTAATATTATGCCAAATGAAATTAGGGATTTAATTTATTATGCTTTAATTTTTAATATACCTTTAGACAGTTCTGCCACTTACAAGTTATGGATAGGAAAAATTATCTGACATTAGTGTTATGCTATTTGATGATTATGCCAATTGATGTATGACAAACGACTTTAGGACAATCGACATTATGCGAAAAGTTCCGCCCCCATTAATTACTCTTTACTTTCCCGCTAAGAAGCTGCTGAAAGTTATTATTATTATTTTATTACAATTTGTTTTGTTTAGTGTGTTCATTTAGTTCTCTCATATGACTCTTTAGAAATCAGCGCTTTGGTATACTTATATTATGACTTTATGCTAAGTATCAACAGCCGCCAACATCTTGGGCAACTTGCCCCGGACAGGCGAGTAAATGGAAGTTTTTTATTTCATCATCATCATCATCATCATCTCAGGCAAAAAGACGTCCACTGCTAGACAAAGCCCTCCCTCAAGGATAAATCAGTAATCTCATTTTGAGGGGAATTTGCCATAATCGCCACGCTTGGCAGACGGGTTGACGATCGCAGTAAGGTGGAAATAATCACAGAGAGACGCTGTTTTTTATTTATGAATTCGTAATTATTATTATGATTTTTTTTTGTTTTTTATGAATAAATACGACTTAATATTTAATAACAACAAATGGTTGCCAATACATAAAATATAATTTATAGCATTGTTTTAGTTTTAATTATTTTTTGTTTGATTAATACAAATAAATATTCTTTATTTCTTTTATATTAGCGTTATTATCGTTCGTCCGAATAGAACATTGTCTCCCTTCTATGAAGTTTAAGTAAAATGATAGAAGATGAACTCTACATTTTTATCTCTTGTCTTTGGTACAGCGTCAAGATTATGGCTACAAGATTAATGCGTTATCTCCGTTGGTTTTGCATTGAGTTGTTTTGAAGGAAATTTCGAGTGGTGGCATAGAATATTTCCGACACTAACTGAATACTAGGTATTCTCTCTAGGTATTTAGTACTCAATAGGTACTTTATGATTTTGTTTTATTTTTTTTACGACAATATTACACTCACATGCACTTATACACATCGACACAATCAGATTCACATTTATTCTGTAAGTTATCATTTGACAAAATTTCATCTAACTACCTATTTTTTATTTTAAAACTACCTACCTGCGTTCATTAATTATGTCAACATTTTTTAGTAGCATAATATATTTATTTAATTGGCTTATGTTTAAGTAACATCTTCTGTATCTTGAAACATTGTTGAATAAAAAAATAAATAAATTTTTAATATGTATAACGTACTACGATTTTATTCTAAATAATTTATTTAATTAATTCAGTACATAATATATAAAAACAACCACTGTTCAATCAAATAATTCCAGGTGGAAGGTGCCCAACACACTTTATTTTGATTTATTTTGATAATTATTTCAAGTTGTATATTTTTAAACTACCATGGTAATTTAGGTACATTAGAATAATTATTAAAGAGATTGTTGAACATGCACCTGTGCCAAAATATTAGATATTTCCAAGCATAAAAAAAATAGGTAATTTTCAAAATTATTTCTTTATTAAAAGTAACAAAAACTAGCGCCTTCGATGACAAATGAGAGTTAAAAATTTTACCATACAATTTCTCGCTTTCGTTCACATGATCGAAAGGCCAATACAACTCGCACTACAAGCATCCAGATGAGTAAAATAGGTATTAAGTTGATTATAATTAAAGCAGACTGCAAGATAACAAATGATCCAACGAGAAAAGTTTAAGATCAAAACTACTCAACATAAATATTCATCAAGGCAAAACTATGTTCGGCTTTTCAAACATTTAGGTGTTTCGTTGAGAAACTTATTACGAACAAGATTTCAATTTAAACGTCCAAGTTGGTGAATTTACAGCCCCTTTAGCAAATAATTTAACTTATGTCATGCTAATGAATGTAATATATTATAACGAAGTGTTTAATTAACGGAATCAGGTTTTACCGTTACTAGAAATAATTTATTAAAAGTTTTATTTTATTCTGCATTTTGAAAAAAATACAACACATACTAGTACACAACTAGTACGCAAATGCATATTAATAATGTTTCTACAAAAAATAAAATAAACAGAGATTACACACCTTCAGATAAGTTAAAAGATAAAACATTTAAAAAATCCGAAAAAACCCGATACGATACCCGAAGGTCCCGGGTTAAATTCCCAGGTCTGGCAAAATGTATTTCGGATTTTTCTATGCAAAGCCCGGGTTTGTGATCACCAAACCGCATTTGGCTAGCGTGGTGATTAATCCATTACCCATCAATTGTAGTGATGACTTGATGGAGGTATCTTTCAATGATGGAGGTCTTTGCCCAGCAGTGGGACAGTTATAGGCTTTTTACAAGGCTACAAGTAGATCTTATGAAGGTCACTATCCTACCCATGGATTCGTAAGTCTACAGGGCGGGCAGACCTTGTACTCGTACCGGGAAGAACTGGCACGAAACTTAGCAAGGGCATTTCTTTTTTCCCTTATTATTATATTATTATACTCTTTATTTATTTTAAATCTTAGATTAAGGTTTTTATAAAAGTTATATAAAAAGTAAAATATAACAAAATATTATATAATAAATATGTATATATTATTATTATACCCTTTATTTATTTTCTTTCTTAAAAGTAGATGTTTACAATATTTTTATATAAAAACAAACATTATAAAAACCTAATTCTAAAGTACTGCCAGCAGAGGACAGGGCCCAAGCTACCGGTGGTCAGGGCTGCAGAGTGAGGAACCTCCTGACAATACGTGCCGTGTCAAGGAGTACTGCTTTCTGAATCTGACCCTTGATCCAACCATCAAGCGAGATGCCTCTTAGGATGTTGGTCGAGGCTCTTCGCTATCAGACCGCTCGCTGAATCGACTTATTAATATTATTATTATTGTTACAAAAACACAAATGTTGAACAAATTTCCACGAGCAGGATTTGAACCTGCACCTTTCTGACATACCGGGTCAGGTGCTCTCCCAATTGAGCTATCGTTGTTCTAACCAGCTGTTCTGTTAATGACGGTAGTTGTTGACATTGAATGGGCGCCTTTGGCTTTTAAAGTAAAAAATAACGAGCAGGATTTGAACCTGCACCCTTCTGATATACCGGGTCAGGGGCTCTCCCAATTAAGCTATCGTGATTCTAACCAGCCCGCCGAAATTATTCAACACTTTTTACTTTTTTTTTACTTTGAAAGCCAAATACGCTCATTCAATGTTAACAACTACCGTCATTAACAGAACAGCTGGTTAGAACCACGATAGCTCAATTGGGTGAGCACCTGACTTTGTGTTTTTGTAATTTGTTTCGCAACAAAATTTGCGTTAAAATTATATAAACAAAACAAAAACATTTTATAAATAGCTTGCCTACTTCTTAACTGATATTTAGTATTTGGAAAAATATTATGATCAGATCTTAATGACGGTAGTTGTTGACATTGAATAGGCGCCTTTGGCTTTCAAAGTAAAAAAAGTAAATAGTGTTAAATAGTTTCGGCGGGCTGGTTAGAACCACGACAGCTCAATTGGAAGAGCACCTGACCCGGTATGTCAGAAGTGTGCATGTTCAAATTTTTTCAACATTCGTGTTATTATATAATATTGACCCAAATAAAGTGTAATGTGTATTTTATTAAAGCTAGACTGTTTTATCATCTAAATATTTTTGGCTGTATAAAACCTTTTTTAATGTAAAGACTACATGTTTTTTACATAACAAACGATAGACAGTCAATACTATGAAGCTGTAGATAACAGTTCCACGGTCAATACTCATACAATAGACACATGCATACATAGTTTTTATTATAATTTTTTGAGTTTGTTTTGTTTGTAAAGTGTTATCTACCTTTATAATATACTAGCTTTTGTTAGCGGCTTTGCTCACGTGGGCTACATGACTTGTGCTTATTCGTAAAATGTCACGTTATTTCAACATCAAGATTTTCATTTTTTATCAATAAAAAGCCCATCCATGAGAGCTAGAATTAGTAAAAAGTTTCTAACGCAAAACAACGTAATATATCACTCTGTATAAGTAGGTAATTTTAGTCCATTTTGGTCCGTTTTGGAACCTCCTGTACAAATTGTCATGCCCTACTAAAGGGGTCATTTTCCAAAAATCCTGAAATACATCATAATTTCTAACCAGGCCATATACCAAAATTTAAGCAATGACAGATTTCCATACAAACTTTCCACCCTTATCACTTATCACCTCTTTAGGGGAGGTTTCTCAAAAAATGCAAAAACACGTCATTCTTTAGTTTTATTGAAAAATCTGTATATCGAATTAATTATTCATTTTTATAGTTATTACTTTAAAAAGAACTATTTCATAAAAAAATATTTTTCCCTTTTTTACTCTTAATAAAGAAAATAAACAAAATTCCTGAGACATGTGATTCTTATTTCTTTTCAAAAAGCCAAATACCAATTATCATTTATTTTTCTTCAAATCTGACGGCCTTTCATACAAACTTTCACCCCCTATTTGACCCCCTTTGGGTCGGATTTCCGTAAAATCCTTTCTTGGTGGCTGGTTACGTCACTCAGTTAACCTACAGTCCAAATTCTATCTCATTAGCTTCAGCGGTTTCGAGTCATTCGAGTGATCAGTCAGTCAGAACAAGTCATATAGATTATTGATTGTATCTACATTAAAGAAAGTAAGTGTAGAAGTAAGAAAGTAAGAAAGTAAGTAAGTGGGAAAATGGAAGAGCTCGATGGCGCAGTGGTTAACGCGCCCGGTCTGCGAGTGATGTGGTTAAGCAACTTTCGCAAAGGCCGGTCAATAATTTATAATCTCGAGCTTCTCCGTGTTTCGGAAGGCACGCTAAGCTGTTGGTCCCGGCAGCATTAGCAGTCGTTAACAACCACCTATCCGCACTGGACCCGCGTGGTGGTTTATGGCCCGTTCTCCCTATCCATCCAGGGAAGGCTCGTGCCCCAGCTGTTGGGACATAAAAAATGAGCTGATGATGATGATGATGATTATGGTGATGATTTAAGAAAATCAAATAGTTTATTTTATTGATTGTACATTGACATTAAAAAAATCATATAGTTTGTTCTATTTTCGCTCATCTAATCTTTTATTTAATATTCTATGAAAACTGATATGATTAAACATAGAAGTACTGCATAACACTAGGTACCTACGTTACATAAAATAGATTAATACGTGAAGCAAAAACTTTGTACCCCTTTTTACGAAAATTGCGCGGACGGTGGAGTATGAAATTTCGCACACTTATAGTTTATATAGAGAAGGAGAGTAGAATGCTGATATTTTTATAAAATTATGCATAAAAATACATTAAATTAAATAAACATTGTTTCATACATTTTTCAAAAAATTCAAAAATGGGAAGAGGAGCGACCGAATTCTGTCAATGCCAATCCAAACTCACATTTTAACTTTTTTTTAATTTTTCATTGCTTAGGATACAATCCGTGCAGCCTTAATACAATTACGGTCGAATTTCGACCACTGGGCGACCACCAGTTTTGTGATCGCAATCACTGATTTTGACCAAGCTTTTCCATTATAAAGTAAATAAATTGTTTGCACCGGTTCATTTTAAAGAGAAAAATAAATCCTCTCGGTTCTCTACGGACATATCAAGAATATCTCGGAACCCCTTGGAAATTCGATTCCATTTCCTCGACAGGATATTAAAGAAAATTATTTTCGTTTCTCGTTCACCTTCAACCGTGCGTCGTCGGGGCGCCGATCATCTACATAAATTACAAAATCGTCACCTCCTAAACTGCTCCACAGATAGCGCATCAGCAGAGCTGTTATCATGTCGACATTAGCCCAATAATATTAAGTCTAACGAATGTGTTTTGAACTATCTTAATTCAGTTTCTTGTTTGGTTACATGCTGAGAA
Organism: Eudonia truncicolella; assembly: GCA_949315975.1. NCBI lineage: Eukaryota > Metazoa > Arthropoda > Insecta > Lepidoptera > Crambidae > Eudonia > Eudonia truncicolella. The sequence goes on along the minus strand of OX438831.1, from coordinate 5,930,159 downwards.
GATGCCTTTTCAGTATCTTATGCCATGTATCTTAAATTATGAATGTTTCAATTGTATGAAGTTATTTTGTGATACTGAATAAATGTTTTTCTATTTCTATTTTCAACTTTTTTCTATGATTGAGCTTGTGCATAGTTTTTAGGCAGGTTGTGATTGTCCGTAAAACGTCAAGAGGCGTTCTGCTCGTACAAGAGAAAACTGTTGAACTCATAGACATAATTTTGAATACTTCTAGAATCTCAACTATCTCTCTCTATCTCTCTCTCTCTCTCTCTCTCTCTCTCTCTTTCTCCAGTAACTACCAAATGCTGCTGGCTGATGACGGCTGGCAACGGATATGCGATTCCTCTGGTTTTGCGGGTATCCATGGGTGGCGGTGATTGCTTCCCATCAGGTGACCCACCTGCTCGTTTGCCTTCTTCTAATATAATATACCTGTAACAATGACAATAATCATCTTATTTCAAAAACTAAAAAAAAAAACAGTGCTTGCTTCAGCCTTCCCGGTAGCATAATGGTCATTGCGGAAGACCATTCCTCGCTGATCCTCCGATTCCTGGCTGGGTCGGGTAGGCATTCAATTTTGTCACTGTATTTTATATATATTTAATCCAGCTTAAGTGTAGCAATTAACACTTAAAAATAAAAAGTAATAATTTTATTCATGATATGAAAACGGTGTCTAAAGTCTTGTTTGTATAAAATGTTTGGGCAAAAAGAGACATTTTGTTTTTGACTTTTGTCTGAGCACTGTTTTAACTTAACATGGTTGCAAAAAAAGTAAAAAAGTAAATAGTGTTGAATAATTTCGGCGGGCTGCTTAGAACCACGATAGCTCAATTGGAAGAGCACCTGACCCGGTATGTCAGATGGGTGCAGGTTCAAATCCTGCTCGTGGAAATTTTTTCAACATTGTGTTTTTGTAATTTGTATCGCAACAAAATTTGCGTTAAAATTATATAAACAAAACAAAAACATTTTAACATGGTTGTCTTGTCTTTCATGAAAGGACATGTCCTTGAGTAGGCTCCCCTTGGATCCGTCATTATGAAATCTGAGCTTTCACATTTGTATGTTAATTGGTATAAATTAGATTTTTAAATTAATTCTTATCGACAACTTTAAATGAACGCGGACAACCCTAAAGCAAAGTTGAATTTATTAAATTCAGTGAAGTAATACGTACCGTTGATTCGAGTAATTTAGCGGAAAGCCACAAAGTTGGAAAACTAACAAATTGCCGTAAAATTCGGTAGAGCGCGAAAATCGGAATAGTAATAATTATAATCATGGTTATTTAAGGTGAATGTATAAACTCACTTCAATAGCGAGCAATTTAAAAATTAGAGCTATTAAAAATAATTGAACAGTAAAAAATAACATAAGTAAGAATAAAGAATAAGAAAAACAAATTATTATATGAATGTTTTGATTAAGAGGGGAATAATATTTTTTAGTTCACAGCGGAAATCCATAAATGGGAAAAGAAGGCGAAACATAAACTTGGTTAACACTATATTTGCCTTATAAATAAACAAAGAATAAGGTCCGAATAGTTTATTCGTTTGTTCCTGTCATTTATACGTCATTTTAAATTAGAGTAAAAGAGACAAAACACGGAATAACTAATTGGACCTTATTCTTTGTTTATTTGTAAGGCGCTATTTGTTTAGTACATAAATAGGTTTTGCTACACAGGTACTTATAAACAAAATAATATAATTAGGTTTATCTACTGATGCGAGAGTAACTTAGTGCTTGTAAATAGTTATACAAATAATTAAGAAAATTAAAAGTAAACGGAAAACGGTTTTTGAAGCTCAACTTTAAATAAGTGGATGACATCTAGGAACCAGTTGGGCTGTGTTGTTGCTAAAGTCAAAGATATACAAAAAAGAACGAAATTCAAATTCATTTATTCAGTTTAGGTTACAAAATTAGCTCTAATGAATGTAACAGTACATGTACACAGGGCGGGAGATCTTATACCTAATGAGAAGAACCGGCATAGAAACTCAGAAAGGGTTTTTCTTTTCTTCCTCTCTTTTACAACGTCAAAATATTGGAAAATGCCCTATCATATTACTAGCCCTAGAGAAGCTCGATGGCGCAGTGGTCAACGCGCCCGGTCTGCGAGTGCTGAGGTTTTGCAACTTTCGCCAAGGCCGGTCATCGGATGGGTGACAAAAAATGTATCATCTCGAGCTCTTCCGTGCTTCGGAAGGCACGTAAAGTCGTGGTCGTGGCTGCATTAGCAGTCGTTCGCAACCATCCGCACTGAGCCCGCGTGGTGGTTTCGGCCCGTTCTCCCTATCCATCCATAGGGAAGGCTCGTGCCCCCCTTTTTTTAATTATTAAAAAAAAAGCTGTCGATCACTGGTATCACTACGCTCCCTATCCTTATACCAGAACACCTTTGACAACGTTGAGGTATTAAAACCATTCTAAGAGAACCTCGTGTCACACAACATGTGATACTGTAAAAGATTACGTGGGCGTCAGATTTCTCTTGTGTATAGTGCAGACGGCAGACTTTTGTCAGGTTGTTGTTGCGTTTGTGAAATCGTGGCGCGTGCCCGATCCGATCTGAACCCCTCGGAGAAATTAGTAAGGGAACGGGGACACGCACTAGTGCGTGATGCCGTTCCCTTTAGAAAACCTCTGACGGTGCTTCGTTTCACACGGCTTGAGGGACTAACGTGATGCAATAAATATCTATGACTGACTATGACTGACCTTTTAAGTTACTCGCCGCCTCCAAAAAAGTCCGGTGATGAGTAAAATGCTGTCGGAGGCAAACAGTAAACACTCCAAAAAAATAACTCCTTCCTTTTCCCTCCTTCTTATGGCATGGGGTCTTTCAAACGAGGCGTGGTTGCGTTCCGGTAGCCTTCACAGCCCTTTTTAAGGCTAAAGGCGAACCCCAGGGGTTTTTACCGGGTCGGTCTTAATCCTTTTTAGAAAAGGACAAGGCCATCCCCGGATCCAAGAAATCTGGGAGTAGATTTTCCCCTGGGCAAAAAAAAAACGAGGCGCGAAGAGGCACCTTGTGGGTCGGCAGGGTGAGAGTGACTGATGCTGCGTTTTTTTTACGTTGTCCTTGCGTCTTGACTCCATTTCCACTTATCATCAGGTGGAGTGGAGTCATTTGCCGAGCTATGTATAAATAAAATAAAAAATGTAGCATAACCTACATAATTATCTGCGTCTCGCTTTTACAACTGCAATAACATTCGGCGACCTCCGTAGCCGAGTGGCTTGCACCCCAGACTTTGGGGGGCGCTAACTCTGAGGCTCTGAGTTCGATTTCCGGTCGGGTCAAGGTCGAAAATGAACTTTTCGATGTTGTGTTGGGTCTGGGTGGTTGTGGACCGTCTTTGTTTCTGATTTCCATAAAACGAGTGCTTTAGCTACTTACCATGGGATCAGAGCAATGTGTGTGATGTTGTATCATATTTATATTTATATATTATATTTATGTCCACCCGTGTGAAGCCAGGACCGGCCGCTAGTTGTCAATAATCTGATTAAGACTTAAAAATTAAACTCTTGACGTCTAGTACTTTTGACTGACAAGTTCTTTGAGTTTTTTATACATTGGAATAAAATCTGCTAATATTCCCAAAAACAAAACACCATAAAACATTGTTGTAAATGAAAACAAGGACATTGTTTTTAATATAGCCTAAGTACCTAATGTGTAAAATAAACGCGAGTAGATCCGTAAAAGTTGTTTTATTTCAATACCCTATGTTATTTAGCGCTAATGTAGCATTCTAATGGTGAAAGATTTTTTAATTCGATCCAGTAGTTTTTGAGTTTATTCGTTACAAACAAAAATACAAAGCTTTCCTCTTTATAATATTAGTATGATTGGTGTATTATGCGCATGCATGCATGACTTTGCTATTTAAAAGAGTAAGGCGTTTTAATATAATTATTTTAGTAGGTATTGAAATACTTGGCTATTTACCTTACAAAACTAAAAAGTTTGAAATAAAACCAATTATTAAAATATAACAATAAACCAGACTGCTAAAACAACTAAATAAAAACAATTATATACTTGTAAAAAAAGGACTAACATAAAAAATAACTGCAAAGAGAAAAAACTGAAAAGAAAAAATCAATCTCTACGATCCCAGAACTCAATTTAAGCAATGTTGAATGCAACGTGAAATATTTCCTTGTCCGATACCTATACTTAAATAATAAAATCTATAATAAATGAGTATTTATAAATACATTGAATATTGATAGTTGTCGCAGGCGGGGACAAGGTGGTCTTATCGCTTAAAGTGATATCTTCCAAAAACCTTAGAGGCATAAGACTGCTGAGCGAAAAATGAGAGGTAGTACAACATATTATATAAACATACTATAGTTGCAACAAGCAATTGTAATATGTATGTATAGGTGATAAGTGTTATTTTTATTCGCCCGCCGTCCCTTCGATCATGTTCACTAAAGCTTGTATGGCATTGAAGCAACGCCTCCTGGTGGAAAATTAGGAGTGATATAATTCTGGCTTACATTTGATTGTTTTTTTTATATTAGAAGGAGGCAAACGAGCAGGCGGGTCACCTGATGGGAAGCAATCACCGTCGCCCATGGACATCCGCAAAATCAGATAATCGCAGATGCGTTGCCGGCCTTTAAATTGATTGAATGACAAATAAAGCTCGCACTAGACATTCCGGTCTACTATAGTCATTAGTTCATTAAAATTTTGCACGTCCTCCTACGTTAATCATGAGGGCTATGAGATGAGGTCCTACTAAGAGTTGCATTTTCACCACAAAAAAAAGAGACTACAGACAGTAAGCTTCATATAAACGCGCTCGTGCAACGCACTAATAGACAACCTCTTACGAACACGGAATCTCGCAACGGCGCGGCGGCGCTCGGAGAGGTGAGATGTGTGTTGGTCGAGCGCGGTCGCCTGCACATCAACTTATACACAACTACAAAAACACAAATGTTGAAAAAATTTCCACGAGCAGGATTTGAACCTGCACCCTTCTGACATACCGGGGGGCCTACCGCCTAACTCTATCGCTATCGCTCTCGCTATAACGCTCTATAGTTTATGGCGTCATCTTGTCATTTCGAAAGCGATATAAAAGCAATATCGAAAGCTATAGGCTATAGCTTTCGATATTGCTTTCATATTGCTTTCATATCGCTTTTAAAATGACAAGATGACGCCATAAACTATAGAGAGATATATGGGCGCCTTTGGCTTTCAAAGTAAAAAAGTAAATAGTGTTGAGAGCACCTGACCCGGTATGTCAGAAGGGTGCAGCTTCAAATCCTGCTCGTGAAAATTTTTTCAACATTTGTGTTTTTGTAATTTGTTTCGCAACAAAATTTGCGTTAAAATGAAATAAACAAAACAAAAACTTTCTATATAAAACTGTCAAATTTCTTCAATAAATATTCAACCATATGTCATATGAATAAAATTCTGTTGAAGAAATTTGAAAGTTTGCGGTAGTTTTATGTACTAAACATACTTTCTGTAAGTCTCTTTACTTTGTGTTTTTACAGACAAAAATAAAACTACCTATTCTTAGAATTAATGTCTGGCGTCTGCGCAAGCCCTTACTTTGGCTCGATCCCTATCCATCCGTAACCAATATCAGTCAGTCAGTCAGGCATTCAGATTGACGGTTTTCATTATAAGTGTGTCGGAAAAAATTTTGTCGCTACACGTTGTAGCGCTTTTATTAGAATTACAGAAATGCTGGTATTCGTATAACAAATCTCAACAGTAATAAATCTAAATAAGATTTAAATTAAAGTAAAGATAATTTATATTAGTATTTAATCTAAGCTTATTATTAGAATTATTAGAAAACCTGTTTTAAGGGTTTTTAAGGAGCAAGATTATGCTGATCGCCTTAAGAGCTTTATTCTTTAAAAATTTGCTAAAACTCGTTGGAATTAATATACCTATACGAGTACAATTATGTAAAGTAAGAAATATTGTACCTTAGGTTTATAAGAAATACTACTTCGATTATTTAATCGTATTTACTAATATAAACAATTTTTACTCTACTTTAGATCGTATTTGGATTTATTATTGTTGAGGTTGGGTTTCCATAAACCACTACCAACCATAAACGACCACGCGGGCCCGGTGACGATTGGTGGGTGTTAACGACTGCTAATACAGCTGGGACCAACGGCTTTAAATGCCTTCCGAATTCCGATACACGGAGCGCGAGCGAGATGATAAAATTTTGGTCACCTATCCGATGACCGGCCTTTGCGAAAGTTGCATCCTCAGCAATCGCAGACCGGGCACGTTAACCACTGCGCCATCGAGCTCTTCGAAGCGAGGAGGAACGAGCGATAAACCACCATGCGGGCCCAGGGTGGTGTAGTTGTCGTTAACGACAACTCATGCAGCCGGGACCAGCGGCTTTTCGCGCTTTCCGCAGCATGGAACGAAAAGAGCGTATATTGTTATCAAACTGTTACGAATATCGTGAGTATAACAAATCCCGTGGCACCGTAAATCTATCATTGACGTGTATGGGCCCGTTTCCGTTCCACAGACGCTGTTATCGCTGACTGTAGCGTCCACAGTAGGTATAATGGGAACACACACTCGTATACTTTGTTATGTATTGACATAGACGACAATAGATAGATTTCCAATTTTTGTCGGATTGATTTATTTTGTCGGCACAGTTCGTGAAATGGTGGACTGTTAATAATCTCGCCATGTACTTTTTTTTAAAGATTTACAAATTAAGATTAAAAGTTCATCGCCGTTCGTCGTTTTTTTTGGTAATTATTCAATTATCTACTTTTTACTATGACCGTTTTAGGGATGAGTTCGAAATGTTGGTTCGATTTTTTGAACTTGAATTTAAACCTGCAAGTTACGATATGACTTTAAGTATACTTTTTATTTAAGTGAGTTTGCTAATGGTCTCAAACGGCCTTTTCACTGTCATCGGACCTTTTTGGGGGATCTTTTTTGGGGCTTTTTTCTAGTCCACCTTTTGGGGGGCGAAAAACTTAATCGGTTCCTTAAGCCGTGTGATCGAAACACCGTCAGAGGGTTTATATAGGGATTGACATCATGCTAGCGCGTCCCTTTTCCCTACTAGATTTTACAAGGGGCACGGAACGGGAGCGAAACAAGCTAAGAGCGCCTCTAAAGCACATGACCGCCAAGCATTTTAACCGCCTCTGTGGTCTAGTGGCAAAGACCACCGGTTTTGACCCAGAGGTCCCGGGTTCGAAACCCAGCGGGGGGTACATGTTTGTGTACTCGGTTTGGTTGGTGGTAGGGCTTGTTTGTCCGCCTGGCTAGCATCTTATCTAAATATGTCGCCATAATATCAAAGTTTGTAGCATTGTTGTGTTCAGGCAGCTAGAGATAAGGTAGCCAGTATCTCACTAGTTGAGGATCCCGGGTGAAGTGCGCTTCCATCATTGGCCTTATCATCACTTAACATCAGGTGAGATCAAAGCACTGTGCTTACCCGTAAATAAAAAAAAAACATGAGTAAATACCCGAACAGAGTCCAAGCTTCCTTTGAGCGCGCTGCGACAGTTACACTACTACAAGCACAGTTATGTGTGCGTGACCTCTCACCGACGGGTTCACGTACGCGCCGCGAGAGGACAAACCGGTTTACACCGGCACAGCCAGCGGCCAATCTCAGTGTTACACGCGTTGTTTCGTGTTGTGAACTGTCATCGCTCGTAAAATATTGTAATCATTTGAGGTTTTGTTATGTTTGATTTAAATTAAAGTGGTTTACTGTAACTTATTAATTATTGTACAGTGTGTATGAACAATGCCAGAAATATAAAAATATATCCTATTTCACGTAGATTCGCATACACTTCGATCTTAAAGCAAACATTAGAAATATAAATAATAATAATATAATAAATATGAGACAACTTCACATACATTGTTCTGATCCCAAGGTAAGTAGCTAAAGCACTCGTTTCATGGAAATCAGAAACAACGACGGTACCACAACCACCCAGACCCGACACAATGTCGAAAAGTTCGTTTTCGACATTGACCTGCCCCCCAACCGCCTAACTCTATCGACATCGCTCTCGCTATCGCGCTCTATAGTTTATGGCGTCATTTTGTAATTTCTAAAGCGATATGAAAGCTTTAAGAAAGCAATATCGAAAGCTATAGCCTATAGCTTTCGATATTACTTTTATATAGCTTTCGAAATGGCAAGATTACGCCATAAACTATAGAGCGCGATAGCGAGAGCGATATCAATAGAGTTAGGCGGTAGGCCCCCCGACCGGGAATCGAACCCGAGACCTCAGGAGTTAGCGCCGCCCAAAGTCCGGCGTGCAAGCCACTCGGCTACGGAGGTCGTCAAATATTGGCACTGAAATCTTAGAACGTGTATAATGACTGTATATTTGATCTGCCATGTGAGTGGTTTCCAATTGGAAATGGGCCTTATTTGCCTATACTGAATTCAGTATTTTAAAAAGACTATGTAAGATTAGAATTTATCTTAATTTAACAAAAATAATTAAAAGAAAATCTTTAGAGGACGTAAGTAATTTATCAATTTATGAACAATAAAATAAAATATTATGTTTCATTTGTCTTATCGTCATGTGACAAACCTACCAAAGTAAGTGTAAATTTTTTTACTCATGTGCTCTAACTAAAGGCTTGGATGCAACGCGACCGCTCGCTTAGTGCATTTGCAATTAAATGTATGTAATAGTTTACATACATTTAGCGATTTGTGTCCGTAATATCAATTTATCAACTGCAACTAGTCCAGTCGCGTTGCAATTGTACAATTAACAACTGGTTGATTTTTTCGGTATAAGCCTGCGGTTCGGGTTGACGGAGTCGTTGTCAATAATCACCAATCAGACTGGGCTCGTGTAGTGGTTTATGGCTCGTTCGCCCTGTAGTGTTTCCATACATGAGGATGGCGCCCAGCTCATTTATGGCGAGAATTGACGACACAAAATGAGTTGGGGATGATGATGATTGAATATGCAACCAACATTAATGAATAGCCACTCAAAAAAGTATTGTGTCCAATCACACTTCAATCAATTCATTTTCCACTTTTAAGAACTTAATAAGGAGGTAAATATATTATTATACTAATATTATAAAGAGGAAAGCTTTGTATTTTTGTACGTTTGCAACGAATAAACTCAAAAACTACAGGACCTATTTAAAAAAGTCTTAAAAGATTTTGGTAAACCATTACAATGCTACAAATGCACTGAGTAACATATACGCTATATTTAAAAAAAATGTCCACCCGTGCGAAGCCGGGACGGGCCGCTAGTCTTAAATAAGAATGATCCCATTCATTGCAAACCATTTCCCTTATTCCCGTTACATCCTATTGTTCGACAAAGAGATGTCTTTGTGAGGTTAAATATTCGGGGTAGCTGAACCCGAAATATGCCCCGTACACAGTAAAAAGTGCTTGGGTGGTATCTTGACACATAAGAGCAGATATTTTTTTGGAAAGAGTTGGTTGGTGGCTTTAGACGGCCTATTCAGCGTCACTAGACCTTTTTGGGTGCGGCGAGAAACTTGAAGGGTTCCTCGCCGTGTGTTTGAAACACCATCAGAAGGTTTCTAGAGGGAATGGCATCACGTAAGAGTGTCTCCTTTCCCCACATGCTCGTCTGCAGTCACAGTTACAAATAAAGTAAGGTATTACAGTAAATGGCTAAGGCTATGGCTACAACGAATAAGCTATTAACACATTATGGGTGGGTAACACACGAAAAAACCTTGGAATAGAGACCCAGAGCAAATACCCGAAGAAGAAGAAGACCCCCTAAAAGGTGGGTTGATGATATCCAAAGATATGGTGGCCGTGATTGGACGGAGAGGGCGCAAGACCGCCGGAAGTGGAAAGGAGGCCTACATCCAAAGCTGGACAAATGATGGGCCGCAATGTTGATGATGATAATGATAAAACGCTTCGCTTATTATACCTACAAACACGGAGCAAGCTGTTTTCAATAATCAATTTGAAGATAAGATACTGCCTATTCATTAAGTAGCGACATCTCGAAAGAGATTAGGCAATCGAGGACACTGATAACCGTCTCTCGGATGAGGGCTCAAGTTTTTGCGACGCGCCGTTAGTACATTCTTGGCTTCAAATATAATTTGTGGGTGACAACTTGTAGCAGCTTTGGTGGATTTCGACTGATCGACTACGCGTCATCTCAGCGATTCGCCAGAGTACCTACCAGAGTAACTGATATAGCTTGAAGGATTAGCAAGCTGAAGTTGCAGCGCTGTAAACGTGTTCTGGAGTTGTTCCTTCTTAACGTCAAAATGAAGCAACCGATCAATAAGTTAAGAGTATCTCATCGGTTGCTTTGAGATTGAGAGTAGTGGCTCAGAGACAGTTAAGCAGCCTGTTAGGCTGCCATAAGTTTGTTAAAAGACACGTGATATAGACTTTTTTGACAGATTGACAGTACCGAACGCAAAAGCTAAAGCGAAGCATGACTTAAAACATATCTACACACCTACAACTAGCAAAAAAATCCTGAAATGTTAAAATAATTTCTTGTGAATTGTAAATTGTTTTGTGTTTTAATCAAATAAAGTATTTCTTTTTATCAAATATGTCAATTACTTTAATGGAGGCAGGCCATTTGCTGCTAGTTATTCTACCCTTATTTTGCGTTTTTCGTTTGTTATGTTCACAATACTTCGTATCTATTCGTAATTAAATTTTCTCTGTATGACATTCGGTTTTGTGAACATTTTTATTCCGGAATCATCATCATCATTCAGTGCCATCTTCATATTGAAGTTTGGTGATCAGTATACAAAATTTTCTGCGTTTTTTTTTATTTTATATTAATTGGCAATAACTATGTCCAGTCCACTTTTTGATGTCGTCCAGCCATTTGCGTCGCGGACTATCCATTGAAATCGAGCAAAAAGTCCGCGTATCTACCAGTGAGAGCTATGGACATTGTCAAAAGGCCAAAAACACTGCACAGTGACACAATATTCCACAATATTCCATGCAGAAAACTCCTTTGAGCTGACATGAGTTCCCAATAAACACGAAAAAGTTACGCCTAAAGGCATAGTCGGAGAGATCGTTGTTGTTATGCTATTCATTTTAATAATATTATTCGCCTTTTTCGTAAATATAAAAGGATTTATTGATGTTCAAAGGGGCATGGGAATACTAATTAAATCAGCCAAGAGAAGCATTAGCGTTGGGTGTTTCTCTTTCACGGTAAATTAAAAGGGTTTGTTCATACTAGCTTTGTTCCATTTTCGTGCTGTCAAAGGTTAGAATTGTTGGTTTATTTCTTTGTTAGCCTGCAGATTGTTAGGAAGTATTGTGAAAAATGCATGTTCAGGAATTTCTTTGTTAGTGGGTAGTGCACATTGGGAAAATCATACAGACAACGATGATGTCAACCTTGTCGATTTCAGCTACGGCTTCTAGAGATGGCGATACTAGAGATAGATTAGATGGCGTGCTCTTACATGGCTAATATACCTAATTTTTGCAGTAGTACCTATATTTTATTACATAATACATAATTTGACAATAAAGCAAAAAAAATATACTTCATTGTTAATTATATATTCTATTTTCTATTGTAATATTGATATCAAAAAGTGAGATGTCAAATGTTTCACATCATATGCGACTACTGTAAGGCTCGTTAATTTTTTTATTATTATATATCAAAGGCGTACACAGCATTGAAGTTGTAACGAGTAACAACAATTACAAAACTAATACTTACAAATAAACAAAGAATTAACTCCGAATAGTCATTCCGTGTTTTGTTCTGTCAGGTAAACGCCATTTATTTGAAATGCCCATTACCTATTATTATTACGCAGATATACACATACGTATTTAAATATAAAATGTATTTCTTTTATAGGCCGGATGTCATTCAGAACCTGACCACCATCTCTACGCATTTCTATTTTCTTAGACGAAATCCAGTACGTTTCTTTTTTGTCGCTGTTATGTAATTCGATATTCTGTGAAATTATTTTTTTAATATGTTTCGAAACACGAAATACGTCTTTGTTATTTGATACCGCAGAATCGAGGTTGGGACAAAAGTTCAGTACCCACGCGATCTATTTAATATAGTCGAATGTTTTTACAAGCCGACCGTTATCATTGTTTTGTGGTTTGAGTATCTATTTATTATATGATATGAAACACATTTTACTCGATTCTGCGATTGCTAAGGTTTTGCAAAGGCGGGTCATCAAAAATGTAACAATGTAGTCTCGAGCACCTCGGTGCTTCGGAAGGCACGCAAAGCCTTTGGTTCCGGCTGCATCAGCAGTCGTTATCAACCACCAATCCGCACTGGGCCCGCGTGGTGGTTATGGCCCATTCTCCCTATCCATCCATAGGGAAGGCTCGTGCTCCAGCAGTGGGGACATAAAATGAGCTGATGATAATGATGATGATGTACTTGGCCCGGTCATCTGTCTGTGAGGGATTACAGACTATCAGTGTGTCCTTCCTGTGACCACGAACCCTGCAATTTTATAAATGTCAGTAGGAAACTACTAACTTGGCCTTCATCTCACTTGATTTGAAGTGAAGTGATGATAAGGCGAAGGTGGAAGCGCTCTTCACCCGGAACCCTCAACTACTGATAATAATAATAATAAATAACTTTATTTGCCTCTAACGTCTACAGGCATTGGCTATCTTATCTCTAGCTGCCGGAACACAACAATGCTACAAACATTTTGGTGTTATGGCGACATATTATTTAGATAAGATGGTGGTAGCTAGGCAGGCGGACAAACAAGCCCTACTACTATCCAAAGGTTGTATGATAGTTTAAGAATATTATTTAAGGCAGTGTTATTCCAAATTGACGACATTCGGTTTTCATCAACGTGATCGAATGACAGTTAAAACTCGTACCACGCTCACCGTATAGTAAGCCGCTTTTCAATAGTCTATAGTCGCCTCTCGCAGCCTAAACGCAAACGCAATGCATCAGCTAACTTTGGGACAGTGACGCCGTCTATAATCAGCAGCGATATCCAATAAGGTATTATAGCTTTACCTGTCTGGTTTGATTATCGGCTTTTGGACACATAGCATTAAGTTTGAAATTTGAAACGTGAAATTGTGTCCGTTGATGCTAAATGGTTTATTTTGTGGAAGGTATACGTGACTTTAGACTTTATTCGCAATGTTTGTTGGTTAAATGTTTTTCTAATATTGTTATTTCTCGAAAAGGAAATATTTGGCCTCTCACCTGATCATCATCATTCAGTGCCATCTTCATACTGAAGTTTGAAGATCAGTATACAAAATTTTCTGCGATCCCATATAACTTGTTTTAACTGGCGATATCTAAGTCCAGTCCACCTAATGAAAAGTGGCGAATATGCATCTAACCGATTCATTTAAACTTACTAGATTCTCTGGAGCGTTCGAGCAGCGAACTCGTTGGTGCCTCTTTATTATATTAGTGGGGGCCCGCCAAGGTTTCTCTATCTCAGTATCCCTTCAATCCATAGGGATCTTTTGTGCAACCTTATCCTTTGACTCTTCGTCCTCAGTAAAGATGACTGCCATAAGCTTGACAATATCTTGGGCGCCTCTAAAAGCTTGGACCATCAGGCGCCGAGGCTTCAGTCTTTATTCTCCAGCACAACTGAAAATTGACATAGTAGGCAAATAAAAAAAAATACATTGCCCGGGCACAGTCTCTTTTATAATCAATTCAATCTGGCTGTACCCTGAATGTCCGTGCAAAGTCAACACGGCCCGGGTAGTGCTCACTTTGCACAGCCTGCGGTGATTCGAACATTCCCCTAGCCTTAGCAGAGACAGAGTGTAAACTGCCAGATCTGTACGCTCTAATTAACACACAACGTAGCTTAGTCTGTAATTAGCTGCAAGTACTAATAATGGGGATGCCACTTGCATAGCAGCTTCAATTCACTGTTATTGAAGCGTTATCTGCTATCAAATTACATATTTACCTATTGATAATTGTTTTGAATAATGCTAAAAATGTGCTGTAAATTCTATCTAGAACTAATCTATAATAGCACCAAAGTCAGCTGACAAGAATGAAATGCAAAATCAGGAGAAAACAAATATCACTGTACGAAACCAGATAAAAGAGGGAAAAAAAAATAAACAAACAATAAATAAAATAAACATTTTATTTTTTTTACTTTTTTTTTAATTTCTTATAGACAGGCATTTGATCACACCTCACCTGATGTTAAGTGACGGTACGGTCGAGGATGGGACATGCCTGCCTAGAAATAGCCTATTCATTCTGGCCTTGAAAAGGTCCAGATTATACCTTTCAGGGAACACACTCACAGGCAGCGCTTTTTTTTTTGAGAGAGATTGCTGATTGCCTCCGACGGCATTTTCAGCTTCACCGGGCTTGTATGGGGGCGGCGAGGAACGTAAAGGGTTTTTTAGAGGGAACGGCATCGCGCACTAGTGCGCGTCCCCGTGCCCTACTAGATTCTCCGAAGGGTTCGGATCGGATCGGGGCAGGCAGCGCGTTCCATTCCCTAGCTGTACGAACTAAGAAAGTTGAACCGAATCGGCTCGTGCGACAAGGTGGCATATCTACAACATAGGGATGAAACTCGCGCCTTGCGCTCCGTTAGCGGAACGTGGATGGTGGGACTAGGTCGTGCAACTCCTTCGCGCACTCCCCGAATTGAATCCTGTAGAAGACCGACAAACGAGCCACCCTACGCCGACTTTGCAGCTTGGCGTCTATCAGGGCAGGGTCTCCGATGTGTCTCGTAGCTCGTTTTTCAATCGAGTCCAAAGTAGCCAGATGGTATTAGGCTGATCCATCCCAAAGGTGGCAGCAGTACTCCATATATATTTGGGGGTCAAGGTCACTCGCGTCCGTAGGTTTACCCTTGAGAAGAGGTTTATCTTTTAGTAATGATGGATGAGAAATGTTACCTTTCAACAGGCACTATAGAAAACTGCACAAAAAGAACTTGTTAATTTTTTTTAAAGCAGTGACTAGTATTGATTTTTGGTAGTGCACATTCGATTGTTCACCATTTATATATTTATCCATGTTTTATGATCTTACTTTACTGACCGTTGACGAATTTACGGTTATGTAACAAAAAAAACTATTCATCAACTTCACAAAAAACAGTCTTGACGAGAATTTCTATTGTTTTTTTTACCTTAATTAACGTCAACATTAATTTGCATTTAGCTTTACATAGAAAAACTTTTTAATGAACGCAAAACTTTTGTGCAGAGCTAACAGGCTAATTAAAAGAATTCTTTAGTTTTAACAAGCAAAAATAATATTAGTAACTGCAGCAAATATTGCTACATTTTTAACTTGAGAACTAACTTGCACTTCTATAGAATTTTTATTTTATTATTCTGAGGTACCTTAATCATCATCGTCATGATAAGTACCACTGCTGGGCCATGGCCTTCCCAGCATAGGGAGATTGGGATGTAACTTAACACTTCTTAAGAATTGTAATTTTTACGCAACAAATTTTGCATAAAAAATATATTTATTCTACAAAACCTATCAGCAGCTCATTTTATACCCCTACAGCTATAACAAGAGTCTTCCCTAAGAAAATAATGAGAATGGGCCATGAACCACCACGCGGGCCTACTGCGGATAAGTGGTTCTTAACGACTGCTCATCCACCCGGGACCAACGGCTTTACGTGCCTTCCGGAGCATGGCCGATAAATAGGTAAAATACTTTGGCAATCTGCCGAGCCTGTGTGTGTGGTGAGAATCTCTCTCTCACTCTAACACTACAAACTACAAACTACTACCACATGAGTAAATACCTGAGTCATATGCTAATACTCTGACTCTCACTACACTCAATGTCTACCTGGACGCAGCCATCCTGACTGCAATCTGTTTGCGGATGGATGAATGGAGATTTTGTCAGTGTGTTTGAAGTGTTGTGAGAGAATGGGATTCATCCTATTTCCAAGCGAGTGTCTGTGCGTGGGTTTGTATATTTCTTTATGAATCACAACATCACCAGTCAATCACTGAATCAATCAATCAGAAAACGCAGTGAGGACAAGCCTTCAACAAGGTGAATCGGCGCGACGATTTGAAAGTTACTGGTAGTCGCTGGATGCGAGCAGCACAAAACCTGTCGTTGTGGAGATCCTTGGGGGAGGCCGTGATGATGATGATGATGATGATGAATAAATAATCAAGCGCAATCCCTGGTCCACTAGTTGTCTTCGCTTCTGCTTAACATCAAATGGAGCGAAGTCATTTGCCTAGGCAACTGTAAAAAAAGTATCTGTCAACGTTGTGACATTGTCTGTTCATCATCATCATTCATTCATTTTATGTCCCCGCTGCTGGGGCACGAGCCTTCCCTATGGATGGATAGGGAGAATGGGCCATACACCACCACGCGGGTTCAGTGCGGATTGGTGGTTGTTATCGACTGCTAATGCAGCCGGGACCAACGGCTTTACGTGCCTTCCAAAGCACGGAGGAGCTCGAGACGATACATTTTCGGTCACCCGACCGGTGACCGGCCTTTGCGAAAGTCGCTTAACCTCAGCAATTGCAGACCGGGCGCTTTATCCATTGCGCCATCGAGCTCCTCATTTTTATTAATATCTATAGAATAAGATTCCTTATTTTTTTTTAAAATTAATTTAAATATAAAAAGTCAAAGACGAAGCGTGACATTATACAAGCGAGACTAATTAGGCAAGTCCTAAGAACTAAGAATGGTCAATGAGACACCATTCAATTTAAAAAGTAACGTTTCACGCTGTCGCCGCCCGCGGTGCATATTATCCCTACACTGATATTGGTTTTGTTCGCTTCGGTCCCTAGTTTCGCACCACTGTTCGCAAAGAAAAGAACCAGTGATCGTATCTTTTTCCTTTAATCATTAAAAATAGAGTTGAGTAAGTGACTTTAGGATTTATCAACAACTAGCGGCCCGTCGCTGCTTCGCACGGGTGGACCATTCTTTATAGCCTATGTTACTCAGCGCTAATGTAGCATTCTAATATAATAATATATACTACTCAAAACAAAATAAGGGCCACGAGGTATTTTTTCATTTTGGTGTAAATTATTAAACATTTACATATTGAAAGTAGTAAAATATTGAGTATACAAACTCTTTGATACTTAAACTTTTTAATATTGTAGTATTCATCTAATGCTGGCAACAATTTTAAATAAAATTTGATTTAAAATTATTTTTGAAAATTTTGATTCCATTTTCTTTGACGTTTTGCTTTCCTTAGCTTCTTGGTTTATTAGAAATTATCAGAGTTCATTGATATCTCGAGTCAGAAACATCTTTTGCAATATGCCACAAGCACGCAGGCGTCATATGGACTCGCTGACAGCAACCAGAGCCGTTACAATGATTGAAGAAGGTCATTCGCAGCGATCTGTGGGTTTGCAATTGGGATTTTCTCGAAGAGCTATTCAAAATCTATGGAATCGTTTCCAAGAGACCGGCAGTGTTAGAAGAAGACCTGGTTCGGGCAGAGTTCGCATTACAACAGCTCAAGAGGATCGTTACATTCGATTAAGTGCGCGCCGAGATCGCACAACGACGGCCCGCAAGCTGCAAAATCGTTTACGGCTCACAACGGGTACTCGTGTCAGTGACCAAACTATTCGTAATCGATTGCATGAAGACCAGCAGGCATCAAGAAGGCGAGTTGTCCGTATTCCATTAACCAGAAATCATCGTGCAAATCGTTTAAGATTTTCCCGTCAACATTTGGACTGGGACATAAACCAATGGGGCATGGTGCTCTTCATAGACGAATGCAAAGTTAAATTTATTAACGACGATCGGCGTATTAGAGTATGGAGAAGACGCGGCGAGAGATTTTCAGAAGCCTGCATCCATGAAGTCGATCGTTTTGGTGGTCCAAATGTAATGATTTGGGGCGGGATAAGCTTACACGGCAAAACTGAGCTCGCTATTTTAAATGAGGGTACTGTTACTGCTCAGCGGTATATTGAGGAAGTCGTCAGACCACATGTGATCCCATTTGCCCAGCGAGCGGGTCCTGGATTCATCTTGATTCAAGACAATGCTCGTGCACACACGGCTCAAGCGACTCGGTTTGTACTGGAAGCGTCTCAAATTCAAGTCTTGCCGTGGCCGGCGAACAGTCCGGACTTAAATCCAATAGAGCACATGTGGGATCAGTTGAAACGAAGAGTTAGAGACGGTGATCAGGAAATCCACAACCAACAGCAACTCATCAACGCTGTTAAAAGGGCCTGGGAAGAGATTCCAATGGAAAATGTCAGGCATTTGATTGAGAGCATGCACTCCAGGCTTCAGGAGTGCGTAACGAAACGAGGGGGTATACCCGTTACTAAAAGATGAGCATGGAGTATTTTCTTTTGTTTTCAGTAACTTGACATTGTTTTTATTTTTAACCTTAAATGTGTTTTTTCTTTCAAAAGCAAATAAACTTTTTAATCATTATTATTGGAATAAATTTATTGGTCTACACGGTAAAAACAACATTAGTTTTCGTTATGGAGACAAAAAAATTAATATTGGTTTTATTATTTTCATGGTACAGACAAAATACCTCGTGGCCCTTATTTTGTTTTGAGTAGTATATATAATAAGTTTTTGAGTTTGTTCGTTACAAACATACATACATACATACATACACACATACATACATAGAAAGCTTTCATCTTTATGGTATTAGTATAAATAAAATACAGACCAATTGCTCCTAGCTGACATTCCGTAAAATTTTAATGAAATTAATGTTATTTTTTGGCAATGAAAACTGTGTCAAACACTTGACTTAGTGTCGAACGCTGATGCCACTGCGCTAATTTATTGTCGTTCTTAATTAGTGCAGATGTGAGTGTGTGTAACATGGGTAAAGATACAATCTGGACATGTACTATTAGATAGTTTTGCATACTATTTGAATCTGGGTCTTTCTGCCAATTACGAGGAACAAGGGCCAAAGTAAATTATGCTAATTTTGTTTAACTTAAGCCATGTGCCATTCTATTCGTGAAAGAATTTTTAGAATCAGTCCAGTAGTTCCAGAGATCATCTCTTCCAAGCCAACAAACAAACAAAAACTATATTTTTTATATTTTTATTTCTAAAAGTAACGTATTTAGACAATCTAAATGTGTACCATGTGAAAAAGGACACAATACGTTACGTTAAAATTAAAATTACGAGGTTAGTCAAGTCTTAATTGAATATCAGTTTCTTATTTCCGTCATTTTACCTTCGTAGCAATAACAATTTCGTATCCTTTTTGTCCTCTGTTAGAAATCTCTAAAGCTAATCGAATTTAATATAAAACTGAACAGGCGTGCGTGTAGTACCTACCCGATTACGTTTTAAATTACCACATCAAAGTTGTATCGGGGGTAGCGGCGAAGTGTATGATACGATATCAAAATTGAAGATGTCTGCATAAATTAACGCCGCTAAGTATGTTAATGGCATCTAGATGATAGTACACATCTTTGCTTAAATAATTATGATTCACGATGAATATGTAAGCGTAGATGGAGGCGAAGATAAATCTTCATTTCGTTGGAGAATCTAAGTTAGTGGCGCAGTGGTTTGCGATCGCGCATGTTAAACTACATTCGGAATGTCGGCTCGCCAGATGGGTAACACGTTGCTATTGGTCCCGATTTAACTGGTAATTGAACCCAAGACTCCAGAACACATTGGTGAGAGCGGCCGAGGCGTTTTTTTTTAAGGTGGATACGCCGGAAAGAGGCAGAAGAAGCACACCATTAAGTATACTTCATATAGAGGATTGAGACGACTCAGGAAAGTTGCACTGTTGACTCGACTGTAAAGATCCACGTTGAACTAAGCTCTTAATAGTTTTGCTCGCCTGGTACTTTCATATTTCTTTTTACCTTTAACCCATATTATCCCAAATTATTAAATCTATACAATTTATATTTTCTTGAATGCAAATTTGTTTAATACCTTTCGAAAGAGATGGAAACAAGTTCTATTCATAAGTTTTATACAGACTGAATTTCAGTACCGCACCTTAATTTTATTTCTAAAAAACTAAATTTATTTTTCCAATACAAAATGTTACCAGCTTTGACAGTTCAACAAACAAACAACAAAACAAACAAATACATTAACACATTTAATGTATTTGTTTGTTTTGTTGTCATAGAAACTGTCAAAGCGGTACGAAGTTCGCCCGGGTCAACTAGTCAATCATTCAGTTTTGTAGAATCAGGCCGTTTTTCTTGATTTTCGATGATTTTCATTCTTCTTGGAGGAGCAGAAGAAGTTTTGCGTCTCTTTTATTTATTTTAGGGGCGGGCCTCCAACTCTTATCATAGTTTATATATTAGATACATAATCAAAAGATCCACCAAAATTGAGCCAATAGAGTTGAAGGTTAATCCCTAAAAAATAGAAGATGAGTTTGTGGTGCCTGATCATCTAGAGAAAGCAAACGTATTCCATCGATAGTTTCAAAAACCCTACCGTTGATGGAATCTAGCTTCGCACCTCTGCTCTAGCCAATAATTATCGACGAGAAAGGTTGCATAAACTCTTACATACTCGCTTCCACTGTCTTCATCACTCAAATCATTATTATCAGGAGGTGTTATGAATATGTCAGTAAAAACTGTATTGCTATCATGATCATGACCAGAAGATGAATTCTGGGGATTACGCTCTCAGTCTGAGAATCAACCGGAATAATATTAATTGTGAAATGATGATTATATCTCAATCAATTTCACTGGAATTCACAAATAATCAAATATCAATAATTCATAAAACAACGAACAATCAAATGATTTTTCAATTCTTTTAGTAAACTGTTCATGGTGCCTCCTTTTTCCAGCACACCCTCAATGGGGTGATAAACAAAAATTTACAAATTATACAAAAATAAAACAAAATATCGAGTTTTCAAAATGTAGTAACCTATAAAAGATTAGTTCAAAACTTGTACAAAATCTGCAACAGTGGCAGTTTCAAATTTTTAATAGGTATTCCTAGGAATACCTGACACCAGCTATGGGTCAGGTGGTTCCACATGGCCAATAGACGAAGTACTATTATCTCTTCTGTGCCAATAGTTTTTTTTTAAGTTATGTGGTGGCTATTACTACAATTAAATAGCCCAGTGGTGGTTAAGTATCAAAGATTGCCATACTGTTAACTGCTAGAAAGAAGAAGTTCCTAAGTAGCCAACTAGATAAATTCTGTGTAAAACTCTATTACCACCAGCAAACAACTAATCTATTATCACAGTACCTACCTACCATTCCAATAAACAACCCATTTATGAACCTACCATTGCAAAATAAACTTTGTGTAACACCAATTATAAGTTATTTCGGTTTCAACGAATAAGTCTGTAATGTCGGCCAGAACAAAAATACGATTTCGATATAAAGGCAGTTGATCAGATTTATTTATTGAGGCTACCTTCCTTCTTATTCTCTTAGGAATAAAAGGGGATTGTGCTACCTTAATACAGATTTAGGAAAATATCTCAAGGAAACTACCAAACATTGTACGTATTTTATTTGTGTTGGCTTCTGCGTTTGTCAATGACAATTGTCGGGTTTTGTCGGTTCATCGATTTTTGCGCTCAGTGAGCAGCGTTGTTACTTTATGGCTCGAGGAATTTATTTGCGTTAGTTAAAAAAAAATAACCTCGAACCAAAAAAAAAGGTTGGAAGTAGTGCAAACGGAACGCTTCATGAATTGTGTCATGTTAAGAACTGTTATGCTATGCACATTGGTTTTTAATGTTAGACACTGTTAATAAAAAGATGATCATAACTTACCTGCGTGTGAGTACCTGGGTACCTAGTGCGAGGTTTATTTACCATTCGATACCGTTAATGAAAACGCGAAATCGTATAGCAAAATTAATCTCCTCGATTGTTTACTAGGCGCTGCTTCAATGCAACACTAATTCATTAATTAATTAATCGTTGACATGATCGGTTGTGCGACAACAGCATCTGTGATGGTGTACTGTGCAGGCACTCGAGTTATGCCCTTTTCAAACTTGGTGTTCCATGATAGCTAGCGAGCACTGTTGTCATCTGATGAATGGTCGGAGAACATATTTTGTATTAAACCTTGGAAACAGAAGTTTCGGACCAAA
This sequence comes from Eudonia truncicolella, assembly GCA_949315975.1. Classification (NCBI taxonomy): domain Eukaryota; kingdom Metazoa; phylum Arthropoda; class Insecta; order Lepidoptera; family Crambidae; genus Eudonia; species Eudonia truncicolella. Next base: position 5,907,967 of record OX438831.1, on the reverse strand, counting down.
ACAAAGGGATTCCTTTGTTTAGGTCCGAAACTTCTTTTGTTTTGGGACGATTGTAAGCAGCCAAGATCATTGATTATTCGATAAAAATGTTGCGTGTATTAGGTATGTATAGAATCAGTAAGTACGAGTATAATGTATTGCATTTCTGTTACTACGTCACTGTTCCTTGTAGTACCTTTCTCGCTACGTTTATGTTGTTCGTTGTTCTCTTCTCTGAACCGCTACACCAAACAATCTTCTTTGATACTCTATTCTTCTTTGTCTTTGCCTTATCCCATTATTTGGGGTCGGCTCTCCTCGTTCTGAAGCACCAGGACTTTCTGTCCTGGGTTGTCGCTGGATTCGGCTGGGCCCAGTCTAGATATTTCGATACTTTTGACCACCAGTTGTCTTGGGATCTTTCTCAGCCTCTCCTATACTTCGGGAGGGATAACGCTTGCTTCACAACATGGTCGTCGCCTCGCCTCGGTACCTTCTTCATTGATACCAAAGTTGGGTAATATATAAAGAAATTGGCCGTAGATACCTGTTATACGGTAGCGAAAGGTAAACATAAATTATCATAACAGACGTCGACAAACAAAGCAGCCCAATAGTCATTACTATTTCACGGTACACAGGCAAATCCGCGGGCAACGTGCTGAGTTACAGCCCCACAGGGATCAAATTCTACTCTGTAACATATATATTATTCAATCATTCCTTAGGTATGAATGTTCATTAGTCCGAATATAAACTCGACGTCACCTCTTTTATGTTCACCAACCTTTTTGGAGAGATCTGTAAATTATTTTAAAAATGTTAGTGGACTGGAACCGACATTTTGTTGGTGTAAGAAAAACGTTAGGCTGGTATTCCTTTTTTAGTTAGTCAATTGGTATTATATCAGAGTATAAAACAGCGTTTTTATTTCTGCTATTTTAAGTTTATGTTATTATTTGTGTGCTGATTATATTTTTTTTTTCAGCAATTTGAGATTATGGGCTCCTAGCGACATCTAGCGACAGACTTAACTATAGATGGACACATACAGCTTACAGTTATTTAATTTACTGTGATTACAGTTATCCCCCAACTAAATTAAACGCTTGTTCTGGGAGTGGGTTAACGTTGCATGTTTTATATTAGGAAAACCCACGTAAGTAAAGATAGGTAAAGATCTAAAATCAAGTTTGTGTCTGACTATCTCGTTCGGCTAGACAGCCAGACGTAGCTGATCCGAACCGGGGAAAAGTTAGTTCGTGCCTAACCATCTCTGTATCTGACGATACATTTTCCTTCTCCTATTGGGTTCTTCGGATTCTACTATATTTCTGATTCTATGATAGATTTTCCTCACAAAACCTGGCACTTTAATTACTACATAATTAATGCGATTCCTAGTTTTAACGGAAAAGACTACTTATTACTAGCACCCACCCACGGTTTTACCAGCGTGGTTTCCGTTCGCGTGGGAATATCGGGATAAAAAAAAAAAAGTATCCTATGTGTTAATCCAGGTATACACTATCTGTATGCCGAATTTCATCCAAATCCATCCATCCGTTGCAGCGTGAAGAAGCAACAAATATACACACATACACACAAACTTTCGCATTTATAACATTAGTGTGATTTGTTTATTGCTGTATAAAAAAAAATGGATTGTTAGATTACCTTGTTATATGGATGATGCATAATAAAGCGATTCAGTGAACGAAGACGCATGCACAACTAGTATGTATTATGTATAATAAACGCTTAATAATCGCACTTGTTTGCCACCGTATTACCAAGTAATAGAAAATGCAAATTTTGTTAAATGTTTAGGAGACTGGATTTCTCCTTAAGTGCATCTTAAGATATTGAAAATACTTGTTATTGTGCATTTTAAAAACGACGTGGCGAACGTTCTGGTAATAAGTAGTAGGTATTATGAGAAAGCGCAAAAGTGTATAATAATACCCTTTGCGACTATAAAGATTTTTATTGTTAATACAATAAAAATCTTTTGGCGATTCTAATGAATAATTGATATTAACGGGATTATTAACCATGTTTTTTGTTGTGTGAGAGTATAAATAATAATAATTCTAATGTAAGTGACCATGATAATTTAAAAAGTTTTTATATTTTTATTGTATTCCAAATTTTACAAGAAAGCAATAGTGATGTGTTTAAAAAAATGTGAGCGTTATAATTGTAATATGATCGAAATTACACGATTTTCTAGTATAAACAAACTTTTTGTTCAAAATCATGTTTCAAACGTAAACATAATGTTCTTACTAAGGCAATTATTGAAATATTAAAAGCATTTTTGTAATGATACAAATATTAAATACTAACCTAAGCTATGCTCAAAGATAATTGACATTATTAATCTGTATCGTGGACTAATATGATCTGTATCATAATCATTTATTGTAATAATGGATAAAATTTTATTAGAAAAAGTCAACCAGGTTCAGGAAGCTCGAGTGGGAATCGAACCCACGACCATTGAATTACCAGTCCAATGCTCAGACAGCTAAGCTACCGAGACCCCAGAAGTTTTGTAGTACAATTTCTTCTAGTACTTCTAGTACTTTTTTTAATTTTCGCTGCAAGCCAGCGGTGGTACGTCACTGTGAAGTTGCCCTCGCAAGGAGACCCAAGGGTCGTGAGACTGAGACTGGTTGTTTTTTTCTAGTAATATTTTTTAACATCATATAAAAAATATACATTCATGTCCATCCTTTAAGGTTTATTGAAAATTAAAACAGTTTTAGATAGCCTGATGTGCGGGCGTCTGTAGGTACATCTGTACCGCACTACAATGAACAGATTGCATCAGGCATGGCATGCAGCACCCGTGCAATGGCTACAGTTGAATGCACCGACGGACACATAGAACACAACTTTACACTAACTGTCTTAGTAGAAGGTAAAACAAAATGTATTGTGGAATTAAACTTTTAGTGCCTTACAAATAAACAAAGAATAAGCTCCGAATAGCTATTCCGTGATTTGTTTCTGTCATGTAAACGTCATTTCGTCATTAGAGTGAAAGAGACAAAACACGGAGTAGCTATTCGAAGCTTATTCTTTGTTTATTTGTAAGGCCCTTAATATATATTTTTTATAACTCTTAACACTTGGTAATAGCACTCGGTCTTGATAAGGCCGAAGATGGAAACGCACTTCACCCGGTAGTTCTCAACCAACAAGGAACTGGCTATCTAAGCTGTCGGAACACAACAATGTTATGGGGTTCTTTTAAGTTTCACTTCTTTATTTTATATGTTATTTTTGTTTTAGTAAAATTTTATTGTCACTACATATAGCATCGTGAATGCAAAAATGAAAAATAAAAAAAACATTTATTTATTTTCACACACATATTTATTTTACTCAAAGGCGGAGATGTAGGTACATAACTTTGTGGGCTGTCATCACTACAATTGATGCTTGCCAAATGCTGGTTGGTGATCACAAACCCGCGCTATGCATCGAAAAATCCGAAACACACTTTGCCCGACTTTAAATATATCAGAATAATTTATTTACGTTTGAATTGGAGAGAGTTAGAACAAGGTAAAGGTAGAACCTACCTGTTAATACATACATGTATACATACTCGAGGAGCTGGATGGCACAGTGGTTAAAGCGCCTGCGCAAAGTCGGTCATCCGATGACCAAAAATTGATCATCTCGAGCTCCTCCGTGCTTCGGAAGGCACATAAAGCCGTAGGTCCCGGCTCCATTACCAGTCGTTAACAACCACCAATCCGCACTGGGCCCGCGTGGTGGTTAATGGCCCGTTCTCCCTATACATCCATAGGGAAGGCTCGTGCCCCAGCAGTGGGGATATAAAATGAGCTGGTGATGATGATGATGATGATGATGATGATGATGATACAAACTCTCAAGTGCTTCTCCCAAAACAGTTCTTCAAAATCACCAAACCTTAAAACTTAAACTCGCCCTTAGTGATCAACGCCGCCACGAGTGGAAAAGATGACATCAGTGACAGGTTGCTAGCCGATCGCCTGATGTGGCGATTCTTGAAACGCTTGTCCCTTGGTCGGCTCTTACGACATGCGCGGGAGGTTAGGCGGCTGACACATTATTTTCACGTCGCAGATCAGCATGGGATTACCGGTACATTACCTGTAATTAAACTGTTAAATAAAGATTAATATAACTACATAGCCTTTGTGTTATATCTGAACAGTTTTATCGAAACCTTCAAAAGGTTTTTCGTAACAAAACACCTCCAAACGAGATGTAGCAGCATTTTCCAGGGCGTTGCTCCGCGTTATGTCAGTGGCCCTGTAGAGTTTGCGTCATACCGACTACGTTCAAAGTTAAATAGCTTCGAAGCATCAAGTACTAACGAGATACGCGAGAAGAATTAAATAATAAAACTTTAATTAGCTATCTATAGGTAGACATCTTTGATAATTATGCTAAAGATGGAACGTTTTATTGTTATAGGTAGTAACATTGTTTATATTTTGGAAACTTCGGAAGTCATACGGATAGAAGGTTGGGTTGGATGCCAAAAATCGTGGTTCAACTCATAGCTCCGTTAGACTATACTGACATGAACCACATGCCTTAAACATAAAGTGTTCTCGTTTTTTACGTTTTTTCTCGTAATTCCTAAAGCGGGTTTGAACTCTCACCCTCTGACATACACACTAGCACTGTGGCTCTGTCTAACCCGTGCAAGTTTATCAACACTATCTACTCTTTTTTGTAAGACGAAAGAGCCTTATTCAATGTTAAAAACTACGTCATTACCATCCGATCTTAATATTTTTACAAATATTAAAGATCAAAGATCAATAAAGATCAGTTATGAATAGGCATACTATACAGGTTGACTTTTTTATCACCGTCCAAACCTTCTGAGATGACTCCCGTGATACAAACAAACGACTCTTACTATAGGACCAACTCCCTAACTCGAAAATAAAATTCAGCTGTTCTATATACATTTGGGTCGAATGAATATTGATGTTTTGTATGGAACAGCTGAATTTTATTTTCGAGTTAGGGAGTTAGTCAAGTAGTAAGAGTTGTTCGTTTGTATCACGGGAGCCATCTCAGAAGGTTCGGACGGTGATAAAAAAAGTCAATCTGTATTTATAAAGAAAAAAATAGTCACGGGATCGCGACTGTTCTTAAAAAAGTACAGCTTAAACTTCAAGCAAGCTCCAATGTTATGAAAGCCACGTATAAAGTTACGTGACACTAGATTGTAAGTAGTTGTGTTTTGTTCCGAGCAATGCACTCGCGGCCCTTGCACCGCGCTCGAGGTCCTTACGTCATAGACAATCCTTTTAGATTTATCAAGTTCTTGTTTTTAACACTGAATAACTTCTGAATAATTTACATCACATCATCAACGCTTCGGTGGCAAAGCGGCAAAGCGCTCGGCCCGATACTCGAAGGTCCGGGGTTCAATTCCCAGGTCGGACAAAGAGTGTTTCGGATTTTTCGATGCAAAGCCCAGGTTTGTGATCACCAACCCACATTTGGCAAACGTGGTGATTAAGCATCAATTGTAGTGATGACTTGATTTCAATGAATGAGGCCTTTGCCCAGCTGTGGGACAGTAACAGGCTATTTACTTACATCACCAGCTCACTTTTATGTCCCCACTCAAATTCTGGGGCACAAGCCCACCTATAGATGGACACTATTGGGAGAATAGGCCATAAACCACCACGCGGGTCCAATGCGGATTGGTGGTTGTTAACGACTGCTAATACAGCCGGGCCTAACGGCTTTACGTGCATTTCTATGCATTGGAGCTCGTGATGATACATTTTTGGTCACCCATCTCTTTGCAAAAGTTGCTTCTTCAGCAATCACAGACAGAGCTCGTTTACCACTGCACCATTGAACAATGCACGTGCGGCCTTTGCACCGCGCTCGAGCTCCTTGCGTCAACGCGACAATCCTTTTAGATTTGTTTTTAACACCTTTTCTCCATTAAAATATCAGCTTTCGTCTTAAAAACAGTGAAATATGATGTAGAATATAATAACTTTTTATTTAATTATTGAGCAACAATGACTGGCAATTATTTTTTGGCACGGTTAGAAATCAATATAATAGTATATGAACAGGCTATTAGACCTCGATCTGTCGACAATACATACAACAGAACAATGCTACTATTATAGTGGCAGCTTAGATAGTCTATTAGACTTTGGTTTGGTCGGTGGTATAATAATCCCTAGTATCAACCAAACCAAGTAAAATAATACCCCCTCCGGGAATCGAGCCCTATTAGTTTTAACTGGTGATCTCGCTAGTAACTCACACCAACTATAGACAGAGCAGTTTTCTCGTAAGAACTTGTATGTATGTTAATAATACTAATGCTAATATAGACGTATTTTTTGACAGCATCAATAGCATAAAAAAGGCGCTTACCGTTGTTGACGACTTGTCATCGATTCAAAATTAATTTTAATATGTAAAGTTTAGTTTTACTATTACTGTAAGTAGACATCTTAGATGTGGTAGCTTGTCAATAGCTTATAGTTATCATTTTTGTTGTTATCTTTTTTCAATTGCAAGCTGTTAGCTATCCTAAAATAAATAAATAAATAAAAATAAATAAATAAATAAACCAGAGTGGCGGTTAATAACTTTTCCTAAGGTTCCTTCATCGTAAAGTTTCATCGCCTCGCCGGTTAAAGGCAACTATGTACCCACCTGCCTCTTAAGAGTTAATTTCCACGTAACTTGAGGACTTAACATAAACACCTCTTGTTCCTCTGAAGTAACCTCGGGTGTTGTCCTAAACTAACAGACTGATCAAAGTCGGATAGTTTGCACAAACTCGCTGTCAGGACATTCCTCTATGAGAAAACTGAGAAAGCTTCGCTGAGGTACCTAACATAGTGTATTTATCACCGCCATCAAAATGCTCGAAAAAGGCTTGAGTTTTTTTTTTTATAAAACTTTTTTCTTTCCTTTTAAAATTTTAAATTGTCTTTTGTATGTTAAATTATAGTAATTGTCTAGAATGAAGTTAGGATAAATCGATGTTTAGCGCATGAAACTGTAGATATCAGCGTCATCGTTGAACGAATAGTAGATATTACCTAAATAGTTATTATATAGTTATATGTATAAGTACCTCATTGTTAAATTGGTTATGGTGGTTCTTTTTGATAATAAATAAATCATTAAAAAATATCAAAGCATAGTTAATTTTGTAGGGATTTCGAGTGTATCCCACTATTTCCATGGAAATACAAAATAGAAAAAGTGGGACTAGCGTTTTTTCCAAATTATATCCCATTATTTCTATTGCGGCAAAAAAACGCAGTTGTGTTATTTGAGAATCTATCTCCACTGTAATATTTATGACGGCCTGTTAAATTAAAGTCTAAGGAGATATTGAGAATTTAATGAAAAAAATAAATTAAAAGCACGATTTTTCGTTAAACAAAAAATAAATAAATGGAGAACAAATTATTAATCTTCCATTTTGGTGAATCATTTTCCATCACATACTCTACAGTACAAGTTACACAAAGCCACCTCGTCACTACGCAGATGTATGGATGAGAGGTGATGCAGGTTTTTTTTGCCGCCGCCGCCAGCAATGGATATAGTGGGAGAATCAGTCCCAGCTTTTCTATCAATAGAAATACCTAATAGAAATAGTGGGATACACCCGGGATTTCGTATCTGTCTACCTACTCGTTTACATAGACAAAACTATTTTGTTTATATCAATCCTATTGCAGCTTAACTAATAAAGCCACATACAGAAATAATTCATTCATTTTCAACGTGCAGGATCAATTTCCGCATTTCGGCCTGGCTGACCTTTAGGCTATCTGTTATAAGTGTGTTGTATGTTGCTAGTGACTTATTTTCGATATTTCGAAGACCCAACTTTCATCACAGTTAAAGAATCGTATGTTATACGCCTATCTTATACTGTTGCTGTATAATTCACAAATAATCAAGACTTAAATCCTAAGAAATCTAACAAAGACATATAAATAAAAAATATAAAAGGAATTGTTTTCCGTCGTCGTAAAAACACGAGCAGTAAAAACATAACATCCAAAATCACAGCCTATTTAAATATAACAAAACCTCGAATTTCAAAAGGAGCAATGGCAAAAACAAAGAGGAGTGTCAACAATGAGCTCAATCTCCATTGTATGCATATTTAGGAGACGTTCAATCTTCATATCGTTCGCGACGACAAATCCTCATGTTTCTAATTCAAGTAAAAAACCAATCCACTATCGGTCACATCTCTGTCCCACCCCGTACCACCGGTCTTGGCTATTTTAACCCTTGCCAATTGGGACATAGTAAAAAGCAAAATTCTCTCGTATTTCTGTGACGAAAATTTTATTTAGTAGGTAATACCAAAAATTTATATTTATTATTGTATCTTAGATAACCTAAAGGCCAAATTTTTATCAGATTTTATTAGTTAGCAATTCAATTTCTAGTTTCTAATTCATAGCGAGATAAGCGCGAATTTTATTTACCATTCGATCACGTTAACAAAAACGGGCCTGGGGCGGTAGCCAAAGTAACATTAAGGAAACGATAGTTCGAAAATAATAAAATGTATGGGATTAACATAAGATTGACCACGTGATTTAGCGCGGCTTATGTCAATCCCATACATTTTATTCTTTTCCAACTTCGCTATCGTTTTCTTAATGTTACTTTGGCTAAGCCTTTTTTTGAAGTGCCTTTTGAAGCGGGGTCTACAAATCTAATGTATATGTTACAGTCATTCATAACTGGTCAAAAGTACTTTTGACCGATGCCTTTAGTTTGTTCGTCGTCGCAAAAATAGGGCTTCTGGCGCTTCGCCAGCCGCTGCCGCGGCACGCAGTCAAAAGTACTTTTGACTGCATTTCTTAGTCAAAAGTACTTTTGACCGGTTATGAGTTTTGACTGTACCATATACATGCATACATAAATACATATCTACTCTCTCGTTCTTCTCTCGAAAAGGAGTAGACAGCATCAAAATCACCAATTTGAGTAAAAACACTCTTATTTATCTCGATGCCACATTTAATTTAATAATCAAAGTATGGCAAAGTGTGGAATAGATCCCATCAGTGATGGGCTAGTCTAATGTACGAGCATCTACGGTGCAGACGGGCAGGCAGCTGATACATAATTTTTACGCCCAAGACTAGCGTGGGATATACGAATGGGAAATACCATTTACTTACAGACTAATCATTAATTCTCAGGAATTGGCGAAATAGCGGCAGAAACCGAAGACCTTCGGGGCTAAGATGTAGGAGAAAAGCTGGGTACGGTATGAACCTTTTGTTCTCGAGTGACCTGATAGAAGGAACAACTGCGGGAAAAGTAGAGCTATACTATAGTAGGTAGGCAGTAAGCTCTTGAGCGGTCCCACAATGCTAGTGAGTTATGATTTTTAGAACACGGCGACAAAGAACTATTTATAAATAAAAAACATGACATGATAACATATTATTATTGTTTTCTAAAGTTTACGCGAACACTACACATTGAAATGAAACCACTTTTACGGATCGACTCGCGTTTATTTTATTAAATGGGGGTATACAAGCTACCATCTAACTATGAGACGACCAACAACTCAGTCTCCCTGTGATCACGGGCCCTGCAAAGGGTTCGAAACGTCAGGATAACACATTAATTAAAAATAATGAATAAAATAAACGCGAGTAGATCCGTAAAAGTTGTAGACACAACGTTATAAGCAACACACTCTTGTTATCTCGACTGTGTAGGGTGAACACTCGTTTAACTGACCTATAACAGGGCGAAGCTTTGACGTAGGACGCTATCGCCGATGCAATGCCACTTGCATTTCAATGTTATGCTGCATTTTTGCGATGGGGGTAGATGGACGAGAAATGTAAGCGACTCAATGGAATCGCGTGGCTCATTCTGCATGTGCAGAAGATATTACATTCTGATGCACTTAATCAGTACAGCGTTTGGGGGTGTCGTGCTTTTGTACGCTGTTTAGTTTTCTCACAATAATGTTGTAGGCAAATTCACGACTGTGACCACATTGTAAAGAAAAACAAATTTACAAGTCTCTATTTTCATGGAATAAAAGATACAAATATAAAAAAAAGGAGTATTACTTGTAATGTTATTAACTACTAATTGTTGCCCGCGACTTCATTCGCGAACAACACAGCAAAAAAAAAAAATTAAAAAAAAATGTATCCTATATGCTGGTCTCGGTCATGGTCCGTATATGAAGAAAGTTTCATTAAAATCCATTTAGTAGTTTTTACGTGAAAGAGTAACAAACATCCGTCCATACTTACAAACTTAGTAGGATTAGTCCGAACCTATAAGAACCAAGAGGTCAGGGTATAGTAATGCATCAGTTAAAATAAAAAATATAGATATATGAGACAGAAATATATATACATCACATACATTTCTACGTTTTGATTCCAAGGTAAGTAGCTAAAGCACTCGTTTCATAGAAATCAGAAACAACGACGGCACCACAACCACCCAGACCCGACATAATATCGAAAAGTTAGTTTTCTACATTGACCCGACCGGGAATCGAAACCGGGACCTCAGGGTTAGCGCCGTCCAATGTCCGGCGTGCAAGCCACTCGGCTACGGAGGTCGTCAAAGTTCAAAATTTAATCTAAAAACCTACTAAAGGACATCATGAACCTATATTATTATATTTTTGTAAGTTGAAATGTTTCTGTTTACTTTGATTTGTGCTGTGTTGTGATTGTATTGTATTTTGTTGTGTGTATCCATTTTTTTTTCTTTTCTATCATACCAAATATGCCTATGATAACTCTACTAAGAAGTTAGCGTTAATCCCCATTAAAATTAAACGCTAAAGTTTACAAGTATGTAACCAAAAACTGTGAAACAATTTTTAAGTTTTTGAAATAAATCGTACGTAGGTATAGCATTAGTCTATCCATAGTATAGCAGTAGCAGCAGTGATAATGTGTTTCACATTATACTACTAGTAATTATATTGAAACAGTACGTTTGCTATGTCCTCCACCTCCACTCTTCGAGTACAATTTATGATAACAATATACAATTTTCATGTTACTTGTGATATTGTTATCTTTTCTTTCACAAACCGTATATTCTTCGACTCATCATTGAAGCACATTTCTATGAACATATCACGTTTCCAGGTAGACTTTCTTTGTGTAGATACCCAAAAGAGCGTGTTTTGAATACAAAAGCGAACCGAAAAAAGTGCGTGAGTATGCCAGCATTTACCCGAAAACCCTTTGTGGACGTGGAGAGAGAAAATTTTCACGACAGAACGTCGAGCGAGATATCTTTTATTTGGGACAAGGTGACGTTGTTGCTTGTCTGCAATGTCTGCTTGTTGTCGATTCTGTAAGTTCCGAACTTGAACACACACGACTTTACTAAAATGACAGAACTTACTTAGAAATCGATTATCGTGTTATACAAAATACTTTATAGTATTATTGTAATACTATGTAATGTATGTAGGTAGTTAAGTTAATTATTATATTTTATGTTGAGAGTAACACTGCTCTGTATGTCTTTCTCTCGCTGATTAGACGCTATACCAAACGACCGTGTTTTAATTGTGCTCCTAAGTTTTCCTTGCTAATGCCGCGAAGAGTCATATATTCAACATATATCTCACTGGCGACGAGTTGTGTTCGTGATCTACGTGTGTGAACATTGTTTATGCTGTTAGTTTGGTAATAATGGCAGTCGGAAAAATTGGACATTTTGATATCGTAAAATACAACTGGGACTTATACGTGGACCGTCTGGAGCAATATTATTGTGAAAGAGGTAAAACAGTCGGTAAAAGTAGCAACGTTAATTACGGTGATAGGCAGTGAAGCATATGAACTCATGGTGAATTTGTTCACATCGGATAAACCTTCATCAAAGACGATTGATTTTTATTGACGGTTATGAAGGCACACTTATAACCGCAACCGAGCATGTTAGCAGAACGTTTTCGATTTCGACGACGGGTACAAGCTGGTGAAGAGAGTGTTGTGGATATTGTTTCGGAGTTAGGGAAGTTATCGAAACATTGCAGGTGTACAGCGGACAGTCTCAAAGAAAATTTGCGTGATCAGTTTGTGTGTGGGTTGAGAAACGAATGCGTTCGGCGGCGATTATTCACGGAGGATGACATAACGTTCGATCAAGCATTTAAGCTCGCCGTGTCGATGGAGGCAGCACAAGCAAACGCAGCAGCGGTGGACGACTGTACCGCGGGAAGGGTGACAGTACACCAGCGGCAGCGCAGGCGGTGCATCACCTAGTAACGGCGGCGGCGAGGAGAGAGCGAGACGGCACGCGACAACGAAGACCGGCGGCGGCGACGGGACACGAATACCGTCAGCCGCGGAGAGGCGGTGGCGCAAGCACTACGAGCGGAGCGGGTAGCGGGTACATGCAGCGGGTCAACCAGGGTAGCGACACACGAAGTTCGACAGATAGATGTTCAGTTTGTAGAATTTGCGACCAAGAAGGTCGCCTGAAAAAGATGTGTCCAAAATCGGTAGAAGGTGCGTCTATATTAAACATCGAGGATCACCAGTTTACTACACACAGTTTACAGGGTTGCATCGTGACCGCCTTGAGCCGATAATAAGGCAAGCACCGAAACACGACGCTCCGGACCGTACGACGTCCCGATAATATCCAGAATTCCCTCTGAAGCGAGGCTAGCAATGCGTTGCAGCCAGCATGGGAATTTCTAATGTGCCGATCCATCACCAACAATTCCACTTGATGTCCCTTCTTGGGAAGCAACGGGGGTGACGCGCCGAATAGTTCAAACTTGAGTTCCGTAATCATAAGTGTTTTTTTTTTTTTTATATATTTTAGCGTTTTATTAACGCTTAAATATACTTAAGTAAAATTTAAACACTGAAAAAAGACGACAACCTCAGGCGGGAATCGAACCACGCACCTTCCGCATTCCGGGCGGCTGCCTTAACCACTTGGCTACCGAGGTCTGGCTTTCACCCGTCGAAATTTTTCAGTGCTTGATGCTTATGTTTTTTAGTCAACATTGCTTCATCAATCTTAGAAGTTTTCACCTCTGAGATCCGAAAGAAATATTTTTACAAATATTTGAACATTCGGTTAAGATGAAGCTGCGTTATAGATAAGTGTTTTTTTTTTTTTTTTTTATTTTTTTTTTATATATTTTAGCGTTTTATTAACGCTTAAATATACTTAAGTAAAATTTAAACACTGAAAAAAGACGACAACCTCAGGCGGGAATCGAACCACGCACCTTCCGCATTCCGGGCGGCTGCCTTAACCACTTGGCTACCGAGGTCTGGCTTTCACCCGTCGAAATTTTTCAGTGCTTGATGCTTATGTTTTTTAGTCAACATTGCTTCATCAATCTTAGAAGTTTTCACCTCTGAGATCCGAAAGAAATATTTTTACAAATATTTGAACATTCGGTTAAGATGAAGCTGCGTTATAGATAAGTGTTTTTTTTTTTTTTTTTTATATATTTTAGCGTTTTATTAACGCTTAAATATACTTAAGTAAAATTTAAACACTGAAAAAAGACGACAACCTCAGGCGGGAATCGAACCACGCACCTTCCGCATTTTACTTAAGTATATTTAAGCGTTAATAAAACGCTAAAATATATAAAAAAAAAAAACACTTATCTATAACGCAGCTTCATCTTAACCGAATGTTCAAATATTTGTAAAAATATTTCTTTCGGATCTCAGAGGTGAAAACTTCTAAGATTGATGAAGCAATGTTGACTAAAAAACATAAGCATCAAGCACTGAAAAATTTCGACGGGTGATAGCCAGACCTCGGTAGCCAAGTGGTTAAGGCAGCCGCCCGGAATGCGGAAGGTGCGTGGTTCGATTCCCGCCTGAGGTTGTCGTCTTTTTTCAGTGTTTAAATTTTACTTCCGTAATCATCCTCCTACTCTGAGCAAACCTCGTCCGTCTATGAACGGGCTCAGGCGTGGAATCGCTCCACGCAACTTGAGGCGACCGTTTCGCAAAATCTTTAGTTCGGCGCCGAAATTATTTACTTACACTACCCCGATCAAACTCAAAAGAGCCTCTTCTCGCTCTGCCGGGTACAGCACCGAATTTAATTTACGCGGTGGATGGGAAGAATGACAATTCCGAATAAACCGCTTGATCCATGCTGTGACGTTGACGAGCTTATATAATGAGCTGTACCGATCAACGAATACGAATCAAACACTTGATCTTCTTCGACAGCATGAATCTGCACAGATGCGGTAACCTGACTTAAAGGGGCCTCAATCCGTGTCAAAGGCCACTCCCAACTCCTCAAGGTCAGCCAGTGGGGACCCCACCATAAGTGGTAATCAACGATTGCGGGGGCCCGACATCCTCTGGATGTACAATCGGCCGGGTTCAACTCCCCTGGTACGAGTCTCCAAGTTAAGGGGACCTCAGAATTCCGAATTTGGGAGACGCGGTTTGCTACGAAAACTTCAAGTGTGTGAACCGAAGCCTTAAGCCAGCACAACACGATCTGGCTGTCAGTCCAGGCGTAAACCGCGCCTTCCAGGTTGATAACGTCATGTAAAACCGAAACCGTATGGTTTAATAATCTGGTCAGAAGCGCGGCGCCAGACAACTCCAACTTCGGAATTGTCAACCGAGTCCGTAAGGGCGCCACCTAACATTTCGCTACCACCAGACAAACGTCAACCCTCCCGTCTGAGGCCACCGTCCGTAAATACACCGCCGCGGCGTAACCGCGCTCGGAGGCGTCACAAAACCCTTGAAGGGACGCATTGTATTTTCCGGCAGGAACGAGTTTCCAAGGCAGAGACACCCGATTCATCTCTGGAAGTGACGAGAAAAAACCTGGCCAGTCCCTCAAGAGGTCTCCAGAAAGGGGATCATCCCAAGCCAGCTGAGCTGACCATAGTCGCTGCATAAAGCATTTCAGTAGAAAGGAGACTGGCGCGATCCAACGTTAGGATCGAAGGTTCGAGCAATGGTCGATAACACAGTACGCCTCGACCAATGCCGAAATTCTGCAAAACAATGGAATACGGGCAACGTTTGCCGCGGTGTACCACCCGTCATCAAATGGAGCGGCGGAGGGGGCCGTCAAACTGTGCAAGAGATCGGTAAAAAAGTCCTTGCGAGATGGTTGTGACCTGGATGCAGCGCTACAATCTTATTTGATAGCATATAGGTATGTAGAACACAGTACGACGGGCGCATCGCTAGCTATGTTGCTACAGCGCAGGGCGCTGAGGTCTCGGTTGGATCTACTGAAAGGAGACAAAAGGATAGAAGATAGGGTGATCGAAGCACAACGCAAACAGAGGGAGTACGCAGGCGGGCAGCTTAGAACGTTAGGGGTAACGACGTATTAGTTCGAGATTACGGGGGAGGAAAGAAGTGGTTAGATGGACGAATACAGGAAAGGCTAGATTCACGGCATTATTTAGTCGGTAAGGAAAACGGCCCACCCATAAAAAGACATATCGATCAAATTAAGAAAAAAAATCGTTAGTACCGTTGTTTTCCCAGCAGTGGACAGGGCAGTAGGGTGGAGTATTTTATAATTTGGGGTTTAAATTTAATTTTAGTTTTAAGAGATAGATTGTAATGGTTAAAATATATGTATAAATTATGGGTGAGGGTGTAATGTATGTAGGTAGTTAAGTTAATTATTATATTTTATGTTGAGGGTAACACTGCTCTGTATGTCTCTCTCTCGCTGATTAGACGCTATACCAAACGACCGTGTCTTAATTGTGCTCCTAAGTTTTCCCTGCTAGTGCCGCGAAGAGTCATATATTCAACATATATCTCAATCACTGCGGATTTCGCTTTCCGACTTTCGAAATGTGTTACCAGAATAGTAACACTACTTTTTTTATTAAAAAGAAAACTGAAAACGTGCGTTAGCCGTCCGACTACATTGAAAGAGCCCTTATAGGTTAGCATGTAACACTCGTATAACATAAGTTATATAAAATACTTTGGGTCGTGCAACCGCAAGGCAAAATGATATTTCATTTTCAATCTAATAATCACTAATGTAAACTTCTTTGCGTGCGGCAGTAGAAAGATTATTTATTTATTTTTTCATTTAGTTCATGACTTCAAGCGGTTAGCAGATTTAGCCAGTGTCAAAGTAACTTTCTTACAAGTTATATAGATAGATAATATATCTTTTGTTAATACTCGTATATGATGATGATGAATGATAATAGTAACGAGAAGTGAGAAATTATATACCCCCCAACCCCTTGAGTATCTCAGTAAAGATGTTGGGCTGAGAGAATTTGAAAAGTGATGTTGCACTATTTTTTTTTTATTTGCCAATACTCTTGCACGTTCACTAACACTTAACGGTTAATAATCCACCATTATTTCACATTAACAAAACACACATTTAAAAAAATAAAACAAAACCGCAGACGTCTTCACTTTCCCGCCAAGAAGTCTGGTTCTGAGTCCCATTAATTACTTCATGTAGTCTATGTCAATTTGTCAGAACGACTTTTGGTGACAACTGACATAGACGACCCGACGACCAAGATTTATAGTTATTAATTGTAGCAAAGTGGTAGCAAACAACAATTTACGTATCAAAACAAAAACTAGGATCGGAGGAAAATAAATAGTTTGGGCACCCCAATAAACTTTTAGTTTTCAACAATTAAAATTAAGTACAAAAATAATGGAAGAAAATGCACCACGCACCTCAACAGCAGGGGTTAATATAACTAAGTCCCTAGGGTCTGTCAAGAGTCAAAAATCCATGACAACCTTTGCAAGGTCTTTTAGTAGACTCAAGGTTCGACAACATGCAACCGGGTTCGACAGTGTACCAGGGATCAGACCGGTGGAAAGGACTTCCCAGGTCAGTGCTATGATGCTCTTTCAGTCTCATGGGCTTCCAGTAACCTTAGAAATCAAAAAGTACTTTAAACTGTGTGATATTATATTTTTTTTATAAACTTACTTCGGTACTACAAATAAATTCAAACAGGTGAACTTAAAAAAAAGAATCTCTTAGTCTCTAAGAAACAGAAGTTAAGATTAAATTCAAAACGTAGACTAAAGACAAAACTGGTTTAAAGGTGACGTCTCTTTCTGCTTTTATTAACACAAAAGTTTAGTCTACATCATGGAGTAATGTCTGCATTTTGGATCAACATGATAAATGTACCACATGTAAACTGTTCTTATCCTTATCCTTTTCAGGTCTTCGTTTGAATGTTTAAGTTTAATTATTAATTAAAATCATGACAATAGAGTTTTCGACTCTATCCTCATTCTCATTCTCCCCAGAACTTCAGTCAAATCACGATTACTCTAATTCCTTTATCTGCCACTAAGGAGTATTATTTAACATTGCTGTGTCAGGGTTCAAATAGTACTAGATGAAGGGTTTGAGGAGCTCGATGGTGGTTAACGCGTCCGGTCTGCGAGTGCTGAGGTTTCGCAAAGGTCGGTCATCGGACGGGATGGGTGACTAAAATTTATCACCTCGAGCTCCGTCGTGCTTCGTAAGGCACGTAAAGCCATTGGTCGCGGCTGCAATAGCAGTCGTTAACCATCACCTATCCGCACTGGGCCCGCGTGGTGGTTTATAGCCCGTTCTCCCTCGGCCTCCTAGGGAAGGCTCGTGTCCCAGCAGTGGGGACATAAAAATGAGCTGATGATGATGATGATATGAAGGGTAGGAAGAGACATTATATGGCCTAAGATATAAAGCTTCAGGGTGTCGAACGCGCCTGTGGGGGTTAGTGTGTTAGGCCCCCAGTGTGTGACGCCCCCGTGGTGGAGGCCCCCGATTTCGTTTTAGTGCGATAAAATTAATAAGTTGAATATTTTTATCAAAAGTACAGTCAAATAGCAAAGTGTAACTATTATAAAAATGTTTATAAGTGTCTACATGAAATGATCAAAGTCTAAGTTTTTTAATATAAATCTTTATTAATAATGTCGGTGAAACAACAGTTTGCTTAGGTATCTAATAATATCACATTTGTTAAGTTACAATTTAAAAATCACATTTAATAAAATCAGGTGATTTAAAGGTACTTATCATAAAATGTAATTAAGGTAATTTTGAATACCTAATAATGATATAGGTATCTACTTAAATATTTGCAACATTGATAACAAAATAATTAAACATTAAAATATTGCAACATTAACATGCAAAATCACAGATCCTAAAAGAAATAATTACAGTTATATATTATGATGATTTAAACTACTAAAAATATGTACTTTAAGTCATTTATACTTAGTATATATATTGGTATCTATTTAAATATTTAGAACATTGATAAAAAATTATTAAATATTAAATAGCAATAACAATTAACATTAAAAATCACAGATCAGATCACAAACGAAAAAAAACAGTTAAATATTAGGATGATTAAAATTTTGTTCTATTAATACTAATTTTGTTTTTTAGCCAGTAAATATAGAGGTATCTACTTAAACAGTTTTAATAATGATAAAATTAAACATTTTAAATTTAATTATTATGTAACAATTAACATGCAAAATCATAATTTTTAATGTTTTTTTATTTTGGTTTTATTTGCACAAACGGACGGATTTGTTCCAAACTCCATAATTGAAATTTGTTTTTTTTTTCATATTTTTCTGTCAGCTTGGCAATCATTTTGTCGTTTATTATAGAATTTTTTCCTTTTGCATATATAAATGTCATTTCGTCGTAATCTGAAGGTAAAAGGTAAAAAATAAAGTACTTTAAGGAAATAAACCGTAACAACAACCTAATAATAATGTCTAATATTTTGTTAGTTAAAAAATACCTATATAATCAGATAATTATACCTGTAACGCATCATACTCATAATAATTATAAACATGAAATTTCACAGTGAAATTAAATTACTTATTTAGTTCAGAAACACTTAGTCGCTGACTGTATCTGGTACAAATGGCTTTTATTACGACAAAATCGGCTGTTATAACTTAATTGAAAATCGGGGGCCTCCACCACGGGGGCGTCACACACTGGGGGCCTAACACACTAACCCGAATGTTTTACAAAAGCCAATTAAGTAAAATTATTAAGTCGCTAAATTTTAAATTTATATGTATTAGCTATACAGGTTGACTTTTCCTTACATTTTGGTCGAATGAATATTGATGTTTTGTATAGAACAGCAGAATTTTATTTTCGAGTTAGGAACTTGGTCCAATAGTAAGGGTTGTTCGTTTGTATTAACCGCCTCTGTGGTCTAGTGGCTAAGACCACCGGTTTAGACCCAGAGGTCCCGGGTTCGATTCCCAGCGGGGGGTACATGTTTGTGTACTCTGTTTGGTTGGTGGTAGGGCTTGTTTGTCCGCCTGGCTAGTCCACCATCTTATCTAAATATGTCGCCATAACATCAATGTTTGTAGCATTGTTGTGTTCTGGCAGCTAGAGATAAGATAGCCAGTACCTCACTAGTTGAGGATCCCGGGTGAAGTGCGCTTCCATCATTGGCCTTATCATCACATAACATCAGGTGAGATCAAGACACTGTGCTTACCCGTTAATATAAAAAAAAAAATCACAGGAGTCATCTCAGAAGGTTTGGACGGTGATAAAAAAGTCAACCAAGAAAATAAACAAAACTCCTTAGACACGTCATTCTTTATTTCTTTTTAAAAAGCCAAATACCTATTTTCATGTCTTTTACTTCAAAACTGACGGACTTTCATACAAACTTTTACCCCCTATTTGACCCCCTTGGGATATGATTTCTGTAAAATCCTTCCATAGTGGCTGGTTACGTCACTCAATTAACCTACAGTCCAAATTTCATCTAATTAGCTTCAGTGGTTTAGGCTTGGCGATGATGAATCAGTCAGTCAGGACCAGTCATTATATGTATATACATAATCTATATAGATTAGATAGCTTTTTGTTCGCGGCTTTGCTCACGTGGGCTACATGATTTGTGTTTGTTCGTAATAAAAGCCAAATTAATTAATAAGGGTTAGACAAATAAACATGTCACGTCGTATCAACATTAAGTTTTTCATTTTGTATCATTAAAAAGCCCATCCATGCGAGCTAGAATTAGTGAAAAATGTAACACAAAATCGCGTAATAAAGATCACTCTGTATAACTAATTTTGGTCCGTTCTGAAACCTACTGTACAAATTGTGTGTACAAGTGTCTGAATGTCCAAGAAGTCATAACGTCCAGATGTTATAAAGACCGCTGGTCAATATGTACAAGTCTCTGAATGTCCAAGAAGTCATAACGTCCAGATGTTATAAAGACCGTTGGTCAATATGTACAAGTCTCTGAATGTCCAAGAAGTCATAACGTCCAGTTGTTATAAAGACCGTTGGTCAATATGTACAAGTATCTGAATGTCCAAAAAGTCATAACGTCCAGATGTTATAAAGACCGTTGGACAATATGTACAAGTCTCTGAATGTCCAAGAAGTCATAACGTCCAGATGTTATAAAGACCGTTGGTCAATATGTACAAGTCTCTGAATATCCAAGAAGTCATAACGTCCAGTTGTTATAAAGACCGTTGGTCAATATGTATAAGTATCTGAATGTCCAAAAAGTCATAACGTCCAGACCGGGTAGCACGATCATGATATAACCGACAAAAAAAAATTGTATAAATAAAAAGTTTTTTTTTGTGTTTGTTATTGTCAGGACAAGGTTTATACATAAGAAAATTAAAAGAAAAAAATATTTTTTTACTAAAATATGATTGTTTTAAATATCATGATATGAAAAATGAGTGAGTGAATGTGACAGAACAATTTAATTTTCCAATACAAAATGATTTGTTTGTTTTGTTGTCATGGAAACTGTCAAAGCGGTACGAAGTCCGCCGGATCAGCTAGTTATATGATAATATAGATATGGCTGGACATACTTATAACCACGGCTTGTAACTTAATCTCATGTATATGTATGTATTTTATCAAAAGAGACATATGAGAGTAATCTAAGTAACAAAGAAGTGTTTGAAAGTTGATAGGGCGTGGAATTTCAGGCGGCAGAACGTCATACAAAGAATAGGAACATTTAGGGCAGTTAAAAAAAAATGTGGTCTGTGGTTCTTTCGTCCAACCTACATTCACAAAGAGAGTAATCTCGTACTCGTATTTTGGCTAGGAAGCCTGGGGGTACAAACATGGCCGAGGCGTAAGCGGCAAATCGTGGAGGTAGTTTGTTTATTAACTGATTTAAATCGGAAGAACCAGGGCTTAGCTAGGTAAAAGGTTGAATGTTCCCGTATTGACGTCCTTTAGTAAGCCTGGAGGAGTCCCATAACTCCTGCCGAGACAATTAGACTTATTAACAATTTGTTGTTTTGGTAACTTGACATTATGGCCATTAGACGTTTTAGCAATTTGTTGTTTTGACACCTGGATATTATGACAACTGGTCATTTTAACAATTGGGCATTATTGACTTGTCATTTTGACACTGGGCATTCTGGCACTTGGATCAACATACCCCGGAGCCTAAATAACGATTTCCCAAAAAAACCCTTTTCCCTTTTTTACTAATTTGAAAAAAAATAAACAAAATTCCTGAGACATGTCATTCTTTAATTCATTTCAAGAACCCAAATACCAATTTTCATGTATTTAACTTCAAAACTGACGGATTTTCATACAAACAAACTATTTGACCCCCTTAGGGTGTGATTTCCGTAAAATCTTTTCTTAGTGGCTGGTTACGTTACTCAATTAACCTACAGTCCAAAATTTATCTAATTAGCTTCAGCGGTTTAGGCTCGGCGATAATGAGTCAGTCAGTCAGGACAAGTCATTATATGTATATAGATTAAGTACATATTTTTTTCTAGCTCGGAATAGAATACAGGAGGCCACCACTAGTATTCTCGAACTCATATCGATTGGATCCAGCGGAAAAATTTAAACAATCTGCAATTTTAAAGGAGATTGATGATATGTTAGACACACACTTCACATCGCATAAATATAATGTACAGGTGATGTATTACATTAATTAATTCTTATGCTCTTACTTAATCATATTTTCTTGAGATCGCTACGGTTAAGTTCCTTTAAAATGAAAGCATTTAATTCGTTGCCTCACAAGGCGCTTTGTTCGATACTTTCAAAATTAATTTTTAATACCGAGAATATATTCTTAATATATTTTTGATTTTGAACCGCCTCTCTGGTCTAGTGGTTAAGACCACCGGTCTTAGACCCAGAGGTCCCGATTTCGATTTCCAGCGGGGGCTACATGTTTGTGTACTCAGTTTGGTTGGTGATTTGTTTGTCCGCCTGGCAAGCTACCACCATCTTATCTAAATATGTTGCCATAACATCAATGTTAGTAGGGTGAAGTGCGCTTCCACCTTCGGCCTTGTCATCACTTAGCATCAAGTGAGATGAAGGCCAGTGGTTACTGGTGAGTTATAAACAGAGGTCGAAGTCTGCCGGTCATTCCAGGTCCGCATTTAAGTGTTGGTTGGGGGACCCTTTTTATCTTTGGCCTTATCATCACTTAACATCAGGTGAGATCAAGACACTGTGCTGTGTTTTCAATATAATATTTTGAGACACTAAACAAAGACTATCTACAGTAGTTTTCTTTCATTATCACATCTAAATTTAAAAAGTGGGTCCCCCAAATAACCCTTGAATGCGGACCTGGATTGACCGGCAGATTCCGACAAATAAAAAAGTGTCTAATGAAGCAATACTTTTCCCATAGGAATCCACAGGTTTGACGATGCGCCTCGCCAGCGAATTGATGCGCACTATCAAGGATATGGGTTACTATCGGTACCGCATCATAGCTTTGGTGACCATCGGCCAAAGGCGTGCCCAGAGCTATTGCAACGCTCTCTCCTTCATCTGGGACCACGAGAGGGACGTCTACGTCAACACTTCGAGGGAGACTAGCTCTGCCTTCATTCAAGTCACCGTTTTAGGTATTTACCTGGATTGAAAGTTCAGAGTGATAAGAAGCTTATTTTGTTGAAGATCCATGGCATACAAAAATGCAATTAATTTAATTAATTCCCGCATAAACTACGGGCGGTGCGTGCGTGTAACTGTTGGCAAGACTAACAAAAATTTAATTTAATTTTTATATGTAGGCAACGTTTTGCCTCTCTTTTTCGGATCGCCAACCACGCTGGTTAACTTTGTATGTAATTTTATATGCATACACTTCAAGGTCCACCACATACAGTTTTGTGCACATGCGTAGTGCATCTAAGCTTGATAAACGAGTGATTTAGCGAAACTGACACTAGGTACATATTATTTCAATTGCATTTTTGTATAATAAAAAGCTTAATCTTTTAAACAGCTTACGAGTGTTGCTATTTGTTACTGAGAAGTATGACAGATCTGTTATTTTGTTTATCTTTAAAGTACTTACGATATTATTCATTTGTATAATTAGATATTTCTAGTGTTATACTTAAACTTATTGAAGTTAATTATTAATTTTAAATAATTTATAGTTATTATATTACGTTTTATTGTCCAATTAATAAAGAAAAGCTAAGAGATACCTAATGTTTTTTTTGTTATTATTATATGATATGAATAAACTTAAACTGAGAAGCAGCAAAATAATTATTCATCTTAACACTAAATAATAATAACCCATTGTACGTGTTTTTTTATTAAGCTTTTTTTTTGTCAAATGTTTTATTTTTGGTGCACAATATAGTTTATTTATCTTATCTTATCTTAAATCCTCGCTTAGGGAGACGCGATACATTTCGCGGCGCGTTCTGCGTCGTGTGTAGCGCATCACGTGGTTACTCCGTTTTGGAAAAGCACTACCATCGCTATCACCAGAGTTTTCCCTATATGGATAGGGAGAACGGGCCATAAACCACCATGCGGACCCAGTGCGGATTGGCGGTTGTTAACGACTGCTAATGCAGCAGGGACCAATGGCTTTACGTGCCTTCCGAAGCACGAGATGATAAATTTTTTGTCACCCATCCGATGGCCAGTTTTTGCGAAAGTTACTTAACCTTAGCAATCCATTAACAAGGCCTTAAAATATTACATCTTAAACAGGCACAGCATCGAATGGAAAGAGCAGCCGGGTATGAAACACTCCAAATCCTGCCTAGGCGAAAACGCCTTAGGACGGAGTAAGTTCATATGCGGAGGCAGTAGAAGGCAGGCCCGACTAACCATCGGTGCCTTGACAGGGCACTATGCCACAAAACAAATGCTTCACAGAATGCATCTATCAACGAATAGCTTGTGTAGGGCATGTGGAGAGCAAACGGAGTCAATGCAGCACCTACTGTGTGACTGCGACTCTCTGGCTAGGAAAAGAATGGGACTCCTGGGGTCAGCCTATCTGAAACCGGAGGACTTCAGGCTCTTCGCTCTTAAGGACGTTGCCAAACTTATGGCATCTATATTTAGGTACAGAAGAAGAGTGAAAGGATGGGGTTGCACAAAAGATCCCGATGGGTCGAAGTGTTACTGCGAGAGGGAAACCTCGGCAGGCCCCACTAAGATAAGGTAAGATAAGATAAGATAAAGATAAAATAAAAGATAAGATAAGCAATCGTAGACCGAGCGTTTACTACTCTGCAAGCGCCAAAATTATTTGTCTTATTCCTCGTTCAGTTGTGCGCTCAGAACAGTAATTATTCTTCTGAGGTTGTGCGTCGTGTCACAAAATAAATAGACAGCTGAAGGTGAGCTTCATACAAACGCGCTCGAGCAACGCACACATACATAGACAACCTCTCACGGACACGGAATCTCGCAACGGCTCCGCTCGTTGACTGTTTTGAGCTGCTCGAGCAACGCACGCATAGACAACCTCTCACGGACACGGAACCTCGCAACAGCGGCGCTCGGACTGGTTCCAGATGGTCCGAGATATTGTGTAAATTTATGTATGTATTAAGCTTACCTTCTAGGGTCTCCTTATTGGTCGTGTGTAGCGGGAACAGGTGAAGTACTGTTATTACGATACAGAAAGAGAAATAGAGAGAGAGATAGAGAGAGAGATATATAAATATATATATATTATTACAATACAATACAAAGTAAGTGATTATTTGTGATAGCCGCACTCCTATTACAATACTGATATGTAATTTTTTTTCCAGATTGTCTACAGTCAAACTTAGATATAACTTAGATAAATACAAAGACAGATAAACCTCGTAACATTAGGCTTTAATAAACATAAAAATTAAGCTAGGACATTCTTGACAAATAGACGATAAAAGTAATGACAGTTGAATAACATAGAGGTTGTATAATAATTTATCTCATTTTCCCACACTCTATTTCTGAATTACAACTCATAGTTTTCCAGTTGTCGTGGCAATCTCCTGCTCCGAGTAGATCTTCTGATTTCCACTGGTGGAGGAGTTGGCTCTTGATCATTGGAAGAGTGTCGCTCATTACAACTAGTTGAAGGTTCAGGCTCAGAAGAAACATCCGGGTTATTGAGGACATCATGACTTTCGGAGCCCGCATTCGTCTCTTTAATAGCATGGTCCATTATGACTTCTCCCTGTCCTTCGACTGGTGCAAGATGTCTATTTGAAACAGTAGTTTCTCTCCCGTCCGTAAGTCTCACATAAGAATAATTTGGATTTGCCTGCAGCAGCTCAACTTCTTCCACCACAGGCTGGTATTTGTTAGCGCGGTCAAATCGGCGCATTAGGATTTATTTAGAATTAGTTAGCCATGTTGGAATACTTTGTCCGTTCAATGATCTACGCGGGTGTTTCAACATGCTCATGCGGCGTACAATTGATTGCTGTACACAACAGTAATCTCATTGAATGGAGAGCCACATTTAAAACATGTTCCCAATTTTCAATCGGCATATTGTGCGAACGCAGCGAAAGTTGGATGGTTTTCCATAAAGTGGAATTCAATTTCTCAACTTGGCCGTTGCCTTGAAGGTTGTAGGCTGTTGTTCTGCTTGTTGCTATTCCACGCGAATGCACAAAGTCTCTTACTTCCGACGATATAAATGAGGTTCCCCGATCGGAGTGAATGTAAGTCGGAAATCCAAATATCATAAAAATGCTATTCAAATGTTTTATCACCATCTTGGCATTTATATCCGAGCATGGAAAAGCGAAAGGAAATCTTGAATACTCGTCGATGATGGTGAGGATGTGGCGATTGCTGGTTCGTGACGGAACTGGACCCTTAAAGTCAATACTAAGGCGTTCCAAGGGAGAGGTTATCAGTTTAGGAAGAGGGCCAGGATTTTTAAAATACCTAGGCTTGACTCAGCACAAGTACGGCAATTTGCGGTCATCGTCCTTACTTCGTCGACAGTATAGGGCAAATTCTTTATCTTTAGCCAGGGCATCGGCAACGTGATTATATTTTCCGGGCCGGTATATGATATCATATTTGTAAGGCGCAAGTACAAGCTGCCATCTTTGAATCTTCACATTTTTAATTTTGCTCGTATGCTTTGCATCGAACATAAAAGTCACTAATCGTTGGTCTGTAATAAGTTTAAAAGGTTTACCTATCAGAAAATGGCGCCATATCTTCAGGGCTTTGACTATGGCGTAGGCTTCTTTTTCTACTGCCGAATAGTTCCGCTCGCTTTGATTGAGGGTTCTCGAGTAAAAGGCGACAAGCCTCGTATCTTGGGACAGTATTTTGTCGACTATTTACGATTATTTACGACGGTATTTTGTCGTCTATTGCATGTACTGATGACTTTGCAATAATAGATTTAAGATTTTCAAAACATTGTACTGCCTCTGCGGTTAAAGGAAACTCTTTCGTATGGGCCAAAGGGTGAATTTTCTCAGAAAAATTAGGAATCCACATAGAATAGTGAGCAAACATACCTAGAGTTCTTCGTAGCGAGGCTAGATCATTTGGTGGAGGCATATTCAGTAAAAGTTTTAGTCACTCACTATCTGGTTTGATTATGTGATCTTTAATCGTATAACCGAGAATATTAAGAGTTGATTGCCTAAGTTTACTTTTTTCCTTGTTCAATGTAAGATCGAGAAATCGTTTAAGATTTTCGTCGTGCTGTTCTTTAGTCTTACCACATACATTGATATCATCAAGGTAGGCGAAGGTACTGTGTAGATTTTCGGTCCTGATGAGCTAGTCGACTGTTCTTTGGAAGCTAGAGATACCGTTAGTAACACCGAACGGAATACGACAAAATTGATATAAGTTTCCACACGACTCAAAAGCTGTGTAGATTTTTTCATGAGGTTGTATAGGTAATTGATGATAAGCGCTCTGCAAATCTATGGCATTGAAAATGGCATATTTGGCTACCTTTGTTATCGTTTCTTCAATGTTTGGTAATGGGTAGGCGTCCAACAGTGTGTATTTGTTAATGGTCTGCGAGTACTCAATTACCATTCTCTTTTTATGATTCGCATTCTTCGTGACTAAAACTTACGCTCGCCATGGAGACTGACTCTCTTCCACGATACCTTCCTTTAAAAGCTTTTGAACTTCTGCCTTAATAAAAGCTGGTCCTCTGTGCTGTGTTTTCTAGACTTCACGATGACTGGCTTACAGTCCGATGAGACATTTGCAAACAGAGGTACAGCTGGGACGGAAGCTGCAGCTACACTGCATACTTTTAAAGTATCTTTAGGGCCACCAAACGCAAATTTTTAAGTTGAGTGCGCTTCTAATACGTCATGGCAAATGATTAGGTCAGCGCATAACTTTTGTACAATCAATAGATTGATGTTCTCGTACAAGTTGTCACCAATTTTTACGTTTAGAAGTGTTGAACCATTGACTTGCGACTTGTAAGACAGGAAAGCCATTGAATTAGAATCGCAATGATCGCATCTTCTCTTCTTAAGTTGACAGAGACTGGCAAAGTCCTCGTTTACGAAACATAAAGAACTCCCAGTATCAATCAATGTTTCCGCTTAACAAATGCAGTGACCCTTCGTAGTGATGTCGGTGTAGCAGCAGATATTACGCAATTGCAGTGGTCACAGTCTTCTGTTGCTGTTGTCGAAGCAGCAATCTTGTTTCGGCTAAAACAGATCTTTCCGTAGTGCCCTTTTCTATTGCACTTTACGCATGTATCGAGCAGGATAGTCCCTACGTGGATGAATAGATGCACCACAAAAGAAGCATATTGCTAGGCTAATTGCTTCAACGCTTGAAGATATGCATCGATTGATTCGTCCGCTTGCTGGCGTCTGGTCGTGAGTAGGTGCCGAGCGTGTATTATATTCTTTGGCTTCACATAAAGCTTTTCCAGCGCGGTCATAATTGAGTTGTAAGTTGTGCATTCACTTACGCTAGCGTACACTCTTGGAGTAACATGGTTGATCAAGAGTTGCAACTTATTTCCATTCCAAATTGCTGCAGCTTCCGGTGTATCAGTAGCACTAGAGTTTTGTTGCTGTGCATCCAAAAATATAAGGAAAGTCGTCTTCCAGTGCCGCCATTCATTTGTACTGGAGTGCGAAGTCGGGTCGGCATCGAACCGTTCAGGTCTTAATAATTTATCCATTTTATGTTTATTGAATTGATAAATACAAAGACAGATAAACCTTGTAATATTACAAGCTTGGCTTTAATAAACATAAAAATTAAGCTAGGACATTCTAGACAAATAGACGATAAAAGTAATGACAGATATAAACCTTGACTGGTATGTCAAGCGATAGTATACTCCTTTGAACAACATACAGGTTGTATAATAACTTATTTTGTATAATAATGAGAATATTATTTTCTAAAGTTTACGCGAACACTACACATTGAAATGAAACAACTTTTACGGATCTACTCACACACAGGGAGGGTCACAGGGAGACTCTCCCTGTGACCACGGACCCTGCAAAGGGTTCAAAACGTCAGGATAAACATTAATTAAAACTAATGTGTAAAATAAACGCGAGTAGATCCGTAAAAGTTGTTTCATTTCAATGAGAATATTATCTCAATTTTTTATTGTTTTTAGTGTGTGTTGTGATTGTCCTTTATTTTTTGTGTGTTTATTTGTGATGGAAAGTGTCCTTTTACGATAGGGCATTTTCCAATATTTTTGATGCTGTAAGGGAGAAAAGAGCTTGACACTTGCTGTGTTTCTTGCCGGTTCTTCGCAGTACAAGGTCGGGAGACCTTGTCTAAGAGTCTGAGCTCCCGCTCAGAGTAGACTTACGAACCAATGGCATAATGAGTTTCATAAGAGCTATTTGTAGCCTAAACTGAATAAATGATTTTGAATTTTGAATTTTGAAAAAACGGGGCTCACGATATGTAGATTTTACTTTTGTTGGTATTAAGCGTATTATCATAACATTACCCTGTTCCGTGAACTGTATGTAATCCACAATATATACCGACTACTAGGGACCTAGTCATGTGGGCATTACTGGCCGCAATTTAATATTTTAATGTCTTAAGGCGCATTTTCATTGATCGTTAGCGCCCGCATGTGGGGTGCGGATGATTTTTAAATACGCAACGACAAAAAGAAATTAGTGCTTGGCTCACTGATCAGAGTGCCTAATGCGAGTTTAAATTACTATTCAAAATTTGATCACGTTGATCATCATTCATATTATATTTGCAAAATTTTAGTTCTCCTCGTTCATATGTTAATAAAATTAATAAGTAGGTTTTATAACTTTTTAAATACGAATCGTATCGAAGTGATATAAAAACAATTGGTATTGCAATACTGTGATCTATAATTCTATTCAAAATAATATTTATTTAAATTTGTGAGTTTTTCTATGACAATATTTCTAGTTTTCTTGTTCGTTATTATCAATATGTACACACGCCTGCACATCAAACTATCCAAAACTGTCAAATACCTCTAATCGATATTGATCTTTATACCGAAACACTAAGGTTCAAAATTTATTGATTTATTTGACATTTTGTCGTAGGTTGATCTGCTGCTGTCTGTACATACATAAGTACAGTGTATGCTTTAGGGTAAAAATTTACTGTTTTTTATTTTTCTCTAGCTTATTGTATTATATTAATTGATTAATTATACTTTTTTTCTTCAATAAATTATTTGAAATGGATTTATATATTCGTTTACTTTCTTTCTCTTTCATCTTTATTTTACTTTAAAGTCCTGATTTTTATGAATTAGTAAGGGTTACCCTATAGAAAGAGAGATGTCACCAGAAGACTGAGATAGCTATATAATAATTGATTGTTTCAATTAATAGACCTCTCCAGTTATATCTACAGCTTCATGGTCTCAACATGGTCTTTCTTTTTATTTAATTGGCTATACGACTAAAATAAAAACACTGGCAATTATTTTAATGTATACCACGATCTTTTAATAAACAACTTATTGAAAAGAAATAACGTGACTGACAGAATTGACTTGACTTGAGTATTTGATTCAACTTTGTACGATTTTTTTACAATTTTAATATTTTTGATAATTTTTAACGATGGGTGACCCTGATATCAGAAAGAGTAGAGTGTCCCTGGTGAAAACTAAATCTTTCTCAAAATCTCTGGGTAACATGTCTATGAGCAGATTAAAAATGAGACGACAGTCCTATGGCTACTCCGGAGCGCAGACTATAAAGCCTATAGAATGGACTTCTCAGGTGAGTTCAATACTATTTTTTAAAA
Organism: Eudonia truncicolella; assembly: GCA_949315975.1. NCBI lineage: Eukaryota > Metazoa > Arthropoda > Insecta > Lepidoptera > Crambidae > Eudonia > Eudonia truncicolella. The sequence goes on along the minus strand of OX438831.1, from coordinate 5,877,349 downwards.
TGTTTAATAGGTAAGCACAGTGCCTTGATGTTAAGTGATGATAACGCTAATTGATGGAAGCGCACTTGACCCGGAATTCTCTACTAGTGAGGCACTCGCTATCTTATCTCTAGCTGCCGGAACACAACACTCTGACCCAACAATGCTTCAAACATTCATGTTATGGTGACATATTTAGATAAGATGCGGAAGAACAAGCGGACAAACAAGCCCTACCACCCACCAAACTGAGTACACAAACATGTACACCCCGCTGAGAATCGACTAGCTTTCTGACTAAACCATAGCTGAAATAAGCAGATGTTTTTTGAAATTCGTCTAATATATTTTCTGCTGATGCAGAACGTGGTCCATTCTATTTAAGTCGACAAACTTTTCTGCATCATTAATATACGTTATCCAAACCCTTTTCAAGCGTAAAATTAATGTTTTTATATATTTAGTAGATATCGTAGTAGCAGTTTATATTTAAATAAATTACATTGTTGTAAAATTTCATGACTCATTTTTCAAATTTCTCTTTTTCCATATAAATCACAATGCATTGATTTCTTTTACTTTATTTATTCAAACGATTAAACATTACATTACAATATTGAATACATCTCAAAAACTTCTTATTATAAAACGGTACAACAGCTGTAAATTATTTATAATACTCTCGACATTTGTCTCTACATGACAACTGTCTATATAAACATTTTGAAAACGTTCCTGGCAAACTTTGATGGCATCAACATGCATTAGCCATAATTGAATTAAAATCATTTTCAACTACAGCATACCGACCAACCACAGTCCCCTATACTAATGGTTTAAATCACCCGTACGTTCAAGAAGGTTTTCGATTAATTTTGACAGAATTTTGCCTAGACATGTAAAATACAATATAAATGATCTATCTATTAGTATATCAAGATCCATACCGCGACTTTGTTCGTGTACATAATGCAGTACACTGTCGTGTCGGAACCCATCCGCGTGTACAGGATAGCGTACACGGGACTGTGAACGTGTTAACACTTTCAAAAACACACAACACATATCCCAAAAACTTCTTATTATAAAACGGTACAACACCTAATATCAAAATTATAATACTCTCGACATTTTTCTCTACATGACAACTGTCTATCTAAACATTTTGAAAACGTTCCTGACAAACTTTAATTTTAAACACTTTACTTTTAAAACATACAAAACCAGCCAGCAACAAACCAGATAAAGTTCTACTAAATCAATATTCCAACATACATAATATAGAATTTCATTGAAATTTTAGTTTTACTGGATGACCTAGCTTGGTCTGTATTCAATTGTCGTTAAAGTCACAGATCATTTACTGACCCCCTATTTTTAATGATTAACAAAAAAAACTGTCCATCACTGGTTCCTGTCGGACACTTGTGCCACTTGACTAATAAATGCTTTGATTTTAGGTCGCCATGGAATTCAAAAGACCGCCCTTGCTGTATCTTCCTACATACCAGTTGGAACCAACTGATAGATTTCAGGTGGAAAAGGTGACTCTACTGGTCGAAGAACTTATAACTGAGAACTTCTCTAATCACAAATATAGTGGAAGTGTAAGTAAATTTAATTGTTATTAGGTATAATACAATTTTCTTACAGCTCGCCCTAACGTCTAGGTACCCAAAGGTCCGAGGTTCGATTCCCAAGTCGGGCAAAGTGTGTTTCGTATTTTCTATACATAGCTCGGGTTTGTGATCATCAACCTGCATTGGCAAGCGAGATGATAGCCATTACCCATCAATTGTAGCGATGACTTGATTTTTGCCCAGCAGTGGGCTATCCCACAACTATTTATAGGCAATTTACTTACAGCCCAACCGCGTTTGTGTTCATGTTTGTGTACTGGGTTTGGTTGGCGGTAGAGCTTGTTTGTCCGTCTGGCTAGCTACTTTCAAATCTAAATATATCGCCATAATATCAATGTTGGTAGCATTATTGTGTTCCGGCTGCTAGAGATAAGATAGCTAGTGCCTCACTAGTTGTGGAAAACCCCTCAAGCGTCAAGCGACCCGTCACTGGTCGCTAACAATTGATTTAACCATTGTTATACGTTATTGACGCTCAAAAACTTATTGTGTATACTTTTGTTTTTTTATTTTTTTTTGCATTACCATCTATACAATTTGTACACAGTATTGGCAATAAATGATATTTCTAGTCCTATTTCCGAAAATTCTACAGGAGTCGCCAGCGCTCGCCCTAAGGTTGGCAGGCGAACTCATGCGCATGGTCAAAGCTATGTCGTTCAATCGCTATCGCATCATCTCCGTGGTCACCATCGGCCACAAGCGTTCGCAGAGCTACAACAATGCTTTGGCCTTCCTCTGGGATCACGAAAGAGACAACTACGTCGAAGCACACAGGGAAACGACCACTGCCTTTATTCAAGTAACTTTGTTTGGGGTGTATTTGGACTGAGCTAATTTTTGATACTGCCACCTTGTGTCTATCGCCTTCATCGGCCGTCGGATCTTATGGAACTGTTAAATGTCTATCTCCATAATACAACACAAAACTGACTCTATTAAAGTACTAATACTATATGTATCTACTACTGCTACTACTACTATCTGTATCTGTATTAGTACTTTAATAGAGTCAGTTTTGTGTTGTATTATGGAGATCAACCAAGTTATTTTCGGTATATCAATAAGACTAAGCTTATTCCTGTTTATTTGTTGGTATGTTTCTGTCATCTGCGCTGCTCAAGGCATATATTATTATAATTAACAGAATATTCATCGCTTTCAAATGGGATGCAAAAACGACGAATGTCTGGGCAATTTTCTAGGTACCGTCTTCAATGCAATCGAGTTTGCTCTCTCTAGCCTTAGGATTTACTTAAAGTAAAATCATTAATATTGCAGTTCAAATCTTCTCTTTTACAAAGGAGGTAATAAAATAATGTTTTCTTGATTATGGTTATTAAAGACTTCAAAAATGTTTCACTGTAACATTATGCCGGTCGTATTTAAGGGCAAAATCATTCTAAAATATATATTGTCCTCGAAGGAATTAGGGAACTATGAGTAGGATAGGTAGATATAATAGTCGTCTAAAAAATCTTTATCTATAGTTCAATTATGTCTAAGCTGTTTTTATTTTAGAATAGTTTTAACTGTTGTTTTATGTTTTATTTAACGTTTAATTTGGTTTTATTTTGATAATTTGGTATGAATATATTATTCAAAAATTTTTTTTTTCTATAGTTTATTGTTTTTATATACTATTGTTTGTATTACTATACCTACTGCGGTATGATTTTTATTTGTAATCCTTTTTTGAGTTTTGGAACAGTTTAAATATTGTTATTAGACTTGACAATTTTCGACATGAATTATACCAATAGATTTGATTTTATTTAGAACATTGTTTTCTATAATACTATAAAGTGTGTTGAATTTCATAAATAATTGATTTAAAATTTTTCTTATAAATTTTGTAGTTGCATAGTTTCTTCTTACTTGTTTGTTTGTATGGTTATTGTGATTTATTTAGTTATTAATTTTATTGATCTTGCAATAAAAAAGAATAGTACTTACATCAATAATAATTGTTTTTTTTTGTACTATAAGAATCTATTTAATTTACAATAGTAAACGTCAAGAAGAGTCATCTGATTGTAAATAAAAAGGACATTGAAAATTTAAAACTTGACAGCTGCTTCGCCTGAATTTCTGCTATACGATTCAAGCCAAGTGCGAGTTTGGGTTATTCCCGTTCGTCCCACCAGACTTTGTCCCACCAGTAGGACAATTTTTTGGATCATGATCTGGCATTCCGGGTGTTACACATTTACGTCACTGTCGAGTTGCCACTTTTAGGTTACAAAACAAATAATCAAAATTCCCAATGTAAATTCCCAAATTATATAGTTTGAGAACCATCGATAGTGGCGATGACGTAGGCTTGTGTCACCCACGTGACTATTGTCACTGGGAGTGCTATACCTGGCGCAGTATTTAATTATACTATGGATTACGTCAACAAAAACTAAAGTTTGTATGGCATTATGGCAGTGGTCTCATCTTTTTTTTTTGTTTTGTTTTGATAGAGATTGCTGATTGCCTCAGACAGCAATTGCAGCTTCACCGGGCTTGTTAGGGAGCGGCGAGGAACGTAAAGGGTCCCTCAAGCCGTGTCAAACGTATCACCTTCGGAGGTTTCTAGAGGGAACGGCTTCGCGCGCTAGTGCGCGTCCCCGTGCCCTATTAGATTCTCCGAAGGGTACGGATCGGATCGGGGAGCGGAGCAACCCGAGGGTGCCTCTAAAGGCTCGGACCTCGGCTCGGGTTGACCGGGCCGTGGCGCCCAGGTACATGTCTGTACCTGGTGTAGAGCGCGCGTGAACTAGTTCTTCGTACCCTTGTTCTACGAGTACGGTGTCTTGGACCTAAACTAGTGTGCATGTTTAGTGTATTCTATAAATGTGTAGTGTCATTTAGAGGATCGGGCGTGGGGGCGTTCGCAACTGTTATGGAATCGTCGGGGTCGTCTAGGACGTGTTTAGGACGCCTAGAACCGTCTTGTTGGTGGAAGGCTTTCAACATTATAGTTGGCGGCCGCCACAACAAGCGGGTTAGGGTGCTGGGGGGGTGTTATCAAAGTAACGTCTGGAAACATCATTGATAAAGTCTTTGGTAGTGGGAAGATCAAGATCATGGTAGAGATCTACATTGCGATAGTACCACGGGCAACCCGTGGCACCACGCATGATACGGTTTTGGAGGGTTTGTAAGGGATGCAAATAGGAGGGAGCGGTATGCGCGAAAACTTCACTAGCGTAAGTCATGACAGGGCAAATGCAAGCTTTGTAAATTGTCTTCTTATGTCTAAGAGGCATTTTACTCCGCCTGCCTATAAGGTGGAATAACCGACCTAATATGAACGCGGCCCTGTTACGGACGATTTTAAGACAAACAAGGACAACAAACAACAAACAACAAATTTAAACAATTTTAAGGCAAACGACAATCTTCTATCGAGGGTGACACCGAGATATTCCACCTGCTTTTCCCAAGGGATAGCACGGTCAAATAGTCGTATAGGAGGGCGACGATCGTCGCTACCTCGAGAAAATAACACTGCGGCACTTTTCTCGGGGTTAACTTCGATCCGCCATTTGCGAAACCAAACGCCGAGGGTGTTGACGGCCGTTTGGAGTCAGTTGGAAACCGCGGCTTTGTCTCTACCAGACGAGTATAGAGCGGTGTCATCCGCGAATAGAGCTAGCTCTACGCGTGGGGTCTTGGGTATGTCGTTTGCGTAAAGCGCAAACAGGATTGGGGAAAGCACGGATACCTGCGGAACGCCGGCTCGAATAGGACGAGGGGCGGAGAGCGTTCCTTCGACGCGGAAGCGAAAGGAGCGATCTGACAAATAGTCTTGTATGATGTGCACGAGTCTGTCTGGCACGCCAAATTGGTAAAGCTTATAAATTAAGCCGTTGTGCCAAACTTTGTCGAACGCTTTCTTCGACGTTGCCGAAGAAAAGAGCTCCGGTGCCCTTGGGACGGGCCCTTTTATTGAGGCCGGATAGGATATGCCCCGTGAGGCGGTGCAATTGATGGGTGCACGAGTGTTTGGGGTGAAACCCAATTGCTCGTTTATGAGAGTATTGTTGAAGGAAACAAAGTCCCTTAAGCGGGATACTAGAACGCGTTCGTACAGTTTTCCCAGCAATTTGAGAAGACTGATGGGGCGATAACTAGAGGGGGCGTTACACGGTTTACCGGGTTTATGAATACCTATGACAACCGCATCTGTCCACGCAGCGGGAAAGATTGCGTTTATCATGGCGCTATTGAAGATAGCTACTATTAAAAGGATAAGCTTAGCGGGTAAGATCTTAAGGATCTTATTTGAGATGCCGTCTGCCCCGGGGCACTACGGGGTTTGAGTCGCTTAATTAGTGTTTGCACCTCATCCTCCGTAACAGGCGGGAGGGATGCGGTGGGAGGGAGGGACGAGAGTCTATCGACTTCGCTATTGACCATATCGACATGGTCCTGGGGGACTGGGAGAGTGCTAGGCGAGCATTGACACTCGAGGCTGTCGCTGAGACATTCGGCTTTATCGTCGTCGTCAAAGGCGATCGAGTTGTCGGGTTTGTTAAGCGGGGGCATAGACGTGACCGTGTCCGACTTAAAGGCTCTCGCCAACTTCCAAAAAGCTTGGTGAGAGGGCGAGATCTCTTTAAGTAGGCCATCCCAATTCGTACCGCGGAGCTTTAGCAGCGCGCTGCAAAGAGCGCATACAAACTCGGTTGTCCGAAGTGGGATAGGAGTCGTACGCGCGCGTGGCGGCGTTCTTAGCCCTCAATAGTTGCCTCACATCGTCCGGCAGTTTGAAGCGACCCGTCGCTACAACCCGCCGGGACGATTCGCTTATAGCATTAGTGAGATGACTACTGAGGGCGTCGACCGCGGTCACTGTCTCGTGAGGCGAAGCAATGACATCGGGGATTTGGTTTAGTGACTCACTGGCGGTAGGCTCGAGTAATATCTCAAGCTTATCCCAGTCAGTCACCACCTTTATAACGGGGGTGGGGTCGGTGGGGGGGGGGGCCTAAATGTAAAACATCCGGCCTATGATCGGAGGAGAGCGCGTGGATCGTTTCTATGGAACGCAACCGTAAAGTTACGTTCCTTAGTAACGCCATATCTAACGGGTTGTGGGAGTAGTTATCCACTACCGGATAGTAGGTGGGCTCCATAGGCACTACGATATCGAAGAGCATCAACTCAGCGAGGTGGCTCATCACCCGACCGTTACGGTAGGTTGAGTTGCAACTCCACTGAGCGTGTTTGCTATTGAAATCGCCGGCAATAATGACGGCGCTATCCATAGCCGGTGGCCCGTCATGCCTAGCCGACAGACCGAGACTTCCATATCGGATAGCTGCAGGGGATCGAGCGGGACACAGTGAAACGACCGCTTGTAATAGATAAGAGTGCCGCCACCGCGGCCATCTCTATCATTACGGACAAGGTTGTAGTAAGCCATGCGCGGATCTCTGAGCATCCGGGTCACTTCAAGGACGGCTTAAGGTCGTCAAGGACTATTTAAGGGTCCCAATCCGTAGGAAGACCGCGGATTACAACTGAGAGTAGTCGCTCCTCGCGGAGCGAGTAAGATGGAAAGGCAAATTATTAGTGCGCAAAAACGCCGTGCATAGGCGGAAATCGGTCGTGGTAGCGAACTGTACCTTGACCATCTCTGGGTCGCCTTTAACAAGGCGTATTCTGAGGGGAATGACGTTATGACGTGCCTTCAGAGTTCGCGAAATCTCATTCCAGTCCTTTGTTGTCTGGACAAAAATCGGAGGGGGCTTCTTATCCTTGCGCGGCTGGCTCGGCTCGGGCCTCGGGGAGCAAGGACGGGAAGAGGGCGCGCTATTGGCTTTAGCGGCCTTAGGCGGAGGTACGGTAATAGGAGCAGACTTGCGGGCCCGTTACCCTTTGCGGGTGACGGTCTCGTAGTCCGAGTCAGAACGATGGGCCTAACGTTGGGATGCGCGTTGGGCGTGGGAGCAAAACAAGCGGCGGGCGCTTGGACGAGCTTCGCGTAAGGCGGGGGACGCGGGGAGGACGGTCTAGAACCATGAACTAAGATGCGTGAGTAGTGTCAGACCCTCCCCGTCACAGACAGGGAGGCGTGAGTTAAAAAGGAACATACTGCCTGAATGGCCCTAGGTGTTGTCCTCTGGTGAAAATCAATTCACCGTAGGGTGTGTACCTAAATTGGTTAGTGTTAATAAAATAGTTCTGAGTTGACTAGGAGATCCCCCAAGGCCAACTTTGCCAGAACTCTTCCGGATTGTTTTCCCCCCAGGAGGGTCAGGAGGGCAGCCGGGTCAGTGCCCCAACTGGTTTCGTTGTCACCGTTAAGTATCCACCAGTTGGCTACTAAGCGTAGTCTGTCTCGATCCGCTACTGAAGGGACTGCATGAGAGGGGGGATTATGTCCAAGCTTTTGCAGATGACGTGGTGCTGGTCTTCCACGGGGATAAGGCTAATGACGTTCAGCGACAGGCCAATGCCGCTCTCGCTTATGTTCAGCAATGGGGTGTCCGCAACAAATTGAAGTTTGCGCCACACAAAACCTGCGCCATGTTAATAACCCGCAAGTTGAAGCACGACACGCCGCGGCTGAGCATGGGAGGGATCGACATTGGCATGTCTAGAGAGGTGAAGATTTTGGGCCTTACTATCGACGATAAACTTACATTTAAAACCCACATTACCAACCAGTGTCGAAAGGCAATAAGTATATACAAACAGCTATCCAAGGCTGCGAAGGTTAGTTGGGGCCTAGACCCCGAAATTGTCAGGTCGATCTATACGGCGGCGGTAGAGCCGGTTATATTGTACGCGGCAGCGGCATGGGCACCTTCGGCGAACAAACTAGGAGTCAGAAAGCAGCTCAACACAGTCCAGAGGGGGTTCGCGCAAAAGCTCTGCGGAGCCTACCGCACAGTCTCCCTACACTCGGCACTGGTACTTGCGGGGATACTGCCTCTCGACCTCAGGATTACAGAAGCAGCCGCTCTGTACGAGGCAAAGAGAGGGTCGTCGCTGGAAGTACTGGGAGGCAGAGAGACCGAGAGTGCGGTGGACTTTGTCGGCGCTCCACATCCGGCGGCGCATATGGGTTTGGAGTTCGTGTGCCTGGAAGACCAAAACCTTGTGGACAGGTACAATGTGCAGCAGGTGCGAATCTTCACCGACGGCAGTAAGCTTGAGGGGAAGGTCGGGGCAGCACTTTCTATATGGAAAGGTGAGGCTGAGACCCGATCCTTAAAGCTAAGTCTGTCCGCGTACTGCACAGTTTACCAGGCGGAACTACTAGCGATATGCAAGGCCACGGAAATGATTGCGCGGGGAAAGGAGATGAGTTATGGTGTGTATAGCGATTCGAGGGCAGCGCTGGAGACGATCGCCAACCAGCACTCTCTCCACCCCCTGGCGGTGGAAGCACGGAAGAACCTGCGAGGGGCCTTCACCCAGAACAAAGTTGTATCTTTGTTCTGGATCAAGGCGCACGCGGGACTTCCGGGCAATGAGCGGGCTGACGAACTGGCCAAGACGGCTGCACTGAAGTCAAAAAAGAGGCCCGACTATGACGCATGCCCAGTCTCGTACATCAAGAGACTTCTGCGAGACAATACGATTGAAAGCTGGGACCAACGCTACCGCGAAGGGCAGACCGCCTCCGTCACAAAGCTCTTTTTCCCGGACGTTAAATCGGCGCACAAGATAGTTAGGAAGCTGCAGCCGAGGGGTCCAATGACGCAGATCCTAACAGGGCATGGGGGCTTCGCCCAATACTTAAACCGCTTCAAGTGCAGGGCGAGCGCTTCATGCATCTGCGACCCCGAGGTCGAAGAGACTGTTCCCCACCTGCTCCTAGCTTGTCCTTCCACAAACACATTGAGGTATAACCTGGAACAGAAGTTCGGAATAACATTACAGGAAGATAACTTGCACCAACTTATTTCGTGTAAGTATAAAGTAGGAGACTTTGTGGAGTACTGTACAAAAATATGTAAACTAGCAATAAATAGAAATAAGGATTAGTAAGTAAGTTTTTGTTTCGCCTATAATAGTTGTTATAGTGCCGTAAGCAAATAAAACAGTAGTAAATAAGTAAATAAGTTTCTTTGTGTTTAAAATAAATTAGTATAAATGAATAATAAGCAAAACTGTATAGTGAATAAGAAGTATCTAAATGTAAATGTGTATGTTTGTAAAATAAAAAATTGTGTACCCCTTATTTCTTCCCAAAAAAAAAAAAAAAAAATGAATAAATAAAGATAAGGATAAAATAGAATAGAATAGGAACTTAAGCCTAGACGGGCATCCCACCCGCAAAAGTATAAAAGAAGATGTATGAAAGAGTAGTATGAAGAATGAAAGTACGAGAGGCATAAAAGTGAGAACTGGTATGAAAGATAAAATATAGTTAAAAATAGGCTCCGATTCTGTTGGAGGTGTAAGAATTAAAAAAAAAAAAAAAAAAAAAAGCGTAGTCTGTCAACACAGCAATCGTTGTGAAACAGTGAAGTAGCGCTCCCGCAATGAAAATTGCGTCGAGAGCGCTATACGCGACGTACTGTGCTACGAAGCCTTACCGGTACACAGTAAAAAGAACCGAGAATAAAGCAAACGGGTCGCGGCCGAGCGCGCGACTGAGCACGAGCGAGACGTGCGTCCTGCGCGACAAGCGAAACGAGAATGTGGTCTCATCGCCGAGCCGACGAGCTAATAACAAACCACAGACTATTTTCTCGCTCAAGAAACGTAATGCATATATTCATCTCCCTATCTCTCTAATCGCATCGATAAAAGGTCGGTATCCAAAATAAAAACTCGCTGAGCGATGCTCGCTTGACAGTCAGATCACGCGGTTGTGCCACAAGCTGCGCACGGAATCTCGAACCATCTCAAACCAGTCCGAGCGCAGCTGTTAGCAATATTCCGTGTTCGTGCTCTACCGCGGTATGGCTTACCTTCTGCAATCGCCTTACTTTGCGGTTTGCGCAGATGTCTGAGCCGCCCAGAGCGAGTGTTGCGTGTGACAGGTGCGAAACTATCGGAACCACACACTCGCTTCTTGGTGTTCGTCAACTCGTTTTTAATTTCTAGTATTACTCGCTTCTCGTGAATAGTTAGCGGTGGGACAAGTGCCTATATCCGTAAGCGAAGAGAGTGGTGTTCCGACAGTTTAGAGATAAAATAGCCAGTGCTAAGGATTTCAAACCGCAGTGTTTCAGCAACATGTTGATTCAATAAGGTTTACAAAGAAATGTTTACGATGTATCATCATCATCATCATCAGCCTACACTAGTCCACTGCTGGACATAGGCCTCTCCAAATGCACGCCACCGAGCACGATCCACGGCTACTCTCACTAGCTGTTGCCAGCCACCTTGCGAAGATCGTCGCTCAACCTAGTCTGAGGGCGATGAAAATGTATACATGGTTTAAATACATTATTACCTTTGTGTTCATACATTACAGTTTCAACACTTTTTAAAGGTCCAAGTTCACAGGCGCTGGTTATTCCGCGGCACGCTCTTCGACATTTTAATTTTTTATCTCATCTTGCGAACCTCACTTTATTGGTGCTGTTAAATTAAAAGTAAACAATGCGGCTGTTGATGTTTAGATAGTGTGTTTGATATGTTGTGTGGAACAAAGATTACTAATTAATGGAATAGCAAATTTTATTACATTTTATCATTCATTATTTTCTATTATTTTTTTATTTAATATTATTATTAATGCCTACTTATAAGATTAGAGAAATTTTGCGATACGCAACTGTTTTGAATTGTTGTTGGTCTGGATGCCAAAGACTACCATAATTAGGTGGTACCTCCATGGTATTTCAGAAGACTAGCTTTATTTCTGAAGGTGGTACCGTAGTTTCTGATTGGTTACAAATTATTACAACTAAACCTATTGTAAGTATTTTTTAATTAACTACGGTCGGTTCACATATGTTCATAACGTATATTGGTCGACTCCAGTATTGTTTAACCTAATTAATTTTGATTAAACTAAAATTAATTGCACTAACGAACTATCAATCTAATGGTGTTTTAAGATATTGAATGTTTCAAATATGCATGAAATACATAATAGACGATGTTAATGAAACTTCTTAGTATAAAAAAGAAATGTTATTTTATTTTATTTTGACAATGTCATGTGTCTTTGATTTTTTTCGTCTATCATCTATCTTCTCTGAAAATGTATTAATTTATAACTGGAAATATATGCAAATTCTTTTATTAAAAACATCTTTTATCGCAACATAATTTGGTCAACTTCGAGCCGGATCAAATAAATAGCTAACTACAAATACTAAATACCTATGGATTAAAAGCAACTAAAGTCGAATTATCTATCAATTACGAACAACTTCGACAACGAACAACTAATACGGAGTCACGAGTTGCCGGCCGCAGCAGCGCCATCAAGAGCTGCGCTGCACTGCACCGACAGCGCCGTGCCTACCAAAGTACCGAATACGTCGCCAAAGCTGCTCACACACCGAGCCACCAACGCTGCTCGGGTTAGAGTGATGTAGTAGTGGGACCGTATGAGTTACGTTTTCATTTCATTGTCTCTTTTATTACGTTCACCACATAACGATTAACAGGTAATTCTCATCTCTTTGTTACTTTTGTAAAAATGAACCAGAACGACCCCATAAAGCTTCTAGTTCGAAAACGTGCATCCCTTAAATCACAATTAACACGGTTTAAAACTTATATTAGTGAACTAGTAAATCCAATAAACCAGATCCAGGAATCAGAGCTAGAAATAAAGCTTGAAAATGTGATGCGTGTGGCGAGTGAATTTCACGACATACAATCGCAACTAGAAACCGCAGAGCCAAACGATGAAAGGTTAATCGATAGGTTCCAGGAACGAGATGACTTTGAAACTGCCTACGAGTCTGCAGTTGCGTGTGCTAGGCGGTGGCTCGCAAGCTGCGCAAAATCGCGGAGATATTGTCCTGAACAGTGGGACCTACCATCTGTAGATCATTACAAGATAAACCTGACGTTGTATGAGCAGATGCATTGAAAACCACGCGCAATTTCGTGGTTGTTCTATCCTCTCTCAAAACTCCGTGGTGAGGAAGATAATACGGAGGATTCTCAGTTACCTTTTCAGGCGAAACTTCGGACATGTGTTGTAAGTCTAGATATTCCGACATAAAATCATTGTACCGAGTTTGTAAGGTTTCATCTCTATCTAACCTCCTTTCCAATGCTTTAAGTCGTTTTTGTTCTATCCTCTCTCAAAACTCCGTGGTGAGGAAGATAATACGGAGGATTCTCAGTTACCTTTTCAGGCGAAACTTCGGACATGTGTTGTAAGTCTAGATATTCCGACATAAAATCATTGTACCGAGTTTGTAAGGTTGTTAATGAAACTTCTTAGTATAAAAAAGAAATGTTATTTTATTTTATTTTGACAATGTCATGTGTCTTTGATTTTTTTCGTCTATCATCTATCTTCTCTGAAAATGTATTAATTTATAACTGGAAATATATGCAAATTCTTTTATTAAAAACATCTTTTATCGCAACATAATTTGGTCAACTTCGAGCCGGATCAAATAAATAGCTAACTACAAATACTAAATACCTATGGATTAAAAGCAACTAAAGTCGAATTATCTATCAATTACGAACAACTTCGACAACGAACAACTAATACGGAGTCACGAGTTGCCGGCCGCAGCAGCGCCATCAAGAGCTGCGCTGCACTGCACCGACAGCGCCGTGCCTACCAAAGTACCGAATACGTCGCCAAAGCTGCTCACACACCGAGCCACCAACGCTGCTCGGGTTAGAGTGATGTAGTAGTGGGACCGTATGAGTTACGTTTTCATTTCATTGTCTCTTTTATTACGTTCACCACATAACGATTAACAGGTAATTCTCATCTCTTTGTTACTTTTGTCAAAATGAACCAGAACGACCCCATAAAGCTTCTAGTTCGAAAACGTGCATCCCTTAAATCACAATTAACACGGTTTAAAACTTATATTAGTGAACTAGTAAATCCAATAAACCAGATCCAGGAATCAGAGCTAGAAATAAAGCTTGAAAATGTGATGCGTGTGGCGAGTGAATTTCACGACATACAATCGCAACTAGAAACCGCAGAGCCAAACGATGAAAGGTTAATCGATAGGTTCCAGGAACGAGATGACTTTGAAACTGCCTACGAGTCTGCAGTTGCGTGTGCTAGGCGGTGGCTCGCAAGCTGCGCAAAATCGCGGCCGTCGTCGCCGGCCTCGAGCAAAGGCAGCGATAACCAACACACGTTCCGCTCGGTCAAAGACAAGGTTTGCTCCACGGTTCAGGTAAGAGTGAAATTACCTACTCTATCTTTACCGAAGTTTTCTGGTTCCTGTGAGGGGTGGTTGGAATTCCGTGACACGTTTACCGCGCTCATCCATGATAATGTTTCTATCGATACAATGAGCAAGTTTCACTACCTTAAAACGTGTCTGGAGGGCAGCGCCGCTGAAGTATTGAAGTCGATAGCCCTGTCTCGGGACAATTATACTATTGCTTGGGAACGTTTGTTAGAGCGGTATGAAAATAAAAGTCTTTTAACACATAGTCATGTCAAAGCACTGTTTAACGTCAAGTCTATGTGTTTTGAAACTGCAACGGAACTTCGAGCATTGCTAGACAATTTCAGTAAAAACCTAAGTGCGTTGTCTACTTTAGGGGAACACACCGTCCACTGGGACACCTTACTAATTTTTATGGTTAGTTCCAAATTTGATTTATCTACCTTGAAACATTGGGAGGAGTACAAATTAACTTTAAAAAACGTCAATTATAAGTCTCTCGTGGAGTTTATTAAAAATAGAGCTACACTTTTTGAAATGATTGAGGCAAACCAATCAAATTTAAGCTCTGTCAAGTCTAACAGCAAAAAGCAGCATCAAAGTCTCGCAGTAACTTCTGGTTCTCAATCCAAAACTAAAAGCGACAAGAACGTTGAAAGTGTTTACAAACCTAAATGCCCGTTATGTGGGAAAGAACATAGTCTTTATTTTTGTGATACTTTTCGAACACTGACAATTTTTGCCCGTTTTGAAAAGGCAAAAACATTAAATGTTTGTTTGAACTGTTTGCGACCAAATCACGTGGCAGCCGACTGTAAGCGTAGTCGGTGCCAACGGTGTAGCAAACCTCATAACACCTTACTGCATTTTGAGAACGAGCAGGCTTCAGTTTTTAACATACAGTCCACTGATGAAGTAGCGTTAGCAACTTCAGCCATATCTCCAGTGAAACAAGTTTTGTTGTCAACAGCGGTGGTTACAGTACGTGACTCCAACGGAAGTCCGCATGAAGCTCGCGTCTTACTGGATAGCGGCAGTACTACATGCTTCGTGAAACAATCGTTAGTTGATTTGCTAAAACTGCCAGTAACATCTGATGATACTTCCATAACTGGTATCAATAATGTTTCTACTTCTATATCAGGCAAAGTCTCACTCGTCTTACATTCACGAGTTAACACTTTCACAGCACCAGTGACTTGTTTTGTTTTACCGATGATCACCCATCGTATACCGTCATATTCTGTGAACGCAAATGAGTTTTGTATACCAGATCACATTGAACTGGCAGACCCCCAATACTTTAAATCTCGGGATATAGATATCCTAGTTGGTGGAGATTTATTTTGGGATTTGGTAAGGTCTAACAGGTTAAGTTTGGGTACGAATAAACCATCTATTCACGAAACAAAACTCGGGTGGGTAGTAACTGGTAGTGTGTTTATAAACTCAAAACGGCGAGGAAGCGAAGTAAGCTGCCATGCAAAGACAGTAGATCCTTTACTAGAACAAGTGGCAAAATTTTGGGAACTGGATAAAGTTCCAGAAACATCAGCTTGGTCTTTCGAAGAGCAACAATGCGAAGAACATTTTGTTAAAAACACAAAACGTGACCCTAATGGTAAGTTTGTAGTGTCGATACCTCTCAAGCTGTCTCCACAAAGGCTTGGTGATTCGCTGACGTTGGCACAAAAACGACTTAAAGCATTGGAAAGGAGGTTAGATAGAGATGAAACCTTACAAACTCGGTACAATGATTTTATGTCGGAATATCTAGACTTACAACACATGTCCGAAGTTTCGCCTGAAAAGGTAACTGAGAATCCTCCGTATTATCTTCCTCACCACGGAGTTTTGAGAGAGGATAGAACAACCACGAAATTGCGCGTGGTTTTCAATGCATCTGCTCATACAACGTCAGGTTTATCTTGTAATGATCTACAGATGGTAGGTCCCACTGTTCAGGACAATATCTTTTCGATTTTGCTCAGATTTCGACAGCATGAAATCGTAATTACTGCTGATGTTGAAAAAATGTACCGGCAAGTGTTGGTAAATCCAAATGACCGCTCTTTGCAAAGAATTTTGTGGAAGAACAGCAACAGTGAGCAGATCAAACATTTTGAGCTCAACACTGTTACTTACGGGACTGCGTCGGCACCTTTTCTGGCTATTAGATGCTTAAAACAAATATCACTAGAATGTAAGGACGAACATGTGTCTCAAGTTATTGCTCGAGATTTTTATGTCGATGACCTGATTTCAGGAGCATCTTCTGTTGTCGAAGCGGTTGAGTTAGCTCATAAAGTATCAAATAAACTTAACTTAGCTGGATTCCCATTGAGGAAGTGGAGTTCAAATAGCAATGAAGTTCGGCAACAACTTGCGACTGAAATGGAAGGTTCAAATCAACATCAAATATCTGAATCAAAATGCTCGAAAACTCTAGGTATTCTATGGAACAATGAAACAGACAGTTTCTGTTTTAAAACGAATGTAGAGCCGGTAACCAATGTTACAAAACGCACTGTTTTATCAACTGCATCTCAAACGTTTGATCCCCTTGGCTTAGTAAGTCCTTGTGTTATGGAGGCCAAGGTAATGCTTCAATCCTTGTGGCGTCAGAATTCCGATTGGGATGATCCTGTTTCTGCTGAAACAGAAGCTGAGTGGATTAACTTCTTAGAATCATTTAAATTAGTTAACAACTTAACAATACCGCGTCAGGCTATTCGTGGAGACGCAGTGGAAGTCCACATGTTTTCCGATTCTTCTGAAAAGGCTTACGGAGCCTGCGCGTATGCAAAAAGCATTGATGGCACAGTCCACCTTCTATGCGCTAAGGGTAGGGTTGCGCCAATCAAGCCAACGACTTTGCCACGGCTTGAGTTATGCGGAGCGCTCACAGCCGCACAGTTGAGTGTTCTTATTCGTAACTCACTTCGACTTCATATTCGAAAATTCGTGTTTTGGACCGACTCAACAATCGTGCTAGGTTGGCTTGGGTTGGATCCTTATCAACTAAAAACGTTCGTTCGAAATCGTGTTGCTAAAATTCGAGAGATCACGCAAGGTCATGAGTGGCGGCATGTTCCTGGAAAAATGAATCCAGCTGATCTCGTTTCTCGTGGACTCCGACCAAAGGCTTTAAGCGAATCTGATCTATGGTGGCATGGTCCCAAGTTTCTGGCACATGATATAAGCAACTGGCCTTCTAATGCTGCTGATATTAATGTTGACATGTTACCGGAACAGGCACAAAAACCACAAGTATCAGCTGTAGTTGAAACCGAATCTCACGCGTTAAACAACAAACTTGAAAACCATCTCGTTTCAATATCAAGTATCAACAAAGTACGCAATATTTGGGTGTACGTCCTACGTTTTATAAACAACAAGTTCTTTACTGATCGCGAGAGGTTGACTGGTGCTTTGACGGTTTCAGAGCTTTGCAAAGCTAACATTTTACTTTTAAAACATTCGCAAGATAAACACTTTCGGTCAGAAACCGAACAACTTCGTGCTGGCAGAATGCTTTCAAAAGGCAATGTTCTATGTAAACTAAACCCGTTTCTTGACTGTAATGGTTTGCTTCGCGTAAGAGGGCGTCTAGAACATTCATCTCTTGATTTCGATTCAAAACATCCTATTATCCTTCATGCAAAACACATTGTCACTAAGCGATTTTTTGAACGAGAACACATCAAAACTATGCATGCAGGTCCACAACTTCTTCTTAGTACAATGCGTCAAAGGTACTGGCCTATAGGCGGACGAGTTTTAGCCAAAAATATTGTACGTAACTGCATCAAATGTGCTCGTTTGTCAGCCAAACCGCTAACACCTATCATGGGAAATTTGCCAAGAGACAGGGTGGAATGTAAACCACCTTTTACAGTAACTGGTATAGATTTCGCTGGGCCTGTGCTTATTAGCACTAAACAAGGACGTGGAGCCAAACTTGTCAAAGCGTATATCTGCGTATTTGTTTGTTTCGCAACAAAGGCGATGCACCTTGAACTAGTCGGCGATCTTTCATCGCAGGCTTTTTTATCAGCACTAAAACGTTTTATTTCGCGACGCGGTAAACCAGTTCGTATATACTGCGATAATGCAACTAATTTTGTAGGAGCATCAGGTGAGATACAAAATTTAAAAACTACTTTTATGAGTGATGAAGGAATTGACTTTAAGTTCATACCGCCACACGCACCTCATTTTGGCGGTTTATGGGAAGCAGCCGTAAAATCAACGAAAAATTTGCTCAAACGCACCATAGGACTTACTCATTTAACGTTTGAGGAGCTTACAACAACGTTAGCACAAATAGAGTCTATTCTAAATTCCCGGCCTCTGACACCTCTTTCATCATCACCTAATGACTTCTCACCATTAACTCCTGCCCATTTCCTCATTGGTCGCCCACTCACTGCATTACCCGAACCTGAGTTAGCCGATGGTGACATCACTCGGTTACCCCGATACGACCGCATCGAGCAACTGCGTCAGGTGTTCTGGAAGCGCTGGAACACTCAATATTTGTCTCTTCTACAAGAGCGAGTGAAGTGGAGGCAACAATCTAAAGAAGACATAATTCCTGTTGGAACATTGGTGGTCGTCAAAGAAGACGGAATGCCGCCGTTGAAATGGCGCCTAGCACGCGTCGAAGAGCTACACCCGGGTGATGACGGTGTTGTACGCGTCGTCACTTTGCGAACGGCCACAGGTTTGATGAAGCGCCCTGTGGCTAAAGTATGTCCTCTTGGTTGAAGGCATAACTCCGATACCTTCAAAAGGGCGGAGTATGTTAATGAAACTTCTTAGTATAAAAAAGAAATGTTATTTTATTTTATTTTGACAATGTCATGTGTCTTTGATTTTTTTCGTCTATCATCTATCTTCTCTGAAAATGTATTAATTTATAACTGGAAATATATGCAAATTCTTTTATTAAAAACATCTTTTATCGCAACATAATTTTTTCCCATGATAGGTGTTAGCGGTTTGGCTGACAAACGAGCACATTTGATGCAGTTACGTACAATATTTTTGGCTAAAACTCGTCCGCCTATAGGCCAGTACCTTTGACGCATTGTACTAAGAAGAAGTTGTGGACCTGCATGCATAGTTTTGATGTGTTCTCGTTCAAAAAATCGCTTAGTGACAATGTGTTTTGCATGAAGGATAATAGGATGTTTTGAATCGAAATCAAGAGATGAATGTTCTAGACGCCCTCTTACGCGAAGCAAACCATTACAGTCAAGAAACGGGTTTAGTTTACATAGAACATTGCCTTTTGAAAGCATTCTGCCAGCACGAAGTTGTTCGGTTTCTGACCGAAAGTGTTTATCTTGCGAATGTTTTAAAAGTAAAATGTTAGCTTTGCAAAGCTCTGAAACCGTCAAAGCACCAGTCAACCTCTCGCGATCAGTAAAGAACTTGTTGTTTATAAAACGTAGGACGTACACCCAAATATTGCGTACTTTGTTGATACTTGATATTGAAACGAGATGGTTCTCAAGTTTGTTGTTTAACGCGTGAGATTCGGTTTCAACTACAGCTGATACTTGTGGTTTTTGTGCCTGTTCCGGTAACATGTCAACATTAATATCAGCAGCATTAGAAGGCCAGTTGCTTATATCATGTGCCAGAAACTTGGGACCATGCCACCATAGATCAGATTCGCTTAAAGCCTTTGGTCGGAGTCCACGAGAAACGAGATCAGCTGGATTCATTTTTCCAGGAACATGCCGCCACTCATGACCTTGCGTGATCTCTCGAATTTTAGCAACACGATTTCGAACGAACGTTTTTAGTTGATAAGGATCCAACCCAAGCCAACCTAGCACGATTGTTGAGTCGGTCCAAAACACGAATTTTCGAATATGAAGTCGAAGTGAGTTACGAATAAGAACACTCAACTGTGCGGCTGTGAGCGCTCCGCATAACTCAAGCCGTGGCAAAGTCGTTGGCTTGATTGGCGCAACCCTACCCTTAGCGCATAGAAGGTGGACTGTGCCATCAATGCTTTTTGCATACGCGCAGGCTCCGTAAGCCTTTTCAGAAGAATCGGAAAACATGTGGACTTCCACTGCGTCTCCACGAATAGCCTGACGCGGTATTGTTAAGTTGTTAACTAATTTAAATGATTCTAAGAAGTTAATCCACTCAGCTTCTGTTTCAGCAGAAACAGGATCATCCCAATCGGAATTCTGACGCCACAAGGATTGAAGCATTACCTTGGCCTCCATAACACAAGGACTTACTAAGCCAAGGGGATCAAACGTTTGAGATGCAGTTGATAAAACAGTGCGTTTTGTAACATTGGTTACCGGCTCTACATTCGTTTTAAAACAGAAACTGTCTGTTTCATTGTTCCATAGAATACCTTGAGTTTTCGAGCATTTTGATTCAGATATTTGATGTTGATTTGAACCTTCCATTTCAGTCGCAAGTTGTTGCCGAACTTCATTGCTATTTGAACTCCACTTCCTCAATGGGAATCCAGCTAAGTTAAGTTTATTTGATACTTTATGAGCTAACTCAACCGCTTCGACAACAGAAGATGCTCCTGAAATCAGGTCATCGACATAAAAATCTCGAGCAATAACTTGAGACACATGTTCGTCCTTACATTCTAGTGATATTTGTTTTAAGCATCTAATAGCCAGAAAAGGTGCCGACGCAGTCCCGTAAGTAACAGTGTTGAGCTCAAAATGTTTGATCTGCTCACTGTTGCTGTTCTTCCACAAAATTCTTTGCAAAGAGCGGTCATTTGGATTTACCAACACTTGCCGGTACATTTTTTCAACATCAGCAGTAATTACGATTTCATGCTGTCGAAATCTGAGCAAAATCGAAAAGATATTGTCCTGAACAGTGGGACCTACCATCTGTAGATCATTACAAGATAAACCTGACGTTGTATGAGCAGATGCATTGAAAACCACGCGCAATTTCGTGGTTGTTCTATCCTCTCTCAAAACTCCGTGGTGAGGAAGATAATACGGAGGATTCTCAGTTACCTTTTCAGGCGAAACTTCGGACATGTGTTGTAAGTCTAGATATTCCGACATAAAATCATTGTACCGAGTTTGTAAGGTTTCATCTCTATCTAACCTCCTTTCCAATGCTTTAAGTCGTTTTTGTGCCAACGTCAGCGAATCACCAAGCCTTTGTGGAGACAGCTTGAGAGGTATCGACACTACAAACTTACCATTAGGGTCACGTTTTGTGTTTTTAACAAAATGTTCTTCGCATTGTTGCTCTTCGAAAGACCAAGCTGATGTTTCTGGAACTTTATCCAGTTCCCAAAATTTTGCCACTTGTTCTAGTAAAGGATCTACTGTCTTTGCATGGCAGCTTACTTCGCTTCCTCGCCGTTTTGAGTTTATAAACACACTACCAGTTACTACCCACCAAATTATGTTGCGATAAAAGATGTTTTTAATAAAAGAATTTGCATATATTTCCAGTTATAAATTAATACATTTTCAGAGAAGATAGATGATAGACGAAAAAAATCAAAGACACATGACATTGTCAAAATAAAATAAAATAACATTTCTTTTTTATACTAAGAAGTTTCATTAACATACTCCGCCCTTTTGAAGGTATCGGAGTTATGCCTTCAACCAAGAGGACATACTTTAGCCACAGGGCGCTTCATCAAACCTGTGGCCGTTCGCAAAGTGACGACGCGTACAACACCGTCATCACCCGGGTGTAGCTCTTCGACGCGTGCTAGGCGCCATTTCAACGGCGGCATTCCGTCTTCTTTGACGACCACCAATGTTCCAACAGGAATTATGTCTTCTTTAGATTGTTGCCTCCACTTCACTCGCTCTTGTAGAAGAGACAAATATTGAGTGTTCCAGCGCTTCCAGAACACCTGACGCAGTTGCTCGATGCGGTCGTATCGGGGTAACCGAGTGATGTCACCATCGGCTAACTCAGGTTCGGGTAATGCAGTGAGTGGGCGACCAATGAGGAAATGGGCAGGAGTTAATGGTGAGAAGTCATTAGGTGATGATGAAAGAGGTGTCAGAGGCCGGGAATTTAGAATAGACTCTATTTGTGCTAACGTTGTTGTAAGCTCCTCAAACGTTAAATGAGTAAGTCCTATGGTGCGTTTGAGCAAATTTTTCGTTGATTTTACGGCTGCTTCCCATAAACCGCCAAAATGAGGTGCGTGTGGCGGTATGAACTTAAAGTCAATTCCTTCATCACTCATAAAAGTAGTTTTTAAATTTTGTATCTCACCTGATGCTCCTACAAAATTAGTTGCATTATCGCAGTATATACGAACTGGTTTACCGCGTCGCGAAATAAAACGTTTTAGTGCTGATAAAAAAGCCTGCGATGAAAGATCGCCGACTAGTTCAAGGTGCATCGCCTTTGTTGCGAAACAAACAAATACGCAGATATACGCTTTGACAAGTTTGGCTCCACGTCCTTGTTTAGTGCTAATAAGCACAGGCCCAGCGAAATCTATACCAGTTACTGTAAAAGGTGGTTTACATTCCACCCTGTCTCTTGGCAAATTTCCCATGATAGGTGTTAGCGGTTTGGCTGACAAACGAGCACATTTGATGCAGTTACGTACAATATTTTTGGCTAAAACTCGTCCGCCTATAGGCCAGTACCTTTGACGCATTGTACTAAGAAGAAGTTGTGGACCTGCATGCATAGTTTTGATGTGTTCTCGTTCAAAAAATCGCTTAGTGACAATGTGTTTTGCATGAAGGATAATAGGATGTTTTGAATCGAAATCAAGAGATGAATGTTCTAGACGCCCTCTTACGCGAAGCAAACCATTACAGTCAAGAAACGGGTTTAGTTTACATAGAACATTGCCTTTTGAAAGCATTCTGCCAGCACGAAGTTGTTCGGTTTCTGACCGAAAGTGTTTATCTTGCGAATGTTTTAAAAGTAAAATGTTAGCTTTGCAAAGCTCTGAAACCGTCAAAGCACCAGTCAACCTCTCGCGATCAGTAAAGAACTTGTTGTTTATAAAACGTAGGACGTACACCCAAATATTGCGTACTTTGTTAATACTTGATATTGAAACGAGATGGTTTTCAAGTTTGTTGTTTAACGCGTGAGATTCGGTTTCAACTACAGCTGATACTTGTGGTTTTTGTGCCTGTTCCGGTAACATGTCAACATTAATATCAGCAGCATTAGAAGGCCAGTTGCTTATATCATGTGCCAGAAACTTGGGATCATGCCACCATAGATCAGATTCGCTTAAAGCCTTTGGTCGGAGTCCACGAGAAACGAGATCAGCTGGATTCATTTTTCCAGGAACATGCCGCCACTCATGACCTTGCGTGATCTCTCGAATTTTAGCAACACGATTTCGAACGAACGTTTTTAGTTGATAAGGATCCAACCCAAGCCAACCTAGCACGATTGTTGAGTCGGTCCAAAACACGAATTTTCGAATATGAAGTCGAAGTGAGTTACGAATAAGAACACTCAACTGTGCGGCTGTGAGCGCTCCGCATAACTCAAGCCGTGGCAAAGTCGTTGGCTTGATTGGCGCAACCCTACCCTTAGCGCATAGAAGGTGGACTGTGCCATCAATGCTTTTTGCATACGCGCAGGCTCCGTAAGCCTTTTCAGAAGAATCGGAAAACATGTGGACTTCCACTGCGTCTCCACGAATAGCCTGACGCGGTATTGTTAAGTTGTTAACTAATTTAAATGATTCTAAGAAGTTAATCCACTCAGCTTCTGTTTCAGCAGAAACAGGATCATCCCAATCGGAATTCTGACGCCACAAGGATTGAAGCATTACCTTGGCCTCCATAACACAAGGACTTACTAAGCCAAGGGGATCAAACGTTTGAGATGCAGTTGATAAAACAGTGCGTTTTGTAACATTGGTTACCGGCTCTACATTCGTTTTAAAACAGAAACTGTCTGTTTCATTGTTCCATAGAATACCTAGAGTTTTCGAGCATTTTGATTCAGATATTTGATGTTGATTTGAACCTTCCATTTCAGTCGCAAGTTGTTGCCGAACTTCATTGCTATTTGAACTCCACTTCCTCAATGGGAATCCAGCTAAGTTAAGTTTATTTGATACTTTATGAGCTAACTCAACCGCTTCGACAACAGAAGATGCTCCTGAAATCAGGTCATCGACATAAAAATCTCGAGCAATAACTTGAGACACATGTTCGTCCTTACATTCTAGTGATATTTGTTTTAAGCATCTAATAGCCAGAAAAGGTGCCGACGCAGTCCCGTAAGTAACAGTGTTGAGCTCAAAATGTTTGATCTGCTCACTGTTGCTGTTCTTCCACAAAATTCTTTGCAAAGAGCGGTCATTTGGATTTACCAACACTTGCCGGTACATTTTTTCAACATCAGCAGTAATTACGATTTCATGCTGTCGAAATCTGAGCAAAATCGAAAAGATATTGTCCTGAACAGTGGGACCTACCATCTGTAGATCATTACAAGATAAACCTGACGTTGTATGAGCAGATGCATTGAAAACCACGCGCAATTTCGTGGTTGTTCTATCCTCTCTCAAAACTCCGTGGTGAGGAAGATAATACGGAGGATTCTCAGTTACCTTTTCAGGCGAAACTTCGGACATGTGTTGTAAGTCTAGATATTCCGACATAAAATCATTGTACCGAGTTTGTAAGGTTTCATCTCTATCTAACCTCCTTTCCAATGCTTTAAGTCGTTTTTGTGCCAACGTCAGCGAATCACCAAGCCTTTGTGGAGACAGCTTGAGAGGTATCGACACTACAAACTTACCATTAGGGTCACGTTTTGTGTTTTTAACAAAATGTTCTTCGCATTGTTGCTCTTCGAAAGACCAAGCTGATGTTTCTGGAACTTTATCCAGTTCCCAAAATTTTGCCACTTGTTCTAGTAAAGGATCTACTGTCTTTGCATGGCAGCTTACTTCGCTTCCTCGCCGTTTTGAGTTTATAAACACACTACCAGTTACTACCCACCCGAGTTTTGTTTCGTGAATAGATGGTTTATTTGGTTGGAATTCCGTGACACGTTTACCGCGCTCATCCATGATAATGTTTCTATCGATACAATGAGCAAGTTTCACTACCTTAAAACGTGTCTGGAGGGCAGCGCCGCTGAAGTATTGAAGTCGATAGCCCTGTCTCGGGACAATTATACTATTGCTTGGGAACGTTTGTTAGAGCGGTATGAAAATAAAAGTCTTTTAACACATAGTCATGTCAAAGCACTGTTTAACGTCAAGTCTATGTGTTTTGAAACTGCAACGGAACTTCGAGCATTGCTAGACAATTTCAGTAAAAACCTAAGTGCGTTGTCTACTTTAGGGGAACACACCGTCCACTGGGACACCTTACTAATTTTTATGGTTAGTTCCAAATTTGATTTATCTACCTTGAAACATTGGGAGGAGTACAAATTAACTTTAAAAAACGTCAATTATAAGTCTCTCGTGGAGTTTATTAAAAATAGAGCTACACTTTTTGAAATGATTGAGGCAAACCAATCAAATTTAAGCTCTGTCAAGTCTAACAGCAAAAAGCAGCATCAAAGTCTCGCAGTAACTTCTGGTTCTCAATCCAAAACTAAAAGCGACAAGAACGTTGAAAGTGTTTACAAACCTAAATGCCCGTTATGTGGGAAAGAACATAGTCTTTATTTTTGTGATACTTTTCGAACACTGACAATTTTTGCCCGTTTTGAAAAGGCAAAAACATTAAATGTTTGTTTGAACTGTTTGCGACCAAATCACGTGGCAGCCGACTGTAAGCGTAGTCGGTGCCAACGGTGTAGCAAACCTCATAACACCTTACTGCATTTTGAGAACGAGCAGGCTTCAGTTTTTAACATACAGTCCACTGATGAAGTAGCGTTAGCAACTTCAGCCATATCTCCAGTGAAACAAGTTTTGTTGTCAACAGCGGTGGTTACAGTACGTGACTCCAACGGAAGTCCGCATGAAGCTCGCGTCTTACTGGATAGCGGCAGTACTACATGCTTCGTGAAACAATCGTTAGTTGATTTGCTAAAACTGCCAGTAACATCTGATGATACTTCCATAACTGGTATCAATAATGTTTCTACTTCTATATCAGGCAAAGTCTCACTCGTCTTACATTCACGAGTTAACACTTTCACAGCACCAGTGACTTGTTTTGTTTTACCGATGATCACCCATCGTATACCGTCATATTCTGTGAACGCAAATGAGTTTTGTATACCAGATCACATTGAACTGGCAGACCCCCAATACTTTAAATCTCGGGATATAGATATCCTAGTTGGTGGAGATTTATTTTGGGATTTGGTAAGGTCTAACAGGTTAAGTTTGGGTACGAATAAACCATCTATTCACGAAACAAAACTCGGGTGGGTAGTAACTGGTAGTGTGTTTATAAACTCAAAACGGCGAGGAAGCGAAGTAAGCTGCCATGCAAAGACAGTAGATCCTTTACTAGAACAAGTGGCAAAATTTTGGGAACTGGATAAAGTTCCAGAAACATCAGCTTGGTCTTTCGAAGAGCAACAATGCGAAGAACATTTTGTTAAAAACACAAAACGTGACCCTAATGGTAAGTTTGTAGTGTCGATACCTCTCAAGCTGTCTCCACAAAGGCTTGGTGATTCGCTGACGTTGGCACAAAAACGACTTAAAGCATTGGAAAGGAGGTTAGATAGAGATGAAACCTTACAAACTCGGTACAATGATTTTATGTCGGAATATCTAGACTTACAACACATGTCCGAAGTTTCGCCTGAAAAGGTAACTGAGAATCCTCCGTATTATCTTCCTCACCACGGAGTTTTGAGAGAGGATAGAACAACCACGAAATTGCGCGTGGTTTTCAATGCATCTGCTCATACAACGTCAGGTTTATCTTGTAATGATCTACAGATGGTAGGTCCCACTGTTCAGGACAATATCTTTTCGATTTTGCTCAGATTTCGACAGCATGAAATCGTAATTACTGCTGATGTTGAAAAAATGTACCGGCAAGTGTTGGTAAATCCAAATGACCGCTCTTTGCAAAGAATTTTGTGGAAGAACAGCAACAGTGAGCAGATCAAACATTTTGAGCTCAACACTGTTACTTACGGGACTGCGTCGGCACCTTTTCTGGCTATTAGATGCTTAAAACAAATATCACTAGAATGTAAGGACGAACATGTGTCTCAAGTTATTGCTCGAGATTTTTATGTCGATGACCTGATTTCAGGAGCATCTTCTGTTGTCGAAGCGGTTGAGTTAGCTCATAAAGTATCAAATAAACTTAACTTAGCTGGATTCCCATTGAGGAAGTGGAGTTCAAATAGCAATGAAGTTCGGCAACAACTTGCGACTGAAATGGAAGGTTCAAATCAACATCAAATATCTGAATCAAAATGCTCGAAAACTCTAGGTATTCTATGGAACAATGAAACAGACAGTTTCTGTTTTAAAACGAATGTAGAGCCGGTAACCAATGTTACAAAACGCACTGTTTTATCAACTGCATCTCAAACGTTTGATCCCCTTGGCTTAGTAAGTCCTTGTGTTATGGAGGCCAAGGTAATGCTTCAATCCTTGTGGCGTCAGAATTCCGATTGGGATGATCCTGTTTCTGCTGAAACAGAAGCTGAGTGGATTAACTTCTTAGAATCATTTAAATTAGTTAACAACTTAACAATACCGCGTCAGGCTATTCGTGGAGACGCAGTGGAAGTCCACATGTTTTCCGATTCTTCTGAAAAGGCTTACGGAGCCTGCGCGTATGCAAAAAGCATTGATGGCACAGTCCACCTTCTATGCGCTAAGGGTAGGGTTGCGCCAATCAAGCCAACGACTTTGCCACGGCTTGAGTTATGCGGAGCGCTCACAGCCGCACAGTTGAGTGTTCTTATTCGTAACTCACTTCGACTTCATATTCGAAAATTCGTGTTTTGGACCGACTCAACAATCGTGCTAGGTTGGCTTGGGTTGGATCCTTATCAACTAAAAACGTTCGTTCGAAATCGTGTTGCTAAAATTCGAGAGATCACGCAAGGTCATGAGTGGCGGCATGTTCCTGGAAAAATGAATCCAGCTGATCTCGTTTCTCGTGGACTCCGACCAAAGGCTTTAAGCGAATCTGATCTATGGTGGCATGGTCCCAAGTTTCTGGCACATGATATAAGCAACTGGCCTTCTAATGCTGCTGATATTAATGTTGACATGTTACCGGAACAGGCACAAAAACCACAAGTATCAGCTGTAGTTGAAAACGAATCTCACGCGTTAAACAACAAACTTGAGAACCATCTCGTTTCAATATCAAGTATCAACAAAGTACGCAATATTTGGGTGTACGTCCTACGTTTTATAAACAACAAGTTCTTTACTGATCGCGAGAGGTTGACTGGTGCTTTGACGGTTTCAGAGCTTTGCAAAGCTAACATTTTACTTTTAAAACATTCGCAAGATAAACACTTTCGGTCAGAAACCGAACAACTTCGTGCTGGCAGAATGCTTTCAAAAGGCAATGTTCTATGTAAACTAAACCCGTTTCTTGACTGTAATGGTTTGCTTCGCGTAAGAGGGCGTCTAGAACATTCATCTCTTGATTTCGATTCAAAACATCCTATTATCCTTCATGCAAAACACATTGTCACTAAGCGATTTTTTGAACGAGAACACATCAAAACTATGCATGCAGGTCCACAACTTCTTCTTAGTACAATGCGTCAAAGGTACTGGCCTATAGGCGGACGAGTTTTAGCCAAAAATATTGTACGTAACTGCATCAAATGTGCTCGTTTGTCAGCCAAACCGCTAACACCTATCATGGGAAATTTGCCAAGAGACAGGGTGGAATGTAAACCACCTTTTACAGTAACTGGTATAGATTTCGCTGGGCCTGTGCTTATTAGCACTAAACAAGGACGTGGAGCCAAACTTGTCAAAGCGTATATCTGCGTATTTGTTTGTTTCGCAACAAAGGCGATGCACCTTGAACTAGTCGGCGATCTTTCATCGCAGGCTTTTTTATCAGCACTAAAACGTTTTATTTCGCGACGCGGTAAACCAGTTCGTATATACTGCGATAATGCAACTAATTTTGTAGGAGCATCAGGTGAGATACAAAATTTAAAAACTACTTTTATGAGTGATGAAGGAATTGACTTTAAGTTCATACCGCCACACGCACCTCATTTTGGCGGTTTATGGGAAGCAGCCGTAAAATCAACGAAAAATTTGCTCAAACGCACCATAGGACTTACTCATTTAACGTTTGAGGAGCTTACAACAACGTTAGCACAAATAGAGTCTATTCTAAATTCCCGGCCTCTGACACCTCTTTCATCATCACCTAATGACTTCTCACCATTAACTCCTGCCCATTTCCTCATTGGTCGCCCACTCACTGCATTACCCGAACCTGAGTTAGCCGATGGTGACATCACTCGGTTACCCCGATACGACCGCATCGAGCAACTGCGTCAGGTGTTCTGGAAGCGCTGGAACACTCAATATTTGTCTCTTCTACAAGAGCGAGTGAAGTGGAGGCAACAATCTAAAGAAGACATAATTCCTGTTGGAACATTGGTGGTCGTCAAAGAAGACGGAATGCCGCCGTTGAAATGGCGCCTAGCACGCGTCGAAGAGCTACACCCGGGTGATGACGGTGTTGTACGCGTCGTCACTTTGCGAACGGCCACAGGTTTGATGAAGCGCCCTGTGGCTAAAGTATGTCCTCTTGGTTGAAGGCATAACTCCGATACCTTCAAAAGGGCGGAGTATGTTAATGAAACTTCTTAGTATAAAAAAGAAATGTTATTTTATTTTATTTTGACAATGTCATGTGTCTTTGATTTTTTTCGTCTATCATCTATCTTCTCTGAAAATGTATTAATTTATAACTGGAAATATATGCAAATTCTTTTATTAAAAACATCTTTTATCGCAACAGACGACTCGCCTACTGTTTATCAATACTGCGCGCCGCGCTGTTTTGTTAGCTAAAACGAGGGTAGCGCTTACAGTTTATTAATGATGATGATGATAGTGATGTCCTCCCACACGTATCCGTCGACGGCGATACCCTTAGCTAGTGTTAGCGTTAGCCTAGACCCTTGCCTGGGCGCGAGCGTGACTTGCAAAACCAAATTTGGTTTTGACAGTCCTGTTACAGGAAGCACAATAGAGATGTAAGAGGGCTTGGGTCAAATTTTTCGAATCTGGCGTTTGGCGTCAAGATCTTCAAGACGCACGTTCAAAGTTTTGTAGACCCAGTTTGACAGCAGATTGCCAGTTCGATCTCTGAGTGGCAAGCTTCTCCCACAACTCACCAGGCGTGCCAATAGCAGTCAGGTGGCGTTTCAAGACGTCCCTGTAACGCAGATACTGTCCTCCCGGTTTGTGTTTACCTGAACTAAGCTCAGAGTAAAACACTTGTTTTGGCAACCGGGTATATAGAATCCATGCCTGACACCACTGGTGACAGAAAACTGTTCTGTGAAGCTGTTCTCGTGACGTACACGGACTGTCATACCCTCGTGGAACTGACGCACCGAATTGACAAACTTCACAGGACAGCCACACTTTTCCAGAACTGTCCAGAGGGCAGTCCTAGGAACGCGGTCAAAGTTTTTTTCTTAGTCCACAAAACATAAACAAAGGTCACAGTGTTGCTCAAGATTCTTTTCTGGCATAGGTTTTAGATATAGGTTTTGTTGTTAATAATATGTAACCTTCTGATTTTTACAAAACACAAGAGCATAAGCTTGAGGTCAAAAAAGAAAGCAAGTTAGTAATATCTTTCTGTTTTATCTACGTGGACGTAGACCTTTTTATTTCAAAACCTCATTGTAATACAATAAAAAATAAAAAAGTATTTATTACACCGCCGATCCCGCAATCAGACAATGCAAGTGCTTCGCGTTTCAAAATCGGGGACTGCAATAAGTTTAAACTACTTACAATATCGAGTCACAAATAGTGTGCGCGTCAAAATATAAACGAAAACTAATAACATAGGGTCGTTGGGATCGAATGCAAAATGTCGGATCTCGCGGCGAGCGATGCATTGTTAGGGATACCACATATTTTGTAGAAATTAGTAAGGACCTCTCGAAAAAATTTGTAATTTATAAAAGTGACGTCATGTTATACTGTCACACTTGGAGTTACGGCTTTTTTTTAAAGAGGCATTGTTAGAGACTTTTTATGAAAATAGAGGTGCTAAGCAATTATTAATGTAAATTTTCATCTCCGAGAGCGGCACAATTTATTTACTCAATAATAAGATATTTTGGTGTTAGTGTTGCGTAGTATGTAACTTACTGTCGAAACATAATGCCACTTATTATTATCTATATTTAATGGAATTTTGTTTTTAATGATAACTGCTTGCAGTTTTTTATGCAGACTTTTGTAACTAGTCTGAACTTAACTTTAACTTTAACTTAACTTAACTTTTTTATAATCGTTGTACCGTTGTTGTTGTACTAGTGCTAAGAGATAGATCGAGCTTTCTACAACGTGTAACAGAAAGGTGTGGAAAGATGAAAAGATCCAAAGCGTATCCGATCTAGATTTTGTATGCAGAGTTACTAAGACATAACTTTAATTTATGATCACTACTGCTTGTTTATGACTGCCTGACGTGCATGACTTCACTAATATTAATACCTATTTAATTAACAATTGCATGACAAATTAAAGTTAATAACACATCAATATCTAGATCGGTTACTTTTATCTTTTCATTTTGAAAGCCAAAGGCGCCTATTCAATGTCAACAACTACCGTCATTGGAAGAGCACCTGACCCGGTATGTCAGAAGGGTGCAGGTTCAAATCCTGCTCGTGAAATTTTTTTCAACATTTGTGTTTTTGTAATTTGTTTAACAAGATTTGCGTTAAAATTATTTAAACAAAACAAAAACATTTTATAAATATTATGATCAGATGTTAATGACGGTAGCTGTTGACATTGAATAGGCGCCTTTGGCTTTCAAAGTAAAAAAGTAAATAGTGTTGAATAATTTCGGCGGGCTGGTTAGAACCATGATAGCTCAATTGGAAGAGCACCTGACCCGGTATGTCAGAAGGGTGCAGGTACAAATCTTGCTCGTGGAATTTTTTTCAACATTTGTGTTTTTGTAGTCCTTCGAGTCCATAAAAATTAAAATATATGGTAACAACATTCTAGACATTTGCATGGAAAATGTTCCGACTGAAACAATAGCGACTAGACGGAGCACAGACTTGATAATAAATGGTCGAAACTTAATATCAATAAATAAACTACACTTGATTAAAAACGCGATTGCAGACCAAGCGCTGACATTCGGTATACCGTTACATTTGAATATAATTTTAATTTCATACATTGCTGTTGCAACGATTGGTATCTGTCGGGTCATCATAAAAAAGTAAATAGCCTATGTATTGACCCACTGTTGGGCAAAAGCCTCCATCATTGAAATCATGTTAAACCACTACCACTATTGCCAAATGCAGATTGGTCATCACAAACCTGGGCCATTATGTATCGAAAAAGCCGAAACACACTTTGCCCGATCTGGGCATTAAACTCCTCCGGTATCGAGCCAAATGCTTTACTACCAAGGCGTTCATACAAATGTATCATCTAGCAGATTTTGGCTTCAGCGATAATTACTGCCACAACCACAAGGGTTTTGCTCAGTTCAGAGAAACGATCCTCAAGTTTTGGTGAACCGGTGAACTTTAAATAAAAGAGTACACACTAGGTATAGGTATCTATAGGACACTAGGTATGTAAAATAATATTTTTATTTGCATTTCTTACAATGTTTTTATTTATGTATCTATAGCTGCATACTTACAGACCTTTCAGTTTTAAAACAGTTGAAGCGTCCGCTGCGACAAGCGGGCGCCCAAAATCAAAAGAAAACACCGTGCGCCCGCTTAACGCAGCGGACGCCCTTAAGTGGGAAGGAACACTCAAATCCCACTTTTGCGCACCAAGCGTTTTGCTTCAACATTTTTATAATACCTACAGCCAAGGAGTGGAATTCCCTGCCGGGCGTCTGTGTTCCCGAGTGCATATAACCCCAAGGTTTTTAAAGCCCGAGTGAATAGGCTGTTTCTGGGTAAGCTCGTTCCATCGTCGGCCTCTTCTTAGCCCTAGGAATTCTAATGAGACAAAGAGTCAGTTCATTTTTTAATTTAAAAAAAAATGTATTTAATGTGAGAATTATTATCACCGGTTCAAAATTCCTTTAGCTAGCTTTCTTGTGTCTTACCAGGTCTAAAGGACCAATCTGAGCGAGAAATTTGCGGTCACTGTGGTCACACTAGGGTAGGTGAACGCTCCTCCGCACTAATTGTAGTTAATAGCCATAAGTTCGAGATCTCCACGAAAATGTTTGTGAGTGAGTGCTTCCTCGATATGGCTTACTTTGTTCATAATAATATAAGTTTAATAAAGATTAACTCGAGGCCATTATATTGAAATAACGCAGATTATCGCTTACTTAAATTTTATTAATTTAAAGGACAAACCCGGTTCTCATACAAACTGGGGCCTGCATGTTAAAGGCTAGAAATTAGTCATAAATTGGAACATTTAGAAACGTTACATTTGCCCAATTTCCACATCTGCCGGCTTTAGCCAAATAATAGTATGTCAAAATCGTGTATGAAGATATTGGAGGTTATGTGTTAATGCTATAAATACACGAAAAATTGTATTTGTATATTGTTTATTGATTTCATTAATTTAAAGTACGTGTGCTGTTATCGAACTTGGCGGCTGCATTGGTAGGTAGGTACATACAACTTGGCAGTATGAGCAATGCGCAAACTGGGTGCATGACTGCGCGCAGCTTCGCAGCAGAACAGGTTCCACTGAGCTGCTTATATTTGAGCGCGTGCGCTTGACACGAATACGTGCAATTGTTTTAAACAGATAGCGATAAAACTCATCGACGTGAATGTGTGTCGAAAGTGGATTATTTTTATAAGTCGTGCATGCCCTGTGAACACGTGCACGATTGTACTCTATTCTCAGGCACTAAGCGGTTTTATAAAATGTCTAATTGTCAAAGTGATTTGATGAAATTGTCTAGGAAGGATACGTACGACATTATAATACCTCAATGAGATAGGTATAGGATAGGTTTGGTAAAATAAAAGAGTACCTATTCATGATGTTAAAAAAATTAACACGAGTTATTACGGGAATTACTCAGGTGGGGTAAACTCCATTCATGATGTTTAGGGCTGATTTTTCAACCGTCAGTTAAAGTTAATTCATAGAATAATTTGACTTAATGACAGATTCTCTTTAGAAAATATGTCACAATAACAATCTTATTCTTTGGACTTGACTTAATTGAAAAAATCGGGCCTTAATTTTATTATTTATTTATTTATTATGACTGACAGTGACATGAACTTGACGTAAGACATAAACAAATAGACATTTAATAATAGGTACGACTGCGTGTTACAATTGATATTGATCGAACCATCGATTAATTGATCGATATTATTAGGATCTTTCTAACTGATGATGAAGTAAGAAAAAGTGGATAATTAATAAGATAATATTAAGATTTTTGTTAATCAATTGCTAATCGATAAACTAAATACATAATTACGAAAATAACATCTGTTGGCCACTGCCAACGATGCTGTTATTTACAGAGGTTAAAATCGTTCAGGCGGTCTGTGCACAGTTCTATAATGGTCTTCGTCTAATAATGACCAGTTCTGGATTCGACCACTTCTTGTTAGGACCACTTCTAAGAAAGTCCTTTTCAGGTTTTGACCACTTCTTTATTTTTCCTCTTTGTGTAGGGTAAGCAAAATA
Source organism: Eudonia truncicolella (assembly GCA_949315975.1). Taxonomy (NCBI): domain Eukaryota; kingdom Metazoa; phylum Arthropoda; class Insecta; order Lepidoptera; family Crambidae; genus Eudonia; species Eudonia truncicolella. The sequence goes on along the minus strand of OX438831.1, from coordinate 5,842,607 downwards.
TATATTCATCTCGAAGTTTTAACAGCTTTATTTTTAGGGTTCCGTACCCAGAGGATAAAAAAACGGGATCCTATTACAGTGCGATTCAAATAGGATGGCGGCTGTGAAGTTATCCGTGGTTATGCGTAGTATGCCCAGCACCTTCCCCTCTTCCACACGCTGACACCTAAATTAAGGAATGCGCATCCCACGTGCGCCTCACTTCGCAGCCACTTGAATCGCACTGTAATAATAACACAAAATTTTTTTTTATTAACTTTTTACAAAAAAATGAAACCGACTTCAAATATCACACTCAAAAGCGAGAAATAAAAAAAAATATGTATATATAAATTTTAAAAAATATATACAAAAAAAAATATAAATAACAAAAAATAAAAAATAGTAATGTAAATATATATATTATTCTGTTTTAGTATTTATTGTATTTGCGGCAAAAGAAATAGGTACATCATCTGTGAAAATTTCAACGGTCTAGCTACCACGGTTTATGAGATACAGCTGGTGACAGACAGACGGACAGTCTTGTTCTGTGCGGACAGTGGAGTCTTAGTAATAAGGGTTCCTGTAAAAACAGGACGGGTATCCATTGGGTACGGAACCCTAAAAATAAAGCTTGCTTATCCGACACAAACAAGGAGAACAATAAAGAAAGTGGTCAAATCAGAAAATGACTTCCTTCGATGTGGTCCTAACAAGAAGTGGTCGAATCCAGAACTGGGCGCAGACCGCCTGAACGGTTTAAATCAGTAATTAAAAACGATTTTCTTGCAATAATAATCACCCACATTCAGGGCCCAGAACCAGACTTCTCTTTTTATTAATTTAAAAGTTATTAAATATACCGCTCAGACAGCGACAGTATCCCACGCTTCCCTGAAGGGAAGTGAACGATCATCGAAGACTAATTGCAAAAGCAACTGTCAGCCTCACGCTCAAGAAACTGCGCCACATCTCATCAACGCGGCTAGTGGAACCTCACATGTTGTGAAAGTCTAGCGAAGAGCTTACTATAGAAATGATCCTATGAAGTAAGGTCTTAACATTTCTAGAAAAATGTAAGTACTTATACATTTTGTAGCAACATTTCGATAGCGCGATTCAGAAGACAGACGGCTAGCGCCATCTTACGGCAGATATGGTGAAACAAGCACGCTCAAGCGCTCTAACAAAACGTGGTTAAAAATAAACTACGGCGAGCGACAAGCGAAACTAACCTTTTTAAGTAGACGTTTAAGGTTTCAAATCGTATGTACGTTTAATGTAAGTGTTGTAGCGATTGTTTTTTTTTGTTAGTCGAATAACAACTGAATAGATATTTTGCTATAACAAGAAAAATACAAATCTTTGGACTACGCGTTCATAAGAGCGGGTGTCCAAAATAGTTTACGTAGCAACAAAAAATATAATTAAGTACTAAACCAATTCCATTGCATAATAAATAAAATAAATTAAAGCTTATTTATGTACAGACGCCTGCACATCAACCTATCCAAAACTGTCAAATTTCTTCAATAAATATTCAAATATATAAAGAGGAAATTTGACAATTTGTGGTAGTCTGATGTGCAGGCGTGTGTACATATAAACATAAAAATAATAAAAGTAAAGCTCATACCATCTCCTACAACGAACCACGGGATTAAGAAAAGCCACAATTACTTAATTATTACCATCAATATTGAATTAATAAGCGGATGACCGGGCGACCCCGAATGGTTGCCAAATGTCAATCTTATCAAGCCAACGCTAACGCAACAACAGTGCTTCATACAAACGCGCTCGGGCAACGCATATATAGATAGACTTAACGGACACAGGTAGGGTTGCCATCCGTACTTTTTTTGGTATTGTACGTTATATCGGGTACTTGTACTCTACTTTACGATAACAATAAAGTACGCAAAAATACTTTATTTCACATATTTTATTTCTCTGGGGTAGTTTTTACATCTTTTTACAAAAAAGTAGCTGTGCAGCTATTTAGCTGTGATAATTATTTGTCAAAAGTTGCTAAAAGCGATGAGAAGAATGTTTTAAGCGAAATAAATAATCGTACTTTATTTTGGCACTATGTACTTTATTTTCTACCTTTTAATAACCAATGTACTTTATTTGCACAAAAAAAAGGTGGCAACCCTAGACACAGGGTGCCTAATGTGAGTTTTGTTTTCTATCCGTATTGATTCGATTACGATTACAATAACTAAAATTAATATGACATTGAAGCAGCGCCTCCTTGCGACATACGAGAAGAGTTAAAATTTTGCCATACAAAATTTCGTTTTCGTAAACGTAATCGAATGGCGAATGAAACACGGACTAGGCATCTCTTAACAGCTCGCATCTGAGTGCCTAGCATAAGTTTTGTTTACTAACCGTATTCATTCGATTACGTTTACGAAAACGAAAATGTTAACAAAATTATAACTCTTCCCGTATGTCGTCAGGAGGCGTAGCGTCAATGCCATACTAATTTGTAATTTCCGTTTTCGTTAACGTGATCGAATGTCGAATGAAACACACTAGCACTAGGCACGCAGCCCGAGCGCAGCTGTTGCGAGACTCTCACCCGTTTGCACTAAACTTATGAATGGCCTAAGTCTACCGGTCAAGTTAACTCAGCACTTGGCTCGAAAACATCGCTTACACTCAAGTGCCTAGTTAACTTGACCGGGTAATAGTTAGGCAAAGACTTAGGCGATTCATAAGTTTAGTGCAAACGTGTGTAAGTGTCCGTGTAATATTGTCTTTGTGTGCGTTGCTCGAGCGCGTCATGTTTGAAGCGTACCTCCTGAAGTCTTCCTTATTTTGTGTCCAAAACATGACAAGTTCAATGTTAAGCGGTGACCTAAAAATAGAACGAAATGGCATCAGTCACGAAACGGAATAAATAGGTCGCTTTGAAACTGATGATACAAGCTATTTGGTCGTAAAGTTGATAGATATACGTAGGAGTATGCAAATAAGGGATTTGGTGTCTAGCTTGTGCTTTGTGTTTTAGAGTTAAGACGACATGGGCTGGTGTCAGGATATTTTAATGTAAATAAACCCAATAGCAATCTATTAAAAAAGATTGGCGGACAAGAATATTAGATTTTCTTTTTATTACATAGCGGGGCAGCGGCCGGCCTCGAAAACTGTGAAAAGCTTTTCACTTAAGCATGGTTTATATAAAAAGTACATACATACAACATACGAACATACAACGTCAAGAAAAATATATGTTATATGTAATATAAAAAAATACTTCTAAAATGCAGAATTATGTAATAATCCTCGATAGAAAAAAAAACTAATTTCACCCGTAAACAGGATATATTTACATTATTTTAAAACACATAAGAAAGTCATTTTAATACTTGTTATGTGTCATATTACTTTTTTAACCAACTAGCGGATATGGATTTTAATAAAAAAAGTGTTTTTTTTTTTAAATTTAATAGGTTTACCGTTTATTTAGTGTATTTGGAAGATTTTGTAGTTTCAGAGGAGAAAGTACGTATCCTAACCCGGCTATTTGAAGCACGAGTAGTACCTAGCACCTACTGACTATTAAACAAATGTATGAAGTGTGATATTTTCGATGAGACTGGCATATAAAAATTTAATCAAGTCCCTTTAATTAACAAAAAGAAAAAAGTTTCATATTACATACTCGTTTTGCATGCAACATGCATTCGATTTCGAATTCTAAATTCAAATTATTGAAAACATTTATTTATTTATTTAATCTTTTTTGCAAAATACAATAAAATAAAGTACAAAAGGCGGACTTAATGCCAAATGGCATTCTCTACCAGTAGACCTAAGGGCTAGGCAGAAAAATTGGTAAGCGGTGCGATAAAGAACGTAAATGAAACATATACTACATCAATTTTTATGAACTGACATATACATATTAAGTTTATAAAAAAAAATTTAACAATCCAAAACTACGTTTCTGAACGTTTTATAAAACGTCAGTCAGAGTGAAAGCTTGTACATGATTGATATGTCGGCTTGCTTGGCGGAAAAATGAAGAGTCATGTCTGCGGTTTTGTTTTATTTTCTAAAATTTGTGTTATGTCGAATATTAATGTGAAATAATGGTGGATTATTAACCGTTAAGTGTTCGTGAGTGTGCATGAGTGTTGGCAAATGAAACAAAACAGTGCAACGTTACTTTTCAAATTCTCACAAGAAGTCTGCGTGAGGACTGAGTAAAGCTCCACATCTTTACTGAGATACTCGAGGGGTTGGGGGGTAATATCATTTCTCACTTCCCATTTCTATTATCATCATTCATCATCATCAATATTGTTATACTAATGAAATTAAGAAACTAATGACATGGCAGCATGGTCTATGACCTTAGCCGGTTCCTCAAGGAACGAACTACACTTAAAAAAAAAATGATTGATATGTCATTCATTGTGAGTGAGTAAAAATATGACAAAACAATGTATCTTGCCAAATAATTTTAAAATGACGGACTTATTACAGATTTACACAACCGCTATATGAAGCTAACAATGAAGGTATTAAGCAAAATCACTAAGTAAAAAAAAGAGGTAGGTAGTGAGAAACTGGGAACCAAAAGTTATTTCTGTTTGACAATACGCCTAAAGGGTCCAGTAGTAGAAAGGCCTGAAGGGCCATCATATACAATTTTGGCAGTGCCGACGGGGCCTGAGCTGTCGGTCCATCATAAGGGCAAACTCTTCTTCGGAGACTACTTCCAGTGGGGTCCTTGACATAGATGTTGCCGTCAAGGGTCCAGTAGTTAGTTACTCCGTGGCGTTGACGTGCCATCATAAACAGAGTCTGTCTACTGCGAGTGAGAAACTCAGACATAACAATATGGGTACCTTTTAGAAGGGTCTTCTTCTTAAAGACTGCGGACTTAAAAGAACGATCAGTGAATCGAGCTTTCACCCAGTCTGTGACAGGTCTTAAGTATCGATGCTGAAGGGGCTGTCTATCTTCAACCTTAAATAGTGTCTGAACAACATCACTAGGCACTTCTTTAGGATCTTCAGGGACTCCATGTAGCATTAGACACTTTCTGCGGTAATGCATATTAATGTCATCGGTGATCCTAGACAGTCTAGATTGCTCTTTTTGAAGAAGTGTCAGCATCTCGCACACATACATCTTAAATTCACCAAACTCCAAGGCAAGTCGATCAATGGATGCCGGTTCGCGGAATGTCTTCAGTTTTTATTCAAATGCCGTCACACTCTTCATCATAACGGAAGCTAATGCCGTGTGCATATCCTGGAACTCGGACGAGACAGTAGCCATCTCAACAGTAATATCAGTGCAGTTATGTAACAGTGTAAATTATGTGGACGGCGGCGCCGGCGGGTCGGTGCATTTATTTAGAGTACTAGTGCATTGACAAAGTTGCAAATATTGTCAGTTGATAATTACACCGAGTACCTACTATAATATTATAAGGTAATTACTTGAAATTATATTAATTTTCTAACTTTAAAGATTTTTAATTTGTAAGATGAAATAGATGTGGTTTCAAAACTACCGCTGAAAAAAAGACAAACAAAGTTAATATTTGATTCAGGTTTTAAAACTACGACATACCAAACACACACAATAGTTCATTTATTTTCCCGTCGTTAGCCTTTTATTTCATATCGCTGTGACTGGCATAAAGGAAATGTTGGAAATTCGAGTTATTTCGAACATAACTTCCGTCCTGGCACGTCAATGAATAGAGGGCATGCAATATCAAACACGCGTGTTGACGTAGATACCAGTCACCAGAGTGAACGAGAGTGCGGCAACTTCATACAAGCGCTCCGAAACGTACGCACACGAGCTCGCAATTCACCTACATTAGCACACAGAAAAAAGCACGCGAAGGGAGTACGCGACGACATGCGGGCTGCCCCCAAAAACGTGGATCTGGCTGCGTATGTTGCTGTAGTAACGGAGAATAACAAGTATGTCACTGAGCGCTGATCTGATCTGATTTTTCTCTCGCATTAAGATTGGTTTTAATTAGTTAGTGCTGCGTTTCCTTTTAATAATAATCTAATACCTTTTAAACGAGCAATTCTTGTATATATGTATATATAATCTGAATCTCGGAAACGGCTCCAACGATTTTCATGAAATTTGAAAGTATGGAGGGGGTTTCGGGGGCGATAAATCGATCTAGCTAGGTTTCATTTTTAGAAAATTACCAAAAAAAAAATACCGGTCATCCAGATGTAATACCTATGTTCTTATTACAATTTGCTTGACTTGCCTGAAACTAACAATGAATTAGTTTCAATCATGACAATGTACATTGTGGTTTTCTTCTGAAGAAATGTGTCGAACACGACAAATGTATAGCCTTGAAATATTACATTCGGTCACAGGAAACTGATCATAATTTTAGTGCGGAGACTCGGTGCACTAGATACAGAAGTTGTTTGATAACAAAATAGTGTTTAAGTTATACCTACCGATGATTTTGTACACTTAGTTAAAAAAATGGAAGTAATATTCAGAAATTATTTTACCATAGAAAGCTGTACTACCGTGCGATTAGCATAGTGCAGTTAGCCAGTGTCAAAGTATTTTTCTTACAAGAAATATACAACATTTCCTTCCAGTATGATGATGATGAATGATAATAGAAATGAGAAGTGAGAAATGATATACCAAACCCCCCAACCCCTCGAGTATCTCAGTGAAAGATGTGGGGCTTTACTAATTCCTCGACCGGACTTCTTAAGATAATTTGAAAAGTGAAGTTGCACTGTTTTGTTTCTTTTGCCAACACTCATGCGCACTTGCGAACACTTAACGGTTAATAATCCACCATTATTTCACATTAATATTCGACAAAACACAAATTTTAGAAATTAAAACATAACCGCAGACATGACTCTTTCACACTTTCCCGCCAAGAACAGTTTATAGAACAATAATTAATTAATTATCTTAATAATTGGCTTCGCGTTTAGCATTTAGCTAATTTCAGGTATTTTTTGTTATAAGTAGTAAGGGTACAATTGTACGGTAGATATAAATTAAAATGGAGTCTCACAACACGTGTTATTACGGGAAGAACTCGGGTGAAAAATCCTATAGAACATTATTCTTACTTGACCTAAGCATGAATTTCTGTTTTTTTTTGGAGATAGTTTGCTGATTGCCTCATACGGCATTTTCAGCTTCACCAGGCTTGTTTAGGGGTTCCTCAAGCCGTGTGAAACGATCACCTTCGGAGGTTTTCTAGAGGGAACGGCATCACGCACGCACTAGTGTGTGTCCCCATGTTTTTTATGTAGTTCGGTAAGTGGTTATATATTTTAATTAGCTTATAACGAGGGTTCAATGTTACTAGTTTTAATTTAGAAAAAGGTAGATTAACTTTGAAATGAAACAACTTTTACGGATCTACTCGCGTTTATTTTACACATTAGTTTTAATTAATGTTTAATAAACGCGAGTAGATCCGTAAAAGTTGTTTCATTTCAATGTGTAGTGTTCGCGTAAACTTTAGAAAATAATATAGATTAACTTTGTTTAAATTTCTGTTATTTCTTTTAATATGAGAAATCGGTAAGATGAGTATAGGCATTGATATTTTCTGCCAAATTTACATGATTCTAAGTTAATAAAATGAGGTTTACATGACTCCATTTGGTCGATATTAAAAATTATAAAAAAATTATCGACATCATAGCTGTTTCCCCATAAACCAAGACCATGCAATATTCTGGAATACGCGTATGCGTAATAAGCAGTGAGAGCTGTTTGGAAGACAGTTACTCGTTTGAGGTGCTTGCGCGTCAGGCGCGCATAGGCAAGCAGCAATGATCATGATGTGTTTACACAAAGGTTTCTAAACCACGAGGGCGCGGGCGGTGACTTGTTTATTTTGATGTGATGTCACAACAGAAAAATGTAACAAATTAAAGTACCTACTCTGCATAAAATATCTTGATTGTGTACTCTTTGGATCCTTTCATTTTTACTACACCGTTACACGTTGTATAGAGCGGATTTATTAAGCATTTTGCCCGTGACGTCCGCGTCGATATGATAATTTTTCGTACAGAAACTGTAACTACATTTTTTTATCAAAATAAATTATAGCCTATGTATGTTACCGACTATGCAAGGACTGTATCAAACCTTGTAACCGAACCTTGTAATCAAATTTTGTAACCGTAAAAAAAATAACTTGGGCCAGTTCTTCCAGAGATTGCCCTTTCTCAAACAAACAAAGTCACAAACGTTACCTCTGTATAGGTTTAGGTTTAAACAAATTTATTCTCAAAAAAAAACATTTTTGCCACTTAATAGAGAACATGGTTATTAAAATACATAGTTTGTCGGCGTAAAAGCAGAACAAAATATATATATATATATATATATGTGTTGAGTATGTACCTACTTGCTTGTTACACAATCATTTTATAACTACAGTTTGAAAAATAAAAAAATAAACTTTGTTATTAGTAAGTATAGATTAAGAAAAATCTAAAAGTTGTTTATTTGTAAGTAACGTAAAATTGGACTTCTTGGCGGGAAAGTGAAGAGTCATGTCTGCGGTTTTGTTTTATTTTCTATAATTTGTGTTATGTCGAATATTAATGTGAAATAATGGTGGATTATTAACCGTTAAGTGTTCGTGAGTGTACATGAGTGTTGGCAAATGAAACAAAACAGCGCAACGTCACATTTCAAATTCTCTCAAGAAGTCCGCGTGAGGGCTTAGTAAAGCCCCACATCTTTACTGAGATACTCGAGGGGTTGGGGGGTTATATCATTTCTCACTTCTCATTTTTATTATCATTCATCATCATCATACTGACTGGAAGGAAATATTGTATATTTATGTATTACTTGTAAGAAAAATTACTTTGACACTGGCTAAATGTGCTAATCGCACGAAGCCATCAACTAAAAGAAAGAAAGAAAAGAAACGTAAAATTGACTGTTTTGTGTCGTGAAAGCTTCTAGCTGGTGTGGCAATGAACCTTTTCGAGTCGTTTATGCCAATGTATTTTTAAAAAACAGTTGTTAGCACCACGGAGGTGGTGATTAGTCTACTCCTTTAACACTTTTACAATGTTACCAGTATCCGATTCTAAAAATATGTATTGTCAACGGCAACCTTTAAACGATTCAATTTACTGATACCTTTGAAGGCCTGGCGTAGCTTTCGTAGTAAAGCCCTTTGTTGACCTAATAGGATTTATGATATTTAGAACTGTTTCGTTATGGCGGTTTTTCTTTTCATAAAAATCTTATTGAAATCGAAAAGAATTATAATGAGCAATTTAGATAATCTTATTATTGTTGCAGCAGTCTTCTTGGTAGGTCGGCGGGTTGACTGTAGTTTTTTTGTATAGGTTTTATTATAAATACAAGTTTGGTGATGCTCTGACAAAAGTAAGGATAAATAATATAAATAATTTATTCAGCGGTAGTAAAGGCGCAAATAAATTGCAACAAGCTTAAAAAAAATTTGGCGCGGTTATAATACATGTTTACATGTTTGCATGTTTACATGCAAACAAGCATGCATGTTTGCATGATGACGTGTTTCATGTGGGGTTAAAATTATTTATTTCTCATAAAGAATTTACAATTCACTTACATGAGAGATACAAAATTTTAAAACTCATTGAACGACACAAAAACAAAGCGATCAACAAAAATTAACAAATATGTAGGTAGTTTAATTAAAACTCTGGTTCGACCGCTAGGAGCGGTCCGTACAAGTACCCGGCGAGTAGCCCCGACAACAAATACAGAACTAACGACACTGGAAGTGGCATGGGTGTACTTTGAGCTCGATCAACAACAAGAGCGTTATACAGTTACTTTTCTTGAAAAATATTCAAAGGTAATATCATTATTAAGTTATTGATATAATAATACAATAACAAGATCATTCCGCAATGTTTACATAAGTTTCCAAAAGATTTAAATTATACCTATTATATTATTATGTTTTAAATGTGTATTCTTATTTTTATTAAATTAATTAAGTTGGTTTTATATATTAATACACATAATTTATTATTTAGTTAAGCTGTTTTTTTTTTAATATTGGGTACTATTCATTTACAGACTGAAATTATGATTATAGGTTATTAAATAAATATGATTTTAGTAGCCTTTTAAAAGTGGTTGTTGACTTTGCTTCCCTAATGTCATTTGGTAATTTGTTATAAATTGCGACGCCTTCATTCAAAATACATTTTTTTCCGTAATTGGTGCGTGCTGGGCGTAATTGTAATTCTTTTCCTAGTCTTGGTCTTAGCTTTGTCAATTGTTTGGCCTTAGAGAAGCTTAATTCCGTATGTATCTTTTTATTTAGTACTTTCCGAATAAAGATGCATGTAAAATAAATATATGTTTGTGCAATATTCATTATTCTGTTAAACATGTTCTGTTCTGTGTCTACATGTTAAATATTTAAAAAAATTACACATTTACATTTTTACATTTTTGCATTCGTACATAATTAATTATTTATTACACATTTATAATATATATAACATATTTATATATTTCCATATTTTTGTATTTACATTTTTATATATTTTTAGATCGACCATACCTAAAGTTATGTCTGGGATAAAGTTGTCAAAAACACTGTACGTACATTAAACTGTTCAACGCATTTCGTCTTATTTGTTCTGTAATGTTATTATTATTGTTTTTTTTTAACTAGTTTTAAATTAATTTTAAAATAGTTTTGATAGTGGCCTCTTTTGTTTGCTATTTGTTTAAATGTAATATTTACCTAGTTTTTCTATTACAGTTTTTGTTTATTCTGTACTGGCCGTCATTGAACATTATGTTTAGAAATTTAGGAGAAATCTGTTATTAGCTTTACTTATCGTCATATACGAACTTATACTAATGATAATTCTGTAAAGTTGTTGGTTTCTTTAATAATTAAATAAATATTATAATGAAATAATTTGGTCGTCAACATGCCTTACGGACTCTATGGTTGGAATGAAAAACCAAACACTATCACTTAAAAATATTTTTTAAATAAAAAGGTTTAATTTTTCTACTTTTTTCTTATTGGCCTGTTGCAAACATTGTTTTGTTTTTATGTCATTATTAAAATTTGTAATACCATATAGTTACGATGGTACAAAAAATATAATATATATAATAATATAGATCCCAAAACCCACCAACTTTCTCTCTGCCGCTAAAAAGCAGTCAAAAAATAATCAAAAAGCAGTGAAAAAATACAGTGCTTAGGTACGTCAGCCTTCCCGGTAGCATAATGGTCAGTGCAGTCGCCCGGATTAAGAAAGACCCAGGTTCGATTCCTGGCTGGGTTGGGTAGGCATTTAATTGTTTCACTGTATTTTATAAATGCATAAATAATGTTTATTTATATTACCTGTTTTTTAATAAAAATATTTTAAATCAAATAATATAATTTAAGTACCATGCCGATAACCCTTAAAGCCGGCCCTTTACCGTAACTTCCTTCGGTTTGTGTGGTGACCACAAAAATCCCGAGCCAAAATCAGGTCAAGGGTGTAGGGATCCAAAGGATTCGTATCCTCCCGCCCCTAAGTGGAGCACAGGGGTTGGGGATTACGGTTGATTTTCGCGTGGCAATAATTGACCAATAAACGATACGCAGCCTGGATATTTGAGCCAAATTGCGTTGACATTTAGAACCGGGGTGATTGCCGCTCATAAAATCTTAGCCTTTTTTAGCTAGCTATCTAGCAAGGTAGATAATCTGTTTCTACTAACCGTCATTTTATTTACCTTAATCTCAATATATTTTTAGGTAGCAGCCAGGAAGCTAGAATATTTTGTTCCTATAAAGGCCCCTTTTATTTACCTGTCTCAATATATTTTTTTAATTAGTAGCAAGCAGGTTTAATGCGCTTGTTTCTATTAACCTCCACTTTTATTCATATATGTAAATATTTTTTTTAATATCAGTAAGCAATTTAAAACATTCTGTTAACGGCACTTTTTATTTACTTTCGTAAATACCAAGTTGTTATTATCGAACAAAAGACTAAAAGAGTTTATTATTATAGTTATTTTATTTAAATAAAACTTATCCTGTTTACGTTAAAGAGTCAACGACAGACGTTCAATTATGACCATCTTCCTTAGAGTTGGAGAAAGAAATCGTCATTGTACGATTATGTACCCTTATGAAACCTACCCTCATCTTGTAGAGTTGTATCTTAACATTAAGTTTAAAAAAACCTGAATTCTCTAGTTCGCCGGAATCACTAGAAATAGACTTATGAAGTTCATCAAATTATAGGTATTTTTCACATCGAAAACAACGTTTTTCGATTTTACTTATCTTCTTTTGCCATTTCAGTATCAAAACATTACATATTATAAGTAGTTTCGTAAAATAGTTAAACGAGGCAACGTCGTACGACGCTGGGCACAAATATGCGGTCTTGCTTGTTAATTCAAATTCAAATTCAAATTCAAAAATCATTTATTCAGTTTAGGCTACAAGTAGCTCTTATGAATGTCACTATGCCATCGGTTCGTAAGTCTACTCTGGGCGGGAGATCTTGGACTGAGAAGAACCGGTAAGAAACTCAGCAAGTGTCCAGCTCTTTTCTCCCTCACAGCGTCAAAAATATTGGAAAATGCCCTATTTTAGCAGGACACTTTCCATCACAAATAAACACATAAAAATAAAAATAATATAGAAGACCACATGTAAAAAAACAAAATTAAAAATCTAAATTAACAAATTTACCTCAGGTAAAAGTTCCAATTTCCACAATGTCATACAGTACCACTACAGTACTCTAATAAAAGTCAAAAATTGTTTAAGAAAAACAAAGTCAAATTATAGTAAGTAATATTAAAAATAAGATAAGTATGCAAGAGCAGACCAGCCTCCACAGGCGGCACCCGTTCACGAGTATGACATATGAATCAGCCATCGCTTCGCTCAACCATATTTTAGGGAACGTAACGACCCGACGCACACGCCACCACCGCAGAGACAATAAAGAGAGCATGACACACTCAAGATACTCTAAATAAAAGCCTAATGATCTATTTAACGCAATGCTGTTTGTTAACTGTAGGACACTGCTGATAAAGGCTATGATATCAGTTTAAAAATTATATAAATTAATATTCTTTGACTGTATAATAAATAATCTTTTATAATATAAAAGTGTAAGTACTGACAATGTGAAATAACATGTGCAGGCGAGCAGACTAAGATGACCACACATTATTATCATTAAAATAATCATCAATTTTATACTTGGACGAATTAACCACTGGACGCGACACGCTTGAACAATTATATGAAATCTGATTCAACCAATATTATGTCAGACTAGTGCGTGCTAGTGCTGTTCCGTAAATAGATGTCGATGAACGATTGAATAAATGAACAACGAGAATCACTACCATATATCGAACAACTAGATTTTGTATTATAGAAAAAAATGTTTTCTTGGGCAAGATAAAATAAATAATATTTTAGTTGCATTACAGTGTAAAAATATTGAAAGTACGAGTATATTAATAATGTCGTAAAACGATGCAAACGTATAGATAAAGGAGGGTAGTAAAGGCATTACAAAAATCAAATGTAAATGATATTATAACAAATTATTGGCTTTTATTATGCATAAGTTTTTTAAAAATGTGTTTTTTTAAATCTTTTTTACCGTATTCTTTCTAATAAATGCAATTCGTAAATTTAAATATACTTAAGCAACAGCCTTGCTTAGTTCTTCCAGATGATTGACATTGTCATTCTCGTTTCTGTGGAAAGAAATATCGTCAAAAAGCTGATGCTGATGCATTATCGCGCAAACGGGAAGTAAAAAGTCTGTTGTATACTCTTTTTTGAGTTTGTTATCCACGATGCCCTTTCTGAGCTCAAGTTCACAACAATTGCAAATGGTAATTGTGTCTTCAGATGGATAAACCAATTTACCTTTATCTTTTTGACTGATAAGACTGGATTGATCACCTCCATATTGCGACAAGAGTGCGGATACGCATGTGTCACACTTTACTTTTTTAATAAGTTTATGCGCGACAAATCCAGCTATATGTACCACTTTAGTACCGAATGGTGAAGGAGAGGTCATAGGGGCATCATCAAGAGATATTTCATCGTCTCTGTTGCTGGGCAACTGGACAATTTGAATTAGTGCGGATTCGACGCGAGTAATGTTTATACTGGAATAAATGGCCGCAGTAACTGTCAAATTCATACAACAACTGTCGAAGATCTTTCAACTGACGGCATTTATTCCAAGTATAAAATTTACTTTTCGCGTTTGGTCGAATCCACCCTTAATCATACATCATTACTTACAAATTGAGGTAAATGCAAATGAAATAGGAAGGCATCTTTACACAGTTTTTTCTGCTTTTTAGCATTTTCGTTGTAACTCTCTGGTTTAAAATGTGTACTGCATATTCTATGGTTTTTAGTTGGTATCCATGTCTCCTGTCTGCAAACTGCTTCTACCCACTTTATATTTCGTGACGGGTCTGTTGGGAATCTAAAAATGCGCTAAATAATGAGAGATAATGAAATGGCGTATTAATAAATAAAAACTTGAATTATAAAATAGATTACATTTTAAAAATCGATTACATTTTCTAATATCATTTTGTAAAGTAAATAAGTCCACAATTAATTAATTCATTCATATCGATATATTTCTATCGATAATGGTAATCTCTAATTGATGTCAAATTTGGTGAACGAATGAATTATTGGCAGATATAATCCGACTAGTTACAATAGAACATTTTTTTCGTTTCGTCGCATTCTATAGAGAGTATTTTTAAATTATGCGTATTATTAGGACAATTTCATTTCAAGTTTAATTGATTTTTAAAAAAATAACGACTTAAATAAGTCAAAACTGTACTTACGGGTGAAAAGAAACATTAGGTGTTCGATCACTATAGTTTTTACAGAATAAAACAGCACATTTCGTCATTTTTGGTCGTTTTTTGGTAGATGATTTTCTGACCGACGTTCAAATGATACTGCCAGTGCAATGTCATTAACCTAGGCTAAAGTGCTCGGTTCGTGGCAAAATGTTTGTAGGCGAGAATCACAGAGTGTCGCGTCCCGTGGTTAATTCGTCCAAGATTTTATAGTAGCCTTTTTTCATTAGACCTTGTTTTATTTCTGTCTTAAACTTGTGTAGTGGCAATTCCGTTAGAGTGAAAGGCACTTTATTGTATATTTTTATACATTTCCCAACAAATGAATTACCGACCTTATTGAGTCTAAGTTTTGGAACGGCAAGTTTGTTTTTATTTCTTGTGTTAAAATTATGGGTGTTACTTTTTTTTCGAATTTATCTAAATTTTTATAAACATATATTCCTAAATAATAATAATATTCATAAATAATAAACATATATTCATATTTTTATAAAAATATATTTTCATAAATGTACTGTGAAGCTACAGTTAAAATATTTATCTGCTTGAATAACTCTCTCAGCATATCACGGGGCTTAAGGCTATAAATAATAATGGTTATCACCATACCTCAGCATATCTATGCAATTGTAATTATTCCTTATTATTTTATGATTGTTATGGAGCTCGATGTACCGCCGCAGACGAGAGGTCAAGAAAGAAAACGTTATTACCTGAAGGTAAATCCAATATAGTAAATAAAAAAATATTTATTAAACGTACAACAATATAATAATAATAACAACACAAGCTAAGCGTTTCACATAACGGCTTCGTCAATAAAATTCATTTATTAATTAGTCAATCGATACGATAGTTTTAAATACGTGCAACATTGAAAGATAGTGTCAAAGATGGTTGATTCTGGGATGGAAGGAAGTGATAAAACCACTTACATAACTATCATTACTAATATTTTTTTCTGTCGAAGTTCTAAAAAGGATCAAGTAGGTACGAAAAAAATATACAAATTTTCTATATTAATTTGATTTTGATATAAAGCGATTTCATAAATGGTAAATCTCCTTTTCTTTATTACAGTAATAAAAAAGCGTGTCTTCCCAATTTGTGTCGTGTTGATTGTGTGGCTTACTTTGATATTAAAAATGCCATTTGCGTACGTCGAAAAGAAATTATTTAATTTCGTGTACAAAAATAGAGTGCTTTTCAATGAAATATAGAATAAAATAAAACCAAAGAGAATATTCCAAAACAAAATTTTAGCTACAATTAGATACTTATATCAAATCTATTTTACCTATGCGAATATATAAACTAGTTTTGGAAACTGTTCATGCATGGCATGGCATTTGTATGGCGATATTTTAACTCTACACGTTTTCCACTAGGAGACGCTGCTTCAATGCCATACAAATTTTAGTTTTCGTTAACGTAATCGAACGAATACGGATATCCCCTTACAAATTAACAAAGAATAAGGTGCTAATAGTTATTCCGTGTTTTATCTCTTTCACTCTAATTTGAAATGACGTTTACATGACAGGAACAAAACACGGAATAACTATTAGCACCTTATTCTTTGTTTATTTGTAAGGCCGTTAGTACAAAAGTCATACTAGGCACTCTTTGCTGCTCTAAGCACTAAGTACACACGCCTGCACATCAACCTACCACAAACTGACAAATTTCTTCAATAGACTTTGAACTTTATTTCTTAAGTGTAAGGTTGAAAATGTATTGAAGAAATTTGACAGTTTTGGATAGGTTGATGTGCAGGCGTCTGTACCTGTCTATTTTTTTTAAAGAGGTTGCTGATTGGCTCAGACGACATTTTCAGCTTCACCGGGCTAATTTGGGGGCGGCGAGAAACTTAAAGGGTTCCTCAAGCCGTGCGCAACGAAGCACCTTCGGAGGTTTTCTAGAGGGAACGGCATCACGCACTAGTGCGTGTACCCGTGCCCTACTAGATTCTCCGAGGGGTTCGGATCGGATCGGACTAGGTATGTGGTCGGACAAGTTTGTTTTGAAATCTTAATACACCAGAGTATACAATAGAGAGCCAGCCTTTATCTATTGAAGCAGTGCGACACTTCACTAAATCTACTTTCGTGTACCTCGTAAGCAAGAAAGAAATAGCCGGAAGAAATCTCTATTTACCATTAAACCTTGTAAGACTTGCTATGGCAGTAATAATTTTATAAAGAGAGCTTGTACTATATATAATGATATGTTTATTAATGTAGACATATTTGGTCTGTCGTTAATACAATTTAGAAGCCACATCACTGAACTTACACACACTACTGCGCAATAATAATGAAATGGTCTTACAAATTGACCATTTTATTTTTATTTTATTTTGCTGATTTATTTTTTATTTTGTACTGTTTTTATGATTTTAATGATTGAATTATTATGTTACCAATTTGAACTATTATGTTAATTATTTATTTATTGATTAAGTATAATATTATTTTAATTTGTAGTATTATAAATTAATAATTTTAATATTATTTTATTTATTAATTGAATACTTTATATTTATTTGTTGATTGATTATAATTGAATTATTATGTTATCTTTTTTCTATATCATTTTTACTGTAATGTGACTGTTTTGTAATTCGCAATATATGATTATTATTATTTTTTTCCTGTTAATAATGTAGTGGGTATTGTAGTTGTTTTATCTCCATGATGATTGATGATTTTAGGGAACTATAGGTTTTTTTTTACAATTTTAGTTTAAATTTATAAATAATATGTAACTGTTTGTTCCTAAATAAAATAAAAATAAAATAAAAAAAATACTTAAAGCTGTATAAGTCTGTAACTATTTAGTATTGTTGTATCCCGGACGGTTGAGATAACATAGCTCGTTCCTTAGCAGCAGATAATTCTGGGTGAAGAGCACACCATTATTATGACCTTAATCCCCCCATAGTAGATTAAAAAAAAACGGTCGTTAACGGAAAGAGGCGGAAAAAGATGGGAATAAGAAGGAAGGAATAATGTAATCAGTACAAAAGGCGGACTTAATGCCAAATGGCATTCATTGGCATAGTGACATTCATAAGAGGTAAGTATTTGTAGCCTAAACTGAAAAAATGATTTTGAATTTAGAATTGGCATTTTAATGTTGCCATATTGCTAAATAAACGTGTTTTTTCAAGTTAGCAGTTGTTCAAAATAACTACAAAGCTTTGAAGTAAACCAGTTAAGTTGCTGAACTCTGTAGGTAATTTGTTAAAGTATATTATGCACTTAGGTAATTAAGCAGCGTTAACTTAATTAAGTGTTACTGTAGAGAAACTTTATAGGTGTTTATTCGTTAAGTTCGCTTGATAAATATGATTATTCAACGAGGTTTAATTCTGTTAAATCGTTGCTTAAGTTAGTTAGAGAACTGTTGTGGACGTCGGTTGACGTTTATCACATAAGCACTATTATCTTATCTTGGTCATGAGCGGTATATAGGTTCTACGCATATTAATTGACAATTAATTGACTTAGAACTAAAATTTACTAATAAATTGCTAATAATATTTTATGATAACACGCTTTGGCATCACAGATTTATTTAAAATACATTTTGTATTTACGTGTATTGCGTTTTGTTACGTGTTGTGTTAACGCGTTGTGGTGTTTTTTATGTAGTATTTGCAGTATTTAACATACTTTAACATTATTAATTAACTAAAAAGTATACATTATTTATTATTGCTAGGGAATAAATTAAATAAATAGTCACAGACGATTTTTTTATATAATTACTGTTGGAAACGAAACGCAAATCTGTGACGGCGGCCATTTTGTGTCACTTTCAGGCAACTGTCATTGTGACTAGTGTTTTTTTTTTATGGCTTCGTGCGGTTTGCACATAGCCTAATTTTTATTTAATACACAACAGAAATACTAGCTGCCCTACCCCTGTAGGTCACGTGATAGGTTAGAAATGAAAGACTTGAATTTCGAGGTTATTTTTTTTATTAGACACCATAAATCTAGCACCATACAAAAATATCTTTTTTTATAGCTCTTGTTGGAGGGGGAACCAGGTTACAAGACTGATACCTATTTACTTACTATTACAGATATGATAAATTTTTGTTTTTGTTTAAAAAACCTAATTTATTTACTCATTCCTGAGTAGCTATCATTCTTATATACATACTTATATGTATACATAATAAAAGCTAATTTAGTTAATTTCTAATTTAAAGAATGATATTTTTTATACATTTTGAGGTTGGGTTAGTCAATTTTCATAAATTAATATCTCAAAAACTATCCATTGTCGAGGGGGGGAGTAGTACGGAGGGGGTGGGTCCCCCCCCCTTCCTTCCCACCACGAAAATCGTCCGTAATCAATGAATTCCCAACCTTTGAACTCAAACAATACATAATGTGAAAGCCTGATTGCATAGGCGACGCATAATCGAACACCTATCTTTGTTAACTGCCAAAAGGTTACAATTTATTTAAATGTAGAAAACTTCAAACAAACAGAGCTTTACATCTAAATTTATGTATAAAATAACTGCGAACAACATAAATTGTAAAATTAATTACTATTACTGAAGAAAGACTCAGCTCGATTCTGCTATTTGAAAACATCTTCAATCGTATGTCGATGGCCAGATTTAACAATTTTCCAGACTTATGATATCAAAATCAGGCTACCGACACACTATTGCGACGTTATTAAATTAGCGGACTTACCAGATTAGCGGCTTTATTAATTTTTTATACATAATAAAAACTCGATCATTTCAACTACGAGTATGATATCAGTTACGAATGCTTACTCTAAATCGTAAACTAAGTCACTAGTAACTCCTATTATTATAATCGAATAAGTAGGTATAATCAAAAATGATATTTACATACCAGTGACACAGTCCATTTTTCGGTACCATCAATCATAAGCTGTCGATGATAATCAGGCTCGACGCGTGACCTACATCCAGCTCGCCCGGGCTGCTATTGAACCGCACGCAGCTCTGACGTCAAAGAGACGTTGACGTCACGCGATACAGGCCCCCGCGCCAGGGGCAATGGGGGAAATGCATTGAGAACCCGAAGCATCGTATGACGTCTTTGTTACAAGTTACAAAAATCTTTGTGAGGGACATGAAAACTACCTGTTGTGATAGAAGCTTAGGAAAGATAGAAGTGGACTGTATAAAGGGAAAAATGAATCAAAGTACAATAAATAATTAACAAAACAAAAAAAACCTATAGGTACAATTTTTTTTTACAAAATTCAACGACGACATGAAACGCGGAGAAAACAAAAGACAGTTGCCAATTGATAGGAAAGACACTAACAATATTTACTCCGTAACTCCTGTAATTTGTTTCAGTATTAAATTAAGAACGGTCGGACAAAGTTAAATTAACAATATTGTAACTACGTAGATTGTATAGCCCACCAAACCTCATTGGGCCAGCATAGTGTATTATGGCCCGAACTCCCCATTGTAATTTTAAAGGCTTGACCCCAGCAGTGGGACGCTTATATGCTAATGATGACTATGAGGAGCTCGATGGTTAACGAGCCCTGTCTGAAATTGCTGAAATTAAGAAACTTTTGCAAAGGCCGGTCATCGGGTGGCCAAAAATGTATCATCTATGCTCCTTCGTGCTTCGGCTGCATTAGCAGTCGTCAAAAACCATAAATTCGGAAGTTTATGGCCCGTTCTCTATCTCCCTATCCACAGGGCAGGCTTGTGCCCCAGCAGTGGGGACATAAAATCAGCTGGTGATGATGACTATGATGGTTAACTAAATAGATTAATATACTAACTAAGAAACAAAAGCATTTGAGTTGACATAAAAAGAATATGCTTTGTATTAAGGTTTATAAGGTAAATAGTTGATTTCAACATGCGTCTGGAAATGAAGTGATCTTATTTTCAGACTTATCATAAAAAGGATACGAATACGAAGCCGAATGACGTAAGCAGTAAAGTTGGAACCCGTTTACAAAACAAGGTATTTGGTTAGAATTAATTGTAAAAAAATTGTTTGGTATCTCTGAAAACACTGGCTGAATGGCTTTAGGAAATGTTAAAATAATTTTAATGGTATGTGCTATTGTGTTTCTATTTACTATACAGGTTTTTTTACTTTATGGTGTATGTACGTTGTACGTTGTACTGTTACTATTAAAATAAACCGCAAGTGCACATTCGATCATTTACATAAAATTAAAATTATATATTTTGTGACTCAACTGGACTCCGTCTTTACACTTTGTAAAGTTGCATATAAATCACGTCATCGCCCTCGTCAACCTATAAAGAGATCGGGCCATAACCAACCACGCTGGCCTATTGCGGGTTATAAACGACTGAAACATTATAACAATAGCCGGGACAATGGCTTGACATGCACAACGACTTTGGAAGCGCTCACAATTTTTTTTGGTCACCTTTCCTGTAACCAGTCATTGCAAAATTTGCTTAATTTGTAAGATCGCAAGCTGGAAGCGCTAACATCAATGTTAACATTGATCAGCTCGGACCCGTTTCATGGTCCCAATCTTTTGTTTCGACGTTACAGAAAGGTACGTTTTCATCTAGGCTCCGCCATCAAGGCTAGGCCACGAGACATGACCTACATCCCGTTCGCCCAGGGTGCTCTATTTACCCCAAACGTAAGCGGCGTCACTGTCTATGACGTCACGAACTGTCAGATATTTTTTACTTATTTCAAAATAAAATCATCAACCTCCTTGCTTGCGGCTTCATCATCACCAGTTAATTTTTTGTCCCCACTGCTGGGACAAGGGCCTTCCTTATGGATGGATAGGAAGAACGGGCTATTAACCACCACGCGGGCTCACTGCGGATTGGTGGTTGTAAACGACTGCTAATGCAACACGGAGGCGCTCGAGATGATAAGTTTTTGGTCACCCATCCGATGTCAGGCCTTTGCAAAAGTTGCTTAACCTCAGCACTCGCCGGGACCGGTCGCGTCAACCGCTGCGCTATAGAGCTCCTCCAAAAACAACAACAGGTACAAAAGAATATAATACATGAACAGGAAAATGTTTCATTGTATTTTTAGTTTTGATAAAAATTAAGCAGAACACTAAATAGAATTACTGTAGAGAACAATCCAAAAAGTAATTTAAAGAAAACAGATACTAATTATGAAATAAGACAACGGAAATGGCTAAACCTACGTTGATCGAGGTCTGGACCTATATCACAGTTTAAGCACAGAATAAGGACAATTACAATTCCCTGTGGTATAAGGAAGAAGTCACACGAGTAAATACCCGATATTTACTCATGTGGTAGGTAGTTAGTTTAATGCTCTAAGATGTGGTATTACATGTCCTTATCTGTGCTTATATACTGTTTTGACTCTGGTTTAGTTTGACATGGCTTTGATACTGCAGTTGATTTCTGTGGCATTACAAAAACACAAATGTTGAAAAAATTTCCACGAGCGGGATTTGAACCTACACCCTTCTGACATACCGGGTCAGATGCACTTTCAATTGAGCTATCGTGGTTCTAACCAGCCCGCCGAAACAAAATTTGCGTTAAAATTATATAAACA
Organism: Eudonia truncicolella; assembly: GCA_949315975.1. Classification (NCBI taxonomy): domain Eukaryota; kingdom Metazoa; phylum Arthropoda; class Insecta; order Lepidoptera; family Crambidae; genus Eudonia; species Eudonia truncicolella. The sequence continues at coordinate 5,820,114 of OX438831.1, read as the reverse complement.
AAACAAAAACATTCTGTGGCATTGTTCGATTTTTCTGGTACCCACACAGGGTGTGGTTGGTGAGTAGAAGGGATAATTATGTACTATTTTTTTTAGTCAATAATGATAAACTAGTCAACTCTTTTTATCTTTTGAATACCATGAGTGCATTATACATACTGCACAAGTTCCATCATGTACACACGCCTGCACATCAACTTACCACAAACTGTCGAATTTCCTTCATAGACTTTGAACGTTATGCCTTAACAATATGGTTGACAATGTATTGAAGAAATTTAACAGTTTTGGATAGGTTGATGTGCGGGCGTCTGTACCTATGTGTAACCGTGAAGAAAAGAAGTGGGGTGGGTTATGGGCTGTGACTAAATCCGTAACTGTGTTACTGTCTGCGTGGATGATAATAATACAATTTGTAGCCTAATCTAATGTTTTTAATTTTGTATAACCGAAGAAGTATTTCTATCTGTTGAGTTTTTTTTTTAAATTACCTCCACAAAACCGGCAAATGAGACTTAAGAAAAACGTTTGCATTTTGAATTGGCGCCTTTGGATTTCAAAGTAAAAAAGTAAATAGTGTTGAATAATTTCGGCGGGCTGGTTAGAACCACGATAGCTCAATTGGGCGAGCACCTGACCCGGTATGTCAGAAGGGTGCAGGTTCAAATCCTGCTCGTAGAAATTTTTTCAACATTGTGTTTTTGTAATGGAACGTTTTTTAAATTTCTTGCACTCAAATCTGAAGCAGCTTAACCAGAGTCACGCTTAGTCCAGCAATCAAGGTTAGGGCCTGGTGTGACCCGCATCTAGGTTGCCCGGGCTGCCCTATTGACCCACATATGCCGTGACGTCAGAACCCGGTGATGTCATACGGTACAGGCTTCTTCTTTGTCCTGGATTTAGTTGACATTTTTTATATGAACTCAGATTTTTTCCATGTACTCGTTAGGAATTTTCTATAACATAAGTACCTTCAAAAATAATAGTATGTAACTAGAAAAACAAGTTATACTTACGTAAGCTTGTTATTTTTTCAATATACAAAGACGGTTACATAAATTAAATTTTTCGCAATAATTTTTGCAACCATATTTCAATTTGAGAAAAGGATATCATGTGTTGCGGTTTCAAATCCAGCTCGTAGTTTTTTTTTTTATTTATATTTATAAATCGAACTCAGAATAGCTTTTTACATTTCATTTGTGGAAGCTTAAAAAGAAAATTAAATGTTTGTTGTATTTTCGCTTTGTGCACTAACATTTCATTTAAATTGAATTTGTTTAAAGTATTTTCAATAAATTAAATTCCTTCTATGCTTATAAAGGAACCTGTTCACTTGCAAACAGACAGAATAAGAAAATATACAGACGCCTGCACGTCAACCTATCCAAAACCATACGACCATATGAGTTAGTTATAAAGTTCAAAGTCTATTGAGGAAATTTGACAGTTTGTGGTAGGTTGATGTGCAGGCGTGTGTACATATTTTGTTTTTTACTTGCGCTAGGTTGACATTTTACCTGTTGATAAGTGCACGCGATAAGATTGAGTGGACGCGCCCTTCACCCAGAATGGGTGAAAACAATTAACAGAATAACGATGACTATAATTAAAATATTTAAATTTATATTGCGTAAAATAAAACAAGCAATACATTTTTAAATTTTACTTGTCTTCTGTCTCAGTTAAAAACTGTATTATGCCGCTAATGAGACCAAATAATAATCTAAAATGTTATGTGTGTGCATCCTTAAAGAACTTCATTAATAAGTAAAGTAAAGTAAATAGCTTATAACTGTCCCACAGCTGGGCAAAGGCCTTCATAAAAATCAAGTCATCGCTACAATTGATGGGTAATGGCTTAATCACCACGCTTCCCAAATTCGGCTTGGTGATCACAAACCCGGGCTATGCATCGAAAAACTGAAACGCACTTTACCCGACCTAGGAACTAAACCCTGGACCTTCGGGCCGAGCGCTTTACCACTCGGCCACCGAGGCGTTTACACATTTTTTAACATTACATTATTAAATTCATATCACCACCAGGGAGTATAGTCTGTGTACTTCTTTATACGAGATACGCAAAAGAAGGAGAATTAAAAGTTCTCAATGAATACAAAGTCCGTGAAAAGAAATCATGCACAGAATCGGACAAACACAGTCCTTTTCTTTCCTTGCACCATAATTCTCGGTTCTATTAGTTGGTCTCGAATACCTCCAACCATTCCGAGAGTTTCAGCTCAACGGAGTTTTTGCTACGGGTTTCTCTTTGGTAAAAACACAGAGTAATGTATAAAACGAAAGATGTTAACCGATAAGATTGATCGAAGCCAATAAGTGGCTTCGATCCAATAATACATTACCTAGATAATTATGTTCTAACTTATTTTTATTCTAGCACCCTATTCCGCGTCCATTGAAAGAGCAAATATAATAAAAATATATTTAAAAAAAAATTAGAAAATAGCAGTAAAACTAAGTTGCAATGCGTTATTTATCAAAAAAATATTGTAAAAAAATAAGCCTACATTTTATTTTTATTTTTATTGTCCGTCGATCATTTTGAGCGTAGCATATTTTTTTAAAATTTTTTAAAGAATATGAACATGTAAACAGTTACTCTTTATATTTGATTACCTTATAAAAAGAAATATCACAAGACTATGTGTCACATACGGCTCAGTAATATAATGAAAGTAACTAACAGTAACTAAACTTAATGTACACGACTACTTAAGTGTACCTATGTGACTCCTGGTGGTTTTCATCAATAACCTTACCAATTAAGACACGGTATTAATATAGGTTAAGTAGGCTTGAGCTATATTAATACCATTAAGAATCCCGCTGCTCCCTAATTATTCCTTTACGGCGGTCGCTTTTAGCCGACTTAATGCTATGTTAACTAGGCGAGACAGTCTATAGCGTTATACCGTTAAAGAGCACTCTCTATTCCCATCTAATGTACAGTCGTGTTCCGATCTGTTAATAAAGTGTCATGTTATTATGACTTCGTTGAATAATATCTACATTTTCTTTTCTTATCACGAAGTTATTCAAGACGCATATTCAGAGATAAAAATATTATGTAAAATAAACAGGAGAGGTACAATGTTTTCATTTTAGTATGTATGTATGTAATTTAGTATGTCTTAAAACATAGATAGATAGATAGATAAATACTTCATTGCTCACACAAATTAAAACAAAAAACAGGTACATACATAAAATCTTAAAGCTAGCATGGGCAAAGGCGGTCTTATCGCTTTAAGCAATCTCTTCCAGACAACCTCTGGTTTAGGAATCCAAGAGGGAGATAGAGGTAGTGCGCAAATACAGTAGAGTACAATAGAAACATACTCGTATACCAGTACATAAAAAGACATACATAATAATAATATATAAATATAATATATAAATAATAAATACACATACATACATACATATAACACCAACAATAAAAACCTAAAACATGTTACTAGCACGTGACTGATGCAATAGATGACTGTGCAGTTTAGATTTAAAGGCGGAAAGGGTCTTAGAGTAACGGATTTTAGACGGTAGCTTATTCCAAAGACAAGTAGCTCGGACAGTAAAAGAATCCTTAAAATATCCCGACCGGGTAAAGGGAGGCTTAAGGATGTTATCCGAATTTGACCTTAGATCACGGTTGTGTTCCGCCCCAAGAAATCAGAAACACTCTTTATGGTAAGAAGGAGTACGAGGATCATACAACACGTTAAAAATAAGTATGAGAGTATGTTGCTCGCGACGCAACCTAATGGGAAGCCATTCAAGCCTATTCCTGTATTCAGACACATGGTCGAACTTACGCAAACCGTAGATATACCTGATGCAGAGATTTTGGAGACGTTGTAGTTTATCAAGTAAGTCCTCATTTAAGTCCACAAGGCAGACATCAGCATAATCCAAGATTGGTAGAAGGAGAGATTGCGCAAGTTCAACTTTGGTCCTCACAGGAAGCAAGTTCTTCCACCTCCTGAGCGACCCAGAGGCAGTAAACACTTTTCGGCTCATCTCAGATATTTGTGGAGACCAGGAGAGGGTGCTGTCGAAAAGTACTCCTAGGTTTTTTACCATGTTACCGTAGTTCAATGAGACACCGTTAAACATGAGCGTAGGGATAGACAATTTGTTCACCTTTGCAATTTGTTTAAATCCCCCGATGATGATAGCCTGTGACTTGTCGGGGTTGACCATTAGGCCATGGGCTCGACTCCAATCATATATAATCCCAAGGTCAGCATTAAGGCTTGCAATCATATTCACAATATCATCAACTGAGGCCTGAGAATAGATTTGCAGGAATTGACATGAAAGGAGTGGAGTGAGGAAATTTATAAAAATCGAAAAAAGGAAAGGAGAAAGGACACCACCCTGGGGCACACCTGCAGTGACATCGCAGGTACATGACAATTTGTCATTAGCACGGACATACTGCCGCCGCCCTACCAGGTAGCTACGAAACCACTCTAACACCGTATCTGGTACTAGGAGAGATCTCAGCATTGCCAGAAGAATGTCGTAGTCAACTGTGTTGAAGGCATTGGAGAAATCCAAAAGAACTAGCGCTTTCAACTGTTGATTGGACATTCCTAAACAAATATCATCAGAAACTTTAGTTAGCGCGGTTGTCGTACTGGCGGTGGGCGGAACCCGGATTGGAGAGGACTAAGGATATTGTTAGAATTAACAAAGGCACTGACTTGCTGGAGGACAAGACGTTCTAGGATTTTTGAAAGAAAAGAAATAATGGATATAGGCCTAAAATGAGAAGGTAAGGAAGGGTTCGAGGTTTTAGGGATGGGTACGATTACTGCCTGGCATCAGCAGCTAGGGAAACTGCCGGTATCGAGCGAGAAGTTAAAAACATAGCAAAGGATAGGGACAAGAATTTCAAATCCTAACAGGATCATCCTCCGGCCAATCCCATCCATGCCTTCAGCATACAACATAGTTAAATATTATAATTTTAGTTTAACTTATAACTAAAATTTAACTGGACAAGTGCGAGTCGGACTCGCCCACCGAGGGTTCCGTTGTATTTCTTTTATCATTCTTCATCATAAAAATAATTAAAAATCTGTCTAAGCTTGTGCAAATGAAGCCCTTTCATACGATACACCACATGACACGATTAACTTCCTTCAAAATTTGAACCCCCGTTCTTTGCATAAAGACCCTGTTTTTTGTTAAATCACAAAAAAACAGGGTCTTTATGCAAAGAAAAATATGTAAGTATAATTTTCAGATTTTTCCCTATACTTGTAGTATAAGACGATATTACTTGCCAAACTTCATAGTTCTAGGTCAACGGCGAGTACCCTATGAATTTTGATTCCCTTGAGAGTGTCGAAATATACGTTTTTTGCGACATAAAGGGCCGTATAGTCTGTTTCGTTAACAGACAGACAGACAGACAGACAGACAGATAGACAGACAGACAGACAGACAGACAGACAGATAGACAGACAGACAGACAGACAGACAGACATACAGACAGACAGATGGACAACAAAGTGATCCTATGAGGGTTCCGTTTTTTTCCTTTTGAGGTACGGAACCCTAAAAAGTGTTGAAATATTCACCTTCTTTTGTTTTGTTTAAGTTTTTCAAACATTTCTGTCATCATGTATTCTTATAAAAAAAAATGCAAATGCTCTCTGTACGGCATAGTTGATCTGTGGTTATAAACGACCAGTCAATATGGCTTTACTTGTATAAGGGATAAGTGCGGGTGGGACTTCGCGTCCTATCCTATAAAACTACTGAGTCTTACAGGCCGGCTTATAGACGTAGTGTCCATTAGAACAGGCCCCGCCAAATCAAACGTTGCACTATGATATCTGTTCTAATCCGAACCATGTTCCTATAAGTCCAGGCTTCAAATTTGGCTGGCAATATGAAAAATATACGTACATTGAATTTCTCAGTAGCGCAATTGGTTCGAACCACATTTCTAATGTCATAAAATGAAATGGCTTATCATTGATTATATTTTAGAAAATAAAATGTCGCTTTGATTGATTATTATTATTATTGTTATTATACCCTACCTTTTTTATATATAAGCTGATGCATAAATCTGAATATGTTTCGCTTTGAGTATATAAAATCTAGTTAAAACATATAGCAGACATCGCACGCAGGTTGTGCAAGAATAGGTCGAACGCGCAAACCACAGCTTACGGTTATAACGTGGTACAAAGCTCTAAAAGGCTTTATAACCAAGTCCATAACAACTCCGGTAACGGAGTAAAGGCCGTCTGAGGCCAACACAAGAAACTCTACCAAAACAAATCGCACGGAACATAAATGTGCGTGATGTGATGTTCCCTCTAGAAAAACTCTGACGGTGCTTCGTTTCACACGGCTTGGGGGACCCTTTTAGTTTCTCGCCGTCCCCAAAAAAGTACAGTGACGTTGAAACTGCCGTTTGAGGCAATTAGCAAACTATCTCCAAAAAAAGCCGATTATGATAAATTACTCCTTCTAGCTACCCAATATTATACTTAATCTATGCTTCTAGCCATCGATTTAATCGAGTGTGTCGATATTGCTACTGGATCTTTATTCATGATCGGCTTTCTACTCAATATTTTATATTTTTCTCGGATATTTATATGTGTGTTATTAATCATTTTCTTTTATCTATACCTACTTTTAATAAAGATGTAATGGTTGTGACTTTGTTTGTCTGAAGGTAATCTCTGCGAAAGTTATTGACAAGAGGGGCGGACTTATCCTGTCACTTCTCATTTGTAAGTAATATCAGTAATAATATACTAATAATAAACTTAAGGTCAGAGTCTCAAATCATAAAAACAAGTCGGAGTTTATGTTTGTCAAATAATAGTATCGCAAATCCAATAAAAGCTTTCTAATATTGCGAGGCGGTTTTATTCAATAAATATGAGTAGGTGGGTATAATAATTTTGCTTGTTTTAAACACTATTCGGTTTTAAGGGGGTAATATATGTATATATATATTAAGTAGGTAAATATTTATTGTTAGAATCAGGATATCATTCGTTATTCTTGAAGCATGACGAAGCTACATAAGAAAACCTATAGATTTCATCATCGAAAACACCACCACACTGCCGAGAGAGGTGGTGCCGATAGAGCCGTAACTTAAGCCAACAACCGTGATAAACGGCTTGATCTGCCTTCCTAAGTATCAGAAAGGTCGAGATTGATCGAGATATCATCGATATTAAACTTGAGCACTTGAGCAATTTGTTAGGCAAAATTGCTCTTCTTAAACAAAACTCATTTCGTTGTCACCAAGAGGCGCTGCTTTAATGCTATACAAATCGCAATAAAACTCGCACTTGGTACCCTGAGTGCTGAGTGCGGGTTTTATTCACCATTCGATCACGGATTATGTTAACGAAAACGTGAAACGTGAAATTTTAACTCTTCCCGTATGTCATCAGGAGTTGACAATGGCATTTAATACATGATCGAAAGTTGAGTAAAACTCGCACTGGACACTCCAATGCAGCACTCTAATCCTTTATTTTTTGTGTTTTTTGAGATGGAAAGTGTACTTTTATGATATGACATTTTGCAATATCTAAGACGCTGTAGGTAAGGGAGAAAAGAGCTTGACACTTGCTGAGTTTCTTGCCAGTTCTTCTAAGTACAAGGTCTCCCGCTCAGAGTAGACTTACGAACCGATGGCATAGTGACATTCATAAGAACTATTTGTAGCCTAAACTGAATAAATGATTTAGATTTTTTATTTTTATTTTGAATGTACGGGTGACCTCAGTGAAATCGTAGTAGTTGAAATAGGGCGTGTGTTTTATTCATACACATTTAGTCCTACGCCTACGTTAAATAGGAGGGCTACGTTTTCTGAGATTTACCTAAAAGCTTATAAAAGGCAATACATAAAATCATGCGAAATTCACAAACGATTTCAAGCTTAGTTAGCTTCAGAGACAATTTCTGCGTAAAACGTTTTCGACTTCGGAAAATCAGGCTTTTGTTTTAACATTGAAAATGTTTTTTCGTTCGCTAGAGCAAACCTACTGGAGTAGGGCCCCCATTTTCGCTGATTTTGACCGATAAATCGTGTGTTTTCCCAGAAAATTCCCGATATTTCGAGAACGGGGCCGAATTAAAAAAAAAATAACCATCTCGGTATTGAACTAAGGAACATTTTACCTTGAAGGTTATTACGCCATATCTTTTCGTTAGTCTACGCCGGAGACCTTGCACTTTTCATCGCAAAAGATTTCTAGATAGAACTAGATGTCAATTTTTTGTTTGATATAGGTATCCTTTTAGGTTTAGGTTTTCCGCAGAAAATTAAACAATAACAAAAAAAGTTGTTGAAATCAAACAAAATATCGAAACACTTAAATGTTACGATCGTAAGTGAACAAACAAGTTGAAGTTTCCGGCCATTATTGACAGAGGTCATGTCGAACGGATCAAGTATAATATTTAACATGGGTAGTAACAAGAATGCTTGGAATATGGGACGCAAATGTGGGTCAAAACAGGAACAAAGCCCTATTTGTTAACCTAGCCTATACATATTTGCGGGTTTAACCGTTTCGCACGAGAAGTGAACCGCAGAATTTCAGTCTTTCCTACTTATATTATAAACGCGAAAGTTTGTAAGTATGGATGGATGTTTGTCACTCTTTCACGTAAAAACTACTGAATGGATTTCAATGAAACTTTCCTCATATACAGACCATGACCTAGACCAGCATATAGGATACTTTTTTTTAACTTTTTTTTACTGTAATCTTTGCGAACGAAGTCGCGGGCAACAACTAGTTAACAATAATGAAAACCTCATTCAAGATGCTCATAAGTGTGTGTACAGTACTACACTACGCAAGTACGACGCCTGCACATCTACCTATCCAAAACTGTCAAGTTAACACTAACACTTCCTCCAACATCACCAGCTACTAAATTCATCTGCCAACTAAGTACGTTGTTGCTATCCCGTATTTGCTTTACTGAAGCAAATGTCAAAACTTATAAATAGACGCAACTGCTTGCTGTCTGCTGTGATAAAATTATTCCCAGATTCTGAATGATGGTGACCACCATGAAACCTTTTTCTGCCGCCAAGTAGCATTGTTTTGCTGTTTTTCGGCTTAGAAGGCAGTAGATCCAGTAAGAATACAAGGCAATTCGATTTCTTCTTTATTTTGCTATTCGACCAGCCCCCCGACCGCCTAACCGGTTGCTTTGGCTACGTATATTGTTTATGACGTCATCTTGTCATCCAGCTAATAGGTATAGGCATATATTGAAAGCTATAGCCTATAGCTTTCGATATTGCTTTCATAGGCGGTTCGAAATGACAAGACGACGTCATAAACTATACACGTAACCAAAGCAATCGGTTAGGCGGTCGGGGGGCAGGTTTACAACTTGTGGAATCGTAGAAATTAAAAAAAAATGTATAGCATCATTTTAACTCTTCTTGTTTGTCATCAGGAGTGGCTGCTTCAAATCCATACAAAACTAATTTTTTGTTAACGTGGTCGAAAGGTGAATAGAACTCGCACTAGACGCTTGCTTTAGTGCCTTACAAATAAACAAAGAATAAGGTCCGAATAGTTATTCCATGTTTTGTTCCTGTCAAGTAAACGTCAATTCAAATTAGAGTAAAAGAGACAAAACACGGAATAACTATTCGGACCTTATTTTTGGTTTATTTGTAAGGGGCTTAAAAGTTTCAGGTTAGAAACGCATGCGTGACTCCCTTGGTGTCTCAAAATTTATTAGTTGTGGTTAATGGTGCATCATGTGGGCTAGCTCGTATGTCAGCTCAACGTCATAAAAAAATGCTTATTTCGTGATGTGAGCCTATGTTGACAATGATGATGATGATGATGATGATGATGGTCACCTTGAAACCTGACACTAAGTGGCTTGCTTTTGCCTAATTTGGTCCTTTAAATAATGCGTCACCTTAAAAAGTAAGATGAAATATTTAAGCGAAATCGTGAATAATGTGTGGCACCGAGATTGCTACTTTTATATTTTTAGAAAATTACACACAAAGCTCGGAAAAAACTCTGTTTGGCTTCTTCTAAAATTAACAATCCCTTTGCGAAATTTAAGTCTGACTGTTACGCGACCAGACGTTTGGTACTTTCGATGTGTTTCGTTTCGTTCAAGTTGTTTTGAGCCTTGACAGAGACGATTTTAAATTGAAACTCAAACACGAGAATGAAGTACAGTGGTGATAATAAAAGTAGTACTTGTCAATGATTGTTTCGGTTTTTTAATCAAATGGAAATATTGGGGACATAAATGAGCTGGTGATGAAGGTGATGACGATTTTGTTAACTGCTTATTTGCAATAATAGTGTATAGTAATATTATTGATATCATTATTTAAAAAGACGAAAGTTTTCATATTTGAATTCCGACTAAGCCTTCCTTAGCGCGGACGCTTCGGAAGGCGCATTAAACCCTTGGTCCGTTGTTGTTGTAAGGTTGCAATAATGACAACTAACTAGCCAAGCATCGGGTCAGTGCAGCGTGTAGGGTTATCACCTGTGCTGATTTACGTGTGGGATACCTAAACCCAGTAGTGAGCTAATGATGATGAGTATTCTAATATCTTTTAATATTCGTCTTAAATAATGAAGATTTTAAGTAAAAGGAAGCTTTTTAACATTATAACTATAACGACAGAAGTTCAACCGATTTTCTCAAAATTATAATAAAAAAGTAAAAATTTCATATTTCATAATAATGTTGTCTTTAATTGAAATTGTAATACGTACGTTAATTTTAATTTAATTGTAATAATGAAACAATTTTATATTGATTGATAAATTAATGCGTTGCAGTGTTCCCAAGTCCCAACAGAGCTCATGTTGCATACTTAAAATATATAAATTTAGAAGTTGATGATCTTATAGTAAAGCAGTAACTATACTCTATGATTACAATTAATATTAGCAATCAATTTTGATTCCTATTCTAAAATCACGAAGAGAACTGTACCAACTTGAGCTTTCGTCGAAATCCGGGGCAGATAAGAAGATAAGCCTCTTAACGACTTAGGACTTGAACCACGTAATTTGGGTCAATTTTTTAGTCCATCCCCACGTAAAAGTTTAAGCTGGTTTTGGGCATTAGCTGTAATAGTCTAGTTGAGTGTGCTTAAGAACCTATTTATTTTTATACACATAGGTAAGTACCCATTATATTACCATGGGCAAAATAAATTAAAACATTACTTTTGGGAAAGTAAATAAATTGTAGCTTACTCATACTCATATTTATTGAAAAAAAAGTACAATCAAACGAGAGTTTGGGTTATCACTTGAGACAATTTTATATTCAACCCTCAAGATTTCTAATGCTTACCATTAATAATTATTTTCTAGTAAGATATATTACGAATGTCTTTTGTAAAGTCCCAAACATTACCCGAAATGTTTGAAGTGTTATTTACATACATAATGAGTTTAAAAAGTGTTGCGAAAGTCTGCTATGGCAATGTGAATAGACATTTTATGAAAAACCTTCAAGGCTTAATGTGGCATTAAATCTTTTTTGTGTCATAAACTGTAAATTATAATTATTTAAGAAGTTAAATTATTCATTTGCTCATTTATAGCCATAGATTAGATAAAAGTACAAGTAAGTACAAATATTGCACTTCTTTGACCTTAACAGCAGCTGCAGCATTTGTGATGGAAAGTGTCCTGTGAAAGGGAGAAAGAGCTTGACACTTGCTGAGTTTCTTGCCAGTTCTTCTAAGTATTAGATCTCCCGCCCAGAGTAGACTTAACGTAAACGAACCGATGGCATAGTGACATTCGAAAGAGCTACTTGTAGCCTAAACTGAATAAATGATTTTAATTTTTTTTTTTAATTTTGTTGTATTTAAAATAGTGTGTGCATGCATGGTTAGTACATTTTATTGCACTTATATTCTGATAGTACGAAGTATCGATTCTCTACATAACATATCTATGCCGTTCGGTCGGGTGTCAGCCTAAAATATATTGAAGTGCTCAATTTCAAAGAAAATAAATAAATTAGGTCAATAAGAAATAACCATAACAAATGTTGTTCATCTTGTAACAAAAGGACAAAGAGTAAATATAATTATAATGAGTAAGAATGAAATAATATTTATCGTTAGTTAGGTACCGTATTTGTTGATGAACCATAACTGTTTCGGATCTAATTCAAATGTAAATGATTAAGACGCACATATTTCTTAAACTTTTCAGCGTCAGAAACATTTCGCTATAGATGGAACACATGTGCGAACTAACAAACTAACCTAATGGCAGTAGGTTCAACAAAAAAAAAACTCCAGCGGTAGTTCAAATTGTGCATGACTTAGTTGTTGTTAAGGGTTTTTCTAAATCACCATGGCTAGCTACAAGCACCTTAAATCTAAACCATGACGCCATTACAACAAGGTTACAACAACAAATTACACCAATATTGTGTTCTGCAAGTTAGACACGTTCCCAATATAGAATACGTTTTCCGTGACGAGAAAGAGGGAGAGGAGGGGAGGTATAAGCATCGATACGTTCAAGAATTTCAGATTAATTTTAACATATGCCATATTCGGTACTTTCTACATTCGATTCTTCGGGGCACCAGGCATTGACCAGGATATCGCGTACAGCAAGCATGTCAAACATGCGGCCCGATCCAATTTTAGGAACAGCCTCCTGATGCGGCCCGCGAGAGTGTCTCAATAATGTGTTATACCTACGGCATGCTATTATGGCAGTTTTGACAGATTAGAATAGTGAAGTGAAGTCTCAATTCATTATAAAAAAAAATATAATCAAATGCGATTTTTTTTTATAAAAACAAAAGTTGAAAAATTTACACGAGCAGGATTTGAACCTGCACCATTCTGACATACTGGGTCAGGTGCTCGCCCAATTGAGCTATCGTGGTTCTAACCAGCCCGCCGAAATTATTCAACACTATTTCCTTTTTTTACTTTGAAAGCCAAAGGCGCCCATTCAATGTCAACAAATACCTTCATTAACATCCGATCATAATATCTTCAGTTAACATTGACATTATTCACCACGCAAGTTGATAGACGTATTTATGTCAAAACCATAGTTTTGACACGAATGCGGCTGTAGTGCATGGTATAGTGTGTTTTTAGTATGCTTTCTAATAGTTTTTTGTGCATGTCGTAGCAACCTTTAAGTATGACAGCGTTTTTAAAATGTAACCAATGTGTACCTATCTATTGTAAATGTGAACAGCGTTTGTTATGTCAGTTGTCCTTAAATAAATAAAAGGTTGGGTTTTGCGGCCCATTGATTCTATGATTTATATGCATTTGGCCCATCGATGATTTTGAGTTTGACATGGCTGCCGTATAGAGAACCAGATGGCGCTTTCAAAGCTTGAACCTCAGCTCGGGTTAACCGCGTCACGGGGGAAATCTATTCTTGGCAGTTGCGCGGTAGCTGTAAAATGTACAGTAGAAGATGTCATACTGATTGATATTGTCTCACAGCGAGGATGTAGGTTATGAATCCTGAGTTTACGACGGTGGTGGTAGCGTGAGGTGACGCTCGGAGTGATAAATAACAGCGGTGTAACTTTTCCTATAAGTCTGGACGGGTTGAGAGCAATCAGTGTTATTGCACAATTTGTGGAGCAAAACAAAATGGCCGACATTGTTTGGACCGTCTGATTTCGTTTTAAAGAAAAACTTTATTGGATTTTTGTTTTGTGTGTCTGTTTTGAAAATACTTTCAGCTGTTAATAGCAATATAGATGCCGCAATTTGAATCCTAAGTAATTGCTATTTTCAGTAAGATTGATAGATACGAGTAGTAAGGTAGATTGAAAAGTAATGAAAAATATATTACGCTGTGCCATTCCATGCGCTGAATATTAAAATTAACTACTTCTATACGGATGTAGGTACTCGATTCTACATTTTATTATAATGCGATTTAGTGATAATGATAAATTAATTTGTACTTAACATTATTTAATCGCAAAAACACAAATGTTAAAAAAAAATCCACGAGCAGGATTTGAACCTGCACCCTTCTGAATTTTTTTCAACATTTGTGTTTTTGTAATTTGTTTCGCAACAAAGTTTGCGTTATATTTCTTTAAACAAAACAAAAACATTTTATTATTTAATCGGTTTTAAATAATTTGTGTGTGTTTAATTTAATTTTATCTGTCATTGAGGACGTTGTCATGTTTTAATCCCGCAAGTGACATTAGGTAGGTAGGTAATAATTTATTTATTAGACAACAGGAAGCAAAATTTACCAAATTGAAACTCGAGGCATTAAATATTGGTATTATCTATTTGGTGACAATATAACATATTTGGTCTGAAATGCAGTTAAAAGGTATTCATATATTTTTAAGGCATTTAATGAAAATATAAATTGTATTCTTTTTATAATGTTTTAGGAAACACAATTTGGTGATCATTTATCCATTTTGGTAAGCGTTTTGAATTTTATTGGTAGTAAAATTTATACATTTTTGTTAAGCGTTTAAACACAAGCCTTATCGATATACCTACCTAATATATTAAAAAAAACATTCCTTTATTTAATATTACAATAATAATTCATCCACGTCGCAAACGACTTCCTCAGGCTTAATAACGTAAATGTAATTAGGAACGGGGGCTTTACGTATCGGTGCGAGCTGAAACATTAATAATAAATCAACTAGCAACGTGACCATATTAGAATTACTTTAGCATTTACCTCTCGTGCCGGCGGTAAAGCGTTAATTTGTAAAATAAATTAAAAATTATCATCACAACAACGGCGCATTAGTCAGACGAAATTGGTTCATAAATATTAAAGAGAGCGTCAAGTTTAATAATGTAAGCGGTTTGTTTATGCTAATGAAACGATCTAATCTTTTTTTCCCAACTCTTCGCTGTAGTCCCAATCTAGATCTGTTACGAACGCCTCGGAGAATCTAGTAGGGGTCGGGAGACACGCTTGCGGGATGAGCTTGAGTTTTTCAAGGTGATGGCCCCTTTAGAAACTTTGAGGATGTTTATATCACACAGCTTGAGGAACCCTTTTAAGTTTCTCGCCGTCCACAAAAGGTCCTGCTAGGCCGTAAAGGTTTTAGATGGCCTCACTCAGCAAACTCTCAAAGGACCCCGACTACCTGGGGCGTAGTCGTTTTTTTTGTAGTAAAATTTTATCTTGTAACTACATATAGCAATGTGAATGCAAAAGTTAAAATAATAAACAATGATTGTTTTAATGGCAAATGCAAAATTTTTATTTTATAAAAGTATATTTTATTTCTTTCATTACTCTTATTGAGTTTGTATTTCCTTTTCGATAAGTGCTGCAATGCGTCCATTTCGTTTTAACACGGTTCTCGTTAAAATTATGAACATTGGAAATATGAGCTCTTTTGTCTGATTCAAAACGAATACTCTCATTTAAAATGTATTGTTGATTCAGCTCTGTGTAGTTCATCGAACAAAAACATCGTATATAATATTCTCGCAGGTAGGATTAAATTTTCCTGTTAAATATTTATTAAAAGCCGATGTAGGGCTCCCACATAGACTTGTTTATTTATTCATTTTTGCCTACAAACCAACAATTGTTTACTCGTACATTAAAATAAACAATTATATCTGGTCGCACACAACCGGTCGTTGTGGCAATCCTTTGGGGAGGCCTTTGTCCAGCAGTGGACGTTTTTGCCCCATCCGATCCGAACCCGAACCTTGTAAGAAACGGGGACACGCACTAGTGCGTGATGCTATGACGGTGACGCTAAAAATGCCGTCGTACAACTAAGATTCTTATAAGTTACTTCGACTAAATGTAACAACTAATTATAGGCTCAATAATAAAAAATAAAAAAAAAAATAAAAACGCGTTTATTTCAGTAATCTTAGATACAACACATTGCTGAGACATCCCATTAAGTAATCGAAAGATATTTGTATTGGGAATGACCCGCTACTTCCCCTATAGATAACAGTAGATTACAAAAGAAATTAAGCAGTTTGTGTGTGTGTGTGTGTGTGTGGGTGTGTGTGGGGGTGTGTGTTTGTGTGTGTGTGTGCGAGCGCGCGCGTGCTAGGGTGTGGGGGTGTGTGTGTGTGTGTGTGTAAGTGTGTGAGCCTATGCGTGTGTGTGTGAGTATGTGCAAGGTTCGACATTAAACACTCACCAGGAAGGCTACATCCTTCTATTTCTGTTATATTGACTCTAACTACTATGGCGACAGACTTAGATAAGATGGTGGCAGCCAGCTAATCGGATTTAAAAAAAATCCTACTACATACCAAACCAAGTTTTTGAAGAAGCAACTTGCGGGGTTGCCAAGGCGAGGACGGCTAGTGACTGAGGCACAATCCTGATCCATTAGCTGTCCTCACATCTGGACTCGTCGCATCCTGACTCTGCTCCTGCATAACATCAATTAGAGTGGAGTCAACGCTTAGAATAGAATAGAATAATAGAATAAAATACAACACTTTATCGTTAAGAAATAAAAAAATAAAATATAATAAATAAGATGGAGGCGTTGAAAAAAAAAGTGTACAGTAATAATGTATTACGTAAACATAAATACACATATACCCACATACATACAACCATATAAATTTGTCGAACATATATACATACCATTTAAGAACAATAAATAAATAGTGGACTAACAGTAGAATAACAATGACAGATCACTGAACTTAAAACGCTCAAATTATACTATTTCGATAGAACTTCGTGCTAATGTAACAGTTTTGATTGTACGTTGTATTTTATTATAGTGGAGTATGAAAATTACTCTGCTCTATACTTGATGTTAAGCAGAGCAGAGCCAGGATGCGAAGACAGGTAGTGGAGCAAGTTTGTGGCTCACCAGCCGTCGTCACTTTGCTGAACCGCACGTTGTTACTTCTTCACACACCTCATTTGAAGAACCTAATATTGTAGGAAGGAGCGATGCGTAATGTGCTATGCTGTTATGGGTCCTTACCTATGAAATTGACGCTTTTTGCACACTTATTAATAGGTGTATTACTTCTAAAAGACAATACCGGTTGTATATATATATATATTATATACCTTTAATTAGGACTATGTTACTTAGGCTTCAGTAATAACAATGATTATTCATTTTGTGTCTTTATCGCCCAATTTTTTTGTTTGTGGAATTGACCTTTTGTTTCATTGCAGCTTTGAAGGCACTTGATTTTTTTCTTTTTAATGTCTGCTATATCTAGCTAGTAAAACAAACACATTACTCTAAATTTTTTTATAGTGTTAACATAAATGGATGCTAAGAAAATTAAAAAAAAAGTTAGTATGAAAGATATAATTTTATAAAAAATCTTCATACAAAACGTCAATTTCATAGGTAAGGACCTTAATGTACATACTATACTGGAGAGTTGTTATAATTGATCTGTGAAAGCGAAATATTAAATAAGGCAGCTGTCCCACCGCCGGCGAGTAAGCGACGAACAATCGACTATTTTATCGCTCAAGAAACGTACAATAAGTATAGAATCCTGTGTCAATAAAAGAGATGCATATATTAATAGTTGATCGACTGACTGTTGGTCGGCTGACTGTTCCAACTGCCAGCGAGTACTCGCTTTACTAGTTTGCCGCTGGCGAGTACCTACTCGCTTTTCTAGTTTGCCGCTGGCAAGTACTCGCTTTACTAGTTTGTCACTGAGCGATACTAGCTTGGCGGTCAGATCACTCGCCGAGCGGTCATTTCTACCTAGAGTCTTTCTATCTTAGTGCTAGGGATAACTAACATACATGTATAATTAATCCAGAACAATTATTTGAACTATCATTGTTGTCTAGTTCAGACGATGACGATGATGTATGTTATAATAGCATTTGTGTAGTAACAGCGGCAGTTCTGAAAAAACGGAAGAAAAAGGAATATTTTGAAAAAAATAATTTGGATGCAAACTATTAATTACTAGCGGCCCGCCCCGGCTTCGCACGTCTGTACTTTTTTTTAATATAGCCTATGTTACTCAGCGCTAATGTAGCATTCTAATGGTGAAAGAATTTTTTTAAATCGGTCAAGTAGTTTTGAGTTTATTCGTTACAAACATACATACATACAAAAATACAAATGTCTCCTCTTTAAAGTATTAGTATAGATTTCAGAAGAGAATACAGTGAGTTTAAACTATTCAACGAGTTGTCAAATGTAGATTTTCGTACATATTTAAGAATGTCAAGACAACATAAAATAATAACGAGATGTACGTTTTTCTTAAATATACCGTAACTGTGTTTCTTAAATGTACGATATCGACGTGATCGATGTGACAAAGTCACGATGATTCTTCTTGTGTAACTGGAACGACAGTGACGGTGATTGAAAAATAACTTTGCTCATGTCTACAGGACTACGAGTAGTGCGAGTAATCGCCCATCGCACAAGAACACTCGCTTATAGCCCAGCGACAAAACTATCGAAACTACAACTCGCTTGTCGCTGCCCGCCAACTCCCTTCTAGTTTCTAGCTTTACTCGCTACTCGCTCATCGCCGGCGGTGGGACTCCTGCCTTAGAGTACCATTTGAAGAGCTTAATAATTTTAGTATACTCGTAGTAGAAAGGATATTCTTTTTCCTTCAGACAAATAACTTGTAACTAACGAACATGACAAACATGCCTGATGTATATTTCTTTCGACTTTCTAACGTCTAGACGACCCGGCAAACAAATAACACCAATTGAATATTTCATGGCTGTTTAAGTTCTAGGCTCAAGGTCTATTTTTAGACGATTCGTATTTACTCTTATTTCTTATGTACCTAATTTGTGTTTTTTATTAATCAATTAGTTTTCGAAGAATTAAATTAGCTTTAATTATAAACTGGTTTAAAAAAGTTTTATTTTAACAACTGTGTGTATCTGTTCATTCATATTCGGGATTCAATAGCTTCATACACTCATTAGCTGGTAGAGGTTGTAAAATAGCAGTTGTTTTTAAATATCTTTTATTGACAACCCTATAATATGTACTCATTCACAAATATATATAACAGTCCACTATTTAAAACTAATAGAGGATTTATCGAATAGCTAGGTAAGGCCGTACTCACACTGCTTACAATATTTATATAATTTATGTGTAGGTAATGTGTATGTGTATGTATTTGTATATAAATTCAAATTGTGGGGCTTGTGCTAGTCCGCCGGTTAAACGGCTTTAATACCATCTAATAAGCCAGTCGCCATAACCATAATGTTAAGAGCATTGTTGTGTTCCGTCAGTTATAGGATATATAGCCAATTCGTCAGTGGTGGAGGACTCCGAGTGAAGTGCGCTTTATTTGTTCGCCATAAGTGCTGTTGCGAAAATTAAAAAAAAACAATTAAAAAAAAATTGCAACAAAATTTTGCGTAAAATTATATACAAACCATAAAACAAAAACAGTTTAAGTGAAAACGTAAAAGTAAAAAAAAATTGTTTACGTTACTATAAGAAAACAAATATGTTACAAAAACACAAATGAAAAAATTTCCACGAGCAGGAATTGAACCTTGAATTGAAAGAAGGGTGCCTTCTGACATAGCGGGTCAGGTGCTCTTCGCTATCGAGCTATCGTGGTTCTAACCAGCCCGTCGAAATTATTCAACACTATTTACTTTTTACTTTGAAAGCCAAAGGCACCCATTCAATGTCAACAACTACCTTCATTAACACCCGATCATAATATTTTTACAAATACTAAAGATCAGTTAAGAAGTAGGCAAGCTATTTATAAAATGTTTTTGTTTTCTTTATATAATTTTAACGCAAATTTTGTTGCGAAACAAATTACAAAAACACAAATGTTGAAAAAATTTCCACGAGCAGGATGTTATAAATAGCTTGCCTACTTCTTAATTGACATTGAATGGGTGCCTTTGGCTTTCAAAGTAAAAAGTAAATAGTGTTGAATAATTTCGGCGGGCTGGTTAGAGCCACGATAGCTCAATTGGAGGAGCACCTGACCCGGTATGTCAGAAGGGTGCAGGTTCAAATCCTGCTCGTGGAAATTTTTTCAACATTTTCGTTTTTGTAATTTGTTTCGCAGCAAAATTTGCGTTAAAATTATATAAAGAAAACAAAAACATTTTATAAAACAAATATGATAACACAAGTATTTCAAAGCAGCTACCACATTCGAATTTAATCTTAAAAGTCATTATTTACTCTATGCCATAAAAGCTAAAGATAAGTACCGTACAATATTTCCCAATGAACGTCCAATACCTTATAGCGTCGTAAATTGGGACGCTTTAGACCAAACGAGTAATCAGGTAACTTACCGACCTATATTGGAACTGTTACAATATAGTCTATAAACTGTCCCGTTGCTCGGCAAAGACCTCCATCGTAGAAAAGAAGTCATCGTTACGAAGGAGGAGGTCGGAGTCATTGATCGATACCTTAATCACTACGCTTACAAAATGCTAGTTGGCGTTTACAATCCCGGGCTATGCATCGAAAATCCCGAACACACCTTGCCCGACCAAGCCCCATAGAACCCAAGTATTCCGGATATACGACCTGTTTTATTGACTAGCCTGTCAGCTAACTACCTTATTGAGTTGAAACTCTCTATCAAAGTTATTACGGTTCTATTTTACGGTTCCGAGTAAGAGCAAATATATTTTCCGTTTCACGAGATGCAGCCTTTGTCAGCATATTCTCAGAATTTAGAATTTCCAATTTTGTGATCCAAATATTGCTTGTGCATTTCTGTATTTCAACGAAATAGATATCCTCTATTTGGAATATTAATGGTATGCTTTGAAACTCGTGTACAATTAATTCCAGTTGCTATTTTCAATAATCAAAGAACACAATAAGCGGAACTCCAACAAAGCATTGCGACCAACTATTATGTTCGGACCATTCATCAAATTCATAATATAGTTACGGACAATTAATATTCAAACTGAAAATTCATTTTAGTCTTATTCGTCATAGCCCTTGTACGTTAGAATTCTGGAAAATCTATAAAAAAAGTGTAAGCCCATAGACGCTGAAAATTCAAGAATATCAGAAGATTAATGATCTTTCTCATAAAACATTTTGAGCGCCGTATCTCAAGTATCATCAAATCTGTCTCCAATAATTGGTCCTTGCAGCTGACAGCTCCAGAAAGTAGAAAATGGACGCGGAGCTTCAGTCCAATTATTATTTATGATGCCTAACATAAGTTAAATAAGGCCGACATATTCAATTTACCGCCTAAACCCACGTACGTCCGATATTGATTTGATTCAGATGCCGTGACGTACGATGCAACAGGTCGTGCATACGGACCACGAATAACTCACACAGCGACTCATTTCCTGTCGTTTAACAGCTATTATCGGTGCAATAAAGTCTACAATCGGCTGTTGAGATACAACGACAATATTGCAAATGCAGAATCTAGGTTTTCCCGGGGATCGTTAGAGAGGGATGGATAGCTCAAACCGGGGAGCCTAGCCCTAGCTCGGTCCTGCAAATAGCCGGTATGCTCTGACCTTTTGTTCAAATTTAAAATGAGAGTAAATAAAATAGTACCGTGTGCTTGTTAAGGTTTTTTTGTGTTTGAACTGCACAGGATAAAGTTGTAATTTGCGATACGTTCAACATATTTACTAGAAATCCATTTGTGTACTCGTAATTTGCTAAATGTTTGCTAGCAGCTTTGTTTGCTAGTTTTGATTCTTTGTAATAATCTTGGTAATTTTTAACTATGAATTAGTTAGGTTGATATTGATAGTCTAAACTGATGTTGTTGCTATATATTCCAGTTAGTTAACTATCTTATTATAGCAGTAATCAGTACAGTATGTACCGGCATAGATAAAAAAATTGCTCATTTAAATGCTTTGTAAGGTCCAAAAAAATATGGAATCAAAAGGGGGTAGTGAGCCATCCATAGACCCCCAATCTGGCCTACATATTATTACAGCAACAAATAGCTCAAGCATTCAAAAACATTGACAAGTTGACAATAAAAATTTTAAATCCTTGATTTGTTAGACTTTTAAAAATAACTTTTGATCTAAAGGACATTTTACTTTGACATCGACGTTAAAAAAGCACAATCACAACGAATGTCTTCAAGTAGGTATACACACGCCTGCACATAAACCTACCACATACTGTCAAATTTTCTTAATAAACTTTGAACTATACGCTTGGTTGAAAATGTATTGAAGAATTTTGACAGTTTTTGATAGGTTGATGTGCAGGCGACTGTACCTACCTACTGAGAGTATCATCATCATCATCATCATCAGCTCATTTTATATCCCCACTGCTGGGGCACGAGCCATCCTTGTGGATGGATAGGGAGAACGGGCCATAAACCACACCGCGGGCCCAGTGCGGATTGGTGGTTGATAACGACTGCTAAAGTGCTAATTCAGCCGGGACCAACGGCTTTACGTACCTTCCGAAACACGGAGTAGTTCGAGATGATACATTTTCGGTCATCCATTCGATGACCGGCCAAAAGCTGCTTAACCTTAGCAATCGCAGACTGGATGCTATATCGAGCTCCTCCACCTACTGGGAGTTTAAAATGCTTTAAAAACAATTTGCTGTATTGCAAATCAAAGTTGTTACGAAATCTGTTACGAATTCTTTCGTTAAATCTTCATTTTTCTTTTTAACTACTGTAATTAATTGTTCTAAGTTGTATTGATTAGCACCACACCAGCTTATTGTTCCGGGGAACTGTAAAGCAGGTTGAAAATGGCTATGAATGAATGAATGAATTCGTTTATTTCCAGGCAACAATTTAAAGTTACAAAATAATAGGCCCATAGACAAATACCTTATAGACTAACATATACATACTAATAAACAATTTTTGTTAGTATATAAAATAACTTAATAACTGTGTTAGTATTATTCGATTGGCACCTACTGTGCCAACTTGGTAGTCACAGGCAACTTTCCATGGAAGCGCCTGTAGACTACACCCTTCGGCCAGAAGTCCTCCTTCATGAAGATGTCCAGCTTTGATGTCGGGACTCGCACCTTAAACGCTTTGAAGCTCGTATTATGGCGCGACTCCAGCGGTCCATTCCTCAATAATATAATGTTGTCCAACCTACGCTGTGAAGAGAAATGCTAAGAAGTACAAATGATTAGATTTTCTCTTTTAAATCGGCTTAGTTTCTTTTCTAAATTATTATGAAGTTTTCTTTTATCCAGCTTTTTATTATATGTCATATCCATCCAACACCAAGTTTGTAATAAGCTAATTAATACACCAGTAGTAAGGGTTACGGGAACCAGGTCATCCGGGCTGTGTCACGACCCTGCAGACTGGCCGGGCCTGCTATAAATAAACGGGATTGCAGTTACCTTTGCACTTTGCGTAACATTGCTCACACCCGCTCTATCGATTTACCGGGACACCAGTGCTGTCCCACTCATACTTATATGTTGCTGTGACGCTGTCATGTTAACGTGTCGTCAACCAATTGGTTTCCTGTGATTGAAAGGCTTTGAATTTGTGTTTTTTAGCTGTGATAGTGTCACTTTAACAGTATTATTGATTGCTTATTTGTATTTGGTTTTTTGTATACAGATGCACAGTCAACTTTGAAATCAAAACCTACCATTTTAAATGAAACAAAAAAGTTAAATAAGTTTCCACAAGTGAATATTCTTATTTTTGTGTTTTTGTTAAACGTTACGTAGTAAGTAATTAATCTTTAGTAAGTAATAATTGTATTATTCACTGTTGTTTATAGTTCAGTTTACTGTTTAGTTTAGTTTAGTTAACTATTACTCCATATTTTTACTTTATTTGTCTAATGACATAATAACTACTTTATACGGAAATTATAAACATTAACGAAACTACTATGTCTTATTTCATCTAACCCTAAATTGAAAAAAGCGACGCCAAGAGAATTTGATTTCAACCAAAAAAGTAATTATAAAAAAAAACTTTTAGTTCCGTCCATTAATCTATAATATGTATGTTAGTAACAATGAGTTTTAAAAAACTATGTTAGTAATAAACAAAAAGAAAGAATAAATTATTTAAAATAATCGTGTTGTCCTCTCCATTCCATTGCCTTGGATTTTATGTGTGGTGATACTAAAGGCTATCCCGTTATGGTCGGAGCTGGTCATACCCTCGTCCACGTGCCAGTTTTCTACATGGTTTAGAAGATCGTCCGAACACGCCGTCACGTCCACGAAGCTGGTATAGCGTCTACCCCCTCGAATGGTATCAAAGGTTGGTATGTTGCCGCTGTTGAGAATGTTAAGGTCCATCTCGTGTAGTGTTCCCGCCACGTCATCTCCTCTATGGTCAACGCTTGCGCTTCCCCACCAGGTGCTTTTTGCGTTTGTGTCTCCCCCTACTATGATATTTTTTGTGCCCAGGTCTTCTATCTTCTTAAGGTGGTTCAGATAGGAGTCTAGGGGTTTATCAGGTTCGTACTATAGCACTGGCCAGCTGGCCAGTGCTATAGTACCAGTGCCGGTCTTTACCTCCATAACCACGATGTTAGTGGTGGTGAGTTCTGGGTGTTGGATCACGGTTATACTGGGATCGAAGACAGCGATTGCTGCTTTAACCGTGTCCTGACTTCATGTTAGAGCCGGCCCCTACGTATGGTTCTTGTATCAGGGCATACGTTGCTTTTTGCGCGCTTCCATCATAAGTTCTTCTGTGGCCAGTCTTTTTCGTTGGAGATTTGCTTGAAACACAAGTTGAGTCACAGACAGATATTACTTTTAAACAAGAGGACAAAGTTCTTGGAACTTTTATTCTATTGTGTATGAAGATAGATACTAGAACTCTTCAATTAGGTATTTTAAAAGTGGGACCCGTCTTTGTTCTCTGGGATCTCTGAAACCGATGGTTTGCGTGCGGGACCAAGATCACATAGGCAGTTAAATAAATAGATGATAAATAAAAGTAAGATACGCTGTAAGATATAAATACTTGAGACGTGTCAATATTGATAAAGTTAAAATTCCGTACATCACTTATACATCACTACGCTACGTCATCACTTAATTAATTACATTTTTCTAAGCCCGTACATCAATTACATTAACTGAAAAAGCATTAACCAAGTCACTGTCAAATGTACTCATAAATCACTGTTTTATTAAATATCCATTTTCGTTTTCAATGGCCTTTGTAATTAAGAGGATGAAATCAAGATTAAATTAGACTTCGATAATTCTTAAGCTCGGCTTTGGCGAAAGTAGATTAAGCCTTTGGATAGATTACTGATATTCCGAGTATTATCATTGAATAAAAATTTTCACAATGATTTAATAATACTTATTTACCTTTTCACATTAAAATAGTATTTTATGGAAATATTTATTCTGCAATATTGATGATAAAATAACAATATTTATTATTGTTATTCTTTCTGAAGAGCAATATTTAGATGAAGTGGTTAGGATGCTTTAAGTAACTAGGTTACTAACTATTATAGCTGACAGTTGTATACACCCAAAAGCCGCATTTCAAATCCAAATTTAAAATATTTAATTTCGAATATCAGAGATCCATTATGGGCCAGCTTGGCCAACAACTACTAAACAATGGATCTAATAAGTTATTTTGGCCTTTAAGATTATACAATTACGCATCTTGTATACATGATACAAGAAGCGTAATTGTATAATCTTCTGATTTTAGAACTCATTATACTTTCGTACCTACATATTTATTATGTTACCGAAACCAAACGCTAAAACCAACAAGAAATTTACATAACAAGAGAACCAAGTAAATAATTAGGCAGACAAACTCGATCTCGTATATCAAGAACAAAGAAACATTACCACAGCAAACAAAATTCCGTAGGCAATTAATCATGACCTGCCTAAACCATGCTAACAGAACCGCAGTAAGATTCCGCAAGTAAAGTTCCACGAGAGCGAACAAGCCATAAAATGTTACGCACCCCTCGCTCATCGTAGAACAAGCAACATTAAGCTACCGAGTTAAATATAACCGGTCGCTACAACAGCTACGAGCGCTACGTGTACACCGCTACGGAGTCAGGTAGTGCTACGAACGCGTCCTGCGTAGCGCTCCGTGCGTGTGTGCGTGGTCTACAAAGTATGGGTGCCCTACATTTCAACAGGGATGCCGCCTTCTCGCAATATAATGTCAGATAATACTCCCGAGGAGCGGGTGGTTTATATGGATCTCGGATACCTACCGGTTATTTTTATTGCATCCGCTAGAGAATTTATTTTCCTCCATTGAAATATCATTCCAATTTCCTCGTGGCATTGTGTGACGTGTGATTGATAAAATGGATATTAGAGATCATGTACACACGTGTAAGAACTTATATTATATATTATATATGCGTGAGTTATACTTCCGTTCAGCACTGTAACTGAAATAGTCAGAAATAAAAATATAGTTTTTATCAATACAATATTTTAAGTACATATGTTTGCCTATAGTAACTACACAATAGTAATACAGGTTTCATCTTAACATAATAACAGCTTCGGTTAGCACAGGTGTAGCAAGCTTCTTGGTAGTTCAGAAGAGTATTTACCTTGTTAGGTCGCTTTTTGTTACTTTACTTTACTAAATACAAAAATAACAAAACAAAATGATTTAATTAACCTTTTTTACTACGTTTTATACAAACCATTCTCTACCACTTATATTATATTGGAAATTCACAAAACATATAGAACGTAGAACAAATGTGTCATAATAAGGTGATTATAATATGTTGTTGTGAGAGATTATTAATGTTTGCAAATAACCCTGGTATAGTAAATGGGTCACCTAAGAGACAGTCTGCGTGCCTACGTATTCGGGTAAGACCCTGGGCTTACAGCGGGCCCGTCCCTCACCGTGAACGGCCCTGTCTTTCATTTAATGTCAGGGGTCGTGCGATCGATGTAGCACCCGCCCACGCCCGCGTTCGCATCTCGTGCCTGGAATGCCTTAAAGCATAGGCGTTAGCGGTTATACTGCCGCGACGTCATTGTTAAAGACTTTTTACTATAATATTATTAAGTTTTTTTTTTATATTATACAAATCCGTAGGTTAGTTGGTAGGTATTTATGACTTTTTTAGTGCAGTAGGTTGTATAATTGATAACAACTCCGCTGATCCGAAAATGATAACAATTGAAAAATCAATTGTTATGTGTAACACATTACTCACGGGACAGGAAAGTTATTATAATATTATTTATTTCTGCTGATTTCTTGCTACTGTTCGAAAACGGAGCACACCGTCCGATATGAACGAAATGTTTTAACTATTGGAGTGGTATCTTACGGTATTTTTTAATGTAAGAGGTACTTTCGATTATTTTTTAGTAGAGATGTTATTTTTTGCAGACGACATCATGAAAGCCGTTATGTCACGCTCGAGCAAACAGTTCTGATTCAATTCAGTAAGAAAAATCAATTGATGAAAAATAACAGAAGCTAATCATTAGTTACAGGCGATAATTGACCTCAAAACCAGGTCCTTAAATAATAACGCGCTAGCTGCTATGTCATCTAGCTCTCCATGTATTTTTGCTTTATATTCTAACGCAGCAGCAATGCACCATGCAGTATAAACTTTTTTTAGCTAGTACAATAAAGTTTTCAATGTTGTATTTAATTGTTTTAAAACGTTGGGCACTCCCAAGAAATCTGCTCACAGCTATTTTTATCTTATCCGCTGTCTCTTATACTTAAGACACGTCAAAGCAAGGCCAAAGTCAAATGTTGCTGAAGGGACGGAAAGGCTCTAAACGTCTGCCCACGCGGAACTCGAAAGCTCCAAATAATAATATTCGGTTATCCATGGCCGACACCGGACCGGTGACCAAACGTGACATTCGGTTGAGTATGGAAAATTTTGTTTTCCATACAGATTTTCTATACTCCATACTTCATCTGTATCATTACCTTAATATATACGCCCCACTGCTGGGCGTGGAATCCTTCCCACAATTGCATATGGGGATTTAGCAATAACCGACCACACTAGCCCAATGCGGCTTGGTGGGTCTTATCGACCTTTATTATACGACAACAATCAAAGTTAACGGCTTAATATGTCTTCCATAGCACGGAGGAGCTTGAAATATTTGATTTTAGTCTTTTGTTACCCGACATTGGAAAAGTTGCTGAACAGGCAAGATCAACGCTTCCCTACGTGATAAATATTTAATTAGAAAAAGTTCACATTGAAGGCTACGCTATATTGGGTGCTTGAAACGCGTCGGAGCCTCCAAATAATACTGAACGGGCCATAAAGCTTTACACGCTCATACCAAACCCTGCGTATGCACCCGGAAACTTCCATGCCGTTTGGGAACCGAAACGCCACTCATATTGCGCGGGCCGATGTGGATATCCGAGCGATTTCCACTCTACTCGTTTTCAAAGGAACGTGAACTGCTGAAAATTTGCTAATATGTTTTTGTTGCTTTCACACGTGCTTAATTTTTTTAATAATATCTGAAGTATATTACTTAACCCCTCTTTATGGGTTTTTATGACTGTAGAGGTGTCTATTATTGATATGATACTCCGTTCTACTATTGGATCATCGTCATCATCCGTCCACTTTCCGTCCATCATCCGTCCACTTTGGGACATAAACCTCTGAGCTCATTCTTCTGCTCTTCTGTTCCGTATTGCCAACAGTCTATGGAAATCAACTCTACATGATCCAGAGAGCTTTCTACACTACGCTTGCCTGTCGCGGTCTCTAATCCAGAACACATTTACACCTACTGTTGTCAGTTAGTTATAAGAATTATTTTACTAACCGTGACACATCAACAAACAAACAAAAAGACGTTGACATGAAACACGTGAATTAACTTGTTTTTAATTTTACATGTTATAATTTTACGTAACGTTTTGAACCCTTTACATGGTCCATAGTGATAAAAAGCAAGTGCTTGCTTAAACTTTAAAAAACAATAAAAAAACTAAATTGAAAAACACGACACATAAACTGAGCGAGGCCAACAAGGTTCTTGTCTCAACTTATAGACTTTACTAAATTACGGAGAGGGCCGCGAAGGTACTTTTGTAATGACATGGTGTTGATAAGGTGACATACAATGTTTAATAAAAAAAAAATGTATTGTGTAAATTAAGTGTGTAAAATGTTTTTGATTTGTTTATATAATTTTATCACAAATTTTGTTGCGAAACAAATTACAAAAACACAAATATTGTTTTCTAAAGTTTACGCGAACACTACACATTGAAATGAAACAACTTTTACGGATCTACTCGCGTTTCACAGTGCGTTCGCGTGGTCACAGGGAGACAGGGGGTCTCCCTGTGACCACGGACCCTGCAAAGGGTTCGAAACGTCAGGATAAACATTAATTAAAACTAATGTGTAAAATAAACGCGAGTAGATCCGTAAAAGTTGTTTCATTTCAAAAACACAAATGTTGAAAAAAATTACACGAGCAGGATATGAACCTGCACCCTTCTGACATACCGGGTCAGGTGCTCTTCCAATTGAGTTATCGTGGTTCTAACCAGCCCGCCGAAGTGTAAGTGTGTAAGTTAAAAAAAAACACAAGCAGCTACAGTTGTTGGCATAATAACAGAACCAGATGGCGATGGTGGCTCTTATTATCGGACGCCAAGACTCACCAAGGGTTAAGGTACACAACGCCGCCAGTATTCATTAATGTTCCGCTTTCATTATTATAAATGGCTTCCTCCTACGGGTTTTAAATCGACATATTACACCGCAAGGTTAAATACATATATGGATCAATTTCCTTCCTGTCCTTATAATATATTGTCAGGTTCGTACGTGTTTGGAAAATGTTTACAAATGTATTGCAACACGTAAGTAGAGTGACGAGCATGACACAAAACATGGATACACTTCTGACTTTTGACTCTTATCCCGTTGTATTAAGAGTTGCATAGTTTACATATTAATGAACGCGACTGTACTGTCAGCATTATTTAAACACAATCGTAGTCAAAATATCAAAGTAATTAAGTTACATTTTTCTACCTACATATCAACTCTTCTGTGGATCTTACTTGCTTGTCTGTCGCTTATCGAATTACGAAGAAAGTCATCATCGCCATACTTCGTAGCGTAACTTTGCGATCATATTAGCTTAAACAATATAACAATATTATAAAAGGGGAAATATCGCAGAATACAGACGTTAAGGCGGAAGAATTCTGTTCGTATTATAATAAGTCCTTATATCTATTCTGTCTTCCATATTTCTTGTTTTAGTCCGTTCTTCTCGACACTTTGTTCCACTTTCTCACGCAAGTTGATGCGCTACGCCGAACAACAAGCAATAACAATTTCTTCTATGATACTATAAAAGGTTAACATACTCGTAAAGTTTTAATTTAACGATATATTATACATAATAATTTTACATAGAAAGAGCAGCTATGACTATTATTTTCATGAAGCGTACGGTACGAAAATTCATACACTCCAACACACGTAAAAGGACGTAAGTGCTCTCAAGGAATGAGATGAAAATTTTAAATGGCACATAAAATAAACTAAGATCGGGTTATGTACATTTAGATAATATTAAATTCGTCGCCAGTGGATTTTACGGTTTCAAAGGTTTGAGAGCCCAATAAAACTTGAGTACGTGTTACCGTAAGTACTTACGATGCAAATGTTTTGAGATCGTGCTTAATGTGCGAAGTTACAAGGGCCCTCTTATTTTTAATCTGAAATTACAAATTTGTATTTAAAATCTCAAAATGCTGATCTAGATATTTGAGTGCGAGCTTATCTTCGGCAAATATCAATTGCCCAATTAATAATAGAACGATTAATTTAATTTTACCTACATTATTACAACACTATCTACGCGTGAAGTAATCTAGATGGATGTATCGGGTCTTTACCTATGAAGTTGTCATTTTTTTCTCACTTATTAATAAGTGTATTACTTCTAAAACTCATTACCGGTTGTTATTATTATTAGACACCTTTCATTAAGACTATTACTGAGGCTTCAGTAATAACAATGGTTTTTAATTTTGTTTTTATGGACCATTTTTTTATTTGACTTCTTTTTTGTTAGCGGAATTGACCTTTTGTTTCATTGTAGCTTTGAAGGGACTTGCTTTTTTCTTTTTAAGGGCTGCTATATTTAGCTAGTGAAACAAACACACTGCCCTACAATTTTGAAAGTCTTAACATAAATGGTTAATTAAAAATAAATAGATGTTAAGAAAATTGAAACAACGTTAGTATTTAAAATTTTATGTTAAAAAAAAATGTTTATACGAAACGTCAATTTCATAGGTAAGGACCAAATACTTTGATTGTTTTGAACAGATTTTCTGGATACTGGTACATCAACGCACTCGTGCAGGCCAACCCAGACCTTGTTATTTTTACAGATGAATGGAAGGTGGTTACATCTATGTTTCAATAAAGCTTGACAAAATAAATAGATCAACGAACACTGCTAAATATTTTAAGTACGATGTTGTCATGTAGATTCCTTATGTAGGTTCCTATGTCGGTTGTTTCTAGTAAATAAATAAATAATGCTTTTTATTGACTCAACATTAATCTATTAAACCAAGTACTGTCTAGAAGTAGAAATTGAGTTGTCGCTACCTTAAGTAGAATGTTTGTCAAAAAAATTACATGAACCCTACACAGTTTTATTGTGGTTTTACATACTTGCCTGACTCATACACCGATACTCATTCATTCGACCTTCGATATTCAATATACTTAATACTAAGCACGCGTAATCAAATAGGCCGTCCAAAGATAATATTCCAACGACGCTGTCATCAATCATGAAATGTTCACATAAACAAAATATCTGGTAATTTTCGACACTCAGCCCTGCCCCTGGTCCCGGGTGTCTCGGGAGAGGCTGGGAGCGGACTCCAAAATTGATAGTTGTCTAAGCCCATTTAAAGTTATGTCGCAAAAAGTTTTTAATAAATTCTCTTTGGCAATATCACTTATCTATATTTGTTTGTGTGATGTGTTAAGTTGTAAGTACAACTTTTTTGTTCTGACTTTTTTGCGCAACGAAATTGAAGTATCGATGGTTCTTATTTTGTTTTTCAACTACGTCGTAACGGCTAAACGGATTTGGATACAAATTTTAGTACAGAGAAAGCATATGTACATTGTGGCAGACAGACAAACCCGGGGGCAAATTCAAAATTTTAAATAAATAAACGTTAAGCTATTACAAAATCACAAACAACAGTGTTCTCGACTGTCATATGGTCTGTCATATATCTGTTATAATCCTACTACTATTATAAAGGCGAAAGTTTGTAAGTATGGATGTATGGATGTTTGTTACTCTTTCACGTAAAAACTACTGAATGGATTTGAATGAAACTTTCCTCATATACAGACCATGACCCAGAGCAGCATATGGAGTACTTTTTTTTTACTGTAGTCTTCGCGAACGAAGTCGCGGGCAACAACTAGTTACATAATAAATATAACTCGCTGGGAGCTTGCCTCCTTACACACCGCTAGCACAGATTACTAAATGTTACCGCTAGATCTAATTCTGAGAAATTTAAAGCTATAAAAAAGTTTTAAAAATTCGCAGCAAAGATTCTATTAAAACATCTGCAGAACATTCAGAACTACTAGGGAGGCATAACTATTCATTAAAGCCAAGAGTTTGAAAGACGCGGCAGACGTCCACTGCCGACGGCGAGGCGGCCGTAACTAGGTTAACAAGCGGCTGAGCTGGTTCACACTAATTAGTGACTGGCTTGGGTTTCACAGATTCTGGGAACTCTGTACTCCTGGTACCTTAGATTGAAATATACCTACTCAAACATATTGGGATCAACACAAATTATTATGTTAATTATAATTAAACCAAAACCAAAACCAATTATAATTAATGATGTTAGTTATAATTAAACCGTAGATAGAAGTAAAAGACTTACTTTTTGGTACTTCTACTCGGAGCTAGCCCGTAACAATGCTGCAACTTGGTCAGAACGTCGGATTCTTACATACATAGATGGCATACCTTTGTTAGAATCCGATATTTTGACCCACCTTTACGAAGCAGTTAGCAATTCACGATAGTGTGAGGTATTTTTTCGGATCGAATGTGAAAGTTTAAACTGTTTTTATAATACTTTTCACTATTCATAGTAAACTCTTACAGTCTGGCTAACAGAGACAGATGTTTTATTGAACGTATCATTAAAAGATAACCGTTTTCAACACGGTGATGTTTCGTTACAAAATTTGCGTTAAAACTATATAAACAAAACAAAAACATTTTATAATTTTTACTTGGTCTAAATACACTTCTTATAACAACATTACGTATAGTATTCACTTGCTATAATTTTACTAAGTTAAATTATGTATTTTTTCATATAAATTAATTTGATTTAAAGTACAGTCTTAAAAAGTTAATACGTTGTGTTTTTAGTAATGTTGTGCTACAAAAGTCAATGACAGAAACGAATCGCTGCAAATCCGACTCCACGTACATAGTCTTGTCTGTCCTACCCCTAGAGTGTAGTTTAGAAGCGCGTAGGCGCGGAGGGGCGAGGCGGCAACCCTTAGCCGCGTCGGCGAGCGTGAAAACCACCTGCTCCTCAGCTCGCGTGGGACCACCGGAGCCCCGCAGCGCCGGAGCCGTGACAGAAACCATGCCTGCTGTATGTTGCACGCTTGTTTGCATGGTTCATGTTTGCTTGCTTGCTTGCATGCTGCTAGCTTGCTTGCCTGCTGCTAGCTTGCTTGCCTGCTGCTAGCTTGCTTGCCTGCTGCTAGCTTGCTTGCCTGTTGCTTGCTTGCTTGCATGCTGCTAGCTTGCTTGCTTGCATGCTGCTTGCATGCCACATATATGGATTTTGTCAGTTTATGCTTATCAAATGTATGCCTTTTGAATATTATGACTTTTAAAAGTTATGGCCAATTTAAATTATGCCTTTTGTTAATTATGATTATTGCAATTATGCCTTTCCATGATTATGCCTTACAGATTTCGGCCATATGATGATATGCGTTATGAAGTTATGCTATAAAGACTTATGGCAAGTGACGATTATGGCAATCCATGAACATTATGCATTTTCAGTTTATGCCTAAAATCGTTATGCGTTTCAATAGGTAACCTATATATATATATATATATATATATATTTATACATAGACCTTGTAAGCAATTATAATCAATGCCTATAAGTGCAGATTTTTTGATATGTCAAAACCACAAACCTATTCAAAACCAATTCGCAATGGGCTCGCGCCGCGTCGTGATTTATGGCCCGTTCGCCTTGTGCTGTTTCCATCCATAGGGAAAGCTCGTACCCCAGCAGTGGGGATATAAAATATGATGACGATGATGATGATTATTTACATATAATTTAACGCACGCAAATATTGTTGCGAACAAATTACAAGTTGAAAAAAATTCCACGAGCGGGATTCGAACCCGCACCCCATGACATGCCGGGTCAGGCGCACTGCCAACTATGCTATCGTGGCTCAATCCAACTTGCCGAAATTAATCAACACTATCCATTTTTACTTTGTAAGCCAAAGGTCGACAACTACGTCATCAACATCCGATCTTAATATTTTTACAAATATTGAAAGATCAGTTAAGAATTAGGCGAGCTATATTTATGATTATTTACATAAAATTTTACGCAAATATTGTTGCAAACAAACTACAATTTGAAAAAAGACAGTGTTGGAAACTGATGATGATGATGATGTCAAAATTTTTCTTTTGACATTTGACCGAAGTTGGCTTGCTTTAAATTAAAACAATTATTTGTAGTAACTGTTATCGTTTCAGCGCGTATTCATAAAGGGTTTGCTTTAATACTCAGATCCTTCTCCTTACCCTTTGTCAATTATTAAGTGGGTGAGTCTATCCCGATAGATTCTCTCTCGCCGACAAAGTTTAATCGGCCTTAAAACAATATTCTTTTGTTGGAGCAACCCGCTCCAGAATATCATCGCGATCGCGAGGCTTAAGCACCGGTGCCGGTGGTTTGAAATATTTAGAGAATTTTTCATTGTTTCAAAGGGATCTTTTCCATTATTCTCCTAATTATTTGTTAAAGGGACCCCCCGTTTCCAAGTAAATTGCTTTGAGCTCCATCTTGGAGATGAAAGTTTTTCTTGACATTTTGTTTTCAGAAAGTTTTCCTACAAACACTTGGATAATCTTACCGGACGTAACATTTTATTTTTGGAAACGATTGTTAAGTATGCTCATGCTGTTTAGCGAAGGCCAAACAAGTACTTACTAGTAGACGAGAAATAAAACCTATCAGCCAGAGTTGTACAGTCAGCAAAAGTTATTGATCACTTAAATTGATAATTAAAACATAAAAATCAGCAAGCAAATCTTTATTAACATACTTACGTCATAAGTGTAAAAACTAACAGTGGGACATCGTCTTTGAAGTATCGCGAAATGCCGCTTTTATCTAGACATTTGATATTTCAGCAGGATAGTCATACCTATACAATTGTATTGAATCAGCCATGAAAACAAAAACCAGAAAAACTATACCCATATTGACTTTAAAAAACCGGACAAGTGCGAGTCGGACTCGCCCACCGAGGGTTCCGTACAAATTTATGGGTACATATTATATAGTTCAGGAATCGAGTCTCGAACTTTTCCCGAATGTTAGGTACTACATTACACCAAAGTTATTCGGTACCTATACATATAAAAGAGGGAAAAGGTATTTATTTTTCATTCTTCGTAATAAATCGAAAACTTTATATCATAAAAATAATTACAAATCTGTTTAACTTTGTGCAAATGAAGCCCTTTCATACGATACCCTAAATGACACGGTTAACTTACTTCACTTGCATTAAGACCCTGTTTTTTTGTGATTTAATTAAATATGTATAGTTTTCAGACTTTTTCCTGTATTTGTAGCATAAGACGATATTACTTGCCAAACTTCATAGTTCTAGGCTCTTCACAGACAGACAGATAGACGGACAACAAAGTAATCCAATATGGGTTTCGTTTTTTCCTTTTGAGGTACGGAACCCTAAAAATACCTTAAATTTACGTCCGCGTCATGGCGTCCGGGTAATAGTGTGATATTCTATGAAAGAGACGTTCTGCGAAAGTGACATTCTGCAAAAGTCATATTCTGCAAAAGTGACCAAATTTTTTGCAGTGACATTTTGTGAGGCCCCAACTAAATGAAAACAGAAATTGAAAACATCTAGCAACTTTTGCTGCTCACTCCATATAGCATACTCATAATCCCATCACCAGCTCATTTTATTGCCCACTGCTGGGGCACGAGCCTTCCCTATGGATGGATACGAACGGACGGAACGGGCCATAAACCACCACGCGGGTTAAGCATAGTGTAAGCAAAATAATAAATAAATTAATAAAATAAATAAATAAAATATGTAACAACTTTTTTTAAATGGAACAACTTTTACGGATCTACTCGCGTTTATTTTACAAATTAGTTTTAATTAATGTTATCCTGACGTTTCGAACCCTTTGCAGGGTCCGTGGTCACAGGGAGACTGAGGTGTTGGTCGTCTCATAATTAGTTAGTAGCTTATATACCCTCATTTAAATTTAATCAGGTGCGTTCCGTTTTTTGCAGAAAGAGCTTACAGTATCTTCTTGGTCTGGCAGTATGGTGTTGGGGCTGGGATTTAATATTTTGTATGATGGGATCCCAGGCTGGTGGTAAAGTAGTAGATTTAGGGTTCCCCCTAAACGGTTGAGGCATTGGCTATCATAACCCTAGCTCCGGAACACAACAACTAAGCTATAAAATACTGTTTGCTGTACGTACATTCAGTAAGTTGGGTAACTGTAACTACTAGTTCGGAACATCGTAAGATTTCAAGAAACTGGGTCAACATCCTCATGATAACTACTAAAGGTAGCTACTTTAGCAGGGGCTTAAGTAGCGCTTCATTATTTCACTATCCACGGCAATTTGCTCCGGTACTGGGATAATTAGTTTTATAACATAAATATTAATGTCCAGACGGGTCCAACATTATAAGTTACTTTGACAAGGTACAACGGTGCACCCTAATATATATACTTTTGTCTTTTGTCAAATTATATTGCATGGCAACAATTTCTTTAATTACTTACGGGTAAGCACTTAGATGTTAAGTGGTGCCGAAGGTAGAATCGCACTTCACGGGCAATTTGCTCCGTTTTCATAATACCTCCTCGTTACTGAGAAAATCAGTTTTATAACAAAAATATCAATGTACAGACGAGTTCATTATATAAATACTAGCTGCCCCCGGCGGACTTCGTACCGCTTTGACAGTTTCCATGACAACACTACAAACAAATCATTTTGTATTGGAAAAATTTCAAAAATCAAAAAAAATTTAGGGGTGGACCACCCTTAACATTTAGGGGGATGAAAAATAGATGTTGGCCGATTCTTATAGATACCGGATAAGCACAAAAAATTTCATCAAAATCGGTCAAGCCGTTTCGGAGGAGTATGGCAACGAAAACTGTGACACGAGAATTTTATATATTAGAGATAAGCAATGTACCTTGTCAAAGTAACTTTTGTCAAATTATATTGCATGGCAACAATTTTTTTTAAAATTACTTCCGGCTAAGCTTGCTTCACCCGGAATCCTCAACTACTGAGGCACTCGCTATCTCATCTCTTGCTGCCGGAACAATGCTACAAACATTGATGTTATTGCGACATATTTAGATAAGATGGTGGTAGCTAGCCAGCCGGACAAACAAGCCTTACTACCAACCAAACCGAGTACACAAACATGTGGGTACATGTGTAATCAAACCCGGGACCTCTGGGTCAAAGACTGGCAGCCTTAAACACAGGACCACAGAGGCGGTTACAAACCATTAATACAATAGAACGACAGGGTCATATTCTGTTCAAATATATTGGACTCAACTGTACGTCGACACAAGGATTTATCTAATGGACAGATAAGTTCGTTTGCCGGATAGCTTAGAAGAGAGTGGAGATGAGAGCTGATTAGCTGATCACAGAATATGACGTGTAAAAGTTTCCCGGCTCAGTTGCTGAGCGATCAAGGGCCCTACTATGAGTCTGTAGTCAGTGAATATGAGACGCGTGTGGCGGCATTTAGGGTGACAGTCCATTGAAGCTGAGCTGAGCTGAGCTGAACCGCGCTCGAGCAACACACACATTTTTTTTTTATACATAGCACGGCAAATGACTCCACACTACCTGATGCTAAGTGGAAATGGAGTCCAGACGCGAAGACAACTGGTGCAGCGTGAAAACAACGCAGCATCAGTCAACTTCACTCTGCCGGCCCACAAGGTGCTTCTTCACGCCTCGTTTGAAGGACCCCATATCATAGGAAAGAGGGAAAACATGTGCTGGTAGACTATTCCATCTTTTGGATAGATCATAGACCCCTCGCACGGACACGGATCTCGGGACAGCTCGGAACAGTCCGAACGCAGCTGTTGCGAGGTTTCGTGTCCGTGAGAGGTTGTCTGAGTGCGTTGCTCAAGCGCGTTTGTATGAAGCTGTGTGGAAATCAACCAATAGAGTCCCTTTATTTTAACAGCTCTTCTCAGCTCTGCCCCAGTATTGGCTTATTTCAGCACAGCTCGGCCCAGCTCAATGGAGTGTCAGCCTAACACGCGTCTCGTTTTTAAAAAAGCAATTAACAATTTAGCGTCTCTGTGGCTAGTGGTTTAGACCACCGGACTCAGACCCGGTTCGATTGGGGACTACATTTTTGTACTCGGATTGAATGGTGGTGGGGTTTGTTTTAAATCCGCTTGGCTAGCTCCCACCACCATAGATATGTCACCATAAACAGCCAGTGCCTCAGTAGTTCAGGATTTCGGGTGAAGTACGTTTCCACCTTCAGCCTTAAAACCTCTTTCAAGATTAGATTTGTTGAAGGCCAAGTTTTCACCCACGAGGAATAAAACAAAATAAAAATACTGCTTCATGAGCTCCATAGTAAGGCCAGAAGTGGGATTAGGTAATATAGAATCCTACTTCAGGCACAAATGAGAAATAAATTGATTCTGTCAGTTGTAAAAGGAATATTTACAAAGTCTTTTTTGGGTTAAGTTTGTTTATTTATTGGAAAGCCAACAGTTTTATAACATAAAACTTGAAATAGCAATAAAGCAAAACATCTTTATATACCACTAGTTGTGCCCGCGACTTCGTTCGCGAAAACAACAGTAAAAAAAAAAGTATCCTATATGCTGGTCTGGGTTATGGTCTGTATATGAGGAAAGTTTCATTAAAATCCATTCAGTAGTTTTTTCGTGAAAGAGTAACAAACATCCATCCATACTTACAAACTTTCGCGTTTATAATATTAGTAGGATGTTTAAGTGCAAATATTCATTGGGTAGGTGACTGGTTAGCCAATAGAGAAAGTTTTTATCAACTATCAATACGATTTTTTTTAATAGAAATTGTTTGGGAATAGTAAACTTCTATACATATAATAAAGCTTAAGAGGGTCGAAAGTCTGTACATGGAAGATATTCAAAAAAAGTTGGCTGGGGATACTTAGAATCGATAACAGAACACGTTCCAACCGTTTTTAGCATTTTTGTCTGTTTGTCTGTTTATCTGTTTATCTGTTTATCTGTTTGGCTGCGCATCACGTGAAAATGGCTGAACGGATTTTTATGCAAACTTTGCACATATACCATGACCCGGACTAAGACATAGGATACATTTTATCCTGGTAACAGGTTCCTGTGGGAAAGTGTAGCCTTCTAATTATAAATATATCTGCATTTGTCTATTTTTAAGACTGATAAAACATCCGAGAGCTAAATTTGTGAGCATTATATAATATCCAGGTCTCTCGTACCTAGAGATCCGGGACAATGGGTAAGATAAATGAATTGTCCTCGACGCTTCCTGTTTTTCCCGACCGCACCTGGAGCTCGGCCTACATTGTTATATTATAATTTATTAGCTCTACCGCTAAGGAGCGTAATTTTCAGCGAATTTTCTGAATATCAGCATTACGAAATTATATCATAGTTTTTTTTTTATATTTTGTAATAAGCAATTGTCATTGTGTCACCAACAACAATAACCACATTTTAACTGGACTTATGATGTAAATAATGATAGTGTATATATGTTTGTATATAATATTGCTATATATATATATTAATCAGATTACAGTAAGTACTTGTGCATGGTGTTTTTTAAATATACTAATTCGTGTAGCAAACATGTCTATGTCACTGAAGGTTAAATGTGTTAAAATATCTATTTAACGGAGATCTTTTGCCAGCATTAGTACGACACAAGGATGTAGCGTGCTGAATTACGACTGTGTGTTGTGTGAGGTACTTTATAAAATATGGCATTGTAATATGGAGGATTTTTGTCATATCGGGCAAGCCTTTATTTCCTCAAAAGGCTTATAAGAGCAATTTGCAATGAGGATATCATGAAGAAGTCGTGACCTTTAGTAGACCTTTATTTAAAAAACTGAGAATTTTTACAGTTGTATATCTTTACTATTGTATTATATCTTTTGTTTGGTTAAATACCGAACTTTTTAAAAAAGAATACAAAGTTAATACCTGCCCTAATAAACGAATGCTGCCTTTAGTCCCAACTGCGTCATGTGCAAAAAACACTTAAGTAATGGCAATCAAAATTTATAATTGGCTACATGATGACATGAAGGTGATGCCAATAAAGCTGTGTTTAAGGCGAGACTAAAGAAATAATAATAATTGAAATAATAGATAAAACATTTTATTCTTTGCAAGAATACTTTAGCCGATTTACTTTATTATATTAGTTCAACTGTTCTCCCTTATTATTATATAGTTTTTAATTAATTTTGCGTACCAGCTTCTGGTGAAATATACGAACGATATTTACACTAAGACCACATGTACGGTATTTCAAGCGAAATAAAAAGTCTTTGTCTTAGAACTTCAAATGTATCACCAAAGTGCCAAATAAGTGCTAATGACTTAATATGTTATGTTTTTTTAAAAAAAAACGCTGATTAGTGTACAATTTTTAAAATATATTTTCTACATTGAAATCATAAAATAGTACAATGTTCAGCAAACAAAAATTCTAATAACCGCGACACTTTTGAGTTTATTTTAATAGAATGAAATTATTAATAACAATACCTATTTGTCTTATATACAAGCAGAGTAATGCTACAGTTCATATTAAAGCCTTGTTCTAGTGACTTCTTTAAATTAGGAAATAACAAAACTATTAATTGGATGTCTCGTTAGTGTGCAATGTTAATATATACTATCACTATATCTCTCTATCTATCCGCGATGCAAATTATTACCGAACTACCGTCCAATCGTTTTCGGGTGTCGTCCATAAACTTTGGCCGATAGAGCCCATACTGCGTGTAATTTATCTGTTTACTTGCAAAAGTCGTGGGCAAACTAGGTCGGGAACTTTGGCGAAAACGTGAATTACTTAAGAACATCCAATTAAAAATAAACGACACGAAGTTAATGAGTTCTTGCGCTTACGGAAATTATTTAGTGTAATGGGCGATTAATTTTGTTTGCGCACTGACTATATTTGTATTAAACTGTGATTCTAGGAGTTAGTATGAGAAAAAAACGTTAGATGTCTCTGTTATTTATTCGCTTAGCCAGCAAACGGTTTGTTTGATGGTAAGGTACGTTTCTAATGAACTTTAAATTCTGAAGCAGTGGACAGGAAAAAATAAACTTAGTATAAAATAATAAAACAAAAATGAAATAAAGCGACCGTTGTATAGCTGTTTTTATAGTTGTCTAGTGCGGGTTTTTTTCCTATTCCATCACGTCAATGAAAACTGCATTGAAGCAGCGACTCCTGGTAACAAACGTTGAGTGTTAAAAATTTGCCATAACATATTTGCCAATGCAATTCATCGCCATCACAAACAGTCAGAAGTGTGAGCCATAGAGGCTTTTCATACTGTACTGTTCTCATATTAATCGATTCAACCGTTGAAGATTTCTTGTTCTAAGCACGTAGGTATATATTTGACATAAAATAATAATATACAATTTCAATTTGGAACTCATCAGACATTCGGCAAACGATTTTCATTATCTAACCATCTGTCGGGACAAAGGCCGTTTTTTGCGCTATAAATGATTCTCTAATTAACGTCGTTCCAAAATTGGTCGGACGTGATGTTGTCGAATTGGATATTTTTTTATTGGAATTTCTATAAAACCCCGGTCCCGTTTTAGTTACAAACACACCTATAATTAAAAAGGGAGTCGGCAATAATTAGTTTGAGTCTATCGCTTTGGCTGTGGCTGCTTAATTTTAAAGTCTTTTGAAATATTTTTTCATAAGAATATTAAAACTTTTAAATGTTAAAAGTTAACAATTTAAATTCTTATCTAGCTATCACATATGAACACTAGCTGACCCAATGTAGGTTGGAGACCTTTGGAGACGTCTGTATTAAAAAAAAAATAACTAAAAAATTAAATTAACTTTTGAATAGTTTGTAGACAAAATTCTATATGAGTAGTTATTAGGGCGCTTTCAATTTAGACGTTTCGTGTCGGACCGCTGCCGTGCAAACGCAGCGGCTGGCATTTAATATGAAAACTCATATTAAACGCCAACCGCACGACAGCCGCACGCTTGTTTTAATATGGAACGCAGAGCAAACGCACGACAGCAGCGGTCCAACACAAAACGCCTAATTTGAAAGCGCCCTTTGAGAGTGGCATCAACACTAGGGTAAACGGTTCGTATAAGTACAACTCAATGAACGCAGACTGCGTGAAGCTAAAGAGTACCATTTGGCTCATCGCCAAAAATCCACTCAGTTCGTGAAACGTTTCAAAGGAGCGTAAGTTTCGCGCGACTTTTAAAAGAGTTATACGCTACGACGACGGTGTCTCATTAACAGAAATAAGGTCGAACCCTCTTTACTCTTGTTTTTGGTTAAGTTTATGTAGATGCTCGGGTTGAATGCGAGTTTGAAATCGTGGCTCCCCATAGCTTCGTTAGACACTATTATTATTATTATTACTAGCATTAGCTGTCTGGATGGGTTAACAAGACTGTTAATTAATGTGTTAATATAGCGTATAATTTAAAGCATTAATAACATCCTTTTTAAAAAAAAGCCTGTCTTGGAAACAAAGCGGCGGGAAGTTAAATAATTTATTCAATATAAGCCTTCACTAGCACTTATTGAAATCCAACTATAAAAGAATCTCTCGTTTCTTTGTCGCACCTCTAAAAGATGGAATAGTCTACCAGCACACGTTTTCCCTCCTTCCTATGATATGGGGTCCTTCAAAAGAGGCGTGAAGAAGCACCTTGTGGGCCGGCAGAATGAGGTTAACTGATGCTACGTTTGTTTTTACGCTGCACCAGTTATCTTCGCGTCTGGACTCCATTTCCACTTAACAACAGGTGGGATGGAGTAATTTGCCGAGCTATCTATAATAAAAAAAAGAAAAAAAATACTTAAAACAATTTTAAAAATGTTTAAGTATAAACCACTGAATTTAACCGACAGTTCTGATTTTTGGAGAGTTTTCGATTGAGAAGAGCTGGCAAGAGACTCAGGAGGCGTTTTCTTTTTCTTCATCATCGCAATGTTATCGCACAGGAACTTTAAAGGTATCATCACCATTATCATCATCACCAGTCCCACAGCAGGGCTCAAGTCTTCCCACATCAATAAACAGCACATTGATAGCCATAACAATAACCCCTCGTGTTGGTCCAATGCGGGTTGGTATTAATGACCTCCTTACGAGGAGGACGACAGAGACACTGTGGAGCTCGAAATATGTCTTAATTTTATCACCCACTAATTAAGTAAGACTAAATAGCTACTCGGACTTAAAAAGCTAAAAAGCCAGCAACCCCATCTTTTTAAAGTCTGTTGTCCTAATAACAATGCTATTAGCATTGTTATTTTCTGATTATTAGAGGTTTTACCACCGTTAGTTAGTTAGTTTTTTGTCTCAACCCTGAGGTCCCGGGTTTGATTTCCAGCTACATGGGGTACATGTTTGGTGTACTCTGTTTGGTTGTTGGTAGATCTTATTTATCCGCCTGGGTAGCTATCACCATCTTATCTATATATGTCGCCGTAACATCAATGTTCCGCCAGCTAGACATAAGATAGCCAGTGCCTCAGTAGTTAGGGATTCTGAGTGATGTGCGCTTCCACCGTTGGCCTTATCTTCACCTAACATCCAGGTGAGATGAGGGCACAAAGCTTAAAGTGAGATATCCAGCTCCTCGGTAGGATCCCACATCCCACAGTCTCGAGTTAAAAATGTTTGTGTCTTGAAAAAAACAGTATTTGAATCTCAGTGGTTTAGGACTCCGTGTAAAGGGTATTTAAACCTACGGCTTTTTCGCCACTTACCATCCTTTATCATCCGATAAGATAAAACCTGATCCGATCCGAACCCTTCGTCCGATCCGATCCGAACCCTTCGGAGAATCTAGTAGGGCACGGGGACGCGCACTAGTGCACGGTGCCGTTCCCTCTAGAAAACCTCCGAAGGTGATTCGTTTCACACGGCTTGAGGGGCCCTTTACGTTCCTCGCCGCCCTCAAACAAGCCCGGTGAAGCTGAAAATGCCGCCCGAAGCAATCAGCAACCTCA
Source organism: Eudonia truncicolella (assembly GCA_949315975.1). Taxonomy (NCBI): domain Eukaryota; kingdom Metazoa; phylum Arthropoda; class Insecta; order Lepidoptera; family Crambidae; genus Eudonia; species Eudonia truncicolella. Next base: position 5,775,451 of record OX438831.1, on the reverse strand, counting down.
AAAAAAAAATTGAAAATTTTGTAAGAGATACCAGAACAAATAAACGAAAGACAGTTACCAAAACAATGAATAAAAATTAAAAAGATTGGATTTTTTTTATTGAACTGTATAACTAACTTCATTGTCTGGTGTAGTATAAACAACTCGAATACGACTGATTGGAAATACAATGTTTAACTTGCTTTAACAATTGTAATGTTATAGTGACCATGTTGCAAGTCCATGTAAGGACAAAGAAATACTTAGGAGTATACCGTGTACTTTCCCCTTCAGGTCGATTAGGCCTTGTCAACCTATTCATTAATTTTCATCCGGCCCTGGCGCAGTGCCAAATGTGGCCAGGCTTGTGACACAAGGCGCCCACTACATTAGTTTTAGGCTATCCTGAAAGTTTTTGCTGGACAATCAACCTACATACCAGTAAATAATAAAAATTACCTTTTTTATTGTATTTGATACTTTTTACTTAGTAACCACTGCGGTCATCGGATAGGTGACCAAAAGATTATCATCTCGAGCTCCTCCGTGCTTAGGAGGGCACGTAAAGCCGTTGGTCCCGGCTGCATTAGCAGTGGTGGTTTATGGCCCGTTCTCCCAATGAAGGAGTTTGATTACATCAACAAAAAAGGTTTAACGAAGGCTTTTCAATATGTCTCAGGATCTCACAAACATTAAGGTAAGTACCTACCACTGCCCATGTTCTTTGTCGGGATCATGATATCTTTAGTAGGTATAAAGACTCGTCACGAATTCGCTGGATATAAAACAATTGTATCCTAAGCAATTAAAAGTTACTAAAGATAGAATGTGAGTTTGGATTGGCATTGACAGATTTCAGCCGCTCCTATTCCACTTTTGAAATTTTTGAAAAATTTATGAAATACCTAATGTTTATTTAATTTAATGTATTTTTTATGCACAATTTAAAAAAAAAATATCATTCTGCACTCCTTCTCTATATAAACTGTAAGTGTGCGGAATTTCATACTCCTCCGTCCACGCAATTTTCGTAAAAAGGGGTACAAAGTTTTTGTTTCACGTATTAATATTAAATAAATAAATAAATATAAATAAATAAATTACCAACCATATTTATTTCAAAAAAATATTCTGTTGCTGCCTTAAATTTTATTATTGACTTTAGTGATAAAAACAATGATAAAAAACTCATAAAAAATTGTTTAGTAGATTTTTTAGGTTAAATCTGTGTTCGTCGAAATGCTAACAAAAGTGAAATACGCCAGAACATGCTTTCAATGTTCTGACCTACACCGCTAAATAAAGAGACCCAGGAGGTATGCTTAATACATACCGACTATGGGGTCTATGTGTGCGTTGCTCGAGCAGCTCAAAACAGTCAACGGCTCCGTTGCGAGATTCCGTGTCCGTGAGAGGCTGTCTATGTGTGCGTTGCTCGAGTGCGTTTGTGTGAAGCTTACCTTCTGCATCTCTTTATTTTGTGCCTACAAAGGCAGCTCTTCCGTGTTTTTTTTTGTATTCAGAAGCGTCGAGTAGAGTACAGTCGTCTACGTTTTACCGCAATTAATAAAGTAAATTCTGAAAATTTAATACGACATATAAACTACCAATTAAGCAATAAAAAAGAAAGGGAAACATGTTCAAAAGGTGTTGTTAATTTTTACAAATGTCATATTTTTGTTAGCTTATATTGTGTCCCACAGCTGGGCAAAGGCCTCACATCTGCGTCTCCACTCGTCTCTATCCTGGGCCACATCATACCACTCCGGCAAAACTTCATTAAAACGTCTACATATATTTAGAACTAGTTGTCGCCCGCGACTTCGTTCGCGAAGACTACACTATCCCACTGGAACCTGTTACCGGGATAAAAAGTATTCTATGTCCTAGTCCGGGTCATGGTCTGTAAAATTTTGAGACACTTAAGTGTACCTGGACGTTTGAGTGAATAGATAGAAAAAGATTTACAATATTTACACCGCCTATATATAAACTCTTTGTTACAGTTACTAAATAATTTCAACGAATATTACGATCAACTTTATTGCACTTTCATACCTTCATTAATAGGATTTGAAACAACTAGAATGAGCCATTGTAGTGCCACCTGCTACTAAATTTACAAAAGGATAGTTTATACATCCCTATTATTTCTATTGTTGTAGGTAAAGTCCTCCCTGTGACCTCGGACCCAAAGGGTTCTTAATGACGGTCTGTAAACGTGGATAGACCTAGATCTGTGTAAAGTATTTCATTTATGTCGAGTTCGTGTGTAGGTACAACTGTGTGTAAATAAATAAATAAGATGAAATAAAATTCATTTATTTCGGATTTGCGTCCATAGTGTTAGTAACAATTTACTTCTATGTTTAGCAGCTAATAAAAATTATTATTTACATATAATTTTACGCAAATATTGTTGCGAACAAATTGAAAAAAGACAAAGTTTAGACACGATAGTATTTTTGGCAGTGCACCTGACCCGGCATGTCATGGGGTGCGGGTTCGAATCCCGCTAGTGGAATTTTTTCAACACTTTGGTTTTTTTCTTTTTTTTTAAATTAGCCAATAAAAATGATTGATCTTAGTGTCTTTAGCGATATGGACGCTGGTCCAGTGTTGCATAATCGCACTGTCCACGTCCAGCCTCGCCGCAACCGTCTGCAGGAGGTTGTTGGAGCTGCCACGCACACGATGGATTAGGGAAGCGATGTGCTTTCTGATCATAGCTGAGAAACTATTAATAATAATAATGTCTTTATTTTTAGACCGTTGATACATGTTGTTAGTAAACTTAAAAGCTATGTTAGTAGAGAGAACACATAAAACAAAAAATCTTAATTTAAATATTTTTTGGAACCATATGCATTTGGACCCAATGCTTGACTATAGGACAGTCAGGCCTATCCTTCACAACCATCAGGATGCCATTGGTACCCCCTCACTCTAATCAGAGTTGATGCGCTACAGTGGCGTGGCGGCCCCATCAGTCCCCCTGAAGGCATTATTGTATTGAGTGCGCAGGGCTTTGTATGCTTCTTGGGTATAATTCATCCACAGGCTACAGTGTAAAAGTTCATTTATCTGATAAATAACTTAAATTTTTTATAAGGTTTTAAATTTGTAAAAAATGACTCGGTAGCCGAGTACAGAGATCCTGGGTTCAACGCCCAAGTCGAGTAAAGCGTTTAAGATATTTCGACGCTCGGTTTCATAGCTCAGGTTTGTGGACACCAACTCGCACTTGGCAAGTGTGCTGAATTAGTCAAAACCAATTTATTGTAGCGTGGACTTGATTTCAAAGACCCAGCGGTTGAAATGTAGAGTTTTTAGTATGTATATTAAATATTTATAGTATGGAATCCAATGCTTGCTGGAATGTTTGGGCTTAATCCTGAATCGTGGAACATCGAAGATTACAGTTTCTGTCCATTGATACATACAAAATTGCAACACCGCGGTCCGAGGACACTCAAACGTTGTGGTCTAGTAGCTACACGACTCTATGTACAGTCGGCCAAGGAACTCTGGTAGAACTCTAAAGGTCTACCAGTTTTGAAAGAACTTCCTGTAAAATGAAAAATCTAAAATCGTAAATCATAATTCTATATTGTTTCTTATGGCAACGACTTAATACAATGCTTGTTAGGTCCTAACTAATCAATAAATTTCAGGAAGGATGGAATTATTCACTTAGAAACATCAGATCGGAGACCATCCAAGAGTTTGCATAGTCCGATTACGTAATTTTGTACATAAAGTGTTCTATTTGTGTTTTCTAATGTTTACGACCATACTACTCATTTAAATAAAACATTTTTTTTGCAAATTTACCACTGGTACTTAAGGTTTCGAAACGTCCGGATAAAATCAAAGAATTAGCAAATAAGTGTGTTCGTAAAAAAAACTAAAAAATAACTAAACTCTGGAACTACTTGGTCCAATTCCAAAAAATCTTCTACTTTCCTTGCAGGTAACATAGATTATTCGTAAAAAATGATACATTTCAAAGTTCGCGTACGCTACACAAAGTTATACTTACTCGTGAATTGTTATCTTGAATAATGCAAAAACATTGTTTATTTTAGGCCAGTAAATCCTTAAATTATAATAATGTATTTACGAGTAATTCTTCAGAGAACTTCATGAAATAATTTGGAATTTGGAGTAAAGACAATTTTAAGTTCATTTCTACTTTCACAAGTCAATTATAAAGATGGAGGCTTATTGTAATTGATGTTTAATTAAACTTGGAGCTCCGTTTTATGTTTAACGAAAGCACCTATTTGAACAGTGACCGGTTTAACAATAATTTGTTTTATTTCTTCACTAGTTGTACTCGCGATTTCACTCGCATGGATTTTTATTATGCATCATCTAATGTCTTACTAAACTAGATAGGCCCTGTCATAATAACAGCGCTTCTGTGTCATTCTGAACATCCACGAATGGATCAGAAGCTTGTGTTCAACCAGGGCACATCAGTTGCACACTCTTCGTTTGCTTTTTTCTTAGTTGTTTAATTTCCTTTTTTTTGCCCTGTGCACCGTCTTCCTTATTTCTTTTGTATTTATGTGTTTTGTTTCTTTTACTTTCTTTCTATGATACCAAATGTTGTGTCTGTCTTTTGTCTTCTTACTACATACAATATACCTATTCAAAAATGTGCTAAATTAAGTGTATTACGTCAATAATTAAATGAATAGTCAAAAAAATTTGGCGGTCCGGATATCAGATTGTATCACCCCATACTATTCCAATTCTTTTTCAAACTTAATTCTATTTATTTGGCGTATCGAAATATTACAGCCTGACTGTACCCAGAATCCGATGCAATAACACTTGGCAATACTCCAAATGTGCCTGTGTAGGCAAATCGATGGAGCGGCCGGGGCGGTTGGGCGAAATCTAATTGTGCAAGAGGAACTTTCAAAATTGGAAATCGAACATAATGCGGCCCTCGTCTCACAGCTTCCTTTTAAAAGTCCTACTGGTCTGCAACACGATCATGTTTCACATTCAAACAGATTTAGTTACTTTAACATCGTTAATCATAATTCTTTACAGTTTCATTTGACAACGTCTAAATAAATACTTCATCATCATCATAAGTCTTTACTTGTTATGTCCTAACTAACTAACTAACAAATATGGAAGGTAAGAGCCTATATTGATGGAAATATTTGACTGGTAACCTGACCCGCCAAGGGTTTATTAAGGCCAACAAAATACTATGTAAATTAAACGCGATTATAATTTTTTTTGTAAGGTTTGCGCGCACAGAATCCATTTAAATAACTAGCTTTTCCAATTTGAAATCTTAAGAAAAAAACTAATTTTAAAAATTAAACGCGTTATCAAATTGTGCTAAAAGAGCTTTCAAAATTGGATATCGAAGATATATAAAGATGGTCGCATCTATCTTCGATTTCCGTGTCTCCCTCCTTTTATAAGACCGAAAGGTCTGCAACACGATCAACCTTCAAACAGATTGAGTTACAAATAAAAAGTCTTGAAGTGCAAACCTCGTGCAAACATTTCTTTTTTTTAATGGCTTGGTGCGACTTGCAGATTTTGCCAGTGTCAAGTAAAGGAAATATTGTTAAATATTTTTTCTTAATTTTATAATAGAAAATAGTCTACTGACATTAACCCATTCGTAACTTGACTGTTATTATTGTATTTTACGCACGTTGTAAACTAATTACAATATGGAAAAATATAAAAAAAAACGAGCGTGGGTTACAGTAGTCGCATATGATGTGTAACATTTGACATCTCACCTTAGTAATAAGCAATTTTAACATTATATTCTGAAAAAAATGGGTGAGGTATTACATCATTTTATAACTGTCAAATAAATGCAGTAAATACTCATTAGAAGACATTTGACATATCAAAATGACCTTTGATAGTCAAATGACACAATACGTCACATATAATAATAATAATATGTCATGTTCACAATATCGATTTTAAATCTACAAAATGGCGCGCGCTTGCGCACTTCTGCGTCTTCCTGTTACACTGTAACACATACTTCCGTCTCATTTCACGAAATCACTCCCACAAATAGCTTATATAGAAAGCGAGTGGGAAAATGTAACACATCAAAAAATCCACGATTCAGCGAGCTTTCAATAACACTATCTTGGAGGGTGCGAGTTCGAATCCCGCTCGTGGGTTTTAGTAACACTTTCCCTAATTGTTGTTAATGTGTAAAAGATCATTATTATTAACCTTTATAGACAAACAAAATAAGTTAGCCTCATAGTAGCCTACATCTTATTAAAAATCTAGCAACAAGTACTGTAACACAAATTTTCACGTTAATTCCTAAATGTGGTTTTCATGTAAGCCAAAAAGAGCGGCAATTTTTTGAAGTCTCACAATTATTGCCGTGCTCTACATGTGAATATAATGTTTTATCCTTGTTTTATCTCCTTCATTGTCATCCGTGCCAATGTCCATATATATACACATACACGGTGTTACAAAATACCCCGTTAAAAATATAATAAATTATCAAAGCCAAAAATATTGTTTTTTTCCTTTAGTTAGTTATGTTAGTTTATTTCCTTCCAGTATGATGATGATGAATAATAATAGAAATGAGAAGTGAGAAATGATATACCCCCGAACCCCTCGAGTATCTCAGTAAAGATGTGGGGCTTTACTAATTCCTCGGGCGGACTTCTTGAGAGAATTTGAAAAGTGAAGTTGCACTGTTATGTTTCATTTGCCAACACTCATGCGCACTAACGAACACTTAACGGTTAACAATCCACCATTATTTTACATTTATATTCGACATAACACAAATTTAGAAAATAAAACAAATCCGCAGACATGACTCTTCACTTTCCCGCCAAGGACCTCCGTTAGCATAGATTATTTAACAAAGAGGCTTACCTACCAATTTTAATAATTATTGTAACTTTAATGGTTTTTCTGTTTTTCATCCACATAGGTTCAATACTATGATGTCATTATGCTTAAATACTGGCTTCAAAAACGTCGAGACGGAAAAAATGTTATGTTGTCAATTTCAAATCTTCTCATCGATATTCTAAAATTGTTTCGTGTTTTTTTATTTTTTATTTTCCAAAATGACGATGTTTTCTAACTCAAAATATTACGATAATGATGTTATGCGTAGGCCATGAAGATAGCAATTTAAATCGTGCTCGCGAACTGTATCGGCAACGATTTATCGATGATGGAAGACCACCCGCTGCACAGCGACGGCTACCTTCATACCAGTGTTTTCTCCATATGTCAAAACGCCTACATTTCATAGGCTCCTTTCATTGGTCTACTGGAAGTGGACGTCCAAGCACAGTCAATGCCAGGCAGGCTGAATTAGTGTTAGAGCATTTTGAAGAAAAGCTAACCACGAGTACGAGACGAGCCAGAGCAAGATTCGGTATGAACCATGTTGCAGTTTGGCGAATTCTTCGTGACGACAACCGTCAACCCTATGAGGCAACATTCACGAGGTCAGGACAGGGTCAGGACTTTCAAATGTGCATAACGATCACGTTTGGGCTCGCGAGAATCCACACGCTTCACAGCAGGGCAGATTCCAACACCAGTGGCGGCTGAATGTGTGGGCTGGCATTTATGACGGGCATGTCATTGGTCCCGTCATTTTGCCATCACGTCTGAACGGTGGCAACTACCTAACGTTTTAACAAACGGAATTCGAAGAGGCGATTGTCGACGACTTTCCTGTGGCCGATAGGGATTACTTTGACAACCAAAGGAACATGGTGTTTCAGCACGATGAAGCTCCGGCTCATTTTGCTCGCGACGTGCGAGAGTATCTCAACGTTCGCTTTCTGCGAAGATGGATCGGCCGTGGGGGACCGGTGCAATGGCCCGCTCGTACTCCAGACCTCACACCCTTGGACTTCTTCTTATGGGGTTATGTTAAGGACAGAGTCTATTTCTCCGATTGCCCAACGGTTTTCGAGATGGAGCAGCGTGTAAGATCGGTCTACGCGTCAGTAATACCGACGATGGTGCGAAATGCCACACAAGCCATATCCTGACGAGTGAGGTTGTGCATTGAGCAGAGTGGAGCTCACTTGAGCAGTTCCTGAACATTTGACGTTCATTATGAAAAAGTAAGTGTTGTTAGTTTAGGTTCGTTAGGTTAAATCTTTTAAAATCTTCCAAAACTCAATATCTATCTAATCGAATTATGTACATTTTGATAGTATGTCACTTTATCGTTTCACGAATTAGGTAAAAATTTACATAAACATTTTGTGTAGTTCACTCTTTAATTTTACTGAAATAGGGTTTTCACATCAATGAAAAAAACAATGGTTTAAACTTTTTTGGCGGTAAGTCATACAGTGTTATTACGGTTCTCAAATATTGTAAATGGACTTGTTATAACTTATAAGGCACCAATTAACCCTCTTTCAGCTTTACGGGTATTTTTGTAACACCCTGTATATACTGGTGCTATACTATTTAAAACAGGTTCACTGTCAAAGAATAAAACAATGGTTAAATCAATCGTTTATACCTATGTTGTTTCTATTCGCAATGATAATTGTATTCAAGATCTATTAATTTTACTTTTATTTTATATTGAGAAATACCTTTCTCAAGTTCCAAGCCCATGATGCAATGGTCAAAGATGCATGGGGAACCCTTATCCGACGAATACCTCAAACATCCTCGGGTGGGCCGTAACCAGTTTGAACGGCAGAATGACTGACGGTGGTCACAGTTCACACTAGCAACAATATTTAGAGAAAGTACAGTAGTTTTAGTGGTTATGCCCCCTCCCGATCCCCTGTCGAGGCCTTCGGACCTGGACAGTGAGACGGTAGCCGGGGGGAAAGCCTCACATTCTTCCCGCCCGCGGTGGTAGGCGGCAATTCCACAGTTAAAAAATAGGTTCCGAGCTCATAAGGAGGCTACTTGGTAAACTAACATCGCGCTATTGCCGAAAGAACAGACGTTAAATTCAAAGGTCGTATTATAAAAGGGTTGAGCGCGATTTTTATCCTTTCCATCTATGCCAAACCCTACGTTCGTTTAACTAAGAAATAAATACTAAATAGTTGGCTCCCCTCCAAAATCACTGAAGTAACCCAATAGCAACACCAGTATTAGTCAACGAGTCCGTACAATGTTATTATCGTTGATTTGTTACACTAACGGACGAAAGTTTTGTTATTTTGTTGTGAGAATGTGAGGAAAAATTACTTTGAACGGAATCAAAATGTTATTGAGCCTATTTATCAACTAAGTTATACTCATAGTTAGTGATAGTGATAATAATACAATAATGATGCTAAGGGGTTCATAACTTTAGATACTATATGATTGGACGTCTTCGCCTCCCTCGAGATTTTTATAACCAACTCCCTCCTTTCTATGACATAGGGTCATTCAAACGAGGTGTTAACTTCACACGTGAAGAGGCAACTTGAGGCACAAAACCTTCATATCATGTTCCACTAGCTATCTTCACATCTGGATTCCTCTACTGCTTAACATCAAATAGAGCGGAGTCATTTGATTAGTTATCTAAAAAAAAAACAATCCATAACTTGCATTAAAGCTTTTACTGAAAAGAAAACTATTTTGTATATGCTAAAGAGTCCGCTATGTACCTGCAAACCTTCAAATCATTGGACAACCTTCAAAACTCACAACGTGTTCTGGATCTGAGCTCAAGGATGCGGTATCTAGCAGCTTTCTGATCTCCCCCTCATCTGAATACAAACGGATATTCCGTAGGCTAGACTGTGATAGTTTCGCAAATGGCGCTTGTTATTTACAAATTGGAAGGCACTTGAAGTAAAAGGAGGCAGCAGGTCATGATTGATGTACGTGCAAGAGTGTGTTTTACGCTTACAATATTCGATGAAAAAAGTACTAGATATATGTTTGTATTATTACCTTTATACTTATTATGTCTTATTATGTACCTTAAATCTGACACATACAGTTCAAAAAATTATATTAAACTAGTGGGCCCGCTCGCGACTTCGTCCGCTTGAAAACACCCGTAACCCATGATGGACCCCTATTGCAGCGCCACCTACCGGAACCAATTGTATTTTCAAACCATCCAGGAACCCATTGAAATATACACACAAAATTTTATCCAAATCATGCCGGCCGTTTAGAAGGAGTTAGGTGACAAACACGTATACAGAAAAAAGTATGGTTGATATTGGTTTATTTATATATAAGTATATAAAGATAACTGCCATCAACCATACTTATCGGCGCCAGGACACTAGCCGATTATTTGTCTATAAATTTACCAAAAAAGTATTTGAGCTCTATTTCTCGGGTAATTTTTAGGTGCTTATGGGCAATCTAGCGTATAACGTAGGTAACACTCGTATACTAGGAGGGTAGGAAAATAACAATGAGGCAGCGACTGAAGCGTTTGGTTTGCGATCTTGGAAGTTAAGCAACTTTCGCAATCCTAGGTCTACGGACGGGTGAACTATTTATATCAGGGTACTTTAGAATACTCTATCCGTGCGGAGACGGAGAAAGAATACTATTCTCCGCCCTTTTCCTCCGGTGGGTGTTGAAACGGTCAACGGCCGATCTTCTAGCGTACGTTACACATCTATGAGGTGAGGCTATTGACAAGCGTGGTGAGTCGGTGGCTGTTAGCCTTGACATAGTCAAGGCTTTTGATCGGGTCTGGCACAAAGCTCTTCAGTTCAGTATTCTGAACAGAGTGCGGCGATTCTTTACGCCGGACTTGGACAGATTGCAGCGTCGCGCTGAACGCATTATCGATAATGCAGAAGTGGCAAATACTCTTGAATCTCTGCAATAGCGTAGAGATGTTGCGTCACTCAGCCTGTTTTACCGCTTATACCATGGCGAGTACTCTGAAGAGCTCTTTGACCTAATCCCACCTTCTCCCTTCCTTCAAAGGAGTACACGTGCTGCTCCTTGGAGTCACAGCTTTACTGTTTCAAATATTCCATCTCGAACAAAGAAATTTGGTGACTCGTTTCATTGTCGCACCTCCAAAAGATGGAATAGTCTACCACGTTTTCCCTCTTCCTATGATATGGGGTCCTTCAAAAGAGGCGTGAAGAAGCTCCTTGTGGGCCGGCAGAGTGAGGTTAGCTGATGCTACGTTTGTTTTCACGCTGCACCAGTTATCTTCGCGTCTGGACTCCATTTCCACTTTACATCAGATGGGATGGAGTCATTTGCCGAGCTATCTATAAAAAAACATAAAAATAATTAAAAAAAAACCTAACAAAGTTTTCTGAAGTTCCTCTTCTTCGGAAGGTACAGACGCCTGCATATCAACCTATCCAAAACTGTCAAATTTTTTCGATAATTGTTCAACCACTATGTCATATATTCATAGTCTAATGAGCAAATTTGATAGTTTATGGTAGTCTGATGTATAGGCGTGTGTTACGTTAAAGCCGTTTCAAAACAGTTGTAGGGAAATAAACACGTTGGCCTTGATAAAGGACGCATTAACATCATCATTATTCTACGAATATGGTCCTGAAGGAACTTTATATTAACGATATGACTGTCTTTTTGGTCTAGTGGTTTGATCACTGGTCTCAGACCCAGAGATCCTGGGTTTGATTCCAATTATATAAACCTACAAGTAAGGTAAGGTAAGGATATTAGATAATGCGTTCATTAAACTTTTGAAACTCAGAGGCGCTTGCTACTAACTTCGATCACCCATCCAAAAAACTGGACGTTGTTCAGCTTCCGCATTAAATACACTTACTTATACTACTTTAATAGCTGAAGGGACCGATCTCCCAGAGATGAGTTTAGTAGTCAAATTAATTTGCTCGGGACAAATGTTATCAAATCAAACTAACAAAAGCGTATATTACAGAGGTGCGTAGAGTCAAAAACATATTTTGCGGCCTACAACACAACAGTTTCATAGCGTCACAACATAAAAGTTTCATCCACTTTACCCCCCTTTCATTTTCGCGGCGCTGTCTCCACATACATAATTGATTATTTAATTCAAAATACATTAAGAGGGCGGGCACGATCGGCTCGTAAAGGAACAAAGGTAATTTCCTCGGGACAGGATGTTGCTAAAAATGTGGTAACCCTACTTAACGACACTGGTTGAAGCTGCTTTTATAAACTCTTAAGAGGTCGGGTATGTGTTTCTTAAACTAAAATGTATGTTTTGTTTTTTAAGGTTAAAGAGAAAGGGGGACGACCAAGAAGTGCTTCTATGGAACTAATTAAAGGTAATAAAGAAAATTAATTAATTAATTGTCACACGTGGATGTGTTTAACCACATGCTAAAAACGTTTAAAAAAACTTTCATTATATTATAATTATAACTTTAACTTTGACTTGTGTTGTTCATAGTTGCTATTGTGTTGGTCTAAGTATAAATTTCATTGATATATGTTATTTTTATTTGTATTAGTAAGATTTATGTTATTGTTTGTTTTCCAAATAAAGAAAAATAAAATAATATAAATAAAGAAAAAGACAGCTTTGGATAGAGACGAAAGGAAAATGCTACAATGACAAGACGAAGCTTATTAATGCACAAAAATATAACAGGATTGATATTAATAACACATTATTAACAGTCCTGTTTAGCCACCTAGAAAACTAATATGCTTAGGCATGGGTTCACGTCAGAAGCCTTACGTAGACGACTTGACTTCAACTTCAAACTTAAAACATCATAGTTCTAATCTTACATGCCCAACACACAATCGGGTAGACAGCACTGTGTCTGCGTCGGCAAACACACCGGTAACCGATTGAGCTGGGTCACTCTCCATTTCGTTTTGTTATTTCTCACTCACACTTAACACTTAACTCGTCCAACAACGAATACAACGTAATTCAATTTCCCTCGAACGTCGGCGAAAATGTGTGTAAAGATTTTTATTTGATTTGAGAAAGTGTGGGTCCTAAGCTAACAACAGAATGGCGTTCCTTGCCTTAGGGATGTTGTTAATCAAGGAACCAAACGAGCCTCTTGCGTATTCTACCGCTTGATGGAATCCAATTACTGTATGAAATGAGCCCTGAGTGTTACTATGGAAAGTGGTGTGTCGAATATTTCTGTCTGTTGTACTGTATATCTTTATTCTTTTCAAGGAGTGCTTTGCAACGTTTTCACATTAAACGCCAGCCGCACGACAACCGCACGACTGTTTTAATATGGAACGGAACTTTGCAAACGCACGGCAGCGGCCCGACACGAAACGCCTAATTTGAAAGAGCCCTAAGAGTGTATCCGTGATACGTTAGATGAAAGCTTTAACAAATATATTAAAATATAACTAATTGTTCCCCGACCCACCGCGTCGCCCGAATACGCTAGTACCTCGTATTCGCTTAGCGTTTTTTGATAGCTACAAAACTTGGGCTATCAAATGCAAAAATTTGTTTTAAAATCTGACTGATATTTTTAAAGATTAGCGCGTTCAAACAAAAAAACAAACTCTTCAGCGTTATTAAATTGGTACTAGTGGCCCGCTTGCGGCTTCGTCCGCTTGTGTACACCCGTATCCCATTATGGCCCCCTATTGCAGCGTCACTTACTGGGTCCAATTGTTCCAAACCATTCAGGAAATATGATCCATTGAAATATACAAAAAAAATTTCATCAAAATTGGTCCCACCGTTTAGGAGGAGTTAAATTACAAACACACGCACAGACGATTTATTGTATACTAGCTGCCCGCCCCGGCTTCGCACAGGTATACTTTTTTTATATATAGCTTATGTTACTCAACGCTGATGACGCATTCTAATGGTGGAAGAATTTTTTAAATCGGTCTAGTAGTTTTTGAGTTTATTCGTTACACACATACAAAAATACAAAGGTTTCCTCTTTATAATATTAGTATAGATAAAGATAAAGATAGATAAAAAAATATAAGGAAACCAGACCTTTATGATGCACCGCAGTCCAATGGAGGTCCCCTACTTCTTGATGACGACACACACCGTATTAAACGTTATTCACTTACTTTTTACTTACACGTATTTAATGATTGATTGCTAAAGTTGGTGTTAAACATTAGTATCAAAATATTACTATGTAATATACTCGTATGTCCCACACAAACGATGAAAACCATGAAAGTAAGCGATAAAACAAGCCTTCATGCCACATATCTAAAAAACTGAACTCCGAATAAAAACCTACCTTAAAATAAAATAAAAAATCTCTACCCTCTTTTTACTTTTTTTATTTTTAAGTGCTAAATGGTACATTGAAGCTGAATTAAATATTTATAAAATACAGTGAAAAAATTAAATGCCTACCCGACCCTTAAAAAGTTAAATATCTCTACCCTCACCGAACATAGGCAGTGTTCGGTATTATTTAGTTATTACAAAAAATGTGTACTAGCGTTATGCCACTTGTATAGGCCCTCTGATCATATATTTGTTATTGATTAATTAAACTTTTGAAAACAAGACAAATCATTCAATAATAGAAAAATAGAATAGAAAAACATGTATTCAGTACTACAAAATAACACATTCATAATAAACTAGCTGTCCCAACGGACTTCGTACCGCTTTGACAGTTTCTATGACAACAGAACAAACGAATCCAAGACCTAAGTACCTAGTAAATTGTGGAACCAAATATAGATAACAGGTATAAGTTTCATTCCCGTGGGAATATCGGGGAAAAATTTTTCTATGTGTTAATCCAGGTTATAAACTATCTGTATGCCGAATTTCATCCAAATCCATCCATACGTTGCGGTGTGAAGAAGCAACAAATATACACACAATCTTTCACATTTATAATATGGTGTGATAGTAGGTATATGATACTAGGGCTGCGAGTCAGATACCTCCACGTGGTGCATCCTGGGCAACGAGTGGTTCCAACGGTGTCCGTTGGAGAAAGTTGGACCCAGTCGGCTAACATCTGGCAAGGCAGGAGCCCCCTTTTGGGGCCCTGCCTCTCCTATGTGCGTGACTACTCTGGGCAGCACAACTCGCTGCACCTTCTGAGCAGCTTTGAGAGGAGTCTCGGCGGCGCTCCTTCTGAGCGACGTCTTTGTGGTTTTTTTGTTGTAGGACATAACTTCGGGTGTCGAACGTCGAGCGTCGAGTGTTGAGCATCGTGTGCCGAGTGTCGAGGGTTGAGAAGTGTTTGTGGGGGTCGAAGTCCGAGTCGGGTCAGATTCGTGGTCGGAGTTGGAGGCTGAGTCGGGGTCCGGGTCACCAAAGAAGGGCAGGCGGGCTGGACGAAGGCCGCGCGATTTGTTGTGTGTATTTGTTGTGAGGAGTGCGGAGACTTGTCTCTGCAGGACCGCATAGTAGGGCGCTTGCTGGCGCAAGTAGCGTGTGAGGAAGGGCTTTGGCATGGGTATCTGACCATACCTCCCCAAAAGCCCAAGGGTCGGAGGGACCAGTGTGTGTTTGTCATGTGTTGTCATGTTTTGTTTGGTATGTGTCTTTTCGTCTCTTTCTTTTCTTTCTTTTTTAGTATACTGACCCCCCAAGGGAGGCGCTTTGCTCTTGAGGGAGCATGAGAGGAAATGTTCCGCCTATGGTTTGGGGTCTGGGCGGGGGGTCACGGCTACGCAAATGCGTAGTTTGGAGGCCTTGCGCACCGTCCTCCGGGCATGGGCGGAGCGGCGCCATTGGTCGCTCACGTACCATCTGGTGCGGATACTGTCCGGACATGGTTCGTTCGTACGCTATTTGCACCGGAGTAAAAATAAATGAATAAATAAATGACATTTGTTAAGATCCCAACCTATTTTGGGCCAGAGTGGTAGATTATTCTCCAATTCTCCATAAATATGCTACTGATTACAAAAGAAAGTCTAAGGCCGGCAGTGGGATCTTTAGAGGCTGTCTTAGTATTAGTCGAAGAAGAACTTTTAAAAAGTTAATAAATGGTTGGAAGCACACTAAAAACAAAAAGACAATGATTAATTTTAACTTTCCGCATTGAAGCGGCTGCGTAAAACTAAAACTACAGAGAAGCTGGTAAACGTTTTTATTATTGTTTAAATGTGCTGAAAAGTAACGTTTCGCTCAATTCATTAACTATATTTGTTGCAGAACTCTTAATAGCTTACTTTGGAAAATTAATTTAGATTATAAGCTGAATAACAAAGCAAACAAATTAAGGAGCTCGCTCTAAAAGAACTTTTATGATTTATTCGTCGATCCGAAACAGTAATGGTATGTGTATAATAACTGAATCGCTCTCATAATGTTTTCTAAAGTTTACACGAACACTACACATTGAAATGGAACAACTTTTACGGATCTACTCGCGTTTATTTTACACATTAGTTTAAATTAATGTTTATCCTGACGTTTCGAACCCTTTGCAGGGTCCGTGGTCACAGGGAGACTGAGGTGTTGGTCGTCTCATAATTAGTTAGTAGATCCGTTTTACGCAGCTTACAGTATCTTTTGGTCTGGCAGTATGGTGTTGGGCCTGGGATTTAATATTTTGTATGATGGGATCCCAGGCTGGTGGTAGATTCCAACCATCTTCTCTATTGAAATTAGGATGTATTTTTAATTTCAATAACCTCGTGTATCATCCTAGGGATGAATCGTTGTTCTCTAGCGAGTATTTGTAGTTTATCAAATCTGATGTAATGGTTGGGCGCCTCAAGGGAATTTTCGCATACTGCAGACTTATTTTAGCGCCTATGCTTGACGTCGGCTATGTGTTGTTTAACGCGGGTTCCTACACTTATCTTTGTTTGCACGATGTAAGAGAGCCCATAGTCGCAGTCCAGTTTGTACACGCCTGCATCTTGAAGGGGTATGTTGCACTTGACAGGTCGTAAAAATTGGTTGATCTTCTTCGACGGCTTGAAGTAAGTGTTGATTGAAGCTCGCTTTAAGATATGTCCAATCTTGTCAGTGACACCTTTCATAAATGGATGTACAGCAGATTGGCGCTCGACTGTGGTTGGTTTATTGCGTTTTCTGTGAGGAAGCCGTGGTACTTTCAGTTTATTATCCTGTAGTACGTGCTTGACATGATGAAGCTTAGCAGCCAGGTGTTGGGTATCACATATGCCGCGTGCTTTATGAAACAAAGATTTTTCTACAGTAGTCAACTGTCTAGGTGTTGGTGGTGCGAATCACCATTGAGGTACCTATCTGTATAGTGACGTGTGACCACGGACCCTGCAAAGGTTTCGAAACGTCAGGATAAACATTAATTAAAAGTAATGTGTAAAATAAACGCAAGTAGATCCGTAAAAGTTGTTTCATTGCAACGCTCTCATAATCTTTAAATTTTCGTGCGGTTAAGAAAAAAATTTGTTAATGCTTAGGAAAAGATTCTGTTTGTGTTAAAAAGTAGTAGCAAATTATTAATATAGTTGAGATATTTGAAATAGATTTTATGATCCTTGGGGGAGGCCTTTGTCCAGTAGCGGACGTCTTTTGGCTGAGATGATGATTTAAAATAAGATAAGTATAGTGTTTAAAATTAGTGGAAAAATCTACAACGTTTTTTTTTTTTAAATAATAATGAAAAAGGTTGTCTAGTGAGTAATCAGAGCCATGTAAGAGAATAACGATCGTGTAAGTCAAGCAACTTCTTTCATGTCCCAATGGTGGGTGAAAATACTGACGATGAAGTGTAGGGCATAACATATTCAGTGTACAGGACATGAACCATGGATACCATGAAATCGGACCTCTATACTACACAATATATTTAGTAAGCGTCTTAAAGACCTCAAAGTTAAAAAATTAAAACTCAGTTTACATTATTACGACATACTTAACCAACAAACGAAACAACTAAGAAGCCAACATAACGACGCTTATTGCGAAGATATTCTTTTGTTATTGTGGACACATTCGTCGTTTCACACCAAGAGTCAATACTAAGACCGTGAATAAAAGAAAAACAGCTTCTAATATGCGAAGGTTTCAAGTGTCGCGACCCAAACTGTTCAGTTGTACTAAGAGTATAAGAATATTAACTATTTATTTCCATCTTGGATTGATTGGCTTATTTCGTTGAACACTTTTCTAGCCATTGAATCGGAAAATAGCTATTGTTCGTTTCCAGACTTAAAATTGAAAAGGTTTATTAATAATATACCTATACCTATTTACTGGCGTGAGATTAAGTATTTAAGAGAAAATAAATCAGAAGACAGTGTGTTTTGTGTTATTTTTATTGTTACAAGATAGTTTTACGCGTAACCAATTAAAACAATAATGTGATATTCACACACAGATACATTTTATAATGTCTTTTCAACATTCCTAAATAATTTGTAACTCAACATTAGCAGCCAAAATCACAGTACCTAACCACAGATTAATAAGGTTGCCTAAAAGCCTAACAATAAATCAGAGACCACAAACAACGCCACAACGACATTTGAGGATTGCTAACTCTGAAAGAGGTTCGTATCAAATTATAAATAAACAAACCACGACATCAAAGAACAAATGCTAGATGTTTTTTAAGTAAATGAGTAAAATTGCCTCTTTTCTAAAGCCCGTACTTAACATCTTTCATTGTTGCTAATGTCTTTAAGAATGACAAAAGAAACTCGTTTTATCCTAAAAACAAAACAGGAATCAGACTGCCATGAACACAGTTTCGTTTATTTTCGTGTTTGAATTTATTAATTTATGATTGTAACACAAAGAAATCAGTTTACTGTAGAATTGAATAAGGCTCGTTTATATATAAAAAAAATATAAGGTATAATTAAAAAACAGTATTCAGGCTATTTACTTTCATATGTAAAAATTTACATAAAATAACACCTAAAGGAAAAAGGAAGCCGTCCGTGGTCCACACTTACTTTGCTTTTTACACTAAATAAACATAAAAGTTATTTGATAGCTACTACCATCTAGTCTGTCGCCATAACCATCAATGTATCGGCATTATTATGTATCAGCGTTATTATCGATGTAGTGAAGAAGCAAAAATCACGCTCTTCAAAGCGTATTGTCAGTGTTTCTACACGGGGAATCTATGGGTAAGTTATGCTAAAAAGCCGCTAGAGGCCCTACGGGTTCAATACAATAATATCTTCAGGATGATGTTGGGACTGCCTCGTTTCTGCAGTGCGTCAGAAATGTTTGCTGAATATGAAACAGATGGTTTTAGCGCATTCATCCGCAAAAAAACAGCATCCCTTATTCGCAGAATTAGGGACATTCCGATCGCCATCATGAATACTGTTGCTGACAGGCGGGACTCGCCAATGTGGAAAAGTTTTGTGCGTAGAGTGATAAGTGATCACAAAAGTTTTGTGCGGAGAGTGATAAGTGATCACAAAAGTTTTGTGCG
Organism: Eudonia truncicolella; assembly: GCA_949315975.1. NCBI lineage: Eukaryota > Metazoa > Arthropoda > Insecta > Lepidoptera > Crambidae > Eudonia > Eudonia truncicolella. Next base: position 5,756,165 of record OX438831.1, on the reverse strand, counting down.
GAGAGTGATAAGTGATCACCACCCAACTAATGTTTAATATTAAATCAAAATAATAAATAATAATACTAATACCTAGTTTTTATAAGATTGTCATACATGCTAACACCAGGATTGTATATTAACATAGTTTATAAGATATCATGTAAACTAACACTTTTATATTGTATTTCAATAAATTCCTAAGTATCCGGAATCTTATAATTCCGAGTGAAGTGCGTATTTGAGCGCTTCTTCACTATAAAACAACATATAATATTTACTAAAGTGGTGGTAAGTTAGTTGTTTTACTATCGTACAAGCCGGTACCTCCTCAAAGTTCCTAAGTTAGGTAATTTTAAATACAGCTGCACAAAAGGTCAAACGTCGCAGCTTAATCTAAACAACAGTGCTTCCATGCGTCATGGCATATCGCGCATTAGCATACATTGCGATGCGAACGGCCGCCACAGATTGCATTTATTTGCATAACCATGTTGTGTTGTAGGTGCCGGAACAGCGCTTAGGACATTTACTCTGTTTTAGCGTACGGCACCACTTTTAAGGCCTTCTTTATGTTAAGCACAATTTTAATCTACAATGTATAAAGAGGAGTTCGGTAGTGCAGTGCTTCGTTAAACTGCAAGTGAAGCAAAATGTATCTAGGTCCTCCATGTTTTAAAAGGGCCGGTTACGACGTTGGTCCACGATGACTGTTGTTAAACCTACCAACTAGTAGCTAGCAGGGTAGGTTATGGTCCAACCTCCCCATAGGCTGTTGTTTATGTGAGAAAGCCTAAGCCTAGCAATGGGACGGCCATTGACATCATAGGCCAAAAGATGACGACTTTCCTAACGTAACAGTAAATAGAACACATCTAGTATTAAACAGCTACTCTCGAACCGAATAAATCTCATAACATTCTGTGCTTGGAACGGTGTACGTACGTCAATAATAAATGTAATGGGATCCTGCGTACGCTGGCCTACTCCTGAAACAAAGCTATTTCATTTATTACTAAAGTTAATTGAAGTTTATATACGAACTACACAGCTTTCTCTAGTATCTAGATGGTTACCTTTTATCATCATGTCTTTTCTGACTCGAAGTATTTCATTGAATCTTGCTACTGATATGCCTACTCAAATTGTTTCTATCTTTTGATAGCAGTCTGGACCAACCACATGAAATATCTTTCGAAACTGAAAGAAATGGACACAGATTTAATATTCACCTGTCCGGGTTTCTCCCATGCCGACTTTTTCAAAGAAATCATGACCACGTTGCGCCTTGAGTTTTTTCTTTTTCTTTTAGTTGATGGCTTCGTGCGATTAGCACATTTAGCCAGTGTCAGTAATTTTTCTTACAAGTAATACAATATTTCCTTCCAGTATGATGATGATGAATGATAATAGAAATGAGAAGTGAGAAATGATATACCTCCCAACCCCTCGAGTATCTCAGTAAGGATGTGGGGCTCTACTAATTCCTCGGGCGGACTTCTTGAGAGAATTTGAAAAGTTAAGTTGCACTGTTTTGTTACATTTGCCAACACTCATGCGCACTTACGAACACTTAACGGTTAATAATCCACCATTATTTCACATTAATATTCGATATAACACAAATTTTAGAAAATAAAACAAAACCGCAAAACATGACTCTTCACTTTCCCGCCAAGAAGTCCTCCGCCTTGAGTTAATAAGAGTTTATTACTTTTTATGACATCTTAAAATATACAGTGGTGTGTCAGAATTAGCGAAGCCGAAGGAAAACTAAAGAGGTTATGTTTTTAAATAAATAATTAATAATTTGGAAAAGAGAAGCTAATTAGCTACTAAGTTTCTTGCTGATGTCTTCTTAGTGGGAACAATTTTCGTAACCTGAGCAGTAAAATTGGATTACATCTTTGTATATTTTAACGTTTACAAGCGCACTTTATGTGCCCAAATTGAATAAATTATGATTTCTTTATTTCATTTGAAAAAGAGGAAGATATTTATAAAAAAAGTGTGTGATAAAAAGCTTCAAACAATGTTCAAAAGTATTTACAAAGCTTTGTAATTTTCCTCGGAAAAGGCGACGTAAATGTTCCGACATTTTTATCTAACACAGCAAGATAAAAACTGTCAGTAGCGATCAAGTGAAATAGGTCTCGGTGCTCCGGCGGCCTTATTGGCAAACTTTAGAGGCCATTTGAAACGAAACAAGGCCAAATATTCTTCTATTTTTCCAGCCTATTCATGATTGTATTTCATTGATTATTATTTAACTTCTAAGGTCATTTAGATTACAGTACTTAGGGAAAGCTTATGGTAAGTAAGGTTATAATATTTTTTATTTTTTTATTTTATGAAAGGTTTACAGCTATTTAAACAATAAATATTGAACTATGTGAAATCTTAAAGCTAATTACAAACTCCTACAAGTAAATAATATAATAATGTACAAGTATGTCTTTTGTTCACCTGACTAGCTACCATTATCCTACCCTAATCTGTCGAAACAAAGCTTGTAGTCTGTCTGTTTCGACAGTTAGAAATAAGATACGTCAGTTCCTCAGTAGTTTAGGGTTCCGGATGAATATTTTTATCCTATGACCTTATCTTCATCTACTATCAGCTAAGATGAAGGCCAAGCGATTCCATGTTAAAATGAAAAGATAAAAGAAAAGATAGAGCCTTAAATATATGCTTCCACCTTCCGCTCACCGTCTAGGTAAAAACACTAGTAATTGTATTGTCTTACAAGTGTACCACATAAGCTTTCATATTCAATTACCCTTATAGCAAACCTTACAATTCCCAAGGCATCTCACGCATTAACCATAGACCACAGAGCGTCTAGACACACCAGCAGATTACGGCGAATAAAACGGCGCTAATAAAAGCCGGCAGCGACAATAGCGCACTGGGCGAGCACATCCGGGCGGGTCAAGGTCACGGCCCGGATCGATGCAGCTATGCTGGATCCCCGCCCCACCCGGCTATACCGGCACCGTTGCCGCTCGAAGCGCTTTTTTGTCACATAGGCTTTAACAAAGTGTAGAGATGTATAGAACTTTTTTGTGGCACCGATTACTTGGTTCTTTTTTAATTAATGAGAGATCTTCGTAAATAGTGTTTTAATTGGAAACAAAATATTGAAAGCAACAACGATAAATACGTTTCTAAGAATTAATAGAAATTGGTTTTTAATAGTGGGTAGACGATAAAAACACATGTGTGATCGATCACACTCATTTTAATGTATCTAATAAGAAATGATTTTTGAAAATAACACGCCAGCGTAGTCATTCTATATCTTTCGTTATATTACATCCTCTATTTAGCTCCCCCTACAGATTTCACTGCGATTTATGTATTTATTTATTTTTATACCTTAATGAGACGACGACTGAGATGACCAAATAAAACAAAGCTGTATATTTTTTCGCCAATAACAGGTTCTCACAAATACAAATACATACAAAAGGTAGGTATGTAAAACAAACTGTAAAAAATCATACATTAATAATTTGATAAATAAAGTTTTTGATGTTTGTTAGTCTGTTCTAATGAAGAGAAGAGTTCTGGAGTGGAGACCTAGAGTTAGGCACAGGAACGTAGGCAGGCAACCAATGCGATGGACCGACGACCTTGTCAAGGTAGCGGGGAAGAGTTGGATGAGGAAGGCACAAGATCGAAGAAAATGGAGTGCATTATAACAGACCTACACTCAACATTGGATGGATAACGGTTGAGAATTAAAAGAAGAAGACCGTTCTAATAGTCGCCTTGGTTTTACAGTTTCGTGTAGTAATAATTTTTAATAGTTATTTTTCCCGAAACAAATATTCACGAGCCAAAACTGGTTGTTGAAGGCTTTTTAAGGACACATTAATATTATCAAGCTTATACCATAGACAAAGACCACAACCCTCCAAATGCTAAGGTTCTGACGTATTCCAATCGATTTTCTGCTCGCATCAGCTCTAGATCCATTCTTAGTACTTCCGACCCGTCCCTCTTCTAGGTCGCCTACCTAGGTATACCTAACAGTTCATATAGATTTGTCCAGTCTCACATGTAAATAGTTAGTTCATAAATAACCATAAGGTTATTTATGAACTAACGTTCATAAGAACGAGACAAAATTGAGAGTTTTAGTTAGTGTATGCGCAACTTAGCCTAGTCTTCCATTTACATTTGGTTTGTAAATCTTTGGTGTGAATTTAGAATCAAATAAAAATAAAAAATAAAAATGCATAAAACTACAGTATGAAATATCATCATGTTTGGAGCTTTACAGTTAGTTTATATACGTAAACACACTGTTTACAGTTCGGGAATGATTTAAATTTATTGTCAAAATAGCCTTATCATAGTGTGACTATTATTGTCCATACCTACTAGTTTAATAATAGCAGCCCTGAGTGCCTATCGTGACGCCACAAATGACAAACAAGGACAGTTAAAACGTTGCCACACAAACAAATTATCGTGTCAGTTAACATGATCGAATTTGTTTTATTAACAAAAGCTACAAAAATAGTTTAACGCTTTACAATTATGTTATTTCAATTATTTTTCTTTTGTAAATTACTCACCATAGACTGTCCAAAATAAAAAAAAATAAAAGAAAATCCTACACTCACACCAATTAAATTAAATTAATTAAATGGTTACTAGACAACGGATAAACATACTTAAAATACTTAAATACATACTTATTATACATAGAAAACACCCAGACCCGAGACAATTTAGAAAAACAATAATTTCTAAATTGACCCGACCGGGGATCGTACCCGGGACCTCAGAGATGGCGATATCATGAAAACCGGTGCACAAAACACTCGACCAAGGAGGTCGTTAAAAATAAAATAGAAACTGTTTGAAAAATACTATTTGACCTTGACTTTGGCCACGAGGTCCCGGTTTCGAATTCCAGCGGAAGTACATGTTTGTGTATTAGATTTGGTCGGTGGTAAGGCATATATGTATATTGTGTTCCGCAGCTAGAGGTAAGATAGCCAGCTCAGTAGTTGACGATTCCGGGCCAAGTGCTATTTTACCTTCTGCCTATTATCACTTAACATCAGGTTAGATGAAGGCCAAGTGGTTTCCCGTAAGGATTTTTTTTTTGCGTACAAAACTCATTTTTGACACCCTAAGCAGTCTTTCTGTCTTAAATTTGACCGTTTCCCGAAAAATGCGTTAAGCTGGTCGCCGAGGGTTCCTTCACCGTAATGGTGGTCGTTAAGTCGCATTAGAAACCTTAATGGCTGCAAAAATCAACTTCCACAAAGCTATTTATCACAGATACTGACTTTTTGTTTTATAGTTCCTCATAACGTATAATAAATGTGATGATGATGGATGAAGGTAAAGAAAAGATTGACGAACTACGTATGTAGGTAATTATATGAATGAGAAGACATATTTTTCTTATAAATACAATATTAGAAGCATTGTTGTGTTCCGACAGCTACAGATAAGATAGCCAGTTCTTCAGTGGTGGGATTTGGTGAAGAATGAAAGTCTAACGTGTAACTGGGGGGTAAAATAAAAGAAATTTATGAGTTAACGGCTGACCAGCAGGAGCAGAGGAGGAAAAGATTAAAGGATTCTATGCTGACCAAAATATATTGGGATCAAGGCAGGAAGACAGTGAAATACACTGATGCATTACGTTTTCATTTAAATTTCCAACTTTATATTTTCAAATTACAAAAACACAATGTTGACAACAGTGACAACAGTAACAATGTTGATGTTGAAACAAATATTATGATCAGATGTTAATGACGGTAGTTGTTGACATTGAATTGGCGCCTTTGGCTTTCAAAGTAAAAAAGTAAATAGTGTTGAACAATTTCGGCGGGCTGGTTAGAACCACGATAGCTCAATTGGAAGAGCACCTGACCCGGTATGTCAGAAGGGTGCAGGTTCAAACCCTGCTCGTGGAAATTTTTTCAACATTGTGTTTTTGTAATTTGTATCGCAACAAAATTTGCGTTAAAATTATATAAACAAAAAATAAAAAAACATTTTATATTTTTATTTGAGTTAATGTATAATATTCGACGACCTCCTTGGTCGAGTGGTTTTTACGGGCTACACCCACTTGCCAGAATTTCATTTGCCATAACTTCATCTGCTATACTGGTCAACAGACATAATATTGTTTCTCATAATTTCATATGTCATACTCATTGTTTACTATATTAGTCACGTGCTAGAAACTTTGTTTCCCATAAAGTCAATTTCAATAACATCATTTGTTATCATCATTGTAAGCCGTAATTAACGTCACATATGCCATAACATCATTTGCTATCAAAATTGCTTTGATAAAAAAATCATAAAATCGGTTTAAACTAAACGATCAATTGGTTTAGGTTTGGTTAGGTTAGGTTAGGTTAGAACATGAAAAACAACGCATGAGCCGAGCGAGCGAAGCGAGCGTGCCACGGCAGCGGCCGGCGAAGTGCCAGAAAGAATTTTATGAGCAAATGCATAGCTTGGATGTATTCGAAATGAATTTAGTATGGCGTTGAAATATTCTGTTAAATAATATTATTGCAATTAATAAAATAGATAACAATACCTATGGCACTCGTATCATTATGGAATCTAATGTACGAGCAATCAAGAGTAGGTATGTCACTTAACTTTTATAGTAAACAATTAATTCGGGCAAGTAAAATTCGGGCGTATGAGTATTATTGCTTATATTTTTCGGGCAAACAATAGACAACCGGTTTGTACACCGGTTTTCATGGTGTCGCCGTCTCTGAGGTCCCTGGTTCGATCCCCGGTCGGGTCAATTTAGAAGTTGTTGGTTTTCTAAATTGTCTCGGGTCTGGGTGTTTTCTATGTATAATAAGTATGTATTTAAGTATTTTAAGTATAAGTGTTTTTTATATATTTTAGCGTTTTATTAACGCTTAAATATACTATCAAGCACTGAAAAATTTCGACGGGTGAAAGCCAGACCTCGGTAGCCAAGTGGTTAAGGCAGCCGCCCGGAATGCGGAAGGTGCGTGGTTCGATTCCCGCCTGAGGTTGTCGTCTTTTTTCAGTGTTTAAAATTTTACTTAAGTATATTTAAGCGTTAATAAAACGCTAAAATATATAAAAAACACTTATCTATAACGCAGCTTCATCTTAACCGAATGTTCAAATATTTGTAAAAATATTTTCTTTCGGATCTCAGAGGTGAAAACTTCTAAGATTGATGAAGCAATGTTGACTAAAAAACATAAGCATCAAGCACTGAAAAATTTCGACGGGTGAAAGCCAGACCTCGGTAGCCAAGTGGTTAAGGCAGCCGCCCGGAATGCGGAAGGTGCGTGGTTCGATTCCCGCCTGAGGTTGTCGTCTTTTTTCAGTGTTTAAAATTTTATTTATTTTAAGTATGTTTAACCGTTGTCTAGTAACCATTTAACGAGTTTCATAACGAAGCTACTCTTGGGCTAAATAATTGGTGTGAGAGTAGGAAAGTTTATTTATTATGATAAATAAAGATAATTAAATTACATTAAAATAAAAACATTATTACAAAAACCGAAATTTCAATCAAATAAATAAATATATTAATCTAAGACCTTTATCTTAAAGACCACCACGGGCTACCCCCGGCTGAAAAGTTCCAATGATACCGGCAGAGTATATATTTACTCATATTTTTTTTAAATGAGATTGCTGATTGCCTCATACGGCATTTTCAGCTTCACCGGGCTTGTTTGGGGGCGGCGAGGAACGTAAAGGGTCCCTCAAGCCGTGTGAGACAAATCACCTTCGGAGGTTTTCTAGAGGAAACGGCATCGCGCACTAGTGCGCGTCCGATTCTCCGAAGGGTTCGGATCGGATCGGGGAGCGGAACCCAAGGGCACCGCTAAAGGCTCGGACCTCTGCTCGGGTTGAGCGGGCCGTGGTAGAGGAGAGAAGTGCCCAGGTACATGTCTGTACCTGGTGTAGAGCGCGTGTGAACCGGTTTTTCGTACTCTTGTTCTACGAGTACGATGTCTCGGGCCTAAACTAGTGTGCATGTTTAGTGTATTCTGTAAATGTGTAGTGGCATTTAGAGGATCGGGCGGGAATTTGCTCATGTGCCGGCAGCGTTACCACATTGCCAGAAAGTCTCTTATATTTTATACTACTATGTTTTTACGTTACGTTTATATAAACTTGAGTATCTTGAGTATGTCATGTACTCTTTATTTGTCTCTGCGGTGGTGGCGTGTGCGTCGGGTCGTTACGTTCCCTAAAATATGGATGAGCGAAGCGATGGCTGATTCATATGTCATACTCGTGAACGGGTGCTGCCTGTGGAGGCTGGTCTGCTCTTGCATACTTATCTTATTTTTAATATTTTTACTGTAGTTTGACTTGGTTTTTCTTAACCATTTTTTTTTAGAGTACTGTAGTGGTACTGTATGACATTGTGGAAATTGAAACTTTTACCTGATTTAAATTTGGTAACTTAGTTTTTTTTCTTTTGTGATTTTTTTTTTACCTGTTGTGGTTGTTTTCTATAATTTTGTGTTTATTTGTAATGGAAAGTGTCCTGCTATGATAGGGCATTTTCTAATATTTTTGACGCTGTAAGGGAGAAAAGAGTTGGACACTTGCTGAGTTTCTTGCCGGTTCTTCTCAGTACAAGATCTCCCGCCCAGAGTAGACTTACGAACCGATGGCATAGTGACATTCACAAGAGCTACTTGTAGCCTAAACTGAATAAATGATTTTAAATTTTGAATTTTAATGACATCCGAAATGGGTAAACCTAGATAAACCTAATTTGGACGTATTACATTACCACTTTTTGCATAACTTTTCACGTATTATATTTCACATGCAAGACGTGTATATAGTGGTACAAATGAAAAGTAATCTAATAATGCCAAAGGATAATAACCTAACAACTATTTAGGCAATCATGTTCACTTACAAAATAAAGTCATTATTAACAATTGTATTACCCTATTCTTTTTTGCCTTCGTTCCCGATATTTAGTTGTTGCATGTGATAATATAATCACAGATGTACGATTATTATTGCCATTGAATTATAAAGTGTTTCATAAAGTACATAAATGACCTATTTCCATTAAAAAGTGCTGTTATATCCCTTTACTATCCTTAATAGTATAGTTTTTAAAGCTTTTACTTTGTGATAAATAGTACCTACAGGAAAGTAAAGAGCTACCTACACTTTTATCTCCGTTTGCATTTTCCTTTTAAAGTATTACTCGGAAAGCTTCCTCTTTACAAATAGATCGTAATAAAGTATTAGTGTAGAAAGCCCATTCACTCCGCGCTCCCCTCCCAGTGGTGGGTAATTCAAGCGCTAACATCGCTTTATAAATAAAATTTGTGTGAGGAATTGATTTCAAATTCGTCTTTACTATGTTATTATTCACAAGCTACCTAGTTTTATGTCCGACTAGTTTCAAATTACGCACAAGCAGCGTTTAAAGAGTCTAAATTTTCGTAGAAGGAATAAAAATTAAAAATGTAAAAAGGTTCTCTATTTTGTCTCATAAATTTTTATCCATAATCTAACGTGTCATAATGTTGTTTTCTAAAGTTTACGTGAACACTACACATTGAAATTAAACAACTTTTACGGATCTACTCGCGTTTATTTTACACATTACTTAACTAATGACTTCCGGCCGTTTCGAACCCTTTGCAGGGTCCGTGGTCACAGGGAGACTGAGGTGTTGGTCGTCTCATAATTAGTTAGTAGATTGTAGACCCTCATTTAAGCTTCATAAAAATAAAATGTCCAAAATTTTTTTGAATTGATTTTTTTAAGGCAATCGCAGCTAATATAAAATTAGCTTAGAATTGTTTTCTACCAAATGCCAAAACTAAGCATTGATTTATAATTACTTAATGTTAATTAAATATTATCTGATTATATTACAGTTGTTTTATTATTTTACCAAAATCCGTGCATGTGCATACGTTTAGAAACTGTCACTCGAAGTAATGCGAACAAACATGCAGCATGCAAACAAGCATGCAGCAACTGTCTCTGGATAAAATGATTTTCTTGATAATAAGTACAACATATGGTTTAGGACTAACAATATTATTATAAACCATCATTCAGACTAACAATATTATTATAAACATCATTCAGACTAACAATATTATTATAAACCATCATTCAGACTAACAATATTATTATAAACCACCATTCGGACTAACATACATTATACAATATAACACTTAGGACATGTGACTTTTAGCAAGAAAAATTAGGATATCTAATTATTATTATTATGACACAAAAGCATTAGAATTAAAGACGATTTGGTAAAATAAAATACGCGAACATTATGGATAGTGGTGATTATAGCAAACGCGTTAGGGATTTTGATTTTCGGACAATCGATATTCGGAGAAGAAAGGGACTACCCCGCTGGATGTGAGCAGCACAAAATCAGTCGTTGTGGATATCCTTGCGGGAGGCCTTTGTCCAGCAGTAGACATCTTTTAGCTGAGATGATGATAATAATAATACGGAAAAGAAAAATTTTCTAAGCCTTGGTAATCAGTAAGTCATTTGTGTTATTTAACAAACAAAGAAAAAAACATTGAATAACTTTATATTGTATAAAAGAAAACATGTATCTGGTTATTCAATATAAGATCTCTTTGCAATGTTACTTTAATACCAATACGGTCTATTATTCTGTTGCAAATACATTTACGAAATCGAGCGTCTACAATACGGGAAAACGACGCTACACATCGCTACGAAATGGGTACTCTCGTAGCGCTTAGTCGGCACCGTAGACGCTACGAAAGCTTGCTACATCAACGTTAATACGAATGTTGCGAACATTTACGATGTCAAGCCTTTATGAAAATAATTTATTCATGTTCTGTAGTGATATTAAACTACCTTCGGCTTCATATGATGAATAAACCACATATTACATACTGATAAAAATAAATACATATAAAGGGACTCCTTTTAATAATATATTTTAGATAGTTATTATATTATATTTTTTTTTAAAAATAGCTTATTAGATTCAATTTTATCATTAATGTTTTCACTATTGTATACTTTCTTATTAATACATACTGATGAAATTGGCTACAATAAATGCCTCTTTTATTGTATCTCAAGCCTTACCTTATATACTTAAGATCAGGTCACATAAATTTCAAGTGCTTACCCGTAAGTAAGAAAAATACTAAATTTTTCGTTTATTATGTAAGTAAGTAATTAGCCTATATACTGGCCCACTGCTGGGCAAAGGCCTCGATCATTGAAATCAAGTCATCACTACAATGATGGGTATTGGCTTTAATCACCACGCTTGCCAAATGCGGGTTGGTGATCACAAACCCGGGGTATGCATCGCAAAATCCGAAACACATTGCTTGACCTAGGAATCGAACCCGGGACCTTCGGGTATCGGGCCGAGTGCTTTACCGAGGCGTTTATTATGTATTCTACTATATTACTCGAAAACAATTTTAGGCAGGAAGGTCAACAACAACATACGTCAATTATAGGATTTAGATTAAATTGTTTAGGTGACTAGTGAGGCCAAATAACGAATAAGTCAAGGTTATCTATTTGAAGTAACAATCCACTGGATTATTTAAGCTATACGACCTTCGTATTATAATGCTTAAATATTGATCAGTTCGAGTAACTCATGAGTTTTGTTAAAAGCGAGGCTTATCTCTTAGTCTGGAATAGAATAGAAAGTATCTGTAATAATTCAGGGTAGAAGAGATAGTAAAGTAAAAGTAAATAGCCTATATACTGTCCCACTGCTGGGCAAAGGACTCCATCATTGAAATCAAGTCATCACTACAATCGATGGGTATTGGCTTAATCACCACGCTTGCCAAATGCGGGTTGGTGATCACAAGCCCGGGCTATGCATCGAAAAATCCGAAACACACTTTGCCCGACCTGATAGTAAATAACTTAGTGAATTTTAATTTGGTGCTTTAAATGTTTCGAGGAACATTCTTAATGTCAATATTAATATAGTCGAGGACTGTGTCACAGTTACCCATCATGAGGATATTGTGGATTTTACCACAAAAAAGGTAGTCTTACTACGTCTTACTACGTACTTACTTTGTCACACACGTTTTTGTATGTGTAAGATTGTGTTTGATTGTAAATATTAACTATGTAAGTATATATAATATTGTATTTTTTTTTCTGTCCCGGAACCAAGCTATATAAGAAACCTTGTGATTGAAAATGATAATAGGACTTGAAATAAAACGACACCTGAGGTTGGTATTGGTAGCCCTTGAACCCACGACTTTCATTTAATGCAGCAGCTCTTTCATCTAAACTGTCGAGACATAAATATGTCTGTCACTTGTTTATATAAAAATAGAAAGACTTGAAAAGTTCGTAATAAGCGGTGGTTTATAGAAAGTCGATATAAATTACTCTTAATTTTTTACTTCCCTGTTTAACTATAAAACGATTTTATGACAATAATTAATTATTAAAGCAGGACAAAGAACCGATTAATCAAACAACTTTAGTGTTCTAACCGTTCAGACTTGCGATCAACGTGCAAAATATTGCGCCGTTCCAAAATAATAAATTGTAAAAAACAAAAGCCGCAACAAAGAATTATATCAAACGTTTGCCATTTTAAAAACAAGAGGTCCTGTCCTGTGCAACAGTTTTACGGCTCTTAATTAAAAATTAATTAATTAATGCGGCAAGGGTAGAATGAAATTAAATTGTTAACATTTAACCGGTTATTTTTATCTAACCGGTTGTTACGAAGCTTATCTCAGGTCGCGTTTGTCGCGTTGTTTGGGATAACGTAAATTACGTATTCGAATACTAGTATTTCTTTATACCTCAAACGTAAAATTACAATGTTTAGAAAAGCATCATTTCAATGCTAATCTAAATCTAAATCTAAATGGCCTAACTGACAATTTCTTCTCTTGTTAAATTTTTTAAAAACTTGTAAGACTGCACGCTTTCCGCACTTATAAAACAGCTATGCAATAGAAACAATGAGATTTTTGTTTCTACGAGAACATCAACATTTCAATTATATTCAATAAAAAGTAATCATTATATCGATAAACATCTTTCCCAAAGCCAACGCAGTAAACTAAAGAGGCTGTGTCTATAAATCCACTTCTGTTCACCGCCTGACTAATTAGTTCCGCAATCATTATTAAAGAAAATGCCAGCTACATTGCCGGGGGTGAGCTAGTTTGCATTCGTTTACGGCATTGCATGGCGAAATTAATGGCGTGGCCTTGAGCGGAGCTTTATAGCGATCGTACACCCCCGGCTTTAGGGGTCATGGTCGCAGGGCGGCCTCGTCTCGAACACGTCCGCTCACCTTCGCAGCCGGTGCTCGAATGGCCACGAGCCGTGGGGTGAGGGGACGTGTTTACCGTACCCCTCGGCCGTGCCAGCTGAGCGGGCGGCACACTATATTTAGGTTGCGCTGTAAATATTCGCTCCAAGTACGGAAAGCCACCCAACCCGACCCGTGGTAGGGGTGAAGGGGGGAGGAACGCTCGCAACACGAGCGGGCAAAAGTTGAAAGTTCGCGACGCCCGCGCGCACCGTTCACGCTGTCAGGCAGCGCGTTCTTTATTTAAATTCTATTGCAACTTGTCCGCCATTGTAGCCCCAACTGAATTTGCAATACCAACTCTAATTTTTCAATGTGGGCGCACCAACTTTTTTTAGGCCCCGAAACTTGTACAATTGTTTTCTGCTCTTTCAGGTCTTCAATTTCAACACGATTTTGTAGCAGAAAGGTCTTTATTGTTATTGCAACGGTCCAATTTGGCTGTAACAAGCTTCGAAAGTTATAATGGCGGGAACAACAATGCGTCTGTGGTAACAAACACCCTTGTTAAAAATGGACAAGTATTTCTCGTCAACGGAATTGAAACGGATTATTTGGAGCGTGATGGGCTGTTTGCGTGCGAATGTAATTTGGAATGTCATCACGATTTGTATGTCAATTATGTCTGAAGTAAAAGCTTTTGGATCGATGTATGGTCGAGCATTAGCTCTCGCAATTTGTCTCTGGAGCGCTGAAATACAGCCATACATCTGTTCTGTGTACAAACTAATCAATCTTGCTTAGTCGCTAGCGAAGATTGAAATTACTTAGGCACATCAGATATTTTTGCTATTAGTCCTTTAGTAAGATATACTTACTCGTACAAGCTCTTTTAACCTAGAAAGATGAGAAGAATGAAAACAAATTAGTCCAATATGTTGCCAAAGCTCTGCATGAGTGTACCCAACATGACGGGTGGTAAACTGTTATTTTAAGTACTATTTTGAAAACGTATTACATAAAGTGATTATTATAGTATTATAGTTTGTTATAGTAATATATTGTAATATATAAGTAAATAGTCATATATAAGTAGTAATAGTAATATATTGTGTTGTAAATTTTTCCACAAGCGGGATACAAACCCGCACCACATGACATGCCGGGTCAAGTACACTACAAAATTTACGTAAAACAATACTATATGTTTAACCATAATTATAAATATAGCTTGCCTAATTCTTTACACAACTTTAATATCTGTAAAAATATTAAGATTCGATGTTGATGGCGTATTTGTCGACATTGAATAAGGCTCCATTGGCTTCAAAAGTAAAAGTAGATAGTGTTTGATTAATTTCGGCGGGTTGGACAGAGTCACGATAGCATAGTTAGTGATGAGTGATGACATACCGAAATGGGTCCTTTTGTGCGGTCATTAAGACGTAAAGTCGATTAATTTCGAAATTGATTTTTTGCGTTGGAGATTCGACATTTGGGCTTGTTTGCAAAGCTTTGAGTCGGACTAAGAGAACATGGTAGATCTATAGCTATTAACCACCTTATTCATAAAAACTATTTAGGCATTATTTAGTCAAATATTGTTTTGTCAACGTCACACAAACGTCATTTTGAATTTAAGAAAAAGAGACAAAACGATGATTAACTCTATGCTTAAATAGATTTTTATGAATAAGGGCCATGTGTTTTTAAACAATAACGCTTAATAGTCTGATTTGTATAATAATTTTGTTTAGTTGCATTAAGTTTGTCTATATAAATATATTAGCTATAGAAAAGCGAAGTCACTTGTTACAGGCCGTTTTATGCTTACAAGGTGACCCCAATCACTGGACTTTAAATAGTAATACTTAAATTTTAGCAATAAATTTTATTTCAATCAATCATTTTTATCTCTTGTTAGGCCTTTGGTAGACTATGTCAATTTGGCATCGGCTTCTTTAACGATGTCTTTCAGACAATATGCCATAAAAAGTATGTGTAATAAACGTTGAAGTCATGTAGGCCAAGTATTATCTAATTATGTAAATAATACTTGGCCTACATGACTGACTGACTGAACGAGTTAGTTTGCAATAAAATAAGTATTTGCTCAAAGCTCAAAACAATATTTTTATTAAATAACGACAATAATCAGGTCTGCAATAGACGTAAAAGTATAATATGTAGGTTAAGTATTACAAGTACATGTGCTGAGCTAGTTCATTTATAAAATGAGTCTTTATTCAATTTAAAAAAACCATAAACAATACATTCATTAAACAACAACGACTATCAAAACTCCTTACGGCCCCAGTTGACAGGTGAGGTGGCATTCAGTTGCTCATGAATAGGTTTCCTTGATTGTGTCTGTTAGACAAATTAATGGCATGAATCGTTTGCAATAGCCGCATAGTTCAAGTAAGCCAAGTGTTATCTACAATATGCCAAAAAAGTAAATTATTATAATTATAGTTTAGGATCAAAATAACGAATTACAAATACCTTCTTTTTCTGGAGAGAGTTTGCTAATTGCCTCAGACGGCATTTTTAGCTTCAATGGGCTATTTTGGGAGCGGCGAGAAGCTTAAAGGGTTCCTAAAGCCGTGTGCAACGAGCACCTTCGAAGGTTTTCTAGGGGGAACGGCATCACACACTAGTGCGTGTCCCCGTGCCCAGTAGATTCTCCGAAGGGTTTGAATCGGATCGGGGCAAATAAAAATACCGCTACCAATACCACCTATGACCAACAATCGAAACTCTTCACATCTCTCCATTAGTAGTGCAAATGGTGTCCTTCCTCTGTTCTACTTCATCGTTGGAGTACAAGCTATCAGAGTCGTTGTCGTTGAACAGTGTCATGGATTTGGTGTAGTCGTAATCTGTCGTCTCTGGACCTTCGTAGTGCTCGTGCTTGGGGTCGTGGAAGGTCACGATATTGAAGACTGGTGCGGTGCCGCCGAACGCGATACGCTCCTCGAAGCTGGCGACCGCGAGAACGGTGCCCACCGCAGGGTAGGAGCAGGTTATGTACCTGGTAAAGTAAAGAATGGCAATTTTTTCACTGGCAATTTAATACCGTGAGCATGATACGCATCGCACTATATAACGGTGACACTGACTTCAGTAAAAAGTAGTTACAAATGATCATTACTTTATTTCGTTTTTTGTTATTCCTTTTTTTCTATATGTAATTGTTTGATTCCCAAATAAATACAAAATAAAATAAAGTAAAGTAAATAGGTCCCACTGCTGGGAAAAGACCTCCATCGTTGAAATCAAGTCATTACCTACTACAATAATTGATGGGCATTGGCTTAATCACCACGCTTGCCAAATGCGGGTTGGTAATCACAACGCGGGCTATGCATCGCAAAAATCCGAAACACACTTTGCCCGACCTGGGAATTGAACCCGGGACCTTCGAGTATCGGGCCGTGCGCTTTGCCACTCGGCCACCGAGGCGTTAAAATTAAATAAAATAAAATGTTCATTATTTGTCACATCGCTAAAACAATAAAGCTCTATAATATATGCATATATATATAATACAGGGTAATTGGATATACGTATCCCTTTAAGGGGTGATAGTAAAGATCATTAGCTATCAAATTTTCCTCGGGTAGATGGGGCAAAAATGTACCGATTTCGAAATAGAATTATTTTTCTCTTTTTTTTTTTCCTGTTCTTTTTTTGTATTATTATTACGTATTAGAGTGTTAGCAAACTAAAAAACACCAAAAACAACTATTAAATACGTAAGTTCATTTTTTAAATCCACTTATTATTACGTATTAAGAATAAGAACAAGAAATTATTAATTGACGACCACGCAGATATTACAGAAGGAAACAATGAATAAGAAAACATTTTTAAAAAAGGAAAAAAAATAATGATAATATAACAACAATAAGGAAGCATGAGAGTGTGTAAAGGCCAGCTAGGACCCTGCCTCAGCTTGTACCGTTGCGGTGCTGAGAAACAAACACCACCACAACGACACAAACAAAGACCTTGTATGCAGAGTTCCTAAGGCATAATTATTAACTTTAACTTGTTATCCATTTTTTTATTAAAAAGTTCTATTGTGACGTCACATCAAAATAAACAAGTTACAGCCCTAGTTTTTTAGTAACCTCCGTGTACTTACATTTATGATTACTGATGCTCGCTTATCGTGCACGACGTGCATAACTTCACTAATATAAATATTTAATTTAAAACTGCATGACAGATTAAAGTCAATAATTATACATCTCAATAACACATACAAGATCTAGATCGGATACACTTTGGATCTTTTAATTTTGACCACACCTTTCTGTTACACGTTGTATATTTAAAATAGCGGCCGCATACGACATCGTTTGCGTAAAAACCCGTATCCCGCGACCCCGACAGAATTCCGGAACTATATCTACTATAGTAAAATTTAAACACTGAAAAAAGACGACAACCTCAGGCGGGAATCGAACCACGCACCTTCCGCATTCCGGGCGGCTGCCTTAACCACTTGGCTACCGAGGTCTGGCTTTCACCCGTCGAAATTTTTCAGTGCTTGATGCTTATGTTTTTTTAGTCAACATTCGATTCCCGCCTGAGGTTGTCGTCTTTTTTCAGTGTTTAAATTTTACTTAAGTATATTTAAGCGTTAATAAAACGCTAAAATATATAAAAAACACTTATATCTACTATATTATATCCCTTACCTACGTCATAAAAGGAACCTGCCTGCACTATATAATGAGTACCTAATGAGAACCACGAGCAATGGACTACAATTTCAAAAGCAAGCTTCCACCAAAATAAAAGACAGGATTATTAAAGCTAACGAGCTCTAAGCAGTTTCCAACTTTTTCAAAGATAAAGTTATGTACTTAAGTCATTTTCATTTTAATAATGATTTACATTTACACACAACTTACCATTTAAGGTAAGTTAAAACTCGTCTGTGACTAGTGGTCAAAAAGTCGATTCCCAGCTGCGAGGAAAATTTGATGGTCTGGCAAGATACCACCATGTTATTATAAAAAGCAGATAGTCATTTTTATTTTATTTTATTATAGCAAGTTAATTTAATTTAATTTTATCACTTTTTTATTCTTTCTTTTTTTTCTTATCATTTTGGTAAATTAATAAAATGTGCACAATTCTAATTGGGTGCTTTAATTTTTTTAAAGTTTTCTGTCTGATGTTCGTAAATGTGCCATTACCTACGTATAAATAAATAAAATAAAATATGATTATGATCTTTTACGAAGCTACACACACTCGACGGAATTAACCATTTTAGCAAGTTACCAATACGCTAGTACAATATTTGCACAATGTTCTTCAGGAAAATGACATAATAACACAAAAACTTACCTGTTATGAAGATTTATAACTTCAACGCATTTCGTGCCACTACCACCGATGATGGCATACTTGCCTTTGCGGTTAAACTGCAAAAGAAATAGACTTTAAGTTTCACACGTAAAATATTTCCATTATAAATAAAAGAAAAAGTCTATCAGATTACAATAAGATGGTAGGTACATTCGATCATGAAACTGCTTTATCACTTTTAACAAAAACTTCCTTAACAACAAAGTATTGCTGATTACAACGTATAATTCTGTCACTTGGTCTTGTAAACAAAAATAGACCTTATTATCATCATTCACATTTAGGGCGTGGTCCCAATGAGAGCTACTAGTAGGTAGCTATGAGCTATTTTGTAGTTCATTAAGAGCTAAACTGCAATTTGATCAGGCAGATCTGCAAGTCAGACAAAAATAGCAATATAATAGTTTACTAGTTGTCGCGCTACATCTTAGCTAGTACATTTCCAGCTCAGCTATTATTACCGCTTCTATCTAACCTTGTAATCTAATTGCAGTTTCTCTTTTTGTTTTTTTTTTTGATAATTGTAGTTTCTTTTGAATTAAGTAAACTTAATATGTATATATATACAGTTCTTATAAATGTATGTAGTAGCTATATATTTCAGCTACATTAATTTTTTGTCGTGCCGCTTACCAATTTTTCTGCTTAGCCCTTTGGTCGACTGGTAGAGAATGCTATTTGGCAAAAGGTCCGCCTTTTGTACTTTTTTTTATTGTGCAATAGAGTGTTTTTTTTGTTTTGCTTTTATATAATTTTAACGCAAATTTTGTTACGAAACAAATTACAAAAACACAAATGTTGAAAAATTTCCACGAACAGGATTTGAACCTGCACCCTTCTGGGTCATGACGGTAGTTGTTGACATTGAATGGGTGCCTTTGGAAGTAAATAGTGTTGAATAATTTCGACGGGCTGGTTAGAACCACGATAGCTCAATTGGAAGAGCACCTGACCCGGTATGTCAGAAGGGTGCAGGTTCAAATCCTGCTCGTGGAATTTTTTTCAACATTTGTGTTTTTGTAATGTGCAGTAGAGATTCAATTAATAAATATTTAAAGAAAAAACTTCAAAATAGGTTCTAGCTACTAGTTAAAAGCTCTAAATGGGACCCGCACCCTTGTTTGAAAGCAATTTCATGGTAGACTATAAATAAATATATGTGACGCTCTGCAAAGGCATAGCAACATCGATAATTCGAAACATCCTATCATCCACTCATGTCTCCCACACAATTTCTTCCCGCTTAACTTTCAACTTACGAAGCAGTCTAAACAAACTCTTGAGCCAATCAACGAATCCAGAGTTTGTCATTAGATCAAACAGCCCGTTCAACTGTGGAGGTAGGTACCTCCATCAATTCGGCAAAGTTAAGATCGTTCAAGTTCGCAAAGATATTTCGACATGACCGCATCTAGCGGCATCTAGCGTTTGAATCCAGAAACTTCGGCAATATTAGCACTTTGTTCTAAAAGGGGATTGAAGGAAAACACACCGCTGGAGTTGGGAGCCTGTCCGTGACAGCCACGCTCTCTGGAATGGCGTCGTCGTCGTCGGTCGGTTTTCTGCCGCTATATTATCATAGATAATAGAAAGTTTTGCTGGGGAGCGGAGGTGTTTTGATTTAATTTAAAGCTTTGTCAATACGTTACGACGAATTCCTGTAACGTACCCACATGAGTCGTAACTTCACTAATTGCTTTGCTTAATTCAACAAACAATATTGGCTTGTCTATAATATAGTTCTTGGTACGCCAAAGTCAACCGTTGTACCGCCAGCGCGGGGTACAAGCCAACTATGTGTATCCTGCGCTGAAATACCGGTGGTCTAAACACTAGACCTCACATTTGTTAAAGTTTATACAGGGTTATTGGAAATACGTAGCGATCCCTTTAAGGGGTAGTAAAGATTATTAGCTATCAAATTGCCATGTTGTTTTATTACGTATTGGAGTATTAGCAAACTAATACACCAAAAACAACTATTAAATGCGTAAGTTCTTTTTTTAATTCCACTTATTATTACGTATTAAAGTGTTAGCAAACTAAAATACCAAAAACAACCATTAAATACGCAAGTTCTTTTTTTAAATCCACTTTAAAGTAGCGTGCGTGACCCACTTTTCTTAAAAAAATAAATAATATAATTAATATTTATTTATTTTTAAATCGGTACATTTTTGCCTAGGGCAAATTGATAGCTAATGATCTTTACTATCACCCCTACGTATTTCTAATAACCCTGTATAAGTAATTCTTATTTGATACCTGTGCGGACTTCCAGTAGCGGCAAGCATAAATGTACTCCCCATCGACGTCAGGTCTTCGATTCTGCGCCCTGATAATAGAAAGCCTCTTCCTTGCAGCCAGGTCCCAGACGCAAAGGCCTTCGGTCGGCTGCCAACTACCAGTGACGCAGTGATCTCTCTGTGGACGGGTGAATAGTTCGTTCTTCTTTAATTCCTTAAGGGTAAGCACTTGGCCTTCATTCCACCTGATGTTAAGTGTTGATAAGGCTGAAGGTGGAAGCGCACTTCACCCAGAATCCTTAGCTACTGAAGCACTGGCTATTTTTATCTCTAAAGCTGCCGGAACACAACTATACTACTAACATAGATGTTATGGCGACGTATTTACGATAAGATAGTGGTAGCTAGCCAGGCAGAAAAAGAAGTACAACCATCGCTGGGAATAAAACTCGGTACCTCTGGTTCTGAGACCGATGGTCTTAACTATACTAGACCACATAGGCGGTTCTTCCTCAAGGTGTTCGGATCTGACTCGAGAGCGGAACTTTCCGACAGCGTCTCTAAAGGCTAGGACCTCGGCTTGTGAATTGTGTAAAATTTTAAATAGACATTAAAATGAACTATATAAATACGTACTCAAAAAGTATGTTTCTAAAAGTAGACCGACATAAACGTATAAGCCGTTGCTCCCGTATTATTTCTTCATAAAAAATATTAGCTGCCTTAACAGCCACGTGAACTTCCAACATACGCCGAACTCTAAACCGTTCACAAACTAAAAACAACGAAACGCTAGAAAAGTAATACTCCTCAAAGGCGAACAGCGAACTATGGAGTATCAAACTTCATAACGAGAGACGGCGCTAGGTATAAGCCGTAGAAACTGCCAAGTCCCGG
Source organism: Eudonia truncicolella (assembly GCA_949315975.1). NCBI lineage: Eukaryota > Metazoa > Arthropoda > Insecta > Lepidoptera > Crambidae > Eudonia > Eudonia truncicolella. The sequence goes on along the minus strand of OX438831.1, from coordinate 5,734,340 downwards.
GGACAAAGGCTGAGTTTTTAATTAAATGGGAGCCTTATATTTAGTTTGGCGACACGTAGTTGTATACAACGGTGGGAACAAGCTGTACTCGCCGAGCTTCCAAACAATACGCGAGAACACCTCGCGGTTTGGGCGAATGTACACTCTCGTAAAAAATGCAAACGTACATTCTCTGCCAACTTCACGAATTATGGCGTTTGGCGCACTCACAAAAACGGTTGAGTGCTTTGTCGCTGCAACGGATTGTCAGCCGTTCCACACCGCCTTTAGTACGAGATGAAATTATGACACGATGCTCATGTGGTAAACGTTTGTCCGGTCTACGGTGATAGGAGTCTGCCCAGAATCTGACTTGATGGCAATGGTGACCACCCTTGTGCCTATGTCTGCCACCATTTTTTATTATTTGTTGCTATCAATGAACAATTTTGGTAGTAAAAATATTGTTTCTGTTATAATATTCTATTGGCAATTCTATATACAGCAAAATGTTGAAAATAAATAAATATTAGACAACAACACATTTACCTACATTGCTCTGACTCCAAAGACAGTAGCTTAAGCACTTCCAGTATTGAAAGTGAGTTGCACCAAAACTCACGTGTAGGATGAGATGACATGACACATGAGTATAGGTGGATGTGCCTTACGAACAATGTGCCATAACAATAACTTTATTATTTGTCATGTTTTTCCTTGTAAACAGCAATTGTCTCGCTGTTCGCGTCCGCAAGAAACTTCTATAAGTTTGTTGTACTCGTTATATAAAGACGTAATCTAATACCGTTTAGCAATGCACAATTTGTGTGTTTTCACACAGCCCACATACAATCGAGTAACCAAGTACAATAAGATGAACTCCCCGCTGGAAACAGAAGCCGGGATATCTGGACCGAAAACCAGTACTCTAACCACAGGCGCGGCTAAAATTATTCCAAACACGTACAAGAATAATTTATTCCGCCCCAAAAAAAAGTTCAAAATGGTGTTGTTGTTTATTCGTATTCTTTATCTGTGCCTTTCACGTCACACTTCCCAAAAAGGTTCATCTGAATCTTTACCTTAACTCGTAGAAACAAATGGAGGCCATTCGTTTGGAGAGCTGCCTTTTACACCTGCCCGAGACGTGGGTGCTAAATAGGCCAATGAATGCTATTAGGTCAGCCATTTATTACAGGCCCGTGGAGATAACTGAGTTCCGATGCCAGAACTACAAAATAAGGGGACCCAGAAGGTAAGCTTATTATATACCGCGCTCGAGCAACGCAGATATTGGTCTACTAGTTGTCGCTCGCGTTCGTTCGCGAAGACTACACTATCCACCAGGACCCTGTTACCGGGATAGAAAGTATCCTATGTCCTAGTCCGGGTCATGGTCTGTCTATGTGGAAAGTTTGCATAAAAATCCGTTCAACCATTTTCACGTTATGCTACAAACAGATAAACAGACAAAAAATCTTAAACCTGTTGGAACGTGTTCTGTTATCGATTCTAAGGGTTACTACCCTTAGCCAACTTAATTTCGAACATCTTCCATGTACAGACTTTCGACCCTCTTAAGCTTTATTATAATATGTAGTTTATAGATGTGTGTAGGAAGCACAGAATAATATTTTCGTAACAGACCGAGCGCAGCTGTTGCGAGATTCTGTGCCCGTGAGGGGTTGGCTAAGTGTGCGTTGCTCGAGCACGTTTGTATGAAGCATACCATCTGCAGTCTCCCTAAGTTGTGCCAGAATGCTGGCGTGTGGAGGAGGTCGTTCGGTTCACACTTTGTAATTGCATGAAGGTTTTAACGTAACTAAGAGGGTTAATAAAATTAAGTAAGAGGATCGCTCTTGATTCAGTTAGATTTTGTCGCGTTCGTGTGTTTAATAACTTCTTTATTATTTATTTTACTTTAAGTTGAGATAAAGAAAAGAAAACGACTTCTTGGCGGGAAAGTGAAAAGTCATGTCTGCGGTTTTGTTTTATTTTCTAAAATTTGTTAAGTGTCCGTAAGTGCGCATGAGTGTTGGCAAATGAAACTAAACAGTGCAACTTCACTTTTCAAATTCTCTCAAGAAGTCCGCCCGAGGAATTAGTGAAGCCCCACATCTTTACTGAGATACTCGAGGGGTTGGGTATATCATTTCTCACTTCTCATTTCTATTATCATTCATCATCATCATACTGGAAGGAAATATTGTTTATGTATTACTTGTAAAAAAAAATAACTTTGACACTGGCTAAATGTGCTAATCGCACGAAGCCATCAACTAAAAGAGCTAAGAAGAGAGAAAAAAAAACAACTGACCCTGGCAACGTACAACGGACGCACGTTACGGCTCGACGAGCACCTGGCGCAGCTCGAAAAGGAATTTGGGAAGATAAGGTGGCATATTATTGGGTTAAGTGAAGTCCGAAGAGAGGGGGAGGACACCGTAACCCTTGAATCAGGTCACTTTATGTACTACCGAGAGGGAGGCCAGCTACCCCAGGGTGGTGTAGGGTTCCTGGTAAACAAAGCCCTTTGTGACAACGTAGTAGAAGTGTCGAGTGTGTCGAACAGGGTTGCATACCTCGTAATCAAGCTAACCGAGAGGTATAGCCTCAAGGTACTGCAGGTTTACGCACCGTCCTCAACACACTCGGACGATGAAGTGGAAGATATGTATGGAGACATATCTAAGGCATTACACTTCACCACCAAGGCCCACTACAACGTTGTCATGAGGGACTTCAACGCTAAAGTGGGAGTACAGAATCGCCACGAATCGGAGTAGGATCACATGGTTTTGGCAGCAGAAATCATAGGGGGCAAATGCTTGTCAACTTCCTCGAAAGAGAGGGGCTTTTCTTAATTAATTCTTTCTTTAATAAACAGCCCCAAAGAAAGTGAACATGGCAGAGTCCCGACACTTTGACTAAAAATGAGATCGACTTTATCATGATAACACACAGTGATTGTAAATTGTTATTTTTTCATTTAGTTATTTAATTATTATTTATGAAGAGTACTTAGTATCTAAAACTAACATTGTATTAATAATTTTGGCTAATAAATAATTTATCTATGTATTGATCTATCTATTACAAAAAAAAAACTTTTTTTTATGTTTTAGTGGTTATTGTGTTCAGAAATGGCGATCACAGTTTATTATTACTTACCTTCAAGTTTTCCTGCCGTCTGCTCATGCACAAATGTATCTCAAAAATTAATTAAATTATTAGTAGCAGGAAAAAATAAGAAATTTGTTAAGTACTTACGTTGAGATCAATGCTGTCACTACATATATTGACACCCTCGAACGTCATAACGCAACCGACCTTGCACCTCGTATCCCAAATCTGGAAAATAAGAAGAACTCTTACTACAAAATGGTGATTAAAGCCATTTTAGCCATCGTTTCGTGGTAAACTAGTTAACCTGGTAAACCTCCCATAATATGGGGTTGAATATTTGGTATATTAATAGCAGTTAACCCACTCTTTTTTTTATAAATATAGTATTATAATATATAAGTATAGCATTTACAGCTCCTTTACAATCAATATGAATGGTATGAAAATATTTCATAAACTTGGTTTGTATTTTTATAAAATACATATTTATTCATTTTTATTCGAAGAGAAACATCAAAAATGTGTTAACGATGTAAATTAATTAATAGATTGTGATTATTTCACAATTATTTTGTTAACTAGTTAAATAAAGTATTGTTGAAAATATTATGAGTGTCTGTAACACCTTTAAGCACTATGTTTTATGAAAAAAAATCTAATTAATAAATTAATATGAAAGCAATACAAAAAAATAAACGATCTCTCTAAAACAATAAAGAGCAGCTACAAAAACTCTTTGAAACAGATGAGAACAAAACGTCTGCATCATCGTAACAATGTTGGTATGTGGTGCCTGATATGCAGAGCGGGCGAAGCAGTTCTTTGTGACGGCGAAAAACGTTCAAAGGTAAGCATAATAAATAATTTCATCAGTTAACCGCTAAGCGAAATATTTTAATCTCGACAGAGGAGCTTTGTGTCTGTTCGCGGTCGTTGTACGGCTTGTTTTATTCAAGTTGCGCTTGCAAGTATCAAGTTGAGTGACTCGTGCTACACAAGTATAGTTGGTGTTTATGTAGCATTGCTACTTTTTAAGTTATTATCAAAATCTGTGTTTATCGAAATAGCTACTTTAATACTATCCCGTTTCCATAGTTTGCCAGAAGTTTTAAGAGATTAACATACAGCGTATAAATGTAGCTGTGGTTATCGAACTAGAGTAGTGACACCTGTGTCCGACAGGAATCAATGTTCAACTCTTTTTTTTCTTTAATCTTTAGAAATATGAGTCAGTCACTAATTATTGACTTTAACAGTAATTTAATAATAATAATCATCATCATCATCATCTCAGTCAAAAGACGTCCACTGCTGGACAAAGGCCTCCCCCAAGTATCTCTACAACGACCAGTTTTGTACTGCTCGCATCCAGCGGCTTCCCGCGACCTTCACCAGATCGTCGATGCACCTTGTTGGAGGCCTGCCCACACTACGCTTTCCGGTACGCGGTCACCACTCAAGGACTATTCCGCCGCAGCAGCCATCAGTCCTGCGAGTAATGTACCCTGCCCACTGCCACTTCTGCTTAGCAACTCTTCGGGCTATGTCGGTTACCTTTGTTCTTCTGCGGATCTTCTCATTTCTGATTCGATCACCCAGAGAAACCCCGAGCATAGCCCTCTCGATTGCTCTTTGAGTGACCTTGAGCCTTCTGATAAGGCCCATTATGAGCGACCACGTCTCAGTCCCGTCTGTCATCACTGGCAACACACATTGGCAAAGACTTTCGTCTTGAGACACTGCTGTATATCGAACAAAAAGATATTTCGTAGATTACCGAACGCTGTCCAGCCTAATTGCATTCGACGATTGACCTCTTTGCTGAAGTTGGACCTACCTAGCTAGGCCGTTTGCCCCAGGTACACATAATCGTCCACAACTTCAAGAGTCCCCAACCTTCAGAGGAGTAGGTATGATACGTGAGTTCTACATAACTTTCATCTTCTCCATGTTCATTTTAAGACCCACTTGTTGAGAGGCTCTGTTGAGGTCCCCGAGCATTGTGCCGAGCTCTTCCAGGGTCTCAGCCATGACCACTATCGATATCGTCAGCAAATCGAAGGTGAGTGATGTATACGCCGCTGACGTTGATGCCGAGTCCTTCCCAGTTCAGAAGCTTGAAAACATGTTCCAGTGCAGCAGTTAACAGTTTCGGAAATATCACATCTCCCTGTCTCACTCCTCGCTGCAACTGAGACGGACTGACATAGTGGCGCTTTCACACAAACACTTCAACACTTCGATGTAAAGGGTAGTCAATTTGGCACCGCTGAAAAGACTGTGGCACGGCCCATGTTTCAATCGAATCGATGGCTTTTTCATAGTCCACAAACGCTAAGCAAAGAGGCTGGTTATACTCTCTCGGTCTCGGTCTTCTGTATAACCTGCTGCCGCGTATGTATGTGGTCTATGGTGCTGAAGCCTTTTCGAAAACCAGCTTGTTCGATTGGCTGGAAGTTATCAAACCTGCGTGCGAGACGATTCGTTATGACTCTCGAAAACAGCTTGTAGACGTGGCTTAGAAGTGAGATGGGCCTGCAGTTCTTCAGCAAAGTTTTGTCGCCCTTTTTGAAGAAAAGTACCACCATACCTTCGTGCCACATTTCTGGCGTTCTGCCCCCTAGTACGACGGAATTAAGTAGCTTCTGAAGAGCTATGAGTACCGGTCTTCCGCCTGCTTTCAGAAGCTCGTCCGTGATTCCGTCAGCACCTGGTGCCCTGCCGTTCTTGAGCTGTTTGAAAGCCATACTAATCTCGTACAGGCTGATGTCCGGGATGTCTTCGGTATAGTGCCGGGTTAACTTAGCTCTAGGGTCTTTAGCTAAGCTTTGTACAGGTAGCCGTGTTGATGTGTAAAGCAGGCCATAGAACTTCTCGACCTCTCCCATAACATCGGACCTGGTCGTGACAGTTCTGCCGTCATCCGTTTTCAGCGTCATCAGGTGGCACTGCCCAATACCCAGATCTCTTGCGAACACTTTTGAGCCTTTGTTCCGCTCAATGGCCTCTTACGGTTAGTATACGGTTAGTATTAAATCGGCGCGTGTCGCGAGTCATAGACTTCGAGATCTGCCTATTTAGCCGCCAAAACTGAGACGCATCACCTGAGGAAAGCAGAACCATTGCGCGCCGCTCTTCCATTAGTTTTAGGGTATGGTCTGAGAACTTTTTGGTCTCTTTTGCTTTTCCACAAACCTGTTGCTGTATTCGTCCACCTTTTCGCAATCAATTAGGCACTCGAAACAATTCTGCAATTCGAGCTGAAAGCTTTCGGGGTTTTGGATTTGGATGGGTGCAGGACGGAGCGTAGACCTTATCAATCGACGTCTTTCCAGCTTAACGTTGATATTCAATGTGCCTCTTACCAACCGGTGATCGCTGCCAGTTTTGAACGTATTGATCACAGTGACATCATTGAATATTTGCTTCCTCGTCGACATAAAAAGTCAATTTCGTTTTTTGTTGCACCATCGGGACTCATCCAGGTCCACTTGCGGTGTTCAGACTTCCTGAAAAAGGAACTCATCATAAAGAGTCCCTCCTTATCCAGAAAGTCCGCCAGCAGTTGGCCCCGAGAGTTCCGATTATCAACCCCAAATCGTCGCACTCTTATTTCATCGCCGCTTCGTTTGCCTAGTTTTGCGTTAAAATCTCCCATGACAACGGTGTAATGAGTTTTGGAGGCTTGTGTGGCTTTAGAGATGCCCTCATACGTAGCCTCCACCTCATCGTCAGGGTGTGTCGTAGTTGGAGCATAAACCTGTATGACCTTCAACGAATACCGTTTGGTTATTCTGAGTATAAGGTACGCTACCCTAGGCGCCACACTCCCGGTTTCGACAACGTTGTTCACGAGGGACTTGTAGGCGATGAACCCGACACCACCTTGGGACAGTTGTTAGCTCTCCCGGAAATAGAGCAAGTTACCAGACTTGAGGATTATTGAGTCCTCCCCCTCTCCTCGGACTTCAGATAATCCAACTATGTCCCACCGTATCTAGCTCAATTCTTCCTCCAGTTCGTAAATCTTCTCGTCAGTCCGCAATGTGCGCGTGTTAAATGTTGCCAGGGCCAGATTTCGTTGTTGGCGGTAGCCAGGTCTCTGCCGGAGATTCTTAGCACCCCCTGCCCCGTCGCTGCCTTGGCCGCTACCGTAGCTAGGGCGAGCGGGGCCGCCGGGAGCTAGGGGCCAGTTTATGCTGGTGTGCATATCATCATGGGGGGTATTTGCCGTAATCGCCACGCTTGGCAGGCGGGTTGGCGATCGCAGCAGCTTGAGGGTAACCTCAGAGAGATGCTGCTGCCCATCCTCTGGAATGGTCCCTTAGTCGGCTTTTACGACACCCACGGGAAGAGATGGGGTGGTGCAATTCTTTATCCCCGGCACCACACAGGGTGTGAATAATAATAATAAATAGGTAATAAATAACTTATTTATTCAGGTAACATACACTCATACAAATTACAAGAAAATTACAATAAAATATCACATTAACAAACTAAAGTCAAAAATCAGAATAAAAATCAAAATTAAAAATTAAAATTAAATCCAAATTTAAAAACAAAATAAAATAAAATAAAATAGAAATTCAGAAATAAATTAAAATCGGTCAAACTAAATCAATAAAATAATTAATAAAATGTCAAAGAGATAAAAATATGAATGCATAAAATAATCAATCAATTAATATTAATACAGACCTCCTTCTGTAAAATCACGTAAAACTTAAATGAAATTCAATGTTATTATTTGGCTATTAAAGCTGGTGTCGAACTCTGGGTTCCTGTGTCAAATAATGGTACTTCTACATATAGTATGAATACAAACATATTTTTCTTTGATAGTTATTAATCTAATCAAGTTTCGTACATATTTTATACAATAATAATAGTACAATACCAAGGTACTCTGGATCCATGGTAGTTCTAATCATACGCCTTGTTTAAAAGAGGTTCATTCAGTTGACAAAATACTCTCACGAAAACATAGTTTCCTATTTGGTCCGAGCGAGGCTTTTCACTTTTGGTGTAAAGAGGCGTGACGACCACACTAGCAAATCAGAGGCATGTTTCAGAATGTTCGTGTAATTTCCAACGTTTAGACGAAATAGGTGCATAATTAAGCTACAAGTTTCCGTTCAAGCTTCAAGGTTGCTATATTGAGAACTTTTTGTTGATAAAATAAAGCCTTATTGGCTTTATACTCTTTGTATTAGTACCTTGCTGTTTCATTTTTAAAAACAAAATAAACAAGCTAAACACTTTTGTTTCGTAACAAAATTTACGTTATAATTTATAAATAGCTTCTTAACTGATCTTTAGTATGTATTTGTAAAAATATTATGATCAATTGTTATGACGGTAGTTGTTGACATTGAATGGGCGCTTTTGTCATTCAAAGTAAAAAAGTAAATAGTGTTGAATAATTTCGACGGGCTGGTTAGAACCACGATAGCTCGATTGGGAAAGCACCTGACCCGGTATGTCAGAAGGGGATCAAATCCTGCTCGTGGAATTTTTTTTCAACATTTGTGTTTTTGTGATTTGTTTCGCAATGAAATTTGCGTTAAAATTATAAAAACAAAAAGAACAAGCTAAACAATTGAATCACGCATTACTTATAACAAACTGCAAGACTATTCGTGCTTCCAAGTGCAAAAACAGTAGTTACCATCGTATGGTTTAATTTATTTTTTTTATTTTTGAGAACTTAAAAACGTATAAAAATAAGGTATTAAAGTTATGAGCTGCCCACTCTTAAAATCATTACTGTCAGTACTAATTACTAAAATTATTGCTAAACCGAATATTTAAAATTCAACTCACTGCAGAGCGTAATTCAACAAACTAAACTATCCTACATTTAGTTTACTTAGATGAAGGCCTAGGTGCCCATTAATAACTGAGTTTTGAGTTAACCCCACATTTCTAGATGAGTGACGTGATGGGGATACGATGCTTTGAGAAAAACAATTAATGGTACAGTCGGCAGCAAAATTTGCTGAACACTTAAGTACTTTGACAAAAATAATCTAACAGGCGCTTGCCGACTTCTAGCAAAGCTATTATGACGTGGTACTTAAGTGGTCAGCGACTTTTGATGCTAGCTGTAGTCAGGATTTTACCACAGATTAATTAACCCGTCAAGCCGCACATCAGTCAAACCTTAGAGCATTAAACCAACTGGAGAGGCCAGGCACCCTAATTTCTATGCAAAAAAGTCTGTCATTTTCTGCGCGGGGGACGAGGAAACGCACACTAATAGAGTTCACACTGATGCATTTTTCAATGACGTCCGTCGCTACGCACGCAAACGACAAAATTATTAAACACTAGCATAATCTAGACGCAAACGAATAAATTCACACACAGGGATAACCTGTCCGTGCACGAGTCTAATGTCAACTTTATGTAAACGTGGATAGTGATTGACATTATCAATAAAATTTGTCGATGCCAATAATGAGGAAAGATTTTTTTAATTCAATCTCTTCTGTACTTGGTTTATTAAGGTAGACACTTTGCTTTTCGTTGTTGTTAAAATCGACAGAGTTATTAATTAGGATAAGTCAGAATCTGCAACATATACTACTCAAAACAAAATAAGGGCCACGAGGTATTTTGTCTGTACCATGAAAATAATAAAACCAATATTAATTTTTTTGTCTCCATAACGAAAACTAATGTTGTTTTTACCGTGTAGACCAATAAATTTATTCCAATAATAATGATTAAAAAGTTTATTTGCTTTTGAAAGAAAAAACACATTTAAGGTTAAAAATAAAAACAATGTAAAGTTACTGAAAACAAAAGAAAATACTCCATGCTCATCTTTTAGTAACGGGTATGCCCCCCTCGTTTCGTTACGCACTCCTGAAGCCTGGAGTGCATGCTCTCAATCAAATGCCTGACATTTTCCATTGGAATCTCTTCCCAGGCCCTTTTAACAGCGTTGATGAGTTGCTGTTGGTTGTGGATTTCCTGATCACCGTCTCTAACTCTTCGTTTCAACTGATCCCACATGTGCTCTATTGGATTTAAGTCCGGACTGTTCGCCGGCCACGGCAAGACTTGAATTTGAGACGCTTCCAGTACAAACCGAGTCGCTTGAGCCGTGTGTGCACGAGCATTGTCTTGCATCAAGATGAATCCAGGACCCGCTCGCTGGGCAAATGGGATCACATGTGGTCTGACGACTTCCTCAATATACCGCTGAGCAGTAACAGTACCCTCATTTAAAATAGCGAGCTCAGTTTTGCCGTGTAAGCTTATCCTGCCCCAAATCATTACATTTGGACCACCAAAACGATCGACTTCATGGATGCAGGCTTCTGAAAATCTCTCCCCGCGTCTTCTCCATACTCTAATACGCCGATCGTCGTTAAAAAATTTAACTTTGCATTCGTCTGTGAAGAGCACCATGCCCCATTGGTTTATGTCCCAGTCCAAATGTTGACGGGAAAATCTTAAACGATTTGCACGATGATTTCTGGTTAATGGAATACGGACAACTCGCCTTCTTGATGCCTGCTGGTCTTCATGCAATCGATTACGAATAGTTTGGTCACTGACACGAGTACTCGTTGTGAGCCGTAAACGATTTTGCAGCTTGCGGGCCGTCGTTGTGCGATCTCGGCGCGCACTTAATCGAATGTAACGATCCTCTTGAGCTGTTGTAATGCGAACTCTGCCCGAACCAGGTCTTCTTCTAACACTGCCGGTCTCTTGGAAACGATTCCATAGATTTTGAATAGCTCTTCGAGAAAATCCCAATTACAAACCCACAGATCGCTGCGAATGACCTTCTTCAATCATTGTAAGAGCCATGCCACACTGGCGGATTGCAAGCGTTTCCAAAGCGGAGCGGTCGCGCAGCGAACACGCCGCGTGTGCGCGGCGCAGTCGTCGCGGCTTCGCAGCGAATACGTTGCGGACGCGCAACGGCTTTGCCGCGGAGAGAAGCGTGGACGCCATTTTGTACACTCGCATAGCGAAGTCCCCGCCCCCGCGCTACTTTAGTTGTTACAAAGTGACGTGTGTGAGCGGACGTAGCGTCATGGCTTCATTGACAGATACAGACTTTGATACAGAGTTACTTATCAGTGAAATACAAAATCGTCCTGTTTTATGGGATCAAAACCAGAGGGAATATAGTGATCGTAATAAGAAAAAACAAGCGTGGGAAGAAATTTGTAATTTATTGATAAAAGACTTTGAAGCAAAAACAAATAAGGAGAAAAATGAAGCAGATAAGATATTAATAAACTTTATATGTACTTATTTTGCCATGGCAAGTAAGTGTTTATCTTTAAGTGTTTATCTTTATGTTTTATATCACTTTCAATCCGATGTAACAACTCATAAAATGTAGCTCTTGACATACGCAGGTAAGAATAAAATTGTCTTGGATTATTTTTAATTCTTTTGCGAAACAACACATAGAAGTCGCCCTCGTTCAGTCGATTGATTGTTATTGGATCCTCCCAAAATCTTCGATGTATTGATTTACGTTTCTTGCGTCTTCGCAATAATAAAGCTAACAGCAGTATTTCCTCGTCGGAATCCATTCTGTTACTGAGTGTATCGTACGCCGCTCACTTGAGCCCGCGGAACCGCGACGTGTGCGCTGCGCAGCCGCGACGTCTGCGCCGCGCATACGCGGCGTGTTCGCTGCGCGACCACTCCGCTTTGGAAACGCTTGCAATCCGCCAGTGTGGCATGGCTCTAACGGCTCTGGTTGCTGTCAGCGAGTCCATATGACGCCTGCGTGCTTGTGGCATATTGCAAAAGATGTTTCTGACTCGAGATATCAATGAACTCTGATAATTTCTAATAAACCAAGAAGCTAAGGAAAGCAAAACGTCAAAGAAAATGGAATCAAAATTTTCAAAAATAATTTTAAATCAAATTTTATTTAAAATTGTTGCCAGCATTAGATGAATACTACAATATTAAAAAGTTTAGGTATCAAAGAGTTTGTATACTCAATATTTTACTACTTTCAATATGTAAATGTTTAATAATTTACACCAAAATGAAAAAATACCTCGTGGCCCTTATTTTGTTTTGAGTAGTATATATCTGATATGATATGACATATATAATTCCATTAAAAAAACGAAAAAAAACGTGACAGTGTGCTCAGACCTGCATATAATTATTTATCAAGTTATTTTTCATATGTGCGCATGGGGATTTTATTGTTGTTCCCACCACAGTGCCTGTAAAAATTTCTAATTCACGTGTGATAATTTCAAGACACGTTAGTTCATTACATTATTAATGTTTTAAAAGTACAGTTAAGATTCAAATTTCAAAGATTAAGATTAAGATTCTGATTTTAAAAATAGCTTTTGAAAGAACGAAATCATCAAAAAATCCGGAACGAAACGCATGAGGGAAGAAGGAGGATCGGCCTACCTACGAACACTCGTCGCTGGTAAGCATGGACGGACTGTTGTGAAACGCTAAAAACGAACGCCTCGTTATCAGTAACAAGAAAACGGTTGGTAACTGAAGTAGAGCGACGATCTGTTAGATATAGGAACCAGGCATTTATGTATTAACGAACTTTGCATCATTCAAAGATTAACCTCAGAGGGCAGTTTATTATAAACCTTGACAGCATTATATTTCGCAGTTCGTTCGATAAGTGACGGGACGTAAATAAACATACAGTTATGTTAGTGATAAGAGGGTAGACATAAGTTCGGTGCCGGTAATACGGCTCTCAGCCGATGTATGCCAGTCTAAAATAGATTGCTAACTAGTGAACTCGCGTTTCATTCTCAGCCCTACTCCCCGTAATAACAGTGGCGAAGTCGGCATCAGACCTAGTGGTACCTCATGTACCCGCTTCTCCAATTGTGGGAATAACCAACGGCCTCCTGTTATCACCACTAGACGTAGGATCTCACATGCACTCAGAAGATGTTCCTGCGGCCTCGCCGGTACCAGAATTAGTAGAACCCGTCCAGAGGCCAGAAGAAGGGGTGGGCGAGGTTAATGAAGGTGAAGAGTGGCTTGACTGTCAGGGGCTGCGGGACTGTGGTGTCCGAGTTTGAATATTTTTGTTCTAGCAATGGCATAAAACATTTAACGTCACCAGCTTATAACCCGGCTAGTAACGGACAGGCGGAAAGTTACGTTAAAATCATAAAAAGGGCACTCAAATCAATTTTTATGTCTAAGGGTAAAGGCAACGATTTAAATATTAAGCTAAATGAGTTTTTATTCAGCTACCGTAACTCTGTACATTCTTCCACAAACAAATCCCCAGCTGAGGTTCTGTTCGGAAAAAAGTTAAGATGTCGTTTGGACTTGTTGAATTCGTCACCCTCAACATCCGATACAACACTGGAAGAAACGGTTAGGAAAAATCAGTCCTTGCAGGCCAGATATTACAAGGGAACGAGAACTAAAGACTTTGGTACCAACGATAGCGTATTAGTAAAAATACATCAGAATGGAAGATTTTTTTGGACAAAAGGCGTTGTGAAGAAGAAACTAGGAAGATCAGCTTATTTAATCCAGTTATGCGATTATGATAGCCGCATAATAAAGAGACATACTAATCAGATTCATGAATGGAAGGGGGAGCTAGAGGTGGTTGATCTATCTTCTTCATCACCAATCAGGGCGAAGTCGGCATCAGACCTAGTGGTACCTCATGTAACCGCTTCTCCAATTGTGGGAATAACCAACGGCCTCCTGTTATCACCACTAGACGTAGGATCTCACATGCACTCAGAAGATGTTCCTGCGGCCTCGCCGGTACCAGAATTAGTAGAACCCGTCCAGAGGCCAGAAGAAGGGGTGGGCGAGGTTAATGAAGGTGAAGAGTGGCTCGACTGTCAGAGTGCGGAACCGACAGCCCCTGACCTCGAGCAAGGCCCGTCGCCTGGACCACCGTCAGCAAGAGACCCTGCGACTGCGGTGGGTCCCCTCGCATCTCCGGAGAGGCGTTACGATCCGCCTACTTTGCGCCCGCGTAACCCAAAGAGAAACTATAAATTGTAGCATATAGGTTATTGTTAATATAGTTACACAGTGAATATAGAAATGTCATTGTTAATATAGATATAAGTATTTGTAAATTATTGGTGGAGGGATGTTAGTGATAAGAGGGTAGACATAAGTTCGGTGCCGGTAATACGGCTCTCAACCGATGTATGCCAGTCTAAAATAGATTGCTAACTAGTGAACTCGCGTTTCATTCTCAGCCCTATTCCCCGTAATAACAAGTTAAATATAATAAACATACAGTTTCATACTATTGACAGTATTTAAAGCAATTTAGTTGAAAATAAATTTGGAAAAATTACTATTATAATTACAGTTACAATTTATAAATAGTGATCTATCATTAATTAAATAAGCATTTATAGTAAAAATACAGTTTTAACGATAAAGAACGTGAAATCTAAATTGTAACTCAATGTTGGCTCATTCACCTTTAAAAGTTACGCAAAGTTGCAACTTGACGTTTTAGTGGCAACACTTTTTGATTTACAATATTTTTTTAGTTTTTTGCAAATTTAATACTAACAGATGAAAAGTAACGTTATCCTTTTGTACATACTCTCGACATTTCTGATCGCTTTTTACACGAAAACACGCTGCAATTTGGCATTTTTCTCACGTCGTGTTTTCAACGCGTGCACCGTGATTTGCAAATGACGCTGGAACACGCGGGAATTAAAATGTTTTTGTTTTGTTTATATAATTTAACGCAAATTTTGTTGCGAAACAAATTACAAAAACACAAATGTTGAAAAAATTTCCACGAGCAGGATTTGAACCTGTACCCTTGTGACATACCGGTTCAGGTGCTCTTCCAATTGAGCTATCGTGGTTCTAACCAGTCCGCCGAAATTATTGAACACTATTTACTTTTTACTTTGAAAGCCAAAGGCGCCAATTTAATGTCAAATCAAGGTTCAAATCCTGCTCGTGAAAATTTTTTCGACATTTGTGTTTTTGTAACGCGGGCACTAGTTTTATACAAACGATACGATCGGTGGTCATATACTCTTGGCAGAGGGTAACGCCTGTCAGTGGCGTCTCCGGATGGTTTAATGCTCTAAGGGTCAAACTGATATGCAATGTGTTCGCTACCACTAGAACACTTTGCGCTCCATGGGTTAAGTACTATAACTAAGCTTTTTCCCTTTTTCTAAAACTGTCTATTTTTTATACATGTAGAAACTTTTAGCCCTGATTGTACCGACTTCTATCATTTAAAACTTAATGGTATCTAAACAAATTTTTAACCGACATCTATAGGGAGGAGGAGGTTTTTTTTTTTTCCCTTTAGTTGATGGCTTCGTGCGATTAGCACATTTAGCCAGTGTCAAAGTAATTAAGAGGAGGAGGTTATCAAATAGTCTAAATATTTTACGATTTACGCATTACTATACCGCCTTTTGTACTTTATTTTATTGTATTGTGCAATAAAGATTAAATAAATAAAGAAATAAATATATCCGACATTTATTTTTAAACTTATATATTTTTTCTAAAATGCGAAAAGCTATGTGATTCAATAAGTATGCTTCGAAAAATTTGGTGCTGTCTGTACAAAATACCTACGTAGATGTGAGTAGGTACACCCATTCAGAAAGGTTCACTCCAGATGAATATTGTATAGTACCTAAAACTGACCTTCCATTCCAACTGCCTCGGAGAAGGCTTACATAATACATGATCGGAAACTCGTCTACATATTGGTACTTAGTACATGACGGGCTAGCACACACGCCTACACATCATACTAACCACCAACTGTCAAATTTCTTCAATAGACTTTGATCTTTATGTATTAGGCGTATGGTTGAACATTTATTGAAGAAATGTGACAGTTTTGGATAGGTTGATGTACTTGTGCAGGCGTCAGTACCTAAACAACAGGGTGATATTTACTGTCTTGAACGGATCAAGGACAATCTTAGCATATATCTTGCAACCCGACCCGATGTCAAAGCTATCATTTATGTTGTTAAATTTTATTTATTACAATAGTACCATGGACTAATTATTAGTCCATGACAATACTAATAACAGATTGAGAGAAGTATTTACCATGTTATAATAATGAGTAGACAACTGAAAGCTTGTTTGTTAGGAACTCTTAGCACATGAGTAAACAAACGGAACAGAGACAAAGCTTCTAAGGAGCATACGAAATTCTTACCTATTTTAGTAGGGTTGGCAAAAGAGAATAAAATAAAATCACCAAACTCTTATGAGCTTTTTATTGGGAACGTAACATACATACCTACATAACATAAAGGTTTGTGCGACCTACTTAAACATAGGTATCTAATTTTAAATAGGTTTTATCTGGTTTTCATTTACCTACCTAGTAGACTCCTTGGGATAATTGAAATAAGAAATATCTTTTTTTTCTAGTATTATTCATACAAACGATACAGTAAACAACCATTTTACAAGTCCAGAACTAATTATTTACACTTTTATAACTATTTACAGTTTTGTTTTCTAAAGTTTACGCGAACACTACACATTGAAATGAAACAACTTTTACGGATCTACTCGCGTTTATTTTACACATTAGTTTTAATTAATGTTTATTCTGACGTTTCGAAGCCTTTGCAGGGTCCGTGGTCACAGGGAGACTCCCTGTGACCACGTAAAAGTTGTTTCATTTCAATATTTACAGTTTATTCCACTTAAAACAATTTCGTAAGAAATATACAGGAGCACAAAACAAATAAGACGTGCTTTGTGCAGGCCCTCCGTTTGCCCACTGGCCGAGCGAGCGCAAATCGGTTTTATTCAGTGGCTAGTTGACATGCACACATGCGCCGTTTACTTGTAGTAGTTTATCTACGACGACGCCGACGGCGCGGTTGTATGAAGGTTTATCTCTGATCCGTTTACGAAAATCCTCTAATAACATTCTGACAGCAGGCTCCACCACAGGTTTCACCAATCCGCACAGGGCAAACGTGGTGTTTTATGGACCGTTCTCCCTATCCATCCATAGAGAAGGCTCATGCCCCAGCAGTGGGAAATAAAATGATCTGTGATGATGATGATGTGTAAAATGATCCTTCCAAACCGATTCAGAAGCACGCCAATCTCTCAGAGAACTAACCCTTAAGGTACTATCCCACGCTGCAGATGCAAACATATATGGCTTCTGGTCATGGCAGCGCACCGCACACACTTGCGCGATGTGCATGCGCTGCAGTTTCTTGGGTATGAACTGAAGGCGGAGTTTGTGCACCTTGTACGTTGCTTCAGCCTGCAAAATTGTACAAGCAGTAGCATTTATTATTATATCTAACCGTTATTTAAGAATGGGACTCCTGGGATCGGCTTATCCGAAACCAGTGGACTTCAGGCCTTTCGCTCTTAAAGACGTTGCTAAACTTATGGCATCTATCTTTGCAGAGGAAGAAGAGTGAAAGGATGGGGTTGCACAAAGTGCTACTGCGAGAGGGGAACCTCAGCAGGCCCTACTAAGGTAAGATAAGAACCGTTATTCAACCGCCTCAGTGGTCTAGTGGTGGACCACCGGCACCGGTGTCAGACCCAGAGGTCCGGGTTGCATTTCCAGTTGTTTGTCTGCCTGGCTTTAGTTACCACCATTTTATTTAAATATGTCGCCACAACATCAATGTTTGTAGCATTTGTGTTCCAGCAGCTAGAGATGAGATACCTAGCCAGTGCTTTAGTGCAAAACTTGCGGGACGGCTAGTGAGGCACTCCGTTCCACTATCTGTCCTAGCATCTGAACTCTGCTTCTGCTTAAAATCAAGCAGAGGTAAAAGTTCACGCGAAATGAAACGAAGGTAATGTGTCCGTGAAAATGAGTATTCCTGTGATCACGGGCATGTTTGAATAAAAATATTAATAGGGTAGTGGGACCAGTTACAGCTAGAGTATAGACTAAAAATCAGTGTCTGACCCCTATTTTTAGTGCCTTACAAATAAACAAAGAATAAGGTCCGAATAGTTATTCCGTGTTTTGTTGCTGTCATGTAAACGTCATTTCAAATTAGAGTAAAAGAGACAAACATGGAATAACTATTCGGACCTTATTCTTTGTTTATTTGTAAGGTGCTTAATGATTAAACGGAAAAATCTCGATCGCTGGCTTCTAACGAACACCGGTTACAATTTCGATACTTTACTTGTATTCATTATAAAGTATCAAACGGACATAAATTTTCGCATTGTCTGTATACCATTAGAGAGACCCACTTTCAAGGGACCGAAGGCTTTTGCGGCTCTCATAAAAGCAATGTTTGAATTTATTACGGCCGTAAACTGGGAGATCAGACTGTAACGTTTTATTGGTGGTTACATTTACACCACAACATAAGGATACTGCAGAAGGTAAGCTTCATACAAACGCGCTCGAGCAACGCTTACATAGGCAAGTTTGAGCGCAGGTGTTGCGAGCTTCCGTGTACGTGAGAGGTTCTATGGGCAGTGTGTATTAAGCTTTCCTTCTGGGTCCCTTTTTTTGTGGTTACGCACACACTTGTGACATTAGAAATTGTTTGGGCCGTTTGTTTTGCGCGATCTAATCTAGAACGTTCATTATGTGGCCGGGTATCAGTTGCGACTGACCGACACAGTTACCTGTCTGCACCTGTCTGAAGAGAACAACAGTATTAAAAATAGCACTACTGTTCGACAGGAACCAGTGATCGTGTCATATTTTTCCTTTAATTATTGAAAATAGGGGAAAGCGACTGATTTTAGTCTTTAGGAAAAATTTTATACAGACCAACTGCTTCTGGTTGTCATCCCGTAAAATTCCAATCGAAATCTATGTTATTGTTTGACAACGTAAACTATAGTTACAATATACGTACAATGTAATAAGTATTCTAAATTATCTGCTTTGATAAGTGTTTTTTATATATTTTAGCGTTTTATTAACGCTTAAATATACTTAAGTAAAATAACGCAGCTTCATCTTAACCGAATGTTCAAATATTTGTAAAAATATTTCTTTCGGATCTCAGAGGTGAAAACTTCTAAGATTGATGAAGCAATGTTGACTAAAAAACATAAGCATCAAGCACTGAAAAATTTCGACGGGTGAAAGCCAGACCTCGGTAGCCAAGTGGTTAAGGCAGCCGCCCGGAATGCGGAAGGTGCGTGGTTCGATTCCCGCCTGAGGTTGTCGTCTTTTTTCAGTGTTTAAATTTTACTTATCTGCTTTGATGATAATAATATGTGATTGTTCAATGTTATTATGGAATCATTGTGTAGCTATTGGTCGAGGTGTTGTTTTGTGTAATATATTTTTAATGGATTTCAGTTATAGTTGTTAAAACAAACTGTCTGATTTCAATGTAAAAGCGAGGCTAAGGTTATATAAGAGAAGGAGCTCGATAGCGCAGTGGTTAACGCGCTCGGTCTGCGTACTGAGGTTAAACAATTTTCGCAAAGGCCGGTCACTGGATGGGTGGCCAAAATTTATCATCTCTAGCTCCTCCGTGCTTTGGAATGCAACGTAAGCCGTTGGTCCCGGTTGCATTGGCAGTCGTTAACAACCAACAATCCGCCCTGGGCCCGCGTGCCACGTTCATCCCTAGGGAAGGCTCATGCCCCAGCAGTGGGGGCATAAAATGATGATGAAGGCTAATGTTAGAACAACGTCAACACCTTCTCGTAGCGTATAATTTAGAGCGTTGTATACTTTTAATATTAAAAGAATCCTTCGAAATCTTAAACATTATCTAAACATATAAGGACAATAAAAACACCTGCAACTCTCCATTTGCATCGCTTCGGTACATAAATAACTGTCCGCAAATGTAATAAAGTATCCAATGAGTATAAATTCTCTAAATACACCAAGAAAAATCCTAAACACCCACTGTGGTGAACTTAGATTATTCGCGTGTAATGTCAATAAATTACTTGCTGCCTTTTATATTCACACCCTGTAGTTGAGTTAAAAAAAAACTTAACGGGCGTAGCTTAAACATATAAAGAGAAACCGCGCTTCGACTTAATTTTACATTAAGCTAACCAGCCTAAAGGAGCTCGATGGAGCAGTGGTTAACGCGCCCGGTCTACGACTGCTGAGGTTAAGCCACTTTCGCAAAGGCCGGTCATTGAATGGGTGACCAAAAAATATATCATCTCGTGCTCCTCCGAGCTTCAGAAGGCACGTAAAGCCGTTGGTCCCGGCTGCATTAGCAGTTGTTAACAACCAGCACTGGGCCCGCATAGAGGTTTATGGACCGTTCTTCCATCCGTCCATGGGGAAGGCTCGTGCCCCAACATAAAAATGAGCTGATGATGATGATGAAACTAGCCTAGTGCAACCAGTGATCGAAATTTTTTCTTTAATGATTATAAGAAGGGGTCAACTACAGATTTTTTACTTTAGCAAGAATTAAATACAGGGTGCCTAGTGTGAGTTTTGTTCACAATCCGTATTCATACGAATACGTTTACGAAAACGAAAATTAGTATACACATAGTATTGAAGCAGCGCCTCCTGGCGGCATAAGAGAAGAGTTAACATTTTACCATACAAATTCTCGTTTACGTAAACGTTAACGAATGGCGAATGAAACTCGCACTTGGCACCCGACCACTTGCTTGCTATCGTGGAAAATTTTAATAACCATGGCGCTTGGTGCTTGCTGACGCAAGTGGCGTGTGAGGAAGGGCTTTGGCATGGGTATCTGACCATACCTCCCCAAAAGCCCAAGGGTCGGAAGGACCAATGTGTGTTTGTCATATGTTGTCATGTTTTGTTTGGTATATGTCTTTTCATCTCTTTCTTTTCTTTTTTAGCATACCGGCAGCGAGCGGAGGAGAGGGCCAGCGGCAATCACCTGGCCCCCCAAGAGAGGCGCTTTGCTCTTGAGGGAGCATGGGAGGAGATGTTCCGCCTATGGTTTGAGGGCCTGGGCGGGGGGGCCTCGGCTACGCAAATGCGTAGTCTGGAGGCCTTGCGCCCCGTCCTCCAAGCATGGGCAGAGCGGCGGCATGGGTCACTCACATGCCGTCTGGTGCGAGTACTGTCCGGACATGGTTCGTTCGGACGCTATTTGCACCGGATCGGAAGAGGGCCGATCCCGCGGTGCCACCAATGTGGGGCGGCGAAAGACGCGGCGCAGCGCGCCCTAATGGAGTGCTCTGCGTTCGATGTCCGGCGCTCCGCATTCTGTCCATGCTCGGTGGTGAGGGGTCATGGGAGGTGGTCAGCTCCTTCTGCGTCGACGTCGTGGCGCTGAGGGAGGGGGCGGAGCGGACCGGGGGGCATGGCCTCCTGGCGGATCCGTGCCACCGCAGACACCTCCTGCGGAGAAGGCGGCAGTGACAGCGCCTTCTCCATCCGGTGGGGAACCAGCGCGGACGGACGGATAGCGGAGGTAATAGGGTTCCCGTTTTACCCTTTGGGTACGGAACCCTAAAAACCATTTTATAAATCAGAACTGAACGAATAGAGTAGTTTATTTATTGGGCAATCAACAAAAACATGTACCACCACACAAACAGTAGGTATAAGGTAAATGCCAAACTTTAAGTACAGTTTTCAATTATAGACAGCCAAGCATGCGACGTGGACTAATAGTTATAAAAACTAAACTTAAAATTACAATAATTTAATTAAATACCTAAAATATGATTTAAAGTTTAAAGGGGGTTTAAGTTTTAACGTAACTATTTCTAATAACTTGTCTGAACTTGCGGGCACTAAAACTGTCATGAAAAATATCTAAAATATAAAAAAAATAAAAATAAAAATATCGAAATATCTAGTTGACACAGGTAAGTCATTCAAACTATCACATTGCGGATCGTGCTCGGTGGCGTGTACTTGGAGAGGCCTACGTCCAGCAGTGGAGTAGTGTAGGCTGATGATGATGATGATTCATAGCTTGTTAATTTACTAAATACCACTACTAAAACTAACCGTCACTGGGCCAGTGTGGTGGGATATCCCCCAACTTATCTATGATCATGTAAGACACCTAACGACAGCTACCTTATACCTTGATATGATAGTGATGTGATGACTAAAATATTAGTAACACCTCTTTACAAATTAAATTTTAGTTTCCCATTCATTTGTAATCATTAACTAGCATTAACTTATATAACTCATGTTAACACTTATGAAAATAAAGGAAACTATTAGGTCTGTTTATTAACATTTTATATTTTATATGTAACTAGTTGTCGCACGCGACTTCGTTCGCGAAGACTACCTTATCCCACAGGACCTTGTTACCGGGATAAAAAGTATTTTATGTCCAAGTCCGGGTCATGGTCTGTCTATTTGCAAAGTTTCATCCAAATCCGTTCAGCCGTTCCCGAGTTTTGCGCTTAGCAACATTCATTTTTGTTGATATAGATAGATGAATTAAGAAAACTGTATGACCGTTTCTTTTCTATTAAATAAATAAAATAAAATAAAAAATAAAACTAATACGACTAGTTTGAATAGTAACCTCCTGTGTCTCCAAATCATAGATCTTGATAGATGTATCAGCATAACCAACTACCATCCGTGTCGAGTCCGCAGTTATGCCCAACGATAAGGCGGCTGGTCTTTCTGCAATAAATAATGTATTAAGATTATTATAGTAGGGTAGTGGCACCTACCCACATTTTTCATCTATACTAATATTATAAAGAGGAGAGCTTTGTATTTTTGTATGTATGTTTGTGACGAATGAACTCAAAAACTACGGGACCGATTTAAAAAATTCTTTCACCATTAGAATGCTACATTAGCGCTGAGTAACATAGGCTATATTTAAAAAAAATGGGTAAATTTAAAAATCACTGGGTTCTGTCGAACCCTGGTGCCAGTACCCTAATCTATACAGGGTTATTGGAAATACGTAGCGATCCCATTATGGGGTGATAGTAAAGATCATTAGCTATCAAATTGCCCTCGGGTCGATGGGGCAAAAATGTACCGATTTCGAAATAAAATGTACTCAACTACCGGTAAAGCTCTAAGCCGTCATTTGTACGACTTTTAAAACTGTTTTGTTTATATTAACGTGTCTGTATTTTGTACACAATAAAGTATTTTATTCTATTCTTTAACATGGAAGGTCGCTGGTAATTATGAGCATTGGTCTTCATAAATTGTTTTCTAAATAATATATTTTTATGTTCTTCCTAATTATTTGCAACATAGGTACTTTATAACATACTATGTATAATATAGAACCATATCGACAAAGAACTTGACTTGAATGATACGTTACGCACGAGTGATAAAGGGTGTGGAGAAAGATGATATTCCGGGCGTTCCGTAGAACTGCATGTTAAGGCATTCCAATCCGGGGTCCACGCGAATACATAATGGTGTCATCTCATCGTTTGATATATTTATCTGTTACAAAGAAAAAATATTTTGAACGGGTACCTAGGTACTATGTTTCGAGGAATGGAAATCGTTTCCTTGCAATATATTATGAATAGAACTATAATAATACTTGAAGTTGCATATTACGTTTTTGTTTTTGTTTATATAATTTCAACGCAAAATTTTGTTGCGAAACAATTTAAAAAAACTTGAAAAAAATTCCACGAGCAGGATTTGAACCTGCACCCTTCTGACATACCGGGTCAGGTGCTCTTCCAATTGAGCTATTGTGGTTCTAACCAGCCCGCCGAAATGCTCGTGGAAATTTTTTCAACATTGTGTTTTTGTAAGTTGCATATTAATTAATTGTTGATGTTATTTTACTGTTCTACTACTATAAGCTTGCTAGGTACTCTCAAGTTTCACACTTTCTGAACACTATTATAAACCTCACATGCAATTTACATAACTAACATACCTACAAAATATCATCATGATTTTTGGAAATACCTTAGCTAGAGGGAATCGTGAATGAATGTAATAAATTAATGATTGAATGGACAACATTTTAGGTATCGTTTCAACACTCACGGTTGGTATTTCGATCCTATATACCGCTCCATCCATGCAGGCAGCATAGCAAACTTTTTCCTCGACACGACTGAATTCGAGAGCGTACACAGGCTTCGGTGGAAACTGGATGTTTCTTAGGGTGCACAAAACAGTACCGGAGAAGCCGTGACGCATCTAGACACAAAATAAGAGCTTGCAAGTAGTAAACGGCGCAGTGAGGAGCTCTATGGCGCAGTGGTCATCGGATAGGTGACCAAAATTGTATCATCTCAAGCTCCTCCTTGCTTCGAAAGGCACGTAAAGGCGTTGGTACCGACTGTATAGCGGTCGTTAATAACCGCCAATCCGCACTGGGCCCGCGTGGTGATTTATGGCTCGTTCTCCCTTTCCAACCATAGGGATGGCTCGTGCCCCATAATATGCCCCATGTATGCCCCAGCACAATAGTAGGCAGTTACATAAAATGAGGTGATAAAATAATCTACACTTATCATACTAATATTTTTTAAGCTTTGTATTTTTGTATTTTTGTTTGTAACGTATAAACTCGAAAAGTACTGGACCGATTTAAAAAAATATTTCACCATTTGAATGCTACCTACATTAGCGCTGAGTAACATAGACTATATTAAAAAAGAAATGTCCACCTGTGCGAATCCGAGACGGGCCACTAGTAGTGCTATAAAGAGGAAAGCTTTGTATTTTTGTTATTTTGTATGTTTATAACGAATAAACTCAAAAACTAATGGACCGCTTTAAAAAAATCTAACAAAAAATAAATGTCCACCCGTGCGAAGCCGGGACGGGCCGCTAGTCAATAATAAATTGTCGTAGCGCCACAGTGTTCAGCAAAGTGAACCAGTGTTGGACACCAGTTTCCGTCGCCAAAATTAACATATATATAAATTTAGTTGTAATTTCATTGGATGACAGCTAGGAAGCAGGTATTCAATTATTGCTAAAGAATCAGTTATTGACCCCTATTTTTAATAATTAAACGGAAAAAATGTCGATCTCTTGTTCCGATCAAATACGGGTGCCACTAAAATGTATTCCACAACCGCAATTATGGCCCGTTCTCTCTCCCAGTGGTGTTTCCATCCATAGAGAAGGCTCATGCCCCAGCAGTGGGGACATAAAATGAGCTGGGTATGGTATCTTTCCTTCATCTCACCTAACTTAGATCAAAGTTAAAGCGTAGGTACTTCTTTCTGAATTCGAAACCTCTGTTTTATCTCTACCTGTGTGGACACAGCGATGCTTTTATCATTTTTCAATGGTTAAATACTTTAGACGGCTAGATAAAAAGTAAGTTTGAGTTGGCATTCGATCATGTTATCGAAAACTAGGTTTTGTATTAGGCAAACCTCCACTGGCACAGATTTCTTAATAGTTATATATCTATCTAATCTATCTGTATAGTCAGCCTATATCTACCCACTGCTGAGTGTAAGCCTCCTCATTTTCAAGCCATTCTTCCGACAAGTCTGACTATACCCACGAATATCCACCAACCGAGCTGGTGAGCCTGTTGCTAGGTGTGCTCTTAGAAAATTACTTGTTTTTTTTGTTGAGGGTGGGCCAATGACTGCTCTGCCTGATATTAAGCAGAAGCAGTGTCCAGATGCGAGGACAGCTAGCAGAGCATTATCTATGGCAGAATCCTGTCACTAACCGTCCTCACCTTGCCGCAAGTTGCTTCTTCACTGTCAAAAGAGGTTGTAATCGTAATTCGTAGCTGGCCGTGTGTGAGTCTGACGGATGTTTGAATATATGATGGACAGTAAAAATAGAAGAGAATGTCTCTCTCGATATTTTTCCAGTGTTTACCCGTGGTCCCGGTGGGTCGACCCAATACTGGGTCCATGGGTAATTTTAATTACCCGTGGTTCCATGGCACTAGGGATTACATTTGGATGAATATTTCGACTTCTGATTATATAATATATATATAAAATATAAAAATATCAGTTGGATACATAGGTATTAGAAATGTTAAGATAGTTTATGAGTCATTAATAATTAGTGTATCGGTTATGAATTCATCATTTTCAATATTGATTCTAGTATGAGTACCTACCTATGTTTTGTAAATTTTACATTTTATTCACAATATATTTTATCCACAGTTAAACTCTGCGTATTATTACTCTACTAGTGTAGGTAGACAGTGATTACGCCTGTAATCACATTCACACCTCGTTTAAAGGACCCCATATTATAGGAAGAAAGGGAAGAAACATTACCTGCCAAAGCAAAATACTGACCTGAATCAACCCAGATGTGTGACCGACGATTAGGACGTGCCCATTCGCGGAATACACAAGTGCAGAGATATACCCGGACTCAGTGTAAAACCATCTGTTGGTCAGGATTTCATTGGGAGTGTTCTTCAAAAACCTTGCGCAGTTTCCTTTAACCCAAGCACGTTTTCTTCTATTTTCGGTAAACCCATGGTAAAACATGGGATACCAAAGGTCTTGCGCTTTATTCTCGTCATAATATAACTTTATATTTTTGGCAAAGTCCGCGAGAATTTCAGACGCATATTCCATATTGACGGCTGGGCCTACTTGTTTTAATTTATATATAATCAATTGTGTGTTTAATAAATTAGGGATCTTGCTTTTAACAGACAATAAAAAGAGATTACGTAAAGAAGGTCTAACGTATTCTGAAACGGTAAGTATCGATGTAATTATATAAGGTACTTAGGAACTGAATATTTGTACTTACTAGGTACCTATCTGGCATATGGTAAGTGCTTTACCGAACTACCAATAAGTTAATAAACAGTATGACGGCAGATGATGATGAATAAATTTACCTGTATTAATCCCGTGGAGTGACCAACAACAGTATAAGTACCATCGGGAGAATAAACTATACAGCTTATAAACCCCATTTCGGATAGAAAGTGGATACTGTATAACATTTCGTTAGGGCTGTACCGGAAGAACCTTTCGTAGTTGTCCTTCAGCCATTCCTCGTTAGATTCGCGTGGTACATTTTCCGCAAACGATATGAACTGTGACTTTTCACACTCCTCCTCTCGAATCAGTTGTTTCTTGATACGTGTTCTGTATTCTTTGACGAATATGCATATATCAGATTCGCTTTCGGATAAATTGAAACGGCTATAGCCGAATATGCTGAATGTGTTGAAGTTAGGTATGTTGTATACGCTAGTATTCATTGTGATAAAATTAAAAAATTACGAGTTACAATTTGTGCAAAGTAATGAGCAACTCAACTGAATTACAGCGTTCTTCTCGCTTGGTGGCTCAGAATTTGAGAGTTTGTGTTTGACATAGGTTTGACAAAAAACACGAGCAAGAACTCAGAGCAAGAACGAGGCAAGTATTAATTCTTTTACTTTTACAAATGATTTCTTTTACACTGCTTCCACATCGTGACTGTCCTTTGTCATACCTTAACACGTTCACTGCTATATCGGGATGAATCGACCTCATGCATATCTAGTCTGGTGCGGCGTAAATAATCCTGGCTGAACCGTTGGTCTGGCACGGATATCGGTCTCTTCAGTAGTATGTAAGAAAAAGATAAATATTGTTTTGCAATTGTCTCGTCGAACACTGTATACATTTCTCAAAAAAACGTATCAGGTCTTTGCGACCCTATACAGCACCGAGAGAAAAAAATAATCGTCTAGTGTGTTTATCGGGTTTTAAAGACCTGATGACCGATGACCCGATAAACGCACCGGATTGTCATTAATTTTTCTAGTGAAGTGATCGAAGACGGTTTACAAATAAAGGATCTACTTTGTGCTATTTGAAAAGAAAAATGAGGTCAAAAAGAGAGCTTTTGATGTCTGGTAAAGGAAGTGAAAGTGAAATGGAAGAAATAAAAAGGATGCCAGAAACAGGAACACAAGAATTTAAGAATTTAAGGTTAGTCAATCTTATACTTACAAAAGTCCAACCACAGTTCAATAGCCGTTACTTCAGTTTTGTGTAAAGTCATGGAGCGGATTCTAAACAAACAGCTTATCCGTTACCTAGAAAAACACCCCATAATTCACGATCGCCAATACGGGTTTCGGCCGAAACGGTCAACGGTCAATTTTCTAGCGTTCGTTACACATCTCTGGGGTAAGGCTATCGATAAGAGTGGCAAGTCGGTGGCTGTTAGCCTTGACATAGCCAAGGCTTTTGATAGGGTCTGGCACAAAGCCCTTCTCTCCAAGCTCCCGGCATACGGTCTGCCTGCTCAGTTCTGCAACTGGGTCGCTGGCTTCCTACATGAGCGTAGGATCCAAGTACTCACAGACGGATGTGCTTCGGTTTATGTCAGTGAACGCTGGTGTCCCTAAAGGGTTCGTTCTATCCCCCACGCTGTTCTTTCTGCATATCAATGATATGCTTCCACTTGGAAATATTCATTGCTATTTATGCACAGTGCATGGGGGATATAACGGTCACCCAGCGGCCAGGCGGGTCGAAACCGAAGTGAGTCGAGTGAATCTTGTCATTGAGTTCAATCGGGTATTGGACCTCATATCTAACTGGGGCTCCAATAATCTGGTTGAGATCAATGCCAATAAAACACAGGTATGCGCGTTCACGGCAAAAAAGTTGCCATTCCTACTCCTTCCCTCTCTTCAAGGCACATCACTCAGCCTACAGAGCAGCATTAACATGCTCATGGAGATTCGCTGCGATCTGAACCAGAGGGGCTATATTGAAGCCGTGATAAAAACAGCGTCACGTAAACTCGGTGTCCTGAATAGGGTGCGGCGATTCTTCGCGCCAGATCGGTTGTGCGTTTTGTACAAGACACAGGTGCGATCTTGCGTGGAGTATTGCTCACACCTTTGGGACGGTTCCGCAAAGTACGTTCTTGATACCTTGGACAGATTGCAGCGGGCGCTATACGCATTATCGGCAATGCAGAGGTCACTAAAGCTCTCGAGCACCTGCAATTGCGTAGAGATATAGCGTCACTCAGCGTCTTCTACCGCTTATACCGCGGCGAGTGCTCTGAAAAACTCTTTGACCTTATCCCACCTTCTCCCTTCCTCTATAGAAGTACGCGTGCTCTCCGGAGTCACCCCTGTACTGTCTCGAACATTCCATCGCGCGCCAAGAAATTTGGTGACTCGTTTCTTTGTCACTTCCAAAAGATGGAATAGTCTACCAGCACACGTTTTCCCTCCTTCCTGTGACATGGGGTATTCAAACGAGGCGTGAAGAGGCACCTTGTGGGCCGGCAGGGTGAAAGTGACTGATCCTGCGTTGTTTTTACGCTGCACCAGTTGTCCTTGCGTTTGGACTATATTTCCACTTAACATCAGGTGGAGTCATTTGTCGATTTACTTATAAAAAAAAATGTGCAATTTGTAATTAGTTATACAAGCTTTTATATACTTACTAACCCTGTACATCATAAAAATTTCATCGATATATTTACTCTCTGTTGTTGGTAGATCAGATCTTAAAGATTAAATTTAATTTCTTTTATCTAACCTTCTATTAGTCAGATTTATATCCTACCGCAACTATTTATTTTTCAGTTATTCAAGAACACGTTGCTATGAAAAATATAAAATTATTATTTTAAATATTACACACTAAAGGTGAGCAAGTTTAACAGGTCTTTTTGACCCCATAACGCACCACGGGACAGTTAAGCAAAGGGTCGAATAGATCCGTTAAAGCACCGACTAAAAGTCATTTTAAAAGTTTGCCGCAGTGAGAGTGTTAATTGTGTTGAAAGTTGGTTTGCCTGACGAGGTGGTAGAAATAGATTATCAATACTTGGAAAACAAATCAACTTCTCCTAGGCGAATGCGACCCCTTAACCAAGATAACTTCAGAATGGATGGCAACCTCCATAATTATTATAATACTAGGTGACCGGCGGACTTCGTACCGCTTTGACAGTTTCCATGACAACAAAACACAGAAATCATTTTGTATTGGAAAATTAAAACAGTTTTATTGAAATTCATTCTCATTTGAAGGTTTCTAAGCTTAATCCGATAAGAAAGGGTTTTCCGAAATTCTATCCTTACCATTTCAAATTTCGAACTCTATGTCCCTATGAGGCTGTGTCCTAAAAGTGCATAACCTCTCTATGCTTAGAAACCTTCAAATGAGGTACTAATATAGTACGGTCAAGTACGGCGACTTTCGAGACGTTCAAATTTTAAAGAATATTTGCGTTTTTAAGTGAGTTCATCCTTTTTTGAATAAAATTAGATTGAGTTTTCAAACATGTGTCAAAATAAAATGTAATTTGAATCTAAAGCACTAAGGAGTATTGATATCAACTTCGAAGCAAATCACCGCCAAAATAACTTTCTACCCCTTTTTAACCCCGTTAGGAAATGAATTTCAATGAAATACGAAACACGTCTTCCATCAATTCTGTTAAAAAAGGTTTATGCAAAATTTGAAGTAGATTGGACCAAGGAATCAAGTTGTCCCATACAAACTTTACCCCCCTTTTTCCTTAGGGGTAGAATTTCGGAAAATTCTTTCTTATCGGATGCCCACGTCATACAAAGAACACACCCTCCAAGTTTCAGATCTCTACGATCAGCGTTTTAGTCTGTGCGTTGATCCGTCAGTCATTCAGGACAAAGCATTTTAGATGTATAGATTTAAGTATTTGTCGCCAAGCAGCATTATTACCATGAAGCTGTATAGTCTGTGTGATTATTGCAGTGTTACGGTCTACAAAACAATAAGGTTTGTTATTATGTTTTTTAATGTTCTGAGGTTCCAGTTTGATGAGTAGATACTAAATCCCGTGAAAAACATGTAAAATTACTGGGCATAGGCAAAACTATAGGATTGGCAAAGCGCGAACAAAAATAAAAAGTAGGGGGTTCGACGTGGTGCGTCTTGAACTTAAACTTGATGAACCATTTAATTTAAATTAATAGACTTTGTATTATTTGCTATAAATTGTTTACATCATTACAAATTAAATTAGGTACCTACACCTATGATATTGTTTAGAATTACCTATGAAACTGAATATTGTTGCTATACCTACTTAACTTACTACAAAATACTAAAAGCATCGCTCATAGATACATTTATACTAAACAAATACCTTAAACACAGATCTATTAATTATAGTATGCGCTCAGGTTTATAGAATAAAAAATGGAGTTTCACAGAGCTTAACAGTAAAGCCCTTTCCTTTATTTGTATTTATTTTGTTTCCTTATTTTAGAGTTTTCTGATGATAAAAGAATTATAGTTTCTTGCTGATACTTGGGTTAATAATAATTGAAGTTGAGAGAAATAATAATATATAAGACTGAAATCAAAACAAAAAGTAAAATATTTTCTAAAGTATCTTATTAATATCGTTCCTACCAAAAACGATAAGGTTGTCGAAGCACAATTTTTATATTGCAAATTGGTCAGAAACCCATTCTAAACATAAAACAATACTTTTAACAACATTATCTACTAAAACTTACTCTTTGAACTTAAAAAAATTAAGCGTGGATTGTTGCTTAAATGAACGACGAAACTACTGAAATGCTGCTTGAAACGGAACGTATGTTCGGAATTTAACAGTTGATGATAAAAAGAGAGAAATATACAACGTTCATCTGAGTTAAAAAAGGATAGACATATATTTCATCGTACATTCCAAAGGCTGCCGAAAGTAAACGATGTCGAGCGAGTCGATCGACGCCATATTTAATGTCAGATTTTTGTGACGCTGTATGATCACTTTGTGCATTTATTTTCCTAAAATAATAAAAGTGTTTTGTTTAATAACGACCTAGTGGGTTTTGCTACTAAGGTAAGACATTGTTAATTATAAATAAGTATTCATAAGCGTGTTTTAAACATCTTAGAGATAGCTAAATCACTGAAGCAAGTGAGTCGGGGGTGTGGTATTTAGTTCACAGGATACATCTTGTTTGTTTTATTTCGTTCAATACTTGACCCATCGATTGCATAAAGTACGAGGAGATATGTTTATGTGAATAACATGTACATTATTGTCTTCTCTTTGTGAATAAGTCCCTCGTAGTTTCAGTGCAAGTGTAGCGGGATAAATGTTGGTTTTTTATTTTCAGAGGCAGGGTGCACTATTGCATCCTATCCATAAAACATGAGCTACCAGATACCATCGTCTCAAAGCCGTACGAGTAAGTACCATTATTTTTCAACCATTTTCCGGCTCTAACGTAGTTATTCATAACTTCTGTTTACATTATGTATGGGTTACTGTTCCACTAACTAAAACTTAATTAGGTACCTATTATATGACTCATGCGATAGGTATCGCCATTAAATATATTATATTAATAAGTTTATAGGTACTACATAACAACAGGACCCACCTTTAATAAAAATTATAAACAGGAGTTTATAAAATTACAAACCAGTTGTTAGTGACTTATTATTTTGATTGTTAGAGTAATAGATCATTAATTTGGTTGACAAATAAATTTTACTATGGATATACGAGTTCAGTGACCTATACTTGATTACAATCAAAAGTGATTTACATGCAAAGCTATTCCTGGCTATGAAAGTTGCTGCAAAAAAAAAAAAAATTGTTTTGAAATGTACCACATCATCATCATCAGCCTATACTATTTATTATTGAAAATGAACTTATTATAAATGGATATTTGCCATAACTTAGATGCTTACACAAGAAGCTAACACAAACCACTTTTTTAAACTAGGTACCTACCTATAGAAAATCAATTCAAATAAATCAGAATTGCAATGAATCCAATTGTTAATTTCCAGTGTCTCATAGCAACTATGGAGGCTCGGATGTACCTATGGCTCCCAGCAAAGAGCAGCAGACCCTTATGTGGCAGCAGAACTCTTACCTCGTTGATTCTGGCATCAACTCAGGAGCGGCCACTCAGGTGAGTCAACTATGTTAAAAGTGGTATATGAATGACTACTTTTGTGTCCACTTGGGACAAGTCCCAACTATATCAATTGTTTTACAGTAGCAGGTGTGCTGCATCTAATGGGTTTTTTGTGTTTTTAATAAATCATGTAACAATTTTGAAATCATTGTTTTACAGGTGCCATCACTTACTGGCAAGGAAGATGACGAGATGGAAGGTGACCAACTTATGTTTGATCTCGACCAAGGATTCGCTCAGGGATTTACTCAGGAGCAGGTTGATGGTATGTTAATCATCTTTATAATATATTTTCTCCACATCTCATTTCTAAGGTTTTGTGTTGTACTTTTAGATTACCAAGATTTTACAATTGGTTGTTGTAAATAACAGTGAAAAATATGTGTAGTAATGTAAATTTTTACTCGAAATTAGCATTACGGTCCGTTTCAAAATTGTTTCAATGACATTAAAATTTAATTGTTTCTGCAGATATGAACCAGCAGTTATCGCAGACACGTTCTCAGCGTGTCCGAGCTGCCATGTTCCCTGAGACTTTGGAAGAGGGTATTGAGATCCCTTCCACCCAGTTGGACCCGACCCAGCCAACTGCAGTTCAGCGTCTGGCTGAGCCATCGCAAATGCTGAAGCATGCCGTTGTCAATCTCATCAATTATCAAGATGATGCTGATTTGGCCACACGGTAAGTAGTTTAGTTTTTCTGATAATTCATGGTTATTACAGATCCACATGTTTCTCAGCCATTAAAAGTGTTTCGACTACGGCAGAGTTGCTAATTATTATACTGTTGCATCCGCTAAAGACTCAGAAATATAATGCAGTTTGTATTTAAAAATAAATGCAATACTTGTCTTATCGTTAAGACAGTTCAGTCCATTAAAAGTCTAAGAAAAAATTAGTACTTATAAAATATTTTTTGCCATAGTAGACAATGTTTAATTACTTAAAATGAATTATTTATACTTACTAAATATTATGTTTATTTTTATGTAGATTATAACCTAACCTTTTTCTTTATTCATATACAGCGCCATACCTGAGTTGATCAAGCTGTTGAACGATGAAGACCAAGTGGTAGTTTCCCAGGCCGCTATGATGGTGCACCAGCTATCCAAAAAGGAAGCGTCTCGCCACGCCATCATGAACTCGCCCGAGATGGTGGCCGCTTTGGTCCGCGCTATCTCATACAGCAACGACTTGGAGACAACCAAAGGAGCCGTCGGCACTCTGCATAACCTGTCGCACCATCGCCAAGGCTTGCTCGCTATTTTCAAGAGCGGAGGCATCCCGGCTTTGGTGAAACTACTCAGCTCACCCGTAGAATCCGTCTTGTTCTACGCAATAACAACCCTTCACAATCTCCTGCTTCACCAAGATGGTTCAAAGATGGCTGTGCGTCTCGCTGGTGGCTTGCAAAAGATGGTGGCTCTCCTTCAAAGGAACAATGTGAAGTTCCTCGCAATTGTGACTGATTGTCTGCAAATTCTTGCATATGGAAACCAGGAGTCGAAGCTTATCATCCTTGCTTCTCAAGGACCCATCGAACTTGTACGCATTATGCGCTCTTACGACTACGAAAAGTTGTTGTGGACTACCTCTAGAGTGCTAAAGGTAATATTTTTGTTGTTATTTTGTTTATTTATAAATAAATGACTGTCTCCAGAGAGAATTTAATGATGCAGTCAAATTTTTTAAGTCATATACAGATCAGTGGTTAAATAAATCTTACTCTATTTATTTATTTCAGTCAGGTATTATGACTAATATTAATAATATGAAAATTATTAATATTTTTCGATATGATTATTAAAATGTTTTTGTTTTGTTTATATAATTTTAACGCAAATTTTGTTGCGATACAAATTACAAAAACACAATGTTGAAAAAGTTTACACGAGCAGGATTTGAACCTGCACCCTTCTGACATACCGGGTCAGGTGCTCTTCCAATTGAGCTATCGTGGTTCTAACTAGCCCGCCGAAATTATTCAACACTATTTTTTTTTTTTATGATTATTACTAATTGAAATTAAAGTATTTTCGTATTGACTAATATAAACCTCAGTACAGATTATAACTAAAAACAGTTGTACAACAGTATTATCATGAGAGCCCATCCTAACAGAAGTGGAACTGATCGCGTATCAACACGCCAACCAGTTGCTGTCAGACTGATCTTCAAAGTGATTTCTAAATATTCGAGGTTTTGTCATTATTTCAAATAATAATCTAAAATCTTACAGCTTACTAAAAAATTATGTCCAGTAATTTTAGCCAACTTATTAATAAATTTAAGTTGAGTAATTTCAGTAAACTATTTTTGAATTATAAATGTGGTTTTGCTTTAGGTTTTGTCTGTGTGCTCGAGCAACAAGCCAGCCATCGTGGAGGCTGGAGGCATGCAAGCATTGGCTATGCACCTCGGCAACCCCAGCGGTCGCCTCGTGCAGAACTGCCTCTGGACTTTGAGGAACCTCTCTGATGCCGCCACTAAAGTAAGAATGTTTCCTGGGCTATTAAAATATAGCCAAAGGTAAATGCGTGATTAGTGTGTTGTGTTATTCGAACTTTCTGGTGTTCGCGCAAATATTTGCAAACATATTGTGTTCTCTTGGTCCTTACTAAATAACTGTTTGCAAACATTTCGGTGTTTCTTCTTATAAAATGTTAGGCCGATTAAAAGCACTTACCTTAAAGTTTATTTGAATAAAAAATGTTGATTTTGACTATATGACGTCTGTAACAAGCCTGTTTCCATTCCAGGTGGAGGGCTTGGAAGGCCTGCTGCAAAGCCTGGTGCAGGTGCTGGCGTCCACCGACGTGAACATCGTCACGTGCGCCGCCGGGATACTCTCCAACCTCACCTGTAACAACCAACGCAACAAGGTAACCATAATACTGTGTAGTATAAGGCCGGCAGCGCCATATTACGTGGAAATTTCGGTTACAAAATACATTTCGGAGAGTGCGCGCAGGAATTGGTTCCTTCAGCCTTTCAATATCGCGGCAGTATACGCAGGCAGGGATCCACCCTTATGTTGTCAACATTCCAACCAATTCCAATAGTTTTGCTAATTCTTTTTTAATGCGAACAGCTAAGGAATGGATCTTGTTGATTGCTGATGTGTTCCCTGAACGGCCTCTAAGGTAAAGTGAATGGGTTTTTTAATCATGTTTCACCGTATGCCACATCTTTACTTAACATCAGGCGAGATGGTGGTCAAATGCTTACGTATTTACTATTTAAAAAAATACCGTCGCTGCTGGTCTTACGTCTCAATAATTCCGTCAATAATCATTGCAGCCACATTAAATATTCTATTCCCGCCTAGACACACAGACATGTTGTCGAGGAGACAAACATCCCCTTCTTTATAGCTAACCATAAACATCCACAATATGACTCATACGAAAACATACGAATACGCACGTTACATCCTGGCACCCCAAGTGCAAGCTCGTCGTGCGTGTACCTAGTGTGCATATTTATACGTGTTCGTACATCCCTTCGTACTATATTTGTACATACAAGGTCTGTTATTCGCACACCTTAGTATGCTATGTATGTATGCTATGCTGAAGTTTCCCTCCGCCAGTATTTGTTATTGTAAAATCCCGAATATGTCGTAGTATGTAGTATGGTATATATCGTATGCCACATCTTTACTTAACATCAGGCGAGATGTGCTCAAATGCTTAAGTATTTACTATTTAAAAAAATACCGTCGCTGCTGGTCTTACGTCTCCATAATTCCGTCAATAATCATTGCAGCCACATTAAATATTCTATGGCTGATTATTAGTCGACTGTCAACGCTTGTGTGGTGGTTTGCGGTGTGAACGTGTCGTGTTTCATTAAAGTAATATACTAATGCGGCGTTGCCGATCTTACGCTGTTGGGCGACTAGTCTTACATCTGTAACTAATATTTTAATATAGGTAAATAGTACGAACAAATGTTCGTACTGTTTACCTATATTACTAATAAACATGTACTCCGAAAGGCAAGTAAAGATGTTAGTCCCGACTGCATTAGCTAGCAGTCGTTAGTAAACGCCAATTCATCCACACTGAGCCTGCTGTGTTTGTGTACATAAAAATAAGTTGGTGATGATGCTGGAGCTTAAGGCAGCTTTGCGTAGCGCCCCCAAGCGTCAGTCATGCACGTATTCTTTTATCTATGGCATGACATAACGTTGAAACCCGTTGTCTATTGATGTCACAACACTTTTCACTACATTTATTCTGGCACGATTTCGTATCATTTGTTTAGAGTTATAGAGTGTTTGTTTTGTAATTTTTGTATTCAGGTGACGGTGTGCCAAGCTGGTGGGGTGGACGCACTCGTCCGCACCGTGGTATCGGCGGGTGATCGCGAGGAAATCACTGAGCCGGCCGTGTGTGCCCTGCGACATCTCACCTCGCGCCACGTCGACAGTGAGATGGCGCAGAACGCCGTGCGCGTGCACTACGGGCTGCCGGTCAGTATATCATATAGGGTGTAATATAATCTATATAAAAAAAAATAATGTTGCTAAGCTCAAAACACGAGAACGGCTTAACGGATTTGGATGAAACTTTGCACATATACAGACCATGACCCGGACATAGGATATAGGATACTTTTTATCCCGGCAATAGGTTACTGTGTGATAGTGTGGTTTTCGCGAACGAAGTCGCGGGCGACAACTAGTATTATATATAATTATTGGAATCGGGCGTTACTTTGCAGAAATCCATGGTACACAAAAATGTAATTGAAATAATATGTATATATATATGGGTCGGGTGGGCGTTTAATTTTTTCACTGTATTTTATAAAATTTTATGAATATTTAATTTAGCTTCAGTGCAGCAATTATAGCACTTAAAATAAAAAAAAAGTAAAATTTACTATAGCGTTGTGTTATCAAATTTGTGGTATTTCATCTGCAAAGATGAATCTGCATGGCCATCGGTTGCAACAACCGTTTGGATAGATGGCGCTAGTGCCGCTTAATAGCACTCAAAAATATTAAAATAGCAGTGACAAAATTCAGCGCTTACGTCAGCCTTCCCGGTAGCATAGCGGTCAGTGCAGCCGCCCGGATTGCGGAAGACCCAGGTTCGAGTCCTGGCTGGGTCGGGTGGGCGTTTAATTTTTTCACTGTATTTTATAAAATTTTATGAATATTTAATTTAGCTTCAGTGCAGCAATTAGCACTTAAAATAAAAAAAAAATAAAAAAAAAAAGTAAAATATAATATGTAGTTTTAATTCTGCTAAATCACTCGTTTATCCAGCTTTGGATGCAGTACGCGTGCACGGCCCTCCCGCCCGCAAAAAATATGCACTTTAAAACGTTTCTCAAGATGAATCCATAAAGGGATACATGCATCACGCAATCATGTCCCTTTCCCGCCCCGACACAATAAATAATATTTTTTGTTGGTCATATGGCTTAAGTGTCTAATGAGCACAGTTTTTTATGCAGGTGATAGTGAAGCTGCTGCAGCCTCCGTCCCGTTGGCCGTTGGTGAAGGCGGTGGTGGGACTCGTCCGCAACCTGGCGTTGTGCGCCGCCAACTACGGCCCGCTACGGGAACACGGCTCGGTACACCACCTGGTCAGACTGCTGATGCGCGCCTTCAACGATACGCAGCGGGTGAGTGCAAAGAACTATAATAAAATAGCAATAAATTCGACCCGATCTGAACGCTCGTGGTTCTCTTACAGCGAAACAGCGCCCGTAGTTCCAGCTGCTTAACCAAATACTTCTAGAAGTAGTAGAATTTAGGGCTTCCAATCCCGCAACCTATATTCAATCTCGGTATTTGCGGGAGACGACAAATAAAAATTATGAGTAATTATTTAAGGCAAATATAACCATTAATGAATCAACATAACTCCACTTTTATTAAAATTTACTATTAGCATGAAATCAATCGAATTACACTGTTTAATACAATCGATTGATCAATTGACAGATTTAATTATTCAGTTTGGTCAATTTGTCAGCAATCAATTGAAAATGTTTGCGAAGAAAACATAACATATCCAGTCCCGTAAATCACGCGGGGTTCGCTCCGTAATCCCGCAACACTTAGGACCGAAAAATTACGCGGTATCTCGGTATTGCGGGATTGGAAGCCTAAGTAGATAGGGCTGCGCATGCGCGCCTTCAACGATACTCAACTTACTACAAGTCATCAATTCCCGCCTAGACACACAGACATGTTGTCGAGGAGACAAACATCCCCTTCTTTATAGCTCTAACCATATACATCCACAATATGACTCATACGAATACATACGAATACGCACGTTACATTCTGGCACCCCAAGTGCAAGCTGATCGTGCGTGTACCTAGTGTGCATATTTATACGTGTTCGTACATCCCTTCGTACTATATTTGTACATACAAGGTCTGTTATTCGCACACCTTAGTATGCTATTCTATGTATGCTATGGTAAAGTATCCCTCTGCCAGTATTTGTTATTGTAAAATCCCGAATATTGGTATATATTAGGTGTTAGTTGGAATCTTAGTCTATCTCTTTAATAATTAATAATTCATCTTGTGACTACATCTAGTTCATACTTCTATGACGACTGTGCATACTCTCCCACTATCAAAGACTTTATCAAGGACGTTTCCATACGTTACTTTGATAACGCCCCCCACCACCCTAACCCGCTTGTTGTGGCGGCCGCCAACTATAATGTTGGAAGCCTTCCACCAACAAAACGGTTCATGTCTAGGCGTCCTAAGCACGTCCTAGATGACCCCGACGATCCCATAACGGTTGCGAACGCCTCCCCGCCCGATCCTCTAAATGACAGCACACATTTACAGAATACACTAAACATGCACACCAGTTTAGGCCCAAGACACCGTACTCGTAGAACAAGGGTACGAAGAACCGGTTCACACACGCTCTACACCAGGTACAGACATGTACCTGGTCGGTTCTCTCCTCCTCCACGGCCCGGTCAACCCGAGCCGAGGTCCGTGCCTTTAGAGGCGCCCTCGGGTTGCTCCGCTCCCCGATCCGATCCGAACCCTTCGGAGAATCTAGTAGGGCACGGGGACGCGCACTTGTGCGCGATGCCGTTCCCTCTAGATAACCTCTGAAGGTGATTCGTTTCACACGGCTTGAGGGACCCTTTACGTTCCTCGCCGCCCCCAAAAAGCCCGGTGAAGCTGAAAATGCCGCAGCGGCAATCAGCAAACTCTCTCAAAAAAAAAAAAAAAAAAAAAAAAAAAAAAAAAAAAAAAAAAAAACTGTGCATACTAACAGTACCTATTCATTAGCAACGCTCGTCGGTCTCCGGCGGCGGCGGCGCGGGCGGCGCGTACGCAGACGGCGTGCGTATGGAGGAGATCGTAGAAGGGGCGGTGGGGGCGCTCCACATACTGGCGCGCGACGGTGTCAACAAACAGCTGATTCGCCAACAGAACGTCATACCGATCTTTGTGCAGCTGCTATTCAATGAGATCGAGAATATACAGGTCAGTGGAGTGGGGAAGTTTGAAGTTTATTAAAAGTTAATTTTCATAATACAGAAATTCACTTAGATCTAACAAATAGTAAATTTTACAAATATCGGTTGGTCGGTTAGTCTATTCTATTTACTTAGATCAAGTTTCTTATTACACATAACTTAAAATTATGTTTTATAATAATTTTGCTGACCTAAGTAACTCTACAAGTAACCTCTCACTGATAGTACTGGACACCAACGTCCTTCATTGCCATGGCTCAAAGTTGAGCAGCAACTGATTGCCTATCGTATTTTTATTTCTTGTATGCTGTTGTGTAATTGTGTGTAGGTTATACTGAAAGAAATATTCTGACATCTAATAGAGTTTATATCTATTTTGAATTATAGGATAAAAAATATGTTAAATTTTACGCAAACAAATTTGTAAGTTTACTAGCAATGTATAGCGTTGTCGTAATCCTCAGAAAACAATATCTAATAGATAATTGTATTCCAGCGTGTGGCTGCGGGAGTTCTTTGCGAGTTGGCCGTGGACAAGGAAGGAGCCGAAATGATAGAAGCAGAGGGCGCCACCGCGCCACTTACCGAGCTGCTGCATTCTCGCAACGAAGGTAACAGAAATTATTAGTTGTTTATTTATTTATTTATTTAGTTTTCAACAATTTGTACACTGTTACAATACATTCGGGGTATGGGTGTATCCTTATGCGAATTTTGTAAGCTTAATCATCATATTTTAATGTTAAAGAGTTACTACAACTAGAATAAACGGCTTAATGTGCCTTCCAATGCACGCTCAAGATATTTTCTTTTGCTCACCGAAAGCTGCTTAAAAATGCTAGCAAAATTGCAACTCGAATGCGTTAGCCGTTAAACCATGGAGTATCGAAATAGCTTATTTCATGCCCGAAAAGTGTTGTATATACGCTGGGGATACGGCAACAGTACGAAATACGGGCGGTTAAAAGGAGAGAATATAACTAGTTTTATCAAATAATGACACGAAAGGGTTAATATTATGCTTTTTATTTGTGAAATACAATAAACTCTTAAAGATAATGTGTATTTTTTTATTACATTCATATCTACACTTTTAAACTTTCACGTTCTATAGTTATTAAAGAATTTAAACGGGGATTAACGCAAACGAATTAATTATTGAATGTTGTAATTAATATTACTTCAGCTTCAGATAATTTATATATTACTAGTTGTTCCACCGCGCGCATTACGTCGCCCGAATGCGCTTGTAATTCGTTTTCGCTTAGCGTCCTTTTTAACTATTTTAAGGGTAATAGCGTGTTGTTAAATAGCCTGTAGCCGTCCACAAAACTAGGCTATCAAAAGCAAAAATATTTTTTCAAATCCGTCTGGTGGTTCTAGAGATTAGCGTGTTCAAATAAAAAAAAATCTAGCTTTATTATGTTAGTATAGATAAACTGTTTCGATAATACCAGGGGTCGCAACATACGCCGCGGCGGTCCTGTTCCGCCTGTCTGAGGACAAGCCGCACGACTACAAGAAGAGACTCTCGATGGAGCTCACCAACTCGCTGTTCCGCGAAGATCCGCAGATGTGGCCCAACGACCTGGCCATGCAGCCCGACCTACAGGTACTATCTATCTACAGGACACCAAAGTCTTATTAAAATTGATATTATGAACTTTCAATTATATATCTCAAATTAAGTATATAAGTCTCGAAATATTACATCGCGCACAAAGAAATTTGGTGACTCGTTTATTTGTCGCACTTCCAAAAGATGGAATAGTCTACCAGCACACGTTTTTCCTCCTTCCTATGACATGGGGTCCTTCAAACGAGGCGTGAAGAGACACTTTGTGGGCCGGCAGGGTAAGGGTGACTGATGCTGCGTGGTTTTCTCGTTGCACCACTTGTCTTCGCGTCTGGACTCCATTTCCATTTAACGTTAGGCGGAATGGAGTCATTTGCCGTGCTATCTAAAAAAAAAGTAACGGTAGGGAAAGGACAATGGGTGGACTTTTTTGAAAATGTCTGCGCACATATAATACTGTTAAATGTGTAGAGGGCATCTTTATGCATAATATTTCATTTTATATGACAGCTTAGCCCTAAACTGTAACAATTTTATGTTACATTAGAGTGATTTAAGAACCAATTTTTCTGAATTAATGACAAACTTCAAACGAACGTTTACTTTGTGAATAACGTTGTTGGTTACAAAATGAGTAATGTTCTATATTTTTATAGCTATAGTATAAGATACATTTTGTAATTGTTTGTTATTCCAATTTAAAAAGAAATAAAGGACAGCTAATTTCCATACATCAGTTATTTAATAGATTCGCTCATATCTCTAAAAGGTTACGGTTCTGAGCTAACATGTAAGGCAATTATTGTTCGTCTAGCTAGAAGATCTCTATTCATAAAATATAGTCTTGTGCTGTGCAAGAATTTTGAAAACTCACCAACCCTCCATACAAATCACTCAGTGCCCTTTGGTACATGTTATGGTAAACTCCTAAATATGAGCATATATTTGTTCACTTACGCTTCGCTTTAAATGTCAAATGTGTTGTGAATTTTGTTCCCCAAATTTTCTTTTGTTATTGAACCTTCTACTTTGAAACTACTTCCTGTTTTTGATTTTGATCCAACCTCCCAATTCATTAGGACATGCTCGGGCCAGAGCAGGGGTACGAGGGGCTGTACGGAACCAGACCGTCGTTTCACCAACAAGGTAAATTTATAAAACGACCGTAGACAGTTTGACTGACTAACTTAATGTGTCTTATCGAAATGAGGTTAAGGCCAGCCGCACTTTGGATGCGTTTTCGTACGAATTTTACTCGTACGTAAACATATTGATATTGACGGTATTGAACGTACGAATTGAACGCGCACACTCGTTGCGTTTTGCTCAGTTGTAATGTCAGAGTGACGCAGTCACGTGACGTTCATTTGTAGGAAACGAACGCATACCAATGTTGGTTTGTATGTCCAAACAAGGAGTTTCACTAGAGTTCTTACCGTAATAACACGTGTTGTGAGACTCCATTTTATTTTCTATCTACCGTACAATTGTACTTTTACTACTTATTACAAATACTTGAAATTGGCTAAATGCTAAAAGCGAAACCATTAATTAAGATAGTTTACCTAAATCTAAACAAGTTTGGATTGATTCCGGACATCGGAGCTATACGAGCGCACACGCAATAGTAGCTCTCATTTGGTGTGCGAGGTACATAGTAGGCGGAGGATCGGGATGTATCCTGCGTGTTCGTACGAGTCAAATTCGTACGAAAACGCATTCAAAGTTCGGCTTGCCTAAGATTTTAATGTCATCAGTGTAATCTTGTATGATAATATTTATTTCTAGGAAGAATATACTATGGCATATCCCTATTTGTGATTGCATGTTAAATTCATTAATTTATTTTGTACAAAAACCTTTCGATAGGACACTTCAACTTACCAAGTAAAACGTAGTTATTAGAGATATTGCAAATGGTACCCTATACAGAAACAAATTGTTAACTAATTGTTATGACCTTTTATAATTCTGGAATGACATTGGAATACAAACAAACTAGATCTTGTTCTTTATCTCTCTGTTCTATTCCTTTTTCTCTTGTTTATTCCCTTATATACTTTTAACATTTAAAAAAAAGCTTTAACATTCTAATATCTCTATTTTATTGGTAACTATTATTATTGATAGTGCACTACCTAGTAAATTTGTTGAACCTCATTTAGTAGATAGTACTAGTACTTTCGATCAAACCATTGGGTATTAATATCTATAATAAAACATAGATATAACTTATTGATACGAGGGTTTACTCCAC
The DNA here is from genome assembly GCA_949315975.1 of Eudonia truncicolella. NCBI lineage: Eukaryota > Metazoa > Arthropoda > Insecta > Lepidoptera > Crambidae > Eudonia > Eudonia truncicolella. The sequence goes on along the minus strand of OX438831.1, from coordinate 5,690,122 downwards.
TGATTGGTATGAAAGCACCAGTGTGTTCCTATCATATAAGTTGTTATAAATTATGTATAAATATATTTTTCTCTCTTCTTTACACGCAGCTTAATCCGGGACCTATTTATCACTAAACGCAGGTGATGGGATTATTCTTACTTAATTGTGTTGTGCCCTAATAATTACTATATATATATGTTTGTGACCATATAATTGTGTATGATACTTTCTTTTTCTCTTACAAATTATTCGCACAAATAATACAGGTGTGATTAATAATACCACAGCATGCTAAATCTAATTATAAAGTATTTAAGCAGATCCCTTTAAAAAATTAAATTATTCCTTGAAAGCAAAACTAAAAGCTTTGACCATGAAATATGTTAGAAAATAACGCTTTTAAATTTACCGCTGCTTCACTGCTATATTGAAATAGCAGCAGCTGCTAAAACATGCTATATGCACAACACAGCAAATAATATTCTCTAAAGATTGGGAGCATGCAAATATTTGTAATAAAATTTAAATATATTTTTCATTCAAAGAAAGTTAAATTGGTTACAATTTCAGAATAGTTTATTTGCGTTAGCGGTACAGTAAACGTTTCTGGGAGGCCACAACGAAGATAGAAGTATCGATTTTCATTAGCTGTCTTTTTCGTACGTAAGAATATTGCTATCAAAAGTGGTACACACTCGGCTATATTGTTTTGATTTTATTTAGTTGTTTTTTTTTATTGTCGCATAGAAAATAACAAAGTAAAAAAGTCCAGTAAAAGTTGTGATACATGTTACTGGACTTAATGCCCGAAATAAGATAAATATATTTAATTGTACACCTTAAAGAAACAGTACAGTATAATACAATTACAATCGTAACATACTATTAAAGCTAAATAATGCTATTGATTATCACTGATAGCAGCAAATACAGTCGATACTTCGATTTTCCACAAGCCCATTCACTAAAGTTTATATATGTACATCACAACACGTTCCCAACGTTTCAGGCTACGATCAGATACCGATAGACTCGATGCAGGGCTTAGAGATAGGCAGCGGCTTCGGCATGGAGATGGACATCGGCGAGGGCGAGGGCGCCGGCGCCGCGTCCGCGGAGCTCGCCTTCCCCGAGCCGCCGCACGACAACAACAATGTCGCCGCCTGGTACGACACCGACCTGTAGGCTGGACCAGACGTTGTTACATTAGCTTTAGTACGGCAGACGTAGGAACACTTTAAATTAGACGCTCCGAGATGATTTTGACAACAAAAATACACTACATTTTGTGTATGTGTTTTATGACCTTATCGTTCTAGATTAAGCAGTTATGATGTGATGATACCACAGTTACTTTTTGTTGAGTAACGTTTCCAATTGTGAAGGCAACTTTCAATTCAAGACATTAGTAAAAAGTTACTTTAATCTTAAGTGACAATTGAACTTGTATTGTGTATGGCTATCGTGGCTGTCAACGTGATAATGTTCCAAAGCGTTGCTCCACGCAAAGTAAAACATTGTAACTGCGGTGTTGATGCACTATTTATTACTTTTTGTCCAAGTGCAATTTAATCTGTCGTGAATTCTTTCATGTAAATTATTCCCAGAATAAAATGTGTTCCATGCTATTCTATGCCTTTAACTTTATGTGCAGAAAATCACGTCGATTCTGTTGATGTCTGCTTATTTAAAGAAGCTTTATGGTCATAAAAATATACAAATATTGGTTTCGTTGTACGTCTAATTTGAAGTGCATTAAATTATGAATATGGACTTTGTTAGATTGTGGATGATTATATCGATTTAAGAACTGAAATGTAATATTGATTTGGAATTAATAACACATGTTTGATTCACTCGTTTATGCAAAACACTTGCACACATCTAAATAAATTTTGTATGTGATTTGAAATCTACGTATGAGTAACGTTCTAAAAATATTTGTCAACTAGCATTGTCTATGTTTGATTTTGGTTTTCCGCCATGTCACTTGCGTCTGCTGAAGACTTACTTTCTAAAAAATTTGTTAATTTTAGGCGTATTATGTCAGCATGCTTTTGCGTGCTCGTTTTTAGTTTGGTTTAATACTAAAATTTTCAAATTTATCCAATGTGTTTTTCGATATACTTACTGTTAAAGTTCCATAGTTTCAACTCATAATAGGTAAAGTAACCAAAATTATTGTAGTTTCCGCGTTATGCTAAGTTAGTCTTAATATTATGCGGAGACATGTTCGTTGATATTACTTTACCGCCAAACTATATTTTGTAACTTGTAACAACATCTGAAAATAATGTTTGAAACGATAGTGCACTGAACGATAGCAACCTGTGATACATCGAGGCAGCTTTACAAAAATCATGACCTGATTACAAGACGCCGTATGTCAAAAAGTTACCCACACCTTTAGGACTGAATTGCCATGTTTTATTTCATATTGGTGCTAAGTTAAATTTGAGAATTCTCTTAAAATTTAATCGCTTGAGTGATCGCCCTGCATTGATTATATCACTCTTTTTATACTTGACGTATAAAATGCGTGTAATCGGAGAATAGGGTAAATAATAATAAGATTTTTATAGGCTTTAAAAATTCATCAGTCTTTATCAAATTGAAATTAATATGTAAAGAGCATTTATGAAGTATTTGATTTTTGTTTTATTTTATGATTATTGGAATATCGTGTTTTTATGTTGTTACAATGAAACGTTTTATTTAAATAATGGACAAGACTGGACGTTTGAGCGTGACGTGTATTTGTTTTAATGTTTGACTGCCATTTTTAATTCAATTTGTGAGATTTGAGGCGCCAGCGTCAATGAAGTATGCCGTGGCGTTTGAGTTATTAATAATCGCCATTTAGACGCGTAACATTATTATTGACATTATTAGCAATTAACATTATTAAAACGGTGTAACGTTCTCAGCTGTAGTTGTTAGGTAGCCGATATTTAACTTACCTACAATGTAATTAATTCGTATTATCTTTTAATTTATATGCGTTGCGTGTTGCTAGTAGAAACTGTGAAAGTATTACTTCAAAACTTCCATCACGGTATGGAAATTGTCTATCTTATTAATGGTATCTTCACGGTTTTTACTAGAAATAAGCCTGTTTAAACTGTAATACAATAATTCTACTCAGTGTCAAAAGAGCTCCGTATGAAATGGTACTTAAAATATTTAAAAAGTTATTGTGTCGAAAGTGCTATACTTAGACTGCTTTTACACAAATCTGAATACCTATTCAGGAATTAGAAAATGCACTCCAAACTAACATAACCCACCCTCTTAGCAGAACTTATCGACTTAGAATAATGTAATCGATTAATTGTAAGATTTAGAATTAATTACGTATTGTCCTTTTAGGGGTTCTCCTATATTAATTTTTCTATTTGACATTTTAAATCATCTTCGTCAATGTATTTATATTTGATGTTCTTTATAAAAACATTGCTGAAGTGTGAGACTCCGTGTCCACGTATGGATAATAAAATAATTTAAATAAAATATTTGTATTTTTTTTCTATCACATCCTCATACTTCCCTATTTCTGAAAGAAAAGATGCTTAATTTAATAAAGTCTATTGTTTAATACTAACATAGTTTTTAAAGTTTAATTTTAACTAACTTACATAATATGGATCAATGGTCTGAAATAAAAGATTTATTTATTTATTATTAATAGTAACAAATGTAGGTACTTAACACAAAAGTGCATCATTTATTATTATAAGTAAAACTGCTACCATAACAGTACCAACTGGAGTAAAGACAAAATGATAACTTCCTATTCATAAAAAAATGCCGTAATACTATAACGGTCTAGTAAGAAAGGTGGGTTCGAGTCCGAAATGGAGGCAAGTCTTCTTTTTTCAAGTGCTATTTGATTCTTGATATTATGCTATATACATATATATCGTGCTCGGTAGCGTGCACTAGGAGAGACCAATATCCAGCATTGGACTAGTATAGGCTGATAATGATGAAGTTATCGCATTATAACAAACAAGCACTAGAAAATACGTATCTATACGTAAGTAATCAATGTCTCTCAACTCCGTAAATGTTATAGATTTAGGTATTGCGAAAGCAAATGAAGAGTACAAGGAAAGAACGATCAAAGTCACCCTAAAACTGCTTTTTAGTTAATAACGCCATCTGGTTCGTAACACGCGAAGCTTGCCTGTCGCTAAACATGAAAAGAATAAAATCGTACTAAGTCCCGATAAATCACGTTATATTTTTTACATAAAAGTTATTAGTGATCAATAGTGATCATAGTATAATTGGTAAAAGTTAAAAACGATCAGAGTCCTAAGCTTTTTTTTTCGAACGAATAATCTAAACGTCAAGTTGACGGTCTATTACTCTGTGACATTGATTTTTCAAAAATGTAAATCAGTTTATTTTAATTATTTAAATTATGTACAGACGCCTGCACATCAACCTATCCAAATCTGTCAAATTTCTTTAATACATTTTCAACCATATTGTAAAGGTATAAAGTTGAAAATTCGCGCGAAGCGACCGGGCGGCGCGTCTTGCGAATGAATGAAATGTATGGAAATGTACCTACTAGGCAAGCAACGCGCAGCGGCGACTAGCGAAGCGACCGACGAATTTGCCCGAGCGAATCGCGCGGCGCGAAAAACAAATGACGGCGCATGCGGAGCCGAGCGGTAGACGCGGAGCGAATCCTATACCCGTGGAGCGCAGTGTTCTAGTGGTAGAACACATTGCATAGGTTTAATTTTTTCACTGTATTTTATAAATTTTATAAATATTTAATTTAGCTTCAGTGCAGCAATTAGCACTTGAAAATAAAAAGTAAAATTTACTATAGCGTTGTGTTATCAAATTTGTAGTATTTCATCTGCAAAGGTGAATCTGCATGGCCATCGGTTGCAATGACCGTTGGATAGATGGCGCTGTGCCGCTATTAGTACTAAAAATTAAAAAGCAGTGACAAAATTCAACGCTTACGATAGCCTTCCCGGTAGCATAGCGGTCAGTGCAGCCGCCCGGATTGCGGAAGGCCCAGGTTCGATTTCTGGCTGGGTCGGGTGGGCGTTTAATTTTTTCACTGTATTTTATAAATTTTATAAATATTTAATTTAGCTTCAGTGCAGCAATTAGCACTTGAAAATAAAAAGTTAAAATTTAAATGACATAGTCTGAAATTTCCTTAATTTCTTTTCTTCTTGGCTCCATTTCTTTGTTACCTAATTGCGCTCAAAACGCCAGCATTTAATTGTCTCAACATCTCTCCAAACTCTTCCTTTATAATTTCTTGAATAACAGATCGCATATTGTCTTCCCTGTTACTTATTGGGTCTGGGGGAGGAGAATCAATTGCAGCCCTTTTATTTGCTCTGTTAAATGAAACGTTACGTGTTGGCGTAGAATCATTCTTGACAACCTTTGGCGCGCTACATAGGCATTTCGGGCATTTCCAGCTTTTATTAGGGACAGTAGATTCCTTTATAGTTAAACAGGCACAATGAAATAACTTACCACATGCCGTACATGTCATAAAACTTTCATTAGTATCACTTTCGCCAATACATCAACCCCATTTCTTGGAAACACTCGCCATTGTACCCACTGACGCGACGCGATTGCAGCAGTTTCGCGTAGTGAAGAAAAATAAATAAATAAAACACGTGATGAACGGCGCGGCGCCTTACGTACAATGCAGCGGCCTGTGAACACTGTCCCTTCGTGTGCTAATGCTAAAAAATAAAAATAAAAAACAAAAAAACAACAAAAAACGTATCTCCGCCGCGCACCGTGTTGCGTTGAGTCAAAGCAGCGAGCGCCGCGCGGGTAGGTCAGGGATGCCTGACAAAATATATAATTTTGAAAAACGTTTTTGCTTACTATTATTGAATCACTTTTACTTTTACACTGGCTTCAAATTAGTGCTAATTACAACGGACAGCAATAACTATTTACATTGAAATATTTAATAAATTCGAGGCTTTCTTGTTTGCGATCCAACGCGGGAACTGAATCCAGACGGCTTAAAGCTAACGAACGGCTAATGATCAACGATCAACAATCAATGATCATCACCGTCACCTTATTCATTGTGGGTGAAGGAGACGAGCAAACTGCCGCCTCCTCCCGTCACAACAACAGACTATCATAAATGGATCGTTGGTCGTCGGCGTGGATTGTGGCTTTGACACCCAAACCTAAAGCAAGTAATTTTTCTTAGTGCTACTAAGTAAGTTTTATCAAAGAATTAAATAATCGACCCAATGTGTAATAAAGGCCGGCAACGCATCTGCGATTCCACTGGTTTTGCGGGTGTCCATGGACGGCGGTGATTGCTTCCCATCAGGTGACCCGCCTGCTCGTTTGCCTCCTTCTAATATAAAAAAAAATATAATAATAATAAGTATAATTGTTAGGTGTCTTATCGATTTATATATTGCGATAAAAAAATATATAATAATAATAAGTATAATTTAATAATAAGTGTAATTAGTTAGGTGTCTACTTGGATAGAAGAAACAACTCAATTATTCAGTAGGTAGCGCACACCATAATTTTCGGATTCTCAGTTCACAACTTGCTCGTCCACATCGAATACTTGAGGCCCTCATATGCATTTAAGTTTACCAACAATAATTACCGACAACAGTTCACTCCTCAGTAATTACAGGTCGAACGGTTATCCGAAAGCCATTTTCAACCTTATGCCCTTGCGATAAGTTGTATGCATCAGTCGTCACCCTAATTATTAGTGATCGTCCCACAGGAAAAGGCCGAAAACCATTTACCCGTATGAAAGATACATGAGTAAATTTCTGTATGATTGCCGGCCTTGGGTTGTGATTTGGGGAGTCCCCATTGAATTATAGATAGATTTGTCGTGCATCATGTCAAGCAAATAATTAAAACTTACCTACTAATTATACCTATGGTAGTAGTAACTTTTATAATTAGGCGGAGGTGCAGGTTGGCATGTGTACTTACCCAACATGTTTTTGGGAGCGCTTGGCTTTAATTTCACCTGATGATGGTAAGTGATAATAAGGCCCAAAGGTAACTAGAAGGTAATAATCACCCGAAATCTTTAGAAACGGACCTATCTTATCTCTTAACCGTTAATTTTATTATGACACCCTTAGATAATGGTGGTTTAGTCAGAAGGACTTAAAACAAGCCCTACAAAAACCGAGTTTAAATATCTAATAACTATTTAGTGGTTGTCGAACCCGTCCGATGGTCGATGGTCTAACCACTACACTACATTATATTGGTTCATTGTACACCAAAGGGATTATTAAGTAGGTAGTGGTATTTGGGGAAGATGTTGGGTAAAGGAAATAATAAAAAAAGTTGACTGGCAAGTACATAAATAAATTAATATTTATGTAAACGGAAAAACTAAGTTAGCAACCTAACAACAATCATTCGCTACTTTGATTTAACACTATAATACCCGGAAGTTCGTAGGGCACTATAGGTAGTGAAACACCAACATCTGCCTAACAACAAAGCCCTGTCACCAAAGAACACCCTTCATTTCACAATTATGCACCCGCCAAATTGCACATGTCCCCAATTACATGGCTCAACTATTTTCCCAATTCGCCTAAGCCGGGTCGAAGTTAGTGCAAGATTAGTGCTCGCGCGGTCTAAGTCCTAATTGCGCATAATAACCGTTCCAGACAAAGGTGGGGTAGTCGCCGCGCGGTCTGCGGCTGCTCCTACCTTCGCAACAATTTGCGGGTACGCTGAGTTATGCCGTCTTAGCTTCTAATACGTGGGAGTATTTGCTGAGAGTTTGATAGGTGGCAGCCTGTGAGGACCCAATAGGTAGGCACGTCACGAGCTTATAAGGTAGGTACGTACTTAATAAATAACGGACTTATTAACGGGACTATACCATGTTTATTGTTGTTCTCAACACAACCGCCGGCCGTGGTCATGGTGCATGCAACTGTGCCGATAAATCGATTACGCAATGAACAAAGAACAATAAAGGCACCTTACGCACAGACGCCAGCACGTCAACCTATCCAAAACTGACAAATTTCTTTAAATACTTACATGGCATACTAAAAGTCTATTGAAGAAGTTTGACAGTTTGTGGTAGTCTGATGTGCAGGCGTGTGGTAGGTACCTACCTACAAGACATTTTTAATCCCTTTCTTGTATTGTTTTAATCAAATTGTTGAGTACTGTAGGTAGATACGTACCATCTCCATCTCGAAAATTCACTTTCAATCAATTCAAATTCATTCAGAAATGAGAAGTGAGAAATGATATACCCCCCAACCCCTTGAGTATTTCAGTAAAGATATGGGGCTTTACTAATTCCTTGAGCGAATTTGAAAAGTAAAGTTGCACTGTTTTGTTACATTTGCCAACACCCATGCGCACTTACGAACACTTAACGGTTAATAATCCACCATTATTTCACATTAATATTCGATAAAACACAAATTTTAGAAAATAAAACAAAACCGCAGACATGACTCTTCACTTTCCCGCCAAGAAGGTCGGAATTATATATATTTTTGTATAAATGTGTTCTTTTTTCATTACTCGAAATTTCTTGTAAGTTAAGTGTCTCAAATGAACCACTTTGCCAAGAATAGGGTTAAGAAACAGGGTGGTCTGGTATTGATGCTAAAGACTAAAATAAGTTGTTGACCCCTATTTTTAATGATTATTGGAAAAAATTACGATTAATTAAAAATGATAGAATGTGACTTTGGATTGGTATTGACAGGTGTCGGCCGCATTCAGCCGCATTAAAGGCGAACAATATAATCTATTCTCGGACTTCTTGGCGGGAAAGTGAAGAGTCATAAAGCTGCAGTTTTGTTTTATTTTCTAAAATTTTTGTCTTTACTGATACTCGAGGGGTTGAGGGGTATATCATTTCTCACTTCTCATTTCTATTATCATTCATCATCATCATACTGGAAGGAAATAATGTTTATTTATGTACTACTTGTAATAAAATTACTTTGACACTGGCTAAATGTGCTAATCGCACGAAGTCATCAACTAAAGGAAAAAAATCTATTCTCAAAAGAGTATATATGTGTGTGTGTGTGTGTGTGTGTGTGTTTGTGTGTGTGTATCAAATACATAGCATGTGTGTGTGTGTCAAATACATATGCGTGTGTGTCAAATACATGGTAGTGTGTGTAATGTTGTTTTTATTGATTTTATGTATTTTTATGCATAATTTAATTTGCTTCACGTATAGATTAGTGTTAACGTTGCTACAATGTAAAGGCGAGTGGCACATAGCTTGTCACCCGCCATCCTAACTTTTTTCATTACAAAGTTCCACATGGCCCGAGGTCGACCGATTGTCACGCGCATTCATCGAATAATTCTGTGCCTCCTGTGAAAAGTGATACATGTTGAGTTAAATCGAATTTCATATTATGATTGCACCAGAATCCGAAAAAAAAACTAATTTTTCTGTCTGATCGACATTTTGATACGACTAATAATTTTTATTTTTCGTATGGTACATCTATGGCAAAATATCGTGTTTCGATAAATATTTTTGTGTAAATAAATACGATTCTACATATATCGTTTATAATATTTAATTTGTAATATAAAGATTTGTGTCTAAAAATGTATCTTAAGTCATACCATTATTCACACATATTAATTACCTTTACGAGATATTGTGTCATCGATTTAGGTTTAGTCGTATTTATTTACACAAAGTAAATGTATAGACTGCACAATATGTACGACACACTCGTCAAAACTGCATATTGTTCAAGCAATGCAAAACCCTTATTTTGACTGTCTACTCGTCAAGTTCATAATTCTGCGTACTCGTCAAAACTACATATTGGTCTAACTTTTAGAATCGTCGATTAGAGTTGAAATGTCTTTGCTTTAAATTCCCTCGTTTTAAGATTTACTGGCCACATATAATACAAAAAGTTGTTTCTAATTATGACATCATTATTACATGATATTTACATGTCAAATAATATCGGGAAAATAATAAGTTGCCCTAAAACTAGACACTGGCTAAATCGTAGCGAGAGCCATTTTACAAGAAATTGAATTACTTATGTAAATATTATTAGACGTTATTTGTTGCAATTAAACTAGATTACTAGCAGAGTTTCAGATAGTTTTTTTTCCTTATGCAAAATGGAAGATAGCAATATAGTATAGTTTATTAAAAGTGAACGAAACAAAGATATATTATACAACGGCACAACGGTACAACGGCTACAGATTTAATTTAAATATTAAAAATAAACGAGGTACTACAAACTGGAGGTGTGTTAGACGTGATTTGTGTAACGGATCCGTAACTTTGGATATTGATAAAAAATCTGTTCTCCGAAGTACCGACCATCAGTGCAGTCCAAATTCAAGATATAATGAAACCCTCGTTATTATGGACAAATGCAAAGACAGAGTGAAAAGTGAATTCGGTCCTATCGAACAAATATTTGAAGACTGCATGGGACCTTTATTCGACAGAGGTACGAATTTCATTCAAGATGTTCCAAAGTTTAAAAATGTTGAATCACATCTCCACAAGATAAGACGTAAACACAATAATTTACTTACAACTAGATTCACTCGTTTAGAAGATGTTACATTACCTGAAGCACTGAAAAGTAATTTAATATGTGATGAGGATAATAATGGAAAAAGCCAGCGAATATTAATATTTATTGCATCAGAAGGTAAACGTGTTTTTGAGAAAACAAAATGTGTGTACGGTGATGGGAACTTCAAAATAGTGCCACAACCATTTAGACAATTATACACGTTTCATGCAGAGTTGGGGGGTAGTGTCAAAACATGTAACATATTACCAATGGTTTATACATTGTTACCCGATAAGTGTCAAGAAGCTTACACAAGATTATTATATCTAATAAAAAAACACTTCCCAAATTTTAATCCTTCCAGTTTTAAAATAGACTATGAAATAGCTATGGCCAATGCCATACAAATAGTATTTCAAAGTGCTAGAATAACAGGTTGATATTTTCATTACACCAACGCAATTAAAAAAAAAAGCAAAGCAGTTAAACATGAACTCACTCGCACATCAAAAATTTATACAGTTATGTTATCAGTTGCCACATCTACCGGAAACTTATATTCCGGAAGGGTTCTTAACTATATTGCATCAAGCACCAGAAGATAAAGCTACTGATAGTTTTGTTAAGTACTTCACAAAGCAGTGGTTGTCGTCGAATAAGCCTCTGTTACAAACAGAAACATAAAACTAATAATATTGCCGAAGAATGGCATAGTCGCATAAATAAAAGGATTAAGCGTAAACCAGGCCTATTACATTTTATACAATTGCTAAACAAAGAGGCCAAAATTCAAGACTGTAAGGTATTTAAAAAAATTAAATTACATCAGCTTCAAAGCAATCCCAGACGCCGGCGCCGTAAATATTTATTAAAGGAAAACAAAATAGGACGAATAGTTAAAAAAAAATGTAAATGAAAAGGTTTCAAAGCGGAAGGGCTTAAATATGCTAAGACATTTAAATTTAGAAAATTAAGTAAATATCTGACGTGTAGTTTATGATTTCAAGTACCTAGTATGTTTTGTTTAAGTAAGAAATTTTATTTTGTTTTAATACACACGTTATGCTAATATTTTAGTTTTATTTATTGAAATATTTCAACTCTAATCGACGATTCTAAAAGTTAGACCAATATGTAGTTTTGACGAGTACGCAGAATTATGAACTTGACGAGTAGACAGTAAAAATAAGGGTTTTGCATTGCTTGACCAATATGCAGTTTTGACGAGTGTGTCGTACATCCTGCACACGTACAACTTAAGTTGTATTATTTCTCAAAAAGATAAAAAATAAAAAAGTTTTGTATACAATGATTCAAATGCAGTTACATTATTAATAACAAAAAATCTCGTACGATTTTTGTTCAAAATATGTGCATAGTGATACATTTTCCGAACGCGGGGGTTACGCGGGGTGGCGGGGACGTTGCCGCGGGGTCTGCGAGCTCTGTCTGCGCGGGGCCAGTGCCGCACGAACCGTTGGATGAGGTGTACGCGCGAGCCGACGCAGCACTTCGACATGGCTCACAAAACGTACTACACCAAGTTAAAATTTAGTTTTTGTTTTTATATACTAAGAACTTACCTGTATCGTTTCATACAAAATAATTATTCGAGTTATATCAAAATACACAAAACGTTTTATTATTATGAGTTTAATAATACTATAGCATAGTTTGGAAAGAAATACATGTTTAGAGATGTTAAGGGAGTGGAGAGTGCCAAGGAAGATGTCATGGTCAACAGAATTGAAGGCTCTGCTAAAGTCAAGTAGAATAATAATTGTAAACAAGCGATTATATCCATTGCATGTCGAGTATTGTCTGTGATTTTTACCGTGCTATGGCCAGAACAAACACCAGATTGAAACTGACTTATCAAATTATTATGTTAAACATTTATGCGGACAGCTGTTTTTGATCAGCGTCTTCAAGGACCTTGGAGAGGAATGGAAGGATTGAGATGGGACGGTAATGAGACAAATTTGGTAGGGGAAGCGGTCTTTGGGATGGGAATTACGTCAGCCAATTTCCAATCATTAGGGAAGACGTTGGTTGCCAGCGAAGAGTTAAAAATGTGAGTAATGACGGGCACAACGTCATCAAAGATAGGTATTTTATTGAATCACTTTGAATTATAAACCTAGCATTCACTGTTTTGTTGAGTTTTACACTGGCTTCAAATTGGTGCTAATTACAACGGGCAGCAATAACTATTTACATTGAAATATTTTATAAATTCGAGGCTTTCTTGTTTGCGATCCAACGCGGGAACTGGATCCAGACGGCTTAAAGCTAACGAACGGCTAGGTATTAGCATGTCACGGCAAATGCATGCCATCTTTGCCCACCACCTTGGAAGTTATAGAAAGGATACCCTTCTTAACCTCCCCCTCAGTGACTTCGCGAAATGAAAAAGGCTCACAGTCAGGGCGGGTAACAGTGCCTAGAAAGGCAAGCGTGGATGCGTTGGTATAATCAGCAACAGAGATTTGTGAGTTTGCAAAATGCTCGTTAAGCAGCTTAAGGTGAGTGTGAAACTTAAGACTTGAGTTTCACACTCGCTTAAAGTCAGGTAAGTCACAACTAACGTTGCAGTCTCCACCCACGCCAATAGTTTTTAGAAATAATTTTTTTTTTGTTTGTACCTACATTGTTACCTTTAAGGGCCTGTTTCACGATCTACAAGTAAGTTCCCAATAGCGCTTACTTGACAGATAGTCCATACAAAACTGTCACTTTATCTGCCAAGTATCTCCTAATCAGACATTGTGAAACAGGCCCTTAATATCACATTACACACATTTGAGTTGAGATATAACTCGACTTATATTAATAAACTGTTTGTAAATGTCTCGTGTAAAATGATATTGTTAACAAAAACACAACTTTTACAATTTCTGTGCATCATAGCGTTTCTGCCAGTCGAAAAAAATAATTGTTTTGTTTGACCATTTCTGTTCTGAGCTGATATAGTTTCGTTTTAAACTACCTATCAATGCAACAATATTACCATTCAAAATAGCTTCATACAAAGTGTAAAGTGATAAAACTTGTTTAGAATAATTATACACTAGCATCCATTTAGTGTGGTTTGATACAACAAAGAGTATTTCTTCAATATTTCCCACTGTTCTTAACGAAATTAAACAGGAACTTCATAGATTGTAAAGAATACGACAATAACACAATTTGTATCACAACGTATATAAAATAATTTATGTAATACTTTTTATAATATTTTAAACACAAAAACTTCTGTACTGTTAAGTTGACATTTTGAAGATGTATCAATTTTCACAGGAGGCACAGAATTGCGCTGATTATTGTACCTTATTTAGCTATTCATTGTTATCATAAGTCAAAAAACTTACCACTGCTGAGGTAAGATCGAATAAAATAAATAAATAAAATAAAAACCAAACTGCGTTGTCAAAATCGTAGCCGCAGCTCACTTCACTACACCCAGCCAGCCAGCCGTATTCATCCCATTTCTGGATACGTAGCTTGCAGCTTGCCGTCTACTATTTCTATCGTTATCCCTTTCTTTTTTCGTTTTTTGTTTTATCATTTGACAATGTATTGAAATATATTACTCGTAGTTGAAATAGGAATATTAGTAGGCATGTTTGCTGCCGTTGCAAATTTAAACGAAACTCAAATATTTTTTTCTTAGCTAGCCTGTGTGTGTAATTAATTACAGCCTGTGCCTGTAATTCTGTGTACCTATAACGTGTCTTCCTTTATATACAGAGTGTTTTTTTTAAACTGGAACGGTATGAGGAAGTTTAAAACCATAAGAGATACAGAGAAACTGTACTGTCTTAGGAATCATCAAGTCTTTTTTGTGATAACAATTTTGCTGTGCCAAAATATGATCGCAGTTTAAAAAAAACACTCAAGGTACCAGTTGGTAGCCGACTCCAAGCAGCAGCAGCAGACGACGGTGTCGTCGCGACACTACTGGTTTCTATGTATTTCTATGAAATTCCCTCCGTAGCGACAGGAAGCTAGGGACGCGTCGTCGAGCGGCAGACGATACTGTCGGTCGACCGCAGATCAGTAGTGCCGCTGACGCCGGAGCAACGACACGTCGAGCGAGTTTCTTTTCAAAATGAATTTTTCCGATTCTGAAGAAGATTAACTTTCATATCGCTTTTTAAATGTTTATTGATCAGTATTGAATAAGTTCTCCTTGCTCTGCATTTCAGCATAGGACATTTTTAGGACTGTTTCATTTTTATAATAAAAACAAGTCATCATCTTCCTCTTCCTCTTCTTTCTCTTCTAATAAAAGATAAAAAAAATGCAATCACTATTCATACGTCGGACATCTTGTTTCACGGAACATTCGGAACCAACTAGATGCCGTGTGCTGTTGCCGTCTGCAGTCGGGTTCGAAATCATGACTGCAGCGACATGACGCAACGACGTGTCGTGGCGACATGACGCGACAACACGTCGTCTGCTGCTGCTGCGTGGAGTCTGCTACCAGCTAGTACCTTAAGTGCCTTAGAAATAAACAAAGGATAAGCTCCGAATGGTTATTCCGTGTTTTGTTCCTGTCATGTCAACGTCATTTTAGTAAAAGAGAGAAAACACGGAATAACTATTCGAAGCTTATTCTTTGTTTATTTGTTTGTTTATTAACGAAAAGATAAAGTTTGTGAGTTTCTCTGTTTGAGAAGAGTAATCTCTGAAAGTACTGATCTGATTCCAAAAATTCTTTTACTGATAAAATGCTACATTCCTTGCGGGTAAAAAAGGTTATATTTGAATTTGATTTAAAAAAATGCTATTTATGGGAATCATAAATTTGTACGGAATAATACGAAATCCACATGGACGAAGTCACGGGAAAATTGCTACTCCGTCTATGGGCGGTCAGCCTACTTGCTGTTGGTTGTGAGACTCTGGACGATATCAAAATTGGACTGACTACGTAAATTGCTACGGGCTACGGCGTAGTAATTATTATTTATTCTGTATCACAGCCCATGTGTGCCATTTCACATGAATTGCATAGGGAAATAGCCTATATTTCCCGTATCCCGTATAACGTTACTACCATAACTAATGCTATTACTACGTTGTTCAATTGCGAGTTGCTTTAACGATTGCCATTAAACGACAACAACCGCGGACAAAAACTTAACTTACCGTCCGAAGGACAAAGGTGCATAAGATAATATTTTTCACTTGTTAACCTGTCTTGCAAGATTTTAAGCCGACGCGCAAGCCGTTGTCATATTAAGCTACAAAATATTAAGACGTAAAAACGTTACTATTACTTAATTATGGGATATAGTGGAGTGACTATGCATGCCCTTAACTCTACTGTAGGTCACAGGAAAAATTAAAATTTGTAAGGTAAGGTAAGGTTTGGTAGACAAGGTGAGGTTTAAATTTGCAATTAATTTATTATTTTACCATATTAAAATTAGAGTTACAAGTTTTTCTTAAAATAGATATTGACGTACCGCCTACATAGGCTTATATTACAAATTAAGATTCTACATTTTCAAAAATGTTTATCAAAATGCTTATCTTTGTCGAGTTTATGGGTTATTTCATTTACGACTGTCATTATTGGCTGCAGCCCGCGTTCCCTTGCAGCTCGGTTTACGACGGTTTAATAAAGCCTTTAATAAACCTTTGCTTTAGGGCACTGGAGATAATATGATTTTTATGGCCAACATAGAAACCGCATCTGTCCGGCTCATTAAGGGAATACACCTACACCACCCACCCACAAGGGCAACTTTCTCTCTGCGGCAATGTAATGAGAAAATTGGTTAAAGGTCTGATTTTTGTGACTGAAAGGAGCACTTAAGAATGAGAAGACTTGCCTTAAGGCATGTTCAAACTTGGAGAGGCACGTAATGGAAAGTTGGTTCAAATATTTTTTTTCTTTGAAGATCATAGTCACATCATCATCATCATCATCATCATCATCAGCACTATACTAGTCCACTGCTGGACATAGACCTCTTCAAGTGCATAGTTCATTCTAAATGAGTTCAAACTGTTGAATAAATAATATTATAATAGTACCAAGGAAATAGAGGTATCTACAGCAAAGATTAGCTACTAAATTAACTGTTCAATTTAAATAAAATCTTTTAATCTATTTCTCAGCATCAATTATTCTTTGATAGCGAAGGCATTTCACCAATATTTCTGATGCTGTAAGAGGGGAAATGGAAATGCCCTAGCAGAGTTTTTCAAGACTAACCACTGGTCACGAAATCTCAGGAACAATAAAATTATGAAAATTGAGGCGTTTTGCATCGAACACTCGAACACATCGAAAGGTTTCATTGTCTATGGTACAGACGCCTGCACATTAACCTACCACAAACTGTCAAATTTCCTCAATAGACTTTGAACTTTATGCCTTCAAGATATGGTTGAAAATGTATTGAAGAAATTTGACAGTTGATGAAGGTTGATGTGCAGGCGTCTGTATATACCTACAACACTTTTACATGCCGTTAGTCTCTCGCTTCAGTTTGATTAAGGGAAATCAGCCTCTGTCCTCGTTTTACTCGGACTATAATATAATGTACCTATTATGTTTTTTACTTTCATATTGCAGAGCAGCTCCTACTTATTCCTTTTTTCATTTTTCTCAATGTTTGAGCTCTCACTAGAGATAGAAGAGATAATAGTTGACACTTTTGTAATGTATTGAATTATAAGATTGTATGATTTAAATAATTAAATAAAAATAATAAAATTTACCAATTATCTAGCCCAAGAGAAGCTTCGTTATGAAACTCGTTAAAATGGTTACTAGACAACGGATAAACATACTTAAAATTACTTAAATACATACTTATTATACATAGCAAACATCCAGACCCGAGACAATTTAGAAAAACAATAATTTCTAAATTGACCCGACCGGGGATTAAACCCGGGACCTCAGAGATGGCGATACCATGAAAACCGGTGTACAAACCACTCGACCAAGGAGGGCGTCAAATCGATCGTCGTCGATTTGGTTACGACATACTCGTATTTTTTTTTTTTGTAAATTGCGTATCTTTTATTATAGCTTTGCAGTATCTTGCGCCGATACTTCTCCACAGCTAAAAAATAGACATCTAGAATGGGTAGAAGTTAAACAAATGTTTGGAGGATTTAAAAGCACTTGAATAAAAAATAAAAAATATGACTTTGACTTTGAATCAATTGGTAAAATAATTAAATTATTCAAACACTCAACTAAAATAACAAAAAAAAAATGCCTGCCTACTGATCTGACACTGGTCCCTAAACGTTATCGTTAGGGTCCCATTATAAAGTTTCTTAATTTCAACAAGGCATTCTCCCGGCAAGCATCGCGTCTCACCTGCCTTTTGGAATTAACGACGGTTTTTTACGGCTTCTCACTGGATCCTTCGCGATTTTTCAGGATTCGTCGAGTTTAAACAGTTTTAGATTTTATTTAAGGTTTGATAAGGTTTATTTTCCTTTTATTGTGTCGAATGTTTTTGTTTACCTGTTCGAGGTTATTGCTCGACGCTTTGTGTGTGTTTTTTATTGTTCGCTGCTGATTTTATTGTTTGGCTTTTAATATAGTAAAAAATTCATATTTTAAAATACGAAAAGCAATGACCGATGGTATTTTTTTTTCAGTTGTTTACCTAATTATATACTTTTTTTTAATACAGGTAGGTATATAATTTATTTATAAATTCAAAATTATGACGTTAGTGTGCATCTAGCGGTTATAAATTTAGTATTTGTTAAATAAGTTATTAATAAATAAATTTAAATCAGCTTGTTGACATTTTAATCATTTGCTTTTATATTAAAGGTAAACAGTTATATTGTCTTCAAGGTCATTATAATAATGTAATTTGTCCACCAATCCACTTTGGGCCTGATCCAAGATGGACAGATCTTTTTATGTGATATTGTTCATGTGGGAAGACGTGTTCCCAGCAGTGGGCCGTTATAAGCTTATGGTGATGATGATGATGATCAATATATTGTCACTTGCGAAAGAACTTTGCCGATGCTCTTAAGGAACAGTGTCAATTACAAAAACACAATGTTGAAAAAATTTCCACGAGCAGGATTTGAACCTGCACCCTTCTGACATACCGGGTCAGGTGCTCTTCCAATTGAGCTATCGTGGTTCTAACCAGCCCGCCGAAATTATTCAACACTATTTACTTTTTACTTTGAAAGCCAAAGGCACCCATTCAATGTCAACAACTACCGTCATTAACACCCGATCATGATATTTTTACAAATACTAAAGATCAGTTAAGAAGTAGGCAAGCTATTTATAAAATGATTTTGTTTTGTTTATATCAATATATCAATTATATGGCTTTCAAAGTAAAAAGTAAATAGTGTTGAATAATTTCGGCGGGCTGGTTAGAACCACGATTGTGTTTTTGTAATTAGTTTCGCATCAAAATTTGCGTAAAAATTATATAAACAAAACAAAAACATTTTATGAACAGTGTTAAGGAAGTGTTTCTCGTACGTGCATAAATAGGTGAAATATATGCAATAATTTTATTTAAATACAGCATCAAAGTTAGTTACTTTGATCTCACGACTTTATCTTACCACGAAAAGTCATAATGAAGCCCAAACTTACAATCACAAAACCGTTCTCATAATATTATAATTTGATTCGAATTTTGTCAACTAAAACAAACTGCATACAAATACTGAAAATCATTACCAGACTCCTTCCTTAAGTTACAAAATGTTTTGACATGGCTGCCGCCCGCCGCCGCGCCCCCGCCCGGGAGTAGGGTAAGCGGGCGTGCCGCTGACAGTGCGCAATTACCGGCTGCCCGGTGTCCACCGCTGGTCGCTTACCCTACACAGCGTTAATTAAATTCCGCGCTGACGAAAGATTGGACAAAGTTTTAATACGAGAAACACTCGTATTTTTTTTGTTAATTGTCCTTACACCTTACCCATTGGTTTTAAAAAGTTTTGTTCTTGACTTTTTTTTTTCTCTGTTGCTGGAAGTTTGAATGACGTCCGCGTTTTCTTTTTGTTTGTCTCAGTTATATCGTAAACTATTTTAAATTGAGAAGATTCAATTGACTAATTGACGCGGTACTGTCAGCGTCATTGTTGCATCACGGATTTCACAAGCGGCGCCCTCTGTCGCCAGGGAGGCACACTAATAACCAAATTGTATGCTATAAGCCACATATCAAAAATAGCATAGATCGAAATAGCAATATCTTGTAGGTTTAGTACATTCTGTCAATTATAGAGGCGCTGAGCCACTACTTATAAACCGATGTAAGACCAAATAAATTCTCTTTCTGCACCGACAACGAAGCCTATCATTTCTCCGCTCCCACGACGCAACAGTCATATAGTTAGTGACACTCAGGGTACTCAAATAAATAGACGCAATCGAAAAGTCAATAATATCGGCACAAACAAAGTTTCCTTATTGTTGTCAACAATATAGTCGCTCAAAAGGTCGATACATTTAAAATGTCATATAGATCGTTTCAGTCAAACCGCCATAAATATGGTTACAGTCATCCCATCATTTTAGTTAAAAAAATAAATATAATTAGAGCTATAAATGATTTTTTTTACACTCGCTGAGAGATTTTACCGCCTCTGTGGTCTAGTGGCTAAGACCACCGGTTTAGATCCAGAGGTCCCGGGTTCGATTCCCAGCGGGGGGTACATGTTTGTGTACTCGGTTTGGTTGGTGGTAGGGCTTGTTTGTCCGCCTGGCTAGCTACCACCATCTTATCTAAATATGTCGCCATAACATCAATGTTTGTAGCATTGTTGTGTTCCGGCAGCTAGAGATAAGATAGCCAGTACCTCACTAGTTGAGGATCCCGGGTGAAGTGCGCTTCCATCATTGGCCTTATCATCACTTAACATCAGGTGAGATCAAGGCACTGTGCTTACCCGTAAATATATTAAAAAAAAAAAAAAATTTAGTGTTTTGTACGTTCGAAATTGACTTGATCGAAACTGCTCAGTTTGTCGTTAATACGGAATGTGTTCATTTTAACTAGGTACACGAGTAAAATTAAATACGAAATAATAAATAACAATAACTCACTATCATTGACAGGATGACTGTAACCATATTTATGGCGGTTTGACTGAACCGATCTATATGACATTTTAAATGTCGCCGACCTTTGAGCGACTATATAGTTGACAACAATAAGGAAACTTTGTTTGTACCGATATTATTGACTTTTTGGATGCGTCTTTATTTGAGCACCCTGAGTGTCACTAACTATTTGACGCTGACTGTACAACCGAAATCTTGAAATCATTCGAATCTACTTAACTATAATTTTTTTACGGTTAAGTAGATTCGCTTGATAGATATAGCAGGTAAACGTCTGTTGAATGGCGTTAACCTATATCTGACAATATACAATAATGTACTCATATCACCCTAATCATTAATAAGGGGTATATGTACAAAGGAAATGTTATTGAAATGGTAGCTCAAGTAGACTTACAATAAGCTCTATCAGCAGTACAACGTAGTACGTATTAAAGAATAACACCAAAATCACTCCATTTTGAACTCTACGGACTTCCTTGATCTCTCCTCATTCGTTGTAATAAAAAAAATATATACTTGTTTACGTCATTCTCAGTCCGCAGTTACTTAAAATTATCCACTCTCTTGACTCATAACTGCATAGCACTCAATTCAAATTAGGCCCACTGCAATAAAGGATAATGAGATTTTTTTATGAACGGATAAGTGTTGTTTTTATTGGCAAAGGAGAAAAATTCCGTTCTGCCCCCGCCGAGCTGATTAGCCGGTTCGCTTGGGGGGGATTTATTATGATTTCTCTTTTGTTTGTTAGCTTGATAACAAGTTTGAATTCATTCGTCATTTTATGCCTACCCAAT
The DNA here is from genome assembly GCA_949315975.1 of Eudonia truncicolella. Lineage (NCBI taxonomy): Eukaryota > Metazoa > Arthropoda > Insecta > Lepidoptera > Crambidae > Eudonia > Eudonia truncicolella. The sequence goes on along the minus strand of OX438831.1, from coordinate 5,668,673 downwards.
CTCGAACCAACATTTTCGGTGTACGTCAATTTATGTCTTTTTAACATAAAGCCTAATTAATGGAATCAGCCGTTAAGTAATTTGCGGAAATCCGTAACATACAAAAAAATGCAATTAAAATAATATACATACGTAGGTACTACGTAGTGTTAATTCAGCATTATCGAACAATTTAGCGGAATTAACATAATACGTTTTTGTCTTGTTTATATAATTTTAACGCAATTATGTTGCGAAACAAATTACGAAAACACAAATGTTGAAAAAGTTAGAACCACGATAGCTCAATTGGAAGAGCACCTGACCCGGTATGTCAGAAGGTTGCAGGTTCAAATCCTGCTCGTGGAATTTTTTTTTAACTTAATACATTGTTTTAACTGCATTTTTTATATAAAACCTTTTCGCCGTTGTCGACAGCAGTCATCGAAACACCAAACCTCATTGGGCCAGCGTGTGGTAGGTTATAGCCTGATCTCCCTACATGCGTCTGATCATATGGGAAGGCTTGAGCTCATTGGGACTTTCATTGGCTAGTGATGATGATGATTGCTAGAAAGCATCGTCAGGCGTCCATACATACAACAAAACGGCTACCTACCTACTAAATAATATAATAAACCAAATAACTAAACAAAATGAGACAATCAGGAATAATGAGCTGGGAGATAAGATAAAACAATACAAACTCGCCGAGATAACTAATAAATCTCTCGGCAACAATTAAAGCTATGATCGGCTGGAATCGAACCCGGGCCGACGGACAACGACCCTTTGGGGAAATAGCAAGGGCCGGGGGTTAGTATTGGCTATACGAGAATTTGACGATTCAATTATAATTCTGTATTTGGTGACAATGTTGTTCTTTATGTGGATGGCAATGGGTTTTTTTTTAAATAAAAGCTTCGATCAAAAATAATAGAATATTCTTTCATCATCATCATCATTATCATCAGCTGCAGCATAAACTGAATAAATAATTTTTAAATGTGCATTTTTTAAATTTTGTATTTTTAATCAAATTCAAATCAAATTTTGTAATTTTGATTCAAATTTCATAGATAAATTTATATTGCCGCACAAGCACTATGCTTTGACGACCTCCTTGGTCGAGTGGTTTGTACACCGGTTTTCATGGTGTCGCCATCTCCGAGGTCCCGGGTTCGATCCCCGGTCGGGTCAATTTAGAAATTATTGATTTTCTCAATTGTCTCGGGTCTGGGTGTTTTCTATGTATAATAAGTATGTATTTAAGTATTTTAAGTATGTTTATCCGTCGTCTGGTAACCATTTTAACGAGTTTCATAACGAAGCTTCTCTTGGGCTAGATAATTGGTGTGAGTGTAGGAGTTTTATTTATTTATACTTTCAACATGGATTAACAGAGGACTGTTATCGATATATAGTATTTTTATTTTATTTTTGATTATAGCGCGCTAATAGATACGCAATTAGAAACAAGTCAAAACCAAAATCGACACAATCCGATCCACTTCCATAGACGTGGGGTATAGAAAGTTGCCAACTTTTAAGTTATTCCCGCAGACGAGGCAAAGCCGGGCAACTCCTAAGTCTGCGGCCACCCGCCGCATCAAAAATGCTAACAAACATCCAGCAAAATACGAAAACGCGCTTGCGGTTGGTTGTGTGGTGGTAATGGCATTGTGGTGCTCTTTCAAGATTTAGTAAGACGTTCCCAGTATATACCTACAGTTGTTGTATTTTCTTTGAAGTGGTAAGTTTGATACCATAAAGGCTAGTTTTTATTCGATATTTTATAAAAAGTAGGTTCGTTTGAAGGTTCTTTGGTTCGTTCTTATCTTATTGATGTAAAATGGTGTCCGGTTGTTGGTTCTTCTTCTTCTTGTTGTCAAATAGAATAAAGGTGTGGTTTTGTATAAATTAGTTTATAAAAATGCATAAATGATATGATAGATATATAAATAAAACTGCGTTTTTATTTAATTCCAGAACACGTATGAGTTTTAGCATGAACAGTCTCCTCATCAGTATCAATGCGTAAAACGTTCACTGCGGAACTAAGCCTCCCTCATAGATTGCCAGATTTGCTGGTTGTGCAATCCTGCATTCCACCAAATGCCTTAACGTTTTAAACCCCCGTTTCTAAAAATATTTGAATTTGTTATTTCTCTCACTGTCACATGTATGAACTTAGGAAGAGACAACCCAAAAGTTACGTTTGAATAATGTTCTAAAGATTTGTTAAGAGGTCGTCCGTTTTCTCCCCCTTCAACCTGTCGCGTGTCTAGTATAGTAACAACTCCTTGACGACCTCCTTGGTCGAGTGGTTTGTACACCGGTTTTCATGGTGTCGCCATCTCCGAGGTCCCGGGTTCGATCCCCAGTCGGGTCAATTTAGAAATTATTGTTTCTCTAAATTGTCTCGGGTCTGGGTGTTTTCTATGTATAATAAGTATGTATTTAAGTATTTTAAGTATGTTTATCCGTTGTCTAGTAACCATTTAACGAGTTTCATAGCGAAGCTTCTCTTGGGCTAGATAATTGGTCTGTGTGTAGGAAAGTTTTATTTATATCTTGAACTAAATAAATTAAAATTAAAAACTACTAGATAAGCTATGAGTTATAAAAAATAAAGCAAAAAACTACTTCTTAATCGCAATTGAACGATGATAATGATTAGCTACGCATAACATTCAATTTATATTCACTTACACTCCGATTAACATACTCTATAGCGAATATTTCATAACATATAGGTATACCTTTATAAATAGGCATATAAAAGCCAACAACATAAAGTTAACAACAGACACACGAGCGAGCATCATGAAAGAGTTCGCACCCTTAAGCGACGACACAACGATTCGCGACAAATATTATTGTCATTCGTCTGAGAAGTCAATAAAGTTTTGATATTTAAGGTACCTACAAGTCGATAAATGTTGGTGAATGGCAATACGAGCGGCGCCCATTCTATACGGCGACAACTTTATAATTGGCACCGGCTCCATTCAGAATTATTAACAAGCACGTAATGTGTGGAGAGTAGAGACGGAGCGAGACAAAACGGTCTGACGGGTGTGAACAAAATGATGAGTGAGATACTTACGTAACTAGTCAATTTGCATATTGTTGTTGGTGGTTGCTAAGCTTATTGTTTCTCGCATTTTTTAATGTAATTAGATAGGCTTGCATTTGACTACTATCTCACCTGATGGTAAGTGAAGATGTAGTATAAATGCATTTAATATTGTTAACAATATATGCTTTAAATTTATTGTATTTAAGTTTGGTATAGGCATGGACTAATGATAACTTTATTGGATACTAGGGGTGTTCAATAAAAAGTGATAATGAGTATGAAGCAGTTATATATTATTTATTGTTATTTTATTTTTCGACATAATCACCTTTGACGTTTATACACTTGGTATATCGGTTTTAGGGTTCCGTAGTCAACAATAGTTTCGCCGTTTCCGTCTGTCTGTCTGTCGGTCCCCAGCCTAACTCAGAGACTCTTAGTACTATAAAGCTGTACTTGGCATGGATATACATATTATTCACGCCAACAAAGTGGTGAAGTAAAATTTTGAAAAATATTTAATTTTTTTTCTTGTCTATAGGGTAGACTATAGGGTAAGTCTAACCCTATAGGGGTGTTGTTGGATAGCAATTTTGAAAATATTTCGGGTTTGTAAAAACAGTTTTTTGATTGAGGCATCCGTTTGTGAACTATTAAGCTTTAAAGTGCAAAATTTTGTTATCAATCATTATCACCCCCTGGCTGTCCCAGAAAAGAGAGCACATAATCTTACCGGCAGATGGAAATGCCTTAAACTTCTTAGGCGTTGGAGATGACGGCCTCTTCCAAGTCATGGACTGTTGTTTCGTTTCAGGATTATAATGGTGGAGCCATGTTTCATCCATAGTTACGAAGCGAGCCAAAAATCGGTCAGGATCTTGTTGTAACAATTCCAAATTGATTTGGGAAATCCTCAGTCTTGTTTGTTTATGCTCGTCTGTAAGGATTTTAGGCACCCAGCGCGCTGATACTTTTTTCATGCCCAAACGTTCATGTATAATACTATGGATACTTCCTATTGAAATCTTTAGTTCTTCAGCTACAAAACGAACAGTAACACGACGTTCTGCCAAAACAGTTTTTTCAACTTTTTTATCATTTGTTCGGTAACTGCCGTCGTAGGGCGTCCCGAGCGCGGGTCGTCTTTAGTTGAAGTTCTTCCTCTCTTAAACTCGGCACTCCACCGCGCAACCGCAGAATACGGAGAAGCATTAATCCCTAATGTTCCTTTCAAGTCTAGATTTACTTGCTAAGTAGTAATTTTTTTCAGGCAGAGATATTTTATTACGGCGTGAATTTCAATTTTATCCATTTTTCGTACCACGCTCCGACACGACGAACATATATAATTCAACCATGGACGACATACAATACATAATTTTTAAATATTTATATTATCAAAAGATACGGGTAACAAGCAACAAGGGTAGACAAGCTCGTTCAATTTAAAAATCCGAATCATAATTTGATCTTTTTTTAATTTATAGGCCAGTATTTGACCGCGTATGTAGCATACTTGCCCTGATAATGCCTGTTCACCCTTGCCTTAAAATGGTTGCCAGGTTGTAGGTTTCAGGAAACAGATCCGCAAGAAAAAAGTTCCACTCCTTAGTTGTCTGCATCTAAAATGAAGATGCAAAGCGCTTTGTGCGTATAGGCGGTATGTTGACAGCATAAGGGTGTGATCTCAGGCCGCGTCTAGCTCCCCGAAGATAAAAAGGAGAAGGTGGTATCAGTTCGTGTAATTCCATCGCACACTCCCCGAAGTGTAACATCAAACAAAACAAAGTTCATATTTAATAGTTTTTTTAAATCACTAACAACTTTTTTTTTTTTCTCCCAGGGGAACTCATTACGAGTACCGGCGCCTTGAAGAGGCACCGATTATGTGGGACTCGCCCGTCCGCCTTTCCACACTCACTGCCAGGGAGAGAGGCTCCAAGTCAGCTGCCAGGACTAAGTCCCGGCTGAGAAGGCGAGACGGAGGGGAATACCCACTAAACCCCTGGGGGCCCACAATCCGAAGCTGAAAGCTGAGGTGGCTGTCACGGTACAGTCCACTGGGGATTAACCACGCGGCGGCCACCCCGTCGACCGTGTGCCAACCTATGACCGCAAGCGGTCATGCGCCGACACACGGGCAACTACGCGCACGGCACAACACACAACAGCATGCCCACCCTCTAATGGGCACGCAATTCCACAAAGTACATATACAAACAATACATGACAACACACGACAAAGACACAATGGTCCTCCGACCCTTGGGCTTTTGGGGAGGTATGGCCAGATACCCACACCAAAGCCCATCTGCACACGCACTTGCACCAGCAAGCGCCCCACTTTGTGGTCCGGCAGGAGACAAGTCTCCGCACTCCCTACAAAATACACAAAACAAACACGTGCGGCCTTCCACCAGCCCGCCTTACCTTCTTTGGCGACCCGGACCCCGACCCAGACTCCGATTCCGACCACGAATCTGACTCCGACTCGGACTCCGACCCCCACAAACACCTACCCGACCCTCGACACTCGGTGATCGATTGCCAACACTCGCAACTCGGAGGCGGAATTCCCCGACAATCCGCGGTAGGTGCCGGCAGCTTTCGCGGTGGGGCGCACGTAGCTTTCACGGGACTCCCGGAGTGGCTCCAAGCTCCGTTCGCCTCGCTACTAACCTACGGCTTCAACCCACCGTTACTCGTCCACACGGTCACCACACCGGGACTCGGAGTCGGCCGGCCCTCCTCGAGCCCGACACTTGGCGCTCGACACCCGAGGTCGTACCCACAACGCAACCCTCGGTACTCGGTACTCGACACTCGAAACTCGGAGGCGGAATTCCCCGACAATCCACGGTAGGTGCCGGCAGCTTTCGCGGCGGGGCGCACGTAGCTTTCACGGGCCTCACGGAGTTGTCCAAGCTCCGCTCGCCCCGCTACTAACCTACGGCATCAACCCGCCGTTACTCGTCCACACGGTCACCACACCGGGACTCGGGGTCGGCCGGCCCTCCTCGAGCCCGACACTCGACTTCCGACACCCGGGGTCGAAATCCCACAAAGGACGACGCTCAGAAGGAGCGCCGCCAAGACTCCTCTCAAAGCTGCTCAGAAGGAGCAGCGAGTTGTGCGGCCCAGAGTAGGCACGCACAGGAGAGGCAGGGCCCCAAAGGGGGCTCCTGCCTTGCCAGGTGTTAGCCGACTGGGTCCAACTTTCTCTAACAGAGACCGTTGGAACCATTCGTTGCCCAGGGTGCACCAACTTGGAGGTCACCTGACTCGCACCCCAAATCACTAACACCTATCTAACTAAACTTATACGAGTATAACCGTCTAACTAAATGATTATCGGCCGCCAACATTGCTTACGATCGATATTAACGATACCTAGATGTCCTGATTATTAAACCACGTTTCAGCTACAGAAATTCTGAGGTTCTTTTCTCATAAATCTTTGATATGAATTTCTGGTTAAAATGTTGTACAAAAGCTGAATCAAAGTTTAAAAGAGTCTCAAGCAGCCGGAAATTGATCCAGATGTTCTTGATTTTGTATCAAGTTGTCATTTAAATAGTTCGAATGGAAATCCTATATCAATTTCTTCAATAAACTTATTGTTTTTAAATCTAGCCAACCTTTACTCCAAACAAACATTTCAATATACTTCAGGACTCACTCTTGCCTTACTTATAAGTAAACATTATAATTTAATAGTAAGCACCTCGCTACCTTTTCGTTGTATGTTTGCTTCTACGGTGTTAGACGCAGTCTTGGACCCAGAGGTCGCGAGTTCGATTCCTAAGTTGCAAATGTTGTTCTATTCTATCATATAACTCAGTACAATTTTTATTTTTATTTATTGGATCACCAACAGTTGTTACATAATAGCAATTATGTGGTGTACATTAATAGTGACATATACTTAATGTACAACTACTTAAAGGTGAACTCAGCGTGCATTGAGGTACAGATAGTATTTACAGACTAAGCTACGTATTTCTAAAACTATGTTGTGTAAGGTAAGTGAATTACTGTTTCATTAAAATAAATATATATGTGTTTAGTGTATGTTTGTAAGTGATGTCTTAGGTGTGCGTGTAAATACAGGTCTAATATATCTGATTAATTTTTTACTTAAAAAGCGAAAAGATATTTAGAATTTCTTCGGGACTTCGGGATATAATTGTGTATGTTAAGGTATTTTCACCAACGAAGTCGAGGATGGGCGCTAATACCGAGCTTATTTACAATCTTTTGCTCAAACTAAAGTAGGTATCAGCCAGCTTAATTAATTTATGCGTTTTTGTTTTAACTGAGCCTGCCTATACAACCTGCCTTATAGAAAACAGCCATGAATACCCGTCTATCCTATGAACACTTTAATTGCTAAGGGAGCATACACGTTGCCCTCACTGAACCTTCAGTTTTTATGCCTCTTTGTCTTATAATTTTGCTGAATTTAGTACCCTTCAAATCGAAAGCAACGCTTTTTGGTGACAGAAACTGATAAACGTGGTTCCATGCAAAATCTCAAGCATCATACTGCATAGCGTTTTGATCGCTAGTGCAGTACTTGCTGAAACTAGATAAGCCAGCTTCCTCAACTAGCCATTATGTAAAACAACATGGGATCCAGCTACTCCAGATCTCCACAGATATTTACATAACAACTAGCAACTTTGCCGAGATCGCCTGACTAATTACCTACACGTAAATTAATGAAGTTAAATTGTAACAGTTGGCTAAAATGCGGGCTTTAATCATCCAAATATAACTCAGGTATTTATACCAGAGTTATATTTGATAATTATTTATAATACGAGTACTCAATCTTTTGAAAGCGACTACGCAATGACATCATACCCGGCGTACTCGAGTAACGTTCGTGAAAGTAAAAAGAAAAATTTATGTTACAACCAGGGACGAATGGAAACGAGGACGACTGTCTCCGAAAAAAGATAGCTTAATCTGTTATACCGACGTATCAAAAATGAAGTCGGGCACAGGGGCAGGCGTCTATAATAACGACTTCAAGCATAGTCAATGCATGGGAAAATTTGCCACTATTTACCAAGCAGAAACTTTCGCAATTCTCCTATGCGCAAAGCAAAATATAGAGATAGCCATGAAAAAGCGTAATATGTTAATTATGAGTAACAGCCAAGCTGCGCTCAAGTCGCTCATATCGCCCTGGATCGACTCTGGCCTTGTTCTAGAAACCACCAAAGCTCTAAACAAGCTAGGTGGACATAGCAAGGTGAGATTGATCTGGGTCCCTGACCATATGGGAATCCACGGCAACGAGATGGCGGATGCACTTGCCAGGGAGGGCTCAGAGACCCAGATCATTGGCCCTGAGCCGTTCGTGGCAAGTGCACTAAGTACCATTAACAAGGCCTTAAAAGATTACATTGTAAACAGGTACAGCATCGAATGGAAAGAGTAGCCGGGTATAAAACACTCCAAATCCTTCCTAGGCGAAAACGCTTTAGGATGGAGTAAGTTCATATGCGGAGGCAGTTGAAGGCAGGCCCAACTAACCATCGGCGCCTTGACAGGGCACTATGCCACAAAACAAATGCTTCACAGAATGCATCATAGAAACAGCAAGATTGGTTTACTTTAGTCACTTTCACAGCGTCATGTCATGAAAAGAGCCATTCCAGCTATTTATAGTCTTAAACCCCGTGATACGCTGAGAGAGTTATTTAAGCAGATTCATATTTTGACTGTAGCTTCACAATATATTTATGAAAATATCGTTTATGTTTATAAAAACAGATAAATTCGAAAAAAAAGTAATACCCATAATTTTAACACAATATATTGAGTGTGTCATGCTCTCTTTATTGTCTCTGCAGTGGTGGCGTGTGCGTCGGGTCATAACGTTCACTGTAGTTTGACTTTGTTTTTCTTAAACAATTTTTGACTTTTGTTAGAGTACTGTATGACATTGTGGAAATTGAAACTTTTACCTGAGGTAAATTTGTTAATTTAGATTTTTAATTTTGTTTTTTTTACATGTGGTTGTCTTCTATATTTTTTTGTCTTTATTTGAGATGGAAAGTGTCCTGCTATGATTGATTTTCTTGACTGATATAATTTTCCAATATTTTTGACGCTGTAAGGGAGAAAAGAGCTGGACACTTGCTGAGTTTCTTGCCGGTTCTTCTCAGTACAAGATCTCCCGCCCATAGTAGACCTTACGAACCGATGGCATAGTGACATTCACAAAGCTACTTGTAGCCTAAACTGAATAAATGATTTTGAATTTGAATTGGAATTTTGAATCTATCAACAAATAGCTTGTGTAGGGCATGTGGAAACGGAGGAAACGGAGTCAATGCAGCACCTACTGTGTGACTGCGACTCTCTGGCTAGGAAAAGAATGGCCCTCCTGGGGTCGGCCTGTCCGAAACCGGAGGACTTCAGGCTCTTCGCTCTTAAAGACGTTGCCAAACTTATGGCTTCTATCTTTACGGAGGAAAAAGAGTGAAAGGATGTGGTTGACAAAAGATCCCGATAAGTCGAAGTGTTACTGCGAGAGGGAATCCTCAGCAGGCCCCACTACGATAAGAAGATAAGAAGGTTCGTGGAAACTAAGCATCTGTAACTATATGATGGCCTTCAGGCGGATGACCTAATGTAATGACGACAACCTTCATATTTCAGACAGCAGTTTGAATTGGTAGATCTTTATTTAAATTTCTGATATATGCAGAGTAGCTGGCAGTAGTACGATATAGTGGAAGCCTGTCAATACCTCCTAACTGTTGAAGCATAGCCAAATACTTTGAAAAATGTACTAGACTTTGACTAAAGATATCTATAGCTATAAGAGTCACTAACAGTCAAAAATATTCATTAAAATATAACATATTTTTCTTTGCTTGGCCTTCTATATAAAGATTATTAGGCATCGTGTTAAAGCTAAGTGTTGTTGATCGTACTGAAACGCTTTACCAGGAATAGCTAGCCAGGCTTCTATCAAGCTTAAGTGGAAGATTAACATGAAGTATAATATAAACATTGTGATGTAATTAACTCGCGGACGAGACGTCGACGAGTCGTGACCGCGCCGCTACGCCTCATATTAAACGCAAATCCTTTTAAATGCATTAATAATTTAGCTGACTCTGGATTAAAGATGACCTTGTTCACAATGCCGTGTCGTTGTGTAACATGACAAATAAAAAATGATAGTATTAATATTTTTTGTAGTATAGCTTTGAACTTATGTTAGCTCGATGATATCGAAATTGGTGGAAACATTCATATTAAAGCAGACACGACAAGTCACTAGTAAGCCTCCGTCGGCGGAGTCCTCTTCTAGAGTTTGCCTGGCTTTGTTAACCAACTTTAAAACAGGAGTAGGTTTTTAATTCGACTGTATATATTTAACACTCCCAGTGTGATTTTAACGCGCTTATACTTGGGTTGAGATAAGTGTTAACATTTTGTATAGGCAATGGTATTATGATGACGGATCTGCCCACTACTCCTCTACTACTACGTAACTACCAAAATCATTATTTTATTTTATTTTTTATAGATACCTATATGTTTCTGTTACATTCCGGTGTAAATGCGGCCGTGTCTCATACGTGGATGCGACCCTCGTCTTGCGACTGCACCGCGTAATCCCCTTAATAGATTCCGACGGACGCAGCCGCCGATAAATGCGACTTTGATAAAGCCCTCAAGGCGACGGCGACGTGGCTTGTTTACGTGCTTATGTACGCTAATTAGTTTCATACATTGATTTCTAACGTCTATGTTATCTATCATACAACATCAAATATTATAAGAAATATTAGAATTGAGTAATCAAAGCGTTTTATAAAAAAAGTACCATACAAATGAGAAGGTTGATAGCTCGTGTTTTGCTATCTTGATTGCTAAGGAACTTTTCCAATGCCTTGCCATCGGACGGGTGAGTTAGTAGTTTTACAATGCGATTAAAAAAAGAATTGTTAATCTGCATGATTTTATTATGGTTTTAGTTCCTATGTGCTTCGGAAGGCACTTTAAGCCGTTGGCCGTAAGATAGCAGTCGTTAAAACGCACCAAGTATTAGACCAACGTGGTGAGTCATGGTCTAATATCCTTATTTGCCATTGATCATGTGTGAAGGCCTATGTCTAGCATTGGGCTGTTGATAAATTTTGATGTGATAAATAAATTAGTCTTAGAAACGATAATTTTGTATAATAATTTTAAGGTTTCATAAAACAACCATTAATGATCTGAAAGGTTAGTTAAGCACGCCTATGCCTATAGAAAACTCGTTTTGGCACGAATCTACGAAATTCATTACCTTGTGCTTGTAAATTGTTTATTACTCCGAAGCTAAATGGGGTTTATTTTAGCGACCAACCCATAGGGGATTTGCATAATGAATTAACATTTTAAAGAATATATTTAAAAGGGAAATTATTTATTTAATGTGGTCCTAAAAGGGTTCAAGAATGTCACTCTTGCTTGTCAGGAAATAAAATCGGGGGAAAAGCGAAAACGTGTAAGTTCCAAAATAAATTATTTATTATGAACTTCGAGTCTGACTTCATTAAAGATTAAAACGCGGCTTCCAAAATGTTATTTAAAATATAAACTTTTGTTTTCAGTTAATGTGAATATCGCACCAAAGATCTGCCTGTATTATGGTATGAAAAACCTTCTTGTATCTAGGAAACACATAAAATAGATTATATAAATACTTATAAATTAAATAAATTTCAACGGTCACCAATAGCCCTGGCATTTAAAAAATAAAAACTTGTGTTGCAGAAGCCACTAGAAATAGTCATCTTAAAAATAATAAAATAACAATGCCTAAATAATAAATAATACCTTTTTGAATTTTTTTATTAATTTAATCATTCATATATTGAGCACTTGAAAGACGACGACTTGCCTAAACTGGGATGAACTACTGCTTATCCAACTGAGCTAATATTATTTTAAGATTAAATATTATTAGATCAGATTATTTTTAGAAACAAAGCTCAGTGCTACTACTAAAAAAAGGTTTTTTATTACCATAACTTAACTAAATACAGGCTGTCCCAAAATTCAATGCCAAGCTGGAAACGAACGACAAAACAGACCGTAATAGCCCTAAAAAAAGAAGAAAAAATACAGTTTAAAAAAAAATGAGTTGTGAGATTGATTGGCAAACGAAGTATGGGGCGACTGGCAGGAAGCGGACGAGACGAACCAAACATGTGTCTCATTGGCAAGCAAAAGAAGAGGACTTGGTCTAGCAGTGGACTAGTACACACGATGACGATGATGATGATATTAACCTGTCCAAGAGTTATTAAATTATTATGAATCATACGTGATTAATCAGACAAAGAAGCTATTCAAGATTTAACTTTATGCCGCTACATAAACAACTCAAGCAGTAAAACTTACGTAAGATTTTAAAATTTCCTCGCATTGAAAGCCTCTTAGGCAAGCTTATTTATCTCGTAATACTTGTTAATACTCATCCCGAGGGACTCTACAATTAAGTCTGGCTTCTTATCGTCGGAAACAACCAATAGGCCAACTAGTCGACAGATTTGGCTACCGTAAGTAGACCTGCTAAGAAAGCAACGTTGACGTTACAAAGTACTACTAAGAACTACTTAGTTTGCGAAGGGGGAAGTGTAGTGTCTCATTTTATTTTGGTTGTCAATTGTTTGCCGACTTATCGGGCGATTAAGGGGTGGAAGAAAGTCGTTCTAATATAAAACTTGTTTACACTACTTACTGACTTAAATCACTTCATTCGTTGTTTGTTTTAAGCAAGCCCGGAATCATGTGCTGTATCTACTCGTAGGTAAAATGTGTTAACCGCATTTCGTTCAGAAAATGAGAATTATGTCTTTTATTATAGTTTTTTTTTAATGTATTCTTTATGTCAAAAAGTAGCAAAAGGCTCAGACTTAATGCGTTTTTATCTACTTATTTACCATTTTTTTTTAATAAATAAAAGGGGCGTGTAATAAAAAATGTAAATGAAAGTAATTCAGCCTTATATGCGGTCACTTACTACGAAAAGATTTAGAAATAAAACTAAACCAAGGACTAGTTTACAAACGAAATAATAGTAAAGTACAAATAGGTTTTCCGGTTAAGGTAAAATAAAAACGATTCCTTTCTATACGTGTTTCTAAACGGTTAATACGTTGATCGAAAGGTTTTGATTCTAATGTTTTGTAAAAACAAGTAATCTCACTAGCCTACACCTAACAATGGCAGAAAATCAGGAAACAAACTTCTCATTTAATTATTAATTCAATAAATTAATTCATCAAAGCCGCAATGAACAAAGGAAACAGTTAGCGTCAACCCAAACATTTCATAATAAACTCACAGAGTTACACGAAACCGAAAGGAGCGGCCGGCAACTCTACACAAATAGGTATACAGCCGAACCGCAAAGTTATTAAAGTGCCGACAAACTTTTAATTTGAACTTGGCTACCGATAACAATGCAGCGAAGTCGAAGCGGCAGCCGCGGGGCGCAGGGCCGACGCCAATCTTCCTCACATTGCAGTACAATACCGTACTTCTTTGTAAGAACACCTCGTAAAACTTTGTGCGAAGTAAACTCGCGAAGTAGCGGCCGGACGCCGCGACGCTGCCCGCGCCGTTCGACGCGCGTACCCGGCGCCGGCCGCCCCCGCGCCGCGATCGACAAAGATCCGCCTCCGACAAACAAACGGACAAGTTTTAATGTTTTGCTCACAAAGTGTATGATTAAACGCGAAGAGCGGCGGAGAGAGTCGGCCGTAAGTTATTGATTTTCCGCGAGCGAACCCCAGTCGGCTACGCGGCTCCCCGTCCTGTGAGAGAGCGCTACGCGATAGCATCACTTCAAAACTCGGTGCAAACGCTACGAAAACCACTTTTCATTATTGCAACCATACTTTTAAACACTTTTTGTTAAGTAAAAAAACTTTTGTCCACCCAAGAATAGTGTTTCCAAGTTTTTCGTGAGAGTTGTTATGAGAAAAGTTAGGGGTGCCTGCGCAACAGCTCCGCGGCTGACTCGCGCCGCGCACCCTACAACTTCACGTCGCTCTGCGTTCCGAAGTTAACGCAAAGTTCCGCCATTTTGGAACATGCTCACAACCCACTTGTTTTATAAAGAAACTTTTTATTAATTCCTGTGGGCCGCGGAGTGTCAGTAAGAGGTTTTGAGGTTATGCTGTGAGACGAAATACGTATTTGTGACTCGTACCTGTCGTTTGTGTGTTAACGTGACTGTGGACAGCTCGGTTCGGTGTGTTTGTGTCTATTTGAGATTTTGTTTTGATGTGAAACTCGAGTGACGTTTGTCGGATGATGCTCTTGTGATTTGTGTTTACTTCGTTACTTACGGAGGACGCTGCGAACACTCTTTGACCTTGCCTATGGGCCGGACTATCGTATAAGTGACAGGTAATAACTCAAACTTACTTTGGACACTTTGTGTTTGTCTAGAAAAGTTGTCAATGAAAAAGTTTTTGACAAAAAGTGTTACGAGTTAAACACTTTCATGACACACTTGCGTGTAGTGATTCGTAACTCTGTGCTCGAGTTGCCCGCTTCGAACCGAGCTAAGGATTGCTTCCGTAATGTACCTTAGATAATATCTCATTTTTTGACGACTTGTTTAATTTTGTGGCCCTACTATCACCAATTATTAATTAATACAGCAAAAAAAACCTTGTTAACTTAAATCAAAGAGGAAATTATTATTTTCAATGTAATATAGAATTTTCTTAGAAAATTTGAGCTTCAAGTAAGCATTTCTGGTATCGCATTATTGATATTCCTCAGTATTGGCGTGGGTAGTAAACACGTTTTCTGCGAACCGTAGCAGCCATTTATAGCGAACGTTTTCAAAGAATCAGAATTATATCAACTTGTCTATTTGTATTACTTTGCAAATTTACATACATTGATACTAATATACAGTTATATGCATTTGAATCAAAAACAAATCATTTTAATTGTGCTTTCACAATTATTCAAGTTAAATGACACACTAAATGAATTGTCCAACGTTCAATCTGGAGATAAACTAATAAAATAGTGATTGTCTGAGTTCTAAAGTCAAAATCGAGTTCATTAAAACTTATAGGAGACTTATAACATAGCGGGGCGCTCCATAATGGTCGCATGATATTGCTCCACTGAATATTTAGGGAACGGTGAGTAAATTTGCAATAGTAAAACTGGAATTATTGTTGGAAGAGGTTTGTTTAATACTTAAACAGTAAAGTTTGTCATTGACATTGTATTTAGAGTAGGTATAAATCAATGAAAACTTTTTTTACGAATGAAAATATAGTGCACTTTTAAAGGAATTAAATAAAAGTGCACTGTATTGGTCCTTTTATTGAGAACACCATTACAAAGTAATTTCAGCAACCGGCCGCCGGCCCCAGTCTCCGTCCATTGTAGAAGGAAAATCTTTCTACAGTCACGGCTCTAGATGGGATAACGCAGATGGATGTTATTTCAACAACGCCCCATCTACTACCCGACCTCCAAGCGACAATTAACCCAATACGTACAGCTCAAGGCGCATTTTCGTCCGGCAGCCAAGAAAGCTATGAAACTTTGTTAAATAACTTTTCAGATAACTTGAACTCGTCGTATTTGCGGAAAGTTGTAAGCGGAATTTCACCGCGGGCTAATTCAATCTGTACTCGCTTGTAATAAATGTTGTTTTCGCGTAATGCCAATTGGGGAGTTAGGGTACTTGGATAAGATGAAAGTTGTGGACTTCACCAAGCAAAACGCGAACTTTTGTAGAACATTTCAGTGTAGTTAGTACAATGTTATAATGGAAATAAGCACTTCAAAATGGCGTCTTCTGCAGTTATACGTATTGATTGCCGGATATTTTTGCGTGATCGATGTAAGTCGTCGTAGCTTTTATGATGATTTTATCGTTTGACAGTCGGTTTATATTTTCCGATGGTTTATGCTGGTATACGATCACCGGCACTTCTCACTGTCCTTTGTCACGTAGTTTGAATCGCGTGCTCAATCCGTTGCTCGTAACGAAATGCTCTGACATTTTGATATGATGCTTTCATACAACTGTAGCGATGGGGCTTTTTACGAACAGATTTTTATAGCGTATATGTTGCTTTATTTTTTACATAAACTGCAATACAACACACATTGTAAGCTGAGAAAATCTGAGCGTTTCGAAGCACGTATGTCAACACTTTTGGTCATCCATCCGGGTTCTGGCATAGCGATCCAAACGATAGTCAATCGTACATTTGTACTCCTTGAGAAATTTAAGTCAGTTTATAGTGGCCCTAATAGAGAAAGTCAAGAATCCACACAAAATGTAAGATCAAATGTTACGTAACAGTCAAATAACTGTAATCTAGAGTTGTGTGTTGTTTCAGAATTGCGACCCATACGCTCAAATTTGACCTTCCAGTGAGAAGGAGAGAGATAGTTGTACACATGTCCCATTCAAACATCACACTGCATATTCGGAATTCGCTACTAGTCCGTGTATTAAACCCTTACGTGTTACTAAAGTAAGGAGTCGTACGTTCAACTTTTGCTGCCATGCGAATATCACACTCTCTGCTACCGAGTTAAGCTACAGATTTGCTGGTAACGTTGCATTATTAAATCATTCTGTCGTTTAGGTGCCGTCTGTTTTTATTTGCTTTGAACAATAAAGGACTCTCGTGAACAAATATGTATTCTATACATCTTTTATAAGTAAACGCCATGTTACTTGGATGTGAGCAGTTTATATTGGGTTACATGTACCACGAATTTGTAACCAGATAGCGGAATTAAATAATGGATGTCGTTCATTCTTATGATTTGACTGCCTTTTGGCGTAGTGGTTAGAGTAGATTGATACTAATTGTTGCGACTTCAAATTTCGTTTGTGCTTGTGTGATGTTTATTTTAATGTTGTGAATTACGAGTGAATTTTCTTTCTAAGTACCTACACAAGTAGTGTACTTAGAAAGAAAATGAGACAATACGGGCAATTTTTTTTTATCTTACTGAACTATTGCATTTAGCACAAAATTACATATTACAATATTTTATAAGAGTAATGTGATCTATCAATTGGTATCAGAAAAATGAGTTTCGATGAAAAAAATCATAGGTCCTCAGTATAACTGTTTCGACCCACTGTGCATCGTTAGGCATTTATGCTGCGCCAACACGGCGAGTTTTAATGTTGCCATATGTTTTCGTTAATATGATCGAATGGTCAATAAAAGTGGCACTAGGCACTCAAATGATAAACGAGCTAGTAGTAATTTTGCCATACAAAGTCTAGATGACATAAGAAATAATGTTAATACTAGAGTTTGAGAGGCAAAAGTAAGTTTAAAAAAGTACTAAACATATAACAAGTTAATCCAACTGCCGCCCTTCGGGAGTAAACAAGTATCGCAATAAATATAATTGCGAAAAGATGTTTCAATTATCTATACAAAAAATATACAAGAACATTTTAAATAATCATAATAAAACAACAACTGTGTAGCGAATGTGAACTCAATTAACATAGACGCTAAGTCAATTTTGTTCCGGCAAATATTTCAAGTTGGCTCTGAATTATTTCTGAAGAGGTGCGATTGAAATTGAGTCTTATTGTTACAGCATCAGGAGTGTATTTGATTACGTGACACGCCAAGTACAACGAAGTACTTTCCCTGTTATTGTATTAAATGAATAGAAATTAAGGGAAATATTACTATTACATTTTCTTTCTGGATTCAATTGTTTATAACCAGTTTGTGAAGGTCTTCGGCAGCGAAGATTGTTCACAGTATGATAGGTTCAGATTTAAATTGAATGGAAAATTTCGTTTCTTCCTTTTACTTGGGCGTAGCCTTCACACTTTATAAAAAACCATGAAAACGGTGTATGTTTTGTACTTACAGTCACGAGCATGGATAAAATTAAACCTTATGGTTAGTGACAAGCTGAAGACAGATAAGCGCGACACCCAGAATCCATAACTTCTGAGAAACTGGCTATTATCAAAACAATGCTAAGTACGTTGTGGTTATGGCGACTGATTTACATAAGATGGTAGCAAACCTGGCGGACTTAAAACAAGCTTTAACGTGGCGGAGACTAATATTTTCTCAGTTTAGTTTTACTAAACTCGTACTAAACTCGTAAGTTCGAACTAAACTGAGAAAATATTAGTCTCCGCCGGAAATCGAACCCGCCACCTGCACGGTCAGAGTCCGGTGGTCTAACCACTAGAGAATCATCGTCATCATCATCATCATCTCAGCCAAAAGACATCCACTGCTGGACAAAGGATCCAAGGATATCCACAACGACCAAAGTATCGTAAAAAAGTAAATAGCCCATCATACTGCCCAACGGCTGGACAATGGCAAAGGTCATCATTGAAATCAACTCAGCGCTTCAATTGATAGGCTTTATGACCAACTAACACAAATCAAATAAAAATATAATTGATACCATCAATTGACAAGTTTGACGGTGAGAATCAAAAGTATTAAGGAAAATTATGTTTTAAATTATTAAATAGGTATATGAAACCTAACAAAATGAACGGTTGAGATACGTTTTTCAAACTAAGAAGCTAGAAGGAGCTACTCGTACCAGGATAAAGTGTTTGATTAAGGCGCTGACATCTGTGAAATTTATTCGTTCACTTATTCATGGTTTGTATAAATATATAAACATACAACGACAAAAAAGGTATGTTCATATATTTATATTTATTTATAATTGCAACAATGTTATTGTTTCCAAAAAATTTCCTCAATAGAAAAAAATCAATATCACACAGTATGTATATTTACATGATTATACTATATTCTTGATTTAATAAAGTACTTTGGTTGGGTACTAGGTTTTTTAGTAGATATACCTCCTAACCCGTCGTCGAGCTTCTAGTAGCTGAACGAAGAAAGAGCAAAGAGTTGTATTTTTTTTGCTGAAAGCCTCGGACTGCATATTCAGCTTCGCCGGGCTTATTTGGGGGCGGCGAGAAACTTAGAGAAACTTTATCTTAATACTTTAACATATAATGAAGAACATAAAAGAAGGGCAAGCTACATACTATTAAACCATTATTTGTAACTGACAAATTCCATTCTAATGCCATACGTGTTTGCAGAATGTCACGCAAGTCCCGGCAAGGCTACAGCATCCGCCACCTGCTGCAGCTGCCGAATGCGCCGCGCAGCCCTCCGCCCCCGCACCCCAAGGTCAGTGCCAGCAAGGTCACTGTGATCCGGCCGATGATGCCGCCATTTATTTACTTCCATTTCACTTCGAAGTGTACGAGTATTCGCAGTATGATATTAGTACTAGTTGTTGCCCGCGACTTCGATCGCGAAGACTACAGTAAAAAAAAAGTATTAAAAAAAAAAGTATCCTATATGCTGGTCTGGGTCATGGTCTGTATATGAGGGAAGTTTCATTAAAATCCATTCAAACATCATAATAACAAACAAACAAGAGTAACAAACAAACATCCATCCATACTTACAAACCTTCGCGTTTATAATATTAGAAGGATTTTGACAGTTTACGTGATAACTTATCACTGTTAGTCTGGTTTTACATGACACTACTACAGAAGAAGGTAAGCTCGGAACAGCTCTGAGTGCCTAGTGTGAGTTTTGTGAGTTCCGTATTCATTCGATTACGATTACGAAAACGAAAATTAGTATGGCGTTGAAGCAGCGCCTTCTGGCGGCGTACGAGAAAATTAAAAATTTTGCAATTTTTTTTTGTTTTTGTAAACGTAATAATATGAATAAGAATAGTAAACAAAATTCACTCAGGCACTCTGAACAGTCCGACCGCAGCTGTTGCGAGATTCCATGTCCGTCTTCGATTCCATGTGTGCGTTGCTCGAGCGCGTTTTTATGAAGCTTACCTTCTGCAGTCAAGTTGTTTTGTGACGCTACTCGACTAAAAGACTAGTTGGAAGCCCGTGTCCCGTGTTACAAACGGTATCTAGAATGTCACATCACTGATATTTCAATGGCGGTCCGTACACGAACGCCACCAATCACAAACTGGTTTGTAACGTTAGTACCAGTTTGTGATTGTTCGTAATATTTACCTGACTGTGTACAATAACAACAATAATTTAACGACTACAAATGGATAAAATTTAATAAGATGAACGGAGCGAATAATTTTTTGTTAATTTATACTTTTTATTTTCCAAGAACTGCCAACGCTCTTTTGTTTTTCGCTTTTTGTCGTCTTACTTGAGCTTCTATAAATTTTGATTTGGTATGTTTTTTTTTGTTCTCCCTATCGCTCGTGCCCCAGCAGTGGGGACATAAAATGAGCTGATGATGATGATGATGATGATGATGATGATGTTTTCTTTATTTTATTTATTTATTTTTTTATTATCATAGGAAGACTATCGACTTATGCAATAAATTTATAGGTACAAACTTATAGGTAAAACAGGAAAGTCATTAAAAAATCTCCACTGTTCGAAACGACTTTAATGACAAAGGAGCAATACTCGCATCAAAGCACATTTGTACAAAATGCTTAATGTTAACTACTACCTAACTAATTACAATAACATGACTAGATTTCGGGTATTTTTATTTTTTATTTTTTTATATTTACGGGTAAGCACAGTGCCTTGATCTCACCTGATGTTAAGTGATGATAAGGTCAATGATGGAAGCGCACTTCACCCGGGATCCTCCTAGTGCGGCACTGGCTATCTTATCTCTAGCTGCCGGAACACAACAATGCTACAAACATATGGCGACATATTTAGATAAGATGGTGGTAGCTAGCCAGGCGGACAAACAAGCCCTACCACCAACCAA
Organism: Eudonia truncicolella; assembly: GCA_949315975.1. Lineage (NCBI taxonomy): Eukaryota > Metazoa > Arthropoda > Insecta > Lepidoptera > Crambidae > Eudonia > Eudonia truncicolella. The sequence goes on along the minus strand of OX438831.1, from coordinate 5,647,769 downwards.
ATCGTGTACACAAACATGTACCCCCCGCTGGGAATCGAACCCAGGACCTCTGGGTCTAAACCGGTGGTCTTAGCCACTAGACCACAGAGGCGGTTAAATTTACTCATGTGCTACAACCTTAAACAAAAAAAAGAATAGATTTTTTTTATCCTTAACTTATTTTATGAAGAAGCCTCTACTAAGTTGCCTTCCCAATGAAGGTAAGCTGGTATTGAAAAGATCAAAGTTAAAATTGCTGTCTTTACACTTGTTATTCAAGGTTTTGGTTTTAGTTTACAATTTTAACGATAATTGGTACAAACTTTAGGAAGATAGAAGAGAGAGCTGTTGCGAAATTATCTAATTGGTCTTGTAGAACATGATTTTCTCCAGTAGTCCCGGACAGTAAGGTAACAAGGATCGATGAGGTAACTATTTTATATAGAAAAATTAAATATGCAATGTCGCGACGCGTCGTTATGAAAGGGGTAAGAAGTGATGCTGACGACAAAGATCAACGTCTTGTGTTCTGTGACATAATCACTAACCTTGGATCGATAATTTTGATAACGTAAGAATTTTCGCACTATTTTCTCAAGGCGCTCAATATAAACAGCGTATTTCGGATTCCATTTCTGAGAAGCGTAGTCCTAATGACAGCGTACGTAAGTAGCATATAATATTTTCAATGTTTTTTCAATGGATTTGAAATTCTTTGATGACCGATTACAATATTACAAAACCGAGAGATCTGGAAGCCCTACCTACGATAGACGATATATGATCGTGGAATAATAATTATGAGTCGTGAATGGCTCCCAAATCCCTCACTTCCGCTTCACGACTCAATAATTGACCTTTAAGAGAATAGTCATAGACAGGTGGGCTTTTTTGCTAGTAAATGACATCATAACAGAGCATTTACTTACGGTAAGATACAATTTGTTCCGAGAACAATAATCATAAATCATAAAAATCATAATCATAAAATCTTTATTTGCGTAAAACATGGTAACAATGATGTAATTATTGTGGAGGATAGCAACATACATGTTTTATCGATCTGTCGATATACAAATATTTTGTCGTTATGCTTTTGAAATTAATTAGGTACTTATTTATAATTCATATAATTTACTAAAAATAAAAATTACAATATTTACTTAGATTAGATGTGGACTATGTCAATAACAATTTGTAAAATCGTCAAGTCGAACGAGATCACTCTGAAGGGATGTCAGTCCTTTCAGAGTCATTGATAGAATCAACACACACTTATATAAATAATAGTTTATTACAGTTTACATTTAGCTTTTCTTTTGATACAGTCCACATTAATTAATCCTTACAAATTAAAGTACAATTCGCGGTTAACGATATTGGTTTCACACTGAGGTTTCACAATTGTCATAGCTAATTTTTATGCATGTAATTATAGTGATTTGTTTAATATAAAAGAAAAAATATATGTAACTAAACAATTATGTAATATGTACCTATCTAGTGTGAATGAAAAATTAATGACGCCATCATAAAGATAACTTTGCAATCTTAAGTACAAAAAATTACGTTCAATTGTTTAAACATAAAAAAACCAAAGCTTTTTTAAAATATTTATTTGTTAGTTTTTAGTACACTTTTATTTAATTTTGTTTCACATTGTAAAATATAAATAGGCATTAACACAGGGTTCTCAAGCTGTCACTCTTTTAAGGCTCATAATATTGACGCCTGTTGTGTAGCATCGTAGCATCGTAGCATATCGTAGCAATGTAATTCGTAGGCCGTAGAACTTGAATTTACGTCTGGTGCCTTTCAGAGCGCTATGGGGATTTCTCAAAAAACGAATTTCAAAAAAATTTGGATGTTTAAAATGGGGATATCTCAAGACGGAGATTAAACATGGAAACAAAAGTAAAACAGAAAAAAAAGATAAAGTTTTTGAAAATAAATAAAAAATCCCTACATACATACAGCAACGACCCTTTCGGTCAAGCTCGTGCCTGATGTGTGCTACGATGGTCGGTGCCTTTGCAACTACATAGGTTATCCTTTCTATATTTTTGAACTTAACATTAACTGTTTTAATATCGATTTAATCAACTTTCAGTCTTTAAACGATATTGATTGAATATATTAAACCCACCCACCGACCGATCCACCAGATAAACTACTGTTACTTTTGAAAAAAGTGATACAAAATTGTTTGTGATTGCCTCAAAATAAAGGAATACCTACCAGAAATATAAGAATCTTGCTATCGAACGTTCTACTGATTAAAAAACTCATCAGGTATAGATTTTAATAGTATATAACCAAAAACACAAATGTTGAAAAAAATTCCACTAGCAGGATTTGGACCTGCGCCCTTCTGACATACCAGGTCAAGTGCTCTTCCAATTGAGCTATCGGCGGGCTGGTTAGAACCACTAGATAGAGACGACGCGGACCACGAGATAGCTCAATTGGAAGAGCACCTGACCCATTATGTCAGAAGGGTGCAGGTTCAAATTCTGCTCGTGGATTTTTTTTCAACATTTGTGTTTTTGTAACTTGTTTCGCAACAAAATTTGCGTTGAAAATTATATAAACAAAACAAAAACAGTATATAACCAAATATAAATTACATGATTGTAAATGGATGATCATAAATAAGGTCATTTCATAACTGTAAGCTACTCAAGTAGTAAAATAACATTTTCCTTAAGCATTGAATTATGGCTATCGGATTACTTTTCTACTTGCTTGCTTTGATAAACCATGGACTAATAAAATAATACGGATGTTTTCGGAAGTCACCAGTTTTCTCTTAAAATACATCATCTGTAAAAGTAACCTTATCTCATTGTAATAATGGCGAGCGCTACAAAATCGTTTTGTCGAAAGAATTTTCACTGAGGTGTAAAAGCACCCGCTTTCAATAGCCGTGCCGCCGCGAAGCGTGCTCGAGACGCTCGGAGGGTTGCTTAGGGAGTGAAACCTACTAACGATGAAGTTCCTCTTATGATATGAAGATGGCGCTGTTTATAATATTTTAAAACAATCTTTATTTTATCCACTTTTCATATAGATAAATAATACTTTTATTTGAGCTTTACGAAAATTAACATTGAACATGAAACTTCTTAATATAATTATACAATTATTTCTCTAAATTATAAATTTATATCATAATTTAGATACCTTAAAATCCTTTTTAAGTTATGTCATTATTTATTTGATTACTTGATGAATGATGATTCGACTAATTAAATTAAAACTTTGATAAATCAACAGTTTGTTGTAATCATAGTACCTAAGCAAGGTATCCGAAAATGGTGACTAAGTAGGTCTAGTACTTAATCATTACGCCCTAAATCTATTTCGAAGTACTTATATTGTGAAATACGTGCTGCCTGTTGACGATAAGCAATTAATCAACCTTTTTGTCCGGTAGTACCTACCTATATCTTCAACATTTTTCTAATAATAGTATTTAAAATGTGTGTGTACCTATGAATTGCAGCAACATTAATGTTGTAATTTTTGTAAAAGAGTTTTGTCTATCGATAATTTAAAGACGTAAGAAATCAAATAAGTGTAATCAAACAAGCTAGCGAAGCTAGCAGTCTAGTATTGTAATTTTTGCCAATAATCTAGTCCCTCGTGTGAATTTTAATTGCTATTCGATCACGTATGATCACGTAAACAAAAACGAGATTAGGTATGCCAAAATATTAATTCTCCTCGTTCGTCACTAGGCTTTTTTTTAAATAGTTTGCTGATTGCCTCAGACGGCATTTTCAGCTTCACCGGCCTTTTTTGGGGGCAGCGAGAAACTTAAGAAGGGTTCCTCAAGCCGTGTGAAACGAATCACCTTCGGAGGTTTTCTAGAGGGAACGGCATCACGCACTAGTCCCCGTGCCCTACTAGATTCTCCGAGGGGTTCGGATCGGATCGAGGAACAGAACATCCCGAGGGCGCCTCTAAAGGCTCTGACCATGGCTCGGGTTGACGGGTGGGGAGAAGCGCCCAGGTGTATGTGTGTACATGGTATAGAGCGCGAGTCGTACCCTTGTCCTACGAGTATGGTGTCTTGAGTCTAAACTAGTGTGCATGTTTAGTGTATTCTGTAAATGTGAAGTGGCATTCAGAGGATCGGGCGTTCGCAACTGTTATGGGATCATCGGGATTGTCTAGGACGTGTTTAGGACGTCTAGATGTGTACCGTCTTGTTAGTGGAAGGCCTCCAACATTATAGTTGGCGGCCGCCACAACAAGCGGGTTAGGGCACCACCCTAGCCCGCTTGTTGTGGAGGCCTTTACCAGTTAAACAAAAAAATATTTATTACCTACTATCTAGAATAGAATATTATTTTATTAACATACGGTATATAAGTACTTTTATTAAACTACTCAGTGTTTCGCACACACGATTGAATCGTACATTCCTCGCCAAAGCGAACCTATTTAGTTCTCGTTAGTTACCCGAGCGCCCCCCGTCAGATTCTTCGGAACTATTCGAGGTAGCCTCTCAGTATTTATTTACCAAATCAACTATTTATTTATTGGCCGATCGCTTTGATCGTCGAATGACCTCGTACAAACACACGATTGTCTACATGGAAGGGTGATGCTAGAAAAGTGTGGACATGACGGCGTCGCTTTATTTGCGCAATTTCATTTACTTAACACAAAATTTCTTTAGTAACACTTTACGTAAGTTTAGAAAAAAGATCTAGTGGTGTATAACGTCATGGACTAATAATATCAAAGATAGTCCATGATACCATTCAAATTTGAGTTATGATAGGCAGTTTTTGTATAAAATGTTTTGTTTCGTTTATATAAAAACAAATTACAAAAACACATGTTGAAAAAAGTTCTTGTATTTTAAAAATCGATGTATTTCTGCTGAGTAATGGTTTCCCCCAATTTTCCTTTATTGCTACCGATTTTCAGCCATCTAGGGCCAGTCTGGGTGCACCGAATCCAAAAAACACAAATTATTATTTAAAAAGTAAAATTAATTTTATTTTTAAACCACACCTATAATCTAAAGGATCATAAGTGTCGTTTAAAGTTAATTAAGGTTAATTAAGGTTAAGTTAACTTTCTTCATTTAATATTTATTGGAATTAAAATAAGATTGGGTCGCATCAACATGTCACCTTACGTGGCACTAAAAGGGTTTCTTTTCACGGGCTGGCCACCGGTCTTGCCCTGTACCCCAACCCTCGGTCCTGCAGGAATTAAAACCTCTCTAGCCATTTCATGGGACGAGATTGATGTGCATCCGTTTCGCTGTTTTGTCCCCAACGAACGGTTCGTTACTATTAACGTTTGCTGTAACGGTTAACAATCCACCATTATTTCACATTACTATTCGACATAACACAAATTTTACCAAACAAAACATACTGCAGACATGACTCTTCACTTTCCCGCCAAGAAGTCTGTAAATAAGTAGTTTATGTGTACGCTTTTAATCGGTCGCGATTGCCAAACTTATGGCATCTATCTTTACAGAGGAGGAAGAGTGAAAGGATGGGGTTGCACAAAAGATCCCGATGGGTCGAAGTGTTACTGGGAGAGGGAAACCTCAGCAGGCCCCACTAAGAAGATCGGTCGCGATTTATTTATAAGTCAGATCTCTAACGGGGTTCAACGGAAACTACAAACTTTTTTACTGGATGTCGATGGCACATTAGGTCTTACCCACACACAGAACACCAGAAAGAGGATTCTTACCTAATCCGCATAGCTTAAAATATCACTTAAATACCTACTCTATCGTTTGTCTATGAACGATATCTTAACATGTTTTGTATATTTTTTTCGTATGCAGTGATTGGATATCGGAAATAATATAAAACATGGTGGGAGTTTCGAAATTATTCTAATGTACCCAGGTGGCCATGATAGTTAAAAAAGATATAATGTATTTTTATTATTTTGAATTTTGAATTTACAATGCTATATATAGTTGCAATAAAAAATTTTACTAAAAAAAATCAACCAGGGCCACGGTAGCTCAGCGGTCAGAGCATTGGACCGGGTTTCCAAAAGTCGTGGGTTCGATTCCCACTCGAGCTTTCAGAGGCTGGTTGATTTTTTCTAGTAAAATGTATCTTGTATGGTATTATATATTATACCTTCGTCTAAATTATACATAACGCAGTCGTTTGTACTAAATCTGAACACCTCAACGCGACGGTGGAAAGGGCATTTTTCGCCAGTAAATCTACCTTTAATCCGTTGAGTGTTAAGTGATTAAGCACTCGGCGGGAGGTCTTTTACACAACGATTTGTTAAGCAGTTATAAACAGTCCGAACGGTAGGGTTGGGACATAGCCGACGATTATTTTGGTGAAATAAATAACATCTATTGAACTGTATACTGTTGTAGCAAGGCGTTATTCAAAAAGTTGTCAATGTAAATAAGGAGAGACAGTCGTTGCTGATTTTCTGCAGGCTCTTTTCATAAAACATAAGTGATATACGTTTTTAACAAACAAATAAAAGCAAAATTGTTTTCTAAAGTTTACGCGAACACTACACATTGAAATGAAACAACTTTTACGGATCTACTCGCGTATTTTACACATTAGTTTTAATTAATGTTTATCCTGACGTTTCGACCCCTTCAAGATGCAGGCGTGTATAAACTGGACTGCGACTGTGGGCTCTCTTACATCGGGCAAACAAAGAGAAGTGTAGGAACCCGTGTTAAAGAATATATAGCCGCCGTCAAACATAGGCGCGAAAATAAGTCTGCGGTATGCGAACATTCCCTTGAGGGGCCCAACCATTACATCAGATTTGATAAGCCACAAATACTCGCTAGAGAAATGGCTAGCTTGTGTAAAATAAACGCGAGTAGATCCGTAAAAGTTGTTTCATTTTAATTTAAAAGCAAATTAAGAGTTTTAAGATAATATTTTAATAATAATAATCTCTTGTGAATTTCGTGTGAAGTTGGTAGCAACTATTCAAAAATGTTTAATATAATCTGACACTTAAGAACTCAAAAAAGTGAACCATAAAAACATTAAAAATCATCAAAATACTGTAAGTATATCATCATCATCATCATCATCATCATCGGTCTATCTTAGTCCACTGCTGGACATAGGCCTCCCCTATATATTTGTAGTCAATTTGTCAAAATTATTAAATGTCTTTTCCTCAACAACTGTGTCATAATGATATGGTTTAGTATTAAACGAAGCATTGTTATGTTTTCTTTTCTAATAATTTATTGCGATGACGGTGTTATTAACACCTTACAATAATAGCAATGTCACAAAATACCTTATTCACATAATCGAATTCAAACTTTCTATTATCGGTAATAATATTATCACCGGTTCATTATGTTTGTTAGCACTGGTTGTCCCAGCACTATCGTCTGCTAGTGTTGACGGCCATATTTCTTTCGTCCGGCCGCACGGTCCGTAATTTACCGGTCGCCACCCCTAATGCACGGACACGATTGAAATCTAACGACTAATTGTTATTTATTGAACATAGATTTATGGTGTTTCCATGAAAAATGCTTACATGCGTGCAAATCTTTTTGACATTGGGGAACTCACTATGCCTTATTAAAGGAAGTTTACACCTTATCTAAATATGTTACCATAACGTTATTAGTATATTGTTGTGATCCGACAACAAGAGATAGAATAGCCAGTTCCTTAGAAATTGAGGAACGCTTCTACCTTCGGTCTTATCACCAGACTCAGTATCATCAGGCAAGATGAAGCCCAAGTACTTTAAAGTAAAGGGAAAGAAATGGTCAAAGTGACCGAAGTGTTTAGAAATATTGAGACTTTTAAATATAACTAACTATTTGATAAGAGTACGTTTTTGACAATCACGGTCGACATTTTTTTTTATTTTTTTTATACGTAGCTCGACAAATGACTCCACTCCACCTGATGTTAAGTGGAAATGGAGTCCAGAAACAAGGACAACTGGTGTAGCGAGAAAACAACGCAGCATCAGTCACCCTCACCCTGCCGGCCCACAAGGTGTCTCTTCACGCCTCGTTTGAAGGACCCCATGTCATAGGAAGGAGGGAAAACGTATGCTGGTAGACTATTCCATCTTTTGGAAGTGCGACAAAGAAACGAGTCACCAAATTTCTTTGTGCGCGATGGATGTTCGAGACAGTACAGGGGTGACTCCGGAGAGCAGCACGCGTACTCCTATGGAGGAAAGGAGAGGGTGGGATAAGGTCAAAGAGCTCTTCAGAGCACTCGCCGTGGCATAAGAGGTAGAAGACGCTGAGTGACACTATATCTTTCCGCAATTGCAGGGAGCCAAAGAGATTTACATAATATGACTTATTTTGCTTAGATCTGAAGAATGCTTTACATTTATACTAACCTATAGTATCGATATAATGATATTTTGGGTGTCGTTTCTTTTTGTTTGAATTATTTTATGTGTACGTACGTAGCTAATAAATTATGTGTAAATAAAAATACTCGCACCATAGAAGTTTTAATGCACGGTATTTGTTTTGTTCAAAAAAGTTAATCATAGTTTAGAGCATTTATTCATGTACAATAATTTTCGTAAATTTAAATCTTAGGTAAAGGTAGGTATAGTTAATATATGCTGGCTTCTAGAAAGATCTTTCCATGTGCGTGCGTATTAAGCTCAGGATCTCTAAGACTAGAACATTTATAGGTTTATAATGATTCGACTTTAAAATGATATCACAGTAACATAAAAATGATTTCACTGGTAAACTGTAAACGTATTAGGTTTCTTTTCTTTTCATTGCTGCTTTGGTTGAGAAAGTGAATAATGGTTTTTCTGTTGTTGCAACAAAAGCTGCCCCATTGTGACAGTATCGTCTATTTTTTAAAGAATATGGTGAACTTGTACGTGACAGTGTACTTCGTTATAGTAGATTTTGTGCACCAGTCGTTTATAAACCAATAAATAAATTAACTTTATTGTCTTTTTCCGAAAAACGTGTATTACCATCCAAAAAGCGCTCTCGTTCTAAAATAAGTGTTCAATAAATCGTAGCCAATTGCAGTGCGGGCCACGCGATCCATGCATCTTGCAATAAGTCGCATGTTTCGCTCTTATCGCTCCCGAGCGAGCACTTGAGCGGTGAGCGAGCATATCTTTCGCCGAACACGTGATTCGCTGGGCGATTGCGATGCTCGATTTTTCTTGTTAATCTGTAGGGTGGAATGTGTTTAGAGATAAACGTGAGCTGTTTAGCTTCCTATGTGGTGCTTTATTAGTTTGTTTTGTTATTTAGCAGAAGTGTCACTAACTTTTTTAGGATTTTTACTGCGCCGATATTAGCTACTGCCTTGTACGTTTATAAAATAAATCTTTAGTGCTATTATCCATCCACCCACCACCCGCCATCTTTTTCAATCGTCAGTCCACCGCGCAGCAGCTCTAGGACATGTCTGCTCCAACGATCATCGGACCTTCTGCAGAAGTGCGAGCTATGTCGGTAACCTTAGTTCTCTGACGAATAATTTCGTTGCGGATTCTATCCGCCAGAGAAACCCCAAGCATCGCGCGCTCCATCGCACGCTGAGTGACTTTGAACTGGTGGACCAGCCCTATCGTGAGTGTCCATGTTTCTGCCCCGTAGGTCATTACAGGCAAGATGCACTGATTAAACAGTTTCGTTTTCAAGCATTGGGAAATCGACGACTGAAAAATATTGCGAAGCTTCCCCAAATGCCGCCCAGCCCAGACCAATCCTCCTGTCCGCCTTTTTCTTAAAGCTGGTGCCTAACCAGTTGTATAGTTTGGCCAAGATAGATGTAATCTTGCAAAACCTCAAGAGTAGCGTCGCCTACGACTACAGGTCTCGAGGATATGTGACCATTAAACATGACCTTGGTCTTGTCCAGGTTAATCTTGAGACCTACCTGTCGCGCAGACTCGTCAAGACTGTTCAGCATTCCTTCCAGATCCTGCAGAGATTCTGCCATAATGACAATGTCATCTGCAAATCGCAGTAAATAGTTTATATACTATCCCATTTCTGGGTAAAGGCTTCGAATATCATTGCAATTAAGTCATCGGTATAATTGATAAGTATCGGCTTACCGAATGCGGGTTGGTGATCACAAATCCGGGCTATGCAGCGAGAAATCCGAAACACACTTTCTCGACCTGGGAATTGAACCCGACCTGGGTTTCGGTCCGAGCACTTTGCCACTCTTGGCCACCGAGGCGTATGTACCTTATGTACCTATAAAAAATTAACGATAACAAGTTTTAAAGAGCCGTACACAGCTGTCTCATTTCTAAACAATGACTGCTATAATTAAACGTTTCCTCACTCGTGTTTGTGTACTCCAAGCATGTCAGCCGCTATCTGTTACGAAACATGATTGTAACAATATGACGATATGCCATCAAGTTAGCGACATTCGCGTCGCAACCGCGCGAAACGTGACCCCTCGCCGCAGAATGCCAGTCGCCTAACGAGTTTTTGAAGGCGTCCCTGACAGAACCGTCTTAAATAGATTTTCACTTTGCGAGTAAACTGTCTACTAAAAATAGATAACGGCAGCGTTACTACGAACATTGTAATTATAAATAAGTACAAAGTTTGGTTTGTTATATCATTGTAGTGATACATATACCTAAATTAGGATATATTATTTTGTTACTAGTTACTAGCAACTGTTTGCAAAACGTCTGCGCAAGCACCCGTTTCCGAAAATCAGAAAATCCCATGTAATCTCTTCCTACGCCATAAAAGGAAAATAGCCAAACAGTCAATCAGTCATCCAACGTTAGCATGACACCGGTCAACGCCAGCGCAGTTATTAGAGTTGCCTTGCAGTTGGGCCATTTTTTATGGTGGTGCATATGACACCCCAGCTTTTCAGTGGGAGCCCCGACTGTTGGTCAGCTCAGTTACTCCATACGGTTAAGGAGATTTGGTGCCAGGATGTATATGCAGTTGGACGAAACAGGCATAAACATAAAAAAAACAACAAAAATAAAAATCTTATTTACCTAAACTTACGCATGGCATTGAAATTGCGTTGAAGCAGAATACTAATAAAGGTCTGCATCATATCGCCTTCACTCAATAACCATGTGAAGACATGATATAGCTATTAAACCGTAAGGAAAGGCTGCCATCCATCCATTATTACTAAAGGCGAACGTCTCGCGATCCTCTTCACGCCGGCGATGATCCGTCCATTAAGTATTCATCTGGCGACATTAGTGCACGTTATTAAAACCACCTGTAAATCCTGCATACGCCGACTTGAATACGCGCCACACGTAGCAGGGAGGCTGCGGGGTGGCGGTGGCGGCAGCGGCGTCCCTTCCGCCCTTGTGACTTTTGTCTCGAATCACAGCACGTCTTGGACATCGGGGACACGTCTTACGGAATTAATAATAAGCCAAGAAGCCGGGTGCGGTTTGGGCCGCAATGTGCCGAAATTTCTAACCCTCATTAAGGGTCCTGTGCACTCACCGCGCGCTTCAAACTTTCGGCGCTCGCGCTCGCATTCGCCGTTGTTTATCGTTGTTGCTAACATCTTGCCGCTTGTAGCGGCGTTTAATCGGCGAATTAAGGATGTTCTAAACGTCTGCGTTTTGTACGTTGAGCGCGATTTAATTCGTCGTTTCATTTTGTTTATAACTTTGTTGTCGTTATAAGGAATTTGCGTTTATGAGAGCAAATAGCAACGCCATTAATTTCGGCGTAAGATTTTTTGGGGGCGTTTGTTCTTTTTTCGCTTAATGATTGATGATGATAGGTTTTTTTTTTTTTATATTCACGGGTAAGCACAGTGCCTTGATCTCACCTGATGTTAAGTGATGATAAGGCCAATGATGGAAGCGCACTTCACCCGGGATCCTCAACTAGTGAGGTACTGGCTATCTTATCTCTAGCTGCAGGAACACAACAATGCTACAAACATTGATGTTATGGCGACATATTTAGATAAGATGGTGGTAGCTAGCCAGGCGGACAAACAAGCCCTACCACCAACCAAACCGAGTACACAAACATGTACTCCCCGCTGGGAATCGAACCCGGGACCTCTAGGTCTAAACCGGTGGTCTTAGCCTAGTGGCTAAGACCTACCTGGTCCTGGACCTGGTCTAGTGACCACAGAGGCGGTTGAAGGCACGAAGATTGAACCGAAATCCATCTGTTATCTGAAAGGCATATTCTTTACAACGGCCTGTGGCTATTAGATCTTAGAGCCGGTTGAATTGAAGTTGGTTGGCGGAATGAATAGGTACACATACACTTTGAACCTTATATCTAAGCTACATGGTTGAAAATTAACTGAAGCAATTTGACAGTTTTGGATAGGTTGATGTGCAGGCGTCTGTACATACTAGAAGTCAGGTAATGTTTTACTTTATGTCATTGATGTACATAATTGATCGAAGCATAGATGTTATTAAGCAATGCTTCAAACATTGTACATATAATGTAAAATAAAATGTAAATGTAAATATAATGTAAAAATAATTTTATTCACAAACTTTGATACAATACCTACTGTCAATAATATGATTCGACGTGGTTTCGACATGTTGGAGCTTGACGTTGTTGAGTGTTGTGTCAACCGCGCCCTGCGGCATAATATTTCCATAGAATCGAATAAGTATTGTACACAAAACTCAGACACAATACAATACAAACAGTTTTAGAAGTCGTACAAAGAGCGTACTTATCACTAAAAGCGATTCCTTGAACTTTTTAATTTAAAAACAGTAGGTACTCAATTATAAAGGGGTGTTATTTAAACGGTTAGCAAAGTATTCGTATTTTTGTTAGCAAAAAAATGCTAGTTGGACAGCAACTTATGGTCAGCAAATATTTCTAAATCAGTTTGCAACTTATATCATTCTGAACAGCAGTCTTATGCCGCTCCCCCCTTCCATGACTGGTAAAAAAAATTGACTTAACCTAACCAACAATAAAGATTTCTTATGCTGACCGATTGTATAATTCTGCTGACCAAATATTTATTTTGTAATAAAAATAAATTATTTCCCATTAAAAAGAAGTAAAGATAAAATTGGGTACTCAAAGACACCGTATATGTTAGGTAGTACCTGTTATTTACCCAAACTTTCTAGGTCTTAAATATAAAAACATGTAACTAAGTACTAGGTACAATTGTATTGTAGTGCCCCTGTGGTGTTAGATACTTCATATTACAATATTTACAGTCGAAATTTGTACACTCACGTTAAACAATTCAACGGTTAAAGTTTAAACTAACGCATATTTGATAACATAAAAGCTAAAAAGTAAGCCTAGAAGAAATTACATTTCAGATGTCATTTGTATATCAAAAAAAAATCAAAAACGATTGATTTAAATTCAAAGTATGAAAAAGGATCACCACGAAAATCGTTTTCATATCATTTGTTGCTTCATGTGATAAAATTACAAATGGTAAGAAATGTAATATTAGTAATACTACGCTAAATGAAATGAGTTAAAATCAAATAAGGTCATAATTGACGACCTCCTTGGTCGAGTGGTTTGTACACCGGTTTTCATGGTGTCGCCATCTCTGAGGTCCCGGGTTCGATCCCCGGTCGGGTCAATTTAAAAATTATTGTTTTTCTAAATTGTCTCGGGTCTGGGTGTTTTCTATGTATAATAAGTATGTATTTAAGTATTTTAAGTATGTTTATCCGTTGTCTAGTAACCATATAACGAGTTTCATAACGAAGCTTCTCTTGGGCTAGATAATTGGTGTGAGTGTAGGAACGTTTAGTTTATTTATTTAATTATCATCATCATCATCATCTCAGCCAAAAGATGTCCACTGCTGGACAAAGGCCTCCCCCAAGAATCTTAACAATTTTTAATAAATACATAATATAATAAGCATTATGTTATTTATTGCCACACATGTTATGTACAAAAAATAGTACATTATAGAACTTAAAACTAATTAAAATATATATATATTTATAACTTATTTTATAAAATGTCATATTAGAATGCACTATTAATAACAAAAAAATATATTTTAATTTTGCATTTACAAGAAGGTAAAATTTTACTAGAAAATGAAACTTTTTAAAAACAAGCTTCTATTGCTTGTTAATAAAAAAAGAACTAAAAAGTTAAAAATAATTGAAACCTTATAGTGATAATAAGATTTTTTTTTTTATAAATAAAATCGTGTTCTCTACCATCTAGCACCAAAGTACTCGTCAAGACGGATCAAACGAGCCCAAACTCGATGGGGTTGTGCCTTTAATTACCGAGTTCCTATGACCATCTTTTATTAAGCACAAACAAACATCGGGACAGATGAAACTAAATAAAAGCTTGTAAAAATTAAACAGCCTCAGCCTCGGTAGCTCAGCGGTCAGACCGGTTATCCAAGGTCGTGGGTTCGATTCCCACTCGAGCTTCTTGAGAGTGGTTGATTTTTTCTAGTAAAATTTTATTATGTTAAGCACATTCGCTATTAAAACGTTCTTATTAACGATAAAAAACATTTCTTTGCAAAAAAATTCAATACATATCTTTTAAAATCAACTGTTCACGTGACTAACAGTCACATCATAATTATCAAACCCTTTTACCAAACATGTAACCTCTTTGAGAAAACTCCATAAACGTATGAAAGGAGAACCATTTATTTCTAAGAAGCGCGTCCCATAGAGGGATGGGAAATTTATAATAATTTCACGAGCACACTGGGGTGAAATCATTTCGGAAAATCAAAAGTTATTTCAAATTTCAATTACTTATTCGTTCGATGCGTGTGCTGCATGCGGGGCTCCGTAGGAAATGAAATAACACTTAAAAGTGATTTATGGAAGAAAATAAATATTATAATATGAATGAGGCATTGTTTTCTTGACTAAATTACGTTGGTACGTGGATTAAATTAAAATGTTTGATGTATGGCTTTGTGGAGGCGTCTTTAGTTCAGCTACGAGAATGAGAGGAACGTTCGAGATAATGTAGTTCCCAAAGAATGGTGATGGAGTCATGCGTATTGCACTCATGAAGAAGTTAAACTGTTTTTTTTTTTTTTCCTTTAGTTTATGGCTTCGTGCGATTTGCACATTTAGCCAGTGTCAAAGTAATTTTTCTTACAATTAATAAATAAATATACAATATTTCCTTTAAGTATGATGATGATGAATGATAATAGAAATGAGAAGTGAGAAATGATATACCCCCCAACCCCTTGAGTATCTCAGTAAAGATGTGGGGCATTACCAATTGCTCAGGCGGACTTCTTGAGAGAATTTGAAAAGTTAAGTTGCACTGTTTGGTTACATTTGCAACACTCATGCGCACTTACGAACACTTAATGGTTAATAATCCACCATTAATTATTTCACATTAATATTCGATTTATCACAAATTTTAGAAAATGAAACAAAACCGCAGACATGACTCTTCACTTTCCCGTCAAGAAGTCCGTTAAACTGTTTTCAGTTTGACAGTTGAATTTTTTAACAGGTAATTAACCCATATTGATGAAATTTTACATGGCTAATACAGTCGTCCGTACATTGTGTAGGTAACAGTAGACCATAACTCCACCACTATCCCTTACGAGAAAGTTGTAAATTGTGCAATGCTATTGTTAAATTTGATGCGCGGGCGTCTGTACTGTCGCTACTAAAGGACAGACAGTCCTACGCCATTAAGAAAGTTAACCAAGTACTAATACATCACTTACACAAAAGTTATTAAATTTTACATACATATACATCTAAACTATTAAGAAATAAAAATAGCCTAACCTAACCTAACATAAGTTATGTATCAAATGAGCATCAAATTAAACACATAATTTATTTTCAATGTTCAATAACCATCGAGTATGCTTACCGCTCGACCAACACGACCGACATTTTAGTTCAGTGTGTACTATAACGCTAAATAACTTCCAGCCTCCTTTTTGAAAATGCATAAAGTGATCTTTTTTTGACTTACTCCAAAACCCATCGTAGCATAACTGCTACAACTGCTCTGACGCTATAATTACCGTAATCCAAAAACACATCTTTCAGAAAATGTTTGAGAGTTAGTAAGCTAAAGGAGCGGCGTATTCTATAGCACCCAGCGTCCTCAAACGTTAGCATAACAAATTTTATATCCCTCCGAATGGAGAGTCCGAACAAAAACAGAGCAAAGTTGGGCGTTACCGGCGCTCTCCTGGATTTATATCTGCCGACAACAAGAAAACAAAAGTGGAGCCGCGCCAAGGTACATTATCTTAAACAAAGTAAGGCAATTAAGTACACGTTCCACATCTGACTCTAATAATTTAAATATGATAAAACAGGACGCCGTGGAACAAGGCCGTAACTCCGCTCTAACTTATTTATAAATTCTTGAGACGGCGGTGGGGGCAACCCTTTCCCTAATGCAATAAGGGCCTTTCATGCAAGTATCACCGGGTTACGTGCAGCGATAATGGCTAATCCTTCTCCCACCGATCTTTGTTATTAGATTTCCAGTTCGTTATCGGAGCGAACTTAATAGCTTTTGCCTTTTAGAATTTTTGGGGATTTGCTGGCATGCGTGTGCGGTTGGAGGTATTAACGGAATTATAGACCGCTGGTAGGTGTACCTCATTAGATTTTCCATTTGGCACGTTACTAAAAACTGTACTCGATTTGAGTAAATGGCTGAGGCTGTAACTACAATGAAATGTTATTCTTCAGAACACTATTCTAACTTGTATAGGTAGGCATAATTCTATTACTTTAATATATATTTATTACTTAGAGCTTTAAACCAACCGGAGACGCCACTGACAGGCGTTCCCCTCTGCCAATAGTATATGACCGCCGGTCATATCGTTGATATAAAATTAGTTCCCGCGTGTTCCAGCGCCATTTGCAAATCACGGTGCACGCGTTAGGACGTGAGCAAAAAATGCCAAATTGTAGCGTGTTTTCGTGTAAAAAGCGATCAGAAACGTATCTGCAAGTATTATTTTGTCTTAATATTATTAGATAATGCACTAAATTTGCTTTTAAAGATGAATGAGCCAACATTGAATTACAATTTATATTTCACGTTCTTTGTCGTTAAAACTGTATTTTTACTATAAATGCTTATTTAATTAATGATAGATCACTATTTATAAATTCTAACTTATTTTGTTTTTCCAAAATTGTTTTCAACTAAATTGCTTTATTAATTGACAATACAATGAAACTGTATGTTTATGATCAGTCTACTTCATTAATATATTATACTGACGTCCCGTCACTTATCCCGAAAATAGGAATTTTTAATTTCATTTCATTAGACAGTACAAACACAAAACATCTATATCGACTTCATCTTAATGTTTATTCTGGCTATTTATTTTCCAGATTTCCAAAAGATGCATTTATTGGAGATTTTTGGATCCGAGCTTGTGAAAAGCATGTTCGTGGACTCCTAAACGCACTAGTACAATAATAACAAGAGGAGTTTAAAACAGCGTGTCGTGGCAACTTTGAAATTATTCAAAAAATTGTGCTTTTTATTATAATAAAGTACTAATCATAATTTCTTTGAAATATTTACATTAACAATAAAGATTATTGAAATTGTTGTTTATTTTTTCTCGTTTAGAAAATAAAATAATGAGAGAAACATTATTGAGTACCATTTGTTTACGATGATGCCTAGTTACGTAATACACCGAAGAAACAGTAAAATTCCTTCATTCGGAATAAAGTATAAATAAAATAGGGACGCGCGTACGAGCTGAAATCTTGTTGATAGATAGATGTCATTGTCCGGCCGTCGTCGGTATCGATGGCGTCACTGCGTCATCCTTGTTCCCTCCCCCATTGCCGTCAGTATGCTTAACATCTTCCTCCGCCTTGGAAGCTGAGGTTTCAAGGAGCTCATGAGAATCTCCTATGGGCAGAGCGCAAACTTTAGTTAATGCTTTTTTAAGATGCCCTTGGACGTAATAATGTCCACAACTCTGCAAACACCGTCAGTTCCATAGTATAGTTTGTTGATGTGTCCTTGGATTCACTTCATCGGTGAAAGGTGCTCCTTTTTAATAACAACCATGTCTTCAACCTGTATGTTTAAAAAAATTAACAATACAGAAGAGCCTGATTTAAAAAAAACTTTTTACATTAATATTCATCATCATCATCATCTCAGCCAAAGGACGTCCACTGCTGGACAAAAATCTCCAATACGACTAGTTTTGTGCAACCCGCATCCAGCGGCTTCCCGCGACTTTTAACAGATCGTCTCGGTCCACCTTGTTGGAGGCCTGCCCACACTGCGCTTTCCGGTACGCGGTCACCACTCGAGGAGTATTCCTTCCCATCGGCCATCAGTCCAGAGCGATGTGCCGTGCCCACTGCCACTTGAGCTTAGCAACTTTTCGGGCTATGTCATTATTATTGGCATCGACAAATTTAATCGATAGTCTCAAGCACTATCGACGTTTATATAAAGTTGACGTCAGACTCGTGCACGGACAGGCTATCCCTGTGTGTGAATATATTAGTGTGCGTCCAGTTTATGCTAGTGTTTAAAATTTTGTCGTTTGCGTGCGTAGTGACGTCATTGAAAAATGAATCAGTGTTAACTGTATTTGTGTGCGTTTACCTCGTCCCCCGCAGAAAATGACAGACTTTTTTTCATAGAAATTAGTGCGCATGGCCTCTCCGGTTGGTTTAATGCTATAAGATTTATTATAATAAAAATACGTTGTTAATAATTATTCGCCATTTTCAAACAGTCTACCGGTTCGTAACTGCATCAACAGTCTCATCATTAAGCGGCCGTAATCATTAAGACAAGAAAACATCTTACGCGGCTCTCACATCATTATGCCTTTGACAAAAACATTGGATGCGATCGATAGGCCACAATCCACGAGCTACGGGCCCTCACAAAGCTATAAAATTACAGATCAGAACTCTATCGGCCCCGTGGCCTTTATTCGGAGTCGACGAAGCGCACTATCAAAGAACGTCTTAGGAGTTAGCGTCTTAGGGTCGCACAACTTTGTTGGCAAGGGTTACGGATGCGGGTAGGGTTTTTGAATGTAAATGGATGGCCTCGTATGAATTAAATTTAAGTAATTAATGGAGTGCGGGCCTGCGTTTAGCGTTAACCTGCTTCGATTTGGCCGATGAGGTTTGTTAGTAGGTATTTGATGGATGGCGTTTAGATTGTAATTTGAGATCGCAAAACTTTAAGGGGTTGGTGCAACGCCCTACGGCATAAATAAAATGAACAAAAATTAAATGTAAGAGGTTGATGTCTGAAAACTGGTGTATTTGTATGTAGATACTCTTATAGCCGCAACGGTATTACGTATTACTTTCTAAAGTTTACGCGTTGAAAGTGTATAGAAAACTGAAAACATAAAAATTGAAATAAGAAAAGCCGCCAAACTTCGAAAAAAGTTAAGTTGATAGATTTTGTTTAAAATAAGAAGTATATTTTTTTTTTGTATAATTCGATATATTCTATTCTATTCTATCTGTAGTGTCACATCACGATTTTAAATAAATTGATGTTTCAGCTACTGTTAAATTACTTCATTAGAACAGTTCAAGGTCCTTCCACAAATTATTCTCAAACTCATTTTACCTCTTCACAAAATCAATGTGCAATTGGATGTACTCTTAAACTTGGTTACAAACAAAATATTGTTGTTGGTGGTTTATTATACTTTGGCATAGCTTGGTAGCTCCTTGCGGCGGCTTAATACAATATTAACCCGACCCACGCTCGGTGCGGCATAAGGAACCTCGGTCATTTATTAATTATAATGAACCTAGCGTGTGAGGGCAAGGGGAAGAAGTCAACAGCTGAAGAAAGGGCCGCCATATTTTAAGATGTCGCCGTCATCTGGCCACGAGAATGTTTACGCTGGCTGTCGCCTTGCTTGAGGATTTATTACTAGAATATTCCATTAGCGAACACATGTCTACAATTAAATGTGAGGCAGTGTGTCGTTCATAGCTTAGGTGCCTCGTTAGACATTGTAGTTGCGTATACGATTTTATAGTGATATGAATGTCGGTGTTATTATGGAAAAGATGATGATTTTAAACTAAGAAAGAAAATGCGAATAATGGTAAAAAATAAAATTCTAAGCTGAAATTAGTGAAAAACGTCGCTGTAGTTTAATAAGCAAAAATAAATGTAATGACTACGAAAGTGTTCAAAATATTTAGAATTGAATTTTTTCGTAATAAATTAGGATTTCAGATAAATAGCTATATTAATATAAATAAAGCCTATCAGTCAGTTAGAATCAGTTAAATTCATGAAATATGAAATTAACAGAATATAAAGTTATTATTTTAGGAATGGTCGTCAAAGTTGTAGCATGTACTAAAGATCACTGAATAATAAAATCAAATACTGGTAGACATTCTAAAATCCCGGCGATTTGAAATGGTGGGCTATGCGTGGGACTCGTAACTCAGTGTACGCAGTTGCTGTGGAAAAGGCTTTAAAAAGTTTGACTACCACTGATTGATTTTAGGCTTATTGCAGAAGAACTTAGTTCAAGCGCCTTAGGCAGACGATCTCGGATGCTTGTCGATTAGATGTAACTTGATCGAAGCATCTTACACGCAAAAGCCAAAGCCTATAGAAAAGAAAAAACTGTCAAGGACTTTTTTAGTTATCAGCGTAAAATTTTTAGTCGCTGAAATAAATGACTAATCAGTCTAGTTTTAAGCTAACTCAACAAAGAATCACCTTTGCGCTGTCATAACATCACTAAAAGAATATGTCACACGAAACACCAACCTTTAGCTGTTCGTGTAAAAGGACAATCGGATCGTGTTAAATATTCCAAGAGCAGAGAACAAGACAAGTCTCCAGGGTAGGCCTCCGCCAGAAGTAGGGTTAACCCGCGAGCGCTCATGCGTCCCTAATTTCCGATTTGTCGACCTGAAGGGTTGACTGATTAGCATCTGACTTGTCACAGGGCATCAGCGTCTTGCTATCCGGACTGTGAAATTAATAATGAGTGGGACAAGGCTTTTGCTTTTGATTTTGTTTTTACTTTGGTACATAATACATATATATATATATCTTATCTTATCTATTAAAACCCTTTACCAACTGTAAATAAACAATCTTTGATATAGAATTTTTATGTGGTTTGCCTAAATTTGGGACTTATTTCAAACTTATTGTCTTCCGCCTGCATTGTCGCTTTTATAACTTGTTAGAATTGACATTACGTAAAAAAAACCATAAGTAGTCTAATTGTACAATCTCGCAGAAAACTCACCAAGAGCCTGATAGTGTTTGATGAACTAATCGTAATGAATGACAAGGGAGCCTGATAGCTCATGCACTTTTTAGAAAACAAAAAAATTAGGTATCGTAATCTAAACTCTCCAATTGTGATAATTTTTCATTCATTTCTTTAAGCAGAAGTGGAGTTTAGTAGCGAAGACAGCTAGCGAAGCAGAATTTTCTTAAAGTTTTGTTATATTGTTACTCGTGTTTAAATAAATATAACATAATGTACTTATCATCTTGTTCGTGTCTATGTTAACTAAAAGGTCAGACGGACCAGCGCTGACTGTGTACGGATCTATTTTGTTACAAGTGATTTTTTTTTATGGTGATACTTGTTTATAACTATTTTTTTAGTACGTAATCGACTTTTTAAATCATAAATCGTATCCATAAAAAGACAGAGTTATCACTTAACTTAACTCTGAACATGTGTGTCTGAAACGCTAAGGAAAACAAAGAGACGGTGCCAGGTATTTTCGTCGGCACACGGGGAAGTTTCCGACATAATACCTATCTGATATTGGGACAGACAATTGAATATTTCACTAAATTAAACCGACTGGAAATACGGCACTTTTGTAGTTGCAACGACGATGAAAACAGAACCTTGTAACTTACAAGCTAAGAAATAGAAATTCCTCAGTTTATTTATTTTTTAATAGTTGGTAGTTTCTTATAAGTAGTTTTGCTTCGTTCCAAAAATAAAGGTGTGCGTTCCTTGTAATCTAAAAACGTTCGTTCGTTTGTGTTACTTCAAAACAAATAGGTACTAATAGAAATGTTTATTTTGGAATTATTATTATGGAAAATGAATATTATAAAGGCCGGCAACGCATCTGCGATTCCTCTGGTTTTGCGGATGTCCATGGGCGGCGGTCATTGCTTCCCATCAGGTGACCTGCCTGCTCGTTTGCCTCCTTCTAATATAAATATAAAAATATAATATACACTTGGCGCCTTACAAATAAATAACGAATAGCTCCAAACAGTTATTCCGTGTTTAGTCTCTTTTACTCTAATTTGAAATGACGTTTACATGACGTGAACAAAACACGGAATAACTATTCCGAGCTTTTTCTTTGTTTATTTGTAAGGCACTTGAAGTTTACTAGGGTGATTTGCAACCACAGACCGCATCTAATTATTTTCCGACCGAATTATTTTCGAAGTGCTTTTAATTTTTTGAATTCACGCCATCACCAATTACATACATTAGCGCTTTTAAACAATGTATTTTGTCGGTTGTATACTCGTAAAGCTTTCAAAATAATTTATTTTAATGTAATTTTTGGTGAAGTTTTCAAAATAAGTTCTTTTTCCCACCGTCCGTTGTCCTCCCGTAAATAATTCCACACTGCCACTATGGCTGCCCCCGCTTCCGGCGCATTACGCCGGTAATGACATGTGTAATCCCGGCGTGACACATCATGAATGGCTCGTTTATCATCGCAACACCTCCGTGTGGCATTTTCATGTGTTTTTTGTCTCAACTAATTCGAGCGGATGATTGTCGTGCGCTTTTTGTTTTTATGGAGATAATTTCTTCTTCGTGTTAATGCAATGTTTAATTTCCATACATCTTTTTATGCTTTGAAATTGTTTACAGCTGCAAATAAGAAAACTGGCATTGTAATTAACGCACTTACTTTATGGTTATTTTAGGCGAATTTTGCCGCTACAAATTGGAATTTGAAAAAAGCGTTGAAGAAAGTTTCCACGAGCGGGATTCAAACTCGCTGGTTTTAGTTGGTGGTGCACATGACCCGTGCACACATGTCATGGGGTGCGGGTTCAAATTCCGCTCGTATATATTTTTTTATTATTTTTAGAGCTTCTCCTTATGGACCTATTGATACCTAACTATTATTATCCCGACTACCACACACGTACGTAACACGCATAACCCGTGATACTTTATTACAATATTAAAAAAAAACAATTTTACGGAACGGGTACCACAATATACGCTAACTTTGTGTTTAAAAATATAATTTGACGTGATAAATATTAAAAAGAGCAATGTCATTCGAAATTTAAATAGTTCCGAGCGTGTTGGACGGTGGCGGCGACGTATCGGCTGTCACATTACCGGCCGCTGCTGTTATTATAGAAGTTTCTGGAGGGTGCCCGCCGCCGCCCGCCGCCCGCCGGCGCGACGCCGAAGTCCGGGATGACAGCTGTGCTGGCTGGAGAGAGATTTTTTTTTTAGGTTTTTTATTGTCTATGACACATGAAGTATTTTCGACACTTTATTGTCGAAAAAGTCTTCATGAGAAAACAGAGTGTGAACTTTTTCGTGATTTAGCAAATAGCCGACAAAGGCAATACGAGTAGTATTGTTATGATACGATGTTTAGAGAAGAGAAATGTCTATGTCTATGAGCTGTGATCTTCGGGCGCTTGCGATGTGCTGATGTGCGCTTTCCCCGATAAAGGATAATAAAGTACGCTTTTATCTGCAACTAAAACGGTTAAGCAAATGGCTTTGTTAAATGTAGAGTAATGAAGATACTGTGTAGATAATTAAGTTTAATTAATGTTAAACTACTAAATTTGCTTTAAAAACATTGGTTAA
The DNA here is from genome assembly GCA_949315975.1 of Eudonia truncicolella. NCBI lineage: Eukaryota > Metazoa > Arthropoda > Insecta > Lepidoptera > Crambidae > Eudonia > Eudonia truncicolella. Next base: position 5,623,956 of record OX438831.1, on the reverse strand, counting down.
GCCACTTTAGTCGGAGTAGAATTAGGAACGATCTTAGCATAACAACAATCTAACTAGTGTTCGAAGTAATACCTAAAAAAGATGCCGCGTAACAGTGACAGCAATTAGCCTGTGACTAAGGCCGGTGCAACTCGGCTGTTTGCTAAAGAGATTTAGCTATATACACATATTGTTTTTAAAGTATACGCTGACACAACACATTAAAATTAAACCACTATTAAGGATCTACTCACGTTTGGTACTGAGTACTCAGTCTTCCTGTGACCACGGAACCAGCAAAGGGTTCGAAACGTCAGGATAAAACCAACATTCTAATATAACGGAGTGAGTCGGTGGCTGTTAGCCTTGACATAGCCAAGGCTTTTGATCGGGTCTGGCAGAAAGCTCTTCTCTCCAAGCTCCCGGCATATGGTCTGCCTGCAACTGGGTCGCTGGCTTCCTACATGAGCGTAGAATCCATGTTCTATCTGATGGATGCGCTTCGCGGCTCATGCCAGTGAACGCTGGGGTCCCTCAAGGCTCCGTTCTGTCCCCCACGCTGTTCCTTCTGCATATCAATGATATGCTTCGACTTGGAAATATTCATTGCTATGCAGATGATAGCACGGTGCATGGGGGATATAACGGTCACCCAGTGGCAGGGCGGGTCGAAACCGAAGTGAATCAAGTGAATCTTGTCATTGAGCTCAACCGGGTATTGGACCTCGTATCTAATTGGGGCTCCCATTATCTGGAGTTCAATGCGAAGAAAACACAAGTATGTGCGTTTACGGCAAAAAAGTCACCATTCCTTCCCCTTCCAACTCTTCAGGATACATCTCTAGGCCTGCAGAGCGTTATCAACATGCTCGGTATGAAATTACGCTGCGATCTGAACTAAAGGAACTACATCGAAGCCGTGATCAAAAGAGCCTCACGAAAACTCTGTATTTTGAACAGAGTGCGGCGATTCTTTACGCCGGACCAGTTGTGGCTTTTGTACAAGACACAGGTACGGTCTTGCGTGGAGTATTGCTCGCACATCTGGGATGGTTCCGCAAAGTACCTTCTCGATGCCTTGGACAGATTGCAGCGTCACGCTGAATACATTATCGGCTATGCAGAAATGGCAAATACTCTTGAATCTCAGAAATTGCGTAGAGATGTTGCGTCACTCAGCGTGTTTACCACTTATACCATGGCGAGTGCTCTGAAGAGCTCTTTGACCTCATTCCACCTTCTCCCTTCCTTCACAGGAGTACACGTGCTGCTCTTCGGAGTCACCGCTTTACTGTCTCAAATATCCCATCGCGCAGAAAAAAATTCGGTGACTCGTTTCTTTGTCGCACTTCCAAAAGATGGAATAGACTACCAGCACACGTTTTCCCTCCTTCCTATGATATGGTGTCTTTCAAAAGAGGCGTGAAGAAGCACCTTGTGGGCCGGCAGAGTAAGGTTAACTGATGCTACGTTTGTTTTCACGCTGCACCAGTTATCTTCGCGTCTGGACTCCATTTCCACTTAACATCAGGTGGGGTGGAGTCATTTGCCGAACTATCTATAAAGAAAAAACGCGAGTAGATCCGTAAAAACGGTTTCCTACAAAAAATTTTATTTAAGCACAAGCTCTTGCCACGCAATGTAGCCGCCGACCGCATAGTCCGAGAGGCACATATGGTAATTTCTTATTCCGATACAAAATAGAGGCGGTCAGTTGCAATAATCCATCACGCCCGTATCCGTCCTGGAGATGTTTTGTGTCGTTTTACGTATTCCTTGCAGGTTTTGATAAATATTTGTTGCGGACTAGTTCGGACATGTCCGCGAATTGGATGTCCGGCGTAAGCATAACTCCTTTTGTGATTGGCATGGGTACGGAATGCGTAATGCCGTTTTGTTTATGCTAACCAAATGAAATTAATATTAGTCGTCCTGTTTTACTGTGAATGGCGAATTAAAGTTTTTTTGATAACACAATTTTTTATCTGTAACATGGCTACTTAAACTCGACAATTATACATTTTATTAAACACATTTTATAAAACAAATTACTTTTTTATTACGATTTAACATAAAGAAAAATGGTATAAAAGTACTACTACCTACTGTAATTAAAATCGCTGTCACGACACAGTACAACCTGCTACAATTTCAATGCCTTAGAACAATAGGACTATACAACACGTACAACAAACACTTTTCTTAAAAGTTAAAGAAACTTAATGAAACAAACAGCATTTTAGAATTCGCAATGCATATTGTGTTCTACACAACGCATACATCCGCAGCCGACTAGAGTCCAACTGTTAAACATTGAATCCACACCAAAATCTTTATAAAGATTATTATGTTTGAAAATACACAATTTGTTAAATACCTATCATTATATAAACAACATTATATATATTATACCTATTTGTGTATTACCACAGTATAAAGAATTGTATTATGTAATACAATTCTTGTATTTTCAATCATAATAATCTTTATAAAGATTTAGTATTACCTGGTATTACTTCTCTCATAAATGGCATATAGATTCCATGAAGTGACTTGACTAATTTTAACTATCCATACCATTATCTTACATCGCGTAGAGCATCTGTTCCATATACCTGCAGAGCTCTTGATTAATTTAACAAAATAGGTATAATCCAATCTGCAGACATACTTTTTACTCTGAAACAAAATTTGCTGACCGGATCTGTTACATATTTAAAAATATTTGAACACCTACCACTTAGTCTTTATGTTTACAACTGGGTATGTAAGTGAATCCTTCAATAGACAAACGTCTACCACTGAAATTACTAGCCCTGTAACAGTATTTCAGTACAAAATTCCCGTGTTAAAACTAACACAAAAGCAACATAGAATCATTTGAAGACGTGTCACAACATAGTAAAAACTGCGGGCATCCTCCGGGGCCTTCGCGTCATTATGCGAGCCAAGGATCGCATGCATACGAAATGTGCTTATCAGTTATGCATAATGTGGAGAACCGGAGACCCCAAAGGTGGGCAAAATATTGCAGTGCCTGCGCGCGGTACCTATACGGGATGCTTGCAAACTTTCCTCGTAAGTTAGTTTTTTGTTGAGAAATATCTCGTACTTACGGAGTTTTTAGATATATTTAGTAGCCCTTTTACATTCATTTTTTTTACTATTGAGGCACTGGCTATCTTATCTCTAGCTGCCGGAACACAACAATATTACAAACATTGATGTTATGGCGACATATTTAGATAAGATGGTGGTTGCTAGCCAGGCGGACAAACAAGCCCTACCACCAACCAAACCGAAAACACAAACATGTACCCCCCACTGGGAATCGTACCCGGGACCTCTGATTCTAAACCGGTGGTCTTAACCACTAGATCACAGAGGCGGTCTTTCTACATATTAAGATTGATAGTAGGTAGTACCAGTAGGTACCATGTCTTAAGAATAATTATATCTAGGTTATTTATACAATTTGTAATAAAAACCCTGTCCGATCGAAACGAGGTACATAGGTAGGTATACAAATAACTATAACAAAAAAAAATGAAAATAAAAGAGTTATCGTAATTTAAAACGCAAGTTTTTTGTACCAAAATTACTCAAACTACCCCAAAATAATGCAAATTTTATAAATATGACCACACATTCCATCAATGGCGGTGGCGCCAAAGGTCCTACCTACCGAAGTGCCGACAAAAGTATTGCCATGTAAGTTTTGTCATTTAACAAAATTTTTATCGGGGTATTTTTTTTTTACTTATTATTTTAAAATAGTTACGTAAATAGAACTGAATCTCGATACTTAATAACACCTTTACGGATCGGACAGGGTTTTTTTTACATATTGTATAAAGTAAAATACGTAACGGTTTAATGTATGACCAACCATTAATTTTTTTTATTAGTTCTGAATAAATTTATGAAAACATAATTTTGACAAAAAAAATATCTGGTGATACAATTACTAATAATATGTCTCATAAATTTGTATTTTCATTACATACAAAAAAAACAGTTGTTACAATATCGCACCCCCTGTATCTTCGGAATGTGACAATACTGTGTTGCGGAGGCGTGATGGATTTTGTTCTCCGAATCTATTACAGTTTTTTTCTATTTTTATCTCGAAATTGACATGGGACTGTAACAACAATGTACACAATATGACGTTTATTAAACAAATGGTTTCGTATTTTTGCAAACACCTTTAAATAACAGCATGTAGTAATTTTACCACCATTTTTTTATTAAAAAGGAAGTAGTTTATCGTCAATTTATTAATAGTATTTACCTACTTCTTCTTTTTAACTTTAACGACTTTTAAATCATTAAGGTATTTTATGTAGGCTTTATTGTTTGAATAAAAGCATATTTTGACTACGTATCGACCAAAAATAAGCCTCTAGAATATCAGCAAGGCTTTATGTATAGTACGTATCATTGTCAACTCGTAACAAACGCACGATAATTTATCTAAAACGGGATTACTAATACATGCCGCTAACCCGTTACAAATTAGGGGGATATTTCTTTAAAAAAACGCAAGAAAAGCGCGGCTAAGCTGACGTCTACCCCAACGCCATCTGCCCGCGGACAAATGGCCGCCATTACTTACGTCAACTCGTGATACATCAAGTCGCGAATGTGTCAATGCGAACGCGGGCTAACCGAAAACGTTGTATGGTTGACGTGGTACAAATATTTACATTTTTTTATCAATAAAAATAAAAGAATAAGAAAAAGAAGTATTGTTAACTGCCGCACTCATAGACGTTAATTAGCATGATTATATAACACCTAAGAGACTATTTTACAATAGACAATATATTGTAAAATAGTCTCTAACAGTGACGGTATATTTCGACTGAACAATTTCAGGTGCAAAGCACATTTTTGACTGAATAATTTCGGGTGCAAAGTAATCGTTAATGATAATTGACGTCTATGAGTGTGGCGGTAAGTTTTAAGAGATATTAGAGACTCTCTTTCTTTTCTCGAAAAGTTTTAAACACCACTAGATTGATTGTGTGTTCTGGTTACGTCAAGCAATTAATTATCTTGCAAATCAAAGAAAATATTTCAAGTGCTTTTGCAAATAACTAAAAATTAAATAATCCATATTTAGTTATATATAAGTCACACAGGTCCAAAAAATACCAATGTAGAAATTACTGTTTTGCAATGAAAGGCCGTACGCTTGTTACCTTGGATAAAAAAAAGAAATCTAAATTGTTGGATGCCTGAATAGATTAAAAAAAGAAAAACTGTTAGCGTTCTCCGCATACCACCTGCCAACAAATCACCGATAAGCGACAATTTTAACTAAACACGAACGGATCGGTTTCCAATTAACACCAGCTTGGTTCGCTCTCATTATATTTTTAATTTGGGGGTGGAATTCCAAATTAAACCGGGCGACGTCAAAGGACAGCCCCGCTGCCATTAGGGCTAAATAATTAAAGAATTCGACCGTCTTCACAGTCGTTAGACGAAATTAAGGAACACGGTACAAGTTCGCGAATTTGATTTAGGCACTAAAGTTCTTTTATAATGTCAGTTGAGTTCAACGCTGTTCCCAATTAAATCTCAGTTCGAAATGAGAATTGTCTAGGATCGTATCTAATTGAGTTAAGGCTAACTTACACTACGTCCAAAATACTCATACTAGAGTTAATGCATTAAAGCTTTGTTTTAGTGTTTTCTATGTTATTTCTTATTATTATGGTTTTGTACACATACAGAAAAATTTAAACTTGCATAGATTCGAATCAATGATACTGGGTTTAAAGGAATACGAGTATATCTGAAGTTAAGTGAAAACGAAATCATCGAAAATACGTCGCTGAATAAAAAAAAATACAATTTATCCATAACAATTAATTGATCGATGTAATTAATAATACAGAAAAGTTGTTATTTTTTAACACAAAAATTCAAACATTTAACGTTATAAAAAACTTAAGTTTATTAAAAAACTTGTTATTAAGTATATTAAAAAAGAAAGGATGACATCATCCACTAGATTTCATATTTTCGCGATAATTTTCTTACACCAGCCAAGCTACTTAAGCGCTCCGAGTTTAATCGCTTAAGTAGTTGCGATGAAGCGCTTAATAAATGTAAAGTTCAATCCAGTCTAGACGTGTGAACGGCGCGTTTGCATGCAAACAAGATTCATTACCTGAGCTGTGAAGTTAAAACTAGTGTTCAGTGGACGCTGGCACTTCAGCTGGGGGGCATAGCCATTATCAAACTCTTGCTTGGAGACCATATCAAAATGATTATGTATATTATATAGGCTAACGTGAATAAATAAGTATTAACATACTTGTCTTTTATTATCATCATCATCATCATCATCATCAGCCCCTTCCGACACACTGCTGGGCATAGGCCTCTCTTTGTTTATGCCAATCGCCATTACCACACGAATATGTTTATTATACCACTTGGCAGGATATGAACTCGCAACCGTGAATTTTGCAATCAGTGCGCTATGCGAATCGCATAATGCGATAGACCAAACTTGTCATATAATATTTCATATCGTATCAGAAGGTATACTGTGTGCAAATTTCGTACCTTATTACAATTTATATAAAAACCACTTTATAATAGAGGCACTGCTTTCGGATGCAAAGTACGGATCGTTGATTAAATGAAGCGTAGAGTTTCTTTATGGAATGCGATATTCACTCAGAACAGTAATTAGTTCTTGTTATGAGGATCTTCATGCTTGAGGCGTCATGTCATAAGAAATTGTCAAATGTCACTTATTAATTCAAGACGCTGCTCGCTTGCAACGGTGACGCTAATGTTATACCACATATTTAGATGAGAGTTGTAGAAACACGCTTAAAAGACTCTCTCCGAGTTTGTAAAAAAGTAATTACCTCACAGTGTAAATCAAAAACTTTGTTGTCTATGGTCTAGAGTCACGTATCGGTAGGCACTAGGACCACAATCTATCAAGAACCACAAAATGGCAATGAGCTCCGAGCAGCTTTCAAGTCGGGGGCTAATTTGAAGAGATTTGTTTATACTTTTACCATCTTGTCTAGCATATATCACCGTTTACTATTTATGGGACAGTGTCTTGCCTTTGTGCATGTATGGTAATCATGTTGCCATTTAATGCCATCACAGGTTGCCAAACTAAATCTCGATCGGGTCTCTAAGTGGGGATCTGAAAACCTGGTCGAGTTTGTGCATTCTCGTCCAAGGTGTCTCCCTTCCTTACTCCTCCCTCTCTTCAGAACTCTCTGTTACCCATTTCGATGGACCTCAGCATTCTTGGCAAGGACATCGGCCAGGAACTGAATCCAAAATGCTACTTCGAGAGTGTTATTTTAAATGCCTCCCGTAAATTGAGTATTCTCAATAAGGTGAGGCGGTTTTTCACTCCCGAGCAGGGCTGTTTGCTGTACAAGACTCAGGTGCAATCGAGTATGGAGTATTGTTCCCATCTATGGGACGGCTCCGCTAAATATCTCCTCGATGCACTTGATAGATTGCAAAGGCGAGCGGTAGCGATCTCGTCCCGCCCTATCCGTTCCTCTCCCGGACTACACGTGCTGGCCTTAGGAACCACCATCATATTGTACAGGCAATCAGTGCTCGTACTAAAAAATTTGGCAAGTCGTTCTCTGTAAGATCATTCGGCTCTGGAATTCTTTGCCAGCGCATGTGTTTCCCAGCTCCTATAGTTCCGGGTCTTTTACGCGGGGCGTGAAACGGCATTTATGCAGGCCATCATGAATGGGTGCGCTTGTTACCGTGCTTGTTCCACGGTGAGGAGCGCTCTCATTATTTTGGACTGCTTCGGCTGCTTACACTTAGGCAGTGGTCACTATGACGAGTCAATAAAAAAAAATTAATAAGTTGTCAATTATCTAGTATTCAATTAGGTTCAAATAATTTATTACCTATAAAAACATACAGTTTACTTACAATGAGAATATATAAATAGTAACATTCAGTTTTATTTTTCTTATTGCTACTTCTGGAACATCGGATATAACAAATAATTCATGACTCTCGAAAGGACTTCTTTATACTTTTTTTTCATAGCACAGCTGGCAGTACACCCGACCCGTTATGTTACGGAGTGTGGACTCGAGTCCCGCTCGTGAAATCTTTTCAACACTTTGTCTTTTTTCAAATTGCAATTCGTTCGCAACGGAATTTGCGTAAAATTACATATAACCTTATCATATAAATACAAATTATAGAAAATAAACTCATCTGGCAATTGCTATAGTAATAATACACATTTTTTAGGCTTACTTTTGAACACATTGCGACTATCACATTCTTTAATGTCGTTAGTGCCCGCAAACAATATCGTTTTTTTTCCATAATTAGTTCGTACAGGACATAGTTGAAGTTTATTTTTATTCCGAAGATTATGTTTAATAGCTTTTTTATGGAGTATGATGTAGGATTGGATGGAATTTGTAATTATATTTTTAGTAAGAATGCAAGTGCAATAAGTATATATTTGTTTATGATTAAATAATTTAGTTTATTCATATATTTCTTTTCTATTCTATGTAAACCAGCAAATTAGGTAAAAATGAGCAAACTTACAGTATCAATCTAATCAAGGCTAAAACATCTTGAGGGCCCGCTGTAAAACATTCAGCGTCGCAGAGGTGCCGTTGGCGCAGCATTCAGACGGGATAAATCCCGGTGTCCCGGTATACGGCGCCCGCGGGAGTGATCCCGGCAGAGATGACCGGTCGACACTTAGATGAGACTCTATTAGGTTGGGTACAGACGAGCGGTTAACACGCGTGAGACGCGCTTGTAATATTTCTTTTATAATCTGCTTCTGCTAATTTATATTCTAATTTCAAACGATTAAGTATCTATTTAAAGTAAAACTACTTCAATCTTATATTTTTAAATCGATATTTATTTCGTTTTATTTCTTTTCTTAGTATAATAAATCAGTATTCATATAATGAAATCAGGTAAACATTTTAAAATAATTTAAAAACTCTTAGAGCTAAAGGGCGTTATGACGTTTCAATAAAATAATACTTTGCTTCAGCATTAGATTAATGATTATTTACGGATGAATAGAAATAGAGTATATTTTAACTTTATGTTAACTTCAGTGAATTAATTGTTAGATAAATAAGGTGTTAATAATACATTACTCATAAATCATTCATATGTTAGTAACAATTACATACCTACTACGTAGGTATTTAAAAAGTGGCGTCTCCAACGCTTGCCTGTAAAATGTCGTAGACAAAATGACGATCCGGCTTTACAACGACTTGGCCAAAAGGGGTACGCACTGTTTACATTTTAATGCAAGAACCGCGGCCGATGCTCGTTAAGGGGATAATTTTCGTTCGTGGAACGTAATGACTCTTTCTCATTTAGCATTTAATGAACTGAGATTTGATTAAAGCAAATTTTTGAGGGAAATTTTTGCGTCGTTTCTTTTTGAATAAATTATATTTTCTTGAGACAATGGCGTCTTTGTTTTTTTATGACAAGTATTATTTTACATGTAAATTTTGCCGTTAACGAGTAACGTAATAATTAAACTATATAGTAATTTGATTTTGTTATTTGTTTGTACGTAGATATTATTGTAAGTTCTTTCGTCTAACTATTTTTTGATAATATCTAGAACGATGTCATATTCTTAGCAAATTTTAAAATTTAACTTACTTACTACTTACTGCGCTGGCTCAGGGACACGAGATTAAAATTTAATGTAATTAAATTTAATTAAAATCAAATAACTTCTTTAACGTGATTTAAATCGTAACCACAGATCTAAATCATAACGCATTTATTATAGCAATTTTAATTTCCCCATAAAGAACATTACTGCAATAACAAAGTATATAACACCAATTATATCACTCTTGAACTTCAAATTTATGAGTATTGAACTAAGTTGGATACTCAACTCTTTCGTTTAACAGCAATAAACTCTTTCGCTTGTTATCAATAAAAATATGAAATCGACGCTTAGAGGGAGCAATAACAATTTCAGTTAATATTAATCGGTTTTCTTTCGAGACCCTTCCGTTTGGGACGATTTGCTTCATTTTCCCTTTTATTCGTCCCAGGAGGATAACTATGATATATTTATTATTGCAAGACTATTCGATGACACTCGTGAGATGTATTAGATGGTCGTTCCGCTCATTTATTGGGGATATTATTTGTTTTTATTGTTATTTCGATATTTTTGTTCTAAGTAAGAGGGATTCGGATGGTCGATTTACAGAAAGTGCTCTCTCGCCAAAAGGTAAGGGATATTAAAAACGTGGTCCCCAAACAGGCTACGTACTTCAGTAAGTATAAAGAATAAAAGACTTCAAATATGCAAAGCAAATACCCATATGAGTCCGCGGCGATTCAGAAAATCCATTTAAAACGGACGGCACAAATCGCACTCCGTCAACGAAAACGAAGTAAACGAAACGTTTCCTATCCGAAACATCCACGCTAACGACCAAACTGCGTTCTAATCACGAAACGTCATAAATGGATATCGAAAATTGAATTCGCAAGCTGACTTTCTTTTTTTTTCGAATCGCAAAGGGCGAGGGAGCGTTCAAATGGCCAGATCAACTCAATAAGGGGTACGGCGACGTGTTTACCCGTTACCCGCAAACTGTGTGCTTTTTTACATTTTGCGAAACCTTATTTACCCGGTGTCGTAAAGGCATTGTGCCGGCCGGACAATGGTTCGGGGATATTTTCCGGGGTTTCGGATATTTTTGTTCTTCCCCAATCCCCGCTTTCGGTCGTGTTCGTATTCATTTCGATTTTGCCGATACGCGCGTTGATACAGTTTTGTTTGACTCCATATGAATGCGTTGGTGTGTATCAATCAGAATCTGTTATTTTCGTTCGTGGCACATTACATATTCTACAAACGTTTTAGTGAAAATTATTTAAATTAACATTAGACATCTACAAATGGTATTAGCTGATATCTGCTGGTTTGTATGTGTTATTAAGCTTTTTAAGTCTATTGAGACTTAAAAACGCAATTATTTGAGTTAACATATTAAATTTACACTCATATACCTAAGCAATTACAATAAATACATAATAGTTAAATTTTTTATATTTTCTATATATTTTTTAACTCTTGCATTTGTGCAAGACCACAATTGTTTCACATTTGTGAAACAATTTTTACGGATCTACTTGCGTTTGTTTTACATATTACTTTTAATTAATGTTTATCCTGACGTTGACGTTTGCAGGGTCCGAGGTCACAGGGAGACTTGTATGATAGGATCCCAGCCTGGTAGAATGTGTAAAATAAACGCGAGTAGATCCGTAAAAGTTGTTTCATTTCAATGTGTAGTGTTCGCGTAAACTTTAGAAAACAATACAGATAATATATCTTTTTATATATCTTTAACGGTGGCAGATGTAGCAAATTGCTTATCAAAGTTATATAACCAATAACGCAACATCTTATAGTCTCCCGATCAACGTGAAGTGTCAGTAAGCCATAACAGACACGGCCTAATAGCGCAGCATCTAAGTTCGTAAAGCCACACTCCCGGCAAGGGCCGGCTACCGATGAGAATACGCCGTGATATATCTAAGTTCATACTAATTAGTAAAGGTTACTTCAAAGTATAGTAAAATGAATAATTTGAAAAAAGTGTTGAAAAAATTATGTTCAATAATAAAATTGAGTTTAAATATGACTACGTAAATTTGTTTAGGCACTCATATTTAAAGTAATAGTTCTAAAACAGACTCGTTTAATTAAAAATTAGTTATAATTATAAATTGGAATAGTTTTTGTTGTTTCACGATTAATTATACGATTATCAGGACAAATATTACCCAGCCTTCACATCACTTGACTGTTAGTCGTGCCATAATGTGGAAGTGCAGGATCACCAATCAGATAGAAAACAAAATTTAACAGGTTCACTGTCCACAGCCCACATATGGGCTGTGACTATACACAGCCACCAGTCCACAGCCCATATGTGGGCTGCTGGGCGGTTCACCCGTACACTTTCTTTACTTTTTTATGAGGTGGGACTCATAGGGTGTGGAGCCTACAAAAGTGGACTGTGAAAAACCTACTTGGACTTGGGCATATACTTGGACAATGAACCTGAAAGTTCCAAATCTATTGAGGACCGTTCGTGGTAGTCTGATGTGCAGGCGTGTGTACTGTAAGCATACTGAAAAACTTCAGAATGCCTCGGAGAATATAGTAACCCCCACTGGGAATCGAACTCGGGATCTTGAAGTCATAATCGGCAACCACAAGGCCAGCTTGTGTCAAATACTGTTAAGTTTCTATTTTCTAACTGAGCTGAGTTAAAAAATACTGTCGTTTCTTACTAATAATCTCCATCAATTAGCTTAAGATATAAAAACTTTTATAAATGAAATTAAAAAGAAATAAGTGGCGGTACCCACTCCCACACTCTGTGAACATTACGTCTGTGTAATGTGCGTTTAGTGGTATGGGCGTAGTGGTCATCAGTCATTATTTCACGTTACATTTAACGCTCACTTCAAGAGGGTGAGTTTTTGTACCGACACTTCTGAGGTAATTAATTGGATATGTTCCTATTTATTATATTCGTTTGTCACCTCAGTTGACGGGTGTTAGTAGATGATACGGCGTTTATTTAATGAAATGCTCATCATCATCATCTCAGCCATGCTAAATGTAATACTTTATTATACAAAGGGCCACCTATAAATACCACTGATGGGCTTCTTTACTTGTGTTAACTACTTAGTAGGTTAGTGCAACTCTCCTGCATGTTCCATTTAAAAAAAAAAATATAAAGTTTTGCTTCTAAACGTATGTTTGTTTTGCTTCTTACGTAACGTAAAACTATTTATTTTTCTTTAGTTTAAGTAGAAAATTTCAAACAGATTAATAATGACCGTTATGTTACTAATAAAAATAACTAATACCATTTTTGTCTCATTTATTATTTTTCCTTTTTAATATATTATATGAAATCGCCAGGCTTCCATTCCTGATAGTAGGGTCTGCTAACACAGCTAAAATAAGGCGACTGCTTTCGGTAGCCATTTAGAAACTTGCGAGAACCAACATCCCCCGGGCTCGGTACGCGGCGTCGCGTCGCGTCGAGTACCAAAACGCGCTCCAGGTAGAACCATACCTACACGCGCTGCGCCGCCATCCAGATTACATCAGAACCAGCTTAAATAATAAAGAAGCAATAAAGAGCTTCGTCCTTACCCGTTTTCAATAAACACCTTTATCGATTATTCAGTCCGCCGTCCATACTTACAGCGGCCCCGCCATAGACAGAGAGTTGGCAAACTAATTCCCGACACAGGCATAGCTTGCGCGGGTGGTGGTGGCCGGAGATAGCCGGTGGCCGCGGGGCGGGGGCGGGGGCGGCCGGGGGGGGATGAGGGGCGTGTCCGCGGCTGGGCGGCGCCCACCAATCGCCGCGCGCCTCCCACGCCCCGCCCACCTCACCTGCGCACACCATTAAGCCCGCTTTCCTCGTACATTTTTCGTGGACCTCGCATCCGTTCGCTCCGTCTTTATTTCATTTTGTCCTTTATGCCTCCTTCCCACTCGCCTCCTATTTTACGCCCGCCGACGTAGGTAGAAAAACCTTTTGTGAATACGAATGCTGAACAGGTATTGCGCTCGTTAGTTACCGGCGGCGCTGATGTGTAAAGTAAATAAAGGTTCCTTAGGGTCTTTATGTAACGCTGTGGCGATTACGATATTGTCCACTGGGTAGGCAATAAAACGTTGATGATGGAACGAGACGGCTGGACGGCGTGCCACCGCGTCGGGCGCAGACGAACTTCGTTTTACGAGTCGTGCCGTCGTTGCGTTGGGTGATAAACTTTTAACTTCCGCATCGATCCGCAAAAAGTTCCCGACGAAAGTAGTCTCGCCCAACCTTGCTCCACATTTTGTTTCAATGGCCCACGGCCGGGGCTGTATGCAAGTGTCCCTACCAGGGTGAATGATCCCACATCGATGAAGTTCAACTGAACTTGGAAAAAACTTGGGCCAACTTTGTACGCGCTGCGTGATTAGGAAGACTTAGTTTTGAAGTGAGTTGCAAACTGTTTTTTCAGTTTTGAAAGTGGGTGGCTCAGTTTATGATCCGGGTGAAAGTTGCCGCGGATCGATGAACTCCCGTCCGGGGTCAACTCGGCTGATCAAAGTTTGCGGGGCTAATAACCGAATTTAATACGCGAGGGGAGTGCAATGCACTCCGTCTATGAACATCTGATTTTAATTATATTCTGATCACGGGCCGGTACGCAAATGTATTCTGGCTTTTTTTAAAACGGAACCATCTAAATAAACGACATTTGCTCTTTGAGCTATCCCGTTTTCGTAAGAGACTAGGTACCCACTTCAAATAAAAAGAAACGAAAGACAATCGAAAACAAACATAAAAAAACAAAACACAGTACATAATGAAACTGCGCAAAGTTCGCTGTTCAGTTTAATCTGTTCAATTAAATAATAACTGAAATAAAAGAAAATCGGCTGCCAACACGACGAGCGTGCTGTTTTGTCAAAAAGAAAAACATAAGAACGTCGATGAGCAATTGTTTATCAGATCGGGCTTATCAGACGATAGGTCGGTCGAGCGACGCCGCGCCGACGCAAGATGTCGCCCAACATTATCGCTAACGAGCGATCGCGCGGTAAACATGGACGTATGGAGGTCCGACCCACGAACTACGAAACTAAACTAACGAAGGTAACTTAATTACAGAACGGCACAGAACATTGCTTTATTGGGTACCGTTGTTTATTTCAACTTTTGGATTGTCTGTTGTTCTAAACATTGTACCTACTATTTGGGGCTTTTGTGTTACTTTTTATAAATTATACCAGAAACAAAGCTGTTTCTATTTAAATTTAAAAAAATACTATATAAAGTAAGCTAATAAGCTTTTTCCTAAATATCTTCGTTCGAGTTTTTCACAAACGGATATCGATATATGATGTGATACTTCCTACCCATTACCTCTGGTGTCAGTTCCGTTACGACAGACGGTTTTAAAACAGTGTCTCTAGTATAATTTTTTTGTAAAATTGTATCTTATATGTAATCTTGATAAAAAAAGTTAATGCCGCATCCATCGGTATTTTCCATATGATCTCATAATGGTTGCGAGTCAAGCGTTGCGGTTCTTATGAGGAGAGCTTTAGATAAGAAAACTTGCACGTCGCGTCAGCTGATGGCTGTTATAAGATGGTGGATTAGGTAGCCAGCGGTGCCGTGTGTGAATGGCGATAGACAATCACGTAACCTATGGAGTTATTAGAAAGGGAAATACTTTTATTAATATTGGAAATAACAATTGTGCGTTATTTTTGGCCACGTTGTTGGTTAAAACTGCACTCATAGTTACAATGTAGTAGGTACCTACACAATGCAATGAAGCATAATATATAAAAACTTTATATCAAGTTCAAACCTATCTGTATAAGAATTTGGCAATAAAACGTGAGGTAGCTATATGTTACCCTTGTTCCTGCTTGTTGCTCTTTTAATTTAACCATTATATAATAAAAAAACAAAACAGATAGAATTGCATTTTATCTTAATCTAAGTCCTAGTCTGAAAATAAAAAAGAATTCACTGTTGAATTTAATTACTTTAATTATTTATAGATTAATATTTTAGGAATGGTACTAATTCCTCGATTCAACATTAAATATTTGAACCTTAATAATTTTAACTTGAAATCGAAAATCATTAATCATACTCTAAAGTAACTTTTCAATATCATGACATCAATAGAACTAATATTGCCATTTAACCCCACTCTCCTTTGTCTCCATTCGACACCATGTCTCGATTTGAATAACACAAAGATCGGCGTGTTCTAGCGCCGTCTCACAAAAGCTAATCAATTATTTAGAAACCTTTCATCTACATTGGGTTCGCAGGGCTGTACTTAGTAGCTCTGTTTGGTATTTCTATCTGTTGCACTGGTTGCCTTCTTGGGCTAGTAATTATGCCCGAAAATCTAGATACTTGTATAGATGTAAAATTAAATTAATTTTAAAACCCGCTTTACAAGTAGAAAGCTAAACTATAGCTTAGTACCTAAATGTTTCGAAAAAATGCCGTCATCTCTCGGAAATTAACGATAGAACTTAATTTCAATGTGTAGAAAATACTTTCTTAATAAGGACACTGGCCGTCTATTTTATTTTATGCTCTGTCACTCTCTTACTCTCTGTCAACGCTCTAAAAAACAACTTTCTTGTTTCTAATTGTCCATCCTTGTTAATTTACACAATTAAGCAAATAAACAAGTTTCCTCATCATAATCTGCGTTTACATTGCACAATGTATTTATTTATTTATTTTAAATGGACTACCAACAAAAAATTAAATATAAAAATTTTAAAATACAAGTATACCTTAAGGCTATGGTGTTATCTTAATTATAGGCAGTTACGACATGCAATATCATTATATTACAGTGTGACGCTGAATAAATATTTTTTTCATTTCATTTCAATATTATAAGTAAGTAGTTTTATTGTTCCAAAGACCACTGAAGGTGGCAGAGGCGGAGATAAGTGGAGATAAGACTTATTATAGCATCATTACTTACAGTGTACAGTGGTCAAAAGTATTAGTGTTACCTAAATTGTTCAATAGGAGATTTGGAGTTTGATAAAACCATAAGTCAATCAAGTCATCAAGTGGGATCGAATGCGCCCCTGCGCTGGTAAGACATGCGGCCAACATCGGCAACACGAATTCAAATGCTTTGAATAAATTTCAATCAATTAGGCGGTAGTTCTCATATAATGGCGTCCGTCCAGTGAATATTCACACGACATCTTTGATGTTGCCAGACCGCGGAGGGTCTTCGCAGATCTTAATATTTCACATCCGAAGCCTCCGAATTGAAGCGTTTACTTACAATTGGTTATATATATAAGAAACTTCGTTTAAAATTAATAATATTGTACATAAAAAAATACGTATAAAAATTCATATACAATATAAACTTGTTTGAAAGATGATATAACATCCCAAAACAAATAATAGAACTCATCAATTTAAGAAATGTTTACTATTGGACCAACTTCCATATCGAATCGAAACTAATTTAAGACGTAAAATGAAAGCAATGAATAAAATCTTTCGTTCTAGAGATTAGAGATAGATTGTGTTTTATTGCAGCACCATACATTAAATACAGAAAATAAAAAAAATACAAGTAGGTGGCATATTGTTTTAAGTAAGTTCTTCCTTAAATTTCGACCAATATAGCTTTACGAAAAAGAATTAAGATCTAACTGTCAGATAAGCTAATTTCTAACCCTAAATCCTGATAATGTTGAATTAATTAAATCAGACGCAACTCCCACACTTTGCTCCCATTTGGCATACAGCTCCTGTTAATCGATAAGTAATCTTTGAACAAAATTGATTATCACAACACATTGTTCCGAACAGAAACATTATTACCGATAAACATCTTCCATACCTTCCCATTATTCTCCAAACTAATACATCTAATCTCCGTTCAGAAACTTCGGAATGTGTCAATAAATCATGCGAATAGTGTAGAGCCGCTTCTTATTAACCGTAGAATCGAGTAGTAATTAAACCTAAGATAACCGTTAAGGCCCGGCGCTGGCTCACCAACAATATTGATCCAATAAATTATCTAAACGTTACAGGGATTATTGGCAATAAGCTATTGCGGTAAATACTCGCGGCTTTACGTGTAAAATAGTGGTTCAAGTTTGTAGTTTGTGTCAGTGCAATGTCGATAATGTTTTAAGTCTATATTTTAAGACTAAGTTTCTTAATATTGCTGTTATTGTTTAATGTTTGGCTACCTTCATTTTATATTCACTTAGGAGTTAAGGTTCCTCTTTTGCTTCTAATTAAAGACTTATTTTAATATACTTGCTCTAGCTTTTACAAAGCAACTAAATAGATCAATTTATAATTCAATGCTTGCCAAATTGCTAAAACATGCATGGGGATTTCACCACTTGTTAGAATTTTCTAGTTGAACGTCATCCTATCAGAGAATACACAAATCTTTTCCCCCCGTTGATCCCATAAAATGTAGATGATAATACGGTCAAGACATTAAAACTTGCAAGACATTCTATTTCTGGAATGCAGTGGTGTCCGAGCCTCAAGAATTCCACCCCTATCTACTGCACGTTGCCTTAACTAGAGATGGGACACAATATTGAACTTATATTAAGGCATATGGTACAAGTCTTAAACAGTACTATTTCTGGACACAAACTTTCTTACTAGCTAAAATTTTAAAACTTTTGTTTTAAAGTTTAATAAATAGAATTAGAAATAGAAAAACATCTTTATTTGGTACAATCACACAGTAATAAGTATAATGAGTATTTTTATTCAAACGTAAGTATTTATTGTTAGATTCATATAGGAAGTACCAGAATTCTATGCGTATTTTATTAAAAAAAGCATATTGTATAAAAAAATAATAATTTAAGTAAAGAATGTTAGGTTTTTGCATTTTTCATCAAGTGAAACGCAGTCATCAGCATAAGCTAATTTATTCCCAGTCAATTTCGGATCACTCACCAAATAATGTTTTTCGCTCATCGTTATAATATTTTACACGGATATTTAGATATCCGTATCCGCTCGCCATACTAGTAGTAGCTCTATTCAATCCCAATCAATTTTGGATCACACACCAATGTTTAGTTTGCTCTTCCTTGTAATATTTTTAAACATTAACGCTTAATTCCTAATATAATAAACACAGATATGTAGCTATCCGTATCCGCTCGCCATACATACAAACGTCACAAGCTTAATTCAATTCCAATCAACTTTGGATCACACACCGATACTTTTTGCCTTTCTTTATGCAAATATTTACCTAGACCTAAATCTTAACAAAACAAACACGGATATGCTACCGTATCCGTTCGCTGTACTAGCGTGGTAGCTCTATAGTGGTGCCTTCTGGCGTTGTCTTAGGCATGTCTTAAAGCCTGGCCACGTTAGAGGCGCTAATTGCTTTACGCAGATGCCTAGCGGTCCAGTGTCCGGTGGGCATTACGGTAGCCCTTTCTTGTCTCGGGTAGGGTTGGAGCTTCATAAATTACATCGGCTAATAATAATATTAATAATAATAATAATACATTGTCATCGTTTATTGGCTATTAAAATTACTAATTATACATTTTGTTATTATGTACCTACAGGTGTGTAAAGGTGGGTGAGGTTGAGTCCAAGCTCTATTTGCTTTACATAGTGATTACTCAAGGATCCATAATAAAAAGAGGTTTGGTTTAGTAGGTTTTAAAAAAAAATACAACACTATCTTCTTACTAAATAATAGTAAATATTCTAAAGGCTAATACAATTTCCTCGATCTATTTACATACTTCACTATATACATAGAATTGTTTACTTAAATTGAAGACACCTTTTCTGTTATTGTTACACACATTTCATAGGTTTCGTTGGTTAATAAGAGGTCCATGTAAGATACTTTTTGGAAAAAGTAATTTAAAAGTAAGTTTTATTGCATACAATGTCCACCACTCTCTTTGTTTTTTATTGATTGTATCGCACCTTAATCTAAGTGTATATACGTTGACGTGCATATTTAATAATATTAAATGATACTTAAACTTAACTTAACTTAACTTATCAAAGATATTTAATTAAATATTATCGAAATCGATGTCATTTATACTAAATTCTATTCTTTTTATACTTCTCTTTACAATATAAGAAATTTAAGTTAACTATAATATATGAGATAACACTGACAATCCATGTACGTACTCGTTGATACGATCGAACACTGTTGACTGAAACAAACAACTGTCCTCTCCAAATAATAACGCTCCAACGAAAACACATTATTCTCAGTCACGTCTACCTCATTACCGGAATTATCAGTACCAATGATCTCACAGAAATAAAAACCGGAGAGTCGCATTGTTTCACGCGTCAGCCCTGCGCACCCCACATACTCACATTATGGGGTTCAGATTAAATGTGTTGAAGTTAGTAATGCCCCTCTAAAAGCAAATTGTAGTCGTCGGCAATGGTTTATAATATCGTTATAGTGTCCAGCTTAGATTAAGAGATACTTTCCTTCGGGCATCGCGAAAGGGGGTGCCGGGCATTAATGGAATCAAGCGGTCTCCACTCTGAGACGGATCGCTCCGCTGATTTTAAAGGCTTTCCAGGAATTTGAGTCTCGCCTTTAAAGTACATGTGGCGAGCTCTGACTTCGAAATGCTTTTGGGCCAAACTTCATGTTGGTTGCTCGGTCAGAATCGGCGCGTTCATTCGTTGTTTGTGATATCCAAAATGGAGAGAAAACATTGTTTTGGTATTTGAAAGAAACTTGTTTGAAAATTAAAATTAATATATTGGAATTAGGATTTCAATTCGAATAAAATTATAAAACTATAACGAGGGTAACAGATACTGTGTGAAAGCAAAATTGGTAAACTAAAGAGTGGGAAAAATTGGGCAGTAATTTATGCAAAATAATTAAGGTTTTATCAGAACCGGCAGCTATATACCCATGGATTTTATACCCATCGAAAGTGTCGATAGGCTGCGATGACTGTTTTTCATCAGGCATACCGTTTGCTTACAAAAACACAAATGTTGAAAAAATTTCCACGAGCAGGATTTGAACCTGCACCCTTCTGACATACCGGGTCAGGTGCTCTTCCAATTGAGCTATCGTGGTTCTAACCAGCTCGCCGAAATTATTATTAAACTATTCAACACTATTTACTTTTTTTTACTTCGAAAGCCAAAGGCGCCAATTCAATGTCAACAACTACCGTCATTAACATCTGATCATAATATTTTTACAAAATACTAAAGATCAGTTAAGAAGTAGGCAAGCTATTTATAAAATGTTTTTGAGCAGGATTTGAACCTGCACCCTTCTGACATACCGGGTCAGGTGCTCTTCCAATTGAGCTATCGTGGTTCTAACCAGCTCGCCGAAATTATTATTAAACTATTCAACACTATTTACTTTTTTTACTTTGAAAGCCAAAGGCGCCAATTTAATGTCAACAACTACCGTCATTAACATCTGATCATAATATTTTTACAAAATACTAAAGATCAGTTAAGAAGTAGGCAAGCTATTTATAAAATGTTTTTGTTTTGTTTATATAATTTTAACGCAAATTTTGTTGCGAAACAAAGTAAATAGTGTTGAATAATTTCGGCGAGCTTGTTAGAACCACGATAGCTCAATTGGACAATTGTTGACATTGAATTGGCGCCTTTGGCTTTCAAAGTAAAAAAAGTAAATAGTGTTGAATAATTTCGGCGAGCTGGTTAGAACCACGATAGCTCAATTGGAAGAGCACCTGACCCGGTATGTCAGAAGGGTGCAGGTTCAAATCCTGCTCGTGGAAATTTTTTCAACATTTGTGTTTTTGTAATTTGTTTCGCAACAAAATTTGCGTTAAAATTATATAAACAAAACAAAAACATTTTATACCGTTTGCTTGTTTAAAAAAATAAAAAAATAAAAAAAATGGTATCGAATTTTATTACAAGATGTTTCTAGAAATATTACAGCAACATTGTTGAAACAGTGATCTTTTTGAAGGACATGTAGCTTATAAATGTCTTCTTTTGCTTTTCCCTAAATTGAATCTTCATATCTCAAATCAATGTCTGTTGCAAACTATGGAAACATCTCGGGGGTAAACACACTGGTACTCGTGTATGAACGGTTCAAATACAAATATTCGTGTGAAAGTTGTGGGCCGCATATACGATGTCTTCGTTAGAAAACTTGCTCGCCAAGAGCGGGTGGACTAACTCGTTTCATTCATCGTCTTATGTGTCGACTGTATGGATTTGATACTTGTAGAAACATATCTTATCAATAGTAGGATTCTTCAGAGACATCACTGACAGCACTAAAGTTGCTCTTGTAAAGTAAATCCTGCTGTTGTTGTTATGGTGAGCCATAATTACTATCTGCTACTAGGATGACAGACTTCTACCCACCAAGCAACATAATTAAGGCTCGAACTATCTATGAGAACTCACGAAAAATTCATAGTTCAAACAGTAGCACATTATCAAGTGATGGATAAATGTTTAGTTTATAAAATTATTGTATGTATTTTGCCTTATGTGGTGTAATTTATTTAAAACAAATTAAAGTATCCAAAAGGTTTTGTAGTAAAAACTACTTAGCTTGAATATGTATTGGTCGTATTTTTTTTTACATTGCACGCCTTTTATATCAAGCTATAGCCATCATTTTCTTTTTACCAAAGTTCCATATAACGAATAATATAGTCACATAGTTCAAATAATTAATTAATACCCCAGTATGAAGACCATCCCGTCACGCTACAACTACAATCAGTCGGCGCATTACACGAGAAGATGTCCAACGGGCGGAGGGGGTTCGAATATGACATATCTGGGAGCCGTCAGCACCGCAACACTGTTCCAGAACTTGGTCTGCGGCCAGCGCAGATGTGTACTGGTACATACTCCGAAGTTTTCCGCAGAGCGCCGCCTGGGGGCGAGACGCGCCTACCCGCAATTATTAGGGCCATACACGACTATTTACTTAAGCACGCGCCGTGTATTGCCCAACGGAGTAGCACGATTTTTGTCTGTGTTTCTTGGTTATGTTATAATTTGTAGCGTTATGCGAAACTGGCTGAGATCGACAGTTTCAACTTTGTCCATTTTGTAAATGTTACCAAACAAAGCCTAATTTCCATTCTTTTCATTATTTTAATTGGTGTTTCAACTTTTGCGTAACAGTGTATCTAAAGATCTTTTACATTTTTCTGTTTATATTTACACAATTTTTGTTATTCAATTTTAGAAAAGATTCTTAAAAACAAACGCGAAACTAAAACAGAAACTTGAACTTCATGTTCAGCTGAAATATGTTTAATAAAACCGGGAGAAGTGTTCAATAAAGTGGAGCCTTGTGGTTTTTATTATGCACCGCCCGGTTGATGCATTGGGTAGTCGGTCCGTCACGTCAGCCGCTCGCTCAATTTTCAATAGCAAACATTTGTCTGCGGCCCGGGCGCAAATCAAATTTAAAATAACAGCAAGCAAGTGTGAGCCCGTTTTTTGAATGAGGGTTTTATTAGATTGTGTCTGGATTTTTTATTTTTTTTTATTAAAATGTTGTCTGCCTCAAAACCCAGGGTCAAGTTAATAGAAATTCAATTGTCTGTTGGTCACATAGCGCTTAAGATATCAGTTTTTTTCAGAATCAGATAATACTATCATGAGCTTATCAAATTATCAGCTCTAAAACAAATATATATAAAGCTTTTATTATTATCATCGAAATACATTGTTTTCTACACAACAACGTTAATGCGTAATTTTCACACACAAACACAAAATATACCAATCTATGACGATAACATTCAAATTTCAATTCATTTTTTAAAACTAGAGATTTATTCTGAATATCGGAAATTTAGTTAAATATTTTAACACAGCCAACCTTAAATCTCTTTTAAATAAACTATAAGTTGATTAAATGATATAACTTGAAAAAAAAAGCGAGAAAAACAAAAATCTTGCGAAGTAAAGTTACTTTCTACGGATCCCAAATTATGGATACTTCTGTGCTTACGACCCTTTGCCGTGCGGGTGACAAGTGGGCAGAGTGTATCGCTAAAGGCACCTTCCATTGTACGAAGGCGGCGGACTTATATTTTGCATTTTCAATACCAACTTCCATTTTGATTTGGCGAGGGTCGTTTTTATTGTGACGTATTTTGCTTATTTCGCAAGCAAATATGTACTCATCTCAAGCTTCTATAGAGATTTTTACATAAATGTGTACTGATGTTACGAAGTAAATATTTTTCTTAAATCACTAAAAATAAAAAGATACATAAAAGAAATAGGTGCATACCAAGCCAATTAATAAAGAACACGTCAAAGTAAATATCACCTTCATATATATAATTTTAATCACAAATTACTGTGTTGTTTTGAAAAAGTAATATTTCGAAATGGTAAATAGAGAGACGAAAAATAAAAACCTACAATGAGATACACAAAAACGTATACTTCAGTTAAACCAGGTTTACATCTGGTGCTGTCTCTTTCTATCCGTACCTATTATTATGAGGGCGACACTGAAAGTTCTTAGATAATAAAAAACCGAACAAACTAGCAAGTTATTAGTTTTATTGTCCATTCACATCAATACATCGCTGCATCCGATGGAACCACTGAGAAAAGCACTTTGCCCACTCGTCCTTAGGGGTCTCTTCGACGGCCTTTTGAAATGCGGCCACTGCTTCCTCTTCCTCGTCCATAAAACGTTTTCCTCAAAGTTCTTCGTCGTGTTGAAGGAGGATCCTACTGCGAGGTCGTTTCTCCCGAACCTTTTTCAAGACAAGTGGCAAACAATTGTTAGTGTACCACTATGCAGTAACTGTTTTTCGATCCTCTAAAACAATTGTTGTGTAATAACCTGTCCTTCTGAAGAACGATGCCACCATCTTTTTTCCCACGCTTCGACCCCTCTTCACTTTAGTTGGCAACTCCTCGGAAGGAAACACCCACTCAGCAGACTGTCTTTTAGTTTCAGGATTACACAGTAAATTATTTACAGTAAAAAAATATCTTCAAAGTTTCGTCTTTTTAGAAGCAATATTATATAAATTTCTCTCCAAATAAGAAATTACAGTATGGTGTAACTTATTATTAAAATTTTTATATAGTCAATGTTTTTTAAAGAGAAACGTTAAATATTGAGAGCTGTGCCCACGGGCCAGAATGTCTGGCTGCCACCAACGGCCACAACATCGGAAACTTCGCAAACAGCCCTCGAGGAAGGCCCAATGATTCGAATTTATGCTTTATGCAGTGGAAAATGATAAATTTATGGCAGTCCAGTTCCTTTCTCAATACATTCCGGCGTCTCCGCGGAGACTGTAGTGATTTTTTATTGTTACTGCGGCACGTTTGCATAATTTATGTGGCCGCTTGAATTTGTAAGGAAATTACTATCTTCTGCCTCGGTAATGGAGTTGGGGCATTCTCGTTTTTTTTTATTTCAAAACTTTTACTTTGGTAAGTAACTACATTACACACACACACTACACACACACACTACATACACACTACACACAAACAACATATTGTTTAATCCCACCTATCCTTCCTATCTTAAGGAACGTTTCAGTTATCATTATTGTTCAGGTTCGCGCTCATTACGGTCATCAGAAAACTTAAGCCTTAAAACACCCCCACACAGCACCACCTTTTATGATTCTTCTTTTACCGTCCAAGCTGTTCGTCTCTGGAATTCGCTTCCAGTTGCGATCAGGCGTGCGAAATCCATTCACATATTTAAAGAGCTCGTGAAAAAATTCTACCTTTCCGATTAACCCCGTCCAGCTGCAAAACTGCAATATCTGCTACTTTCCTCCCTGAGACTACTATTATGTTTAAGTAGGTTTATTTATATGTTTATCATTATCATCATTTTCATTATTATTATTTTGCTTTATTTATAAAATACACATTATTCTAGTATGTTTCCATAATTTCACCTCTGATCTTAAAGTTTATTAGCTCTTTCCATCCGACTGGTTGTCTGGAAGAAATCGCTTGAAAGCGATAAGACCGCCAAATTGTAACTTTGTAATTATTTTTATTTTTTTTCTTTTGTTCATGTTTATGTTTTTTAGTGTTGCAATAAAAGTATTATCTATCTATCTATCTATCTACATTCTTAGGTTACTAAGTAAATGATTTGTTACTGCTTCTTTCGTATAACATGGTTGCATTAAATAACAATAGAATATTTATACTCTAAATAGCAGTTACATCTTTACATTCGATAAGTTAAAGGGTTAAGCAGACGACCGCTATATTGATAACATCGTAAATGCCGTGCTTCCCAGTAGTTTAAGAACAATTGTCGTCATATTTACCCAATTTAGGGTGTAGACTCAAAGCGTAAAGATTTTAGCTGACATCTTCATCATCAGTAGATCTAGCAGCTATGTATGAGCCAGTGTATCCACAGGTCGCATAATAACTGAAGAAAGTCCTTATCTCCATGTGATTAGATGCATCAAGATCTCTAAGAGATTCTTTGGAACTTCTGCAGTTGCTGTCAGGATTAGCTGGACTGCCGGGTGTGAGAGCCGTTTTCGATTAGCGTTTATCAATGAGGGGATTTCGGCCAATAGTACCACGTCGGCAATGCAGTGAGTCTCAGTGAGTCGCCAGAGCCTCGCTTGTTATTCGCAAGGTTAAGTTGCACTTGCTTGTAAGGTTAGTTTAGACGACGCTATAAAATTTTTGAGACGGTTGACTAATCGTTTCATAGAGATTTCTGGAAACCGAAGTATTGGCAGCTTACTTGGACAGCGATTAAAAGTCTAGCTATTCAAATTGTTATAGCTTTTTGGGCGCTTAAACCTGTAACAATGAATTTCATATTTATAAAATTTATAAAATACAGTGAAAAAATTAAACGCCCACCCGACCCAGCCAGGAATCGAACCTGGGTCTTCCGCAATCCGGGCGGCTGCACTGACCGCTAATTAAGCTTCAGCGCAGCAATTAGCACTTGAAAATAAAAAGTAAAATTTAATGAATTTTTTATTTATTTAGTTGTTATGGCTTAGTTATCATTCCTTAAACTTTGTTTATGTCAAGTATACTATATAACCTTTATTTTCAATTGGCATTGCATTTTTATGGTTAGTGTTGTTTTCTTGAATTTAGAAATACATACACGTTTTCAATATCAAAATACATGTATTCACAATAATTTTCAGTCAGACCCCAGATTATTGTGTAGCAAATTTTCCAGAGCTCAGTGTTGCCATAAATAAATTTCACTCCGCCGAAGACAGATGGCGCGGGCGCGCACGTAGGACGCGTGGGCATCGTTCAACCCTTCTGGATAATATCTTTAAAAGTTTCCCTTTGCCTCCCTGGGGTGTGCGGGCTATCTCTTTAGATTACGCCGGCAATCAAACGCTATTAGTATGGAACGCTTTAATAATGATAAATTTTGATTTAGAGTTAAAGAAATTGAAGGACGTTGTATGTTTGTTTGTTACTTATGAGGAATTTTACATGCTTGATGATTACATGTTTCACTTCTAACTTTGTTTGTAATAAATTTAACTATCACTCATATTTGAGTAGTCTAGCTTTTCGCTACTATATAGAAGCTCATATAAAAAATTATTAATTCATCTAGTTACACAAACCAGCAAGAACCACACCAACATATTATGTAATAAGATAGTACGAAATATCGAACTGTCTTTATAACAGTAAAATGTAACAAATAATTTAATTTATTAAACTTAGTGTTCTATTCGTCGTGATATTTTTCGGCCTAGAGAAAACATAATATTTATTTCAGGTTCTTCACAATCTCTAACATAATAAGGAAAATATTGGAGACAAAATCATAATCCGGCCACCATAACTAAGACAGAATAGGTTCCATCCGGGTGCAACGTCGCGGCCCGAAGGTGCTCAAAACAAAAGTTTGTTGACGAAGTTTTATCAGGAGACGTTGGGGGAAGGGCCCCTATCTGACCTATTTTTCCCTGGACGGTCCTGGCTGGTTGTGCGACAGAAGAGTTTGTCGTACGTAACATTTTGATTTGAACCTATTTTGTCGGGGCTCAATCGTTTGATTGAGCAAGCAGCGACCTAAAATCATGTCTCAATTAATAATGAAAAATTCATGAAGGAGATACTTAATCTATGACCACTTGTACCACCGCATACTTTTTTACAAGCACACGAACGAGTTACGAAGCGCCTAATAATAAACGGTGACTATTCTGTTATGTCTCAGTCAGTATGTAAAGCGAACTTACTTTACTTACTTTACTTTTTAAATTATTATGGCTATTAAATTCTTGTATCTAATACTTAGAAATAACAAAAAATATAGTAATCATGTTAATATTTGTTATTCTAAATACTTCTTGGTGTTCGTCAGAGCCATTTGGCAAGACCACTGTCAGTGAACCTTTTTATCTTTCGTCGAGCCCTAAATAAATGTCTTGCGAGTTTACTGGGTTACCAAACCGATTTTCCATAATACTTAGATGTTCGCCAATCAATATAAACTCTCCTATGAGTGAATAAGATTAATTTGGAAACGTCGTCCGTCTTACCAATCACATTAAACAGATCAAGGAGGCTACATCAACGATGCTATTTATTCCACTCTATAATTCGTTTTCCGACCCCGTTTAATGTTGATTACATTCCACTTCTAAAGTTGAACTTTGAGATGGAAATAACTCGTTACTTCTATTAAGTAATTAGTCAGCATAAAGCGATGTTTAAGTAATGAAGCGTAATTATAAGACAGGACAAGTCTTAAGGAGTCAAATAATTAAATCAATCATCCCTCTGCTGCTGGCGGTGTATAATCTTTTTGCGAATTGAGTATGAATTAAATGTTACCCCGAATTGGGATTAAGACACTCTTTGGAACTTGATAGCCGTTTAAGATCTTATTGCGAGGTAAATGTTTGGCCCGAAAAATCTGAAAAAGAATTTTATTTGCAACCAAAATGTAAACATCACAAAGAAAAGTTTACATAACAAAAATGTTTCATCATTTTCAGACTTTAAAGTTTTTTTTTATTCATCACTTAACAATAAGCCAATTAGTATTGCATGTGACCCTTAATTCCAGAATGTGCGGGTTTTAATCTTACACGAAGATGGTTTTTCAAAAATCAATTTCGCAAAGGTGGTCATCGGATGGGTGACCAAACACTAATCATCTTAAGCTCCTCCGTGCTTCAGAAGGGGCGTAAAGCCGTTAGTTCCAGCTGTATCAGCAGTCGTTAACAACCACCAATCCACACTGGGCCAGCGTGGTGGTTTATGGTCTGTTCTTCCAGTAATGTATCTATCCAAAATGAAGGCTTGTACCCCAGCACAACGTGGGGACATTAAATTGAGCAGGTGATGATAACATCATTCCTTTAAACGAAACAAAAGCCCATCGTTGATTACATTTTGTTTAATTAGCTCTCCTTTCTACCGTAACTGTCAAGGAAACCAAATAGGTCACCCAACCATCGATAATTATCGGCCACGATCCGGCAGCGCCATTCTTTATTATTTATTCTTATTTATGCCTGGTTTTTAGGACGCTCGATTTCGATGGCGCAGTGGTAGCGTACTCTGTCTGTGGTTGCTGAAGATAAGCAACTTTCGCAAAAGCCGGACAGGTGACCAAAAATGTTTCATCTTGAGCTCCTGCGCGCTTCGGAAGGCACGTTATGCCGTTGGTTCCGACTTCATTAGCAGTCATTAATAACCACCAATCCACACGGGCCCGCGAGGTGGTTTATTGCCCGTTCTCCCTGTGGCATTTTCATCCATAAGCAAGACACGTACCCCAGCACAACAATGGGGACATTAAATGAGGTGGTGAGGATAACATCATTATTTTAAACAAAACAAAAGCCCATCGTTCAATACATTGTGTTTAATTAGCATTCCTTTTTACCGTAACGGCCAGGCAAACCAATTAGGTCACTCGACCAGCAATCGCCAGCGATTGACCAGCGATGGGGCGCTTCAAATGACATGTAAAGCAATTGCTCCCAGCTGCATTAGCTGTCGTTAACAACTATCAATACACACTGGGCCCACGAGGTGGTTTATGGCCCGTTCTCCCTATGGTATTTCCATCTATAGGGATGACTCGTACCCCAGCACAACTGTGGAGACATTAAATTGATCTGGTGATGATAACATCATTCCTTTAAACGAAACAAAAGCCCATCGTTGAATACATTGTGTTCAATTAGCTGTCCTTTCTACCGTAACTGTCAGGCAAACCAAACAGGTCACTCCACTAGCCATCAGTTACCGGCCGAGGTCCGGCCGGCGGCGGCTCGCAAACAGGGGGCACAAATGTGAATGGATGTTAACGTGGTTTTTACGACGCTTCGGTCAACATATCGTTTTGTTTGCGCCCGCCGATATCTTTATTTTCCGCTCACCCCTGACTTTTGTATGAACCTTTTTAGTGCGTCAAAGTGGGTTTGTTGCGTTAGATTTATTTTTAGTAACCTACAATAGGCCTTGGTGGCTGAGTGGTAGAGCGTTCTGGTCCAATTTCTGTCAAAGTTTGCTTTGGATCTTTCGATGCATAGTCCGGGATTGTGATCTTCAACCCTCATTTGGCAAGCGTACCCATCAATTATAGTAGCTAGCTAGTAGCTAATAGCTTGATTTCAAAGATGGAGGTCTTTGTTATTAGTCGGACATTATTAGGCTGTACTCTGCTTACTGTAAACCCAAAACACTATGCCTGCTATGCGAAAATACACAGCCAACATGAAAAATAAATAGTCCTTAAAAAAGCGACCGCCTCAGGTAACACTCGAAACCACGCACTTTCGCAATCAAGCCGGGCACTTCTAATTAAGCTATCGAAACCTTGGCTTTCTGATCGAGATTTTCAAGTGCTTGTTTTGTACACCATAAGCTAGCTTTGTTTCAGCAATACTTAGCTAATATTTTAAGGGTGTTTTTTAAACAGTTAGCAAAGTATTCGTATTTTTGTTAGCTAAAAAATGCTAGTTGGGCAGCAACTTATGAACAGTAAATATTTCTAAATCAGTCTGCAACTTATATCATTCTGAACAGCAGTCTTATGCCGCTCCCCCCTTCCGTGACTAGCCCGAGCGAAGTTCCCATATTTTAACTTGGACATTAAAAATAAACATTTTTATATAAACATTTTCTTATTTGTTATTTTTGCATATATGTAAATGAAAAATAAAGTATTCATGGTTTTAAGCAATCGCTTTTTCATTCACGTATTTATTTCACGTATATATTTCTGTTTTGCTATCTACATCTTTTTTATTCTAAATTGGAGATGTGTTTTATTTTCATATAACCTGATAGCGTGACGATAAGGCTGAATATGGCTGAAGATCTTTTGTTTTTGAATTATTGATCTGTGCTTATGATAATAGGTAGCTTACCATAATCAGCTTCAGCTATTTGTAGCTACGAAATGTAAGCTCAAAAGCTTTAGCTACATTAGATAGATAGACAGATAGATAATACTATTATTGCAACAACAAAAATATTGACATTGAACAGTTTGGCGGCCTTATCACTTTAAAGCGATTTCTCCCAGACCACCATTAGGAGAGAGAGACACACATAAAAAATCAATAGTATCGGCCTAACAAATAAGATCGTAGTATATTGACGAAAGGTAATTTATTTACGCGATTTATTGCCGTCGCGCTGAGGGGACGCGAATGTCAACATTGACTCGATGTCGAAGTGTTTGCGCGGAGCTCTGACCTCGGTATTTGGATTTTTTCGTTGTTTAAACATCTAATAAACGGATTGGCTCAACGTGGTAAGCTAATTATCATCTGTGGCGATTTGACATCGAGACAGGTAAATAAATAAAATTAGCGTAAAGAACATTATAGATTGGAATATGTTAAAAGGTACTCAGTCAATTGTAGGGATAACTTGATTTTATGATACCTTAGCTCAGCAGTGTGACAGTATATAAGCTATTAGTCACTTACTTATGCTACCTTTCTTTCAGGTATTAGACATTTCAAAAATAATATTGAATATTTTGACAACAACATATCAAATAAGTATACCTATATACCTTATGCTGGTTTTGAGATTTTTTTGCTGCGAAATGGAGTTTAGGCTTTAAATATGAGAAATAATGCATATAACTGTCTCAATGGCTGTCAAAAATGTAAAAAAACTGTCTTTGTATCATTTATAAACTACGGATTTTAAAAACATAACAAAAAAGTATTAAGATGGTTTGGAATATATTCTTACACTGTATTATTATTTTTATAATAAAATGAAAATAAATATGTAATCCAACACTATCTACCTATGACATTTGTAGAGAAGCTACTCCTATATAAAGTGCCGCGGCATATACAAGGCACCCAAGTAATACGATCAAAGCTTTCCACTGAGCAATTATTCGGTTCTGTGATGATAAATTGACTTCATAACGTGAACCAGGGCTCTTTTTGTCTCTCCGCTTTGAGTGATGCCTCGGGCAAGCACATCAGTATGGCAAAGGAATCACCAATTGATATTAAAGTGAAGTTCTTATTAATACTTTACATACTGTTTTCGTAAATATTGAATTATTTTGTGTATATGTTACGGCTAATAGCCGAAGTGCGGCTACACCTAGTTTTAGCCGGCTAAAACTAGGTGCAGGAAATGTATTTTTATATTAGACAACAGAAATAGTGGCTACACCTAGTTTTAGCCGGCTAAAACTAGGTGCAGAAAATGTATTTTTATATTAGACAACAGAAATCTAGCTCTATTCAACTAAGATAAGTGCGGCTACACCTAGTTTTAGCCGGCTGCATACACACGCCTGCACATCAGTCTACCACAAACTGTCAAATTTCCTTAATAGATTTTGAACTTTATGTATTAAAATGTATAATCCGAAAAAATAGATTTTTTTACGACAATCCTGCTCGTAGGTATTCACTTTTTAGGTAGCCACTGCGTAGAAAACGTAAAACTAATATGTAAAATAAACGCGAGCAGATCCGTAAAAGTTGTTTCATAGCAAATAAAACCTAATTATATTATACTAAAATTAAAGTTTTAATTAAAATACTGAATCTGCCATTAATTTCGGATTTTGTCTAGTCTGTAATGATTATTCGTAGTCACCTAAAAGACATTGCAATAAAATATTGAGTAAGTATGAAGTTTATTTTTACGTTCAGAAATGTGAAATTCAGGATTAAACTAGTTATATATACAATAAATTATTGCCATTCTACGGTACAGTTTCGAATCCACCTCCACACAACGAAGCGGTGCACCGCGGGTTCCCATCCCGGCCTATTGTCATGACGCATCAACGGGAATCGCATCATAACTCCCGATAATCTACGTTTATTGGCTCCTCCGGCTTCCTATGACATAAACATCTACACACAAAGTCACAAATATGGGAAATCTTTGCTGAAACTACTCAATCGAATCAAGGAAGTACACTCGTGCTTTTGTTATGGTATTTTATGTTTCTAAAGGAACATAGGAATTGTTTACTGTTTTGATATAATAATATGTTACTCGTCTCCATATTTTAATTACAAAAACACAATGTTGAAAAAATATCGCAAATTTAATTTGTATCGCAACAAAATTTGCGTTATAATTATATAAACAAAACAAAAACGTTCCATATTTTAAGTTTAGTTTATTATAAACTTTTTCAACTTTTTTAACTTTTTAAATGATAAGGATCATTCGTGATCATGGCGCATGCAGTAACTTTGTATAACTATAATTTTCAGAGAAACAGAAATAATCCATTTGATAATTATAATAACTCTATTTTTTGTTGGGCATGCCAGGCCAGAGTCAGAAAGGTAGAAGTAAAGTAGGTACTTACAGGTCTTTAAAAAACAATATTACAATTTGTGTTTATCTCACATTATTTTCAGCATAAACTATTGCAATACAATCAACAAAATCTACTGAAACAATAGATTTAAGTTAGCAACATTGTTTCAAGTTGTAATAAAAAATACTTAGCGCCCGCTCTAAGTTGGAAGATATAATATTAAAGCTATTTTCCACCGATTAATCTGGAACAAAGCCCCGTTCGGCGCACAATCACGATCGAACATTATGCTAAAGACAATTCATTATTAGAGAGCCGTTATACACTCATAATCGGCAGTTATCGCCCTTTTATAGGAGGTTTTATGACCACAACTATTCAGCCAAGAAATGTTCGATGTTATCTTGTTACAGGCTTTGTCCGGCTTAATGAGTTAGCCATTAATGTGATACATGAAATTAGTGCTGTAGTGGCTGTAATAAAACGATGTTTCATTAAATATTTACCAAGTAGACATAGAGATGTATGATTTGACCTGACTAGACTTTTGACTTAAAAAAAATACAAATTATGTTACCAAGTTCATTCGTAATATTCTTTTTGTTGAGATTAGTACTTATAAAGAGTTAAAAAGTTAAATTATTATAAAATATTACATTTACATTTTTAGTATTTTATATAATCCTCATCCAAATCGCTCCCAACGGTAACAATTTCAATAATAATTTGAAAAAAACCTAAATATATAATACATATATAAACTTTTGACATGATGACATGATCCAAATGAGGATTGATTTCTTGTTATTATTTTTTTATATTATTATAATAATTATAATTTGTTTATTTAAAATATTGGAGATCATTTTAAAATTTGTCTGATAATATAATAATTGTAGAGTGAAACTTTATTTGAAAAGTTAAAGCTAAGATTTTGTAGGGTCATTCAAATTTCTTATCTAAATATTTTAAAAATGCTTTTGGAAATACAACATCACTAAAATAAATAACCACTGCAGCTGATTTATTTAAAATAAAAAACAGTAAAACCATAAAGAAAATCGACAAAACCGCCCGGTGTTCCCTATTAAGTTGTAATAGTTGTTTACAACCGGCACTTGCCGTGCCTTCGCAATATATTACAAGTTCGCGGCAATAAAAAGGGGTAAAAAATCAACGGGCAACGTTAAAATAAAGCGCCCCACAATATATACGACTTCCTCAAGGAAATAATAATGCTGTTTGCAATTCATTTGGCTACCTGGTTACCCTCGTCTTTAGAAAACAACGGAGCATTTCTTTTTTTTAACCCTCCGCGGACTGATTTTTCTCGCGAGGGGCAGCGGGTTTTTATTTCAAACCCTTTACTCGAGAAATCAAAGCTTAATGACAGTTGACGTGGAAACGGTTGTTTATGCTATTTTCATTTTGTTTCGTTTTATTTTCTCTTTTGTTATAAATTCATTATCGTTATCATAAACGTACCTCGGCTAGGCTTAGGCCTTCCAACTTAGACATTACTATAGGAAGGTTGATCTACAATCGATATAGGCCCAATGTGGGTTTGTGGTTGGTCATTTCAGGTCATTCTGCCACCATACGACAACAACCGGACCAAAACGCAATGGCTTAACTTGTTATTATTAGCACGGAGAGGCTCAAAATAATGTCCATTTAATAATATTAGTTACAATTAGTACTCGTGTCTCTACTTTTGTCTCTTATTCACATTTAAGACCTAAGTTGATAGTAAAAAAGGGGCTGATTTAAGTCCTGTCTAGTTCTAAAATTCCGTCGCAAGTCTTCTTAATGAGACCAATGGATGTATATTTACCAAAATAAAAAGCAAGTAAGCTTAATAGGACAATCATAAACGCTATTCTCAGTTTTCAGTTACAATCTTCCACCTTTTCCCTGTAAACCCGACAAATGGCGTGTCGCACAAGAAAAATCAAAGCGTAACACGGCGCCTGCTCGCTTACATTTAAAAACGTAATTGTAACTAACCGCCCCCTTTTATTAATTTACCTCATCCATCCTGCCAACCCCTGCCACTATGAATACTGAAAGAGTCAAAAAAGTTGCGAATTCTCCGTGTATTCCGAATAAAATATTCATGCGACCGCAGGATGCTGTTGCATTGTTTAACTGGATTTTAAAGAATTTGTATGGTTGTCGGTTAGAATTTCAATCGCGATGAGTTGGTGCTTCTTTTTTGATCTCTGAAGACGGTGATACTTTGTGCGATCATTCATGCGTGATATTTTCTCTTTGGGGCCAGTAAAATAAATGAAAGATTCGTCACCTTATCCGTTACCGTAATATTATTTGATGTGGTTTAAACGAGTATATCCATTTTTTTATATTTTGTATATTTTTCTCTACATAAAGACAGACAAATATGAAATTGTGTGATTGTTTGTTTGTCCTCCCTTCACGTCAGAACGAAGCAACAACGGATCAAAGGATGGTCAATATTTCTGCACAGACATGGTAAGATTGGAGTGAGGGATAATCAACTTAAACAAATTCAGGTGTTAATTTTAAAAAGTTAAATCATAATTTAAAAAAGACTTAAATGAAATTAGGATACGTGTCGTCGAAGTAGATCAACGAATCGTAGTATCTTTGCAAAATTATCTGTTAGACTGACATTCACAAAAAAGAATCGTACGGCAGCTACGAATAAATAGTTTATATAGGTATATACCTTCATTTCGGTTATCTGAATTTTAATTTATAAGGTTATATATTTACTCTATACTCGTATTATATACTACCGTACCAAAGAAGCAAAGTAAGAAACAAAAGACAGAATTTAACATTACCATCCATCAGTTTCATCTGCCGGTTAACTTTAGTAAACAAGACACCTTCAGACTCGTGCATTAATTACTAGCAGTTCGAATTACCAACGTCCAAATTAACTAATAATATTGAGGGGACGTTTATAAAAGTTTCGGTAACTGAAAGATGCGATCGAGAGTCACTCCCCGTGAATATTTAAGAAGCTCTCGAGTCTCGAGGGGTTTTAAGGAGTCGCACAAAATACTTGATGAGCAATCGAGTTACGGCAGACTGAGATATCAAAGGCCTCACGTATTTCGATGCAGACTGGCGGTCATTTTGCGTAGTTAAAAGTAGGTAGAAAACCATAGATTTGTTTTAACCATCTTTATAGGCTGCTAAACTGACCATTCAACTCGTTATATTTTTATTTTTAATAAATATGACTAAAAGAAACGCATTCCATGGTGTAAATTTAGAACTTAATCTCATATGACGTGATCATTGTTATTATTTTTAATGAATGTTAACACAAACAAACAGAAGGGAGAACGTGGCAAGAATAGAAAAATACAAGGGCGCTGCTTATTTCACATGAGTATTGAGTATTTTCATGAGATTCTGTCTTTCTTTAACTTAAGAACGAATTGCCTCTGTGCTGGGGACGGGTGTCGCGGCTCGGGTTGGATTGGCGAGTTTCTATTGTATTTGTTGCTTACTTGTATTTTGCGTGCGGATTCGGTGTTTTGGGGTAAATTTTGTTTGTTATAGTGAATGTCTGCTATTTTTTGTTTGTATGTATTTTGTTCAAGTACTGTTACTGTACTTGTACTGTTTAAATGATAATTTAGGGAACTACAGGTTTTTTTACAATCATTTTTAGTACATATTTATAAATAGTATGTAACTGCTTTTTCCTAAATAAATAATAAGAAAAAAAAAGAACGAAGCTCTTGTTAATGTGCCTTTTCCATTCATATCTGTCCCAACTTAATTCTTCTACTTCTTAAATATACGACATTCGCTTTTTCTATAATTTTCTTGTTGCGAATAGATCTCTTCAAAACTTTACTTAACCCTTAAATCGCACATCAACAATTCAAACATCGAAATTAATCAGGAAAAAATCACAAAAATGAGCAGCATCAACCGAGAGCCCTTCCGTCAATCGCCCCCGCGCACATTCCGTCCCGTCTGAGCGGGGCCTTTTAAACCCGGTAACAAGCCAATAAATCCGGTCGCATTTTTACCCAGACCTCCCCGGGAAAAAAGGCTTAGCGCGATTACAACCAAATTTACTTAACACGGACGCGTTAAACCAGCTAATAAGGATCTTTAATGTAATTATCTAATCTCACCCGTTGGCCCGTTTTAATTCAATAATATTCGGACCTTCTCGCTGGTAACACAATTTCGTAATTCAACATGCTATGTGTAGATTCTAGTGTAGGTTTGTACCTTTATCTTGCAGTTAAAATTTAAAAGCCGATTAATAATATAATGCTACTAGGGAAATTGTAAAAAACTATGGAAACATTAGGAACGCTTTATTTAATTTTGTAGCAATTTTATTTTGATAGTTGCTTTTAAAATGTACCTACCTAATGTTTGTTCATTTATTATTATTGAACATTTTTTTATTTAGAGATTGGTATACAGTGTGTTGTTAGCAACTGTGCATCGATGGTCAATTCTAAAACTCAAATAAATAGCAAAGAATACTTAAAGAGGTATGGGGTCCTTTTCATAAAAAAAAAATTAACGGCTCATAAGATTTTCTTATAAAGAGTATTAACGCACTAAAACGCCTCTATCTATACATATAGCTATAGAGCAGAACAAGACCGTGGGTACCCATGTCAGTAACAACAGTTCAGTGCTTAGTACACACAAGACATAAGTAGTATTTCAGCACAATTACATAGAAACAGATAAATAATTAAGACACATTGGTTCGTTAGCAGCGCAAATGTAGTCGCAGGTAAACAGCGAAGCGCAGAGACTCGCGGGGACTCTTTTAATTAATTAAGTATATGGAGTGAATCGAGCATCGTGCTCGACTCTGATTACACACTGTATTTACTGAGGAACTCGATATTGAGTGCACTAGCTAGCTTAGCGATGCCTGATATGAGTATGTTATGAAATCGTTGCATTAATTTGCTCTTTATCGCAATACTACATCTTACTCCATCGACACATACAATGTACATTTTTGTATTTCCATTTCTTTTATAAAAGTGCGTTATACGATGAAATGTAAATGAACTGTGCTATCTATGGTTTAGACCACGCCGTGGTAATGGGTCATAGATGATTAAACATTAATGTTCATATCCTATTATTCTCATCATAATATATGTTTATTGTAACCAGTGTTTTAAATAAATTTACTATTTACTTACTTACATTAGATTTCATTAAGGATATTACTTTCTTACGTCCCAACTAGCAGTAAAAGAAGATGGCAGCACACTTTAACTGGATCCTCAACGCTACGCCGAATAAATTTACCCGAGACGCTGGATATCTCACCAACAACAGTCGAAAAACCTAAAGAAAAGTTTAAATTTGATCACAATAATGCTAGTAGCATAAATCTTGAGAATTAAATGCTGGTTTCCACTGACTTAGATAAAGTGGTGGTAGCTAACCAGGTGGACTTTTAAACAAACACCCGCTAGGAATCGAACCTGTGAGGACTGAGAACGGTGGCCTAAAACGAGTAATATGCTGACCACAGCTTAACTTAAATAATTATTATCACACCTTACCTATACAAATTACGGAACCAAGACGTGACTACAGCAGCAGACAGATCTTTGTTACAAATTCACTTTACCTCCGATCCGGACCATTAGATAAAACAGACATTCCGATACCAACCTGTCATCGGTCAATCCAAAACACTCTAATTAGGTTTCGCGGTCACTTTGACCCACATCGCTCGTTTGCCCGATTGATTAGAAACAAGCGTACCGATACCGATGGAAGGTCCATGTACCGAATAAATACAGAGGGTTGGTTTGCAGGAATTCGTTTGATGAAATGTTTTGCGTTGGTAAAAATGATGAATGCTTCGTGAGGATGAAAATTTCACGGAATTTTATTTAGCATTGTTTTTGACTTTTGATTTTTATTGCAATAATAATGGTAACTTTAATGCTTTTATTAGTATTTTTAGTCGCTTTTCGTAGTAAAAACTGTAATTTTTTGTTTGATAATATATTTTTAATTTGTTACTTTTAGGATAAGCCAGAAGCTTAGCTTACCAATATAATGATAATGTAATCGCTAGACAACGTTTTAGGAAGACTTAAACGTCTCATGCGAGTACGGGCAACCTCATTTCCTGATTACAACGTCTCTAGTAAGCGCACATGCGCCAACTTGATCTGTGGCATCGCCGCAATAAATTTCAAATTATAAATTATTCCAATTCGTCTTCGTGTTTATTAATTATTACTATTCACGAGTCACAACTGGCAACACAAGGCGGCGATTAGTAACACGTCACCGGTAAATATGGCAACACTTATTCAACGATTTATATCTGGGGAGAGTGGGGTAAAGGGGACACTGGGTAATAAATCGAGGCGAAGTGATTTGGTACAAAGTAGTCGGGCCGCGGAGTAAGCCGGCTAGCCAGGAACATCCATTGTGGGACGAGCGCGGCGGAATCCGATAATGCCTCTGAGATTGTCCCGTCTTTCCTTTAACACCTACAATACCCCCTTATATGGACGGACGGTGC
The DNA here is from genome assembly GCA_949315975.1 of Eudonia truncicolella. Classification (NCBI taxonomy): domain Eukaryota; kingdom Metazoa; phylum Arthropoda; class Insecta; order Lepidoptera; family Crambidae; genus Eudonia; species Eudonia truncicolella. The sequence goes on along the minus strand of OX438831.1, from coordinate 5,583,995 downwards.
TTCCACTGAATAATGGATTCAATTTGAGATTTGTAATTAGCGAGTGTACGTAGGTAAACTTTAAATGGGGCAAACCTATTTGATTGGTGTTTCATACTTTTTCACATTGTTGAAGAAAGTCTTATATTCTACTTAGTCCGGGATTATTTAAACTTCTGTTTTGTTTTTTCCTTCATTTTAGAATTGATGACATTAACTCACAGTTATGGCCAATTTAAAAAATATATAAACTATCTACTTGGTTATTTGAGTGTTTCGTTTGTTATGTCTGCTGACTGAAACAAAAAGCGTTTCTAACACCAAAATTATCATTTCTATTTGTTTCAAAACATCTTGAAGAACAAATAATAGACTTGATTCTAAAAATAAATAGTTACTGCTAAACTAAACTTCTGTAAAGTAATAAATCAATTAAGAAACTAGTCAAAATTATAATCTACTACGCAGCTATATTGATTAGGGTAGGGACATACGAGAAAGGATTTTAATATGTCAGCGGTGTACCAGTGCGCCGCGTGTGCGACCCGGGCCTAAACTTAATCTATAAATCAACAAGTGAAACTATTTCGTAATTAGATCGCATTTAGGGGCACAACACCTTACTTCGGCTCCTTGAGGAAGCCCAAAGGGTCCGAAGGTAAAGGCTCCCGTTGCCTTTCAAGCACCTCTTTAACGGCTAATATCTTTAGTAAATGGATCTCAAATATTTTGCCCCATAACCATTACAGAGAAACGATGTTATCATGTTTATTGCTTTCGGTTCGAGGGCTCTCCAATTACCCTCGCCGTCTATACCTGTCATATTTTTTGCGAACAAATCTTTGTTATTACAAAGATCACAACGAGGAATTAATTTTGCAAAGAATGTTAAAATAAAAATCCCCTTAACAAAGAGCTATTCTTCCTCTACGCGAATGCGTTTGATGTTTCGGTACTTAGTGTTTTAATAAGTTGATCCTATTACAAATGTCCAGGTAACATCGTCACAATGGCGCCGGGTCGCTAACAAGATTATAACTTTATTTCGTAAATTAATAAAAAGTAGCGTGCCGTGTGTGCCATTCTCCCCACTTCTGGGGAGTGATAATGTAAGCCTACGCAGCTTTGGAAAAATGTTATTGTTGTACAGTAGCTACTTAAGCCATGTTATGGAGCGGTTCGCTACATGGTTGGTACACACAAATGGTTACTTCCAAAGCTTTTGTAAACATTGTTCTGAATTCATAATATTGTTTGCGTTGATTAAACGATGGAAAAGACGGGTGTTTACAAAAGAGCTTGTATAATCTATGATAAAAAATGTTTTGTGTTTTAGTATAACCGCTAGATTTAATGATTATTAAGTTAATTAAAAACAGCTCACATACAAGGAGCTCAAATGAGCTCAAATTAAAGAAATCTAGCTCTTGAGTCTGGTCAATACAATGAAGCGTAAGCGCAAACAAAATCGACCCTTATCCGATCTTTGTCACTTATGATCGTGAGGTTATTGATCTTATTTTTTTTTATTAACGGGAAAGCACAGTGCCTTAATCTCACCTGATGTTAAGTGATGATAAGGCCAATGATGAAAGCGCACTTCACCCGGGTTCCTCAACTAGTGAGGCACTGGCTATCTTATCTCTAGCTGCCGGAACACAACAATGCTACAAACATTGATGTTATGGCAACATATTTCTTATAGACGTAGCAACACGTTTAGTGATTAATTTGACACTGCCTAGCAGTGGCAAATTAATAGAAAATTTTGTAAGTAACATAGACAAAAGACAAAATGACATGAGCAAAAGATAATGTTATATAAATAATACCAACGAAATACTTTTGAATCCCCAATTTTATACGAGCAGAGATAAAGTACAGCATTAAGATCCAGCTGCTGAATTGGACACATGTCATATAATCCCGTGTTAATGAAACAATAAATTCGTATTCCGCAGACGCTCCGATGTATAGAGTGACGTTCGGACACATCTCCTCTTAACAACAAGTCACCGTTCAAATTCAACCTTGCATGTATAGACATAAAGTGGGAAATGGTTTAAAAATAATTCCCTTGCGCTAGAGTGACGCGTGTTGTCTCTCATTAACTTAATACGTTATGGTTAGTACTTAGCAATATCACGAAATGAAATATTTGCGCAATATACGATGAGTTTGGTAGTGCGAAGACTTATTAGAAGCACGAAACTTACTTAACACAACATACTTGTGGAACAATGGTTGAGTAATTTGTGGTTATATCAGAGTTTTTAGGAAATCTGTTATTTTTGTTTCGTGTATGTATAAAAAGATATATAGTTAATGATCAAAATATTTCTTTAATTTCTTCTAAATTGCAATATGCCGAAATATTATGATTAAGAATATCTAAAAACATGTAATTGCTTTCATTTATTTAATTTTTAGTTAATATTTTAAGCCATGCATCCGCAATAAAATTGTTTCTTAAAATTAGGAGCTTACGTAACACACTACAAAATTCCAACTAACTATACCAACAATTATAGTTGGGGGGATTGTCAAAAGTCTCGCCATGTCGTTAGTCATATTGTTCGGCTAAAACTGACTATGACGGCTTACACTGATAGATCTTGGGTTCGATTCTAAACGTGGTTTGTGCTTGGTTTGGTTTGTGATAGAGCATGTCCACCTGACCAGCTACCACCAGTTCATCTAAACTTGTCACCAAAACAACAATATTAAAAGCCAATTCAGTGCTCAATAGTATATTAATTTATTTCAATTGATCACCAACGTAGTGTACAGTCACTAGCATTAATATGTAAACAATGTAACTTTTAATACAATGGAATAAGAGTCAAATTTCGTCAAAAGTGTATACATGTTAATGCTCGTGTAAAGTAAAGAGTCAAATGCCACTTTGATTAAAGATGAAGATAGCACGCACGAAATACAAAAAACGAGGAGACAAGTTGAGGATAATTAAGTAAGATGGAGCCCAAACATATAAGGTCGTTGTGAAATAAAATGCGCGAAAGCATACAGCTTCACAATTACTATTGGCTGTCGATCGTAAGTGCTTCCTCCCTACCTCGTAATTATGAATACTAGCGTGGGTAAATATTGCTAAGTAGCCAAGTAGGTCCATTATTAGGCCCCCTTCACACGAGGCGAGAGTAATAGTCGTAATGAGCGCGACGAGAGCGTCGTCGGACAGCCCTAAGGAGGCGGAGGATTATGCGTGTTGGCGCTCACACCGATAAGCTTCATTTACTTATAAACGGTTACTGACTTCCGGTGATGCAGAATTTAACTAGATGCAAAAATATTACTTGTGAGTAACAGTTTTTGAAAGATATCGATCATTGAAATGAAAAAAAAATGTACCATATCTATTTCTCTGTCGTCTGAAACTGATCAAAAGCACACTACTCTTATCCTCCTAAAACGTTAAAGAAAAATTTGTATCTTATTATATTCAGATAGGTAACATGTAAGCATTTTATTATAACATACCATCAAAATTGTAATATGTTCGAAGAAAATCTGTATTATTCATAATTTCGCGCCATCTGAGGTCTGTTATTTTAATTTTTCTCTTTCGGAATGTCTTTGAAACGCTCAAATGACGCGTGCAATATCAAAGTTTTTTCGTTTGATGTCGAAGATTGGGGTGGGGTATGACAACGAGTATTTTTTACATATATTAAATTAGTTCATCTGTACGTACATGCATTCTACTCATGGCATTACCAGGCCTCGCTCAAGCACAATTTTAACTTACCGCTCTACTTTTGTTGGGTTTTAAAAATATTATATTTGAATATAATCCAAAAATATAAGTAATTTAACTAGGCAAATTTTGGTTTGGTTGAGCCCAAACATACATGGTGGTTGTGAAATAAAATGCGCGAAAGCATACAGCATCACAATTACTATTGGCTGTCGGTCGTAAGTGCTCCCTACCTCGTAATTATGAATACTAGCGTGGGTAAATATTGCTAAGTAGCCAAGTATGTACATTATTAGGCCCTCACACGAGGCGAGAGTAAACTTAAAACAAGCCCTACCGCAAAAAAAAAGCGAGGACAGTATTTAACCGCCGCGAAATCATACCTGACACGTTAGAACATAACAGACAACCGCGCGCCACCCCTGATGTAAAGGTTCCCAATCCCATGATACCAGTACCAGATACCGGGCAGTGTTGCCACGCTGGCTGTCATCATCATCACGTCATCATTCCTTCTATGATAGGGCATTTTCCAATGTTACTATTCATGGGAGTATTACAATCAGTCTAATGTCACTTATGTTGTGACCATGATAATTTTAAAATTTGTAGCCGGGATATCTGAGTCTGTGACCTTTTTTTTGAGAGAGATTGCTGATTGCCTCAAACGGCATTTTCAGCTTCACCGGGCTTGTTGTGGGGGCGGCGAAAAACTTAAAAGGTTCCTCAAGCCGTGTGAAATGAATCAACTTCGGAGGTTTTCTAGAGGGAATGGCATCACGCTCTAGTGCGTGTCCCCGTGCCCTACTAGATTCTCCGAAGGGTTCGGATCGGATCGGTAGTCTGTGACACTATTAATGTATATTGCTTTTTAAAGTCGAAAACCTAATTACAGATCATTTTTAAAGTCTACGACGTTTTCATGTTATGCTAATTTAAATTAAATGTGTTCATTACAAAAACACAAATGTTGAAAAAATTTCTACGAGCTGGATTTGAACCTGCACCCTTCTGACATACCGGGTCAGGTGCTCTCCCAATTCAAATCCTGCTCGTGGAAATTATTTCAACATTTGCGTTTTTGTAATTTGTTTCGCAACAAAATTTGCATTAAAATTATATATAAACAAAACAAAAACATTTTAAATTTAATTACTTGATTTGCAGTATTTTTAACATTTTAATGTTTTTACATAAGATAATAAGTGATACTACTTTGGTTTTCTTCACATGAATAATTAAAAGTAATAATTTTATTAAACAAACATTGCAATCTAAAATACTATAAAAAGCGTGTAGGCACGTTACATTCCAAGATATGAAACCCTTGGTGAGTCTAAGATATAAATTCTCGGTGCATGATCGCTTCTTTATGTATCTGCGGTCGTTTTGTACGGAACATCGCAACTGACGTTAAGTTTCCTGTTTTGGAGCAGTAAGTACTGCCTAGGTGACGGTAACACCCGTATTTATAAATGAGTAAAAGCTCATACTAAAGCAAAAGCAATTGCTTAAGTAAAAATTATGTTCTTTAGTTTACTAAAGATGAAGATAGAAACGTCACAAGTTAGAATTCTTAGCCAAGCAATAGTCACCAATTATCTTTACTCAGGCAATCTATAATAGTTAGATTTCTCAAAGAATTCATAGTGACAAGCTTGTGAGAAACTAGTATTGAAGTTATATTCCGTGTGAAAGTTTGTGTTGTGTCTAAAATAATATAAAGTTTGTGAATTTGATAATAATAATAATAATACTTTTATTTAATTTAATAAGAAAACTTTAATCTAAATTTAAAAAAAATTTGAGTGGTAGAGCCACGCTGCGTTGCAGCACGAAATGGGCCGACTCGCCCGGCGTAATACCACCCTCTCACAGAATATCAGCGTGAAACAATGGCACTCGTTGCTGTTGTGTTTCGTCCGGTGAGTGAAAGTACCGGAGGCCCATCTCTCACCCCTCCCCCCCCATTCCTGCTCCCTCCTCAAGATCCAACTCCTTCCTCAAGGCCGGCAACGCATCTGCGATTACTTTGGTTTTGCGGGTGTGATTACTTTCCATCAGGTGACCCGCCTGCTCGTTTGCCTCCTTTTAACATTAAAAAAAAAACGTTATTGGTTTATAAAACGCAATTAGATCTTAGTGGCATTTTTAAGAACAAAGTAATTGCTAAGTAATGGCTTGTTTATAAGTACGGGTCTACTACTTAGCCTGCAACCTAACAAGCCACAGTCTTAACAAGTTACCAACTTTGCCCGGTAAAAAACTCTATTCAAGCTGTTCATTGAATGTTTCAAAGTACAAAGAAGTCTCTTAAGCAGAACTTACTTTTTTTTTATTGTAAAATCGATAGTGACGCTTCTTCGTTTGCGATTTCTCTTATTTGTTGAGAAAAATGTTATGTTCGAGCATAAGCTTAAAGTTATTAAAGGAACTATATAACAACATGAAACTGTAAGGTTTTTTTACATGATTTGTAATTGGGACGCGAAGTGGCAAGCGGGCTTGCTTTGCGATATTACCTAGAAATATCTAGAGCTCTTCCATGCTTTGAAAGGGACGTTAAACTGTCGGGCGTGGTTGTTATCGTAAGATGGCAGTGGCTCTAACCCACTATTTTACCATACTGATGTTTTTTTGTAGCATAGCTTGGTTGCATGCGTATACGACTATAACTGCATACAATAACCACTTGTTCTAAACAGAAGTTTTAAACAAAGAACGTCATGTTCGTCTGCTTGTATATATGTCGCAACCTTATTGTATACTACGCAGTGTTATATAGAGGCGCTTTACAAATCAACGCTGATTTGTAAAGCGGCTGATTGACGTCCAGCCGGAAACTTCTTATGATACCTTTATGATACATTCAATTAAACAGCTCCCTACGTTTAGCCGGTTTGTTACTAGTTTACTATGTGTGACCACGATAATAAATAATGTCTTTAGTTTCATCCTTTATTTATTAAATCAATAATAGTAGTACCTAATACTTTCCCACTGATGGGCAAAAGACACTATCATTGCAATCAAGTCATCTTAAAAGTTTTAATTTGCACTTTGCAGTGATGCAAGCTTGGATGAGACGCCATGTTTTAAAATGGAAAGTTTATTCAGCAACCAAATTTTTGATTGTGTACGGAAAAGAGAGACCGTAATTTTACTGAAGTGGCACCGCATATCGGTATAGAGCTCCTTAAGTGCGCCTAGTCCCTGCTTTTTGTGTTATAGAAAATGAATGTGAGTGGCCACGGATCGTGCTCAAGGCGTGCATTTGGAGAGGCCTATGTCCAGCCGTGGACTAGTGTAGGGTAAATTATGATGATAATGGTAGGTACAGTAAATCCAGTATGCGACGCTATTTTTTGGTTCAGAGCCACTAGTGGTACCTGATACTATTAGTTACCAAACGGCGCGCCAAAAAGTGCAAGGTTACATCAAATTTTTGAGCCAATCAGATTCTTTATTGTGTTCGGAATAAATAATATCGTAAAAATAGACTTTTCGGAATAGGTATTATATTTTTACAGAAGTGGCATCAACGACAAAGTCAAAAGCTATTTATTGCAATTCATGCATCACATATCGGCATAGAGCTTCAGAGCTACTCAAGTGGGCCTAGTCCTCGTGTTGTGTCTTATAGAAATATGTGACAAAGACAATAAGCTCGGACGGAGGCCGGCTGACGTTAACCAGAAAATTCCACCGAGGAAGTTTTGATTGTGCCAGGCAGATGGCATTTCTGGCCACATTCCGCGCGCGCCGTTTTATTGTGTCCATATCGTCAAAGTTTGCGGTTGGCAAGTCATGCGCAACTGTCATTTAGGGGGTATCGTGAGATTTGATAAAAACTTGACATATTGCTTATAATAAAATGTGATACAATGTATGGTGTTGTGTGTCATTCAGCACCAAAACTATTTATAAAACAAGTTGCAATGCGTAAGTTATAAGTTTGTTTTTGAACAGACTTGTTTTTCTTAGTGGTCTTACTTGAAAGTTTATTTTTGAATTAAAACACTGCAATACCTAATAATTATATGATTATTATACAGATCCAATTCAATATACCGCAGAATAAAGCCAAGGCCAGTTACATCAGAAAAATACCAAAGTGCCAATGTAAAGTACATTAGCGGACACCGGAAACGCTACTATTAAGCATATTATAATAGTTTAAAAGCCGTAACGCATGAAAATCAAATTGTTCAGAGCATCCCCATAACCCTAAACAAAGCGCAGCCGACCCTCGCCATTTTTATCCCCATACTAATTGTAATTTCATTGATAACACAGTTTACAGTTTGACCGGTCCATTAGTGCGAAACAAGGTGGCGTCCGGGCCTTTCGGGGGTATTTATAACCTTTAGTGTAGTTGCGGCAATAATTTCATTAGGCCGGCACAACTAGAGGCCGGACAAGACAAATGGTGGCCATTACGGCCCTAACGACGCCCCTCGTCAGCCCAGAACTTTTAACGACGAGAATCAAAGTAAATACGCACGTTATCTTGCCGATTGGCCCTGATCATAATTCTGGCCTAATCGGATATGCACCGGTCAGGTGCGCTGATTAATGAGTCCATTTGATCATACGATGAGCCAGCAGGTTGATGGGGAGATTAAAGGCTTTTGTTATGTTAAATTAAAGTCGATGAGGTGGCAGTTACCTGCTCTTAATTGGAACGAGTTGGATTGTATCATTAGTTGTTTTATGTGTTCAATGTTTGCATTAATCTTCAGATGTAATCTGAACTACGCACTCGTGGTTACTATCTAATATTTTTTAAAGTTTTATTTTTAGTTTAGTATTATTCGTTTTAAGGCAAGAAGTCATCTAGCCCTACCACTCTTCTCTACCTTGGGCGATTTTTTACCGTCCATCTATGAAATATCAAGATCATCCCAACTTTTTCCCAGATTTTCGTTTTCCGGTGTCCACGCGTGTGTGGTACACTTATCGTATCACTTATTCATTTATTTAAATTTTTATTAAATATTATACTTTATTAATAAAAAAACACTGATATGCTCCGTTTTTACATACTAACAAACATTTTTATTTTTTAATAACAATAGTTAAGTTTGTTATTTGGGCATTTTTTTACTAACACTATACAACTAGAGTAGGTTTATTATTAACGGGATTATTTCAATGTTTTTTTGAAGTAATTATAATTATGAGTAGTGTCCTATAATCGGCACACACGCGTTGTGACCATGATAGTTTAAAAGCAACACCACACACTCGCACCTATTCTTCAACTGTGGTTGTCATTGTGCCCCCCGCCTAAGCACTACTGTAATCATGTCTCCCATCTAGGCAACAAAGCTAGGGCTGTCAAAAGAAGTTACTCGCCGCGAATGGGCCTTAATGACCGGGGCCGGGACAGATTTCTCGCCGGCTCTCTAGAGATGTACTAACGGTCGGAGGGACCGCTATCAGGAGTTATGATGAGTATTTCGGAGTTTTTGTGCTATGCTGCCTTTTGACAGTAAAAAAATAGCCAATAGAAAATGCAGGAAATATGTTATTATAAAAATGAACTGATTCAGTAAGTGTTGTAGAAAATGCCATAAACTGTATTTCAACATACACATTTTTACAGTACGGGTTATGCGCGTTACTTACCAGGCTATAGTAGCTGTATCCGACCTGTATCGAAGAGTAGGCATCTACTAATTGATATCAGGCAGAAGGAGAGGTAATACGATGGATAGATAGGTTGTAAGATTACATTATATTACATGTTTATTCCATGAATGTGTGTCTGCTAATCCTACATACTCTTTAATAGTGCATACTTTTTATTGGCTTTACAGTTTATCCTTTACAAGGCAGGTAGTTTTTTTACTAACATTTTTACTAACAAGTGGCAATCATTTTATTTTCTTATAATTAATTTATTTAATACTAAATTATAAATAAATATAAATCAAACTGACTATGCAGCCGATAGCTTTCACAAACGGACTTCAAAGTGAGACAACACAAATCGTTCAGAAACGGCGCGTTACCGCAGCGACACATGATGGATCAGCCGGCAGCGTTTGCATTGTGCCCGCTTCCGAACGGTTGCCTCCGAATGCGTTCCACTCGCGAATTTTAAACGCATTCCGCCATTTTGTGCGCCATTAGACAAGGTGAAAAGGTCGTGAGCCGTGATTATGATTGATCGCGTGCCACAATGCGGCGGGGACTGTGTGCTTGCATTATTTGTTGGTTTAAGACGATTACTAAGATTTTATTATCACTTTCGCTAATTGGACAATCATTATTTTTCACGTAAATTCCGTTTTAAATCACTGAAAAAACATATTGAAAACTTAATATATTAATTTATTTATTCAGTAAATGAATTTAGTTTTTAGTATTTAGTTTTCAATGTACTGTGAACATATACCTAGCTGCTGTAAAAATTACAGTAAACTTGATTTAATTCTAATGTCTTTCTTATTTGAATCCAGATTTAAAAAATCAACATGTCTCAATTATTTCATTTAGCCCTATATCGCTTTATAATGTCGGTGGCATAATTATTTTTTATTTTTTACCGGCTGACCCGGCGGACTTCGTACCGCTTTGACAGATTCCATGACAACAAAACAAACAAATCATTTTGTAAGTATTGGAAAATTAAATTGTCATTTTTGGTATTTTCTGTTACTTATGTTTCTCACCGTTTAAGATTTCCCTAAACTTCCACAAATATTTCAAAATTAAAATTAGCCAAATCGGTCCAGCCATTCTCGAGTTTTAACCAATCAAACGAGCAGCAATTGATTTTTATATATGTAGATTTATTATTTATCTAATAGACGGTTACAAACAAAGGTATATGTATAACAGAAAAGTAAGCACTGATAAAAAAGCATAGTGAGAGATAGAGCTTCACATGTTTCCACAATAAGATAAAACAGTCGAATGTAAAAGTTAGTAATAAAACAATTGCCAGTCAAAACATGTCAACCAAACACCATAAACAGTTTCAAAAATAGAATTTCTCTAGCAAGCGAACTCGATAACAAATGAACAACTATTTCTGAACGGTGCCGAATATAATTTTAATACGGAGTCGGTCCATTTAAAACGGGTGCGGTATCGAGTCGGCGCCGCCACTCCGCTGCACCCATTGTGGGCCAATGGTCGCTCGGACCGAATTTCAAAGCGTAGATTAACTATTCTGAAATTCTTGGAACGGTTATATCGCCGCCCGATATTTCTGGTATCCACTGAATGTGTTGAGATGAAAGGATTGTCACTGTTTCCATAATAAGTGTCATCTTAGTGTTGCAATGAAAGCAATGTTCTATATAATTACTAGATTATTTTAAAACACCTTGGTGGCACAGTGACAAAACCATAGGACCAGGGTATAGTTCGACAAGCGCCATAAGCGCCAAGAAGGATGGCTTCAAAGGTGGAGCCTTTTGCCCAGCAGTAGAACAGTATATAAGTTATTTACTTTATTAATTACTAGACCATACCAAATGCGAAACTTGATAGCAAAGCGTTTTGTTCGTGCGATCTAGCATAGTTAAGAATTTTAAATTTAAATAAAAAACTTATGCTCATCCGTTTACTTCAGGAGACATTTTAAAACGGTTGTATGATACTCGTCAAAACCGACCAACCCACACCGGCCAGGCAGCGTGGTCGGTGGGTTCCGTTGTACTATTGTTGGGCCTGAGCCCACCAGTACCATGTTCATAAGCTGAAAGGGTAAAGTTGAAAGGATTTTCAGAGTTTCCGCAAGTTAGTGCTGGATGCATTAAACACGCATCAAGCATTAAGCACAAAATCTGCTGAAGCGCTGGGCGAAATTGCACACGTTACAGTCGCGACATCCTAGCGTCTTCTAATTATATAATAATGTATGTTTTTCTTGTTTTTTACTAACTTAGGTTGTGTAACTAACACTTATGGATTTTATATTCTAAATAAATTTTATTGTTATTAACCTTTATAGTGACTGGCAGCAATTTTTAGGTACCTACCTAAAACCTAAATTTCCCTATGAATGGATAGGGCGAACGGGCTCTAAACCACCACACAGGCCCAGTGCGGGTTCATGGTTGTTACCGACCGCTAATGCAGCCGGGACCAACGGCTTTACGTGCCTTCCGAAGCACGGAGGAGCTCGAGATGATAAGTATTTGGTTACCCATCCAATGACCAGCCTTTGCGAAAGTTGCTTAACCTTAGCAATCGCAGACTGGGCGCGTTAATCACTGCGCCATCGAGCTCCTCCACTGCTTCGCATTAAAACAAATTTTGATATTATAATCAAATTTAATTTGTCGGTATCTGTTAGATAGATGCTTGGGTTGAATATTAAACTACTGACGTGAACCCATACGTAACACGAGCATTAGCTTTTTTAAAAGGACTGTTGTTATTGTGTTAATATTAATCTTTAAAAATAGATTGGCCTTATCATCACTTAACATCAGGTGAGATCAAGACTCAGTGCTAACCCGTAAAAAATATTTAAAAAAAAATAAGAAAACTGTACTAATTATATTATGACCATATTTCCACAAAGTTATTAGTAGTTACATTAGATCAGTGTGTGTATAGACGCCTGCACATCAACCTACCCAAAACTGTCAAATTTCTTCAATACATTTTCAACCATGCAACTTAGTAATAAAGTTAAAAGTCTATTGAGGAAATTTGACAGTTTGTGGTAGGTTGATGTGCAGGCGTGTGTACCCTACCAAACTTTATTTCTTTTACAAATCTTACGCATCGTCAATCCAGATGCCCAGATCCAGAAGCCCAATGCAAACTTTATGAAGTCCTACGTACCTGCGGAGTTCGTCTATTTGCATTGTAATACTGTTTGAAGGAAGCAATTATTTTTTATCGATATGCACGGCTGAGCGGGCCGCGCCGCCCGCCGACGCATCGCACCCGCGGGACGACCGGCGAACAAAAAACTGTTCTGAGGGGAATCTGGGAAGGTTGAACGTAAGATTCGGTAAGAAGTTCCAAAGCAGTTCTGTATTGTTTTTTTCTTTTTTACCTTAGCAATAATACGAATGCAAATGTGCAAGGGAGGCTGTATCGAAGTAGAAGTATATACGTCAAACCTTTTTGGTCAGATTTCAAACAAATAAATTTTAAAAAAATGTTAAAGTTGTTTTTACTACCACTCGGTTTATTACCATGTATACATTTGTTGGTTTTCAGTAAGTATCTGATATTTGGTTGTTAATAATATTACTCTTATGTGTGACTGAGTGTAAAAGCTAACACTATTGTTTGTTACTTAACACGTTCAAAGTCTTAAATATAAAATTAACTAATTACAATTGACTCATGGGCCTAGCAAAGGGGTGAACTAGAACATTATAAATAATTAATGGGATTAATAATTAAACAGTTTTAAACTGTATACATATGGTGTTGCTACTTAATAATACAGGTAGTGCAAAGGATAATAAACCATTTGAAATTTAGACTACTTTTTAAAAATATAAATTAAATATCATAATCAGCCTATTAATTAAATAATATAATAAATTAATTAAATATTATAACTCGATAGTCTTGCATTTGACTACTATCTCACCTGATGACACAGTTTTTTTTTATTTTGTGATATTTTTTTTTTATTTACATGTTGTGGTTGTCTTCTATAATTTTGTGTTTATTTGTAATGGAAAGTGTCCTGTTATGATAGGGCATTTTCCAATATTTTTGACGCTGTAAGGGAGAAAAGAGCTGGACACTTGCTGAGTTTCTTGCCGGTTCTTCTCAGTACAAGATCTCCCGCCCAGAGTAGACTTACGAACCGATGGCATAGTGACATTCACAAGAGCTACTTGTAGCCTAAACTAAATAAATGATTTTGAATTTTGAATTTTGAATTTTTTTTTTTATGGTAAGTGATGATGTAGCCTACGATGTAACATGCTTGCTTAGAAGATACCGATTCACTTGTGATTTCAAGACCCCAATATTATATTTGTTAGAAACAGACTGACAGATGTGGACGCAAAACGCTTCGTACGCATGGGTGGAATCTCTACTGTGTAACTGTGGCGTCGCGCAGTTTGTCTGGTTGTCCTGTGATAGAAAGGTGATGGAGAAATCAAATTGAACAATTCCATTGCACACTCTCCGAAGTGAATCCGATAAATAATCGAAAGACTTGCGACCTGGCGCCGATGTTCTAAGCTCTGCAGCTTGGCGTGAAACAGTTCGTCATCGTCAATGAGCCTTCTGGCTCACCTGTCAATCGATTCCAGTGCTCCAAGTTGGTATTTTGCGGAACGATCCCAAAGGTGAGAACAATACTCCATACACGATCGGACTTATGCTTGATATAGAGTAAGCAGCTGAACCGCGCCTCCCGACCTTCGGGGGGCGTGCGTTCCGGTACTCTTCATAGCCCTTTTAAAGGCTAAAGGCGAACCCCAGGGGTTTTACCGGGTCTGTCTTAATCCTTTTTAGAAGAGGACAAGGCAATCCGCGGATCCACGGAATCTGTGTGCAGCAAAAAAGTGTCATAGAGAGTACTGACCCCTATGGGACCCCAGCGTTTATCGCAAATTGATCGGATGAGCAGCCATCAATGACTACTCGAATCGATCGATCTCGCAGGAAGTCTGAAATCCAGGCAAACAGACTAGCAGGTAAGCCAAATGATGGAAGTTTATTGATAAGGCCGTTATGCCAAACACTGTTAAAAGCCTTAGAGATATCCAGGGAAACGGCAAGCGTTTCCCTAAGCGTTTCGTTAACTCTCGATGGCTTCGCTACAGATGTGTGTGACATATGCTAGAAGGTCTTCCGTGGATCGATTTCGGCAAAAACCATTCGATTTCGGGTTCGGCACGACTACCTTTTTTGGGCACTGGTTGAATGTTAGCCGACTTCCATTTCGGCATTATACCAGTTCTCAAGGAAAGACGAAAGAGGCGTGTCAGAATTGCACTAGTCGCCACTACGTTTTTCGACGGTTCCCCTCGATTTCTTCAGGGTTCCATCATCAGATCCTGACCTGATGACCAAGTAACCACCTGGAAAATATACCCTTTCGAACAAAATAAGAATTTTCAAAATCGGTTTACAACTTACGGAGATATCGCGTAACAAACATACAAAAAAATAAAAAACATTCAGTCGAATTGAGAACCTCCTCCTTTTTTTGAGGTCGGTTAAAATTTTTTTTAAACTTTCAATCCTAATTAGAATAACCCAAAAGACATTTACACTGTTTAAAACTCCTTATACAAACAACTCAAAAATGTTTTTTCCCCGATTAAAAGCACAATTCTCCCATAAAGCGCAACAGCGCCCGTGTCCCTGTTAACACGGCGCCTGAAGGAAGCTCGGGAACGATAGGGAATTTCTTTTTTATAATCTGTTTACTTGCTCCCTCCCCTACAATAATAATCTTTTTATACTGAACACTGGATGATGTGTTTACCGACGGTACGGGGTAAAGGAGCGTTTAAAAGATAAATTTTACTGTCCTACGTTTGTTTTAAAAATGCTTAAGTTTAATTAAAAATAAAATAGAATGGAGTACTTAATTGTACATTAAATAAAGACGCGTTATAACAAAATATGAACCTTCATACCACATTAAAATATAAAACCATTCTGTTGATAGTGTACGACCAGATGTAGTTATAGTTCATATACAAATATGAAATTAATTTATTTATTACGTAAGCTTCTATATCTTTCTATATCTATAAAAAGTTTAAGCAATTAGTATTAACTTTTGCAAACTTTTATCGAGATAACATAAAATAAGAAGAGGAATTACCTGGTTTATTTATTGTATTTATTTGTATAACGTTGAGACAATACTGGAATAAACGATTCATGCTTAATAATTGTGCCGTAAAATCTAACGAGGCACAAAAACGGTGGAAGTAAAAAGATTCTCTCAAAAGGAGCTTAATTCCTTTTCAGAATAAGAAACGTTTAACTAAGTTTAACGGAACATAAAGTTTTTATTAACCCATATATGAAATAGTGAGACAATTTCGGCTCGGATCCACCAACTTTCCTCGTCATTAGACGCATTTTTATTGCTCAATGACAATAAACATGTCGTAAGCTATATACTGAAAACATTCAGAGAATTAGTTTCGCCGCCCTATCTTCGATTCGATTATAGCATCCAATAAACGATTCTATTACGTTCAATTGTACTCTAATGTAGCGTATACATTACACACCTATGCTATTATTTTAAAATGCGCCAAATAAAAAAATCTAAGCCAAGTCTGCGACATCCGAAACGGTCGGGTATTATTTATTGCAAACAATTTTGCTTACAGTGGAAAATATAGCGGTACATTTTTCCGTGAAACGGTTCTGGAGCTAATTTCTAATGGGCCATTTGCCACTTTGTCAATTGGCCCAATAAATCTGAGAGTGGCTTGTGGGACTGAGTTATGATCCCGTCTTTCGCTGAATGTAGTGACATTCTTTTGTTTTGCTCGTGGGACGAAGTGGCGTTGCAGAAATCACGGAGATAATGTTCGACTACTTTATAGTACTGTGTTATTTTGCTTTATTTTGCTGGAGTGTTCTTAGAAATTAAACTGTTTTTCATAGTCACTGGCACCGAAATTTGAATAGCATTCTGTTATCTGGGTGAATTTGTTTTATGAACAAAAGTTAACGTAGAGCCCTAAAGTAAGACATGCTACTTTTGAAGACACAGACAATATCCACATTTCCTTTTTCAAAAATGTTTCGGACAAAATTATTAGCCTTAGAAAAAATTGGTAAGAAGGTATACTCGTCTATAGGTACATACAGTTACGCCCAATAATACCTAAAAACATTTGAAACTTAATTAGCGTGATTGCAATAAAAATAAGCCATCAAGGAACAAAAGTGTACATACTGTCAGATATATCAGTACATATATTATAAAGCTAAGTCCACATCAAATGGCGTATAAATAAATTTATACCGTACCAACAACATGCAAAGCTTTCTGGCCAACGGATACGCTATAAATACGTGCATGAGAACATCAGTGACAGTATTGTTCATTTAGTAGAGCCAGTTCGGAACAACTCGGAACTCGGTTATTTATTCAGCAGTTGACGGCCGATACCTGACTGATGGCACTGTACTGCTCTAATTGTTCGAGGAAATTCCACGTTCGCTGGAAGATATGTCAATATATATCCTTGGAGGTAATTAGGTGTTTAATGATTCATTAAAGATTGTTATTGCTACTTGTACCGTGTACGTGATTAGTTTGACAGTGTTTCTTTTTTATAGGTAGCAAGGAATAATTATAAATTTGTTAAATTTAAATAGAACATTTCAAAGCTTAAAATTGTAAATAAACCATTTTAGCAGCATCTGGTTAATGTGGAAAAAATCAACAAAACACAATTTATCTTTACCAACACAATAATTGGACCGTTTGTTCTCTGTTGTCGTCATTAATTTTGGACATTTCTAACTGAGGTAGGTCCTTCAAACCAATTAATCGTTCAAGTACTGTTTACTACTTGTTTTTTTATACCATAAAACGATTACAATTTTTCCTTAATAAGCAAAAGCTTTAAATAATATAAGTAAGTGACAGGAAAGTCAACCTTATTATCAAGATAAAATAGTTCATTTTATCCTTGTCCTGTAGTATATCAGTAAAAAGCCAATAAAATGCATCAAAGGTTATAAATAACAAAGTCTAGACCATTTGAGGTGCTAGACTGCTGGCCCATACTGTATTTTTTTTTCAAAGTGGCAATTCACTATAACTTCGTGAGTACATACATTTTAATTAAAACAAAATCGAATGGAAAACGTCCAATCGAACCATTTTATTTGAGCGACCGAAACTATTTTTAACGGAATGGCTTTTCCCCAACTTGTTGAAAGCAAAGTTGGGACATGGCGTCCTATTTTGATTTCATTAACTTTTTAAAACGATTACACACATTGACAGGCTAGTTCAGCGGTGATTTTAAATCTTATTCATTTATTTAAGGTTTAGGTTGTTACTGTTAACGACTTACAATAACAACTGGGAATGGATAGGGGTGCCTTCTGAAGCAAAAGTGAGTGAATAAATAATGTTGTATTGTTTAGTGAGTATATTTTATGTATAGAAAAAAATCTTTTTAAACATTTTAATGAATAATATTTAATTCATTAAAATATTGTTTTTAAAATTGCTTATGTTTAGCTTTTCATTCCATAGCCACAGCACAGATTAAAGTAGTAACAGATGCATATTGTAATAATAGCTGGCGTTAGCTGCAAGCAGAAATATACCTTATCTACGCGTATCGAGAGTTGAAGACGCTTTGCCCACCGCCCGTTCTTCGTATAGCTGCGTCATCGAGCGAACACGCTAGGGTTCTCTAAAGATGATGAAATAAATAAAAGACTAGAAATAATCAAATAAATATTTGTTTTACAATCAAATGATGATTCAAATGATGATATAATGCGTTTGTCTGCGCAATGTTAACACATCTTATATACCAAATTTTAACAACAAACTTAAATGTGTTTTTATTGTAAGTGATTGTTGTATAAAAACTTAATTTATTTTTTTATTATTTTAAATATGTTTCAGTATTTTTTTCCTTCTCGGAATTCTTTGTTATTAAACTTAATGGTTGAAAATATTCTGAACCTTATAAATAATTTAAATAAATATTCAAATTGAAAACAAGAGCAAAGTGGAGGAAAATCAATCAGTTTCAACATTTCGTAAATTGTACTTCGTACTACGTGATTTCGACATTTTTATTTAGCACGCAACTGCCGTACATAGGCGAGCGGCGCCCCTTTGATACTTGCAGGTTCGAACGTGCGCTAGCTGGCGGCAGCGGCGGCAGCGGTAGGTAAAACGCGCGGCTCGAGCGAGTGACGGAGGCCTGGCCATAGATTTATTGTGACAATACTTCATTTGTTTTACTATCTCATTCTAAATTTAAATCTAGTCAGTCTTTGCATACAGGCCATCAAGCAGGCAGTCATTTGTTTTTTGTGGCTGCACGTCAGTTAGCCGCCCAGGTAGTCAGGCGCGTTTAGCTGAACTAGTATCTGACTAACGTGACTAATTAGAGAAGTTCGTCGTGTCACTAAAGTTGTGTGGCGCGTTGGACGTCATTACGTGTTTGCGAAATGCACGTTTGGAAAAGTACGTAGATACGTATCTACTTACTTCCGTTCCGTTCTGTTCGGCGTCGCAGTTACGTAATTACGACGCCGAATGGAATGGTATGTGAAATGGCTTGAAGTAACAGATGTGTATAATAGGATTATAAATTAGCTTACAAACGTCCCAGTGCTGGATAGATTCGGCCATAACCCACCACGCTAGCGTGGCTATAAGGTGGTATGCCATCTGGCAGCCTATCCTAGCAAGCAAGAAAGTGCAAACATGAGAGATATGTTTACATTCCCTTAACATGAATTACAAAATGTTTTTGTTCTGTTTATATAATTTTAACGAAAATTACAAAAACACAAATGTTAAGAAATTTCCACGAGCAGGATTTGAACTTGCACCCTTCTGACATACCTTATTTGTTAACAAAAACATTTCATAAATAACTTGCCTACTTCTTAACTGATCTTTAGTATTTGTAAAAATATTATGATCGGATGTTAATATGGTAGTTGATGGATGGTAGTTGTTGACATTGAATGGGCGCCTTTGGCTTGCAAAGTAAAAAAGTAATTGGGAGAGCACCTGACCCGGTACGTCAGAAGGATGCAGGTTCAAATCCTGCTCGTGGAATTTTTTTCAACATTTGTGTTTTTGTAATTCGTTTCGCAACAAAATTTGCGTTAAAATTATATAAACAAAACAAAAACATTTTTAAATAGCTTGCCTACTTCTTAACTGATCTTTAGTATTTGTAAAAATATTATGATCAGATGTTAATGACGGTAGTTGTTGACATTGAATAGGCGCCTTTGGCTTTCAAAGTAAAAAGAAAATAGTGTTGAATAATTTCGGCAAGCTGGTTAGAACCACGATAGCTCAATTGGGAGAGCACCTGACCCGGTGTGTCAGAAGGGTGCAGGTTCAAATCCTGCTCGTGGAAATTTTTTCAACATTTGTGTTTTTGTAATTCGTTTCGCAACAAAATTTGCGTTAAAATTATATAAACAAAACAAAAACATTTTTAAATAGCTTGCCTACTTCTTAACTGATCTTTAGTATTTGTAAAAATATTATGATCGGATGTTAATGACGGTAGTTGTTGAAATTGAATAGGCGCCTTTGGCTTTCAAAGTAAAAAGTAAATAGTGTTGAATAATTTTGCCGGGCTGGTTAGAACCACGATAGCTCAATTGGGAGAGCACCTGACCCGGTGTGTCAGAAGGGCGCAGGTTCAAATCCTGCTCGTGGAAATTTTTTCAACATTTGTGTTTTTGTAATGAATTACAAATTTTATGTGTTTGTTTTTTTTAAGCCAAAGAATATAGAATCCTATTATTAAAGCTCAAAGTAATCAATAAATATCATCTTAAAACTTTTGGTTTCATAAATCTCTAATAATACTGGCATACAATCATTTCTCTTTGTCGTTTATTCGTTTGTAGCCATGTAAAACTGTAAACCTTGACACTAACTTACACCGCTCCGTTTTTAAAGGTGCAATGTTAACGCGAGGGTGCCTCAAATAGTTGAGGCCTCATAAAATTTAATTAAGCGCAGTCATCAGTCACCGGCGACCGGCGTCACTGGTCCCGCGAGATAACGCGGGGTCACGCGGCTAGGATGGGTGGCCTCAGCAGACCTCAAATATGCCGTGTTTGCGCTGCCATGTAATTAACACTACAAGATTGCGACCCAAGAAAATCGATCTCTCAACTTATGCCGCGCAATATTCATAAGTTTGTTATTCTGCCGGCCCGGACCGAATGCAAACAGAGTTGCGTTATTAATCATTCACCGAGGCACCTCGTTATCCAAAACGCCGTGACGAAGTGGCGGTTCACCTAATTCTGATTATCGCTAATTAGGCGTCAACCGGCCCTTGACCAACGGCCATCTATAATGTATAGCGCTCAAACCTGTATTGTAAGCGAGAAAGGGCATCCTCTTGTACAGGTTATAATTGAATTTGAAGTGATCCCAAAACTTAAAGGCTTACGTCAACTAATAAACGTTTTTGCGGGCCGTGTGTCCACATTATCGAGCGCGTTGCAAATTTAACGAGGCACAATATTAATATGTCCACAAAGGCGTTAGCGTCGTTACGCGAAACGTTAACCTTCTCACTCCTCATTAAAATTTGTACGACAGCTTCTAAATTCTACTCTTTTCTCCGCACCTCCATTTCAATGTACAGGAAAAAGTGGAAGAGCGATGTGTACGGAGTACCGAGGCGGGCTGGCGAAACTTTTGCCTCCACTACCCAGGGGGGGCAAAAAGTGTTGCCGACGGGTGAGCTGTTATAGCTATGTCGGGGAAAAGTTTTCCGTGTTGCGGGCTGTGGGAAGGGGGGAGGGGGCGCATGCGCCTCGCGCCGTCCGCAGGGCCGCCGATCCAGTCCTACCCGGGACTTGTGCTACAACGCAGGGATGCTACACACTTTTGTCAGAACAAAAGCGAATGTTACGTAACTGTAACGTATGTGATGACGCATGTGGTTTCCCAATTTTTTTTCTAAAAGAAAAAAACAGCTTTTTGTTATAACTTTAAAAACTGCTTAGATTACTTGGAATACCATCTATAAGAATCTTTTATTTTTGATATTGTTATCGATGGTTTTTTAATCGTTATTGTAATAAATCTAGAAAATGGGAGGGTTAACACCAACCGAAAATAAGGGCAATAAAACTAGTTAGGTCACGCGGAGGGCACCGGAGAGCAATCGATACGCTCTGCCCCACACCCCGCCTGAGTAGCGGCTAGCTTTTGACACCGCCTACGACGTAGCCCGTAGCTATGCCGCCGCTACGAACTTTGTAGTATAGGATATTTCTACAGCAGCTGAGTTATTTAAAATATTTTTTATCAAGGCTCAGTCAGCCTGGTTGTCGTCTTCAGATGGCAATTTATTGTTATGTCCCAACCAAACCAGCGTGGTTATTTACGGCTCCCTCAAATTTTTTTTTTATATAAGCAAAAGAGGCAAACTAGCAAGCGGGTCATTTAATGGAAAGTAATCACCGCCGCCCATGGGCACCCGATATGATATTGTTCACGGGAGAAGGCCAGCAGTTACATCTTCACAACCTGATGTTGATGATGATTTTATCATAATAAAAACTAAATGCTCTAGTGAAAAAAAATATTAATGGAATGTCATTGTAAAACTAAATATTCGAAAAAAATTTTTTTTCGGCAACAAAATTCGCCATTATCAATTTGTATAATACTTTACTGCCTATGTTTCTGTGGTCCTCGGACATGATTCTGTACAAAATACCATTGTTGTTGTTCCATAAGATTTGTCATTTATACATTAAAAAATAAATCATTATCAATCACCGTACCGTATCGTACGAAGTCGCCTTGTGCTGATCGGCATAAAAATAATGATTCTTTTATGTTCGCGATCTTTGAATTTTTTTTTTGATTCGATTTAAAAAAAATGAAGTCTTTTTTAACAAAATTTTAAGCACGCAAAGTTTGGACACTACAAATTAATTGCTAACAGATTAGAAAAAAATACTATTGGTTAAAAAAACAACAGTCACCCATTTGACAAACATTGAAAAATAGGTTTCTAATAATAATACTATTACGATAATATCGAATCTTGAAATTCAAAATTCTAGCGGAATTGATAAGTAAAAAATATTTTTTTTTTAATATTATCAAATTTACAAAATTATATTTCGAGAAAAACAAATACAACTAATAAGTTATATGCTGTCAACATCAGTGTTATTGTCAAGCCGAGTCAACAGCCGAAGGGCGCCAACAAAACTACCCGTGGGCTGAACTTGAAACGACTCGGGCGCAACTTTCCAACGGGATTTGTTGCGACTTGTTGTTGCCGTTTGTTGCCAACTAAATTTGAGTTGCTAAACTAAACTTGCGGATATTTAAAGGGAACTTTTTCTCGGAGTCAACGGCCGGTTAGACCGTCACCCAGTTTCGGAGTACCCACCGAGTTATGGCAGTTGTTCGCAAACTACTTGGTCCATAGGGCTGCAGTGGAAGGTCATGGCGCTAATTTGACCTTGCCCACAACTTCTGTGGACCTTGTTTGGGAACACTAGTTCATAGTTGGTAATTGGTCTGCGAATTGAAATACGAATGCTGCTATAGTTGTGTTGGCAGCAAGCCTTGTTTCAGCGTAGCTTAAGGTTTCGTTGTATCATAACAAATTTGTAATTAAGAAATTAGCATTAAAAACTTAGGCTTTAAGTCTTTCGTTCTCGATTTATAGAAACAATATCAATGAGCTTGCCGATACTTCAAAGCAATCTCACTTTCGATTCCACCGCGACGCAACTAATTAATTCGTCAAAATCTAATAATCCGTCCGCACTCAGTACAAAGTAAACAAAAACGCGGCAAATTCAGAATGATTCGGGCTCATCCCGATCGACTTAATTAACCAACCTCCCGTCAAAGGCTTCAAACAAATTGGCCACGACTAAATAATGCCTCAGATAATAGCCGTTTACTGGTCCCGAATGCCCGAGTAACCGCCTCGGGCGTCGCACCTGACTAACAAAATTAATTACAACCCAATAAGGAAATATTAACCGGCCGCTTAATAAGCCATTCTCGAGATACGCCACAATTAAATTGGGAGGGTCTAGAAGTCATTATTTATAAACAATAATATATCAAAGCGATATTTTCAAGATGGTGCGCGCCGCAGCGTCGTCGGCGTGGCGGCGGCGGCGGTGTGTCATGCCGGCGCGCGCTAATAAATCGGGTACATTGAGATATCTATTGAGATTACTCGCCGAGCTTTTTGGAATTGCTTTCAAAATACAAATAATTTTAATAGTCACTCTTTATTTTAATAGTAACGTCTTTAGGCTTTTTTGCTTATTATTTTTTTTATATAAGTAGGAGGCAAACGAGCAGGCGGGTCACCTGATGAGAAGCAATCACCGCCGCCCATGGACCAGAGGAATCGCAGATGCGTTGCCGGCCTTAAATATAAGTAAACGAACTTATTGTGGTTTCAAGCTGAGGAGCTCGGTGGCGCAGTGGTTAATGCGCCCGGTCTGCGATTTCTAAGGTTAAGCAACTTTGGCAATGGCCAGCTATTGGTTGGGTGACCATCCATGTATCATCTCGACCTCATCCGTGCTTCGGAAGCCGTAAAGCCGTTGGCCCCAGCTGTGAACGACTGCTTGTCGCTAACAACCACCACTACTGTGCCTGCGTGGTGGTCTATGGCTCGTTCTCCCTATCCATCCATAGGGAAAGTCATGCCCCAGCGGAGGAAACATATAAAATGAGCTCGTGATAGTGCTAGTGTGTTTACAAGATATGTAGGTTTAATCAAAACAAAGTTACTATTTATGAATTAAAAACTTTTTTATTGTATCATTTTAAAATATGTGTGTTTAGATTAGTCAACAAAATATATGTAGAATAGGGACAGATGCTGGCACTGGCTAAAAACTAGCTCTGCAGTACACGCTAGGCCAGACAGCATTTTTAGATTTTTTATTGACAATTTACTGGGATTCCTAGTGCGACAAACCTTAAAATTCATATTGTTAAAAATAACTAAAACCTGATTCAGAGGTCTTGCTGACATGACAGAGAAAAGACATGACAATAGCTCTTCTGTCGGGTCTGTCCTAAAATACGTCGATCTGGCATCAGTTTGTTTAATAGCCACTTTCATTGATATTTTTCAGACATCATGTCGTGAATCGATTATAACATACGTAAAGGCCAAGGTTTGTGAACAGATTTGACTAAACAAACATATAAGTTATAATAGATTAGCCGCCTCTGTGGTCTAGTGGCTAAGACCACCGGTTTAGACCCAGAGGTCCCGGGTTCGATTTGCTTTGGTTCGGTTTGGTTGATGGTAGGGCTTGTTTGTCCGCCTGGCTAGCTACCACCATCTTATCAATATCAATGTTTGTAGCATTGTCGTGTTCCGGCAGCTAGAGATAAGATAAGCCAGTGCCTCTCTAGTTGAGGATCCCGGGTGAAGTGCGCTTCACCCGGGATCTTTTCTTTTAATTTTCAATGCACATGAAATGTAATTACCAGAGTTCATGCTTGTTAAAGATCACATAAATCCTTATAACAAACCTATCATTTATATCTAACAGTTATTTGGTAAAAATTAAGTTATATTATTATTATGTTACAGAGCACATAAAGATTCCCTCCTTATAACAACCATATTTTTCCAAGCACAGCAATGAACATAATAATATCTCTTATTACACTAAAGGCAAAAACGGGCCAGTTTTCAAAATATTGCAAGAAATCTCTCGGCCCGTACGTACCGAGCAAAACAGCGGCATATTTATGGTTATACAGCGGTAAAGTTCGCCGGCGTGGGAGCTAAAGCCATCGATTTTCAAAACTTTTTCATGGAAATAAACCTACTTTGGCTGTGTGTGCGTCTGCACGCGCACAGGCGGGTCACACGCTTTGTGATGGCCAATAAAATATAAGGGAACGCCGGGTATTGTATCTCGATAGTGTCTGGAGGTACTTACTTGAAGTTTCCCATACATGTTCAATTTTGACACGATAATAACCTTTTTTCTTTAAATTAACACTGTAAACTGTTTACAGTATTCAAGAAGCGTTCGACGTTCCACATCTTGATAGTTACTTGATAACTAACTATTATTCGTGGTATTAGGAAAAAGACTTCATATCTGCTGTTTGAAAAGCGATGACAATCATATCACAGTGGTCTGCGTTTGGCAATTTTCCCATAGGCTTAATATCAAAATCAGACTACCGACACACTATTAAGACGTTATTGAACTTGGGCAGGGTCTTTTGAATGGAACACAAAAGAGAAACGCAATCGCATATTCACTTCGGTTGTTACCGAGCGTCAATTTAAAACCATGCGGAGTATTAGACCTAAGCATTTCTAACTATAAATTTTCTCACTATCAAAATATATGCTGACATTGTACACATTCATCCTTCAACAGATTACGTCTATCTACGTGGCACGTTTCCATCGACCGCGTGTATCGAGCGGACGCACACAGCGGCGCACTTGTAATGGGTCCGCAAAGAAAACTTTTTAAAACTTTTCCAACGAGGCAATATGGCTCGTGTTCTCAGCCTTTATGTTTTATTTAGGCAACAGTTACCTATCCCTTTTCTACGCCACGTGATTTGCCCCACGAGCAAAAGGGACGGCTATATAGCTCTCTGTAGCTTTCCGACGCCACGATACGGCTGCCTTGCCCGGGATACGAAGTAATTATTCCTATTCTGTCATTGCCGTGTATTTTTTATATGTTGTCGTCATTTTGTAGGACCTAGAGCTACTTTGACTATAGTAGTTAATGTGATGTCTTATGAAATGCAATTTTCAGTAATATATATTTTATGCTCAAACATTGTGCGGCTTGGTAGTTATCGAACTTAACTGCGGCCATGTTCACTGGTTTGAAGCCCGCGTGCCAACATAATGATTTGTATCTGAAGTCAGTGGATGTTTATGCAAGTACATATTTATGTTTAGCCATCATTTATCCATTATTGTTATCATGATACGATAAGCATGTTGTGATTTACACAAATTCATTCAATTTAAACTGTACATAATTTTAACTGGATTTTCTTTATATTGAGGATTTAAATCCCGCAAATGCTTTCCTGATAAACACAGAGATAAGATTATTAATTCACCGAGCGCCATACGAACATACCATATTGCCACATGGCTGTTATTATCCCAAATAAATAAATGAATTAATTATTTATTAGTAATATCAAAAGTTCTATTTAGACTGAGATTAGCTAGATTGTTGGTGTGACTGTGGATGATATTTTACTTAATGTGGAGTTTGTTGACTTAACGGCTGACTGCCGTACTCAGAGACGTCAATTAAGTTTAATGACAATTAAATATCTTTCCTTCTCTATTTAGCACTATACATATGAAAGTGACAGCAAGAGACTTAATTGTCATTAAAACTTAATTGACGTCTCTGAGTACGGCAGTTAGTGTTGAAAATGTAATGACTCGTCATCCAACGGGCACCCACTGCACAATAAGCTATTCACTTTAATTGCCAAATATCCGAAATTCCTTCGGTATAAGTGCTTGCATGACGCTAAGCAATTTCGGTATTCGTTGTCTTAGATACTGTCGTCAAAGATTAGACAAAACCTACAGACTTGTCACGTTAAAGAAGCTCGAATAATCATATTTCTAAATTCATAGTAAAGATAAAAAGTGTTTACTCGCGTGAATAACATTTCTTGACAGATAAAAAGTTACAAAATAAATTTAAGTTAAAATATACTTATTGTTTACAATTGACTTTGTTATCTACTTATTTATTTATTTATTTATTAGATCATACACAAATAAACATTTTACAATGGTTAACATTTTGGATCGCAATAGTACAGGTAAGCTTATCTCTAAAAAGAGATTTCTTCCAGCAGACCATGGTGACAGGATATTATGAAAGTAGCTAGTTAGATAGACAAACTGCGCACAGAACTATTAAGAAAATATGATATTTATATAACATAAAGACAACCACACATTAAACTATATATACACAAAAATGTGAATATACTACTAAGTAAATATAATAAAGATTCTATATATAAAAACATAACGTGATTCGGTGCCACTCAAGTAACCGATAGTAGATAACTTTTTAGTCGTTTTTTAAAAGTACCCACAGTGCAACATTCTCGTAGAGGTATTGGTAACTTATTCCAAAGTTTTGCTGCTTAGACAGTGAAGCATCGCCATACATGTTAGTGCTGCAAGGAGGAAGATTTAAGTAGAGATAGTAGGCTGAGCGATGAGCACGTCCAGATGACGAAAGGTACGAGAAACGCTCCTTGAGGAAATGAGGAGAAGATGGGTTAAAAATAATATTTTAAAGAAGAACCAATATATGATAATTACGGCGCATTCGTATCGGAAGCCATTGTAACCGTTGTCTGTATTCGGATATATGGTCATACTTACGAAGGCTAAAGATGAAGCGAATGCATACGTTTTGAAGGCGCTCAAGGTTGTTCAGTAGTTCCTCCGTTGCATCGAGATAGCAGCTATCAGCATAAACAAGGATCGGAAGCATCAGAGATTGAGCAAGAGTGATTTTAGTTTGAAGAGGGAGAAAGCTCTGTAAACGCTTCAGGGAGTGATAGGCAACAAAAACTTTTTAGCCAAGCTGATTAATATGACAGCTCACGAAAGATTGCAATCAAAGTGAACGCCAAGGTTACGAACAGACTCCGCATAAGCAATCGCTGTCCCATCATAGACTACAGGCGGCAGGCCCCTTACACATGCACAATTGTGCATGTACTTGCTTACAAATATTATATAGTATGTGACTTCTTAGGATTAACAAGCAAACCACAGGATTTTGCCCACCTACAAATCCAATCGAGATTGCTGTTCATATGCCTAATCGCTATTTCAGCATCTTGTATGTGGAAGTGTGTATAAAGTTGCAGGTCGTCAGCATATAAATGGTAGTGAGAAGACAGTTGAGAAGTTGTAGCATTGATGAAAATAGAAAAAGTAAAGGAGATAGAACGCTACCCTGAGGGACGCCAGCAGTGAGCTCACACCAGTCCGATGTGACGTCGTCGGCACTAACGCACTGCCAGCAATCCTTCAAGTATGAGTTGAACCATTCGGTTGCAAGTGGAGACATGTTGAGGGACTGGAGGATGCCTAGAAGCACGTCAAAGTCAACTGAGTTAAACGTACTGCTAAAGTCTAACAAAGTTAAGAGAGTTAGCTGCGTTTGCTCCATAGCATATCTAATGTCGTCAGTAACCTTCAACAGGGACTTCTTGGCGGGAAAGTGAAGAGTCATGTCTGCGGTTTTGTTTTATTTTCAAAAATTTGTGTTATGTCGAATATTAATGTGAAATAATGGTGGATTATTAACCGTTAAGTGTTCGTAAGTGTGCATGAGTGTTGGCAAATGAAACAAAACAGTGCAACTTTACTTTTCAAATTCTCTCAAGAAGTCCGCCGAGGAATTAGTAAAGCCCCACATCTTTACTGAGATACTCGAGGGGTTGGGGGGTATATCATTTCTCACTTCTCATTTTTATTATCATTCATCATCATACTGACTGGAAGGAAGTATTGTATATTTATGTATTACTTGTAAGAAAAATTACTTTGACACTGGCTAAATGTGCTAATCGCACGAAGCCATCAACTAAAAGAAAAAAAAAAAAAAACCTTCAACAGTGCCGTAACAGTACTGTGTCCAGAGCGAAACCCAGATTGAAAGGGGCTCAGCAAGCCATTTTTTTTCAGGCACACACTTAGTTGACCATGAATAATACTTTCTAGGACTTTGGAAAGGACAGGACAGGCAATATGGAAGTGGGTCGATATTGGGATGGAGAAGTAAGGTTAGATGATTTAGGTAGAGGAGTCACAAGTGCTTTCTTCCAAGCTGAAGGAAAAACGCTTGTTAGGATGGAGAAATTTATTATGTAGGTGATGACTGGAAGTACAGAGTCAATAATAAGGGTGATCATCTTACGGCTAATGTCATCGTTACCAGCAGCATTAGAGGAAATGGAATGGATAGCCTTTTTAACATCACACATAGCAACAGAAACGAAAGAGAAAGGGTAGCAACAGGACCTGGGTATGCCTTGAAGTTTTGCAAGAAACTTTGACTTGGGCATCCAATTAGATTGGAGGCTCAGAATAATATGAGTTTATTACTTGAAGGTCAGAAGTGATAAGAGACGATTCGGCAGACTTATCAACACCCAGCGATCTAAGGAATTTCCACACATTAGCAGAATTGGAAACCTGAATAGTACAATGAATGTGACGTCTTTTAGCATTTCTACACATTCTATTGCAACTATTCCGCAACTTTTTGTACAGATCAAAATTTTGTTCGCCTTCTAAGTACACTTTTGGTCTTATCGCGAAGCATCATCTGCTCACGGATTGCAGGAGTTAGCCAAGGGGCTGGGAGATGTTTATCTCTGACTCGTTTAATAGGGGCATGCTTATCAAACAATTAAAGAACAATTTGATTGAAAGTGGCCACCTTTTCATCAATCGTAGAGCACGGTTCTACCAGCGACCAATCAGCTACAGCAGCATCGTGCGCAAATACCTCAGTATTCACACTCTTAAAACTAAAGATATTTAATCTTTGGCTTTAGAGGGCGTAACTTAAAAGATAAATAGACTAGATCATGATAGGAGAAAGAGGTATTGAGTTGATCATAAGTAGAAACTAGAGGCTTCCGAAACAATCATGAGGTCTAAGAGCGACAAGTTGCAGCCAAGTGAATGGTGAGTAGCAGAAAGTGTAATAATACTAGTAAGTATTTTAGCGCGAATATCTTTTTTAAGGAAGCAGGTGTTAAAGTCACCAGACAGTAAAGTATGATCATATTCCGAACAGAGATCATGAATTAAGTTGTTCAAAAGAAGGAAAGTAGTCAATGTCACGTGACGGGCTATAAAAGACTCCAAGGAGCACTTTGGAATGATGTACCGGTATTTCAAGGAAAAGATGTTCAGCTGACCAGGAGTACGCACTAGGTGACTTGTCAATGATTTTATAAGGAATATCTGGCCGGAGATAAATTGCTACACCACCACCTCCCTTGCCATTCCAATCATTTCGAATTAATTGAAATGACGGTAAGCAGCACATGGTTGATAGCAGAGTAGGCTTGAGGAAAGATTCAGAGACCAATATCGTATCAATAGATTGGTCACTGAAAACAGATATGAGGTCAACATAGTGACACTTTGAGCGTTGAAATGAACTATATTTAGATTAAACCTTAAACCTCAAAAAATATTGGAAAGTTCATCATGAAGAGAGTATGAGTTATAAGAGTCATTACCATCACTCGCAACTGAGATATTCATCATTTGAATAACAAGAGAAAAAACTGTCATTTAAATTGCACACAGAATCCATAATATAAATTTAATACTTAATTAAGAATACAATATATAATATATAAATAGTTATTATAAAAAAACAGTACTAACTTAATATTCAAACTATTATTCATTTAATAGGAATTTTAATTTCAATTAGAAAAACTCTGCTGGTCATCATAGCTAGTGAAAGAAATCAAAAACAATAATAATATTCCTAAAAAACAAAGTGACTAATTAAAAACAAAATTAAATTAACGTTAGTTCCATCACATCAATATAAAAAAATCCATGTTTTGTTGTACATAGTCCAAGATAATTAAAGACATTGAAATACATGCATTTGTACTTAACTTGAGCGAAACGAAATACAAAAAATTCTGCCTTAAATGAAACGCCTAAATGTCAATCTGACAATACAATGACGTGACAATCCGTGACGTGACATTGACAAACAACAGAAATTGAATTAAACAGTGAGTACTCGAGGGTTATATTTAATTTCAATGAAAAAATTACAATTCAATAGCTACATACTAGTTTAAACTACCTACGTTCTTTAAAAATCAAGATACCTTATAGTTCAAAAGAAGTTACCATCAATATTTCTTGGAGGAACTGGCTTGTTGCTGCCGCCCAGTTTGTACCACCGGTTGAGATATAGGTTAAGGTTCTTCTTTATCTCTGAAACCTTCTTCGGCGGCTTGTTGGTTTCGCCTACCCGTGTTCTTGAAGAAGACTTGTTTGCTGGACTCGTAGAAAGCTTATTCAATTTAGTTAGCACGCAAGCATTCCAAATTGCGACGAGAGTTATCAGGCAGCAAAAGTATGATTTCGCCGTCCATTGTCCAACAATTCCCGATTCCAAAGTGCTCCCGAGCTACTATAAACACCGCATGCCTGGCTTTAGTTAGGAACTCTGAGACAGTGCCCTTTAAAGAGGTCTTATGGTTCCAGACTTCCCTACGCACTTCATAATTGGTGAATCGGATAAGAACTGGCCTCGCTTTATTGTCCCTGGATGCGCCTAGACGGTGACACACTGCAAGTAATTCAGTACACTTAGTAGACATCTGCATTTGGTCGGTTAATATCTCCGCTACAACCATAGTGACATTCTCACCATTGGCCTATTCTTTGAGATTCTTCTAATTATAAAATACAAGAGTGATAAAAAACGTTGCTGCTTACATTAAATCTACTTATGGTATTGCTACAATTTAAAAGATTCGTGAATTTATAAGTAGTCGTTTTTTTATGCTACGTAGTATCTTTTCCAATTTTAGTGCCTGACATTTACATACACGTCCGTTATGTACATTTTTATTGTTAAAATACATTTTGTAACACATTATGGTTGGCATTAAATATTGAGTATTAAATAACTTAACATTGCACTGTCCCTACATTATGGGCATTTGTTTTTATTGTTTTCAGACGGTAAACTGCCTACGCTTTTAATTTTAAAGTGTTAGTCTTTGGCGAGCAAGAGTGCAACCTCACGGCAGTCGTTTATCAAGATCGCCATCTGATCGGGGGCGGCTCAGCTGCGTTTTATTGTCGAATTACCACCCGCCTATTCAAATTTTAATTTATATTTCTTACACCATACATTGGCAAATTGAAATTTCGCTTTTGGCAAAACGAAATGCGAGTTGAAACAATAAATTGATTTCGATTGCAAGCGTCATTTATAAGAGCCTTTTGGAGTGTTTTAATAGCAATTTCAATACTAGAAATAAGACAAAACTTGTAATGCCACTGTTCAGGTTACAGAAGGTTCTTGGTTCTTTCTTGGGGCAAGGTATACACTACTACAATAAAATATCAAGTTCTAGATTTACCTTTAGATAAGTTTAAAAAACATGTGAAGTCTTTATTACCTATAAAAGGTTTCAGTCAAAGAATATTTAGATGATAAAACAGCCTGGTTATAATAAAAAACACATACTCTATTTGAATCAATATAATAAAATTTATTTATTTATATAATTTTTATACTAATATGATAGCATTTATCAGCAGTGTCCTACAGATAACAAATAGCGTTGCGTTAAATAGATCATTAAGTTTTTATTTAGAGTATCTTGAGTGTGTCATGCTCTCTTTATTGTGTCTGCGGTGGTGGCGTGTGCGTTGGGTCGTTACGTTCCCTAAAATATGGTTGAGCGAAGCGATAGCTGATTCATATGTCATACTCGTGAACGGGTGCCGCCTGTGGAGGCTGGTCTGCTCTTGCATACTTATCTTGTTTTTAATATTATACACTGTAGTTTAACTTTGTTTTTCTTAAACAATTTTTGAGAGTACTTTAGTGGTACTGTATGACATTGTGGAAATTGAAACTTTTACCTGATGTAAATTTGTTAACTTAACTTTTTTTTTGTGTTTTTTTTTTACATGTTGTGGTTGTCTTCTATAATTTTGTGTTTATTTGTAATGGAAAGTGTTCTGCTATCATAGGGCATTTTCCAATATTTTTGACGCTGTAAGGGAGAAAAGAGCTGGACACTTGCTGAGTTTCTTGCCGGTTCATCTCAGTACAAGATCTCCCGCCCAGAGTAGACTTACGAACCGATGGCATAGTGACATTCACAAGAGCTACTTGTAGCCTAAACTGAATAAATGAGCATATTGTTGTTTATTTTACTGATTTTTGAATATTCTTTTTTACAAAGTTCTCGTTTCTGCCATCATTTTTTAAATTTTATTATTAATGCGATATAAAACTTTAATAGTAGTCCTGTTACCGTCCTGTTACGTCAAAAGTCTAATGGAACTTTGGGGTATGAACCTCGTTCTCTTGCATTGGCAGGTTTTTTTTATATTAGGGGTTAAAGTATGAAATGGCCGATTTGTACTGAAAAATTGAAATTCGTTTTTTTTTAATTTAACACATTTATTTAATCAAAATAATTACCATTATTATCGATACATTGCTGCCATCTAATAGGAAGGTCATTTATGCCTTTGCGATAGAACTCTCGTGACCTAGATTCGACAAACTGTGTGAAAGCATTTTGTACTGCCTCCTGAGAAGAAAACTTTTTATCACGTAGAAAATTGTCCAAATCACGAAAAAAATGGTAGTCTTTTGGAGCAAGGTCTGGCGAATACAGAGGGTGACGAATGGTTTCTAATTGCAGTTCCTGTAGAGTTAAAACGGTTTCTCGTGCTGTATGAGGTCTCACGTTATCATGGAGCAATAATGGTGAAGATCGATTCATGAGTCGGGGCTGTTTCACTGCTAGTTTTGCTATCATTGTTCGAAGTTCGGCACATTAGACATTAGACATTAGACATTAGTTATTGCTTGACCAGATCGGAGAAAGCTATAGTGAATAACACCATGGCGAGACTACCAAACAGTTACCATTACCTTTTTATTGGTAAGCTTTGCTTTAGGACACTGTTGCGGCGTTTAATCTGGGGTCAGCCATTGCATTTTTCGCTTACGGTTATCGTAAAGAATCCACTTTTCATCACATGTCACAATTCGTTCCAATATTCTTTCATTTCTGTATCGATTCAACAAGGCAACACAAGTTCCAACACGCGTTTTTTTTCTGCAGATCAGTCAAATCATGAGGCACCCATTTCTCATATTTTTTATTTTATTGATTTGACGCAAATGAGTCAATATTGTTAGTAAGGTAACGTTAAACCATGCCGCTAATTCCTGGGTAGTTTGGCTCGGATCGGCTTCCACCATCTCTTTCAATTCATTGTTAATCACCTGTGTGGGCGGTCTTCCACGTGGTTCGTTCTTCAAATCAAAGTTTCCATCACGAAAGCGTTTAAACCAAAATCGCACGGTGCGTTCATTAGCAGTCCCCTCTCTAAACGCAACATTGATATTGCGAGCTGTTTCTGCCGCGTTAGTTCCGCGTCGGAACTCGTATTCAAAAATAACTCTAATTTTCGAAGTATCCATCTTTCTTGTCTAAGCTGAATAAAAAACAACTGAAAGTCGATAATCGAATGTTGCACATTTTTTAAAAGAAGAACTTCATAGGTACCATGTGAAAAAAGTTTCACTCAAAAATCTCAAACCATGAAGGTTCTATGTCAATTCGAAGTACCTAATACAATAAAACGGCAATTTCATACTTTAACCTCTATTATTTAGACAACATCACATACATTGATTTGATCCCAAGGTAAGTAGCTTAAGCACTCGTTTCATGGAAATCAGAAACAACGACGGTACCACAACCACCCAGACCTGACACAATATCGAAAAAATCGTTTTCGACTTGACTCGACGGGAATCGAACCCGGGACCTCAGAGTTAGCACCGCCCTAAGTCCGGCGTGCAAGCCATTCGACGACCTCCGTAGCCGAGTGGCTTGCACGCCGGACTTAGGGCGGTGCTAATTCTGAGGTCCCGGGTTCAGCATTCAACCCGCATTAAACCCGAGCATCTATTTATTTTGCTACCGACGCTTATATACTGTTATATTGAAAAGTACTTTGCTGCTCTTTTCATGGTCCATTGTGTATTGTGGCTGGCCTCAGCAGTGGTTGATAATAATTAATGAAAAAAAAACCCGGTGTCTTTCTACGAATTTAAATCATTTAAAAACATTGAAATATTTATTCCATACCCAAAAACCTTTGAATAATAAATAGCGCCGCCTTCTTAACCTCACCGCCGTTTTTCTTAATCTTTATGTTCATTTTAAAAGCTTCGCGTTATCGAATAAAGTCGAATCTCGATGGTGGACTCGCCCCGTGCAATCGTAAATTACCAGCCATTGTTTTATGCGCACTCATTACATAGATTGTTCTGGGGTGGTTGTATTAACGTTGTTATGGATTTTCAAAGGAGCCCCAGAAAGAATCGCCTCTTGAGATTAATGTTTGCGCTTTGATTGTTTTTTTTTTTAATTTATGCTGGAAAGTTTTTTATTTCTGTTTGCATTTTAGTGCCGATATCAGAAACGGGAAAATCACTGTAGGCACGGTACTATGTCTTTTATATTTAGTTATGATATCATTTTTAATATAATGGTCTTAAGGCCTGTCACTGTATAAACCTAAAAGTTCTCTGTCCGTTTCTTAAAAAGTCCACTTAACTCTGGTGGACTCAAACGCAAGATCTTTCGCAATAATTTCTTTCGATTGCGAATAAAGTGTAATTGGAAACTGTCACACGTTTTGTAATATTATTGATATTGATTAGGATATACCTATCTGCCTCTTATACCTAGCGCACCAGTTTAAATCCCAGAGGTACCGAGTTCGATTTATCTTGTGCTCAGTTTATTGTTAGTGACTGGCTTGTTCTGTCTGCCTGATAAACTACCACCACCTTATTTAAATCTGTCAGTATCACAGCATTCTAATATTTTGTCAGTAACCGTTAAACCAGCAAGTTCCTCAGTGTTTAAGTATTCATAGTGAAGTGCATTTCCATCTTCGGCATTATCGTTACTTCCCAACATGTGAGATGAAGCTATCTCGATTTGTAATATAATAAAAAAACATTAGCAGTTATCCTACAACGATCAAGAAGTGAAATAAACAAATTAATAAGGTAATTTCACAACAGATTAACATTTCGCAATTACCCCCGTCCATCGGTCGTTCGTCGCTCTTTTGTTCCCCATCCGCGGCGCAATCAACAAAACAAAACAATAACGTTCACCGAAATTGTGACGTCATCAAACAAAAGCCGCGACGCGTAAAATCAGAAAATTCGCAGTCAAAATACACTAGTCACGTTTGGCGGAGTGACATTCCGGGGTTTATCTGGTGAATCAATTAATGCTGAAGGGCGACGGTGCCTGGCGCGGCCCGGCCCGGTATCTAAGCAGCTCCGAGGCTATCTATCGTTACACAATCGCCCGCTTGGAAGTTTAAAGTGTTATAAAAGATAATAGGCTTGTAATACGACACGGAATCGCGTCGTTTTTTGTTTTTTGGACGTTCGCGAGTGACTGCTCCGTGGGATTGCAAAGGTGCTACGTACATACGTGCAGTCATTGTTGTGAGAGCCTAAATATTTAATCTTACACATTTAAAAAAAAGGATATACATCTACACACAAGACGGAAAAGATAAGATACCTTCTTACTTTTTGATACTGTAACACACATAAGAAGCTTTGAACGCTAATGACACCCATTTTAG
This sequence comes from Eudonia truncicolella, assembly GCA_949315975.1. Classification (NCBI taxonomy): domain Eukaryota; kingdom Metazoa; phylum Arthropoda; class Insecta; order Lepidoptera; family Crambidae; genus Eudonia; species Eudonia truncicolella. The sequence continues at coordinate 5,547,137 of OX438831.1, read as the reverse complement.
CAGGTCTACTCAAAGATCTATAGCTGCCATCTATATTACACAAAAGCAACTCCGTTCTGATCCGAACGCCTTGGACAGTCTAGTAGGGGATTGGGATCCCTCTATATATATTCAATCACCACGGCTTGAGGAACCTCGGTGAGGCTAGTTTCTCACCGCCTACAAAAGTCCGGTTACGCTGTAAAGGCCATCTACAGCAATCTCTTTTTAAAAAAAGTTACTCCAAAGTCTATATGAAATACTGTCATCAAAAATTATTTACGGATCCCGCATTCTCCAACGGGTACACACGATAGACATTATACACAAGTGGCCTCAACCCGGCGCGTCTCGGTGTATCTCGCAGCGGATGTGGCGATCGGCACGCCAGCGCCGTCCGGCCCGGCCGGCCCAAACGCACGCTTCCGTTTCCCGCCAGAATCAGCGCGCCTTCCATTTTCAATGAATTGCGTTTTGTTTTTCAAAAAGGTTTTGACACTTTTGATAGACCAAATTTTTTTTTGTTTATATTCTTATCTGCAACTTTATAGCAATATGACCGCTAAATTAAAAAACTAGCCCATTACAAGATGAAACAAAAATCTGGGGTCTCGGTAGCTCAGCGGTCAAAGCATTGGACCGGTTATCCAAAGGTCGAGGGTCGATTCCCACTCGAGCTTCCTGAGGCTGGTTGATTATTCTAATAAAATTTTATTTTGTAACTATATAGCATTGTAAATGCAAAATTGAAAATAACTAGCCCATGTAAAAATTGTTTTCAATTTGAATAATTAAATAAATCGCTTGTTTCATTTGTTTCAGGTACTTTCCCATAACCAAACACATCCGTAGCAATGACGGGGACACGGTATACAATAGGCGAATGGCATACGAAATAATATGACAAAAGCAATGTCAATTATTTGTATGAGATTCTATGGAGCGACGCACACAATAAAGCATTTGATATGTACGAGGAGGATCAGGAGTGATCATTGCCGTGCAAGGGCGGTAGCCAAAGTAACATTAAAAAAACGATAGCGAAGTTCGAAAAGAATAAAATGTATGGGATTGACATAAGACACACGCGTGATTTAGCGCGGCTTATGTCAATTCTTCGTTTTCTAATGTCGTCGTTGTCTTAATGTTACTTTGGCTAAGCCTGCAGGGCTATTGTTAGAACGAAAATCTTAAATATGTTATGGTTAGGTACTCTAAGTAAGTCTATGAAAACTCACGTACTCTCATTGCATTTATACACATAAAACAATTATCAAGTGATCGCAAAAAGCACAGTTCCCGCGTTGCTAACTGCACGTCAAATTATGGTAAACAAATATCTAGTGACTGCAAAAAGCACAGCTCCCATGAAGCTAATCGCGGTATATCGAGTGCGATCCGCTGCATCGCTGCGATGTCACGTGCGCCGTGCGCTGTGAACAATGAACGTTTTACACGAAATTCACATTAATGCTACCGGATTAGAAACTATTTTATTTATTGGCACATTTGTCATTTTAGTTCTAGTGACACGGAATGTTTTGTTATTTATCGTTGTGCACTGAATACGTTCTCATTTAAAATTTTAACATTGTTTTTCGTTTTATTGGTAGGTATATATTTTATTAACGAGATTATCGACAGCATTTGCCAAATTATCCAAAGTATTTGCTTTGGCCTAGAAAATCTGTATAGTAACCATTATTGCTTAATAAGCTATTAATATTCACTCGCATATTATAACCACTATTTTATTTATCTCTGTCATGCTCTCTTTATTGTCTCTGCGGTGGTGGCGTGTGCGTCGGGTCGTTACGTTCTCTAAAACATGGTTGAGCGAAGCGATGGCTGATTCATATGTCATACTTGTGAACGGGTCAACCTGTGGCGGCTGGTCTACTCATGCATACCTACTTGCTATATTTTTATTATTTATAAATATAGTTTAACTTTGTTTTTTGTTAGACTGTTTTTGACTTTTATTTTTATGACATTGTGAAATTCAAACTGGTAGTTGAACTAGTGCCTGAAGTACGAACTGAAGAAATGATGTAAATTGGCAAACTTAGATATTTATTTATTTTTTCTTTTGTTTCTTTTTAATATGTTGTGATTGTATTTTGTGTTTTTATTTGTGATGGAATTTACATTTTACAATATTTTTGACGCTGTAAGGGAGAAAAGAGATTGACACTTGCTGAGTGTCTTGCCGGTTCTTCTCAGTACAAGGTGTCCCGCCCAGAGTAGATTTACGAACCGATGGCATAAGGACGCTCATAAGAGCTATTTGTAGCCTAAACTGAATAAATGATTTTGAATTTTGAAAATTAGAATTATGAAAATAAAATCATAACATTTATATCGCACCGCTTTGCTCAGAGTCTCAGTTTGAATAAGAACACACGACAGATAGACCCATATTCTTACACATTTAACGTTTTCTTCACCATCTGAAATAACAGGTCTGGTGTACTTTCAAATATGCTATCATGACGCTGTCCGACCCATGTAAATTCATCAACACTATTCTCTCTAACTTGTAAGCCAAAACAGCCTTATTCAAATCATATTTATTTCACATTTCTAGACATAAACAGATATGATCATCATCATCATCATCATCACCATCATCATCATCATCATCATCATCATCATCATCATCATCATCATCATCATCATCAACCTATGATAGCTTTTTTGGCTTACGTTACTCATATTGTTTTCTAAAGTTTACGCGAACACTACACATTGAATTGAAACAACTTTTACGGATCTACTCGCGTTTGTTTTGCACATAAGTTTTAATTAATGTTTATACTGACATTTCGAACCGTTTGCAGGGTCCGTGATCACAGGGAGACTGAGGTCGTCTCATAATTAGTTAGTAGCTTGTATACCCTCATTTAAATTTAATCAGGTGCATTCCGTTTTACGCAGAAAGAGCTTACAGTATCTTTTGGTCTGGCAGTATGGTGTTGGGGCTGGGATTTAATATTTTGTATGATGGGATCCCAGGCTGGTGGTAGATTCCAACCTCAGTCTCCCTGTGAGCACGGACCCTGCAAAGGGTTCGAAACGTCAGGATAAACATTAATTAAAACTAATGTGTAAAATAAACGCGAGTAGATCCGTAAAAGTTGTTTCATTTCAATTACGTTACTCATTTGTATAAAGTTCAATGGTCATAACGTGCCCAATTTGTTTAATGCAGTACTAATTCAACAGCAGCAACGCGACTACAGTGTCACAAGGATTTATTTAGCGGTTGCATTTCCCCCGTCACGAACGCTGCACTCCCGTAAAGGTAATTAGCATTTGTCGCTGGAACGACCTTAATTTTTGCTTTCCGTGACAACTGCCGTGGAGGTAAGCGGTCGCAAATAACTGTTATCATAGTTAGGGCTTTCCTCGTTATGCGGGAAAACTGGTATTTTTGTGCTAACAATTCTTGAAGACATTAAATAGTAGTGGATTCTGAAGTATAGCGTTAAAGAGCATATTAAATAAAAAAATAAAGGGGTACATTAAATATTATACGAGTAATAAATCATATGTTTAATTTTTTTTTTATGTTTTAAGACTTCTGTATTATATAAATACTGATATTGTTATGTATATATGTAATTATTGTTAAGATTTTTTGTATTCGCAAATATGATTTGGAGCTATCACTATTTTATATGAAAAAAAAAGTACCTTATACACCTTTAAACTTTCGCGTTCCATAGTTAAACAAAGAATTTGAACGGGGATTAACGCAAACTAATTAGTAACGGGAGTACTCCATACCGACGATATATACTCCTGGCATAAAGGTGAACAACATTGTGTGCACTCTGAAGGATGTCTTGCCACTTCAAACACCAGGCGTATACAAGATAGCCTGCAGCTGTAGTAGTTCCTACATAGGCCAAACAATGCGGACTATACATGGCCGGATCAAAGAACATATCGCAGCTGTAAAGAACAGGCAGTCTAATAAATCAGCGATTGCAGAACATCTACTTGCAAGAGGCACAAATCACTGGATTGAATTCTACCGTACGCAAGTCCTCTCCACAGATCGCCACTTTTATTCAAGAGTAGTGCGTGAAGCGATTGAAATAAAGAAGCACCCTAATAATTTCAATCGGGAAGACGGCCACAAACTATCTTAAGCGTGGAATCCAGTATTTGCAAAAAGTCATCCTCGTTTTTCTTCGCAGTCGGTAAACAACCAGAATAAGGCTTGTATACGTAATAAGGACACCTTTATTGTTGTGTGTGGCGGTAGAAGACTCTGCCGCGCAAACGGAGGCGCAACATCGCGACAGCAGTCAGCCCGTGACCACGGCCGTTGTAACTCGGTTGAAACGTCGAGTACAAAGAAGGTGTGATACCTTTTTAATAATAAGTACCTTACCTTACAAGTCAGATATATAGGTCAATAGGTTAATAAATACACCAATGGTGTTTTTGATTTGTTAAATTTATTATTGGTACGATTAGCATTTACTAAACATGTCACAATTTTAAATATGAAAACTTATCCCTAAGACACTTTAAACGCGCTGTTTATCGAAATGCCGAAATTTCAAACAACGATTTCATATAGAGTTGCATTAAATCTATAATAAAGCGTTTGAATGAAAATTGTGTTTGAAATGTGCCTCATCTTATCAATGACAACAACCCATTTTGAACGATTCGGTCAAACTGATAACGAACATTTACAGTCTTTTGCGATTCGCTTGTCGATTGTTTCCCGATTCGTAATTTTTCATCTAATAGTAATAGAGCTATAATTCTCTTGACATGACAAATACGCACAAATTACGTTAAAATTACAGCCGGAAGCGTGCGACATTTAGGATCACGTGCGTTGTGTAAGCCGTTCATTAGGGTGGTGTTGACAGAATGCGTGCGCGCCGCCCGCGCCTGGCACCGGCTATCGCGCACCATCGATGACTAATAAACCTTCCAGCCAAGAGTAGCCAACACAAACTAATTCCAATCTTATCACGAACACAACAAAGCCTATAGCTAACGCAAACGTAACTTTGGCAGAGCGTAATCGCGACCTATCGACCAAATTAACTTTACATCTCATGTAACCCTTACCGCTCAACAAATAAAGTTCAGTTTCCATTGTTGCTCTGTGTAAAGACAGGATTAGTTTCAGTTATAATCGCGACCACTTCTAGGCAACACTTTAGAAGTTGCCCCCGAATTGAGCGGTCCGTGTCAGAATTATGTAGTTCGGTATCGGAGCTTACTCCTGCGTGAGACGCATTATTTCTTAATTTACTATTCGATTTCGTGACATGTCTATCTATAGTTAAGTATAAAGTGATTTTGATATTTATTTTTTAACTGCTTTCTCTACTTTGCCTTCAGGGGTTTAGTTGTTAAGTCAATGTTTATATAATGGTCTAAAAAGATTCAATTAAGAAATATCTTTAGAGTTCCAACGGATATATGTATGTTTAGTTAGATTGACTGCAAATCCATAGATTTCAACAAAAATAGCACAAGTAAAATTTGCGCTCAAAGTGATTGTAATCTTCAAAAACATAATAATAATTAAAAATCTGAGTTTAATCAAACTTTTCTCACCATTAAAAGCAAATCCGTAAAACAAATATTTGGTACACGAACGGCGAAGTTGCTTTTCCTGTTGCATCTTTAATTAAGCGCCGCCTAATCCTTGAGATGACTTTCCTCTTGGATCTGTCGAAAATTTTTAGTGTACACTCCGAAACACTTTTTTGTTTTGCGACTCTCAAAAGTTTTATAAGCGGGAGCGGGCACCTCCAGATTACTCATTTCGCAATAGCCTCGGGCAATTAAAAAGGAAGGGGTAGTTGTATCATTAACCGGGAGACGGCCGTCTTAACAAGAATATAATGCAATTTTAAAATAATCCCCGCAAAAAAGAAATTAATGCAGGCACCTCTCCGGATTCCCTTTTTATCTCCTTAATTGGTTTTCACATCTTCCAGTGTAAAAAATATCGTGTTCTTTGTAATCTCGGGCGATGTTTTAATAAATATAACGAAGTGAGCCCCGAGCGGGAGAAAAAGTATGGCCACCCTTAAATAGAGCTTCACACTTGAAAGATCAACGTAGCAACTGGCGCGTTTAAGATTTATTGGGAAATAATTAAAGAGAGACTCCTTTAAAGAAAGTAATTAAACTAAATTAAGTGTTACAATGGCGGAAACATTGACTTTATAAAGTCTTGACGTATTTTTTGTTTAACGACAATGTTGTAGATAGTTATGCAAGCAGTTTGATAGTAAATAATCGTGCAAATCAAATAAAACAATTTAAATTAAAACTCTACAAAAGTGTTATAGAACGCATATTTTGTTTCTTGATTGTAAATTAGTTATTAACATATTCGCTATATCATTGCACTTGGCAAAGTCCTTTTTTTCATTGAAAAACCTGTAACACACTTGGACCCATTTGGGAATTCAAAAAACCCAATACCTCCGTTTATCTGCCTGTAAATATTGTGAATACTAAAATAAGAATTATTACTCATAATAGTAAAAGTATTATACTATAATAATAATAAAACTTTTATTTTCACACAAAAATCTATCACAAACAAATAGGCAGAGAGACTAAAGTATAATATAATAGGTGACCTTAAAGCTAACAAGCAATCTTTTCCATTCAACCTCGGGTGAAATAAAAAAATAAAAAGTAAGGTGATAAAAATGTAAATAGTATTATTGTTAAGTAGTAGTTCTATATACTTAATACAAAACTACCTACTAATTTTAGCTACATTTGTATTCAGACGATATAAAGACAGCGCAATAACGACGTAGGTTGATATATACCGTCGTCCGATGTTTATAGCTTATGAGCGAAGTTTGTCGGTCCGTCTTTACGGCTAATACGCGATTTGAAGCTATAACACAGCCTTTAGAGGCTCTTACTGGTTTTTATCGACAAAAGTTCAGCTTCGAGCTTTTATTCAAATGCGAATCAGTGTTATTGTTCGGTGAGCTTTGCTTCAACGCTTTTTTTTGTTTATAGTGTCCTCTATTGAATTTTATAAAACAAAATAAAATGTATAACATTATAACCAAATACTCTATTTATTATATTTATATTATTTAAATGTCGTTTATTTCAAATATTAATACCATAATGTTTAAAAGCACAAGAATAAGAACTTAGAAACGATTTTTCAGTTCATTTAATATCACAAGATAACTCGTATAAATATATTTTATATAATAAGGCTGGAACATGTTTAAAAGCTTTCCTCTAGTTCCATATTCCAATATCAAGAATCTAACATTTGACATGTTAAAACTAAACAAACGCAACAAAATCACGTTCACACCATACAATACAAAGCATTGTAATCCACTCATAAAGCCTCGGAGCCTTCGTCGCACAATGTCATCAACGGTAGTCGAAATTTTAATCACCCCCTTCCTCCCCTTTGCCCTGGGGCCTGGCCGCTCCTTACACGATATTCCCATTACTTAGTCCGTGGTATAATAAAATTTAATATAACCCGGAACCACAGACGCAGGCAACCAGAGTTTCGGGCGGCACTGTGACCGATGCTAATTCAGATTTCATTTTACTTCATTTCACATGATTTCCTTAAAATTTTAGTTAAGTAAAAATTATAGATAACATCATAAGAACATGTTTCATTTTTATTATTTAAGTTACTGTAAAGAAATTTATAAGTACATACAAGTACATATCTGACATAGAAAACAAAACAGCCTGGGTTTGAAATGCTCCAATCACTCCAACTAACTGGTCACGAGTATTTAACATAGAACTGTCAAAACATTATACTAACAGTGATGTTATGGCTAAAGGCTGATACGGATGGCGTACTTAAAACAAACCCAACCAAGTAAAACACTTAAATATGGTAAAAATAAAGATAACCATCAAAACATAAACAATGTTTTTCAAATTGCTGCATTAGATAAGATGAATTCTCTAATATATTACTCTTATGCAAAGATACGGCTCGCTTCCACAGATAAACCTCGTTTAGGTTTCCGTGTAAGGCAATGTATGTAATTTTTAAGTTGCAAAGTGTTTTGACAAATAAATGTAAAAGATAAAAAATAATTACCAAACAGATTTCCTTAATTGTCGTTCATTATGACTACCAGTCTCAAAATTCAAAATTATTTTTATTATGTAAAGTTTAGTTTTACTGTTACTCTAAGTAGGTATCTTAAACGTGGTAGCTCGTCAATAGCTTATAGTTATAATTTTTGTTATCCTAAAATAAATAAATAATATAAAATATGTTAACCGTTTCAGTATTTACTTAAAATTATCTTTTAAAAGTTTCCCAGTGATTTAGTAACTTCATTTTTACGCCCGATATGTTAACCCTCCACTAACCCTTTTTCTTGGCATTCCTGTCCCAGGATAACTTTACACCCTGTAGTCACGGGAGGAATTGAGAAATGGACCGGTTAACGTTGTTATGGCCCCCAGCTACTGGATTAAGAGCGGGTTGAATGAAAAATGTTTTGTTTTTGCTACAACTATTGTGATGGAATTTATTGTTGCTTGTAAAATAATTTGGTGAGACGTCGCTTTTTTTGTACCAACATTATGGTTAAGATCTGTTACATATACTCGTAGTAGAGATTGGTTTAATCACATAATACTTTTTTTTAATAATATGGCTGGGTGTAGATATAGAAATATAAATTGTACTTAGGTAATAAAAAAATCCTTTCAATAGTTAAGCAGAAAACAAAAAATTCAAACTTAAGCATAAAATATGATTGCCTTACTAGAATAGCGTGCATCATTTAATGACTTGGTACTTACTAAAATATACGAATTATTATTGCTGTTTGAATAGCTGACATTAATATGGATAAGTAAGGATACTTAAATGTATCTAACTAAGTTTGTCGCCCATAACATTATGGTATCCTGACAGTTAAAGGTAAGGACAGTAGGTAGGTATGTAGTAGTAGCCAGAGATTCCAGGTGTTCCAAGTGTGCTTCGACTTTAGGGCCTATCGTCACTTTACTTAGAAGAGATGAATACAAGAGAAACCCCGATATGGTTTTATAAAAGAAACAAGAATATACAGATATATTGTCTATGAGTATTCATGAAAATGATGCTCATTTCTAAAGCTCGTTAGTTAGCGCTGTCTTAGCTCGCCTGCCCACGTTTGATAATCGGTAATCGATTTTTGTAGGTGAAAATGAAACGTATGGAATTCTATGTAGTAACACACGTCGCGCGTCGTACAAAAAGTAAAAAAGTAGGTCACAAAATAGGTGATAAAACCTCGGTGAAAACATCGGTCCGATTGCCGGTACTACAAACAGTCGGTTGTGGGCGGGCACCGTTAGTCTACCATATCGCGAATGAATATTTTAACGTACACTAATAACCCACTTGCTCTCATTAATAGCGAGTGCCGATTGGAACCTGTCAACTTTAATTGCAACTCAAAGGTTCACGGTTGCCAGAACCGTAGGTACTTTTACTAACTTGCCGAGTTGACGCCGCTAGCTCATTACCTTGAGAGCCTTATTAGGAGCGAGGCTCTGATGAGTTGCAGAACGTAAAACTTTTTGCTGTTTACCATTTTGTGATTAAATACTACACCTGCTCTTTAATTTTTATTTTTTACAGCGTTTTTGTTGCAATTTTAAGGATGATGGAGATTTGAAAGTTTTTATTCTGAATTATTGGGTGCAGCCCATTTAACAAATCCTCTAATATAAAAGAAAATGTTTTTAATTATTCAAGCAAATTACAAAAACACAAATGTTGAAAAAATTTCCACGAGCAGGATTTGAACCTGCACCCTTCTGACATACCGGGTCAGGTGCTCTTCCAATTGAGCTATCGTGGTTCTAACCAGCCCGCCGAAATTATTCAACACTATTTACTTTTTTACTTTGATAGCCAAAGGCGCCTATTCAATGTCAACAACTACCGTCATTAACATCTGATCATAATATTTTTAAAAATACTAAAGATCAGTTAAGAAGTAGGCAAGCTATTTATTAAATGTTTTTGTTTTGTTTATATGTCAGAAGGGTGCAGGTTCAAATCCTGCTCGTGGAAATTTTTTCATCATTTGTGTTTTTGTAATTTGTTTCGCAACAAAATTTGCGTTAAAATTATATAAACAAAACAAAAACATTTATTCAAGCAAATTAACGTAAGGGTAAAATGAATTATGACAAGTGTTAATTTGTTAACATGTTCATTTTATGGCGTTAACAATAATAACACAATGAACACACGGTAACAATCACAACGAAACTTGTTTACAAATGTATATATTGTTTTGGTTTGTTTTGCCTGTATTTATTTTGTTTGACATAAGTTCACTTTAGGGCTTAATTTTACAGTTTATAATTTTTTCAAACCAACAATTCAATAATTCGCTACATTAATATGAACATAAAAACCACATCGTCAGAATATTCTAGCCATAAAATTTAATTTGGCAAGTAAGTCGTTACAGCGTTCAGTTCCTCAGCGAAAGTCGTAAATCAAAGCACATTCGCACAACGCGTAATTATCCGTGCAAAGTGCTATCTTACCTACACGAGGGATGATTATACGAGTACGTGGGTTGAGTCCTTACTTAAGATACTGTGTTAGTAAAAAAGTAAAGTAATTAGCCCGTTTCACTATTGGGCAAACACCTCCATCATTGAAATCAAGTCAAGAATCTCCGGATATCGTACCTATATCGTTTTGTTACGACCTTAAAATAAGTGTAACTACTGACACTGTTAGCGTTGAATGCAAAAAAATAAATAATAAAAACTGTATTTCTATGCAGCGCTAGTGCTATTATATACTAGTGATAGTGTAAAGACCTTCTTCACTTCACCAAATGCTTTGATCCCAGACAACCTCCGTATAGGTTGGCAGCTGAACCATGCCAAGTAACTTTACAAAAGTTGAAATGCGCATATTACATTCTTTATTGACTTTGATAAAGTACTAAAGCGTTTAGCGAGATTAATTGCTAACTAGTAAAATATAAAAAAGAATACTGATATGAATTATACTTTAACAACAAAGTTTATAGAGTATGCGATGGTGTATTCGTAAGACTATTTACAAAACAAAATGTAACCATCAAATGATTTCGCGGTACGTTATCCTCTACCCGAAGCCTTAATTTCTAATTACCAAGAGACAAATGCTCATCGCAACCACAGCTAACATGTTCCTTATTAAAATGCTGAAGGAATGTTCATTCATTATCTCCAGACACCGTGCAACAATGTAGATCCCGCTAGATATCCAGTCTGGAGACGGCTAATAAACTCGGGAACCGGGTGCATGAATAAAATTATAATGCATCTCAGCCGGTGCATCGCTATTACTCTTACGAAACACGCATCGTGAACGAATTCCTTCAAATGACAAATTATTTTAATATCCTTTATTTACACATATAATACATATTTTTATATTTACTAATTCTACAATTTTCAAGATTTTATATACTTACAGGTGTTTTGGAATACGTTATTATTACGCATACATCTCGAAAACATCCCGATATTTGATGCCTGTCCAGGCATTTCGGGTCATCGGGTCAATAGTGTCATGCATCATCAACATCGTAATGACTTCTCCACATGAAATGTACGACAGTTCAACACTGGCCATTTGGCCGCATTGGCAAACGTGCCCTCCGAGCACGGTTGCTGGTCTTGTGTTCCATGTATTAAAAAAATACTCAAATATATGTAACAGCTGCGTTATACGATTTCGATGATCAATTATGAACGGTAAACGGTTAGTTAGGCAAAAATATGTATGGGATTTTTTTACTGTAAGCCCTTACCATAATAACAAACGAAAGAAATGCCTTAGCAGAATGTCCCAAAATATTCCCACAATCTGCCTAGATTGTGGGAATATTTTGTTTTCGTAATCGCGCATTTGAGGTCGCGTGCATTGTGGGAATGCTGGAACTCGGCAATGAACAAAGGACCATATGGAATGGTGGATTCGAGTCCCGTCAGCCACAGTCCTTTCAGGAGCAATTTTATGACATGATCACGGATTGAAATAAAGTCTTAACTTAAATAGTTTTAATTAGTAGGTTTCAAAGATTCATCGCAGTTGTTACAAATCTTATTATCACTAATAAATATATACCGCAGCATAAGAATTTCTAAATCTCTATTTTGGCAAACAAAACTAAAACCATAGAGTGATAAAGTATTTAGCGTGAAACGGAACGCACTTATAACGACACGTCAGGATAAAATTCCGCTAGTAGATCCGATAGTACAAGACAGTGTTTTACAGTGTTAGTGATTTAAACTTCACAAAACAATAGAAGAATACTTGTCAAAACCCTTAAGTTCCTTATATGGGGACCTGCGCAAACCTCTAAAGAAACAAAACACCTCAGCCTAATCAAAAACAATAATCGCTTAATCAAAATTTATTCCGCACTTTGATTTTAAATTTGGAAAGCAACATTTATTACTGTGCCCCTCGAAGAGCCCTACGCGGGTTCATTATCGCGGATTAAGCCTGCGGAATATTTTATCGATCCGCCAGTATTCATTTTCAATTAAGCGCCAAGTATTTTATTAAGTTTGAGCGAGGAATTGATGAGTTTCGCGAACTAATATTTACAATGGGAGGCGTACCTGGCTGCGGTCTGCGTGGATTATGTGAGCGCGTGTCTATTATAAGCGCTGTTTAATGAGGTTAGGTGAGGTATAAACCTTCTTGATCGAGATTTCAATTTGTTCGTTATGTGAGTTGGAACCGAAAAAGACAATCAAAAGAGTTGATGTATCCCGCTAGTGAATTATGCAGATATCTTTTTATAATTGGAGATTTATGCTTTGGTTATGAAAAGGCAACACTGGATATAGACACAGATAGTGTAAAGTCAACAAATATCAATAACAATAACAAGTCTTTTTGAAAGATTGCGTGTTAGTCACAGTTAAAACAATTATTATATTATACAAGGGTTTCACCCGTGTTCTTCCCGTAATAACACGTGTTGTGAGACTCCATTTTAATTTTTATCTACCGTACAATTGTACCCTTACTTCTAATAATAAAAAAATACTTGAAATTGGCTAAATGCTAAACGCGAAGCCATTAAGATAATTAATTAATTAATATTATACAATTTGGTTTCAATAGTTACATACTTAGCTGACCTTACCACATTTGGAACCATAGCTAGGAAATCAGAGTGAGAGTTACATTCTTAGGTGTTATATGTTATATGCTGGACCTTTGCCTCCATCATTAAAATCATCTACAATTGATGGGTATTGGCTTATTCACCACGCTTGCCAAATGCAGGTCGGTGATCACAAACCCGGACTGTGCATCAAAATATCTGAAACACACTTTGCCCAACCTAGAAATTGAACCCAGGACCTTCGGGGTCGGCGTTTGCCACTTGGCCACCGAGGCGTAAACTTAGGTGTATATCACCGCAATTGTGCAATAACCCACCACGCTAACCTGATGCAGGTTGAAGGGTTTAATCGACAGCTGTTTTTATATCTTTTTTGTCTCATAAATAGATCATTATTTGCTTTAGCAGTAGCCTCTGTATAGCCTTTGATGTACTTGGAGCTCTTATTCACACACTACTGCTGGGCTGCGCAGACGAGCGACAGAAAAACATGCATTTTTATAGTTTTATACTTTTTTAAAGATTATTTAAAACTAAAAATTTTTGAGCATCCATCCGAGGACTGGCCTTTGCGAATATTGCTTCTTAAGCAATTGCAGACCGAGCGCGTTAAGCGCTGCACGCTTCGAACTCTTTAATAACACATTAACATTCATGTTTACCCACCTAGAAAGCTAATATGCTTGTGTCAGGCATGGGTTCACTTCAGTACCTACTTTAACGGAATTATGGGGATTATAATAATAATAATATCATTACGGAGAGGACTATTGTCGCCAATAAGCCTGATATCGTGGTGGTTGACCGATCCCAGCGCCGGGCAATACTGGTTGATATCACCATACCTCATGATGAGAACCTCGTGAAAGCCGAGAAGGACAAGCTCAGTAAATACCTTGACTTAGCTCACGAGTTGAGCGCCATGTAGACTGTTGATTCAACCATTATTGTCCCGATAGTCGTTTCAGCGAACGGTCTGATAGCGAAGAGCCTCGACCAACATCTTAAGAGGCTCTCGCTTGATGGTTGGATCAAGGGTCAGATTCAGAAAGCAGTACTCCTTGACACGGCACGTGTTGTCAGGAGGTTCCTCACTTTGCAGCCCTGACCACCGGTAGCTTGGGCCCTGCCCCGCTGCTGGCGTTACTCTAGAATTAGGTTTTTATAATGTTTTATTGTTTTTATATTAAAATATTGTAAAAATCTAGTTTTAAGAAAGAAAATAAATAAAGAACATAATAATAAAATTTATTTATTTAGAACAAAAACAAGGTAAGTATATTAAAACTAACGAGAGTACGATAAAAACTGCAGTCGTCATAGACTGGGTTGCAATTTTTAACGCCCGAACCTTCAGTATTTTGAGGCGACAGTGATTGAACCACGATTTATCACATTCGACCCAAGAGTCTATCAATAAGGCTACCGACGACGCGACGCGACGACGCGACGACGCGACGCTTCGATTAACTTAAAATGTAGGCACTACAGATTAAGGAAACTTTTCAATGACATAAGTAGGTGCGACGGACCCATCATCGTGCACACCTCCAGGAAATTACATAACCTACATCCGCAGTAGAGCCTGAAGCACACCAAAAGTTTATTCACGCATAACTGCTGGGCCGCCCACACGAGTACCTAGCAGAAGAGAACTGATCTTATAGAGAAACTTTATTTCATAAAAATCAAACAGTTCTTCAACAGAGCTTCACCGTATATAAACTTAATATTTTGTTTTCTTTTTTAATGATACTGGTAATCTACACTATACTGTTGTCGATCAGATCATTAGGTTTTAATAACAATGGTTTTTGGTATTACTTATCATAAACGCCATTAGTAGTCGCCCTACAACTGCCCGTCACCAGCTTTCAACAAAAAAGTCGGTTCTAACCGCGCATCTACACCCATACAGTGATAGCTTAGTTCCTCACGGGCGTGTAAGCAAAGCATAGGTGCATCGGGCTCGAGTTGCAGCCTTCAGAAGTAAGACGCCTTAACAAAAACGCCGCGTTCTAACCTCGCGTTTGCACCCATAAAGCGATAGCCTATTTGCTCACGGGCGTGTAAGCACAGCGTAGGTGCATCGGGCTCGAGGTGCAGCAGCCTTCAGAAGTAAGACGCCGTAACAAAAACGCCGCGTTCTAACCTCGCGTCTGCACCCATAAAGCAATAGCCTATTTGCTCACGGGCGTGTAAGCACAGCGTAGGTGCATCGGGCTCGAGGTGCAGCAGCCTTCAGAAGTTAGACGCCGGCTCGGAAACGCGCCGCGGCCCAGGAAATTGAAGTCACCTCCCGCGCATTCGAAGCACGAACAATGCTTTGTGAAAGAACGTCTAATTTATCTGCGCCTCCTTTTGAGGATACAATTTAAATTGAATATTGATTCCGCCTTTGTGGTGGGATTGTGTGCTCCTTGCTGTTTATTCAATATTGATATGTGACAGACAGAGTAAACGGTTTTATACTGACTGTTGCAATTGAATGTCAGAACTTGTAAATGGCATTCCATTAATAGTTTATCCATCCTCAATGGTTGAAGATTCCGGGTGAAGTGCGCTTGCACTGTCACCCTAATCGTTACTTACCTTCATCAGTAAGATTAAAGTCAACTCTAGGTGCTCTTCATCAAAAAAAAGCTCCTTAGTTTGACGACAAATTAGAAAAGGGTTTAATATAATTGTTATTTAATTTAGGTTTTTTTGTTACAATACTAAAGTAAATAAAGGATCTTTAATGTGTTTCCAAAACAATCTTCTTCGTCATGTGCCATCTCCTATCAGAGGTCATCAACTATCATTATGACCACTTGAGCCCGTGATGTTGCGACTCGGAAAAGTTTTGACATTCAATTACATACCTGACTTCCAAATATCTCGCCTTAGGAAGACAGTCAAGTGGTCTTAAGTCGCTTTTTGACTTCAAAATACTAAACATCAATCAACATCTAGAAAAAAATTGAACTTATCAAAATTAGTACTTAGAAAATTATGAAATAGAACCATACAAGTGTGTGTTCCGTAACGTTTAAAGCTAACTCCTTAGTTCTTTCTTCATTCACTACCCACACCGGTGGTCACGGGCCAAGTAAGTCCGTGCATCTCGACCGAAACGTCGGTCGGGCACTCAAAACAAAAGCTTAAAGTATATACACAAACCTGTATATAACAGCGCCCTAACTAATTAACTTAAACTCAATTCAATCTCGTCCGAAATACAATATTCATTTCCGATTTAGCAAGGCTCTCCCGTAGATGCTAACCCGCATCCCGCTTTTACCCGCATCGCCTGCATTTACTGGGCTGCAGACGCACTCACTTGATATCCCATTTATCTGACGGGATACTGAGTTATCTCGCTCGAGAATGCACGCCAACTTTTCACTTTGCCTGCAACGTTGTTACCTTTAATCAATAACCTTAGTTTCAATGTTAGTTTGTATTTGGGCGCGTGCAGCCGAGCGATGTTTAACTCGCTAGTGTAATTTGAACGTACCTTCTGATAATAAAGCAAATGTTTTAATTGGGCTTTAATATAAAGTTAATTACAAGCATAAATATACGAGTAATAATACTGACAAATCGCAAATAATATTTGCAGCAGAAAATGTGCAAGAAAATATAAAAGATCCTACATCACTTACTTTTGAAGTGTTACATCTGTATGATGAAGGTATGAGGTATGATGTATGAGGCATTCTTGTATAAAACTTTCCTAAAATTAATTTCAATAAGTTTTATAACATTAATTGACAACTTAAAGTTATTTATTCCGCTTTACCATGTATTTCTAAATCAATAACATATCAGATAAAATGCGAATATAAGAATTGATTGATTGATCCACTAAAAATAAATAGATTTAATGCAACTGCATTAGAGTTAGATTAGTAGTAACTACAACAATACCAACAGATTCAGGTAACATTATTATCATAAATTTAACATAAATTTATAGTTATTGTTGCTTTTTTAAAAGCCCATATATGTTAGCAGAGTTGTTATCAAACAATTTGGATTTTTTTATTGAACTGAAAATCAAATCTTATCTATCGTGTATTGCTCCAAAAGACGATTAACTCCCGACTCCTTTGCGAGTGTCTGCGGCCATATGTGCAAAATGCACGAGCAATTTTACATGCAGCTATTAGTCAAACGAGTAGCTCCAACTCGAGTCGACAAGGCTTAGCGGGCTCATTGCCGGCGCAATAGCCGCCTTCACGAAACGAAAACTTTTCGAAATGCCCCGACAGGCCTTTATTAAAACCTACAGAGCATATTGCATAACTGAAGGCAATAAGTAAAGCGGTCGCCTCTCGCCCGCAACGGATTCAATATTCGGAGTTGGAAAGTTTTATTATTGCAGGCGTAAATATAATGAGGGCAGGTGAGCCGGTTTTGTCTGGCGGGATTTACGGGGGTGCGTTACCAACGGCACTGTTGATTGGCGAAAAAAATATAAACTAAACAAAAATGTTACTCTAATATACATATTATTTTTTCCTGACTTTTCTAACACCTTGGTACACAAATTACTATTACATACAATACCGACACTTACACAGCTCTCAGTGCATAGAACTACCTTAGTCTGCAATGGACATGCTTAGATGTTATTATATTGAGCTTTAATTACATAAAATATGGTTTTATGTAATGTATTTTTACTATAAATGCATCCATTAACAATTATTTAAATAAAAAATTGTAGGTAACTTTGAAGCAAATTTATACTTAGATTATTAATTAACATTACATGGCCGATTGTATTGGCCTTTCACAGCAAATATGGTCCTACTCTTAAGATTGAAAGTATTTAGGTACATGACCCGACAGATGGGAAGCAGATATAGCAGCCTATGGACGTTAGCAACACCAGAGTGCCTTGTGCGAGTTTCATTCGCCATTCGACCACTTTAACGGAAACTAGAATTTGTATAGTAAAATTTGAACTCTTCCCGGATATCGCCAGGAAGCGCTGCTTCAATCCCATACTAATTTTCGTTTTCGTAATCGAATGAATAAGAATAGTAAATAAAGCTCACATTAGGCACCCAGAGGTTTCACCCACACCGACAGTGTAAAACCTTTTCACGCTGTTTTTGAATAACCCTATGCTATACTCCTTTGAGAACAAAACTGTTTCAATAGCATATACCAAAACAGACAGACAAAATAATTTCCAACCGATTTCGGTCATTGCGACTGCTTTGACTCTTACTTAGTACGACCCTGGTGTGCCTGAAGGTGGTTAGCAAAGCCGATCTTCTTAGTAAACCATCAGCATAATTATCAGGAATGTTGTTTGTCGGACTAAAAATAACTATGAAACTCAATGAGTAAAATCAAATGTGGCCATCGGGAACATACCATTGGAATACGGCTACACTTGCGGTAAGACAGCAAACGTTCATACTAAGTTAGCTTCGCTTAAATTAGTTGCTAGTTTTAACAGTGACTGTGGCCTTAAGACGTATTGCAGGAATGCTAGAGCTGCATTCGGCATTAAAGGCCGAGCCAAAATGGATAAACCTTAACTTAACTTAACTTAACTCACTTTTTAACTTATCAACTCTAAATATTCACACAATAGAAAAGTTGTGTCAAAATCTTATATATATATATATATATAAGATTTTGACACAACTTTTCTGTATATATATACTCCTATATATATATATATATATATATACTCCTCCTCTTTATATATCCTAGAGGTATAAAGACACTTTTTGTCAAAATTAAGATGACTCATAAAAACATGACTCAGTGACACTCGAACCCACGACATAGATAGTTTTCTTGCCGAATTAGCCAGCTTTTTTCATATATATTTCTATAATAATATTTGCTGTCTATACTCATCTTTATTGACTATTTAAAAAATATATGGATAATTAGAATGCAATAAACACTTTAAAAAATATGATTTTGTCTCCATGAAATCTTGCAAAGCTTATAATGAATTCCACACAAACCACGTAATAATTATGCACACACAGGGCTTTTTGCCAAAAACTCACAGACCAGTGCATCTAGAGGGCCGTAAATTATCAAATATCTAGTCCAGTCCAAGTTTTTGCACATTTCATATTATTCGAGCGAATGAAACAACGTAAGCATATGTGATCGGTGCGAAAGAGAAAGCTTATGAAGCTTTGTGTATAACTAATGATGCTGAAAACTTATGGAAATAGTTAAAGCCGCAAACCCATTCAGATTACATTATACTATGCATGCATTATACTATTCAATGCATGCAGCATTGAATCATGTGCGGATATTTTGAGTACAGGCCATTTACCCAAAGAAAATGAAGATAATTTTATGACTTCAAATTCGTGCGAAAACATACAGAAGACACACAGACAATAATAGTTTAATCAGCTAGTATAGGTAATGCCTAGTTTTCTGCATTGATGTAGCTAGCTTTAAGTCAGCAATTACTCGTAAAACTAGCGTATGCTTATTCAGGGACTTAATATTAAAAATATTTTCAATTGCTTATTTTATGACTGTCTAGGTTGCTGCTATCTTAATATAATTCTTCCGCGTGTATGTCACTGAACTCCTCCTATACGGCTAGATCGATTTTGTGTGGGTTTGAGTCCCTGGATGGTTAAAAAACACAACTGGACCCAGTAAATGGCGCTGCACTAGAGTTCTAGGATTTTTTAAACTTTCATAGGATGCAAATGTTCACTCAAGCGGAGGACGTCGCGAGCGGGCCGCTCTACCTACGCTTTAATAATAATCTTATTGATTTTTAAAAACGTCTATAAGAATGTTTAGTAATTCTTCTTTCTCAATGGGCGTTGCAAATTTATTTAAAGCAATTATAAAAGAGGTACGGCCGCCAGTGGGCGCTGTCGCTGTGGCTTCACTCGCCACACAGCTGCGGCGCGGCGGGCAGCCGCCCTCGTCTGGCCAAAACTTTCCGTTTAAATTACTGAAAAAATCTGTGAATTTACAATTGTTCCGTAGCTTTATACGCTCTAGCAAATTGTAGAGTTGAAAGGTTTTCGAAGCTAGTTTCCAATACGGTTGAGTCTAGTAGTTTAATTTTAGACGAAATTACAACTATTAAAATATATAAAATACAAACGAAATTGTTGAAATAAGGTACATTAGTATTTATATTTAAAATTGTTTGCTTTTTGACAATTATTTAGGTATTTCTTAAACATATTATAGAACACTAGAGGCCCGCTCGCGACTTCGTCCGCTTGAAAACACCTGTACTCCATGATGGACCCCTGTTGCAGCGCCACCTACTGGGTCCAATTGTAAATCTAAACCATTTTCGAATACACTTCAACACACACAAAAAATTTCATCAAAATTTGGTCCAGCCGTTTAGAAGGAGTTCAATTACAAACACACGCGCAGAAGATTTATATATATATATAAAGATAATCATCAATTACAAAAGTCAATGCAATAAAAGTAGATAGGAATGGAAAATGGTGGGTTGACTAAAATTAATTATTTAAGTAGAGTTATATAAATTTGTGAACAGAACAGTTCAGAATAAATTAATTAATTAAAACAAAAATTAAATTTAATACATTAATGTTTTATCCAAAGTTAGATTATTATAATAAGTCTATTGAAGATTATCGTAAGAGAAGGGCTGCGGTTCACTGGAGTCACGCTGATGATGATTTATTATTCATTCTAAGATAAAAATTGACAGAGTAGGTACGCACTTACAATAAAATAAACTTTAACTCATGTAACGTTCTTGCGGATTTAAAGAATTAAAAACGTTCACTGACATTTTTCCTGTGGGGGCGGACTGCGGTAGACCGGCGTCACACAGCTGTGACGCGGCGCGGCATTCCGCAGTCTAACCACAGTATATGGAATTGCATTATATTATTATATACGTACAATTCGTTATACTGTGCTGTAACTAATGTGCTATTAGGATGCGTTACATTACAGACCCTTTGTGAGCATTATGTAACTCTTAAAGTCATTGTTTATAATCAGAATATAAATTATTAAGATTTTTTTAAATCAACCTTTACTCAAATTTTTCAATACGATTTTATAATGAAACTTTCTGTTTGCAATGGGTTTGTAAAAATTAATTAACATACCCATTTTTGCCTGATATTTGAAAATGTTATTATCAGAAGTCGAATGAAGTTGTCGACATTGGACAAAGCTCACTTTGACTTACAAAATATATTAATAATGTTGAAAAAAATAGCGCCAATGGATTCAACTACAATAGCTCAATGTTACCAGGCTCACACTTGACTTGGCCCCAATGCCCCTTTTTACCAGAAGACGCAAATTCACATCCCGTTCATCGAAAATTTTATCTAACAAAGAAATCTATTCTGGCTTAAACTATTAAAACAAACGTAAATTGGACCACAAATTTTTGGTAGGCTCTACAGACCTACTATTATTTGGTCTGTGATAGACCTCATCTCGACCTAAACATCTGTGCTTCAGCTCAAAACAACAAACACTCCAACTTCTTCCCCAAAGATAACGCTTTACACCTTTATTAGCTAACAATAACATTTTCCGACAACATCATCCCAGATTCTGCACCGCGCAATATTTAAAACAGATCTCCGTCCCATAAATCAATGCGCCTCGGGTGCGTAATGCGTATATTTCATACTTAATTCTTTCGCCTTGCGGAGATTCCTCTGGTTTATGGGGTACAATATTTACCTCTGATTTGGACCTGTTTTTCTTTTAAAACAACGACTTGCAATATCCAATAATCTATATCTCACCTTTGTATATGTCCTGTGTAACGTGTGTTTAAATGTCATTTCTTTGTATAATAAAGGATTAATTACTTTGTTCTATAATAGAATTATAAGTAAAATGAAATACATTATAAAATAACCTAAAGTAACTAAAACTATTACGAAACTAAAAAATGGCGTCAAAAAATTCCTCCGCGTCGCTGTCGACTGGTAATGTACCCAAGAGACTGGCGGCATTGCCACGTTGTATGGCAATGCTTAGCCTCTGGCTAAGGTAAAAGCCAACCCTTGGGTCATGGGTAGTGTCAACCAGCCGTTTGGAGATGTCAGTAAAGATAAGGATAAGTTTAAGGATTAATTAAATAATATGTAGGTATGATATGCATAACCCGTTCCTAAAACGTCATCTACGCACCTACAAAAAGTGTCCGAAATAATGGAATAGGCAAAAATACCACACATGTGCTCGGAGAAATTGTTCGATTTGATCCCTGCCGCTGATTTCCTTCATCGCACCACACGCAATCGACTGTCTTTCCATCCACACCATCGTGATGGATGACGGTCTACTACTGTTCGTTTCTCGCGTATTTTTTTACCACGAACCACAGTGCTATGGAACCAGCTCTCAGCGGTGGTAATTCCGGACCATTACGACTTAGGGATCTTCAAGAAACGAGCCTATTCCTTCCTTAAAGGCCGGCAACGCATCTGCGATTCCTCTGGTTTTGCGGGTGTCCATGGGCGGCGGTGATTGCTTCCCATCAGGTGACCCACCTGCTCGTTTGCCTGTCTAACTAAAAAAATGCTGCCTGTTTAGTCTTTATACTTAAACTTAGCAGGTAGGTATATGGTGTAGTTGTGGACACCATATACCATAACCGCAGAGAAAAGATTTTTTCAATTCATCGAGAGTACGACGCGAACAGGTCACTTGTATTAGTTATCCTATATAGTGTTTCTTCTCTCTGTCTTAACAATTTGCTGATAAGGCAAATAATACGTTTTATTTACTACACTAATTATCTTCCAAAAGATTTATCCAGATTTCTTCTCTAATTTTATGAAACCTCAAACTAAGTAAGTGTTGAATCATCTATATTCCTTAAAATTCATATTTCAACTGTGAGACAAGACGACGGGAATTGATTAATATTCTTGAACGCAAGCCATAAATCTGATGTTTGGATGCTCAGCTGTACTCTCCCTTGGCACCCATATATCGCACTATCGCGACTCCTAACCCAGCGGGTTGAGGGTTTGAGTCCCGACAGAGTCTTGCGGGTAATGTCTGAGCTAAGTACGGACGCATGTTCCGTAGTTGTAGGTTACAGAAACTAATTTAGTAAAAGTTTGCTCGTTTGTGTACAAGTAAATGTTTTTTGTAAAAGTCGGTATTCATAAGTCTCCGTATTTAAATAGCAGTTAAACTTAATAGTCGGCCTTTTAGCCATGTAAGCAGTAAATAAAGTAAATTTAATAAAGGAAGAGATATGTTAAAAATTAAAAAAAGTTCTGTTTACCTTACTGCTGTAACTAGAAGTTTCGATCTCTTTGCATATTTTATCGAGACATTTTCGTTTCGAGCAGTGAAATAGTCCAGAATAGTCCAGAATAGTCCAGATCAGAAAAACGCTTATTATTGATTGAGGAATACTTACGCCAAATTTTTGTTTGAGTTGAGTTGAATCGTCACAAAGGGTGTACAAAAGAGGGCGGTAGAAATATCTTATAGTACGTTCTAACAGTTTCATAAAAATAATGTTCCTTTTATTAGATACTAGCGGCCCGCCCCGGCTTCGCACGGGTGTACTTTTTTTTTAATATAGCCTATGTTACTCAGCGCTAATGTAGCATTGTTATAGTGACAGAATTTTTTAAATCGGTCCAGTAGTTTTTGAGTTTATTCGTTGCAAACATACATACATACAAAAATACAAAGGTTTCCTCTTTATAATATTAGTATAGATGAGATAGCCAATTCCTTGCCTAGCTGTTCAGGGTTCCGGGTGAAGGTGAAGTAAACACTAAACTGTGCTCCTATCTTCTGTCTTATTGACACATACCATTAGGAGGATGGCGTTATGGCGTTTCCTTATTATTATTTTACATAAAATTGTTTATTATACTCATAATATAACATATGAATAAAATACAAAAAGGATTTTGTTTATAACAATTATAATATTGTAGACTTGATATTCAAACAAGATATTATTATTTCTGATACGCTCGAAGGATACGCTAGTCTAGTGCCTAATGTTCATTTGTTTTCGAGCTTCAATGTCGATTAATTTTACTACAAAAGCTCGGTAATTTAGGAACTACTTTTGTTATCATGTCAATATAATATTTTTTACCCAGCTTCACGACTTACACGTCTTATTAACACTGACATAGGTTTATACATAAACGTCCATCAGATATTCCTGTTTGCCAAAAGCTCTTCATGAACCTTTTGGAGGGCTAAAAACAAATTGCTTCCAAAACGGAGGGCCACTAAGCCACATCCCTAACCACTCGCAGCGCCAATCAAAGGTTTTGGGAGTGAGGATTGTGTATAGGTGCTGTCCCATGTAAATGATGGCGCCGCACAATGGAACCGAAACTTCCAGTCTCTTTGATTCCAAAATTCACACCCGCGTTAACGCTCACTAATTTTCTTGTTCGGACAATCTCTCGGCTGCCGGGGGACCACAATTATAATTTCTGAAACTATATAATAGTTCGTCGATCCTCTCTCTAGCCAGTAATTAATTTCGCCATCAACTGTACCAGTTGAGCCGTGAAAATTTCGCATAGGCTGTCCCGTGGAGCGTCGAGTGGAAATTAGTTTCCGGCTCCTTGTGTTTTTAATGTCGCGCTTCGATGAGACATTGTTTCTTTAGTTTCATTGTCTTTAGTTAATTTAAAAATGAGTTTACAGGCTTTTTTATAAATATTGCCAAGTTATGATTGAATGTATTTATTACATTTTGAATCTATTAATTTCTTACATTAAGAACTAGGTGTTGATGTTGTTGATATGCGCAAGTAATCGTATGAACCCAAATTGGTTGTACCATCATTGAAGAATGTACATATGAAACATGAATGAAGAAATGAAACACCTTTTAAATGTCTTCTCGGCTTAAATTTTTACGTTTGATTTTATCCCTTATAAGAATTAAACGCGCTAAGTCTCGTAAATGGTGTTGTATTTCACTGTATACTGTTCGCGTAAACTTAAAAACAGTATAATTAAAGAAATTAAAAAAGTCTATTGAATTCTTCTAACTTTAAATAATAAATATATAAGTTTGTATCACATTTATTAATAAAAAAATACATAACTGGATAGTACATATTGTTCAATTAAAGCTTTACCTGCAATCTTGTTCGTCGAAGTTATGGTTGATCGATCAATTCAATTTTAACCGGTATCGGTTTACTTTGATAAGTGCTTTGAAACAATCTAATCTGAAT
This sequence comes from Eudonia truncicolella, assembly GCA_949315975.1. Classification (NCBI taxonomy): domain Eukaryota; kingdom Metazoa; phylum Arthropoda; class Insecta; order Lepidoptera; family Crambidae; genus Eudonia; species Eudonia truncicolella. The sequence continues at coordinate 5,521,780 of OX438831.1, read as the reverse complement.
ATATAAGATTATATAATTTAAGTGTATGTACTTCGAGAATGGGTGTAAGTATGTATGTACCTACATCATATTAACTACACTCGTATTGTCTTTTCACGAATGACGTAAATAGTAGACGTATGCTCGTTTTTACCAACAACCCCCAAATTTTAGATATCTTCTAAGCCATTTTAGGTGACAGTAGATTAGGGGTCACCTAAAACCTAGCGGTCGTCGGTGAAAACGGGCGTTTAAACGCATATATACTGTATACTGTATAACCGAGTAGGTATTAGATATGTAGGTTTTTCTCATATTCAACCTACAGCTCTTATCATGAAATTAAGATGAGCCATCAATATTTAACTGAAATCCAAATTTATGGTGCTCTATTAAGTAAAATTTAAACAAAACGAACCAAAATGAATCTTCCAATTAAAATTTTGCTTTACGAATTCTTGATGAATTCGTAAAGCTTTCTATATGTAAAGAGATATATAGAAGCAAATATAATTGAAATAAACTTCGCTATCTGCCAGTTCACGACTGCTCAGCAAAGGCCACTTTGCGTTGAGGCCGCATGTGCAATAAGATACGTCAGAGGCCGAAGTTGAGAACAAAGCCGCAGCCTTCTACAAGCATAAGTACACCTATTCCTGTATTGTCGAATTCACTTATAGTCCATTACATACTGCAGGGTCATTCGCCGAACATACAACTACAGTATATGCAGAAATTAGAGAATTAAATAAGGTGATTTTTTTGAAAATTTTGCGAATGCTATACGATATACGTTAGAGGTAAGCATTCGCTACTTTTGAGACATTTATAGCCACTATTTAATATCATGTAACATATTAAATTTCGCAAAGGCCGGTCATCGGATGGGTACCCAAAAATGTATAATCTCGAGCTTCTCCGTGCTTCGGAAGGCACGTAAAGCCGTTGGTCCCGGCTGCATTAGCAGTCGTTAACAACCACCAATCCGCACTGGGCCCGCGTGGTAGTTTATGGCCCGTTCTCCCTATCCATCCATAGGGAAGGCTCGTGCCCCAACAGTGGAACATAAAAATGAGCTGATGATGATGATGATGATGATATTAAATTTATGGCGAATTACTCTTTTGCGAGCAGCACAAAACCGGTCATTGCGGAGATCCTTGGGGGAGGGCTTTTGTCCAGCAGTGGACGTCTTTGGCGGAGATGATGATGATGATGACTCTTTTGGAACGTTCTTATGTTATCATTACCATCAGAAGCCATCATAAACATAGAAAATATGTAAAATCTAGACGATAGTCCTATATTAAAACTTTTACTGTTGTGGCGTTTAGAAGTTGCGATTAAGAAATAACGCAATTTTTTAAAGTTAAGAAGATAGGTGATATGACATAATATATAGGAGAATGGAATGCAGTAGTTCATCTGGCTCTCTCGGTTGTTAGAAGGTATAGTATAGTGTTTTACACTTTTAATTGTAAAATATACACAATATGACAAATATGTCAAAATTCATTCAAAACATATATAATTCAAAACATGCTACATTTGGGGTACAACACATTCTCGTCATTTCTGCTACAGCTAACACGGGAGTAAATTATATAACTAGCTATTATCAAATTCGTGACGATCGTCAGTCGCCCGACCCGTGTGTGGCCCACGTTAGCATGCGGAATTATTGGCTCGCGGGCAGCCCTGACTCGTCTAGCCAGCGACTCTAACACATTCTCACCTGGGGCACGACTCGGTAAGACTTCGCAACTTCGACGACTCGCCTCCGAGCTTGAATTACCGGCTAAGACCTTACAATCGATAGCTGTCGAATGCTGTACGGCGAGACCCTTGATTTCAATAACGTTAATAAGTGTATCAGACGTTGCTAAGTTTCCAACGTTATTGTAATAGCTTTCAGGTTTGATGTTAAGTGTTTAAAAGTCTTTATACTTGATTGCTTGGCCTTTGATTTTTCATAGTTTAAGAAGTATGTAAGAGGACACTTCTTGGTAAGAAAAATTACAAGTGCAATTACAATTACATTTTGATTTGACTTATTTGACTCGTGTGTTCTGATGCACGTCAAAGACGCGTTCTTACTCTAAGAACAATAAGTAAAGTTATTTTTCTGAGTTCTTACTACATTTTGACATTTCTAGAGAAGCGCATTTAGAAATCCAATAGCGACGAGTGATGCGAACAAAAATGTGATGAAAATAAGAAAACAAATTATCATAAGCTTATTCTCGAATGTTTCGAATGGGTTACACATACTATACTATAAACTTCCACAGGTATTTTTTGCCAAAGCAACCATTAAAACCGAAAGCAGTGAACAGCACTCCCGGCTGCAGCCAATCCAAACTCCTGTACCATTCACAAGGAGTTTTTATATCCAGTAATTAACTGGCGAGCACGTAACGCCACGTTCGACTATAAATACGACAAGAAATCGGGAACATCCCCATAAATTCCTCTCGTAAAGGCTCCGCGATTATGTAGGGGGGTGGTATTAGCGAAGTTTGTCCGATCGTAGGCGGCACCCCCCTCCTATAATACATTTTTCGTTGATGTAACACGATTTCTCGACGGCTCTCCGTTACGTGATGGATTAAGAAGGCTGGTCTACCGCCGGATTATAGCTCGATATTTAGATCGCTTCTAATATACAGTGTTTGCCTGACGGAATTAAATATTGTTGGGACCGTGGACGTTTTGATTGGAAGGGCTGGTTATAAGTTTAATCTTAATAAAAGCTTGGAGAATATTTTGTAGGAACAAAATATTAGGAGAATGATGTAGGAACAAAATCATATCAGATTTGGATCATTTCAGATGCTATAAATCGTCAAATGAGGAAATTTATGATATTTTAGGTTAGGTATGTTGGTATAGCTATCATTGTGTTCGAAAAATGCAATCGATGAAATATATAAAAGTGAACACTATCTATTATGTGATTGACAAACATCCTAATTTGAAATGAATACGGCTCCGGGGTATGTTGGGCCAAGTGTCAGAATGTCCAGTGTGTCAAAATGACAAGTCAATAATGCCCAATTGTTAAAATATCGTGGAAGATGACGCATTATTAATTTCTCCAAGTCTTCTAAACAACAACGAAAACAAAGCTATACAAAAATCGTGTAAAGAAATTTTCTTTTTGTGAAACCGTAACATACTTTACTTACAACAGACCAATTTTCTACGAAACGTATCTCAATTTTCTGTAACACAAAGTAGGTACGGGCAATAATCATAAATACATTACGCGCGATTGCGCGTGTGATCCAGATAGTAAACAACGCGCGCTCTGCTCGGTCTGCTCGCTCAACTCTTTATACCCTATCTAACTTTACAGGTTTTTAATATTGTTTGGCCTTTCATATGGGGGCTTTGGAACCATTTACATAGAGTAGAACAATAAAGGAGGGAGCGTAACGTTTTTTATACCTGTAACAATATATTTTAAATTATATTACCAATCTAATGAAACTTTCGATACATAAGGAAATTAGGATACTAGTGACTTATCAGGTATAATTTAAATAAAAACAATGTTATTAATCTGAATATATAATGGAATAATTGTGTATTATTAAAATCCAGTCCTCAAAAAGAAAGTGTATAAATTCACAAATACATTAATTTGCAAACATTTGCGCTGTCGTTGGTTGTGACATTTACAATACTTTTACTTTCCAATTTGTCTGAATAAAAACCTTTAAATTACACTCAATAAAATCAATTTATAGTCAAAGTACCAAAAAAATCATCATTGTACAACAATAGTTATTTTATAATAAATTTTGTAAGCATCTATATAAAATTTTAATGAACATGAAACTTTAACAGAACACTAATGATATGGCAAAAATAGCTAAAAGGGAATTTAATCTCGCTCCGCCCATAAAATATCCAATATATCGTTAATAGCTCGCGATGCTAATTGAAGCGAATTTTACAAATTTTCCTTCAGCCGTCTAGAGACGGCCCCCAAACGTATAAATACTGAATAAGCAGTAAACCGTATTGCTTCGAACCCTTTTCACTTGGCGAATTAGTAAAAAGCTACTGGGGAGTGAAAATTTTAACTTAAACGCGCCGTTAGCTGTTAACCTGCGAGTGTGTTTGACAGTCCGAAGTGATTACATCGCATACCCTTCCTATTGTTTGTTTTGATTTGGCTTTACTTGATTTGCGACATTTTTTGTTTACATGTCGTCTGGTTTATGGATTTATATAATTATACGCAAATGTTGTTGCAAATAGACGTGAATTTTTTTTTCAACGCTTTTGCAAATTGTAATTTTTCGCAACAATATTTTCCTAAAATTATAATTCTATAAGAACTGGTTTGGAGACGTAATATTAATATGACCTTAAGACTTTTGGGGGTTGACTATTGGCCGTATATAATGACGTATGACTATGACAATTACAACGTTAATTAACTCAAGGGACAACGAAAATCTTGATGTTTTCCTAAGCCTTGTGATCCTCTTAGCTTACGATTGGCACCTTTTCGTATAACCCAACAGTAGGTTTTTTTAAAACAAAAAGAAAGTACGCTCTTTAACCTACTGCTGGCGTTGTTGATGCAAATGTTAATAGTTCATATATTGTAAAACTTATATCCTAATTAGGGCATACCGTTTAATCGGTTGAATATAATAAAACAAAAAAGAAAATATACAGAAAAAATTGAAACATCAAACATTTCTAACACACCATTCTAGCGCCAACAAAGCAAACATTTTTTTTTACACTCATCATTCTTAATAAAAAACACTTAAGCAAACGAGAATTAGACGAACGGTAATTGTGTGTTACGTGTAATGCCATTACAGCACAGTGGTACGCGGGCACGCCAGACAAAATTATCGCGCGTAATTAAAAATGCCAACATACTCGCAGACGTGCCCCGGGCCTGTCTAATTAGCAAAAAGTTAATAAACAGACGTACGGGCTTGACAGTGACAAGCTCCCGTGAAAATGCCAAGATGAAACACGTTTAATTTGCATACTCGTAACGCTGCGGCACATGAGGGCAACTAGCTGATACGCCTATTCCTGGCACTCTCGACAACTTTAATAATAAAATTACGTTTTATGTGTAGTCAACGGATGTTAAGCTTCGTGGGACGATGTTGCTTCAACGATTTCTTGGATGAGTATTCAGTAATATTAACTATATTTTAAAAAAATATGTTTTTTAAATAGCATTTGGGTTTTAACATGACTGAAAATGTATGTGCTTAGCCACTCAATATAATGTACGTAGCTCTTGATAAACAAATAAATAAAATATATAAAAAAAATCTTTTTTGTTCATAAATGTACAATATCAATAGGCATTTCGAGACATAAAACCTCACGTTGCATCAGTTTTGTTAAATTGTCAAAATGTACTTTCACCAACAGTGGAGCAGGGCAGTTTAACTTGACTTCAGAAGCTCGGAAAAGCCTGAGATAACTATATTCCGACACCTATCTGATGACGGGCTCCGGCCGTAGCGAAAGCAAGGGCCGTAGCCACTACGGCGCGCCCCGTAGTGGCTACGGTCCTTGCTACTTCTACGCTACGCCGCTACTACGAGCTCCTTCATAGACAGTTACATCTACACACTCCTTAAAATCCTCCTTATTTGGCTTTAATCAAAGAGCATATACTCTTCTAAGCCACATAGTTTAGACAAATTTCCAGCCACACGCATGTGGCGAAACTAAATCCCATAATATATTCACCACAGGCCTCAACCGTGTTCATTAGGTCGGCACCAGCCTTTTGTGAGCAAAATAAAGGGCGAACAGTAGGGCGTTCTGAATTTGAAGTATCTTACCCCGAGAGGAGCAAATTTGACGTTTCCGTATGTCATAATTTGCATGCAATCAAGCGTTACCATGTAATGTATTTGAGATATGGCTTTGCAGCATAAACTGATGCGAAGGGTTGATACATAAAGTTATATCCTCAATCTCCTACGTATTTCTAAAATGTACAGTCTATCTTTAAATCGCAATTTCATTCAAATTAAAACTAATCTATCATGAAAAGCTATATCTAAAAGACAAGCACTATACGGTCAAATAACATTGCACTCGATTTAGACATAGCTAAATTTCAAAGTGAGTATTCCACCAAACTAGTGATTGAGGTCATCCCACACGACGCAGGGGCCTTACCATCGATCTGTCAAATTACTCGCTGGCCGCCGGAGTGGCTCTCAGGTGCCGAAGACGGCCCTAACAAAGCCAATCAGGGCCATACGCTGCTGGCGGATAATCTATCATAATGACATCGATTTCCCATCTGCGTTGGGGTTGCGTGACTGACGTGTCAAGAGCTACGTCTTATGGCTGTCTGTGATCTCGTGACGCTCTTTAATGGTAGTGACAGTTATGTTATTAATAATGTGATGACAAATTCTATGAATCAGTAAGTAATGTACGTTAGTTGAATATTGCACACACTTTTATACTAGAAAAGACTAAAGGAAAATATTTGCAAGAATTTAAAATTAATTATTTGTAATGATCAATAGCGTGCAGTAATTAATAAAATTAAATACTTTTATGAGTTTCTAACACCTACCCATAAGAAAAATTGTTGTACAAGTGATGTTATTTTTTTTTGTGTAAAAGCTTTTAGTACATATTTTTAAACAATCCGAAGAATTACATAAAGCGATTACTGAACGTCGTAAAATCCTTAATGATCTGCCGCATCATCACAATTTATCCCTCTCCGCAGCTCAACGAAGCCAGTAGCCACTCACCGGCCACATAATCAAGACCGCAACTTCTAAAAGATACTAGATCCGACAAATTTCCACATCAGCGCTCGCATTGCATTTGATAGGGCGCTGGAAGCACGCCCCGCTACGTGTCTAATTAGGCCAGTCGTGGCCGCATTACCGTGGCATCATCGCTATGCGGGCGTGGTAGCTCGCATGACGGTTCCTTTACATTTTCTATACCACTTAGGCGGCAAACACAGTACACAGTCCGCAGTGAAAGTGGTTACAGTAGCCTACAGACGATTGTAGCAGATTGTATCATTCGCGAGTTTTCTTATCAGTTTTGTTCGACTCTTTGTTTGTACCTTTTTATGTCTGTGTTTCTAGACTTTCTTTTTGTTTATATGCGTTCCTGCATTTTATTTTTATTGATCTTTTTTACGTGTCCTATCTTTATAACAAAGTTTCTTACATTTGCTTCCTAGCGATGGAGATCAACAAGCTATCCTACGACTACTGTCTTAGAAAGCTTATTGATCCTGATTTCTGGAATCATCAAATTATCATCAACATCATTGTTAGATACAACCCCCAGGCAGGCTTCTGGGTTTGTGGGCCCATCAGCACAAACCGCCTAGCTGTCAAGGTGGAGTACCCGTCTAATCAGGCGATACACCGAGATAGACCTTTCTGACTAGCCGGTTCCTTAACTGGCCACTCCTCCGAGTGGCTAAAAGGACGGCGTGTTATTAGTTGAAATAAATTATTATTAAGATTTATTATCGGGGCTTCGCCGGATGCTCCTCCGAGCTATATTGGCTAAAGGAACAGAAGGGGTGATGGTGGCAAGGAAGAGTCAAGGAAAAAGAGGATTCGTGAGCCAACAGCTCGCCGTTAAGTCCATTGATATCCAGGTCCCGGAAGGCGATCGGTGCCTCCAATTGGTAGGCAAGACCTGTAGGCGGCGTCACTAGGACGCTGCCACTTGTATTGTGCGACTCACGCCACCGCATGCGCACACCACGTTGTGAAGGTTAGCACAATTACGTAAACACAAAATTGTTCACTACACAAAATTGTTCACTCGATTTGCCCTCGCCAGGACATTACTCCCCAAAAACAAAAATGTACAAATTCCGTCTCGCCAGAGGTTAAAAATCACAAGGTATCAAAAATAATGTGCAGGCGCCATTCACACAAAATTACACCACCATGACACTCTCAGTTGTCATCTGTCAGTTGCATTTCCGTTCTTATTTAACGGCACCGCGACACTCGCCATTTGGTCGTATAGTCTATTCCGAACAATCATCTTCTTAATCAGTCCGAGTCAGTCCACTGCGGATGAAGGCATCTCCCAATGCATGCCACAGAGCCCGATCTCCGTTTCATTATATCTACTGCTAGCCTCTTTGCGTATCGGCGTTCGTCCTCCATCGTTAAATAATAACTGACAATAATTGGCAAATATAAAAGGACTTTTTCTAGCTAACGTTAGTGGCTGCAATGACATCGGAGAAAAGTAACAGAATAATAACGTCACATAAATATATTTTTAAATTTTGTATAGTTTTATGTAATATTCTATAGGCACATAAGTACATGAGAGTGCTCACTCTTTCTCTAATGAAGCGGCCGTGGCGGCGACGTGGAGTGCCGTAATGGTTTCCTCCCGGGCCTTTGTCGCCTCAACTTCGCAACTCTTAACGCGAGAACAACTGGAAGTGTCAGCCAAGTTCGCCTGGTGAGATGCGATTGCTTAATATATGTTGAAGGTGCCTTTTAAGTGTACAGTGACCGTGTTAATACGTAGCGTTGTTAAGCGTAAAGATAAAAAAATGGTAAGATAAACAAATAATCCTCAGAAAAACACAAACAGTGGACCATAGAACCTCCTACTTTTTTGAAAACATGTGAGCGTACACAGTAGCTTACAAAAGATAATAAAACAATATTAATATAAATGTATTTGTGTGTCCACCCTTTGACATTAAAACGACAACGTGTTTTTTTATAAAAACAGTATATTACTACTTTCCATCCCAAGGAGTCTAAGAGTTTGGGTCTATTTGGTAGCTAATCACACATTTACTTTGCTATTGAGTTTTTCTAACAAGATCAAACCAAAAGGTATTAAAACATAACAATAATACCTGGACGACCGTGCTTATATTTTTTTTGTAATTTTCTTAAAATGAAACCTAGCTAGATCGATTTATCGCCCCCAAAACCCCCAGCATACTAAATTTCATGAAAATCGTTGGAACCAATATATATTGTATACAACAATTGCTCGTTTAACGGTTTTAGATAAAAAAACAAAAGAAAAGCACGGCTGGTTATTTTAGCAACAAAACAAATGGGAATGCCATTTCCATCGCCTCCACTCATTCCACGTTTGCTCAATCCCCCTCAAATAAATACTGAGACGTATAGTTTCTTAAGACTTCTTCATTCCTCATTTAGCCGTATGCAAAGATACGTTCCTTGATTACTTGCCGTTTATTTGTACACTTCGTAATTAAGAGTCGGCGCCGTTCGCGCCATCAAAAGAAACTGTGTATTTATTAATTTCAGTTTAAATATTTACATTTAATAAACGGCGTGACGAACGTGGTGCTTAACAGCGCTTTGAAATCAATGTGTCAATATTTATGAGTGTAAACGTTCATTGATACGTTTTGAAGCGGCTTAATTATCGTTTCATTCAATATTTTCATCGTGACATATATATTTAAACAATTAGGTAGTAAATTTTTACTTTTTTTATTTTCAAGTGCTAATTGCTGCACTGAAGCTAAATTAAATATTTATAAAATTTTATAAAATACAGTGAAACAATTAAACGCCCACCCGGCCCTGTGATGATGACGCTGTGCTGCTATAAAAGCACTCTAAAAACATTTAAAAAGCAGTGACAAAATTCAGCGCTTACGTCAGCCTTCCCGGTAGCATAGCGGTCAGTGCAGCCGCCCGGTTTGCGGAAGACCCAGGTTCGATTCCTGGCTGGGTCGGGTGGGCGTTTAATTTTTTCACTGTATTCTATAAAATTTTATAAATATTTAATTAGGTAGTGATTGTGCTGGTTGGGCTGAAGTTTTTATATTTGGGTTGCGATCGTGCAAGCTAAGGAAGGTGTTAATGATACACGTCTTTGTCGGCAACAGTATAATATATATATATAAAGGCTGGTCAGCAACAGAAGGTATGCAATTCTTAGTACCCGAATGGGTAAGCAAATCAGTAGATAGCTATTACCAGTTCTTCCGATGGCATTTCAAAGGGTTGGTGCCGGTTATTGTCGTACTGTGGCAGTCGTTAACACCAATCAATGCCTTGATTTTCAATTGAATAAAATGCTTTACGTATGCGTTTGTCTGAGATGATCCGTGGGTAGCTTGTAACTTGCCCCTATACCTAGAATTAACTAGCTGGGCTATAGAAAAGGGTATCCCCACTAAAAATACTCAGAGCCCAGCTGTGGGATGTTCATCAGCTACGTACTTAACACATTTTGCTAGATAACTGCACACATTTTGCGAGTCTCTGTGTATATGTATAGATACAAAATCGTTGTCTGCGCTCGCTAGGTACCTATTTATTTTGTTATTGAATAAGTAGCCGGGGCCGACTACAAGATCTACATAAACTTTCAGGAAACTTCTCGAATGTAATTACGGGCGTCACCTGTGAAGAGCGTTTATGCAAATATAAGGTGGATCGGAAAATTTCTTCACCTCGTAATAAGAAAGCGGGGTAAAGGTAAGTAGGGATGCGAAATGTCAATAAAAGTATGCGGTTTTCTATTGGAATTTATTTTATTTTTACTTAAATCGTCATCATCGTCATCTCAGCCAAAAGACGTCCACTGCTGGACAAAGGCCTCTTCCAAGAATCTCCGCAGCGATGAGTTTTATGCTGCTTGCATCTAGCGGCTTTTTTTTTGGAGGATTGCCTCAGACGGCATTGTCAGCTTCACCGCGTTTTGTTATTAGTTACGTTGAGACAAATGCATTAACAATTTTGGCACACTAATTAAATATATAAAATGTTGTATACACGAGTGTATTTTTTTTTATAATATCGATAAAATACTGTGAGGAAAAACTTTTTAAAAGTTTTGTTCATTTAAAGCGAAAGTCATAATAAAGTCATAATAATAAGTTATAAATACAAAAATCGAACATAACATTTTAAACAAAAGAAAAACACCTGTAACCATTTTTTTTCACTTCGCACATCTCTACACCTCGCTGATACGGCGCCATCTGATAAGTATGCCCTTCCAATTTCCGTGTTCCATACACGGGCTTCGAATAACATTTAGGGTGAAAATATTGGGCATAACTAATTTATTTGCTGTTAGTCGGCGAAACTCTGGAACGAAGGCGTATGCACAATATATTTTAATAACGCAGTCTCCGGAGACTGCTATGATACGAATGGCGGAGTTAGAATTACGTATTTTTACCTTTCCACGTTACCTTTGTAATTTAAAGTGAAATTTAGCCGCTATAAATTTATGTTAGCGAACCTCCTTGATTGTGGGAGGGTAGAAATTTTGGCTAGGTCCATTATTTTGACTGACCTTTTGTAACAAGAGGATATGTTAAAATGAGAAACATTAAATGTTCTATTTCTAGCATGTTGTATTACATTGCGAAATTAAAAAGATATTTATTGAGTGTACTCCAGAGTGTGTTTTGTTTATGATTGCACCTCGTATTAAGTTTTCGGGGCGTCTAATAATGATTTATATATGTACTAATAATTGCATCACTGAGGCCAGAACAATTATATTACTATTTAAAAAACGCTTAAGTAAATGCACTTTTAAGAAGAATTAAGCGATCAAAGTAAATTCAGTATTCTTTAAAAAAGTATAAAAACTCAAAAAACAAAAATATCAAAAAAAATACTTTTGCCATGATTGTTATCACTGAAAAGGGGGGGGGGGGTTTACTGCGTAAAATAACTGACTTTTTCAAATTCACGACATCAGCATTATTTTAAATCGTTAACTGCAGTGTCTGCTGGGTATAAGTCTTCTATTTTAAGACGTCAACTGCCAGACCTGTGCGGGCGGCAGGCTTGAGGAATACTAATATATATGGCATTACACTAATTACAAAAACACAAATGTTGAAAAAAAATCCACGCAGGATTTGAACCTGCACCCTTCTGACATACCGGGTCAGGTGCTCTTCCAATTGAGCTATCGTGGTTCTAACCAGCCCGCCGAAATTATTCAACACTATTTACTTTTTTACTTTGAAAGCCAAAGGCGCCAATTCAATGTCAACAACTACCGTCATTAACATCTGATCATAATATTTTTACAAACACTAAAGATCACTTAAAAAGGTTAAGCAGGTTCAAATCCTGCTCGTGGAAATTTTTTCAACATTTGTGTTTTTGTAATTAGTTTCGCAACAAAATTTGCGATAAAATGATATAAACAAAATAAAAACATTTTTTTTGCATTACACTAATTTTGATGATATCTTACTCCACGATACAAAGTCTTGACTGCAATAAGTTCCAGCCCGTTTTCTTTATTAGACACCAAAGGGCATTCAGTGGCAGCACCTCCAACTTCAATGCCCACCATTCCTGCATTACCGAGCGGAAATATGACACGGCGCATCGCACGCAGCTCCCGCAGATTGGATCGAGTTAATTTCGCTCCACAAACAAATTGACAAAGTTTAGGAGCGGGGCATATTTCTTCGGCCGCCCCCGCCCCCGCCGCCGCGCTGCGACCCGCGGATTCCCGTAGCGGAAATTAAATTTCACATCCGAACAAGAGCGGGTCGCGGGCGTCGCGGCGAGAACGCGTCACGCGTTGCGGCAACGCGCAGTCGAGATTGATTGCGAATTGCATGCCACGGTGTTGCGGCTTGTTACGGCTGACGGTTCTTTATTGTTGTTGGGTTGATGGTACGTAAAGTTTGCAAGTCGTCGTTGTAACACTGCAATATGATATGGGCAGTTTATGGAGTATCAAGGTTTTTACAATTCTACTAAATTACTTTACTTAAGCGCTAACTAACTATTTACTAAGCGCTAACACATTTCAGAAGATGACAGCAACGTTAAGCTGCTAACAAGCAGTACATTGTCGTAACTTTTTCTTAGAAGTAAAAAACCGCCTCTGTGGTCTAGTTGTTGAGACCACCGATTTAGACCGGTTTAGAAGTCCCGGGTTAGATTCCCAGCGGGGTGTACATCTTTGTGTACTTTGTTTGGTTGGTGGTAGGACTTGTTTGTCCGCCTGGCTAGCTACCACCATCTTATCTAAATATGTCGCCATAACATCAATGTTTGTAGCATTGTTGTGTTCCGGCAGCTAGAGATAAGATAGCCAGTGTCTCACTAGTTGAGGATCCCGGGTGAAGTGCGCTTCCACCAATTGGCTTTATCATCACTTAACATCAGGTGAGATCAAGGCACTGTGCGTACCCATAAATATAAAAAAAAACATTGCTTATAGTTATACGTTTGAAAATGACGATATCCGGCATGAGTTTAAAGCATTCAGACTTTATTTCAGACGTCAAGTAGCAGTGTTCTGCTTTGCTGTGCCGCTTTCAAGGTTATGAGATTCAGTAAGCTTACTGAGCATAAGAGCATTATTATGCTAAGGCCTATGGGTCACCAACGCGCATGTTACACCTATCGTATTACATTGTCAATAGAATGCGAAAACAGCTTACTATCATGCGAACCTTATCGCAGACTAAGAAAAGAAAGTAGTATTAATATTCCGTTACATTAATACGACACTTAATACGAAACTACCATCGCAAAATCCAATAGCAAATCAGACCGACAAATTCGTCATAACAAAACTGCACGCTTGCTCAACAAACGTGAACATAGCAAAACTAATCCGGCCGCCTTCTATCAAAATTGCAATTAAAAGCCCATTTACGGGCCGAGACGAACCTGGGGTCACCTCGAGGACGGCCACCGCTCGAATTGGCCATTAGCGGGACTTCGGACCTTGTTTACACCGCGCTTGGCCTAATGACGACCTTTGCTCTGCTTCCCTTCGTTAAGGCGAGCGAAAACCTCACACTAAAAGGCACGAATCCCAAACTGGACCCATGGAGACCGCCGAGACAAAAGATAGACTAAATCCGTTGGCGGAGAGGGACAAAGCATTATAGCTTTCGGATTAATACCCATGTACAAGCCCGTTAAAAGGCTAGCCAACTCGCTCGGTGTGCCAGGGTTAACAAGGTTATTACGGGATGATCCCGAGTAACCGCCGCCGTAAAAGTGTTAATTATGTTCCAGAAATGGAGTTATTCTCGCTTGACGTATGGAGTGCGGTAAAAATGAGATTTGTCAAGGAACAGACGTGGTTCATTAGGCGGTAATTGAATCGAGGTGGGCGTCACTAAACGTGTGATTGAGCAGCGGTGACGAGTACTCGTATAGTCGCTTAGTGAAGCGGGTATGCATGCTCTTTTTTTGGATTATATACGGTATTACAGTCAAAAGAAATGCGATAGTTAATAACTGACGGTTTGGCCAGTTACTAGTGAGGTATTCAGTTCCTCAGTAAGTGTGAATTCCTTTTTTTTCGTTAGGTGAGATGAAATATGTGTATATAGGGAAAATAAATAATAATAAGAAAGTCTTATTCTTACTTTTCATTTTTTAAGTCTTGCTGCACTGAAACTAAATTAAATATTTATAAAACTTATAAAATACAGTGAAAAAATTAAACTTAAATTAAACTATATTAAATTAACAAAAATTCATAATTAATTAATTAATTTAGTTCGATTCCTGACTGGGTCGGGTGGTGAATTTTCACTGTATTGTATAAACTTTATGAAAAATCTTATTCGTTCTCAAAATGTATTATGGTTTCTATTGCCTAAATTGTAAAATAAAATAATACGTAACTGTACCTACGTTAACTAAGTAAAGGTGAAATATGCATATTAAAAAAATATAAGTATCCAATTCCAAAGTACTCCTATTCCTATTCGTCACTGAATATCATGCTCTAATTTAAATATAACCAATAGTCTTCTGACGTGATTTGTCGTCAGTGTATGATACCTTTATTACACAAGATTGACCGACAATTATCTTCCAATGAAATTAGTTTAGCAGTGATCGCTGTGAATAATTCTCTAAAACTCACCAAATAAGGTTTGTAATAAGTGAGTAAGTAAATCAGCGTAATATTGATCTAAGTAAGAAAAGGCAATCAAATTAAGATTTCAGCAAAATACTCGTACACTACTTACTGAAAAATATAACTTTATGGAGTTATTATAAGGCCCACCTAATTTGATTCTAATTACCGTTCCAATAAGCCTAGCTCACCGTAACGGCAAAGTTAGCCAATGCACAAGACATAAAAAGCTCTCGAGCCCTAATGGACTCCATTGACATAAATGTTTTATTCAATCGGTGCTCGCGCCAAAACAAAAGAAAGTATGCCCCCATCATTATGAGTTCCGAAGAGTTTTTTGTATTTTTACTCGTTACTGGCCTCGCGAAATAAATTGACTTAAAAATAAATAAGAACGGGCACTTAAAAACTTATTGCTGTTTTTAACTTGTGAAAAAAATATTTGACGAGATATCGAAAGTTATCTGTATAAGTCTGTACTTTTACTCTGCTAATTTAAAAAATATAATAATTAAAAGATGGAGTAAGTTATTTAATTTTAAGTTATCATTATAAATTGAAATGAAATCATTACCTTTAAAAATTAGTATTCAAAATATATTTTTATCTACGACGGGAGATTGTCTTCTGAGATTAGCCGTCATGTCGTTTTATCTATAATTTACACATCAATGAAAGACAGTTGAATAATAATTATGAAATATTAAGATTATGTAAACTAAAATTACAACAAATAAAATATAAAAACACATATTTAACTAAATAAAATATATAAACAATTACGAAATAATCTGCTGACCTTAAATACGAGTAGCTTAAATAACCCACTGTTGCCAATCAATCAATCAGTCATTCATCATCATCATTCATCAGTCAATCATCTGTCAGCTCGTGATGACCAAATTCGGTGCAACTCCACCATTTATCAAATTTTAATGATTAGATGGTAGGTTTTAACGACTGCCATCCTACAACAATTACCAGGACCTACGGTTTAACATGCACGAAGCACGCCTCCGTGCTTCGGAAGGCGTGTTAAACCAAGCTCAAGATACATTTAGTTTGGTCACCCATCGGTGACACGGCATTCAGAAAAGTTGCTTAACTTTCAAGATCGCACTACGAACCGCAAGCCTCTACGCTTTAGAGATTTTGTAAGGTGGAGGTGTTGTTATTATATATTGAATAGTTTTTGTATTTACGGGACTCTAGATACATACCATTTCTTAAGTTAGACTGAAATGTGTCACTTTAGGACAGCTTACTTTTTGTCAAATTTGCTATCTATGTTGGACAGAGAAACAGTTTGTTTAATTTACTTACTTATTCTATGTATTTTCTTTTGTTTAAGTTAGCCTAGCTACAGAATATAAATACTCGCCTAAGAACTAAAGGTGCCTTTACGACCAGCAAAGTTATTCGACCCGTTATAGTAACAAGGCTTATTTCATTCCGGCTCAGGTTATGCGAACCCATGAAACGAGAGTCCGTTTACGGCCCGAACTAAGTTGATTACTCAGTGCGCACCACGTGTGCAAATTCACTATAAGTCCCGGCATTAGGTAAAAGCCTTCATTACTTAAGTCCCGTAAAACCCTTATCCCATAACGTTAATAACACAATTACTATAAATCTATCATCGCTGAGCAAACACGGTCCGAATCTCAGCCTAAGCTAATACATTTTGTCCACACCCGTATTCATACTTAACGACAAGGGAGTAGTATTTGCTTGGCATACACACTCGCCCGCACCGCGCAATATAGCGAAGATGGCGGGTCGGCCTCGGGGTCTTTCCCCGCCCGAGAGGACAGTAATTACGGTAGGCAAATTAAGCAGTAAGGGGTCGGGACCCACCCGTGTCCATCTTTGTACTGCGTCTACACTCGGCGGTTTATTTTAGGTTATTCCTCGCCTTATTACAATGTGGCCTCCCCTGCGGCGCGCTCACCTCCGAAACTGATTTGGGCCCGGCATCAGAGTTTCATTACGGTCTGTCGAAAACAATCCACTCTAAATATCTATTCTTGGGCGCGCACTCCGGAATTACATTAGTCTGAGGTGGCGAAGGCTCGACTCAATTTGTTTGGTCGTAATAACGCCGCGCTATCAGGTTATAACAAATGAGCTATTGTAAGAGCAAATCGGAGGAAAACGGTTTTGCAGTGTCTGCTCGGTTTTATAGTCGGCGTGGAGCGGAAAGGTCGGGATGTGATTTTATGTTTGCGTCGGGATTTCAGCTGAGATATATTAGTTTGCAAAATTGTTATATGCGCACTAGTTATTTGTGACCCCATTGGGTTCACTGCATCACCGATTTCGAAAGGAGGTTGTTATTAAAGCGAACGGGTTTTAATGAAATTGCGCTCGTGAATTATACGAGCGAATAATTCATTAATATTGTGCGATAGATACCTGTATATCTATCTATTAGATAGCTGTTTCAAATGAATCTCTTTCGTTCTTTTGCAGCAGTAATGCTTTAATTTTAAAACATTTTTTTTTATTAAGTCATCACATTTCCAATATTACAAACCAAACTGATTCGAATCGAAAAAATACATTAACGATATCGTGGCTTCCAAACTCCCAGATCCAACTACAAACTACACACCAACTTTAAACGTCTCTCGAATAAATAAAACGGTTTCCCAATACTTCTGAGCCATTAGGACTCTGAGCTCGCGTGTGCCGAGGCTTTAAAAGGTCCCTCGTCTCCTAGGGGACATTCGGCAAATATAATTTGTCCATTAAAAAAAATCAACAACTGTTGACCGCCGGAGATGGTCACAAAACGTCTCGTTAGCGGCTGAACGTGCCGGCTGTCACACACTCCAGCATCGGCCCTTCGTAAATAATGAGAGGGCAGCCCTTCGTGGCGTGGATGTTAGAGGCAGTAGATAAGATTCCTCTTGTGTATATGAGGACCCATTTTTCAACTTACTCAACGGATTCAGAGTAGAAAACTTAAAACTGTAGGTATATTACGAAATTGTAAGAATAATCCCAACAAAATATCAGTATTTTGTTCTTACAGGGACGAATATAGACCTAACCTCTTTTATCTCTTTATTTTATCTTATCTTATCTAAGTAGGGCCTGCTAAGGTTTCCCTCTCATTTTTTGTGCAATATAAATTAAGGACATTTACTGTAAACGGTATTTACTGTTTAAAAAATCACCAATGAGTTTAATAAACGTCTAGAACGAAATTATAGAAAAAAAAATATCAAATAGCCCCATCCATTCGTATGTATTCTCACATCTTTAACCCCTTGGGAAACTAAAACCTACGTGGGGCATCCGACTTGTCGCAGAGGCTGAGGTTGAATGCCTCTTAGATTGCCTCCGACCTCCAAATTTAGCCAAACAAGGAGCTATATTAGTGCCGAATGGGATTTTCTAAGGTTGCAGTCTATACGTAGTCCCGTTGAATGCTGTCTTAGGGGTTCTTAATAGAAACATGATTTATGTGGAGACCACAAGCTTACGTACGGTGTACTATTTTGTTTGTTTGTGTGAGGGTTGAATTAGGGATTTCGTTCATATATTCTACAAGTAGTACCTATGTAATGAAAAAAGGTGTTAGCTTAGATTTTAAGCTACAACTACAACCTTTAGCAAAATATATTTTAATTATGGTTTTTGAGAAACAAATCCTGGCTGTATAAAAATAGAACTTATGTGAAAAAAGTAAAAATATTATTTATTACATTTAATCACAGTAAAGAAACATAACATAACATAATTATATTAAAGAAAAAATAAGCAAAAAAATTAAAATTGTACAAGGTGTTATTTTTTTTTTCAAAAGCGCAAGTTCGAGCTCTATCTGCCGCAGACGAGCTGCAAGACAAAGCTGAACTCGTAAACCTTTACGGCTACATGGCTATTTTTAGTGATCTTTTGTTTTTCATCGTTATATATATTTTATGCGTAATTATAGTATCTAAATGACATCATATTAACAATTATTAACTGATATCTCTGAGTGTGGCAGTTAAAGCAACCAACAAAAAGATATCGCTACATCTAATGAAACGCACAACTCAACAATCAGATGTAGATGTCGGCTGTATTTGAGTATTTAGAGTATCTGCTAACAAATATCGAAGGCCAAACCAAAAGAGCTATTTATTACATGAATTAGCCGACATATGCTGTGAGAATATGCACGTTTGCAAGCTGCAAGTCGGAGCTGAGTTAATCAGCCATTACGGCTACCTGACTATTTTAAGTAGTCTTTTGTTTCCTTTGTTATTTATATTTTAAGCTAAATTAAACCCCCTTATTCATAAAAACTATTTAAGCATTATTTAGTTAATCAATGTTTTGTCTCTTTTTCTCAAATTCAAAATGACGTTTGAGTGACGTTTACAAAACAATACTTAACTAAATAATGCTCAAATAGTTTTTTATGAATAATGAGGAAAGTGTCTAATTATGACGTCATGTTAACAAATTGTTAACTGATGTCTTTGAGTGCGGCCGTTAAAGTGACAAGCAAAAAAAAGATAATCTCCACTTATATAATGAAACGCACAACTCAGCCGGCCTCTCGTATCTGCTCTCAAAAATCGAAGGCCTAACCAAAAGAGCTATTTACATGAATTAGCCGACATTTATGCCCCCGCCGAGACAAACCGCAGCGTCGCAGCGACACCTGGCGGCGAGAATTATACGCTCGTTTCGCGCTCCGCCGCCTCGGGCGGTGCGGTATCTTTGTAAGTTGTACCTATTTATTGGCCGAGGTGTTCCTGAAAAACAAAAGCCATTTACACGAAAATGTCGCCTAGGGTAACGATTTTTAAGCGAGTTGCCCGGGCAGCTTTAAGTGGCCAGAGTTAAATCACTGGCGTTTAACATTTTTTTTTTTTTAAAGTTAGAAAAACAATCTGTTTCGTTGTTGCTGTTTTTCTTGAAATCATCTTATGCAATAAAATAAATAATGAATAATGATGACAGGACAGGTAAGTAAAGAACTTTACTAGATGTAAGATGCCGCTGTAAACAGAGCTTAATGATAATAAGGCCAAGTCTTTATCTGCTTTGTGTAAATTTTATTTCATATTAGAGTGAAAGAGACAAAACATGGAGTAACTACTCCAAGCTTACACTTTGTTTATTAATAAGCCCCCGTATGACTACATCAAAAGAGCCTCATTCTAATGCGTTCAGGGTGCCTAGTGTAAGTTTTTTTGTACTTACCGTATTTATTCGATCACGTTTACGAAAACGAAAATTAGTATGGCATTGAAGCAGCGCTTACTGGCAACCTACGAGAAATTTTGCCATACAAATTCTCGTTATCGTTAACGTGATCGAATGGTGAATGCAACTCGCTCTAGGCACCCAGGTACGCGATCGCCACGACTCTCTATCGCACTCATACGTACTGCATAAAACAATCCGAGCTATCCATTGACAATGAAGCGTGGCATAAGACAACGAGATGAGTCGTAAAGAATGGGCGGCGCGGCCCAACTTCCCCGTGGAGGGCATAAATTGGATTCGGAATCGGATCACGTAACGGTTGGGAGTTCACAAAACTGTGCCATAAATCGGACGCGGAGGTGCGCCGGAGACAAACGGCGCCGGACGGGCCGGCTTACGTATGAGATGACGGCCATTGAGTTATTGTATGAGTCGTGTTAACGAGGCAAAGGTGGGCATAGAGGAATCAGTGGTGATGCCGTCATTCGTTCATTTGAACGATCGTAAATGTTAAGCGACATTAGGCGTGGTCGACAACCGGATGGGTGACCAAAATTTTCTTTGTATTTTACTCTGTGCTTTATAGGGCACGTTAAAGCGTCAGTTTATATACTAAAATATATGTTCTATATTGCACAAAAACACACAGAAAACAATGGTGAGCAAAGAAAACTAACTGACCGCATGGACGTAGGTAGCATTAAATGACTTTCTTCTATTCCGAGCTAGGTAATCCTAATCGCCCACGCAAACACTCCTAAGCTCCCGTTATTAAAAGCGAGAATGTCAGGACAAATCAACTGGAAGCAAGTTGTGCCCGGCATGCAAACGAGGGAGGGATCCAGTGTCCTAACAAAATAAATCCTAAATAATTAGCCGATATGGGCTTCTCTCACTTTGGACGTTGACTTTGGTCAGTTAAAATTTTAACTGAAAAAAAAACTAATATACATTTGTTTTATATTAGACATTTTATTTTTTTCTAGACCTGTTTAGCTGTTCTTGTATGGCTTTCAAAAGTTACATTTACATCTACATATAAATTTTAACTTTTGTTACATCCCATAAATTGTAGCGATACCCTGATTTCAATCATGGATATCCTTGCCCAGTAGTGGGGCAATATAAATACATATATTTACTTTTAACAAAGCGGAAAAGGGTTTCCCTACAGAACACGGCATTAATAGAAATGCCTTGTTATTACAAAATATTTAATTAATTGTCGCCCATTACAATTTAGGCAACGGGAAGGCACCGGCCGACCCCCGGTCAGCCGATGGGCATTTAGTATTATTATTTATTGACTCTGTCCCGGATTCACTTTTCACTCGGCCCCTCGCTGGGGCAAACAAATCGGAAGAAGTAATTATTAAGAATACTGCAAATAGAGGGCCTTGAGCAATTTTATTAGACATTTCGAGAGGGCAGCTGGATAACTTGATAAATATTTTGATTTATTGAGACGTCTCGGCGTTTTACGTCTCCATTTACGGGCATTTGTGGCAAAATCATTCTATTGTGACTGTAATTAGATACTGTCAGAAAATCGTTTCGAATATAACAGGTTTTGTCATATGAAACACTATTAACGAGTTAAAATGAAGGCTAGTTGATTTATATAAAATACTGGTGGCCCGCTCGCGACTTCGTCCGCTTGAGAACACCCGAATCCCATGATGGACCCTATAGCAGCGCCACCTACCGGGTCCAATTGTAAATCTAAACCATTCTCGAATCCATTTGAACACACACAAAAAATTTCATCCAAATCGGTCCAGCCGTTTAGAAGGAGTTCAGTGATATACACACGCACAGAAGATTTATATATTTATAGATTTATTATGTTGTTTAAAGTGTAGCGTTCACGTAAACTTTGGAAATAAATAGGTCCTTTCAATATTTTTGGAAGGCGTTATTTTATTTCATAATCCTGTATAGTTAAACTTAATAAACAGTTACATACAATTGGATACTATTCAAAAGTTTGCAATGAAATATTTATTTAATGCTAGGTAATAAATAACATAACACTAATCTTGAAAAGTTATTTCGTATCTATTAACGTCAAACAACTAATACAAAGAACAATCATACTTTAACGCTAAATCTAGATTTTAGGTTTTAGTGCAGACATATCTGCCATCTCTGCCTTCTACCGGCAGACCGAAGATCACGCAGGCGAAGCAGCGGGCGGAAGCTAGTAGGAAATAAAAATTTATCTACTCACACGTTGTATTGATGCCCAGTTTTGTGATTTCACGCGAGGGCTCCTTTTGTTGCATGGATTCGCGTTAAATGGGGGAGAAGTTAGTACCTACAGGGAGGTGCGCTCAATCGGCCGAGCCGAGCAATCTTTGTTTCCTAAGGCTATGAGACGACCACTATCTCCTGATATCTAAGTGACTAAAAGGTTTCCCCTTATCCCTCGTGAAAAAATAAGGTGAGAGAAGCGAGGGGGCTCTTGGTAAAATGGTGGTTCACATTCAAAACGGAAAGGCCTCGTCCACCCTAGCCGTCGCCGGGAATAAATCAGAATCTAATTCAGTGCGACAAGATTGCTAGATTTTTTCCGACTTATTGAACTCGCTTCCGTTTGGTAGGTAGGCTGTCGAATGCACGGCTCAAATTCCAATATTATGAATGACTATTTGTTTATTCTTCTTTCACTTGAAAACGGAGAAACAAATCCAAGTGATTTATACAAAGAGATGTTGAAGAGTCAGTGAATGACATACTCTTTTAAGAAGCTATTGTCGACATCGACTACCACTACTCTTTATATCACTGAAATAAACATTCAAAATACCGGTTGCTAAAAGCTACATAGTGACCATGGTTTAAATATTGCTTAAAATGCACAATAACAATACACAACCTTCTAAGTAAATAAGTTACAAATAGCCATTTCAATTCCAATATTCCAAGGCACCAGTTACCCCAGTCTAGTTAATACATGAACACCAAAACGTAATAGTATTGAATCGATTAACAATAGTCTGAGTATCGAAACCGGTGCTGTCTTGAAACATGAAAACCTCGTCTGCGGCGAGCTTGAGAATTAATTCCATTGGGAAGAGCTGCGTATCGAGATCGAGACGATTACACATACCGCTATGTAGCAAGTGTATTCTTGGAAATATGCTAATGAAAAGAGGATAGTTAGTATATGAGTATGGCGAGTTTTAAGTACTTCTTTTACGAATATGTTACACTCATAGTTTATGTATCTTTTGCGCTAAGACTCTGTGGTCTAGTGTAGACGTCCAGGGATTCATAAGCACATTAAAGAAATCGGTGTGGTTAGTGGTAGGACTTTTGCTGAGGTACCACTATTTTATCTAACTCTGGCCAAATGAGCACAATAACAGTAGCAGTGTTGTGTTCTGCCAGATAGAGATAAGGTTAGACTATATATGCTTCCACAACAAACTACTAAAACATGTTATCAAAATTCAGTGACAGCAAACACTCTATAACTAAGCATAAACAAAATTACCTCCAATATTTTGTATAACATACCATTGTCTAATACATTGAGTACATACAGAGTTTGAACGCGGTGACGTAGTGTAATTTCAGTAACAAAATTCAGGAGCGCAGCACTAATGCAGCGCCGGATATGAGATAGTTTGTCAGTGCCCGCGCCACAGCGAAGAGCCGCTCGATTTATTTACCGTTCTTCAAGTTAATTAGTCAAGTTTCGCTAATGGATTGTCGACAATACCTATACGTAACAGTAACTTACTACTCCAATGCATCCTGTTATGAAATAGAAAGCGCAGATTACTGTGAGGTGCATGTATATACGATATTGGAGCTGTGATAAGTAATTCAAACCTTCGGAAATTTCAACATCTTCATATCTAGCCTTGCTTAAGTAAAGCAGGATTAATATTACAGATCAGATAAAAACAAGAGTAATGTTTAAAAAAAAACATTTATTGGAATCACATAACAAATCCACAATTACTAAACAATAAGTAACAAATACAAAATAATAACGAAAACGAATAATCATTTTAGACGATTATTCGTTTCTAGTAATTATAATACCTATTAGCTATACAAACACTTTGCTTAAAAATAATCAGACACTTTGTCCCACAGACGACAACTCAGTCCCTATAAATTAAAAACAAGCTTTACTCACACACTCACAACAAAACTTCAAAATGAAAGCGGCATATTCAAAGAAACTAGGAGACTAAACGAAAATGGATGTCCGCAAGCTTAGGCTTATAAAACCACTTAATCACGTCAGAAGTCATCCAGCGGACGGAGTAGCCACTCAACTTCTAACTTCTAAACGCAAAGGCACGTCAGCTCGCACGAGCGAGCATGCATGGCTGGCGATATTACGTGCACGGGACGTGTGTGGAGCCTCATTTCGTGCTCCGTGGCACTTCTTATAGCCGGAGGTCGGCTGAATTATAATTACTAATGCTCGCGCGCTCAAAGTTGTTTTTAGTAGCCTCATTAAAAGGTTAGTTTGGTTAAAGACCGGCTCTAAGTTGGAAGTAATGAATGACTGCGTCGTGGATGTGTGATTTAAATGGATAAATTGCAAATGCCATTTTATGGAAGGAGTTACTCGTAAACAGTTTGTGGGAAAGCCTGCGAACAGCAGTAGCAGTGTTTCATGTATATTTTTAAACTAAGTAGGTGTAGGTACACAAAACATATTTATTCAATCTGTACATCAGACATAACGTGATCCTAATCCTGCCTGCTATGATAGGGCATTTTCCTATATTTTTGACGCTGTACGGGAGAAAAGAGCTTGACACTTGCTGAGTTTCTTGCCGGTTCTTCTCACTACAAGATCTCCCGCCCCAAATAGACTTACGAACCGATGGCATAGTGACATTCACAAGAGCTACTTGCAGCCTAAACTGAATAAATGATTTTGAATTTTGAATTTTTTTTTTTGTGAATTTCGCATGCTTCATATAACTACTATAATGTGGCCTTAGTGGCAATACCACCAGTCTTAGAGCCCAAGGTACCGAGTTCGTACCCTGGAGGGGTTCATAATGAAGTTCTGTATTATTAAGTGCTAAGACTTGTTTTAAGTCTACCTGGTTATCATCACATTCAAGTCTGTTGCCATAACAACAATGTCACTAGCATTGTTGTGTTCCGACAGTAAGAGATATAAGTAGACAATTCATCAGTTGTTAAAGTTTCCGGGTCAAGTTCTATCATCAGCCTCATTGTCACTTATCATCAGGTGAGACGAAGTCAGGTGCTTCTCCGTTATGGATAAAAAACATTTACATATCCATGAAAATATCACAACCTGTTTCGTACAGCAAAACAAATTGCTCCGTTGATCTGTTTGTAGCAAAATTTCACGGAAGCATTATCTCAGGATGCTCTTTAATTAATTACCGCGCGCGAAAATAATGGAATTAACTTAATCGAATAGTTGTTTACATTGTGTCACTGGTAGCAATTAAAATTGTTTCGGAACACGATAAATCATTGGTGGGAAAGTGAAACATCACGGCGCTGTGTGCACCTTGCAATAAATTTCCCAATTACTAGGAGAATTTCGCGCTGGCAACACCGGGGGCGCGTCGGGAAATAAAATTAATCACTAGCAACATCGCGCGAATTAGACAAGAACACCTAATTACTTAAATATTACCACCATCCACCGTCATCCTGTCTGTGGAATCTTGTTTTTTGCTGTTAGTACTAAACGATAAGTAATGAGGCTTATACCAATTTTCCATTAACAGTTTACACCAGCAGACTGAAAAGATTGGGCTCAGTAGTATGCATCGAAATAAGCCTATGTCTAGCAGTGGCCTGACAATGGCTGATTATGATAACAACGGTTTTCTACATCTAAGGTCACATTACAATCAATTCTCCGATGGCTCGGTACATAAAATACATTTAGTGTTATAATTTTCCAAATTTCGTTTGCACCCCATCTGCCAAACTTGATTCATTCTTACCGCTCTATCTAGTTATAAATGAGCTATATAGATTCGATATTCAGCAGACTCTCACAGTATGAAAGGAGCCAAATTAACTCACAAATTGTGCTCATCTATGGCATTGACAATCAATTTCTCTTACTATTTTATCTTGTAGATGTTTGTATAAAGAGTAATTACAAAAATACAATGAGTTAGCAAAATATTGACATTAAGCATAAACAAGCACTTTTGAAAGTCGTCTAACCTATTGTTGACAAAGTTGATGTCGACAGACTTTGTGTCGACGAAGCCGTAGAAAAGACATTCAAGGCTGTTTTCATTACATGTTTTCATTTCATTTAATTCAATTCATTCATTCAATTTCATTACATTGTTTTTTTTTTCAAGCCATACCTTTACCTATTATTCGTAAAACTGTATTTTGAAAGTTGTTGAGCTAAAAAATCTTAATAAATAAATCTACATAACAAATTTAATTTAAGTATTTTAAAATCATGTTTGAGTATGCCTTCAGCTACTTATTGGTTTATTAAACATTTCTGTGGCACCATAACACACAATATATTGTCTGTGACATTCCAAAGACGTCGTTAACTTTGTGACTGTGAAAATCACGTGACAAGGGTGCAATATTTACATTAATTTCCATGTGATCTCCTCGTGACATCATGTACACATTTCCGCACTTAGCCGGGTGTTAATTTGGCAATGACTGCGCCGCCATCCGTCATCGCCCGGGGCCGTCGTCTTTATGACGTCTAATTGTAAGATCATCCACTGCAAAGGGGTAACTGATTATGCTAGGATGACACGCTATTTTTGACGGCTGCGGAAAGTTAAGCTTTGTTCGCTTATTGCCTCTTGTAGCTTAAGTGTGACGTCACTCATTTACGCTAATTTAATGAAAGTGGGACACAAATCTTGCTTTGTAAATCATTGTTACTTTTTTATATCATCGTTGAAATCGTGACAAGAAGTGATCTCTGCCTACCCCTATAGGATACATGCGTGTCTCGATGTAACGATGTATGTATGTTGAAATCGCAAATTTCTATGGTGTTCATCACGTAAAACATTTCGAAAGCTGCAAGCAGAATTTTCATTATTTCACACTCCTTTGCACCCATACAAATTCCAACTTGAGAATGCTTTCATACACCTTTGACAGGCAAACGTCAACAAAGAATAAGTCGTCAATTACTAAAATTTGTTAGCCTGACAACGGTAGCAGGAGTCCAACTAATTTGGTAGTAACGCTCACGGACAATGAAGGGAGCGTAAGCTGTATAACAGTCGTTCGAACCGCGGCCGAACAAAGGTACCCGCGATAATTGGATGTGGCCGTTCTGAATACGCGCTAGACGAGACTTAATTGAGGTTTTAGAGTTGGGCTAATTCGCCCACCTTCGATCAGTCCCCTCGGCGGCGTCTCCCCGCAACTGGCGAGGTTAAGTGAGGTCTACCGCCGTGTTTTGTTTCCAATATCGAGTGTTATGGATGGATGCTATGATTTGTACTTCTTAGTAATAACATGGTAGAATATATTATATGTCTGTTTAATGTTTAGTAGTTTGCGTTTGGTAATTTTTCGTATTTTATACGATTCTTCGTATTTAGTGGCCCGCTCGCGACTTCGTCCGCTTTAAAAACACCCGTACCCCATGATGGACCCCTATTGTAGCGCCACCTGCCAGGTCCAATTGTAAATCTAAACCGTTCTCGAATCCACTTGAATACACACAAAAAATTTCATCAAAATCGGTCCAGCCGTTTAGAAGGAGTTCAATTACAAACACACTTACAGAAGATGTATATATATAAAGATTGTATACTTACGACCCATCTTGTGACTTTTTCTTTTTTAAGGAATAGTAAGCGTCATTATTTTTGCTCTTATCTTACTAATATACATTCTAAATATTATAATCTATCACTATCATTATACCCAAACAAGTGTTCAAAAGTTCATTTAAAATAGACAAATGAACCCAAAATAGAGCAACACAAAAACGAAATTTACAGTGAACGATGATTAAGAATTCGCTCACGTGTTGCTCAACAAAAAGTTGCAACTAAATATTTCGGAGACGGCCGATAGAGGTCGGGCGCGGCAAAAAGTGGGGCCGCCCGCCCCGGGCCGGCACCCGCGCAGATATGATAATCCCGACTATGTAAAATAGTGAAATTTAAGGTCCCTCCATGTGAAGAATTGTATTCGTTCGGCGGACAAATTATTCAAATTCGACCCCTTTATTCGGAGCACACTCGCATGGGTCGCCGCTCTTCTTCAACGCTCATTTGTGTTCCAATAGAACACCACTAGCCCTTTCTAAATATGGCCTAGAAATACCGCTCCAAAACAACGAACGCCTCAAATTAATAACTTGATATTACAACGTTTTCAAGCGGAGTATTTTCGCAAGCCGACCATCCATCAATCGGTACTCGATGAATCAATTTGAATACATTGAGCTGAGCAGTGAGCACTCGTCGAAGTTTACATAAAGTTCGCTCTGAATACCTAGCCATCGCAAACAAAAAACATACCCCAGTTCGATTACAATAACCGCCCCCCGCTGACGCTGCGTCGTCGGTTGTGGATACGTCAATTGTAATTCGCGGATAAAAGAATGTATCCACGCGTCGGAGCCGGCGGTCCGTGTATCGCCCCGCTTGTCCGTTTTGCATGGCGTCCAAAGTTCACAATCACATTTTCCTCATCAGCCTGCGGGGAGCGCATTCTTCCATCCATCTGGCATCTTCCTGTGTCTACCCTACCGAATACCTCTTTTTGCAGGGGTCCGGCCGGCGGCGGGCGGCGGCAGCGCTGTTGGTGATATATAAATTTCCACGATCGGTCATCCCTTAAAAACAAGTTTAGCTCTTTATCCTGGGAGCAAGTTAAAGAATGGCACGCCCGTGCGTTACCCTCCGATTCGTTACGTATTCAAATTATTTGGGCATCCTGTTTTTGCGTCCGTTTGTGTTGCGTCGTATACCTACGCCTTTGCGACCTTTTCAGGAACTGTTCTATCGGGTATGATTAATTAATGAGATTCACAGCTTTAGTTACTTTCGCAAATAATCACCAGAAATATTTATCTGGATTCTGTTACTAGCATCAACTTTGATACAAGTTTCTCTACAATCTGTGTTCTCAGCCCACACACAGCCTGATTTAGCTAAAAACAATGGGCTATTTACGCTGAGCTCAGGCAAAGTTGGTCTATGGGTAATTAATGGCGCAGGCCTCAAGGAGGGCCGTGACGGCCTACAGACAGCTCCGTCCAGGTCTAGCGACTCCTAGGGGATAATTTAATAATAAGCCGCTTCCAATCCGGTCTGCATGCCTAATTATACAGCGTATATGTGACGATAGGAGGATTGTCTTCGTCCCAATTAGACATTGACGTCTTTAAATTAATGTTTAGCTGGGGGGACCTGATAATATTAGCATAAATAGTTATGTTTAACCGCCTTGAGTTAGCTTTCATATTTAAAATTTAATAATTTTACCGAATTTGTTTTAATCGAAATAATATACTTATAGTAATCTATAATGTGTATAATTTAATACATCTAAACATCATTACATGTGTTTATATGTATAAGAGAAAAGAAACGCAATAAGGATGATGAATTAACACAAGTTATACCTACATAAAAACTGAAAGCCTTCTAGATCCAAGGGTTTGGGACGGGATTTGATGTGTCAGCATTTTTTTCTTTTATGTTTTATTGAAACTAAAATAACGTTAATATTCAATATTCTCAAATGACTATTATTTTTAAGTAGAAGCTCAAGATATCTTAAACAATACTGAAACTATATATATCACGTGTGTTCGCACTGTCCCGTGTGCCGCAGTGACAGGGCTGCCGGAACGTGTCGAGTGTCGAGTGTCGAGTTGGGAAGAGTTTAGTGTCGGCACAATGAGCGGCGATAGTGCCCGCGTCTATTCTGACACGGACTTTGGAGGATTAGTACTGTACATTTGAAGGGGTGCACAACAGCTTTTGATTTTCAACTCACATTTTGATCATGAAATTAAAAATGGCATTGTAGTTAGGTAGTATATATATTTATTATATTACTATTGCAAACAAATTACAATTTGGAATCTCTAGTATCTACCCTATGAAATATTATGATCATTGAGTTATTTATATAAACGACTATAGCAAATACGAATATTGTAGGTTAACTATTAAAAATAAGTTCGTTTTTTTCTTTTATTTTATACCAAAAGCTGCAGGATGATTGTTTAAACTTTAAAAATGGTTCACATAACCCAATGATGGCAAAATTATGTTTAAAAAATAAGTAAAACTATTGTTCTCGATACTTACCATATTCTTTACACACCAATAACCATTACAAAAACTAAAGCCATACAGACAACTTTGCAATTGCAACCCTATAATCTGTGCATTCTTCCAATTCATAGCACTCCATTATTAGCATAATCAGCCAGTCTTATTCGGTCCGAAACTGCGAGATAAAGCCGGCCATGCACATGCGGCACACGTTGGCTCTTCACAAACTCCGGTGACGCGGCGCCATTCACGGCGGATAAGTTTCGCCGCACCAGCCTGAATGCCCTGATAAGTCTTCACGTTACAAAGAGAATCGTGAGTTGATTTCATAGCGAATGTGAAACATGAATGTTGTGATGTAGTTACTGGGGCATGGCATATGTAGGTACCGAGTTTATTTAGTTATAAAATGAAGTGGCACTTGAATACGCTGCTGTTGACAAGTGAAATGAAATAGTGAACGTAAGTTACCTTTTATGTCATACCTACGCTTCATCCTTTGATACACGATTGCTACTCGTGGTATTTCCAGCCCCAACAGCCGTTAGTAACGAGCAACATGCCCATCAACTAATTCAGTGAGGCAGTTTTTAAAGCTTGTTAGTGAGTTTTGTTTTAAGGATCATCATCATCATCATTATCGTCGGCCTATCTTAGTCCACTGCTGGACATAGGCCTCCCCTAATGAGCGCCATAGCGCTCTGTCCTCAGCTTTACGCATCCAGCATCTGCCTGCAGTTTTTCGCAGGTCATCATCCCATTTAAGGATCATTTAATTTAAATTTTGATGTTGTAAAGATATCCTAAGCATATTTTTTTAACTTCAGCTAACACACAAGAGAAATGAGGATTTACGTTCCAGGCGGTATTTTAAGGTTAAGGTTTAAACGGTGAGAAACATAAATATTAAGTAACGAATTATACTTAAAACGACAATTTAATTTTCCAATACAAAATGATTTGTTTAGTTTTGTTGTCATGGAAACTGTCAAAGCGATACGAAGCCCGCCGGGTCAGCTAGCAACTAACTAAAGTAAGCCATAAAAAAATCACGAGTGTGACTCGATACCGATACAAAAGAAATGAGGATTTACGTTCCAGCCAGGATTTTAAGCTTCTAAGAAGGTTACTGTCAAACTATGCTTCGATTTATTTATTTCTAAATAAAAAGATTAGTTTTACAAAAAGGGGAAACCGTTCGTTTATACGTTCGTATAATAAAATTTTTAACCTTCTTAAATAATTTCCTTCCTTACTTACTTCCTTCTTCGTGAACGGACATATCTTCGTATGACATCGTTAGCAACACACTGGTCAAATACTACCATTTTCAGACCATACTTCGTAGCTTTGGATAACATTGGATGGTCGTAACATTGGAGTGAAAAGTTGCTACATAATGTAAGATGTTTTCGTCTAAAATGCCACGATAATAGGAGCTGTTACAGACCACTGCTCACCATTATGTGCCGAAGTGGATTTCCCAACAACTGTCGTTATTGCATTGTCATACAATACATCGCTGCATCCGACTCGAAGACGTCAGAGACGCAACGACCGTGCAGTAACGTCGCCATACGCATTAGTGGGAATAAAAAACAACTCGAATGGCGGAACAGTCTGGAAAGAAGTATGCAAATATTTTATTTTAAAATCGTATAATACCTAATAGTATATAATACCATTCTTTTTTTTTATGAAACTCCTTTTTGGTGGTTTGACCATGTCTCTGTTGCAGGTTATGTTTCTATAATCATTAATACCAAACATTTGAAAGATTGACCTATGCTTTATATTAAATAGTCTAATAAATAACTCTTGCCAAATTTACCATAGTCATCATTCCCTATTAAAAATAGATTTATTGTACATTAAAACGATATACTCTATTACTCGTAGCAAATCTACTAAATCCTCCGACGAGAGCGCCAGAAGTTTTCAGCTTTTGTTCGACTGCGCCCGAGGTTGAGGACAAAATACACAAAGGCGGTTCGCTACCCAACGAGACGCGAGATACAATGTAATACAATATTGTTTTATGGTAGTGAGATGGGTTTTTTAAATATTGCGAGTGATTTGTTTAACTACATTGTTATGAATGATAGTTTATTTAACAATAACACGCTACAACGAGACGTATTGCGAGTGATTTGTGTTACTGTATTAAATTTATTAATGAATAGTTTATTTATCAACTAGCTATGACCGGCGGACTACGTACCGCTTTGACAGCCCGCTACACATGACTTTAAAGTTTATACTGACACCCCCTACCAACCTTGCGGTTACAAAGTAAGTGTCAGATATCCATACGCAAGCACATGGGACCATCTACGCCAGGTCATAACGCCGAATCAGGACGTGCCGAAGCGCGTTCTTCATCCGGTACTTTTACGAATAGTGTCTCGATCGAGTTGCTCCGTGGACACGTATAGTCTACTACCTAATATCCAGATAGGTTACCGGAGTTGTAAGCCCACTCACTTCTCAGTACCCATCGAGGCAACTCATCAGTTCCAAAATCCTACGCGGCTGATTCAACCGGAGACATTGCATCTAGCGGGCGCCTCTATCTTATCTCTCTTATCCAGACTAGTGCCGGAGATGTTGGAAGCCTACTCAATGAAAACCACTGAGCAGAACAACCAAATATGGACAACTCACGTGCCCCGCAGATCCTTTCGCTACAGGCCCCACCTAGACCGCTACTCGGACCCGTTCGCTGTGCACGAAATGGAAGCCTGGCCAGACTTCAACAAGGCAGACGAACATTCCCTCTTCTACAGCTAACATAGCCACATATAACATAACATAGCTAACATAGCCACCACGAGTCCAACCCATGTCCGGGACCTGCCGGAGACGCCCGCGAAGGCATAACCGACAAGGGGCCTAGGATCCGAACTCCCGTGGTACACTTGAAAAGACAGCCGGACCCGTAGTTCCAACTGCCATACCCTACCTATCAGGGTCAGTGTATAGGGACCGTACCGCTTTGACAGTTTCCATGACATCAAAACAAACAAATCGTTGACAGTTTCAATCATTCATCCGCTTAAGAACACACGCCGCCATAGCAGCGCTACCTACCGGGTCCAATTGTAAATCTAAACCATTCTCGAATTCATTTGAACACACACAAAAAATTTCATCCAAATCGGTCCAGCCGTTTAGAAAGAATTCAGTGACATACACACGCACAGAAGATTTATATTTAAAAGAAGATAACTCACTACAACACTTATATATTATATACAATACGTAGTTTACAAAACACAGCCATAAAATAAGTAGACAGCAGAAGGTTCATACAAAAACGTGATCGAGCAACTCACGCACAGACAACCTCACACGGACACGGAATCTCGCGTCACCTGCCCTCAGACTGGTTTTTATTTATGTTAAAAGGAGGCAGACGAGCAGGCGGGTCACCTGGTGGGAAGTAATCTCCGCCGCCCATGGAAACCCGCAAACCAAAGTAATCACAGATGCGTTGCCGGCCTTGAGGAAGGAGTTGGATCTTGAGGAGGGAGTAGGAATTGGGAGGGGAGAGGGGAGAGAGATGGGCCTCCGGTAATTTCACTCACCGGACGAAACACAACAACAATGAGTGCCGTTGATTCACGCCGATATTCTGTGAGAGGGTGGTATTACGCCGGGCGAGCCGACCCATTTCGTGCTGCAACGCAGCGCACTCAGACAGTGTCACTCATTTAGCACCACCCAGGGGTCACTTGTAGGGTCTCAAGGGCAAACCTACGGACGCGAGTAACTTTAACCCCCAAATGGTATGAGATGGTTGGAAATTCCGTGTCCGTGAGATTGATATGTGTGCGTTGCTCGAGCGCGCTATGTATTAAGCATACCTTCTGGGCTCTCCTTATATTATGACACAAAAAACATAAAACGAACCAAAGCAAGTATAGTATTGGTAGCGTGATAAAACTGTTTTTTTAACACAAGACTAAAATACTATAACATCTATATATTATACTAGCGGCCCGCCGTTGATTCGCACGGGTGGACATTTTTTTTATAGCCAACGCTTATGTAGCATTCTAATGGTGAAAGAATTTTTAAAATCGGTCCAGTAGTTTTTGAGTTTATTCGTTACAAACATACATACAAAAATACAAGTTAAGTTTTCCTCATTATACTCGTAGCAAGAATTGATTATTTATAAGTACCTAACTACTTAGTACTTACGTTTGCAAGTATTAGTTACTTTAAATCATCATCATCGTCATCAGCTCATTTTTACGTCTTCACTGCTGGGGCACGAGCCTTCCCTATGGATGGATAGGGAGAACGGGCCATAAACCACCACGCGAGCCCAGTGCGGATTGGTGGTTGTTACCGACTGCTAATGCAGCCAGGACCAACGGCTTTACGTGCCTTCCGATGCACGGAGGAGCTCGAGATGATAAACTTTTGGTCACCCATCCGATGACCGGCCTTTGCGAAAGTTGCTTAACCTCAGCACTTGCAGACCGGGCGCGTTAACCACTGCACCATCGAGCTCCTCCTCCTTCTTTAAATGACTTCTTCCAACTAAAACTTCGATATCTTTGAAGTTTGGACAAACGTTAATAAACTTGTACCTATATAAACTAACTGTATTGCCTGCTACATGCGCTGTATATATCCATTTATTTTTCATTTTACTAACTCTACAGAATTCCCTAGCAGAGTAGGGAGGGCCAACTTCCAACGAAGCGGCGATGTGCTCAAATTTGTCAACGCAAAACCCACTGCAGCCAGTTTTACAGCGCAATAAAATATTCAAATAAAATTCGCCCGCGAACAAGCAATAAAATAAAAAGGCTAACCATTTTTACGGCGCCTACAATATAATGAAATAATCGTAACGGCCGTCGACATCATTGAATTACCCCATAAATCTTCCTCGGTTCATATTGTCCGCAGTCCAAGCAACACTTTAATATCGAGAAATATCATTCCGATAATCGAGCGCAGTGGCCGCCGCGTATAAATCAAGTCCCCGCACTCTGCTGTCGTTTATTTTTTTAGACTTTCCATTTCCAAATAAAGTCCCTTAGCAGCGGGCCAGCTTCCTCCTTCCGGGGCGGTCTCACATGATTTGTGGACTGTCGGCCATTTCCCTTAATATTGTCAATATTTCAAACATTAATTGTTATAAATCAGAAAAGTTTCTCGTTACGCTCTACGGCGGAGGCACTTGAAATTGGATTTTTATTACGGTAGAATTAGCCGGACGCGTCGAACACGACGCCGGATAGAAGCGTGTTCAATTATGTATGTACACTTAGCGCGTCGATCTACGCACTACTTGTATTATACGGAAAAAAGTTCCACCCATAAAACATTAACAAGCACTCAAGAAAATTCCCGAGCGGTGACCCGTTCGTTAAGTAGTGTCAGCCGGTAGTTTTTCCCACCTAGCGTCCACTCGAGGCGGCCGGGGGCTGTCAGCGCGGCGGCGGCGGCGAGCCAATATCCCCTCGACGCTGCCCGGGGGCTCCCAAGATCATCGCGAAGCTTCAATTAATGAGAAACAATGCCCTTCACGCGCCCAATTTTCAGTTGTCGTTGTCGTTTTGCCCGTTGACAGTTGGCACGGGTCGAGCCGTCCACGCGCAGTTTCTTATCTTATTCCCAGAGCTGTTAAGTTTTGTAACGAAGGTAATATGGAGCCGTTCGCGTTACGGTCATCAAAATAATATAACGTTTAATGGCAATTCGATAGTGATTCGTCGTCATCAAATTGCAAAAAACTTTAAAGAAATATTGAAACTAAAATCCAATATGCATCAAACATAGTTCATAATACGATTCCTGCAGCATTTGTTCCTTAAATAGTTAATTAACCAAAGTGATGTTGTTAAGCAATCGTACAGTAATCAAACAGCCAAAATCCAAGTTGGGAATGCACGTCCGAAAATCCATGTGAAATCTCGCAAACACTGGAATCGTGGCCGCAAAACACGTCACGGCAAATACTGGAGGCAAGTGTTGTCCGGTATTTCACGAGATGGGAGCGTTAGCTGGCGCCCTGTATCGATCCGGCGGGCGGGGAGGAATTCGGGAAAACTTTGAAAGTTTCGCGTCTAATTCAGGCGCGCGCACACACCGGCACCGGCGGCGGTAATTTCTGTTTTGTTTTGAGCCTGCTCCCGAAGTGTCACGTGTCCCTAGCTACGTGCCTGGATGGTGCCAGCAAAGGGTTCGGCTACGTGCTGTTATCGTAGCATTTGGTAATGTAACGGTCACGTTTCTATTGAATATAATGATTTTTTTAAATCTTACATTAATATCTGTGACAACTATATTTTACGTGTAAGGTTTTCAACTGACAGGTGGAGCTAACTAATAACGCTAAAAAATACGCAAAACAAAAAAACAGACAAATATGTGTAAAGGAAATTCAATATCTTTAAATCTTACTGTATCTGTAGTCTGTAGTAAGTAAAGAGTGACTGCATTATAAAAGTAAGGAAAATAGAGAAAGTCACAAGATTGTTAAGCAAACAAAAATGTTTGCTGCAAATGTTTGTAGCATGAAACCCTTTAAAATAATTGCATAACCATTTTCGTTCACGCGATATCTTGTACAAGCAAAAAAAAGGTATACAGATTAATTAAATACTCACAATCACAGGGGCTTTTAACAATTATCAATACATCATTCAAGACTCAGCAACGAGAGGATACGGTGGAATCCTCTCGTCGTGGAGTTAGTGAACTCCATCCATCATTATCACACTAGAAACGCCATTCAATTGTCAATGCGAGGCTCTTTTGTTACACGCAGTCAGCTAAAACACACATCACAAAAATACTCTTTAGTTAGGCAGTTCCCTCGTTGTCCATTAATCCTAACATGTACTGAATACACAATCCTCAGCAAATAAAGACAGATCAAAGCTTTAGTTGGCCATTGTGGCGTGAGTGGTCGAAAGAAAACAATTAAGAAGATGGGTGGGGTGCCCGCGTCGTGTGACGGCCGGATGGCGCTTCCGACGCGGCGCGATCAAAGGAGCCTGCTTTAAAACCTTATTTCAGTATATATTTTTATTCTTCAACAATTAACTTTAGTGATTTTCAGGATATGGTGATATAAGAACATAAGTAAGCCGTAGATCTGATACTGAAAATAATAAATTGCCCTTGATGGACATGGTTGGCATTAATCAAAAAATGGTGATCTTTGTTTTCACCTTTGCAACGTTATCTTCAACTAAAGCTCTACAGTGATATTGTCAAAAACTAAAACAAAGCAATCAACGACTTTTATTACCCCTTCCACATAATATTTACCATTAATCTCCCCCGTGAATTTATTGCGAGCATAATTTTTACCCGTCCTTTGTGGCTGTTTACGAAGGCTGTTGGTGTCCTGGGAAATAAAGGAATTCCATTCGGAGCGTGCCTTTGCCAAGGACAAAAAAAATGGGCCTCGAAATAAAAACAAAGCAGGCGCAATTAGCGTGATTTAATGGTCATTTAATTTTTGATAATTAATCTGATATTTTCCTAGGCGCTTTTTATGGGGGTCCCCGTCCAACAAATGCGTTGTCAAAACGTAGTGCGCCATTTTTATTTTTTTAAGATTAAAGCTAGTCTGATAAACAAAGCATAGTACAAATGTTCATAGCTTTGGCATAGCTTTATCATTAAACGTATTTGTACTTTTTTCCCTTTAATTATCATATTTTGGAAAACCATATTTTCATACGGCCGAGACGGAAAACGAGCATACGATTAACATGATTATAATAAATCAATCTTTTAGTATTTACTTATATGGTATTTATATGAATTGATTTATAAAAAGTATACTATGAATTATTACTAACACTAGAGAGAGAAGCCAAGATATTAGGTCTTAACATAAACCAAGAGACGGAATACATCCATATGAGCAGATACAAGATTACCAGAGTACCGAGACCCAAACTCAAAGTCAGTGACGCCACCTATAAAGGCGTAGGGAAGTTCAGGTGTCTGGGCTGCACTATAAATAACGGACAGTAACACCAGGGCAGAAGAGATACAAAACACCCTCCGTTGTAGTGCAGCCTACACAAGGTATTGGTGTCCGGGCTTCTCTCAGCAGAAGGGCGAAAATAGATTGGATGAAGGATTTATAGAACGGTGGTGAAGCCGATCCTGATGTACGGCTGTGAGGCCTGGACACTGACTTTGAAGGAGGAGACCAAACTCTTGGCGACGGAGCGAAACGACCGGACTTGGACCGGTGCAAAACGAAGACGGAACATGTAGGCGGCGGTTTAATAGAGAAATCGAAGAGTTAGCGGCCGAGCCGAATATAATTGGCGAGACAAAGACACACAGACTTTGCTGGCTCGGCCACTATAGAGAATGAGGGAGGATCGGGCGGTGAAACATGCATACGTGGAACGGCCGAGTAGGCGACGCCCGGTTGGTCGACCCAGGTATCGCTGGGCGAGGCGGTCGCTAAGAACCTGCGCGGGCTCCGCGTTGAGAACTGGCGGGAAGTGGCGCGGGATCGGGAGAAGTGGCGGCAGTTATTATCGGAGGACAAAATCTATCTTGGGTTCCTGCGCCACCCCAATTAGTTAGTTAGTTATGAATTATAGTTGTATTTATTTATATAATAGTTGATATACCAATAAATTTTTACATGCTATAAAATTGTTACGGTTAATACCATAAAAAAAAGCTTACTAACATACAAGTAGAATAATAGTTACCCACTATCACATCGATACTTGAATAAAAAAGGTCCCTTAAAAACATTTTTAAATAGATTCAATAGATTTTTAATCAAAATGAACCAAATATACAAAGCTATCTTCATAATAGCAATAATATATTATTTCTGCGAAGTCACCGCCCGATTCGCTATAGCAATTAACATGGCACGCCATTAGTATAATTAAAGCAGTCTTTTAGCTTATATTATGATTAACGCTCCCTGATTATTGTTTAGCTTTCGAAAGTGAACGCACTTACTTTTAAATTAAACAAAGTCGTACCGAACAATTTATGTCGTTAATTTGCCGACTATTAGATTCAAAATTAAAGTTTACTTCTGACCAAAATCCAGATACATAAGTTATGGAAGCGTGAAGGGCAATTAATGTTTTAATCCATTATTGTGACAGTATATTTTCATATTTGTAAATGTACATTAATGCGTGTTTATTTATTTAATCTTTGTTGCACAATAAAAAATAAGTATAAAAGGCCAACTCAATGCCAAATGGCATTATTTACCGGTCGATGTTTAGTGGTTGTTCTTATAAATAAAATAAATAACAATAATGACAGCTTACTATAGATCTTATATAATATAATTTCTTAAAAGAGAAATGCAAGAGCTCCGATTTGAAATATTTTTTTTTTTGCCTTTATAGAGTCTTACATATTGGAACTGATTTTTTTAAAGTTATTGGGCCCGCAGTGAACCCTTTTAGCTTCGGTTCTTATGTCTCTATGCCTTGTATTTTTTCTGGACCTAGTCCCTCAAAACTGGCACACAAATTAGGGTGGTTGCATTCTGGGCAGAATTTTTACTCCAGATACCGTATTCATTATAGGTACCGTAACAAGGTTGTCTGGAAGAGATCGCTTTGAGCGATAAGACCACCTCAGTATTAACATTTTTGTTATTTGTTTTCTATGTGTGTGTGCAAAAAAGTGTTATTTATCTATCTATCTATCTATCTACTATAAAACGAAATTTATAAGATTCAGAATTCGCAATTGTACAATGAAACAACGTATATGCTTTACAACGGCAAATGACGTCTTGTTTGTCCTAAGCTCTACCCTACAGATATTCGAAGACAATTCATTTTTGGTTTATAGGACGACTATTAAATTTCTGATAGATATTTAAATTATACACTAAATTAATGTCTCGTTTAAAATATCCTCAACACATTTTTACCTGAACCGCTGAACATAATTGCTACATGTCTAACACAACCAGATCGCTAGACGAAGGGTTGGAATCCCGTCTGCCAACATAATTACCAGGCAGGCATTAAAGATAAAACCGACACCGGTAAATTGAAATGTGCTGATGGCTATCTACTTGAAACGTTTTACTATTTCATATAATTTTGTGTTTGTTAAGCGTTTTGTACAGTGCCTATAGACGTTTGCTTTCTCTGTCCTGTTTTTTACAGTTGATGTGAAAACTACATACGTTACAGAGCTAAATGTGTTTATTACATCTTTATCTATAAATTAATACGTGAAGCAATAACTTTGTACCCCTTTTTAAGAAAATTGCGCGGCCAGAGGAGTATGAAATTTCGCACACTTATAATTTATATAGAGAAGGAGTGCAGAATGCTAATTTTTTTTTTTAACTTATGCATATAAAATACATTAAACATTGTTTCATACATTTTTCAAAAAATTCAAAAATGGAAGACGAGCGGCTGAAAACTGTCAATGCCAATCCAAACTCACATTCTATCTTTTTTAATTTTTCATTGCTTAGGATTACAATCCGTGCAGCCTTAATAAAATTACGGTCGAATTTCGACCACTGGGCGACCACTATATCTTTATATATACAAATTTTCTGTGCGTATGTATGTTATTGAACTTCTTCTAAACGGCTGGACCGATTTGGATGAAATTTTCTGAGTGTGTTCAAGTGGATTCGAGAATGGTTTAGATTTACAATTGGACCCGGTAGGTGGCGCTTCTATAGGGGTCCATAATGGGATACGGGTGTTCTTAAGCGGACGAATGATTTGTTTGTTTTGTTGTCATGGAAACTGTCAAAGCGGTACGAAGAAGATCTTGTAATATTAACCGTAGTTTTCTAAAGTTAACACCAACATAAATGTTGATGTAAAACCTCTTATACCAAAATTCTTGGGTTTTCATACATTACATTTTAGGCTCAAGTTTACAATGTCTCTGTTCACAGTGCTACTGCTATATTCTCTAGCTAACATTTACTTAGACTTCTTGGCGGGAAAATGAAGAGTCATGTCTGCGGTTTTGTTTTATTTTCAAGAATTTGTGTTATGTCGAATATTAATGTGAAATAATGGTGGATTATTAACCGTTAAGTGTTCGTAAGTGTGCATGAGTGTTGGCAAATGAAACAAAACAGTGCAACTTTACTTTTCAAATTCTCTCAAGTAGTCCGCCGAGGAATTAGTAAAGCCCCACATCTTTACTGAGATACTCGAGGGGTTGGGGGGTATGTCACTTCTCATTTTTATTATCATTCATCATCATTCATCATCATACTGACTGGAAGGAAATATTGTATATTTATATATTACTTGTAAGAAAAATTACTTTGACACTGGCTAAATGTGCTAATCGCACGAAGCCATCTACTAAAAGAAAAAAAAAACATTTACTTATACACTTTTAAACTTTTGCGTTATATTTTAACAAAGTCAGCCCGTGACCACGGCCGGTGCAATCGGTCGCAATGTCGGGTATTAAGGTCTATGCTACCTATACTAAGTAGTAAATCCCCGCTATAAAACAACGTATACTTAATTTACAACGTATAATAATAAGAATAAGAAATTATTTATTTATATTAAGTATCGAAATCATTGTGCTGTATGAAAATGTATATTATGATAACAATAAGCCAAATATTATTCCATTGTATACAAAACATTGAGAGTACAACCACTTTCCAAATTCAACTGCACTGTACAAGTATATTGTTTTCTAAAGTTTACGCGAACACTACACATTGAAATGAAACAACTTTTACGGATCTACTCGCGTTTATTTTACACATTAGTTTTGATTAATGTTTATCCTGACGTTTCGAACCCTTTGCAGGGTCCGTGGTCACAGGGAGACTGAGGTGTTGGTCGTCTCATAATTAGTTAGTAGCTTGTATACCCTCATTTAAATTAATCAGGTGCATTCCGTTTTACGCAGAAAGAGCTTACAGTATCTTTTGGTCTGGCAGTATGGTGTTGGGGCTGGGATTTAATATTCTGTATGATGGGATCCCAGGCTGGTGGTAGATTCCAACCATCTTCTCTATTAAAATTAGGATGTTTTTTAATTTCAATAGCCTCGCGTATCATCCTAGGGATGAATCGTTGTTCTCTGGCGAGTATTTGTGGTTTATCAAATCTGATGTAATGGTTGGGCCCCTCAAGTGAATGTTCGCATACTGCAGACTTATTTTCGCGCCTATGCTTGACGTCGGCTATATGTTCTTTAACCCGGGTTCCTACACTTCTCTTTGTTTGCCCGATGTACGAGAGCCCACAGTCGCAGTCCAGTTTGTACACGCCTGCATCTTGAAGGGGTATGTTGCACTTGACAGGTCGTAAAAATTGGTTGATCTTCTTCGGCGGCTTGAAGTAAGTATTGATTGAAGCTCGCTTTAAGATATGCCCAATCTTGTCAGTGACACCTTTCATATATGGAAGTACAGCAGGTTGGCGCTCGACTGTGGTTGGTTTATTGCGTTTTCTGTGACGAAGCCGTGGTACTTTCAGATTATTATCCTGTAGTACATGCTTGACATGCTGAAGCTCAGCAGCCAGGTGTTGGGTGTCACAGATACCGCGTGCTCTCTGAAACAAAGATTTCCCTACAGTAGCCAACTGTCTAGGATGGTGGTGAGAATCACCATTGAGGTACCTATCTGTATGGGTTACTTTACGATACACAGTGTGACTCAAACTATGGTCCGGATTCCTGATGATTAAAGTGTCCAAGAAAGCTAGCTTACAGTCTGCCTCTAACTCCATTGTAAATTGTATTTTTGGATGTATGGAGTTAAGATGATCTAGAAAAGCAGATACTTTATCAGTTGGTAAGATAGTGAAGGTATCATCTACATACCGCTTGTAGAACCTAGGGGTTACCGGTGCTGTGCTCAAGGCCCTCTCCTCGAAGTCTTCCATAAAGATATCGGCGACGACGGGTGAAACAGGGGACCCCATGGCGACACCCTCTACTTGCAGGTAGTAAATGTAGCGGCATGTAGCTAAAATTCTTTCACCACTTAGAGGTAACACAACAGCTTATGTGAAGGATTCCTACCAATTTGTCAACGATATCAAAAACCTACATCTCGCTGACAATGAAACTATGGTTAGTTTTGATGTGCAGTCCTTATTTACATGCCTACCAGTACAGGATTGCATTGAAATTACCAAAAAACGACTAGCAGAACAAGATATGTCTTATGAATATGCAGTACTATTAGAGCATTGTCTAACATCTGGCTACCTTTTGTGGAATGACATTTACTACCTGCAAGTAGAGGGTGTCGCCATGGGGTCCCCTGTTTCACCCGTCGTCGCCGATATCTTTATGGAAGACTTCGAGGAGAGGGCCTTGAGCACAGCACCGGTAACCCCTAGGTTCTACAAGCGGTATGTAGATGATACCTTCACTATCTT
Source organism: Eudonia truncicolella (assembly GCA_949315975.1). Taxonomy (NCBI): domain Eukaryota; kingdom Metazoa; phylum Arthropoda; class Insecta; order Lepidoptera; family Crambidae; genus Eudonia; species Eudonia truncicolella. The sequence continues at coordinate 5,478,030 of OX438831.1, read as the reverse complement.
ACCAACTGATAAAGTATCTGCTTTTCTAGATCATCTTAACTCCATACATCCAAAAATACAATTTACAATGGAGTTAGAGGCAGACTGTAAGCTAGCTTTCTTGGACACTTTAATCATCAGGAATCCGGACCATAGTTTGAGTCACACTGTGTATCGTAAAGTAACCCATACAGATAGGTACCTCAATGGTGATTCTCACCACCATCCTAGACAGTTGGCTACTGTAGGGAAATCTTTGTTTCAGAGAGCACGCGGTATCTGTGACACCCAACACCTGGCTGCTGAGCTTCAGCATGTCAAGCATGTACTACAGGATAATAATCTGAAAGTACCACGGCTTCGTCACAGAAAACGCAATAAACCAACCACAGTCGAGCGCCAACCTGCTGTACTTCCATATATGAAAGGTGTCACTGACAAGATTGGGCATATCTTAAAGCGAGCTTCAATCAATACTTACTTCAAGCCGCCGAAGAAGATCAACCAATTTTTACGACCTGTCAAGTGCAACATACCCCTTCAAGATGCAGGCGTGTACAAACTGGACTGCGACTGTGGGCTCTCGTACATCGGGCAAACAAAGAGAAGTGTAGGAACCCGGGTTAAAGAACATATAGCCGACGTCAAGCATAGGCGCGAAAATAAGTCTGCAGTATGCGAACATTCACTTGAGGGGCCCAACCATTACATCAGATTTGATAAACCACAAATACTCGCCAGAGAACAACGATTCATCCCTAGGATGATACGCGAGGCTATTGAAATTAAAAAACATCCTAATTTTAATAGAGAAGATGGTTGGAATCTACCACCAGCCTGGGATCCCATCATACAGAATATTAAATCCCAGCCCCAACACCATACTGCCAGACCAAAAGATACTGTAAGCTCTTTCTGCGTAAAACGGAATGCACCTGATTAATTTAAATGAGGGTATACAAGCTACTAACTAATTATGAGACGACCAACACCTCAGTCTCCCTGTGACCACGGACCCTGCAAAGGGTTCGAAACGTCAGGATAAACATTAATCAAAACTAATGTGTAAAATAAACGCGAGTAGATCCGTAAAAGTTGTTTCTGTACAAGTATGGTACACAAGTGAAAAATCTTTTAAATCTCTTGATAAATATGACAGTCGCACGTTGTAGTTTAAAGAGTGGCGGCAACAAATAAAGCTGTTAGCCGGCAATCGGCAGTCGGGTCACGGCGCGGGATCAACTGCACACGGGCGGAGTGCACACGACGCGACGAATCCTACGATGCTGACGATATATTGCGGATAGAGAAATCACATCGCTTATATTTAGAAGCTATTTTTATTTTAAATTTCGTGTTGTTTTGGTGTAGATTTTGTATTTTCTTTGGATTATGAGTTATGGGTTGCACGAGAAAGAAGATATAAAAAAGTGTAGGATACAACGGACTAACTATGGAATAAGGAAATTGTAATAAATTGCCCAATAGTTTATGTAGCCCAAACAAATTGCATACACTTAGAAATATGAAAATATTATTCTATTTTAATACTGCAGTCACAAATTTCTATAGTCCAGGCAGTGCACTGCTTGGACTTTATAAATTTGTGACTAATAAATTACATAAGCTATAAAACTGAAAAGTCTGTCCATATGAACTCAGAATACTATTCGCCAAAAATATCATATCTCCGTATTGATCCCGAGACCTGATCTCGCGTACAGGTCACAGTCCACCTCACAAGAAAACCCGAGTAAAGTAATGAGAAAAGGTAAGAGTGCCCCATTGAATGATAACTCCGCTCCTTTGTCTGTGCGTCCGTCTTGACGAATCGAATTAAAAGGCTTATTGTGTCGACGTGACAGCTCTCGACGGAGCCCTCGGGCTTTCGAGTTTTTGTTTCAAGCAAACTAAAATATTACAGGCCATTCACTAAATCCGACCGGCCCCGGCGGGGGAGATCGGCTCGCACTCAAATTTGTACTCAATTTTTAACAGGGAACGTTAATTAAAGGAGTTGCTCTTTATTGGAACTGAGACTTAATGCGTTAATTGTCGGAATGCAATCTTGGCCGAAGGGAGTTTCAATCATTCGGCTCCGTCATATTTTAATTTTGTCGGTTCGAATTTTTTGGGGGCTGATTAATGAATTTTAATAAATGACAGATTGTAGGCCCCGTTTCCGGAAAACTGAATTGTATCGAGAGAGTTTATTAAAAAGGACACTGCTGTTTTGAATATTAAAATAATTTGACATATTTTTCATTTTACATTTTCGAAACGGCTGTTACTTTTAAAATTAGCAATTAGTAACAATTATTTTTATGCCAATCTTTCGTTTTTCCTTATTATTAAAATGTTTTACGGTGTTTAAACTATAATAAGCAGTTAAACGTTAAACCCTGTTAAACGTTTTATCAAAAAAAGTGTTTGTGTTTTTATGAACTATAAATTATGTAAAATTTAAAGTTACATCATTTGTTTCAGGGCTCTTTACGACAGCGGATGCCATCACCGTCCGACCAAGGTAAGCCGTAAAACAATCTCGACCCACGACGACGGTTTGTCTCAAAGCCATTTCCGAAAAAAGCCACTCTCCTTGTTCAACACGTCTTAATTATTCATTACAACGCTCCTTACAGAAAGGCCGACCATAAAAATATGTACTGAAACGTACACGCACATTAATGAACGCCGTGCAATATTTATACACGGCCTACCCTAATTGTTGGGGTGGAGAGTGGAAAAAATGGGCAATTTTACGTAATGTAATATGTATATTTAAGGTGGAATTTCCGAAACCGGAGCTCTGTCGCAGTGCTTATTACGCGACCACTTCAAACGTCTTCCTGTGCGGTTGCGGTTGGGAGCGAAAGAGGCTCCACTTCGGTAATAGCACTTAATTTTGTTTAGTACAGATTTGTTTAAAGTTAAGCAGACTAAAGACAAATTCAATGAAAACAATGATAAAGTAGTTTAGTTGGGGAGGTTTCATGTTTTTTTTTTTACATTTGTTTCTTTTTATCGTAACCTTCTTTGACATTTGAAGTCATAGTTGTAGTATATTAAATACAAAGAATTGTCTTTTTAACCACTTTAAAAGGGTGAAGTTTAATTAACATAATTATTCCATATAAACCCTGCCCGATTTATTATTCGACCACTTTTTATTAAAATAAAGGTTAGAGCAACATGCAGTGCATTCACAGTAAGTAGCCTGGATTTTTTTATTTTTTCAATATGTTTATGTGCTCAGCTCGCTCCCCTCGCCACAATTTCCTCTTGACGGAAACCCTCAATCTAATGATACGGCTGTGTTAAAAAACACAAGGAAATTTAATAACGCCACCGGGCCGGAGAGAAAACAAAGAAAATTTAATTTCGACGATTCCCACATGCTCGATATTGCTAAGAAGTTGCCCTCTTACAGGATTAATACAATAGAAGAAAAGCAGCATGATTCAAAAGGTTTGTTACGCAAACAGAAGCAATGTTCCGTGATAATTGAAAACACGTCGGTAGTATGTCCAGCAGGCAGGTAGTATGTACTTGAGGAGCACGATGGCGCAGTGGTTAACGCGCCCGGTCTGCGAGTGCTGAGGTTAAGCAACTTTCGCAAAATCCGGTCATCGGATGGGTGACCAAAATTGTCATCAGAGCTCCTCCGTGCTTCGGAAGGCACGTAAAGCCGTTGGTCCCGGCTGCATTGGCAGTTGTTTACAACCACCAATCCGCACTGGGCCCGCGTGGTGGTTTATTGCCCGTTCTTTCTATCCATCCATAGGGAAGGCTCGCGCCCCAGCAGTGGGGACTTAAAATGAGCTCATGATGATGATGATGATGTCCAGCAGTGGACTAATAGTTTGATGATAATGATGATGGTGGAGAACCCGTTTGAAAGGCTACTTGTACGAGTATATATATTTATGTAGGCAAGCAGTAGTGTCCGGGGCATGAGATCCAGTAAATTATCATAGTAACTAAATATTATGTAATAAGTTGATAAATATTTTGTATAAGCAATTGCTAAAGGAGAAATAAGTTTGAACTATAATTTATTAGCGTGTAATGTAAAATGTGTTCTGGTCAAAATCCCGTTAATAATAAGACTGACTATTAGAGTAATTAATAAAGAGAATAACGATATATGATTGGGATTGTTTTCACATCCGCTTATCTGAATGTTACAGAAAAATCACTAACATTTATTAGATTTATTTGATCTCAACGTTATACAACTAAAATAATGAAAGGTCATAAACACATGGAGTGTGTAAAGTAATATACAGTCTATATTTCCATCAATCCTACTTGAAACGTTAAATATCGTTCTAAAGTTGTCAACGTTTTAAATACATTTATTAAATGTTAAACGGCTGACATACCTCCACAAAATAACAGCTCACCTAACAAATTGTCGAAAAATCAACTTACACGAGCAATTTGATACAATGTTCACAAATTTTCATCGCATGGGCCATAGATTAGCATATGCGGGCCGGATTTATGCAAATATTTTTTCAACCTACCCTACGGAAGAGGAAACACTTCGGGTGCGCATTTTAAAAAGATTTACCCGCTTTGTCGGATCATTAAGTGCGGAACTAATTTGCTTACCTTTGAAATGTGTTAAACATTGTCCCGTGTAATTACTTGGGGTGCTCCGGTAACGTGATATGCAGATTTTTGAAACGATTGTTGCTTTTTCCGGTTTGACACTAGCAGTGTTTGGCAGGCTTGGTTTGAGCATTTTAAGAAACGTGTTGGAAGTAGAATAAAGTTTAGTTTCATACCACCAGCGCAAGGGTTTGATTAGCACTTCTTTAAAACTCATAAATACATACAATACTCTCTCATACTACTCATACATACAATACATACTCATAAACACTCACTAATAAACAAGCCAAAGAGACATTTATTATAGTTATAACAATAATAAACAATAGACATTAGACGACCTCCGTAGCCGAGTGGCTTGCACGCCGGACTTTGGGCGGCGCTAACTCTGAGGTCCTGGGTTCGATTCCCTGTCGGGTCAATGTCGAAAACGAACTTTTCGATATTGTGTCTGGTCTGGGTGGTGGTGGTACCGTCGTTGTTTCTGATTTCCATGAAACGAGTGCTTTAGCTACTTACCTTGGGGATCAATTTTTTTTTTATATATATTTACGAGTAAGCACACTGCCTTGATCTCACCTGATGTTAAGTGATGATAAGGCCAATGATGGAAGCGCACTTCACCGGGGACCCTCAACTAGTGAGGTACTGGCTATCTTATCTCTAGCTGCCGTAACACAACGATGCTACAAACATTGATGTTATGACAAACTTGTGCAAACTTTAAATAAATATCAAGTCACACATTTGCAAAAGTGTTTTTATATAATCGACAGAACATATACAAATCTCACATTAACAATTATAACTGTAGGTATGTTTATACTAACGCGCAAATGAAAGCACATCCCTTAAACGGAATATTTTTTAAAATAAAATCCTCATAATAATTTCAGCCACTAGTTGAATTTTAACCGTGGCAGCTGTACACAGAAATCCGAAACACGTCCGCTAAATAAACATAAAGGCCTCACCACACGTTCTCACGCTTTTCAATAAAAACAAACTGCGGCAAATCGGCCAGAGAAAGGTCGAATTAAGCCACGCGGGTCGGCAATGGCCCGTCCCGCCTGAAAAATGTTATACGCCACCTGTAGAGCCATGTAATCGTATGCGTTTATCTCTGCCCGTGTATGCACTCGCCTAGCCTCTCGATGGACACAAGGATCTAAAGCGCCGATGGAAAAGAACATGAAAAAGCATAGGGCGGAATACATTTTCTTTTTATTGGAAGCAGCGGGATGCGATAAAATTAGTTTAAGATATTCCTATTTTTGTTGGAAATGTTTCGGTATAACATTTAATGTTTTAATTTATTTTTAATAATGTAAAATAAATGCGAGTAAATCAGTTAAAATGGTTCATTCCAATTTAAGAGCATATATTAACGCTTATTTATAATGAAATGCTACAATAAAATAGATGTATGTTTTTTAATTTCTATAGTATTAAAATATATATAAATTCCTACGTATGGAAATCAAATTATCAAACATGAGTGGTTGCTGTGCACTGCCAATAGTTTGACCAGAAGCAAGAAACTTTCTCAACGGTGTTAAATTAATGTAAAATTCCATGCCATATCCAGTAACAATTTTCCGTTATCTGAGTAAACACGTACGGGCTGCATGCATCCATTCAATTCCACACCGATAGGCGGAATTTATGCGGTGGCCGGCGCTCGGGCAATTATCATTCACTGGCGTGGCGCAATGACTGCCCGCTGTCCACTCGCCTATACATCGCACCCACTCAATTAACGGCCCGCACCCGAGCCACTTTACGATTTATCGATATCTTTCACATCCCATTCACGCAAAAAACGATGCCAATAAAACTCCAATTTTCTTTTACGTACCACACGATTTTCCCACGGTTATGAGGTCTTAATAGTGAGCCGTCCTTTATGAAGTCGAGCGGACATAATAACGATAAAGGTGAGCAGAAAATCCGGACAATAAAGCTCGACAAAAAAGCTGAGAGAGGGCTAGTGCGGACCAAATAGTTCGTGAAATTTCGAAGGGTCCCGTAGTAGGGCACAGCGCGGGACACTTTACGACGGTCCTCCCAGTAAACCTGCCCATTATGTTGGGTTAAAGGATCGTCCTGCTCGAGTTATAAAGATGCCGAACGCTAAGATTTGTTGCCGGTTTATGGATGTAGAAGGGTTGTTGGATGCAACGGCGGGTATTATGATCATGTCGAGTCGAGAGGTCGTATCGTTTCCAGAAGTCAACATTGCGAGAATTATTGAGGGCTTTTGAGAGGGCCGCGTGGAAATATGAAATATGCTCACCGCATCCAAATGCTTCACGATATTCTGACGGAATTGAAAAGAATTACTTCGGATGTTGTACATTTTTACGTTCAATGGTGAGTCTGCGAAGCTTATAAAGGATTGGCTAACGACCTAATCAAACGCAACTTTCCAAAGGACTTCCTCTTGAATATTTATAAAATCAACAAAGACTAGAGGCTAATGTATAAAATAAACACGGTGCAAGTTGGGTGTCATCTAGCATTTACACTCAAACGGACAAGCGTTCAGGCACCTCAATTAACAAACTTGCTTCTTCAGCGTTTCGGTTCTTAAGAACTGAGCGATAGGGTTCAAATTGTTGTTGCCATGTGACTTGGTCGGTTAGGCGTCGCTGTGAGGAGTCTGGGCTAACTGTACATCCACGGGCAGTGCAAACAGGCAGCGGCGTGGCAGGTGTTGGCAAAGCCCTCACGTAAACAACTAGTTTGCAGCTCCTTTCGCTTTGCGTGCAGATCTTTCTGCATCTAGTGGTGTACTAATGTTTTGATGTAGGAAAGTAAAGGAAATTCCATGTATTAATTAAAAAAAAACAATATTTAAATTATTATAGCAATCACGTTGAAGTAGTAACTGGATTGCTTTCTTCCCTTACCTGAATATTTCTCTTACACATTACATTTATTAGCAATAAAGCTGTTTAATATCTGTATAATCGTAATCTGTAAATCCAACAAAAAAAAGACAATTCTGACTCCGTCATGTTTCTCCAGCATCAATACCACTCTGAAAACCAAAAGTGAAATAGAGACCTCAATTATTAATTCACAATCCAAACGGCATTCAGCCAACGCCAAACGCGGCAGTTGTATTGCGGCCGGCACGGCCCGACGCTCCTCGGTCACTTCTCGGGCCCGCAACGCCCGCGCCCGTGTGAACCGGCCCTTTGAGCTCGCACCTATGACCGCAAACGTTTTGTGTACGCTACTCCTCTACAAATGGGATCAAACGTTTAGTTGTTGCTCAGATATATTTTCTCTGGCGGTTTAAATATTTGAAGGTGTTTAATAAATAAATGGCAAAAGCTTGCTGAAACTGCGTTTGAATTTGAGTAAATATTTTAGAGTAACCACGTAATTCCTTTGTTAATTGGTTATTATTCAAAATCACTGGCAAACAAAAGAAATATTAAGGTCTAATACAATTTATAGAAATATCTTGAAATGCGTATCTTGCATTTCGGCGCACATCTGCTATATGAATACCAGAAATTTAATGAATTTCTTTTTTAGAATAGAACAAATAAGTTTGTAGCCGTTATAGTCCCGGAGAGTTGGTAATTAGACCTTCGATTCGATTAAAGGATTAGCCAGTCATTCAAAATATGAGTGGTATATCATATCCGAATTTTTGAAATAACTAAAATAAAGTCTCCTTCGAAAATAATACTAAAAAGGTGCCTCGACATTCTAAAAATTCCAACAAACACGCAGCTCGTAAATTGAAACAAAGGCCAAAAAATATGAAAAGCATTTGAATATAAGTAAGAGGAGGCGAGTGTTGAAAGTTGGCTCGTTTGGATCGCGCCCACAAAATATGCAAGTGCTAGCGTGGTTTCAAAGCAAGCCTGCTCCTTGCATATTACATGAGGCCAACTTCGCCCGATTTCTTCAATATTTTAACCGTGGGAAATCCAAAATGCTTTTCTAAGCCGTATTTTGTATACAAGTATTTTTTTAAATACTGGTCTGTTTATGTTTTGACAAAGGGAATGGAAATTCATGAAGAAATATTCCGAGTTGTTGCCACATCGTTTAGAATCACTTTCTTTTGTAATTCAGGGGAGGAATGACTAGTAATGACTAAGTTAGCAAAAAGTTCATTGATTTCAATTTTTATTATATATTTTTAATATCACCCTATCCATCGTAAAAAAACAAAATCAAAATTTGTGGTTATAAAATGACACATAGAATTAATATCAACGAATGCCGTAGTAAATATCCGTATTTAATGTCTATATTGTAGATTTTTTATAAAGGTCGAATGAAGTTCTTTATTTATTTATTTATTTATTATCGGAATCAAAGCATACATTATTTTTATGATATGGGGTACTAATTAAACCTCTTGGGTTTGTGTGTAGTACCTAACAATAGTATTCATCCACGTTATCAGTGATAAAGCAACCAAATACATTCATAATATAATAATTCTAAGAATCGACAATGTTCTCTGACAGTACGATCACATTTCCGAACACAACACAGAATTATTATTTTAAAACTGACAAAAAATAACTTTAACCTTTTTTTAAGTAATTTTATGCATGACACAACGTAATTGTAACATCAGTTTATTTATCCTGTACAAGTAAAATTGCTGTTTCCAACACAACAACGCCAATTTTCACAAAGTATATAGGTACTAACATAGTAACTTTGCACAATAGCACAATGTTCCCCATCAAATAGTTGAACCGCAGACTACCCGCTAGCGCTTTAGAAGCGATCGCTCTGTATTATCCTCAGCGCATATCCCGCCATACCCAATGACGAGATCGCACTTGAGACTTAATTTCATTCCCTAATACATGCTCGTATTTGCTCACCATCCATCCATGTTTGCACTCCAGTGCATTCATTTTACGCCACAGACGTTGCCATATTTTCCTTTTGTCTAGACGAAATCTTAACGAATATTTAAGTACGTACCGGTAGTGATGCTAATGAAATATGCACGTCTAAGTAAAAAGGGTGAAAGGATCTGAGCAACGAATATACCGCTCAATCGAAGCATACGCACGCATAATTATCGCTTCAATTAATACTTTTAGACGTAGATATTGTGCAACAAACAGCATACAAATAAAGTTGTCTAAAGTTTTACATCGTTGTTTTGAAAATTGACTTATTTCCCGTTTACTTTTTACATACATACACCCACGTTTTTTTTCCCGAAAAGAGAATAAACAGAGCATCAAAATCACTAATTTTGAGTAAACTCGCCGTTAATGACCTAGGAAGATGGAACAGATAACATCATTAATAGGTTGCTAGCTACTATTTATCTACAATGAATATTTGTAAATAGTATATATGCGCGTAAAAACCTACACCTTTATACCAAGAAAAACGAGGTTCACGGATTTAATACTAGGAATCTGAATAATATCCTTTATAGATAACTCAATTTGATTTTATAATAAAATACCTGATGATATAACTGCATTGACAGATATTAAATTTAAAACGCACGTTAATCATGTTTTAATTATGAAAGCTTATTATAAGGTAAATGCGTGTGGAAATAAGTTGCCTGCATTGGCTTAAATATATATATATATTATATATATATTATTATTAATGTGTACAAAATTGTAAAATATTTTAAATTTATATTATATAATTGTAATTTGGTAGAAAAAGAAAAAGATGGTGAAAAAGAAATAAGTTTACTGAGTTTCTTGCCGGCTCTTCTCGGTTGAAGGCCCTCCCAAAATCCGAACTAATGGTAGATTCAGTAGATTAATCTCAATTTTTTTTTTAGTTTTTTGATTTATAGTTTTGTCGTCAATAAGTGCCTGTGAAGGCTTATGTTGAATAAAATGATTTGACTTTGACTTTGATTTATATCAAGCTTAAGCAATAGATTATTAAAAATAAAACCTCGCTAATCGCCAATTAAGAAATCGCCTATATTTTGCAACCGCGAAATGCAAATGAGTATCTCAGCAAACAACAGCGAGCCGAACGGGCGGCGGCGGCGGTATCTTCAAATTGCTCATGTTAGACAAAATTAACCCTCACCCACATTAAGAGAGATAAGTCGGAGCTCATTTGAGAGCCTTCCGGCTGGCGTTCGTTACATCTTGATATTCTTTACCCCTTCGCCGATACTACACCACACGAGCAATAAATGGCGCGGAAGGAGCTGCTATCGCACCACCCGATATCTTCCATCCGAATTAATTTCGGAACGTTCCAGAAACGTACTAAGTTCATACTTGTTATTTCTACGCGCACCCGAGCGGCTTCTAATCGCGGAGAGTCGCGAGATAAAATGGCTACTCGTAATTATCATAACGCGCCTTCCGAAGATATGTGGTGAATCTTAATGGTGGCTCCGTAAATAATGGGCTCTTATGTGAAAGTTGTAAAGAGCACTGTTTCGTGTGTAATTTTAAGGGCTTCGTGGCTCACGTGCTTTTTGAATAATGTGCTAAACGCGGAGGAGGTACTTTAATGACGCCATTCCAAAGGAAAGTTTAACAGGTTGCCCTTTGTGTTCGGAGCTAATGTTCCGTATTGGTTGGGCATAATCTATGTTATTTCGCGAGTGTGCCTACGTTTGGACACGTTAGTACTTTAAAGTAAGAGTATTAGTCTAGTATAAAAATAGAGTAAATTATTAACGGGATTTGTACTATGTTTACAATCCCGAAGAACGCCGTTAATAATAACTCTAATACATGTGACCATGATAGTTTAAAAAGTTATAATAATATGTGAAGAAATGTATGCGTAAACAATTATTTTCTAAATCAACGAGTAGCTTGTTTTTTTTTAAATTGTATCTGTATAATAACATCTGGAGTAGTTTAAACACCGAATTATTGTTTTTTTTTTTTGAGAGAGATTGCTGATTGCCTCAGATGGCATTTTCAGCTTCACCGGGCTCGTTTGGGGGCGGCGAGGAACGTAAAGGGTCCCTCAAGCCGTGTGAAACGAATCACCTTCGGAGGTTTTCTAGAGGGAACGGCATCCCCGTGCCCTACTAGATTCTCCGATGGGTTCGGATCGGATCGGGGGGTAGTATTTGGTGTGATTCAAGGCTTATTCAGTTTACCTTCCAAAACAATGTTGGCGGTATTTTTTTACGCCAATAGTAAAATGAAAGACGATTCGGGGTAAAGTGAGAGTCCGTCTTCGGCCTTAGCGTCGCTTACGATATTAACGCCAGATGTCATTAAAGCCGTCTTAAAAAATGTCTGGTGAGGCTAGATGGAGGCCAAGAGCTGCTACGGTATATATATGAAAAATTTATTGTTAAAAACAATAGCCATCAATAGTAGCCGATTACTTGATTTCAATGATAGAGGTCTTTGCCCACCTGTGGGACAGAATAGAAGTTATTATTTTATTTTATTATAGTAAGCACAATTGCAAATGAAAAACATGTAACATGTAACAATTTTAAAGTTAAAGGTAGATAACGTCTAATGTAGGTACCATATTTAACATAACTAGCTGACCGGACTTCGTACCGCTTTGATAGTTTCCATGACAACGAAACAAACAAAACGTTGACAGTTTTCATGACAACAAAACAAACAAATAATTCGTTTGCTTAAGGACACCTCTATAGCAGCGCCACCTACCGGGTCCAATTATAAATTTAAACGATTCTCGAATCCACTTGGACAAACACAGAAAATTTCATCCAAATCGGTCCCGCCGTTTAGATGGAGTTCAGTGGCATACACACGCACAGACATTTATATATGTATACTAGCTGACCGGCAGACTTCGTACCGCTTTGACAGTTTTAAATGTGCAGATAAATAATAGGGAGACGTTAATTACCTCGCACCTTGCGAAGGAGTTAATGCGTCGCGATATCGCAGAGCCTCGGAAGCGCGGTCGCGACTGTCTCTGATACCGGTGAGTTATGGTGGCGGGTTCGGCGCCCGCTGATGCACTTTGCACTACCTACATAAAGTAGAACCTTGGAAGGGAGCTGTCGTATTGTGAAAAGAGACATCTCTGCTTCCGTAATCCGTAATGGTTTTGACATTTTAATTTATTTTATGAACTAGTTGATTATTATATAGATAGTTTATCTCACCAATTAAGGCCTCTGGCACGGCTTTGCCGGTACTGATGGTTTTTATTAAAACCTTTAGTTTATTAGTTTTTAGGACAAAATACAAAATTCGTTACTCATTCGGGTATCAATCATGCTTAAAGGTGTACATTTTGCGATTAAATTGTGTAAAATCAAAAGGATTCGTTTGACTTTTAACTTTATTTATTTTAATTTACTGTATATGTGAATTCAATATTCTATTGAAAATTGCTCCTTATCAAGTAACAATTAGTTATTGGCATTCCACACTTCAATCTCCGTACGACGCAAAACTTGAAATTGCAAAACCACTCCTAGCACCTTCGAGAACACGCTCCCACCACACGCAGTGTAAATTAGAAACCGAAAACAGTCCCATTTGCCACACGAGCTCGGCACCGCAGCTAATATTGTCTGGCCCTTAAACATGCAGGCTCACCTGAGAAAGCTGCCTGAATATACTGTAATTGTCGGATATACTGCGTCGTTTAATCCCCGCTACATCTTCTGGAATGTTCGAGAATGCAGCCAAGATTTGCAGGCACTCCGCGGTGGCCCGACTTGGCCCCGGGCCTAGCACCGCCTTAATAAGTGGCTTAACCCCACCCGCTCGCTACTAAGCTTCTGAATACAAAAATAACCGTCTAAGCGAACATTAAAAACTCGTTTACTTTTTCGTACCCTTTTAGAAAGAGTTAAAGTTGTAACACCCTCAAGAACCTTCTTCAACAACCCGACCCGTGGTGAACTCACTGTAAACAGCCGTCAGGCTTCGCAGATGAAATTGCAAAAATATAAAAGAGCTAATGTTTGCTCACCTTAAACCCTTCCCGACCCCACGTGCCGGCGTGACGAGCCGGATAAAAGGCTTTAATACACCCTCATCCCTTATTACGAAACTTGAAAAAGACAACAATATAGATCCAATGTGTCGCGGGCGCGGCGATCATATGCGCATCAAAGGTGACGCGCCTGAGAGCTAGCCAAGTGTGGAGGCGCCTTTATGTCGACTCGTTTTGCATTATTCTGCATGGAAATGTCGAGTCAAAGGACCACACACGTTATGAGATCCGAAACAATACGGATCCGTGACAATCCCGTTTCCTTCGTGCGAGGAAATGGCATTTCAATGCTTAATGAGATGCCCTGGTTTGTGTATTACAATTACAACTTTGTAGCAGGTCGCTTGTTCATATTGACATTTCGATTTATAATCTTTCTGTATTTTTTATTATTTGTATTTTATTTGCTTAGTTCAGGAATTTAGGTCTGTGGGAATATGATACCCACTTGTTATTATATCCTCTCTCAAAAGTCATTGTGACTTTAAACAAAGAAGATGTAGATAAGCTTTCAACGAAGCTTTCTATTACGAGTACATTGCTTATTGCTTTTTTAAGTATACATTTTTTCCTTAGATAATATCGTTAACACTTATAAAATTATCTTTTCACGATGACATAAGCTATCATCTCATATATTCACTATTTTAACCCCATTAACTTTGGACACGAATAAAATTCGTTTCAGCAAAAGAAACTAACAACCAATGTCTGTTGCCACAGTAACCAAGCCGGAGCACATCAAGGAGTCATTACGCTCGCGAAAAATCTCAGCTACTTTGCAAGTCAAAGCTCTTCACGTCAACTTCCCAGTCACGCCTCTGCGGCATGTGTTGCGATTTTAAGGTAACACCCACTATAGCGGTGTAGGTATAGTGCTTAGAAGTGTTCAGAAAAAAGTGATTAAAGCTAAAGAAAAAGTACTTTCAAGAATACAGGTAAGGTAACCTGCCTATGAGAAAAGCAGGAACATTCTAGTTCAGGCACATGTGCTATTCTCTCTATTAGTATGTTTAGTATTAAAATATGAATTCCGTAAAGATTTTATTATTTTTACTATTGTTTTTGTCTTATTGGACTGTTTGTTTCTGTTTAGATTGAAGGGTTAATTAAATGTTAAAAGGCAACATCATAAAAATGAACATTGCATATAAATATCGTTTTCTAAAGTTTACGCGAACATAAACGCGTGTAGATCCGTAAAAGTTGTTTCATTTCATTGCATATAAATTTTAGTAAAAGTACAAAGTTACTTCCATTTCTTCCAGAGAACCAGTTTGTTTAGCCCCTAAGCCATCTTTTTATTTTTTCTAATTCATTTAAATGTCTATGTCCAAACCCTGAACCAAACCTCATTCTACAACCTCTGCTAATGTCAGTTTGAGAAAGGATGGTGCCATATTCCGCAGCTCACTAATTTACTTATAATTTTTAATCCCCGCCAGGTGAGTTACGATTACTGGCCGTGACGCGGGGTCTGGCTGTCTAATTTATGTGCCGAATGTCGGCATCGCACGCACCTGCGTCTGAAAACTTAGAAATTAGCACACTTTCGTATTAGGTACGTATATGTGGTATTTTTCAACAAACATTTTCTAGTGAAACGCTCTTCGAAGTTTGAACTTGAGATGTTACTTGAATGTTTAATTATTGGCAGTTTTGCGTGTGTCCCAAGTGATAGTTTGATTGATTTTTTTTATTTAACTTAGTTGACTGATTGTCTGGCTGGAGTTTTTGATGAAATTATTGCTAGCTAATGTTAGTGTCAATGCTAGTTGTCTTCACATCTATGTAATACATCAGGTGGAGCGGACTCATTTTCATTCGTTGTCAAAAAATAGAGACAAGATTTTGTAGTTTCTAAAATGTTAAGTCATAAGCGTTGGGGTGGAAACGTCGGCGCTACAATCTCACCCAAAACATCAGTGCGGCATCCACCCAGCAGACGTTCCCGGTCCTCACTAGTTCGCGTCGTTAACCCGACGTGAGAGCTTTTACGCCGAATTATTCCCGCGACATCCCGCTCCGACCGCAAATTGACATTCAATCAGTGTCGCGACATTGTTTTCCTATCAATCCTTATTGGGAGTTCGCGCACGCGCCGCCTCGATACCGCGCCATCAAAACGCAATTTGTTTATGAAAATTTATTGTATTCGCCATTACCGGATTCTTTTCCTGCGGGAGGCGAAATCACCTTATTCAATTCCCTTTTTGCATACATCACATGAGGGGAGGTTTTTGTCTGAACACGTGAATCGCGTTTGGGACGCATGTTCGTTTCTTATTAGTCGGGATTGTGTGAAGGTTTTTCGGCAATCGCCCTCGGGTGCGCCTCAGACGCGCCGTGTTACATCCACGTGTAGGTTTCAGTTTGAAATTTCCTTGTTTGTGAAGCCTACGATTAATTGTTACGTAACGTTATTCGTTCGTGTCTTGAAAATAAAATATGTTTTAAAATTCAAAAATTCAAAATCATTTATTCAGTTTAGGCTACAAATAGCTCTTATGAACGTCATTATGAAATATCTCAGATTTGTCTTCGTATATTATAAGAATATGTTTCTTTGTACCAGCATTTACATTGACAAGATGTTGTAAGGATACAAAAACAAACAACTATCAGATATTAATGTCTAACCGATTTTAGAGTTCGCATCATTGCATATTATGTTATATAAACTTTTTTTTAGGCGAATTCATGTAAGCGTTAAAAACACTGTCTGTTTTTTAAATATCTACTAATATCCGGAAAATTCATATTTATAATCATTATTTTTTTTTCGTATATAAATCCGTGACGTGTAAGATATGTTTAAAGTTTAACTAATAATTTTAAATTATTGGCTTGAACTTTCTTTCCAACCCTTTCGTTCCTGATCCATTGACGAATCGCTACGAATTCCCAAACATACATTCCATCTGAACACGTTTGTCAGGTGTGAATTAATGTATCACGATTTAAGTCACGGTGACGGTTTCAATACTTGCGGTGTTTCCAATTTCATGTTTTTTTTACTAGCTTAAGCTTTCTGAGGCTAACTGTTTTTTTTTTATAAAAATTTTATCTTGTATTATACAGGGTTACTGGAAATACGTAGCGATCCCTTTAAGGGGTGTTAGTAAAGATCATTAGCTATCAAATAGCCCTCGGGTAGACGGGGCAAAAATATACCGACTTAAAAAAAAAAAAAATTTATATTCAAGAAAAATGGGTCACGCTACTTTAATGTGAATTTAAAAATGAACTTACACATTGCGCGTATGGAGGATTGTGAGATTTGACATAGTTATAGTTCATAATAGTATGGAGAAGGATTGCAGAAAGACAAAAACTGAGTGTAATATGTGATTCATAACATTGTATGAACATTGTATATGAATGAATGTGAATTACAGTCGAATTTTGACCACGGGGCAACCACTAGTATATATAAACATGTAAAACTTTAATATGTTCAGAAAACTCAAAGGTTGAAACCTTCGAGTTTTCTGAACTTTTTATTTTGATTTTTTTATTTTGTTTTTAGTCACATTAAACACGTAACTTCTTACTCACTTTGAAGGGCAAGGAAACCAGCTAAGTGCGTCGCGCTTCTAGAACAAATCAGGGTTGTAAAATGTTTTCGAGCGGAGTTGGTCCACGAGTGTTGCGCAACGCTGTTTCAGCTGCACGAGTTAATAAGTTTATACACACAATTACAAGTATAATTGAGAAACCTGTTAATTAGCCTTGCTTATACCTTAAGTGCCATACAAATAAACAAAGAATAAGGTCCGAATAGTTATTCCGTGTTTTGTCTCTTTTACTCCAATCTGAAATGACGTTTATATGACAGGAACAAAACGCGGAATAACTTCGGACCTTATTCTTTGTTTATTTGTAAGGCAGTAAGTATTTCAAAACAATCGTTATTTTTGCTACGATGTTGGTTTTCAAAACAAAATGTTTTAAAGAAATGATGATATACTGTTGTCATCGTATGTCGCAGAACCACTAATAAATAAATAATTGTTTCATTTCAAAAACATATACCTACACTAAACTGTTGTTACTTACATATATGTAAATCCAGGGCTTGATATCAGAGCTAGTCACACTGGGGACGCCTAGGAAGCTAGCGATACAGTTATTAGCAGCTACTTAAGAGCTGTATATATCAACTAGCTGTCCCGGCGGACTTCGTACCGCTTTGACAGTTTCTATGACAACAAAACAAACAAATTCCCAATATCAAATCCAAGACCTAAGTAGTGAATTGTGGAACCAAATATAGAGAAAAGGTATGAGTTTCATTCCCGTGGGAATAACGGGATAAAAACTATCCTATGTTAATCCAGGTTATAATCTATCTGTATGCCGAATTTCATTCAAATCCATCCATCCGTTGCAGCGTGAAGAAGCAACAAATATACGCACATACACACAAACTTTCGCATTTTTAATATTAGTATGATTTGTTCTCTTCGATGTATGTACTATGGATGAATGATGATTGTACTTTAAATCTCCGTTTTACGGTACATTATGAAGTACGCACTGCTAAAGACATAATAACAGCGTGATCTTTAATGAACTTATTATGTACAACTACAGTAAGAATGATGATTGATTATAGATAGATCCTCTGCTGGCAGCTATAAATGATCCGTTGTTTGATTTAAGTAGGTATGAAGAAGCTCTCCAAAGTTTACTACTAACATCTTCTAATCAGAAAAAACGTATAATTACAAAAAAGTTTGTATCCAACAATATAACTGAAATCATGAACCGTTCCCAAACCACATAAAATGTAGACCAGAATGAACGACACACAGGCAAAACCGAAAAAAGAACGAACAAACGAAAAACCATAATTGAATGTGTTCAATAAGAGTGCTTCTTACATTCCAGCCACTTCCATCGGCAATGCGTACAACGCCGCCCTCTGTTCTTCGAGGAACTGTCGCATACATCACGGTTAATAGGCCGAGGAGAGCACTACTTATACCTAATGTGACAAGGAAACATGCTGCCGCGCACGCTTGGATACGTACAGCACCGGCTTCCAATGCCATAAATACGGAAAAGCCGAGTCGGGCATACACCGAAATATGAAGTCGTCGATGCATAATTCATGCCTGTTTTAGGATAGATAGTAATTCTCGACAGTTTTGTGAAGAAGTTGTTTTTTTTTATAGATTTAGAGGTTGTTGTGACGATTTGGAGACAAGGTAACTTTTATTGCACAACAAAATTTTATGGGACCTTTATCTAACAGTGAGTCATGAAAGAAAATACAACTGTATTACTTATTGAAAATAACAACGGCTTAGTAAGCTGCTGTCTATATAAATAGACATCTGATAGTTTAAAATAAAGTCCCCGGAACGCGACTGTTTGTTAGGATGGGCTAATCTCAAGAACCACTGGACGTATTTTGATGCAGTTGTTTCTAATAGATAGAGCTTATTTCGAGGGTGCTTTACGTATAGGAAACAACACGAGCGAAGCCGCTAGTCAATAATAAACTACCTAATTGTGTAATTTTTGGCACTTACAACACATGTCGTGCATAACAGCTGGTTACAGATTTAACACTTATCAAACTTTCATATCAACTTTTACATCAAGACAGTAGATTTATGATTTATAAATAGTCCACCAAATGGTGCTCATGTCATATTAGAGAAAGCAGATTGTTCAATAGGTACTTGATGTCATTCAACCATTCAGGTTCATAACACTTTATACAACTGTGTCCTCCTATTTGGATATAACTCCACTGTTGCGTCAACACATATTTCTAACATGTCACCATGGGAACACCAGCCGTTTGTACACCTGAAACGATACAAAAATGCAACATTAACCCCTTTCTTGACATCATAATAACCCGTGACGTGATCGTAAACACGCCCGAACGACTCTCCGTAAAAAGGAACGATGTCGGTAAATACGGACAGGCGATGTCTGCGCCGACGGCAAAATACCGGTGGTAACGCGAAATAGCGGCAGACGCGGTAAAGACCCTTTTACAAGGGGGGGGGGGCGATGCACAGCTAATTTTTTATTAATATGTGCATCACTTAGCGAGGTGCTACGTTCTCCACAGTTAAAATGTCGATTGAAAATCCCTCTGTCAGCTCCGTGTTGACTCGACAAACAAACCGTAAAGTGAGTGCCCGTATGCGCCAATGGTATGTAAATCCACACATACGTATAAGGATTTGGCTAATTCATACTTTTTTACCGAAGTGTTTGCTACATAATCTTTTACAGATTTTTATTCATTAAATTTCAACAATACATTGTAACATTTCTTAAATATTCACTAGATTGTCAGCTATACATTTTAATAACCATAAAACTGATTATTCCAGCATACACTACATCCTCATGCAATTTATCATCGTTCCCGCTTCCGAAACTGCACGCGAATTGCCAAAGATTATGCTAAATATCTGTAGGTATTATTACTCTGCGACGAACAGCGCATACGTAACAAGACTTTATCAGGCAGCCCCTCGCTAAAAAGCTGTTATATTTTCAACACATAATTATGTAAAAGAATTCCGTGGTTTTCACGTACGAGGGAAAGAAAATGTGTGTCGTTAAGACGCGAGTGTTCTGCGATTTGCATCTTCACACTCTGCCGGGGGGGTGTGTTTTCTCACGATGAAGCATTATTGCGTTATTGTTTATTTGGTATTGTTTCTGAGGATTCTTTGCGGCGCGATGTGCTTGGAAAGGGGAAATTCTTTTACAAAGGGTGAGCTAAAAGCACTTGTCGCAAAAGATTTGCAAGGAGAAAAATAGGCTAATATCCGTGTGTATTTTTTGAGCCTTTTATCACTAATCATAACTAGATATACTACAAACAAAACAGACATCCGAAAAAAGAAACAAAAACAATCGACGATAAGGAAAACAAGTGAAATCCGTCAAACAGACATGGCCAATCTGTGCAGTCGCAAATAAATTTCAAATTTTCTGACTTGCTAAACGACTTCCTCGTCAAGTTAATAACACAAAACAAATTACCAACGGAATCTCTGAGCGGCACGGTAACAATTAATCATATCTGGATAGAAAAAAATTAAAGAAGCAAACCTCCCGAGCCTCTTATTATTATTTAAATCGTCTAGAGGAGTCGACAAACGTACGACATAGATATAAGCTTTTCGTAACCCATTTGGTAGGATAAGAAAAAGGGATGGCAGTCATTAGCATATAATGACAGTAATTAAAATACACAAATAGAGCTATAAAGAAGGCAGGGCGATGAAGGGTTGTCTTCATCACGCCGAATTTATACATAGCAAATATTTTGGCTGCGGCTCAACGCTCGGAATTAAGAAGGGCATTGTTTAATTTATTAATTAATGAAGCCGCTGTTGCGTGGCCGATGATGGCAAGCCGCGAAGATTAGCATCCTCCAATATAAATGTTTCTTGAAATAATTGCTGACGTCACAGAATTATCATATTTATTAGCTTTGCCGTTGTGTTTACTATTCCTTATCTATTAATTGGAGCTGACATTCCATTATTTTTTTTTTATTAATTTTAACTTGTACTAAGTTTTTATTTACAAACTAAGAATTACTAAAAAAATTACGAAAACTGAAACTTTTATAAGTAACTAGCGGCCCGTCCCGGCCTCGCACGGGTGGACATTTCTTATTCATATAGCTTTGTTACTCAGCGCTAATGTAGTTAGTATTCTAATGGTGAAAGAATTTTTTAAATCGGTCCAGTAGTTTTTGAGTTTATTCGTTGCAAACATACAAAAATACAAAGCTTTCCTCTTTATAATATTAGTATAGACTACATTAATATCGTGGGAGTAATCATACGACTAAGTTATCACGGCAAATGAACAAAAAACTGCTAAAGTAACAATGTTTACAAAACCAAGTGTTTATGTTGAGAAGGTCTATTTAATGTTATTTTTTAAACGCCAAAATCATAGCAGCAACTTCAAAGTCAAATCGTTTATTTAATATAAGTGTTTGTACAGGCACTTGACGTCAAAACTAATTATAAAATTTAAATAATAATAAACTAAGATTTAGTTTAAACTAAACAACTGAGTCTACGACCAGTTTGTATTCTGGGAGAGCCTTCGACCGAGAACGGCTGGCAAGAAACTCAGGAGGCTTTCTTCTTTATCTCCATTATTTTCAACCAATTTGTAATCATACAAAATACAAAACTCTACAAATACATAGCATTTTTATTGTGTATCACTCTATATTTTTTGCTTATTTTTAGTCTAAAGAGTTTCGGGATACCCGCCGACATCCAAGCATGAGCGCACGGGTCTCCCAGCAATGCAACTTAACTCAGACATTCCAACAACTCTTAGAAACACTTAATTTCCATTCTGAGACAATCAGTTGCCTAAAATGCCAATTCATTTCAACAGTCACGCTCCACCGCCTCGCAGACAACCGCCCTAATTCCGCTATGTAAAAGCTTTATTAAGGCAATCGGCCGGTAATTAACATAAAAAAAATATATTTAGGCACCGGGGCCCAGCGCCGGCGCCGGCTACGCTCTTAATTTACGAATATTGCGGCATTAGCTTTACTGTTCTCAACCCTTCCGTCTTACAAATAATTGCAGTTGTGTTACGCCTTGAGAAATGGGATAAGCGTCAAGACTAAAGCTCATCAGAGCTGTTATACTGAACAGAATTTTGCATTGTAATAGGCCGCATTAGAGGTTCCGCCCACTGAGAACTCAGTGAAATTTCAATTTGCCCACGACATTACTGGCGGAAACGTCTTAAATCACCACCTCAAAATTACCTATTGATATTTTAATCTGCGCCCCCTTGATAGGGACATCGGTATTAGCATATAAATGGTGAGTAAACTATGACATCAGCATTTTAATTTTTCTATATTGCAATTCCGATTTACAAATTAGCGGGTAAGAAAAACGCCTTGGTAACCTTAAGAGGGTCCACCAGTTCGCAGATGTTCCATTTAAATGTAAATTTTGCCGACACGCCGACGACACGAATAAAAATAATAATTTAGAATCAAAATACTTGACGGGCCGTCAACATTATGAGGGAAACGGTATTGGCGTTATGAAGGGGCGCAGAGCGATCTAATATTACTTCATAATCATCATATTACTTATTTTTATAAATCAAATACGGTCGAATATATAAAACACAATAGGCCTCGATAACTTAATTGGAAGAGCATCCATCCTTATTGTTAAAAGTCTTGGATTCCAGTCCCAGTCTCTAGTTTCAGGCTTTTTAAAGTGTAAATCATTTTCTACATACTGTTTACAACATTTTTCGAAAAGCATCACATTCTACCAAAAATACACATAATACACTTATCACTATTTTGATTATGATTTGGGCCAATTTTTTTATTTATATTTAGTGATAGCTATAGTTTGTAGTTTTTTATAAGTTTAATTTTAAGTAGCTTTAAATATTATCATGTTACTGTCTATTTTGTTGTAATATTACTCTGCAGATATTGTTGATATTCATACAATTGTAATATATGACATTCTAGGTATTTTCGAGCTATGTAATTTGAAATAAATTCATCTTTTAATAATTTCAAACAAAATTAGTAAAACTTTTCAGTGAAGAGGGAAAAATTAACAAAATTCGAGAGACGGAGGTATTTAATCAACCTCTCACAACAAACACCGGGGTGACAATCGCAGCCGGATGCCAAAAAAGAAATCAAAAGAGCGAATTCTTTTCACGAAAAGGGCAACAAAGAATCGCACAACGGAAGTGGAAGTGACAGATCGCCGACAATGGTGGAAAGTCACACCTCTTGCTCAGTCAAAATACGACAGCAGGTCTTTTTACAGACAGTGGAGATGTCCACTAGGCTGATGTTAATTCGGCATTTACTGCATGACCCGTTATCTTGTCAGCTTGAGATAAACCTTAGTAACTTTATGAAAGTAAAAAGATTAACTTATGAAAAAAATTTTTTTATTTATTTATTAGGTTACACAACAGACATTAATCTTAACAGAGTTATATACATGATAGGTTTAACAATATTTTATACTAGACTAATGTCCTAAATGTGTTAACACAAATAATTTATGTGTGCTTAACATGTGTAAACATTAGATTTAGCTATAGATTTAAAAAAAAAACAAGAAAATAAAACTAGATTTAGAGAACTAACATTTCCAAATAACTTTAAAATTACTTAAAACTATTTGGAAATACTACACTTGGGTTGTAAGCCATTTGGGTCAATTAATATTGTCTTGATGGAAGTTTTGAATACATTAGTGTTCCTATTGAAAATATCAAGTGAGTTGTGATCCATGGCAAGTTTGTTAAGTTCCCTGCACATAAGCAATGGGACTATTATAAGATTTATTATTCCGAAATGTGGGAGGGACAAACATTTCAATTCATAAATAAATGAAAATACGAAGAAACCTTAAACCCGGATGACAAACGATTTTTAGTTTCTAAATTATTATTTTTTTTTTAAATTTTTATATAAATAAAACTGTAAAAACTATAAAACTTTTGTATGAATTACATAAGATTAATACGTACTGTAAGCTTTTCTATTGATTGATTAATGGTAGTAAAGAGTATTGAAAGTTACAATATAATAATTTTAGTAAACACACTATCAGTACTTTTTTTAACAGTTGTTATTCTTGGATTACTTCGATAATAATATTCAAAATAACAATGCCAACATTTTACTAAAGAATACAATTATGTTTTTAACAATCGTATATTATAAACTTTTTTTTTTGTAATTGTCTTTAGTTATCATTGGTAATTAGTTTTGCAATCTCAAATCACATAAACAATTCCGAATCTAATGAAGTTTCGAGGCGCACGCAGGCAAACAGAAATGGTTCGCGATAACTAAGTTAATCCTTTACGTTTCTAACCACCTACTTACCTACATTTAGTGACGTTGTAAAGACTACATCCACAGCTTAATAAAACAAAAAATTAAACAAATTCATAAAAGTCTACTTGTCTCCTTCTACTATGTTGCTTGTTTACGGGGCGCCGAGCACGGAATTAGCTATCATTTACTTAAGCACTTCATATAATTAAGGTGCGACCATTAGTGTCGCAGACGGAGGCCATATTCTTTTCATGGCCTCTAATTGCATCTGAGGGGCGGAGTCAATTTCTTACGTACACGTACACAATGAGACGTGTTCACTTTTCTTTTAGGTATACTCGTAGGTACTTTTTTGTTTGCTTCTGATTTTCATTTGAAAAGTGTTCGTAAATTGCATAAAAAGAGAAGTTTTGTTCAAATTATATTTTCATCATCATCATCCTTCCTTCTTCTTCATCCTTCAAAAGAGGCGTGTTTTCACGCTGCACCAGTTATCTTCGCGTTTGGACTCCATTTCCACTTAACATCAAATGCGATGGAGTCATTTGCCAAGTTATAAAATAAAAATAAAAATAAAAAAGTCATCATCTTCAGCCCGTATCCACCCACTGCTGGACATAGGCATATGTTTTATGCTCAATATTATTATTATCTGTCTATGTTACATTTTCGTAACGGAATATAATAAGTACTTATACAGATAGAAGAGATTGCTTGTTAGCAATAAGGCCGCTTATTTTGTACTCTTTATTTATTTTTTATTTTTTTTTAAATTGACTGTATTGTTTTTCTTTTGTGTGCAATTAAAGTTTATTATTATTATTATAGTTTTCATTACGTATTTATAGAATGTTTTATATAAAGATGTTTTTTTTTAAATATAATATTAATAAAAACAACTGTGTAAAAAGTTATGTAGTCAGGAGATAAATCTCATTGAACATAAAATATACCTGTCTAGTTTTAGTTGTTAAAAAAACACTATATCAGATCAAGAAATCTAACACGTTTGTGTTAGAAGTGGATTCACGTTAGTCCTAGTTGGGGCTTGAACCACGGTTTCTCTCGAAATAGTGTTTTTATTTCAATCCGTAGTTCGTATAATCCTTCACAAATAAAAGTAAAACAATAAAAATAGCATTAAATTACAAATACCTAAAAATGTTGTGCACCCAGGCAAATGAACCCTACCTATTGCCAATTAATTTCGAACCGAAGGAGAAAACATTGAATAGCTTTTGTTATTATTTTGCGAAAATAATTTTGTTTCTACGTTTTATTGCGAATAGGTACAATGAGAGACGTTCATTAAATCCCCTCTGCAACGAATTAACGAATCGATCATAATTGATTAAGTAGTACTCGAGGCAAGGCATACCACAAAGGAGTGCTCCAGCCACCTTGGCGAAAAACAAAAACAGTCCTCCCTTTCTGACCGAGAAAACTGGCTTTGTTCATTTACTTGGTAAACCGATAATTTCATTAAACAACAAAGTGGGACGAGCTCTTGGCAAACACCGTAAGGAGCCCAGTGTCCCCTAAGATGGGAAATTCATTTAGAGAAAAAATTTGGATTCGTGCGTTGCCTTGATTTGGGAGTCCCCTTGCTTGTTTGGCTCCCAAATAGCTCGTCAACCGTTTGAAAAGAAAAATCTTAATGGAAATTAATTAGTCAAAAAAACACAAAGAAGTTGTACTAACGAATTTGTTTATCGATTCGAATCTAACGGAGAACTTTCTAACGAACTAACAACTGCTATAGCTGTTTAATACTTGATCTACATAACTCACTTACTCTGCTTTTTTTTAAAATTCTGAATCCCAAATTAATTTACTGTTCAGCGTTCTTAACCCGGAAACACTCCATCGAACAATCCGCTTATTATTGTTCACAAAACCCAAAACGGTGCATTCCGCGTTAAAAATATCGGCAAGTAATCCAAAGCATTCGAGCGAACCACTCGCGCAAAGTTAGGCAGAGGGCAAATTAAGCCCGTCCCCGATATATTGCGTTTGTTCTTTTGATGCCGAAGTGAAGGGTTAAACCAAGAATGCTTTGCTTTTTATAGTAAGTCCAATATGTTGGGGAGAGGGCGCGCACATATTTGCGATCGTTTAGTATACACCTATCTCTGGGTAACATTGTGAGGTAGGGTTAATCGATTTTGTGGTAGTAATTAAAGTTTTGCTTCTAGTATACCGCTTTCATTATTGCGTAAAATTTCATATACCCCTATATAATGTAGCATGGCTGTTTTTAACTGATCCTTGACAATATTGATGAGGAACGAGTACATTGTCATTAAATCAGTCTCCTTTTTCTTGCAAGGGGAGCCGCGATAGCGTAATTTATAGTGCACCTGACCCGATATATCGAGACGAAAGTTCAAATCCCTCTTTCAAATCAAAATCAACTCTTTTTTAAGAATTCTTTAGTATATTCATTAAATCATTTGGCTCATAACACGACTGCACGTTGCTTTTTCAGAGATCCTTTAAGAAGTATAATGAAATCGAGCGTCCCATCTCATCAATACACGAGTATCCACACATGGCTGGCCACAAATACTCGTTACACAAAGCCAATGAATTATACCCGTGGCAGGTAATTAGACCGAAAATACCATTAAATTAATAAATAAAAACCGGGAGCGAGGCCCACGGGCGGCGCGTCCCTCTGCCGGATAAATTTATGTAAAAATTTTCATTAATATTTTTGAGGCTCGACCGCTGAGCCCTTGGGAGTGGGAATCGAGTTCGCGGCCGCGATGGAAAAATGCAAACCGAAAATTATGGGACCCTTGCCTTGTATTTGCTTATAAATATCGTATACCTGCACGCGTGTACATAAATATATCACGCGGTACAGGAAAATAAAATTAAAAAACTCTGATGGGGGTTTCGCGTAACAATGGCTGGCCATTTTATATCGGCACTTGAAGCGAGGTTGGTTTCAATGTTTTTCGTGTAAGTTACCTAATATCTATAGATTTCTTAGCTTTATAAATGCTATGGAAGTTATCATTATCTTTGCCTTTGAATTAAACGGTTACATAATTTATTAAAACATTAAAAAAATAAAGTAAAGAATGTTAAGCTTCATCACTCGAATAAAATCTTATTTATATAGTATGTTATAAAGTGTTTTAAGTATAAGTGGCTCTCTTATTATGGCTTAGCAATGCAGTTTTCCATTGAGAAGAATCTAGTAAACCTTTCTATATATTTTTATTTTTATCTTCTTCGTCAGATATGAGTAGGTAACAATCCCGAAGCTATAGTTCCATGGTAACAACACATCGTGTTGAAATATCAGGCACGAAAAAGGTCTTCACGGCCATAGCACAAAAGAAAATATATTCAAATTTGCAATTCGAAATTGGAACTCAACACTCGAATCCCCATGCACCTACAACAAATTTACAGGAAAACAAAAGAAAAAGTCAACGTCTCCGAAAGTAGTTCGGTACCCCTCGACCTACGGAGTGCACTATGAAGGACGCCCCTCCCGGGATCTTCAGATTATGAAAGATTTGTGAGCACGCGGCCGCTCGCCTTCAGCTTAAGAGATTTAAATCGCTCGCTGGGCCGGAATCCCAGATACAAACAGATTTCTTACTGGCCAAGATATGATATCGTGGCCGGAGTGGCAAGGTAAACGGGAAGTTTTATTGCCAACAAATGTTTATCTTACTTTATGAACGTTGAACTACTCGGTGGGAGTACATTCGTTTTGCTGGGTTTTGATACAGAATGAAACTGAAGGAAACAGCGGTTTATATTTATTGGACTGTTTTAATCGGTTTAAAATGGGCTTCTATAACAGCTGCCATCATATATTTAAAAAAAACTGTAAAGGGTAATTATTATTATTTTTTTAAAGAGATAAAGAAGAAAAAGTTCTCCATTCAATCATATACTTCCTCTTGATGCAGCTGTGTTTGTTTACGAAATTTATATATTGACTGATCAAGGAATAATCATACTCAGGAACGTGTGGATGAAAGACGTAGAAAGTAATCGTATTTTAGTACAATAAAAAATTTTAGAATGAATCGTGTTAACTGCTTCGTTAGCGCATGTAATCAATACTCCATTTCCATTTTGATTGAGATGGAATCGTACTACGGTAGTGCAAGTTTACCTTATCTAATAGACTCCAGACGACGAGCTTTGTTCCTACCATTTAGCATAGTATAAGTATAATGGAAACAGTAGGGATTGGATGAGAACATTTCAAAAACCTTAAGGGTGCGCCGTCCTCCACTCGTTTTCATGATTTTTGCTCAACTTTAAGTCTTTAATCGCCGTGGTGGTCACCGGTGACTGACAAACAATAAATTTTCTATTGTGTCTGGTTTTGCGGCAGTCAACGTGTTAAATGATATTGTGGAAAAAAAACTATAGTGTGTTACGAATTTATGAATCGAATTTATAGTAAACACGTTCCCTTTGATACTAAATATATATTTTGTTTATTTAATACGATAGTATTTTCCATTATTTCAACGGTTCAACGGTTCAACAATCATTCTCGGTTAACGAGACTGCATTTTTTACTTTTTTTGGTCGGCGCACGCTTAATGATCTTAATTATTACTAAATTAAATCGTGTGTTCTTCTATACATGTTGTTTCTTGACTATGCTAGATAAGATTAGCAGTAATATCCTTTTTTAATCTTTTGCAAAAAAAGTTAGTGAAAAATTATTTACTTGAAATTATTTTACATTAGTATTTAATGAAAGTTTCCAAATCTAGTAGTTGCTTTGTTCTTTAGAACATAGAACATTTGTACAGGAACTGAAATATTCGTGTTCAATGTGCGTATTCGCAGTGTTATTGTTCGACTGTGCGTGCCTTTTGAAGTCCAAAGAGTTCGCAACATTAAGCGTACATAAAACTTTTTTTTTACTTTTTTTTAGTACAAAATAGGTTGCAACCTTAACTCTCCAAAGCACCAGCCATCAGCCGTGGAGCGCCGTATTTCTCCCACCTACTAAGCGACGCCGCATAGCAGCCCAAATCTGCGGACGATATCTTACCCAAAACCTGTAAATCTTCAAGGCATTTTTATATTCGGCGAGTTCCCCCTAGCTAAGCAGTTCCAGATTATATCTCGACACTTGATGGATGAATGGTTATTGGATCTCTACATTTTTATCATTTTGATACAGCAGCGGGGCAAGGTGCGCAGCGGGGTTCATAGTTCGTTGAATCTTTAAAGTTTGTATAGTAAGCTTTAACGATACGTTGGTGTTACGGTAAATAAACGTTCTTGCCTTAAAGTTGCATTTTTTTCTCTTTTAAACTGTTATTGAGAGATATTTTTATCAAACAAGATCATAATTATATACCTACTTTTATGAAAAGGATAAAGAAGCAACTCTAAAATTGATTTAAATTAAAACTGGTTGGATTTTATTTTGACATAAAATATGAAGATCGTTAGCTCTTAAGGATCTTTTAAAAGGGGTGTCAAGGTTTCTTTTACGTTGTCATCGAATTAGCAACATCCCGTTCGCCTACTTACAGAAATTTTAAAAGATCAGATAAATGTTTCATTTAAATTAAATGTTAATGTTTAATCTGATTTTCTTAAAACTATCAATTGCTCGAACATATCGATAAGAAGCTACGTCGTAACGTGTTTTATGGTATGACATCATAAGTAAAATTGGCAATGTCCTTACTCCTTAGTGAGAGACGGCTGACACCGCGCCCCGATCGTTTGCACTCTTTACTGTACCCCTATCTCCTGCGTAGGGTTGGCAAACGAACTGCTTATTTTGTTCCTGAACATAATGTTTCAAACTTTAAAAAAATGAAAATGTAAACTATCATGGTCAATTCATAATGGTACTAATTTCGTTGATCATTATTATTCTAATGTACGGAATAATTACCTTTTTTTTTCACTGATATTGTTCATGTAGGAAGATAGAACAGTAGAACGATTGTAGACTGATGACGATTATAATGAATACAAATACGAATCTCGTATTTTGTTTTCAAAAATATTTTTATTGCGGTTTTATACATCTTTTTTTCATCATCATCTAACAAACCATAGTTTTGATAATGTATTGAAACGACTTTGAAATCGACACCCCAATTTCCACCGGCATTTAAAACCAAATTTTTTTGTAAAATTTAAAACGAAGCTATAATTGTTTGTTACGTGGTAACACGTTCGAATACAACCTCTGATCTGCCGTCGGTACCGTTTCCGCTCGCTTTGGCGCGCATATCATACACGCTACGGTCTGACAAACGCCGCGGCTCGCGCGAGGTAACATATCAATTCAATTTGAGGGCCGCAGCACGTGAAATGGCTGTCACCCCGGGCCGGCCCGCCGATAAACACGTCGAAAGGGCTTGCCTTTTATTATTTGCGATGGAGGTTTTAACAGGAAAATCTCTTAGTTCAGTAATGTAGAGTGTTTTGTTTCTTCTTCTCAAAAGTCGTGCTCAACGCGTAGATGGTAGAATGATAAGAGCGCACGGCTCGTAATATGCTTTGGCTTTTCTGTTTCATGACTGGTCTCGTGGCTAACATAGGTACCTTCCAAGGGACGAAGGAGCTCATGACAAATATTTATTCATCCATTGTGAAAGTGGCTCATACCCCAGATACATAAGCCGCTGCGTACTGTAAGTGAATAGAGTAAGAACTTCTGCAGATCACAATATCTTAAACCTATTATGGTTATTGTACGTTATTATCGTATAAGGTATCCCACTGCTGGGCAAAGACCGCCAACATTGAAGTCAAGTCATCGCTACAATTAATGGGTAATAGCTTAATCACCACGCTTGCCAAATGCGTTGATCACGAACCCGCGTTCAATAGAAACACCCAAAACACTATACCCACCATGGAAATTAAACCCAGGACTTAGATTATCGGGCGTTTTGCCACTCGGCCACCGATGCTATAAACATAGACAAATAAAATATATTCGCATAAACATATTTGAGCCTCTTGACATGTTTGCCAACGCGGAACGGTGGCGCCAGAGATAAACACAGGAAGGGTTTATGTTTTATTAGCTGCGACAGAGGATATCAAGGGGTTTTGAAGTGATAAATCTCTATCGACCCCGAGAAAGTGTCAAGGGTCCGTGAGAAAAATCCCATGTAGCGGAGGACTTACTACGGCTTTTAATGGTGCAGTACGGCGCAGAGATAATATGTTAAAGAATATGTCATTTTGAACGCACGTTATTTTGTACGCAAGGCTTTTTTAGGATGTGGCAGTGTTTGACAGGAACCAGTGATCGACATGTTTGTCCTTAAATCATTAAAAATATTGACCAGCAACTGATTTTAGTCTTTAGCTACAATTGACAACAGACCTCCAGCTTCCTTGCTGTTATCCGTAATGTTTTAATGAAAATCTATAGTATTTTTTGGTGACAAGAATTTTGTCCAACACTGGGCTTAAAGTGTTGAACACTGGTGCCATTACTAAAGTTGCCACCGGTACTTTATTATAAAGTATTGTACGTTATTTCGGGTAATTATACTCTATACTTTATAAGAACAATAAAGTTCGCGAAAATACATTATTTCATATATTTTAGATTAAACAAAGAGTTTTGAAAAAATTCCACGAGCGGGATTCGAACCCGCACCCCATGACATGCCGGGTCAGGTGCACTACCAACTATGCTATCGTGGCTCAACCCAACTCACCGAAATTAGTCAACACTATCTACTCTTGCTCTGTAAGCCAAAGGGGCCATATTCATATATTTTAGTTCTCTGGGATTCTTTTTACATATAACATACAAAAAAATTGCTGTGCAGCTATTTAGCAGTGGTAATTATTTATTATAAGTTGCTACAAGCAATGAGAAGTATGTATTTAAGCGAAATAAATAATCGTACTTTGAAATGAAACAACTTTTACGGATCTACTCGCGTTTATTTTACACATTAGTTTTAATTAATGTTTATCCTGACGTTTCGAACCCTTTGCAGGGTCCGTGGTCACAGGGAGACTGCCTGTCAGTCGTAATACGTAACCGTAAAACGGAACGCAACTGATTACATTTAAATGAGGGTATACAAGCTACTAACTAATTATGAGACGACCAACACCTTCAGGTTAAACATTAATTAAAACTAATGTGTAAAATAAACGCGAGTAGATCCGTAAAAGTTGTTTCATTTCAATGTGTAGTGTTCGCGTAAACTTTAGAAAACAATATGTAATCGTAATTTATTTTGACACACTGTACTTTTTTATTCTACCTTTCAGTAACCAATGTGCACACAAAAAAGGTGACAACCCTAGCCATTACCTTAACGACTGTCTGCCCTCTACCTGTCTAATTTTGCTATAATGCTTCATAATTCCTGAAAAAGAAGTTTAATTTACTTTGTTATTTTTCTTCCTGTTATTCAGTTCAATAAGTGATCATTTAATGTGAATTGAAATCCCTGAGTGCGGCAGTAAGAGCAGTACGTGTTCAAAACTCATCTCTTTAAACAAGTACAAAGTTAGCTTCACACTAAACAAACCACCTGCCTTTCTAATTAAGCAACCCTTTAATAAGATATCAAGTGTCCGCTCCTGTAAAAAATTAACGCGTCCGCAACAGCGGCGGTGCCTCATCAAGATTAAACATGCACACCGCACGCCACCTCAAGGATAGCCCGAATGGGTCATTGCTGCTCAAATTTTAAAGATGGTGACGCCATTTTAGCAAAGTGTTTGAATTCCATCTATATTCATCATTATTATCATCATCATCATCATCATCAGCATATACTAGTCCACTGCTGGTCATTGGCCTCTCCATCTATATTAGAATGCAATTATTATTTTCTTTCTACAAATTGCGATTCCGTCCTTAATTTTCCAAGTCTCCGATTTTGTATTGTGTATGATTTCTCTATCCGTCTGGAAGACATCGCTTTAAAATGATATGACCACCAAATTCTGGATAACTACGAGAACAACCTTCATACCTATTACTGTCGCTAAATAGCAATGTCCTGTTTTAGGGGTATTAGATCCAATAAATTATTGAACATAAAGGAATAATAACAAAGACTTTAGGTTTAGGAATGCTCGAATTATACTCCTGCTCTGAGCTTCGAAACACTGTTTGGTCGCTTACCACCAAGCAGGCTGTATATATGCTAGCGTATTGACTGAGTCGAACAAAAAAATCACACACAAATTACTTTTGAATGATAACTTGGCCCAAACACAATGAAGCATCAAAATCCCAAGAAATTTAGTCTGCTATAATATCCATCCGCAAGTAAGGTAACAGCCCTCGCCACCGTCTTACCCGAGCGTAGGTGAAGTTTTACATGCAAATGAATTAATTCTTCGCGACGGCACCGCCGCTGTGCGCGAGCGATGCCTCGTTGCATTTATAATGCGGATTCATTACCTCCCAGGGCCGAGATGCACCTCGTAATGGCTTCGGAAGAACGCCCGCTTCAATTATGACGGAGATATTAAATCGGTATTTCTTATTTTAACTGGTACGAATATTTCGAATGGTGTGTATGAAAATTGGGCAGAAAACGTATGATTTGATAAGTAATTGAGTTGCGTTTTCAAATTTCATTGCCATCAATATAAAAATGCTTGCTCATTTATCTAAACTCGCCTGTGTAAAAGACTTAAATAAAGTCAGTCTTTAACCCTGGAAAACCAATATATACCTATCATAAATCCCTAAGAACCTGAGGTATTAGTTGGATCGCATATCCTTCAAACCGGAACGTTGTATACAGAAGTTCCTAGCCGTCCAAATAGGTTATTGGAGGATACCATCGGCTAATAAACATAGTATAAACCTCAAACATTGCCTTAAGTTTTCCGAAGGAAGAATTCCTGCATATCGCCTATTACAAACCTGCAATTGTCAAACAACAATGTATCCTTTTTACTTAAAACTTTGTCTTTATTTGAAGATAATATAACCAAAATACAAGTTCATTGGCTTGCCATAAGGCGCGAGGCACCTGCACTATCGCCGCTCTAATGGGATCCGCGCGTTCTGGGGACCTCTTCTAATTCCACCTCTGAAAAGCGCTTTTTACGCTCATTCCAAACCTCTAGAGGACAATTGCATGCGAATTTTAGCTTCAATTTGGAGGAATGGTGTCGTTGATAGAATTTTTATGTTAGAACCTTTATATGCAATAGAGAGTTTAAACCGTTCAGACCGATAATCCATAAAATTAGGTTTGGAGTCTACTGTAAATAGTAATTATTGCATTTCAACATTTTAGTACCACAAAGTTACCAGTAGGTATCGGTTATTGATGTAAATACTACATTGCTAGAGTATTAAAGCGGAGTATTATGTCCAACTACAGTTAAAGAATTGGATTTGTACAATTTTCGTATACAAATAAGTTGGTATTTTTCTCAGAGCCAAAGTAAACACGCCTAGTTGTTAAAGTTGATAGCCGTCCCAACAATTGGTCTTTATCAAGTGTTGACTATAAACAACTTGGAAAGTAAATTAAAGAGGGCAACATAACGGCAGTGTGCAAATAAGAAGTCCTCCCAAATGAGTGCCGTTCGCAAAAAAATCCGCTGGAAATGATCGGCCCCTAGAGGTCGCACTTATCATTGACATTAACTTTTTTTGTTGTCCATAACATTTGCATACTGTGGAACTCCCGCCTCGATGCCTCGAGGCAAACGAGGCGTATACTTTGCAAGATCATTTTTAGACGGCTCATGTCTTGTGGGAACTGTAAATGGAAATTTGTGAATTACCTTGAACAGCTTTTAGCGAGACGCGTTCAGATACTTTATCGAGATAATTATAATATTTCATAATTTTAACTGGTCCGAGCTTTAAAGGATAATTTGGTTACGGACTAATGGTTTATTAAATCAGTGTTGTTATATGTCATAATAGGGGTCGTCTATTTTTTTCTTGTTTTGTTCGTTGAATTGACGTACAATAAATACTACAGGTATTTATGACAATTATCGTATAGACAATCAATCCTTCAATAAATGAGATAAAGAAAATGTGGTACACGACCATTGCTTATTCAAGTTTATATACTTTGCTAAAAGGCATTTTTTTCAAAATTAATTAATGATTCAAATAGAATATAAACCATGCTACGAGTTTAACAAATAGTATTTTAAAAAAATGCATAGGTATCGTATAAAATTGTCCCTTTCATCAACTTTAAAAATGAATCATTAACTTACAAGAGACAGCGGCAAAAGAAAACTTTAAAAAAAACATCTTCAACAAAAATGTTTCGTTAAACAACATCGACATCATCAACAAAACAGCGACTCGGCTGTGTGCATCTATTTAATTTGAGAATTTTCTCAAATTAATTCTGAGCGGATGGGAATATTTTGACAGCTGTCAGTGTCAGACAGGCCCTTCGGCAAACGTGGCTAATTCGGACCCAAATCGTCTAGCCTATAATAAGGACGTCATTTACGAGGATGGAGTCAATTTGTAGGCACTGTAAAAAAATAAAAAAATTGCTCGTGTTTTCTACATTTAATTAATTGATTGCAACGTCATTCTTTGTTTAAACAACTTTTCCGTAATTTATCGAAAACAATATAGCATACTCGCATGTTCTGGATAATGAATTTCTTTTTGCAAAATATTGCAAAATTGTGTCGTTTAATGATGTTGACATTTTCGCTAAAATTACTTTTTTATACTTCCCTCACAATCCATCAGATTATAATTTTAAAAACATAGGTATAATGTCAAGGAGAGCGCTTTGATCGCGTTCTTAAGATTATGGCAGCAAAGTTGAAAGTGGACTACTTTTCATTGTGAGTTTCGTTTTAGGTAATCGATGGCTTAATAAGGAGGTATCGGAGCAGCTGTTATGATACCGGCCGAGAGTGTCGCCGCACTCACCCTTAAAAGACTTTTTTTTTAATATAACGGAAAGGGACTCTTTAATTTCTATAAATTTTGTTTTTGCAGATGTTAAGTATCTAGCCTACATCACATATAATAATAGTATATTTGAGACAACATGACATATTGTCAAAGTATGAAATTTTGAAAGGACTTCTTGGCGGGAAAGTCAAGAGTCATGTCTGCGGTTTTGTTTTATTTTCAAAAAATTGTGTTATGTCGAATATTAATGTGAAATAATGGTGGATTATTAACCGTTAAGTGTCCGTGAGTGTGCATGAGTGTTGGCAAATGAAACAAAACAGTGCAACGTCACTTTTCAAATTCTCTCAAGAAGTCTGCGTGAGGACTTAGTAAAGCCTCACATCTTTACTGAGATACTCGAGGGGTTGGGGGGGGGGCGTATATTATTTCTCACTTCCCATTTCCATTATCATTCATCATCATCAATATTCTTTATTTATGTATTACCTAAGAAGATAGAACGAACGAATAGAATTAAGAAACTAATGACAAGGCAGCATGGTCTATGACCTTAGCCGGTTCCTCAAGGAACGAACTACACTTAAAAAAAAAAGAAATTTTGAAATATCCATAGCAATACAGTTCATATCTATTTTGCGTCATTTTATATTGCTTTAACAAAGTTATGCCACTAATAACTCAAAGATAGCATTTTATTTTTAAGAGTGAAGTGAAGAAGTGTAACAATTAATAGGTATTATGTTACTATTGGACTAATATGTTATTAATTATTTTTACAAACAATCTCACGAATAGAAGTATTTTAGGAAATTGCCAATTAAATTTCATAGTACTTTATTGTCACGGGTAAATCAACGTGTCTTAAAAAAGCTGTCTCTACACTAACCCAGCACCGGCTCCATTGCTAAGGCGATCGCCTTTTGGGCCCCTTCAAAAAAATAGGGGAGATTCCTATCTTGTCGCTTCTAATTTACTTATTCCTCTTTTAAAGACTTATTTACCTTCAAAATCCCATTGTGACCGGGCGGGCCAGTGATCCCGGTAATAACGAGGCCTCTCAACGTGTCAGACGAGGTTTTTCCTAAAAAAGCAATAACAATTTACATAAACACCCGCTCCTAGTTAACAGTTAATAAAGGAAGATGTCGCAATAGACGAACCGTCTTTTTTAAACGCCTTTTAGATGGAAATGGAGACGCATTGTTTTACAAGGCAATTCCGAGTTTGTTACCTCTCAAGAATTGCTATCGGATCGACACTTTTTTACGATGGTCCGTTTGGGGAAATTTAATTGTTGTTCCAAATTATTGTTTTTAAATGGTGTGCACTACTATATTTATAAACAGTTGGATCACCATAATAGTAATTTACTCCATAGTTTTATACATATTTTGGTGCAAGAGGTACAAACTAATGATCCATTAACGTGAAAGTATTTTAGATATATTTTGTTACCTTGCTACCTTTTATGAGACAACATCACATACATTGTTTTGATCCCATGGTAAGTAGCTAAAGCACTCGTTTCATGGAAATCAGAAACAACGACGATACCACAACCACCCAGACCCGACACAATATCGAAAAGTTAGTTTTCGACATTGACCCGACCGGGAATCGAACCCGGGACCTCAGAGTTAGCGCCGCCTTTGCTTAATCACTTTTAAGTGCTGATTTATGTAATTTCATGTAAAATTGTGATAACATTTTTACTTTATAACTTCACTATTTCACTATTAAAGGCCTTTATTTTTTCATTATTAAAGGCCTCTTTTGAAAGATCCAATATAACTCTTCACTACCTACCATTTATATTATTTAAAATATTTTAAACAAAATTCTATATTAAGAATTTCTTAGATGAAACATTTGTGGAGTACTAAAGTACTAAACCCTGAGACGTTCAAATTATTTTGTTATGGCTGTAAATAGAGTAATGTAAAATATAAAACTAATCAACACAGAATATTTTTTGCCTACATTTCTATTGCAGGAACAAAGTAAACGATTGCACTAACAACTTCATTCAAAGCTTCGAACGCCGTTCAAACTGTACGGAATACAATTGTGCGATGCGTATACAAGAACTTACGTTATACGTGTTATGCACAATGACCCAAATTCGGCGGGTAGCTCGCCGGAATTGTTTCATTAAAGCGGACCCAAAACTTTCGCGGCTGCTGCGCGATCGATGCGCTGCCAGCCTGAAGATGGGGGCTTGCCCCACAAAAATATACCCATCACACTCATCTCCGGCTAATGACACGCTCGCACATCACCCCTTGCTCGATTAAAAAGTTCCACACTTCAACTGCACTAATGGTAATCTGAAACAAAGTTCTCCCGGTTCAAGGTCGCAATTTAAAGTTTTTCGAAAAGTTCTTTTCCCGCCTCACTTTTTTATAAGTATATAAATCTTTTTGCCGGCGGAGTTCCACGAAGTTTTTGCCCCAGATTGTCATCGATTTTTGTTTGACGAGTTTGTTTTTTCATTGTTCTTCTTTACTTGTTTGACGGTTAATTCATAGAAACTTTGCCGCCCGCAATCGATAAAGCGTGGTCGGCTTGTAAACAAACCTGTTGTGGTGCACGCTGAGTCTGTCGACCTGCTAAATCATGATGTACCTTCTTTGAGTTATGCATCGTTTGCGTGTGTATAAACGAATAAATCACAACACTAACTCACAATTTATAACGTGGCTATGTAAAACAATACTCGCGTCATCTCGGATCGCGGTGAGCTCCCAAATAAACGGCTGCGCTTTTTTTCAGGCGCTTCATAAATGTTACGTTTTTGCGCCGGCTGTAAATATTTTCCCCATCATAAAGGCCACGCATGGAAGTCGCCGGAGGGCTCTCATCACCTCGGCCCTGAATATTTTTGCGTGTATTGAAAGGTCCCTCTGTCTCGACTTATGTAAATGGTGCCCTAACACTTTCTCCGTTTTTCTCGCGTTTGGAGCACAATGCACAGCAATTTGATGCCAGATCCTAACATTATCGCGTGGGGGCTCACCTCGCGGCACGGGGACATCCAAATGGAAACAGTGATTTAGACTTTATTTCGGGGATCTCGAAACGAAATGTGTTGAATC
This sequence comes from Eudonia truncicolella, assembly GCA_949315975.1. Taxonomy (NCBI): domain Eukaryota; kingdom Metazoa; phylum Arthropoda; class Insecta; order Lepidoptera; family Crambidae; genus Eudonia; species Eudonia truncicolella. The sequence goes on along the minus strand of OX438831.1, from coordinate 5,438,645 downwards.
TTATTGACTCCATTTTGTTCTTGACGATAACTGTTCACGGTGCAGCGGAGCGAATTGAATTTTTATGAAGAAAAATACAAGAGAGAAAAGGAAGAGAATTCCAAGTTATATTTTTTACATTAATTGCTACTTGCGTAGACAAAGAGAGCATAATGAATAGCCGTCCCCACTGTCCGTCTCGGCTGATTTATTTCATGACTGTTCGGATATGCAAATAACATTAACATTCAAAGATGTAGGTAGGTATCTCGCCCCCTTGAAAGAAATCCGTGGCGACCGCAGAATGATGCCAAACCTGGGTGAATCTTAATATTTTATGTTGTGTTATTTCCCTTTTCACTTTCCTTCCTGATATTATTTATTTCCTCGCCGACAATGAGATTCCCACTTTAGCGCGTAATAAAAAAGAATTATTGTTCATCTTTTTGCAGGGCGCCGTTTTGTTGGATTTATACTTCTTACTTTGATTGAGGAAGTGGTGGCTTAAGACAATTTTTAAACGATATGCAATGTTTTTAATAGGATAACAATTTCAGTGTATTCACATCCTTTATTTAAATTCAAAAGTATCTAAGCTATATGAAACAGAGTCCACAAGCTGTTTTCGCATCTGGTCTCCGCGACGCCCAAAGTCCGGCGTGCAAACCATACGGCTACGGAGGTCGTCAAACACACATTTTCATCATTTTAATATGTATTGTAACTTTAAAACATCAATTAGCTTTAAACAAAGGTATAGACTATAGATAGATAATAATCTTTTTTGCAATTTTCTAACAACTTAAATTTATCATAAAGCATAATAATTTGTCTCCTTAAGGCAAAAACAGGATGGAGAGAGCTAATAAACTGTAACAACGGAAGTGCAAACTATTTATTTTATAAAGCAATAAAAAAAAACATTTATTCACTTCATAGTCTTATTTGCTTCAACTTGAATAACAATAAGCTTTAAATAATAAACACAAATACTTATCTGAAAATAGCAATGGTTGGTACTCAGAGCCAGACACACTGACAAAAGGCGAAATAGTGACCGATCGCTTCGATTGCCACCGATACAAGCCAGCCTTCCCGCGCTGCACTGCCCGTGGAAAACAAAGATGGCGGTCGGTTCACTAGCGCCCCACTTCTGACTACCGAAGTCCAGTCAATACACAAACATTATTCCCGAATTATTATTTATATTAATTACGTATTTAAGAAAATCATAATTTAATTATAACTTGTTTTTAAACTTCTGTACACTATTTTTAAACTGTATATTTTTTACTTATAAAATCCCCTTCCCTCCATCAGCCATAAGTCTTAATTTGCTAGCAACCTAACAAGCGCGTTCGTGTGGTTTAGCGTATTTTAATTAGTATGTAGTCATGTAATTTACAAAGGAAAAAGAACCTAATATGTGTTTATACAAAAAGGTTGGTACTTGAAAATAAGTGGAAAATTTTACTTTGCATATTTTTGCAATTTTCTCCATCCGACGACCCCATCGGTAGATAAAACAGGTAGGTTCTATGAACGATATTTTCATTATTTTATTTTTGTCTATGAAACAGCTACAAAATGTATTTAAGTAAGTATGTAAGTAAATGAAAACTTTTTAAGCATTAACCTAAGTCAAGACTTGTTAAATTTTTACGTTCAATTATTTTTAGACATGAAACTCGGTACGCTTATTTACAGGGTGTCTACTACGAAGTGCAAGTACTATTTGACATACGAGTATTTGTATAGTTTATCTCTCCTAGTTTGTCACGGGAGGCACTGCTTCAATGCAATCCTACAAGTTCCCGTTTTTGATAAACTTGCAAATAAAACTCGCAGTAGGTCCAATAACTAACAAGAGGCTTCAATCACGAGATTAACGTTCGTACCGCCTCACCTTATTCAGAACCCGGGCCCTACCCCAATCATCCGTCGGATGCAGTCCCGTCAGCCATCACGAGTGACGTCTTAACAATGAAAAACAACACACCAAAAATTTGATCTGCCTCATAAGTTTAATGTCGAGGCATTACTGGGGCTGGCGTGTTTCGTCTGCGGGCAAATTATCTGGACGAAATATATCTGTGGGCACTGGAGTTTCCCGCCCAGTTGAGTTAAATGGTACGGCGCTGTAGTATCCTTTTTCCATTTTTAATTTTCTGTAACCGAATCATAGTACGATGGGCTTGTACCTAGCAATTTACATCAGGTAAAAGTTTCAATCTCCACAATGTCATACAGTACCACTACAGTACTCTAATAAAAGTCAAAAATTGTTTAAGAAAAACAAAGTCAAACTATAGTGAATAATACTAAAAATAAGATAAGTATTCAAGAGCAGACCAGCCTCCACAGGTGGCACCCGTTTACGAGTATGACATATGAATCAGCCATCGCTTCGCTCAACCATATTTTAGGGAACGTAACGACCCGACGCACACGCCACTACCGCAGAGACAATAAAGAGAGCTACCTATACTCTCTCTCAAATATTACATTAGGTTACCACTAATAATCTGCTGCTCAATGCAAAAAATCAGACCAAAACCAGAGACATCTCTAAAAAATGCCAAACCCAGCCTAGGCCTTTGTTCAGAGAAATGCAGCTCGTCTCTCGCCCGAAGAGACTTTTTCGCCACACTGTCCACTGCCATCGGTGTTCAGCAGTGACCATCTCTAATATGACTTGACGCAGACCATATTCGTACGTGTAAGTCTACTCAGCACGCAAACCGTATTCATACGTGTGAGCCGTCCATGACATGGATCATACATAAGCTGGCCACTCACTGACCAACCTATGCAACTATTTGGACCTCTCCAAGCGATTTCACGACAAACACCAAGGTGTAGCGACAAACACCAAGCGATAGACGCCTAAGTGACTGGTACAACAGTGACCAGCACTTACACTATGTCTATGAAGTATAACTCACTGTCGACAAACGCCGCACACGTCTCTGGGCACCACTCGCCTCGTTACGGCACCATGTGTTGTGCCGCAGCCTGCGTGGTTTTTCCGTAGCCACCGCTCAGCAAGCGGAGTGCGTAGCGTTCACTTGGTAGCACCTCTACCGTAGGAACCGCGCATGCCGGGATCCAGCTTTTCTGTCGACTGAGAAAACTTAATAACAAACACACAATCGTTAAGGTTGAACTGACGAGGTTGATATCTTCGTCGGTTAACTTGTTCATCTTGTCTGGTCTGATTGGCCTTTAACAGATGACGAGCTCTACTCCTGGTGATCTGCCTTAAAGCCTCACGATTAGGTGAAGAACCTTTAATGGCGACATCCCGCACTAATGCACGAACAACTGACTGATCGTCCTTCAAAGAATATTTTGTACAGGCCAGTGACCACTAATCGATTAGACAGATTTAAGAAGAATGTTAATGACGAAGTGTCACAAATACCACGTATCAATGACAATGCGAACATCTTATATGACAATTTATTCGAAATACTCAAAAAAGAGTTTAATAACAAGTTTAATAAAAAATTAATTAAAGTAGATAAGTCTAAAACTAAATTCAGTGATTGGGCCACAGCTGGCATCTATAGGAGTAGAAATAGTTTGTATCAATTATATAATATAAAGACAAATTCTAAGGATCCAAGTGTAATTGAATATGTTAAAAATTATTCAAAAATATTCAAAAAAGTTTATTCCATAGCAAAGGCGAACTACATTCGGGCAAAGATTGTGAATTCAAATAATAAAATAAAAGCCACTTGGAACGTCATTAATAAAGAAACTTGTAAAGTATGGTCTCGTGATCGTATACTTGAACTCAAAGTCGATAATGCTTACATCAATGGTGATACGGAAGTGGCAGGCGCGTTCGAAACATTTTTCTCAAAAATTCCACTCATTACATCAAATAAATTAAATTCTTGTAAACATCTTGCCCAGTCTCTTCTTGTGCCAAGTGTAAAAATATGTAATATTCCATTCAATTTTCACTATATTGATTCTGATATAATAATAAAAGCTTTTAGAGAACTTAATATAAAAAAGACTGAGAATCTTTGGGGTATCTTTACTGATATATTAAAACCTATATCTTCTATGGCGTCTTATTTAGCAATAATATTTAATAAATGCGTTGATGAAGCTGTATTTCCAGACTTAATGAAGCACAGTAAAATTATACCGTTATTTAAAACAGGCGATAAAAGTGACCCATCTAAATTTCGGCCTATATCTATACTACCGGCTATTAGTATAATTTTTGAAAAAGTTATTTTTAATCAATTGCTGTCTCATTTTACAGATAACCAGTTACTTTATAACAAACAATTCGGTTTTACTAAAGGTAGAAATACAACCGACGCGAGAGTTGCACTCATTAAGCATATTTTCGATGCTTGGGAGCAGAAACAGGATGCGATAGGTATCTTGATCGGTATCTTGTGATTTACCGAACGCTTTCGACTGTGTCGATCACGAAACTTTATTGTTAAAAATGAAACATTATGGTGTCTCAGACAACGCACTTACCTTATTGAAATCATACCTCACTGGCAGAGTTCAAAAAGTTTATATTAACGGTACCGATTCTTCTAGCTCTACATTACTTATGGGGGTGCCCCAGGGTTCAGTATTAGGACCTCTTTTATTTATCATTTATGAAAATGATCTACCTTACTACACAGAAGATCTTTCGGAGATAGTATTATTTGCTGATGACACCTCATTGATTTTTAAAATTGATAGATATAGAGCAATATTTGACGACGTAAGTAATACTCTCTCTCAAATATTACATTGGTTTACCACTAATAATCTGCTGCTAAATGCAAAAAAAACTAAATGTGTGGAATTCACGATGCCCAATGTGAAGCAGGTTAATACCAGTATCTCTATGAATGATGAAATAGTTAGAATAGTTAACTCGACAGTTTTCCTGGGTGTTACCTTGGATCTAAAATTACAATGGGGTTCTTATATTGCTGCCCTGGCAGGAAGACTTAGTTCAGCTGCTTATGCGGTTAAAAAAATAAGGTCACTTACTGATGTAGAAACGGCAAGATTGGTTTACTTTAGTTATTTTCACAGCGTCATGTCATATGTTATTTTATTGTGGGGCTCAGCGGCTCACATTGAAACCATTTTAGTGTTACAGAAAAGTGCCATTCGAACTATTTATAGCCTTAAACCCCATAATACGTTGAGAGAATTAATTAAGCAGATTAACATTTTAACTGTAGCTTCACAGTATATTTATGAAAATATCGTTTATGTTTATAAAAACTTAGATAAATTCTTAGATAAAGTTATACCCATAATTTTAACACAAGAAATAAAAACAAACCTGCCGTTCCAAAACTTAGACTCAATAAGGTCGGAAATGCGTTGATAAATGTATAAAAATATACAATAAAGTGCCTTTCACTCTAACGGAATTGCCACTACACAAATTTAAGACAGAAATAAAACAAGGTCTAAGGAAAAAAGGCTACTATAAAATTGATGATTATTTGAATGATAAGAATGTGTGGTCATCTTAGTCTGCTCGCCTGCACATGTTGTTTCACATTGTAAGTAGTTACACTTTTGTGTTAAAAAAAGGATATTATACAGTCAAACAATATTTAGATGATAAAACAGCCTGGTTATAATAAAAACACATTATACTCTACTTGAATCAATATAATAAAATTAATTTATGTAATTTTTATACTGATATGATAGCCTTTATCAGCAGTGTTCTACAGTTAACAAACAGCATTGCGTTAAATAGATCATTAGGTTTTAAAATGTTTTTGTTTTGTTTATATCATTTTAACGCAAATTTTTTCTTTCAAAGTAATCTTTCAAAGTAAAAAGTAAGCTTTCAAAGTAAAAAAGTAAATTGTGTAAAAAATTTTCAACATTTGTGTTTTTGTCATTAGGTTTTATTTAGAGTATCTTGAGTGTGTCATGCTCTCTTTATTGTCACTGCGGTGGTGGCGTGTGCGTCAGGTCGTTACGTTCCCTAAAATATGGTTGAGCGAAGCGATGGCTGATTCATATGTCATACTCGTGAACGGGTGCCGCCTATGGAGGCTAATCTGCTCTTGCATACTTATCTTATTTTTAGTATACTATAGATTGACTTTGTTTTTCTTAAACAATTTTTGACTTTTATTAGAGTACTGTAGTGATACTGTATGACATTGTGGAAATTTAAACTTTTATCTGAAATAAATTTGTTAACTTAGATTTTTTATTTTGTTTTTTTACATATGGTTGTCTTCTATATTTTTTGTGTTTATTTGTGATGGAAAGTGTAATGCTATAGGACATTTTCCAATATTTTTGACGCTGTAAGAGAGAAGAGCTGGATACTTGGTAAGTTTCTTGTCGGTTCTTCTCATTACAAGATCTCCCGCCCAAAGTAGTCTTATGAACCGATGGCATAGTGACATTCACAAGAGCTGCTTGTAGCCTAAACTGAATAAATTATTTTTTAATTTGAATTTGAATATAGAGAACTCAAAAAATATCGCGCACGCAATTAAAAAAAAACCTGATCAATATTACTGACTTAACACTTACTGACTTACTTACTGATGTAAGGTATTGATTTGCCAATAACAAAGCTGTTCTAAATCTAGCTTTTTGTAACTGTGTGAAATTGTAGGTAGGTACATATATATATATATATATATATATATATCCAAATTCTAAATGTAAACTTTTTACGTATAAAATATTTAAAAGTATAAAAAATATGAAAGATGAAGAGATTAACATAAAAATATATAAATATGGAATCATGGATGAATCGCGTACTAGTAAAAGAAGCAAAGACGAAAATTGTTAGCGTTATTTTATAAACTAACATGACTCAAACTTTGCTCATGGCATGTGCCAATTTGAACAATCTTCGAGTGGAATATTTAAGTCTGTCATAAATAAGTTACAAATATTTCTTATAAAATTTTGTAAGTTGAACAGGCTTAAATTTTCAAGCTTTTATCCACTTGATATATAGTAAAACGTAGGTACTCAAACTCTTTACAGTATTTTCGTCTTAAAAATCCTTTTTCATAATCTAATTTGTTATGGTCCGATAGTGAATATAGAAATACTAATATCGGCAAATAATTACTCCCAAATTAGGCAACACGTAGAAGCTGCGCACTTGATCGAGCGCTGGCTGTATACTTACAGGGTAAAGAGTCGGTGCATATAAAAGCTGTCTAGAAAGTTTTCTGTCGCTCCGCGCGATCGATACCGCGGTGAGGTGCGCCGGGAATCACGCCCGTAATGAACCTAAAACAGCTAGTTGCGCTTAATTTATAGGTTATTATGTCATTCCATCTTGACAGTCTTTTGTTTTTGTATTTGAATCCTCCTTGTAATTAAATGAATAAAAAAAGAATAAGACTGCCAGTATTATTGTAATTAATATATTTTTTTATTTAAGGCACAATTACAGACATCAGATAGGAAACATACAAAATACATTTATGTACAGTTAATAAGGCCCAATTACAAAAGTGCGCAGCATTTACTTTTAACTTGAGGAATTGTTCGGTTTGATCCCTGCCGCTGATTTCCTGCACCGCACTACACGCAATCGACTGTCTTTCATCTATCCATCCTCACCATCTTGATGAATGGCGGTCTATTACTGTGTTCTCACGTAATTTTTTACCACGAACTACAGTGCTGTGGAACCAGCTCTCGGCGGCGGTATTTCCGGACCATAACGACGTAGGGATCTTCAAGAAACGAGCCTTCCTCTGGTTTGGCGGATGTCCATGGGCGGCGGTGATTGCTTCCCATCAAGTGACCTGCCTGCTCGTTTGCCTCCTTCTAATATAATATTAAAAAAAAAACTTACCAAATAACAAAAGCAATTAATATTATTTTAAACAAAGTTTGGTAACATAAAATTAAGTTAAATAAAATGTAATTAAGTTAAATAAAATAAAATTACTAAGCTCAAAACAAATATGCAAACACAATACCAAAACAAGATTTAATTGGTATGTAGCATTGTCATTAGTGATCCCTTGAAGGCAGCCACAGTCAAAAAGGTCACAATCCAAACAAATTTTATTTAAAAAATCACACATTCTATGCATAGGATTGTTTTGAGACACATTATTTTTTGAGGAGGATACATACAATAACCGCGGAGTGCGCACAGAGCGAGTCAGCACCCTGAACAACAGCATCTCCATTAGGTCGCTATCCAATAACCCATTGGCAATTTTATGAAGTGTACGCAAGTCCTCCATCCACCTTCGCTTCTCAAGGCTAGTCATGTTAATATGGCTGAGCCGGTCATAGTAGTTACTTATACTTCGACGCAAGCCACACTTAGTGCACAAAGTGCGTAAAAATCTACGTTGGATAGCCTCTATCCTATCAGTATGGTTTTGATAAACAGGGGACCACACCGAAGAACAACACTCCAAGATACTTCTGACCAGGGATCCGTACAAAATTATCCTTGAATTTACATTCTTAAATGGCTTGTAGCACAAAGAATAACATTTGGTTAGCTTTGTTGCAAATGTAATCACACACCCAATTATACTCCCAGATCACGGACGGTCATAACACGATTAAGAGTACGACTACCTACGCTATAATTGTAATTCAACGGTTTTTTGTTTTTGGTGAAAGAGATCACTTGTCACTTGTCTATATTTAATGACATATGATTAGCATTACACCAGCGATTAACGACGTCTTATGTTGTTACTGCTTTGTCTATGATTTTATTGTTTATTTAACTAAGTATATTTCTTCGATTTCATGTCGCCTACGCAAACATTAACGTTTGCGTTAACGGTATGATCTTGATGTATTTAAGAGACTGGTGGGAAATCGCAAAGGAAGTGAACGGGTTGGTGGTACTAGTTTGAGGCGGTAGGCCTTTTCCTTTTCTCAGCAGTAGGTAAGCAAAATAAGCTAACCAAATATGGCATAATTTATTTTAGAACTATATTTTCAATGAAATATATAATATATAATTATCAACTTTTATAAAAGTTTAATACATTTAAATGGACGATGTCTTGTAGAGCAAGTGAAAACTAATCCCCTTACAAATATACAAAGAATAAGATCCGTATAGTTATTCCGTGTTTTGTCTCTTTTACACTAATTTAAAATGATGTTTACATGACAGGAACGAAACACGGAATAACTATTCGGACCTTATACTTTGTTTATTTGTAAGGCACTTAAAGTCAAACGGAGTCCATCTTTCTTTTTCTCTCGGGAGTTATAATATGTTTTTCTTAAAGCAATAATCTTCATTCGCACACGACATTTTATTAACGTTGACATTCACCTCCCTTACTTTCTTAGTATATTCGCTTACAATTTACCTTGTGTTGGTTAATTTCATTAATTTGGCCCGAGCACGCGGGTCCCTTCCTGGGTTCCAATAGGGATTTCGTCCCAATTATATATTAGGCGAAACTTAGCAATATCGAGACGCACGCGAGCCCGCCGGGGATTACCGACTTAGCTCATACAGTGTAAGATTATTCGACGTTCATCAGTTGGCTTTTGTATGGAAAATGTTATTACTTGTCAGAAGTAACGATAAGTATCATTTTAAAGTTATCATGTAAAGCAAAAAAAACGATTTACTGACATCGCCTCCAGCCTAACCAGTGCGTTAGTTTTATAGTTAAGGACAATGCGCATAATACGGTATTGAAGGTACTTTATAATTATCTATATATTAATACGTGAAGCAAAAACTTTGTACCCCTTTTTACGAAAATTGCGCGGACGAAGGAGTATGAAATTTCGCACACTTATAAGTAGTTTATATAGAGAAGGAGTGTAGAATGATAATATTTTTTTTTTAATTATGCATAAAAAATACTTTAAATCAATAAAACAAACATTACATACATTACCATGTATTTGACACACACTCATACACCTATACTCTTTTCAAAAATTTCAAAAATAGAAGCGGAGCTGCCTTAATCTGTCAATGCCAATCCAAACCCACATTCTATCTTTTTTATTTTTTTATTGCTTAGGATACAATCCGTGCAGCCTTAATAAAATTACGACACTGGGCGCCTACTACTTATAATTGTTATATTTATTATTTTTATTTTTATATTCACAATGCTTTATGTAGTTACAAGATAAAAAAATCACTAGAATAAATCAACCAGTCTCATGAAGCTCGAGTGGGAAAAGATACCACGACCTTGTATTACCAACTCTGACTCTCTTTGGTGTCTTGGTAGCTCAGCGGTGAGAGAGAAAATGTATCTTATTATAATTTATCTTTAGTCAGGCATTCTTGACAGATGTCTTGTCGTCGTTATGCAGGACGTGTGAATGGCCAGTGTCTTTCGTCGTGGCCTGTTCTTTCTGTAACATTTTTTTTGTAAGTCGTAAGCACCAAATAAGCTGATGATGCTGATGAAAAATAAGCAAACAAAGTATACTTTCAAAACAATATATACAAACAAAACGATTTAATAACTCTCCGAATCCCAAGTGACATGTCGTATTTTTGAATTGGTATCTACGACATATCGTGATGAGGTACCGTCCCGGGCACGACAGCTCGGCACATACACGTGTCGCAACCGCCACCGGTGGTTGATTTATCACCCGTGTGTCCGCACCTTCGCCGTCTGCCGTTGACTCAGCCGATTTATAGGTCCGTAAGGTCTGCTAAACGCATTCTACACAAAAGGAGGAACTTAATTACTTTGACTAACATCATGTTTATACTAGAAAGTGTAAAAACAAAATTGCAAACTTCTAATCTTAATTTTTAACCAAGAATTCCGATCATCTCTTGTTTCTTTTTCTGTCAAATGTCAGTCTTCTTCATTCACTTTGTACCTATGTCTCTTCTCAACCAGCCAGTTAGCGATTCAAAAGAGTTCGTAACAGCGCGTGCAATGTAAACTTGTTATATACATAGTTAATAACCAAAACACATAGTGCCTATATCAATTCAATTTATAAAGCAAATTAACAACCTTTTCATACTCCAATAAACTTCCAACTCAAACTGTTTTGCTGGCGCTCGCTTACCTCAATGGCCGAACAGGTTCTTTTCACCGAAACTAAACTGTGTTCAGTGCGCTTCTGTTTTCGTTCCGCAATTAAACTGCTGTTAAACTTCTTGCAGCGCTGTTTGCAGAGCACCTGAGCGACCGTGGAACTTGCCCTGTTTGCGCGCTAATTATCCCGCACCGAGAAATGCTGACCCGCTCCAAATGGTCAAACGGGGCTAAAAGCCACTCACTCCCCAATAGGGCTTCTGTCCCGCCGTAACTATAGGAACCGCCAACGCTATTATTTCATTGTATCAAAATCCATACCTCACGTGCACCTAGCTCGATTAAACGAGCCCCCGAAGCCAGATTTGACAAGTCTCCTTTCAAATTAGTCGCCACGGTCCGACGCTGGCACTTCGCGCGAATCAAAAGCGCAAAGGGGTTACGTAATCCGGCCCTTTTCGACTTGTGTTTATGTGCATGTCTCGTCTTTTGTCACGTATTCTTAATTAAAGCCCGGCGACCCCAGTCGTCACGTTATAATATCGATTGCAATTGTCACACACGACAATGGGAGTTTGTACTTTTTTGCTAAAACGGAACATCAAAAATGAATCTGGTAACGGCCCCTCTGTTTGCAGATCGGAAGTGGAGCCTAATAAACCAGCGCTTAACCTCGCGACAAAGCCGATACAAAGTGAGTGACATCCCGCCTCTAAAGAGATCTCGCGAAAAAATCCGTCGACGTGTCAAAGACACCGCTGAGAGGAGGGGGCTCTTTGTTGCCTATCGTAATATTTTTAAAGCTTAACTCCTTAGTGAATTGAGAGATTAAGTCCGCTTTGAAGAGGCAACCGGTCCCGGGGGTCGGCGTGATCATTCCTTCAGATCTCATTTCCGTGGATGCTCTATTTGATTGTTATTTTTGTTACGTTTTTTCCCATCCCGCCGCGCGTCGGGATTTGAAGTGACAGTCGACGATTTGCACTCGAGCGTGATAAGTGTTTTCCAACGTTTTTATAAGCAGCTTTGTTAGTGTTTCGTGTCCTCTGACCTTTTTTATTGTTGATCTAACAAGATGGACATCAATTATTTGTTTTTGAAGAAGCTTTAAGAAAATATGTTGCAACTTTTCTGAAAGTTACATTTGAGAGCTTGTATTGCTACTTGAAATCTGTGTTGTTTATTACAATATCAAGTAGAAATGTGTTTATTATTTACTGAATAGTGCCTACAACGTTAAGCCCATGTCATAACGTATTATCTTCGGCTCGTAGCTTAGCACATCAAATTCAGTTTATCACAAAAGTAATCATATCATATGTCCTGGTTACTTTGTGTTTGACCAAGTAGGCAGACCGCTAATAAGTCCCCTAAGAAATCCTCTAATAAGCATCCCTGACTAATAAGTCAGAGATAGTGTAATTCCTAATTTAAAGCTTTCTATCAGTGTAAAAGTTTTTAGAATCGATTCAGCAAATCCAAACATTCCATAGGTTCCATCTTACATATCCCCCTTTGTAATATTAGTGTAGAAAAGTTTTTCATGAATAATAATTATAATTGTAACAATTGTATTCTGAACTTTGTCCAGTAAATTAATAAATGATTTTAATGATAGAGGCCTTTTCCCAGCAATAGGACAGTCATAGGCTATACACTTTACTAACATTAATAAGTGTATGAAATAAAATAAATATATTTTATCATTACCAAGCAAAAATATATTATAAACTTGTCATTCATAAACAAGCATTCACGAGCCAATTTTCAAGCTGGGCCCGAGATTATGATATCCAGCCGAAATATTCGGGTTACACCTCACGAGCCGCATAAAGCCACAAGAAAATATGCAAATCGCCATAAGGCAGTAGGTAAGCGTTCATAAGCCGTGTAATTATTCACATCGGATCCGCTCCTCGCATTACTGACCCGCGCATTTGAATCAAAACATGTGCTGAGTGCGACCGGCTTAGTCCACTGATTTCGGGCCCCCTTTGGTCCCTTCGATTCCTTGGGATGATCGATACCCGCCCCCGCCCCCGCCGCCGGCCCTCTTAATTAGGCATCTGCGGCGGACGCACACATACACCGCCTTAATGTTAATCAACTTTCATTATGCACTAAGGAATTATATGGGAGCGTTATTCGCCTTACGCAACGACTACTCGTACGGTAGAGCGGTGAGATGCGCGGCTCGCGATTTCTCTGATCGTTGCGTTCTTTCTATCACCTACCGTTGCCAAAGGTTGCTGTAGTATAACGCGTAATTAACTTGAATTTGAGCCAGTCGGTGTCGTTTATCCCGTCGCCAAGCCAAAACTCGTGGGATGGCTGTCGCTTAGCCCGACGAAAACGCTTGCCTGTCGCTGTCGCATGTGGCTTAGTCAAAAGTCGTGGCACTTTCACTTAGCCCAGCGGTGTCACTTAGCCGTCGCTATCGCGTTTGGGTAAACAAAATTTCGTGGCATTCTCGCTTAGCCCGGCGGTGTCGCTTAATCCGTCGCTGTCGCTAAGGCAAAAAACGAGGCGTAGCACTTAGGATTGCGTGTTACACTACCCCGCAGTTATGATCGCGGTTGCAGCGCCTAGCGGAAGTTGTTCCCGGTCGCGTATATCACTCGCTTGTTACGTTACTTTATGGAGATGAGTAATTAGCTTTTGTTGTCGCGACTCGTGACTCGCGGCGACATCTCTGTTGAGGGTCATAAGATTATATCACTCATATTTACATAGTAAAATAAACTCTTCGAGCTTTTACCTAAAAATATTTAACATAGCTTTTTTATTTTTTATTACCATAAACCTGTCATCTGCTGCAAATATAGAAAAAAAGAAAGAAAGTAAAGAAAGAAAAAGAATTTATTGACTCTCACATACTATGATACCAGACACAAAGACATGAAATACAATTCAAAAAATAACTAACAAATAAGTAACAAATAAAAAGAATACAAGTGTGCGGAGCAAATCAGGACCCTACCTCAGCATATGCCGCTACGGTGTGAGAAAATCACATCGCAACGGCGCTGGAATTCTTGCAGGGCCTGTACGAGGTGACGTTTTCATCCTATTTATTTTTCATTTATTTATTAGTCTAATTGAGACTAATATATATATAAATTAGAAAGGAGAAAAATTTTATAAAATACAAATATATGTATCTGTATATAATTGTACTTATGTTATAAAGAAACCTATATACTCCTAAATATATATATATTAAAAATACACATACATAAAAAACTGGCGAGGCGGACTACACACTGAACGCAGCCACACTGTCACTGTCATATTACAATAAACAAAGGACTTCTTGGCGGGAAAGTGAAGAGTCACGTCTGCGGTTTTGTTTTATTTTCTAAAATTTTTGTTATGTCGAATATTAATGTGAAACAAAAATTATTATTAGACACTATATAATTTAAATTGTTTAGGGCACTGATCAGTGCTCGCCGCATGTGAGAGGTTAATTATTCTCGGTCTTTCTCTGACTAGCTATTTATCAAAGTTCGTCGTCGTAACAACAATATTACTAGCATTGTGGTGTTTTGACTACTGGCCAGCAGTCAATCTTAACTCTTACTACTCAGGATTTCCACTAAAGTTAGTTGAGGATTTCAGCTGAAGACTGAAGTACCTCATAGTGCCCCCATTAAAGTAAGATGCCATACTATAGTGAAGAGTTTGAAATTATCTTCGGTATTGTTGTCACTTACCAGGTTGATGGACGAAAGGATGGCCAAGTCTTTGGTGGTACATGCACAAATTTAAAACCGTAATTAATATAATACGTTTTTACTGCCTTCAGGAATATCGCTATTATAATATGCGTACATTAAATTCACAAATTAACCGAGGGGTTAACAGTTGTTGTTTATTCGGCGTGAGATTAGTCCGCGGGTAGTGGACCCTTAATATCCGTCGAATAAGCGTTTATGCTTAGATTAGTTTCGCCCACGTATGTAATGAAAAGCCCTTGGGCACTCCATGCTCGCTGGTGAGGTAAGTACACATACCTATAGCAAGACGAGGAGGCCGATGGCTCAGGGGTAAACGCGCTCGGTCTGCGATTGCTGAAGCCGCAACTTTTGCAAAGGCCGTCATCGAATAGGTGACCAAAATGTATATTTTCCGTGCTTTGGAGGGCACTTAAAACTGTTGGTCCCGGTAGCATAAGCAGTCGTTAACAACCACCAATACGCACTAAGCCCGTGGGATTATTTATATATGTTTTTTCAGTGGTGTTTCCATCCATAGGAAAGGCTCGTGTTCCAGCAGTGAAGAAATAAAATGAGCTGGTGATAATTATGATGATGATAATGATGATGATGATGAGCTGACGCCAGTTCAGCATCAGCACCGACTTGACTAATAGTAAATCTTGCAAAACATGCCTGGATAAAACAGTGCAGAACGCTGCAATAGTTATTAATGTAAGCTACCGCTTAATGGCTACTCTAAAAAATCATCATCATCACCAGCCTATAAGTACCTATCCCACTGCTGGGCTAACGTCTCTCACATTTACAATAACATAAGAGGAGATCATAACCAATGTTGGTGCAATGCGAACCGTGGCAATCGGCCTAGAGTGCCTTTCAAAGCACATAGAAGCTCGATACATTTGAGTTTGGTCACCAATCCGTTGAAGGGGAATTGCGAAAGTTGCTAATCTTGCAAGATTGTCATGTGGCAACATGAAAACAATTACTTAGAAGTATTGTAAAAAATAACAATAACAAAATATAAAACGGTTGTGTAAAAATCAATGCAATCAATTTATACGGTCAATTACAGGGTTAGCTTGACATCAGCTCTAATTCTATATTCGATACGGTTCAATGTCGACTAAAAGTGTCGAGCTTAATATGCGCTTGACTGTACCACTTACATTGGTAGGTGCCTACTGTTTGAAAACTATTCATAGTACCAAAACCAAACACCTACATGTGCTTCGTTTAACTTTAACAGCCTGATTGATTACATACATACATCTAAGGGCAGCCTTTAGTAATATCGTTAAAGCTTCGGTTATGAGGATAAACCTCTAATAAATCTTTCACTTAGCCCGCCCTTTAATTAACGCATGTAATAATATTTAATTGATCAAAGTGTAGCAAGCTATGTGCCCTTCGACTTTGAAACTATCAATTTTACTATCGATTCCTATTCTCAAGTGATAAATTAATTGAACAGCAATTTAGTGTTGTTTAGGATTAAAGGTAGAGGATTTTTTATTATTATTGACAGATGACAGAATAAGGCCGGGTTTCCACTGACGCGGAGCTGGACGGAGAGGAGCGGTGAAGAGCGGTGAAAAGTGGTGAGTGTTTCCACTGAAGTAGAGCTGAAGTAGAGCTGAAGTGTTTCCACTGGAGCAGAGCGGAGTAGTGAAGCGGAGCGGAGTAGTGAAGCGGAGCGGAGCGGAATAGTGAAGCGGAGTCTCATCCATTTTGATACGTATACTACACCTTATAACTACTATGATGCATTGCGCGCGAGTCAAGCGGCGCGGCGTCCTGCACCCACTTCCGCACCCCGGTCCTTACCTCGCCGCTCCGCTCTCCCGTTCGTCCACTACACAACCTCGCTCACCGCACCGCCCAGCTGTCCTCCGCTCCGCATCGCCTCGCTGTATTCTTATTATGAATATCCGTTCAGCTCTGCTCCACTCCGCTCGTGCTGTTTCCATTGAAGCGGAGCGGAGATTTCGAGCATAGTGATTGGTCAATTCATGCACCGCTAAGCACCTCTCCGCCCAGCTCCGCGTCAGTGGAAACCCGGCCTAACGATATCAGTGGCTTGTTTCTTTATTTATTTTAACTGTCAATTGTAAAGCCGCTGCACAAGAAAGGTGTGAAAGATGAAGTTGATAATTATCGACCTATTACTCTCATATCGATCCTTTCTAAGGTGTTTGAGAAGTGTATGCACGAGAGAATGATAGAATTTTGCAGTAAATATAACATCATATCGAGCGCACAGTTTGGTTTTCAAAAACGGAAATCAACTACGCTTGCTCTTTTCTCCCTACTAAGTACCATTTTCAACAATATTAATGATAACAACTACACCACAGGATTATTCCTAGATTTGTCAAAAGCATTTGACTTCGTTTCTCATGAACTTTTAATTAAAAAATTAGATAACATCGGCATACGGGGTCTTGCTCGGAATTGGATACGATCCTATTTAATTGGTCGTAAACATATGTCCTTATTGACAAAATAGAGAAAAGTGAGTTAGTTACCTACTCCTCCAGTTATAGAAAAATCAAATGCGGCGTTCCTCAAGGCAGCGTACTAGGACCAATTTTATTGTCTTGTATCTAAATGATATTTCTAAGATAACGAGACATAAATGCATTCTTTTCGCCGATGATATTTCAATTATTGTGACATCTGATAAATCCAACCAATCAATTAAAAATCATGAGACAGACATTAATAATACAATTGACATCATAATACAATGGCTAGAATTTAATATCCTTAAAATTAACCTTAATAAATCAAAATATATACAATTCAATAAATCAAAACATTCTCAATACAATTTTAATTTGGACATTGCAAAAATACAAGAAACTAGTCATATTAAGTATTTAGGTATCATAGTTGACTAACATCTGAATTGGAAAGAACACGTTGACGGCCTGTGTAGTTGGGCTAATAAATTTGTATATGCTCTAAAGGAAGTGAAACGCATTATAAATAAACAGGCAGCAATCACGTGCTACCATGCTTATGTAGCCTCGATACTTCGTTACGGGATTTTGGCGTGAGGTAATAGTACCGACATCAACAGGGTGTTTATTTCCCAAAAAAAATGTATAAGGGCTATATCTGGAATCTCCCCTGACGAGTCTTGTGAACTCATATTCAGAGAACTTGGTTAGTTGCCACTGCCGTCGCTGTACATTTACGAAATATGTTTATTCGTCAAAAAACATAAGGTGCTTTTTAAAACAGCAGGCGAATCTAATTCTAGATTAAAAAGAAATCCACACAGACTCGGGCAGGGCTTTAGCCATGCCAAAGTCTGAAAAGTTTTTTAACAGCTGTGTATCAATGTGTATTCGTATATTTAATAAACTGCCTGATGACATTAAGAAATTGAATGACAATTTATTTAATAAGAAATTACTGATATTTTTAAAAGATAATAATTTTTATAACATAAATATTTTTTTGAATATTAAATAATTTAACATTTTGTGCTTGTTTGTACTTTGATGTTATTTAATGTTAGATAAATTCAATCAATCAATTCAATTCAATCATAGATAAATTTTGTAACTTAGCTATTAATTTGCATGCTAAACCTGTATTAGCTTAACATGTTGTTCTGTAATAGTTTTGTAACATCTTGTATACCATGTTAAATGCAAATAAATTATTATTTTCTTTATTTATTTTTTCTCATATAAATTTACATTTCTAAAAAATAAACAAAATAAAAAAAACATTTAAAAATATAAAAAATAGGGGTCCGCCGGCATCGGGACCAGGGCCCAAGCTACCCGTGGTTAGGGCTCCAAAGACAGGATCCTCCTCACAAAGCGTGCCGTATCAAGGAGAACTGCCTTCTGAATCAGGCCCTTTATTGTTTAGATACAAATACATTAAAAATAAACTTTCGATCTGTTTACGGTTTCTTATGTTTGTATAATCGCATATTTTATTTTTAAATTGTAGTTATGCATTCACATGCTATATTTATTGAAAATAAAAGAAGATAATAAAAAATTAGATGCCTTAAATGCCAATAAAATCATTTAGTAATCTAAATTAGCTATATCTAGTTTTAACGATCTACGCTACGTCCGATTATAATTCATGTGTATTTTTTTATTAATGTAATATTAGGCAATGTTAAAAGGTGTGAAAGGATAAGCTACCACTTGTATAATATAGGTTTCTGTATTTTTTTTTATATTAGAAGGAGGCAAACGAGCAGGAGGGTCACCTGATGGGAAGCAAACACCGCCGCCCATGGACATCCGCAAAACCAAAGGAATCACAGATGCGTTGCCGGCCTTTAAACTAAGTATACAAGCAAAAGGTCTGGGTAATTAGTCTGCCCTAACCCTGTTCCGCCAAAATCAATCAAAACGCTAACACGTTACATAAGCTTATGATAAATGAATTTTCTTGCTTCGTTTCTTCACGGGCAATTTATTTATTGTGTTAAGTCTGTATGACATCCGACCAGCTACGCCAGACCTGTGGCTTTTTCCCCGAGTCTAATATACGCGGTAGTGTGAGGTGTCAACGGAAGCTGGATTTTCTTTCATATGTGTATTTTCTCGGGCCCTTCGACTAATTTAATAGATGAGGTGTTCACATTAATTACAAAGAACGTCGGGTGCAGGTCGCCGCGGGTAGCTGCGAACAAATTAATAAGATTATTAACTCCTTCCGACAAGTCATTCTTTCACACACTCCCGGCGCGGGACTTGGGCTCTATTGAAGTTTGTACTTACTAAGCGAGCGGTTGAAGTTGAACCAGTATAGATAAGTTTTCTATGTAAAGACATTAATTTAACACGTAATTCTAAATATGAATGCATATTGTTTTTGGTTCTTTTTAGTTTATACTAGTTGTTGCCCGCAATTTCGTTCGCGAAGATTACAGTAAAAAAAAAAGTATCCTATATCCTGGTCTGAGTCATGGTCTGTATATGAGGAAAGTTTCATTAAAATCCATTTAGTAGTTTTTACGTGAAAGAGTAACAAACATCCATCCATACTTACAAACTTTCGCGTTTATAATATTAGTAGGATTACGTAGCTCTGCTACGCTTTGACGGTGATACGAATCAGCTTATTAACTACGAAGTGCTACAACCGTAGCGCTACGGATGTACTGTGAATAATTTATTTTTTAGGTTAAATTTGCAATAACACCGACCGAAATGTTGTGAGTAAGAATTGTAGTAAGCATATCAAAATTTTTTTTTGTTGAAGCCATGACTATTTTTTATTCGAGCGACTGCTCTTCCAATTGAGCTACTACCATTTTGAGTCATAAATAGATTTAAATAAATTAATTGGTAAATATTTGCGTTTAAGAAAGGTGCCTACACTATATGGTCAGAAAAACAAAAGAGACCGACATCCCCCAGAACTATGCAACAAAAACAAAAATTAATCTACCGTCCAAAAAATTGGCTGTCGCCCCCAAGGCCTTCGAGATTGATCGTAAATGAGTGGGTTAGTTATAATTAATGGCTTGTGACCCCGCCCGCACTTTTATTCGGTGCCTAACATTGGACATGATGCGTCATACATCATGGAACGTATCAATCAATTTCGCGAATTACAACCCTACGTTTTGCTTATGAAGATTGAGGTGATTGCAATAGTGTGGTTTTATTAAAAGTATAGGCACAGAAAACAATTTTTCTCTCAACATTTCATTTAAATTCAACTTCTGAAATAGTAAAGATAATAAATTCGTTAACTCGATCATCTAGTATAATACAAGATAATACAAGATCGTACATATAAAAATGATGACGACGTTTGAAAAATATAATATACTGTCATTTAAATAGGTTTAGTTGGCAAATAATTTACTATTAAAAAGCAACCTTTAAATTTCTTCTAGATCGTTTCCGAATATAATTAAATTGTTTAATACTACAATGGAAGTTCTAAAATATTCAAACATAAACAGTATAATTATCTGTCAAAGATTTGTCAGCCAAATAAGTTTTGACAGAGGCTCCGGGCCCCCAGTGTGTCTCTTCTGCATTAAGCAATCCCAAATGAAAATAACCATGGATTGTTGGCGAATCGCCCCGCAACCATCAAAAGGGTTTTGTTTTATTTCAATTAAGCCGCAATCACAAAAGAGTTTCCAGCTAGCGTCACTCCATCGACGATTTAAACAGATGTCGTGTTAAGGAGGTCCTCACCGAATATTCGTTCGGAATTTAAATTGCAAATTCGTGCGGTGGCAGGTGCAGCCTCACGATTCAACATCCACCTCCCTCTCTAACCCTCACAAGAAATAGCCCTTCCCTATCGCTCGCCGTAACGAAATCAACGGATAATGAACGTCAACAAATAAAACTCGAGCGTTACTAATTACTGAGCCCGCTTGAACGAAGAGAGGTAATTTTTGCACTCTATTTTGAAGAGGAAAATCTCAGAGCTAATGGCGTTAATTTAAAATGAGGCCAATGACTGTGATTTTTCTTGGGAGCAACTTTTTGACTTGTGATTTATTGACGTTTTGGTATTCATCGGCGGGAGGCCATCGTGTTTAGCTTATGCTTGTGTTACTAGCTCAAAGTTGTGCAATCATCCGAGAGAAATTAAATTGCCATTAACATTTGATAACCAAAAAGTTCTAAGATTATTTTAATATCATCACAAATAGATTAAACTTCTTCAAATCAAGTATCTAATAAAAGAGATGTTATCTGTTACTTGAAAGACAGAGGTCAAACGTAGTTGATTTAAACCTTAGAGGCAGTATATAAAATGTCAGTCACACACTAGAGGTCTGAAAACTAAACAGAGGGTGCGATTCATTATGAATGGACCAAGTCAGGGTTGTCAATGAAATTGGCGATACTAAAACTATACACTTGTATGAAACTACTTTCTACTTAAGCATACTTCAAACTGATCTAAGAAATCTGAGAAACTTCTTGCCGGGTTACAAAATGTAGTGAAGAAAAATTAAATTTCCTGTTCAATATTTTTTAAACTTCAAAGTCTAACTTCTTTTAAGAAGCACCTACCTACAGTTTACTTAATTAGTATTTGTGTGTTTATAACCTTTTTTACACCGCCTCCCTACGGTTTATTCGTTTATTCGTTATTGAAAGTTATTATCGAAAGTTTCGAAATTAATTGAGTCACAGAGCAGCCAGCCCTGCAGCAGTGGGCGCAGGTACAGTGGCCTAAATTAAAGTTTCGCTGATCCACTGCGGGGCTGCTCGGCAGGCCGGTCACGAGCGCGCGCCTTAATGAATGAAGAAACAGCGGCCCTCGCGCCCCATACATTGTAAACTCACCACAGGGCACTATATTACTTACAGAGTACCTACCTACAAGCTTAATGGAAAAATCAAGTTGTAGATACAAGTTGTAGATAGTTGTAGTTGTAAACCGACCTGCTCATTAGGTTTCCTACAAAATATCCTACAGCAGGCAATGTAATTCCATTACACTGTAGGCATTGAGTGCCAATGTACGGGTCAATGTATGACAAGGGTGTAGGCTTGGTCTATGAAGTATGCATAGTCGTACACTACACTACTCAAAATACAACTGTTATTATTATTATTAAACTCTATTGTATTATATTCTATTATATTCCATTTTATTCTTCTATGCTAAAAATCTTTGACATACTCGTAATCTTGAATAAAATTGACGAAGTGACATTATACGGTACACGCATTACGTGCGTATTACGTTGAATTACGTTATAGCTTTTTGTTTTTTATTGAGAGTTTGAAAACTATTGTTTGATTTACAAAACGTTTTAAATGTGCATAACGGGCATAATGTGTAAAAAGCGCCTCCTCTAAATGTCTTCCTCAAATAACGGTAAAGTTTAAATTAGTTTAGAATTAAAGTAAAAAGACTAACTTATCCAAAAATAATTCCATCCAGTAATCCCGGCGTGTCCCCGTGCGGTTCCTTCGTACTCAGGTAATTAGCTTTCCAATTTTAAAGAGCGGCTCCACGCTCCGCGGCCGCGCTCCATCCACCCCACCGCCGCAGAATCGATAATAATTAATTATTTTTGACATAATCACAACCAAAATCCATTCTCTTTTTGCTAATTCACGTCCCCATAATAAAACGGGCGGCGCTTTTAAGGCCCGCTCGCTCGGGTGAAATTGATAAAAAATAAATAAGACTCCATACAACTTTCGGCAACTCAAACAAAATCGGGCGTTAGCGCCTCACTCAGTGGACTCGGCGGTCGGTGATTAATAACCTTTTCGGATTCATCTACGTACAAGTCAAATGCAGACTAAAATAAGCCGTTATGGTTTACCGTTTACCTAAGGAATATCTGCGTTCAATAGAGATCATATCAAGACGACATTCATGTGCGATTCAAGCGAGGTGACGAGGGATCTTTGTCAGCTGCGCACAATCGGCGGGACACTGTGTCAATATTGGACACGTCGCATAATAGGAGCCGAGATTCGGATGTGGGCGCGCGTCGGATACAACGACGCTAATATACGCTCGAGGACCTTCGACTCGACACTGCAACTTACACGGTTCCCAAATCAATTGACTGCTCCTCTACAAACAAGCCTTCTCTGTTCGCATTAGAAATTATAAGCACGTAGGGAATCTTCATAACAATTTCCCAATAAGTGTACTTTAAAACCTTTGCAATAAGAGCACCGAGTGGTCGTAGCAAATACCGGTAAGTTACCGGCACTTAAAAAATACACAGTGAAAACATTAGGTACGCCCGAGGCGCGCCCGGCCGTGATTAAACCCAGCGAGGCATGCATAACGAGGCCAGCATGTTTGAACGCTCGCGAATACTTTGCAGTCGGCCCGGACAGCGGTTTGGTAATACACCGCCTGTTTATAGCCCACTAAGATTGCCCTAGCTACCTATACGCTGTTTGTTTAGGAACGAACCTGCCCTACTTGTTATACATAAATAACATCGTTTAATAAATCGATATCACGGTACCCTTATACCGAGGTACAACACAAAAACATACCGTTAACCCTCAAATAAGAACGTGAACATTTTAATAAAATCTTTTATATTAAACATTACGGACCGGTACGAAATTAAATAATATTTTGAAGGGATTAGTATCATGATTGGGCGGACACATGCTAATGTAAGAAGTTTTTAATTAAAACCGTCCGCCGTTAAGAGGCTGCGTAATGGCTGATCCTCAAGAGGGGCGATATTGGGTGTGTGTACTGCGAAGCCGTAATACAAACATATTTAGGTCCGGTGCCTTCCAGTGTGCTGCGGCTAATCACTGCCCGGATGCCGAGGAGGCTTGTGTACCCAACGCCTTATGTACCCCTTTATTCTTGCTATTAATATTTGGATCACAACAAAATAAAATATATCTATATTATTATATAGATCTATATCTATATACTAGCCTCAGGGGATTTAAACATGTTTGTAATACGGCTGATGACCCTACTCTTCCGCTTGCTCCAAATACCGAACGTTATATGACTGATATGACCTACAACATTTTTGTGTCATCAATAAAATTTACTTTATATAATTGAAAAATTTGTTTCTTTCCAGATGCGCGTGATTACGACAGCAATACAAAAAAGGTAAAATAACATATAATTTTTAACAAAAACAATAGTTTTGAAGACTTACATGAAATAAGTTGTTGGTAGAGAGTTCCTGTACAAACTTATCTATCACTCTCATATCTGTTTCTGCCGTCAAGCAGCTGCATCCTGAATTGCTTCGTTGCGTTTTGAAGAATATGACATCCAGCAAAATTTCTAGGCATAGAAGCTTAATGCATTAGACTCAAGCAAGATGTCAATGCAACATCCCTTAGCGTGCTGTAAGGGAAAACAGGATGCGGTGACTGCTTTTCCATTAGGCAGCTTAGTTTGTCGACTTATTAATAAAAAAAACAAATCATTATTTAAATACGGCCTAAGATGTTATATGTATAACAGTTTTTATACCCATGGTGCTATTTGTAGCACTAATTTTTCTTACATGTAATACATAAATAAACAATATTTCATTCCTATAATATATGATGATGATGAATGATAATAGAAATGGGAAGTGAGAAATGATATTACCCCCCAACCCCTCGAGTATCTCAGTAAAGATATAGGGCTTTACTAAGTCCTCACGCAGACTTCTTGAGAGAATTTGAAAAGTGACGTTGCACTGTTTTGTTTCATTGGCTACCATTCAAGCACACTCACGGACACTTAACGGTTAATAATCCACCATTATTTCACATTAATATTCGACAAAACACAAATTTTAGAAAATAAAACAAAACCGCAGACTTGACTTCATTTTCCCGCTAAGAAGTCCGTGCGCTGACTTTATCGTCGTC
Source organism: Eudonia truncicolella (assembly GCA_949315975.1). Taxonomy (NCBI): domain Eukaryota; kingdom Metazoa; phylum Arthropoda; class Insecta; order Lepidoptera; family Crambidae; genus Eudonia; species Eudonia truncicolella. The sequence continues at coordinate 5,413,586 of OX438831.1, read as the reverse complement.
TAAGTCAAATATAAAAACAAAAGACTAACTACGCTTCAAGTATTTTGAAAAAGTTTCTTTCACATATACCAATGAGCTTGACAATTGGCAATTGACTTGCTTGAAAACTTCCAACTCTACGACACTTGACACTAATTATTTCTCCGAAAGTGAGTGAGTGTAATATAAAAATACAATGTTGGAGCACTTTCAAATAGCAACACACCAGCTCGTAGCCCCAAAGCAATCGAAACTTCGGCGACGAGTTTATGGCCCGTGTGACCGCCAAAAGTCGCCGGGCAAAAGTGCAAGCGTGTTTACTCATATATCACCGGGTACCGGGTTTCTTTCCGATAAGCGCCCCCGCTGCCAATAAAGTGATTAAGTCACAAATCGTAGCGGCATGGCGCCTTGCTCCTTCATGATATATTCCGGTAGCGGGGTTCCGAAATTGGTCTTTAATTCATTTTTTACCGATATCGTGTCGAATGCTTTTTGTGTCGGAGTTGTGTGTTGTGTTTTTCACTATTTTTACCCGAATAGAGATACGATTGGTTACGATAATACTTACTTTATAACATGTGGTTTGATACAAAATTATGTAAAAATATTTTTTTAGTTTATTTGAACTCTAACCCCCTTATTCATAAAAACTATTTATGCATTATTTAGTTAAATATTGTTTTGTCAACGTCACAAAAACGCCATTTTGAATTTGAGAAAAAGAGACAAAACAAAGATTAACTAAATAATGCTTAAATAGTTTTTATGAATAAGGTGGTAAGAGTTCCTGAGCCGTGTACTAATAACAACTTTCACCAAACCACCAAGTGGTAATATGGGTCTAGCAGACCCATATCGGTTTGTGGTTGATATTTTTTGAACAAAAGCTTGACAATACCTTATAGAGACAATTTTCACGTTTATATTACGTTTTTATTAATCTGTTCCACATATATTTGTACCCAATATTTGTTCTACTACCGCACGCAGCGGGCCCATCGACGGTCCCCACGTCTTTCTCTATTACAAATAAATTGCCCTTCGAATCGTTCCGCCCGTTATAAATTTCATACGTGCTGAGAAATGACATAAGGTATTATTTATTACGTACAGTTTTTTTCGGGAAAGACAGAAAGAAGACGTTATTACGTAATTGAGCTCTTTTTGTAGGAACACGCCACACCGACTATTATCCAAGAGCTATTTTTTTTTTACTCGCATTTTATAAAATCTTTATATTATGCCAAGGAATGTCATATTTTGTTACTTAAATCAGTTCAATTAGTACTATTGTCCTTATTATATTTATTTATTTTAAATAATTATGATAGCTTACAGAATTTTATTATCATTTAGCTTTTTTTAAAATACTTATTCATCTTCATCGTTAAATTCTTAAGTCAATCAATGATTACAAGTCCCCAATCTTTCCCACATTTAAAGTAGGCAATCATCAAAATCTATTTGCGTTATCATTAACATCTGTCAGCAAATCGACAACTCGTTCCACCCCAATGTTTACAGGTTTCGGTTTCACAGGCATTAGTCGCAGGCGCCATTAGCTCTACAAATGACACTAAAATGAAATCTATTCATTTCCTTTGAGCCGAGTCAGTCGTCGGTAGATATTGTTCAATTTCACGCGATCTAAACATTACCGTCGGATTCTCGGCGTGACTATCCGCTTACACATTTGTAACTGCCGAAGCTATTTTGATTTTAGTAGTATTCTGAAGAAATACACCTTTTGGTGAGATCTTGCCAATGGAAAACCTTTCAATAATCGATTCAATTGTTGTTGCTCAATTGAAACCTTGATTTGTCATTCAGGAAGAATTTTGCCGTTAACATTTGACAACGTTGTTGGAAGTGAGAATAGTTTTGGGAAATAGTTTAACTGTTATTGATGATATACTATTTAACATTTCTTGTTATCTCTTCGATATCTAAGTTAATTTATAGGTTTATTATCTTTATAATATTAAAATGTCCATAGTTTTCTTTTTCACATGATCACAAACAATATACGATAAACAAACATTTTTAGTTTTTATATAAAATTAAGCCCGTGCTACGTGGGAATAGTCTAATCTATCTAATACATCGTTTTAAAAGAATCAATTTGAAAACATAATCACATTTTCCGGCTGGTTTTTATTACCGTTATCTTCTTTTTTAGACACACAGGAGCCAAAATTAAATTTTGTAACTAAAACTAAAAACTAGTTTGTGTATCTTTTTAGCAGTATACATATACAAATATATTTTATAGTCTATATTTAAATATAGATTTACCAGGATATTCGAAGCCTAATGAAACTTATTAAAACAGACTATTGAAATTATTTTTGTCAGCCTACAACTAATTACAATATTATTAATAATAATACATACATGCATACATATAATCACGCCTCTTTCCTGTAGGTATATTCATATATATATTATAATTATTAATAATGACTAAACATAATGGAATATTATAATTTATTGTATTTCTTTTTGCCTCTCACCAAACATAAACTCAATCTAACCTATAGTAAAAGTTCCATCATCGCCGCTTCGTTGTTGTTGTGATATGTGCCCGTGCGGTCCCGCGCGAGTTAATTTGTTACTCCGATGTTTATCGGTCGCTTCGACCGGGCGGGCAGACTGATAGGTGAGCGGATGACGGGTGCGTTTAATTTTGTCAATGTCGATGTGTTTCTGATATTGGAACTGTGGGAAAGGGTGTTTTGAATGTTTACTAAAATTTACGCGAACAGTGTTCACGTTGAAATGGAACTGCTCCCGTTTTTGTGTATACAGAAGCAATATAAATATGTCGATATGGGAAAGTTCGAAACTATAAGTAATACTGTGCTATAAGGGTGTTATTTAAACGGTTAGCAAAGTATTCTTATTTTTGTTAGCAAAAAAATGTAATCGGTTAGCTAAAACAGCTTGTTGGGCAGCAACTTATGATCAGCAAATATTTCTAAATCAGTCTGCAACTTATATCATTCTGAACAGTCTTATGCCGCTTCCCCCTTCCGTGACTGGCCCTCGCGACGCTGCGCTTCGCTCGTGAAAAATTAAATTAACTTAACCTAACCAACAGTAAGGATTTCTTATGCTGACCAAATAATAATTTTACAACTATTTATTTTGAAAACACATAAATTATTTTCTAAACTATAATACAGAACATTTATTAAACAGAAAATAAATTAAAACTCTTTGTCGGGAATAAAATCATCACTCTCATCCTTTTTGATTTGGGAACTTTGTAATTTAGCTCAATAAAAGGATATGTCGACTTGTTCGTCAACTCTACCGCGGCCGAGTTGGCACCAGGCTTCATGAAATTCAGTTTAGCAGTTTAGGCTTAAATATCATCATATATCATCATATCATAATATCATCATCATCATCGCCGGCCTATCTCAGTCCCCTGCTGGACATAGGCCTCCTTAAATATATTTAGGCTGAATCAAAGTCTATTTTATTGTTATTGACTAACCAAAACCAAAGTTTTAAGTTATTTTTAAGCTTATATTTATTTATAGATTTTGTTCTACTCGTACTTTATTAATTTGATGACATATAAAACAACATTTACATTCACTAAAATAAGTTATTCATTAGGTTGACTTCATGTTTAAAATTACATAACGTTATGTTTCCTCATATTGTAAGATAACAAAACCACTTTATTCCTCCATCCCCTTGACCTTGGCCGGCCGCACCGAAGATTAATAGCACTTTCAGTTTCTTATTAGCGGACATTTTGGACCATCAATTATTCAATCAGGAACGTCACGATAGATTATCGCTTCCACAATATGGACTGTCAAGGTTTTAGAGAATAAATATCTTTGTCACTAAATAAAATAAAACTGAATATTTATGCAATGCCAACAGCTTGTCATGAAAATTAATCTACATAATAGAGCAAGAGAAACTTGCTGTTCATTAACACTGCTAACACATTTTTTGCTTGATTATTTATAATAAAAAGATGTATACTTAAACTAAACTTTCCTACACTCGCACCAATTATCTAGCCCAAGAGAAGCTTCGTTATAAAACTCGTTAAATGGTTACTAGACTACGGTTAAACATACTTAAAATACTTAAATACATACTTATTATACATAGAAAACACCCAACCCGAGACAATTTAGATAAACAATAATTTTTAAATTGACCCGACCGGATATCGTACCCGGGACCTCAGAGATGGTGACACCATGAAAACCGGTGTACAAACCACTCGACCTAGGAGGTCGTCAAAGAAGTAGCTAAAGAAAGAAAAAGGGGTTTTAATTTTAACAAGTAGTCAGTAAAGCTTCTTAACTCTTTCAATAATTATTTTGGATTTTTTTTTTCGTTATTTTTTCCACCACAATCATCCTTTTACAAATAATCCATTAGCTCTAATAAAGCCACGACTAGCATAGCGAATTAACAAGCTGATTGCGGCAGGCCAACTTGAAATCAAGCGTACCAACAGCACAAGTCTTAAATAAATAAACAGCACTAAATGGAAAATGAGATAGATTGTTGGTTATCAAACCAAACGGTCTCTCCAATTGCCGGCCAAATAATACGTCTGCGCCCGCAATACCAAGAAAGCATTATCAAGCGTGGTGTAGTATTAACAGAAAAATTGGCTTTATTACGGTACCGTACGTAACTATCTGGTAATCTCGGGCGTATAAAAAATTTACGTGTGAGGGTGACCACGCAGCCCGGACAAATTGGTCCGATCGTTCATAGGCCCGGGGCGTGTGCTATTAATTCGATACTGACGTTTTTATCAGACTAATAAAGCAGGCTCGACAGTGGATTGATGACGCAGTTACACCAATTTTACTGCACTGCGGTTTTATACGACACATGGAGATATGGCGGTTGTTAGCATTAGCGTTTAGTCGGTATTCATAAGCTGATAAGTGCTTTCATTTGAATGGTTTAGTGGTTATTTATTTGTCTGTAAATGGTATAGGGGGTAATTCAGTCTGTAAACGTGTGAATTAAGAATACAAGACAGATAATAAGTTATCTTATCCAAGTATGTTTAACGACAACTTATCTTTTTGTTCTTCTGAAACAATTAAACTCTATATTTTTCTAAATATACACATCTCTTGCTATCATCGCTTCCACACTTGACAGCGCATCCCTATTCTAGAATAGAACAGAAAATAAGTAATTTATCCATATCCATAATCGAGGTGTATTTAAAACCTAGAGACGGAGAATATAGGTTTTTATATTATTTCTTTTTTTAGATTATATCTCACAACTCAAATTAACAATATGTCAGCTGCCAACCGCAATATTGTTCAATACTCTTCAAACACAAACGCCTCTACAATCGTATTTCGCATAATTTATTGTAATCGCTTCTGGCGCCGATTTAGCCATTTCAATAAAATTATACAAGTCTATGAAAATAAAAATAAAGCGGCTGACTACTTTATTTGCCACCTAGCTATTTAAAAGTATGTCGAAAATGACTCTTGTCTCTTGGTGTTAAGGTTAAAGCGTTGATATTTTTTTCTTGTTCGACTGTTGGTTGTTATGTGGATACGGTCGGGGCATCAGTCTCTACGTGTCGAACGACGGCGTGCTACGAATGGAAATGTTATCTTTTCGAATTTCCCTAAAATTATAAAATCAATTAGGCGGAGACTTCGGTTAAGGAATTGATATTTTTATGTTTATGCGTCTTGTGGTAGATAGTTACACTCTATAGAGAAAGTATGACGGTAATATACTTTTTTTTACTTTTTTTATTCAAAATTATTGTTTATATTTGGTTAGTGTTTATTTATTTAACAAATTGTGTAATTTTTACAAGACAAATACTAAAACATTTTAGAATTCAAAAAGATTGTAATGAATGTGAACTACCTAATTATTTGTAATGCTATTATTGTATTTTTTAAATATTGTTTATTTGTTTTATTTTCTTGTAACATCGCCTCAGTTTTTTGTACTGTAATGTTATTATAATTGTTTCTAAATATATAAATAATAACGATATCTTACCAATTAATTTTATTTAAATCATTTTCGAATTTAAAACTACATTGACATAATTTACTAAATAATTGATTGTATTATCGAAAACTTTAAAACTTTTGATGGTCTCATATCTGTTTATAAAATTTAAAATAAAGAATATAGATTTTACGTACCTACTCTCTTACAATTATTGCAAAATAACACAAACGAATAACAGAAATTGAATTAAAACAACTTTGTTGTAACAAAATTATTCATCGTCAAGATTTTAAAACTGAGCGTCACGCTCGAGCAGTCAAAAACAATACTTATTCAAATGAAACAGAAAGCAATTAACGGCGGAGATCCCTTCTCGGAGATGCAGGCGGCGAGATTATTGAAAAAAAAATTAATAAATATTTATGGGAAGCCACCTGAGGAAGAGACAGATCCATTTTTATCCAGTCCACGCATCTGCAGTAGGGAAAGCGGGTTATTACGAATGCAAAATTTGCCATTCATATTCAAAATTTTATATCCGATGTGGCGGAGAGAGCTAATTTATGCGGGGAGCCGAGGAGACGGGCCGGCGCCTTCTTGGGGGGATTAGGAAGGGTTGAGCGCGGCGGAATTGACAGGTGCCTGTCAAAAATTACAATTAATAATTGAGACAGCGGCGACTGTACTTGCGGTTGCGATTCGATAACGCACCACGTTACGTTACGTTACAAAATACGAACGATACGAAATATTTCTTTAGTAGGTTACCTTAATTTGTTTTTCAAACCGATTTGGATTATATTTGAGCCCCGATTTAGGTGTTCAAGCCAATCTATTTGATATCATATTTATGGTTGCTTTCTTTTTTACTTGTTTCAATGAAGGTAGACGTATGTCACGTACACACATACACTGGTGTTGACCTTTTTTGTTACATTTAACGAAATTAAGAAAGTTTAAAGGTTAAAAATTCTAATATTAACAACTGCTTTGTAGAATATCCTGTTGCAAAGTATTTTTTAAGGTGTTAGCTAAAGGTTACAGTTATATAAAAGCTTCTCTCAGTCAAGAAACAAAAGGGATGCAAAACAAAAACTAAATTCTTTTGTTTTCTTTTTAAACGAAAAGAAAACAAAAAACAAAACAAAACATTATTTTTTTTCTTTTTTTTGTGGCATCGCTGACTTTGTAAAAGTACAAAGACGAAACAATGAAGCGAAAAGGCTTCACTTGTCGAGTCGTAACTCATACGTGAAATCACCTCTCATCTCAGAGTAGACCCCTACAGCATCATAAACAAATATACCCGCTGTCCCTCGGTGTGACCTGGCGCTGATCAATCGTTTTACAGCCACGGACTGACGGACGGTTAATGACGGTAATCCGCCAATAAAAGCGGTTTAAATACTGTACTATGACTAATTACGAAGATGTCAAAGGTATACATTGTGCTGTGATTAATGTAACTCAAACAGCACTTTTAATTTGGCTATTATGAATGTCAAGAACTCAAGTGACTTGAAACAGTGTAATGAAAAATAATCAGCGGCTCACGCGTTTTTTAGGAACAGTTCTTAATATATGAGTATATGTTCACTTAGAATAAAATAAAATGATATTGAATTGAATCAAAATAATATATTATAGTGGTACGCAACCGCCAAATCGGAATCCACTTCAGTAATTCCCAAAACTAATCTCAGTTATGTCCCCCGTCCGTGGCGTTATAACCGGCGCATCGGTCACCTTTTCCAGCTGCCGGCTGACGGACGCTTAATAGCGGTTAATGAAGTAATAGAAGTTGTTCTTATTCATCAGAACCTTATTACCTGCTTACGGCAAAACAACGACTAAAAACCCATAGTGATTCACTCTAACTTTCGGCGTCATTACAACAACACAATTGAGGTTCGCGACCGCCAAATCGGAATCCACTCTAGTAATTCCCAAAACAAATCTCAGTTTTGTCCCCCGTCCGTGGCGTAATAACCGGCGCATCGATCACCGTTTTACAGCTGCCGGCTGACGGACGGTTAATGGCGGTAATCCACCACTAACGGCGGTTTACTGCCCCGTTACGACTCAACAAATGGGCACAGGAGTACTGCATGCTTATGGATGGACCGGCATTCGTCTCTCAGACGGGCGACATCGAAGAAGACGTGTTTGCATTTTAAACTGATTAGTATTTTTTTTATGAAATTGTATTATTTATTTAGGCTAGCTTTTTGCGTTTTACTGCCCCGTTAGAATTCAAATAATAGGTACAGAAGTACTGCATCATTTACAACTACAAACAATAAAAAAAATGTTCCAATCATTCACCAAGACTTTCAATGAATTCGCGAGTGAATGTGAGTTATTAGTCATCGTCATAATTTTTACACTGTGGTTACTACTAAAGGCATATTTTTACACGCTAGAGAAAGAAAATACATTTACTGGCACACACTACAAAAAATTAATAACATGTAAAAATAATGAAAAAACAAAAGTTCATATTTACAATAATAATAAAAAACAAAAGACAAAGTATTGTTACATTAACACCAAATAAATATTTCTATCCATTCAAAGTCAAGTGACTTATTTATTTGGTGTATAGGCTGGTAAACTATTTATTAATTCAATTCAAAGACAATCGATTTAAAATAAACTACCGACCCTTTTTGGTGAACTGAAGTTAAAACCTAAGCCCACAGACTATTTGTATATTGAAAAATAGCCCAAAAATCTATACAAACAAATGCAATACATCAAACCCGCCCGTGAATGTGAATTATATTGTTTCGGCGTGTCCGAGTGCCACTCTATCACTGATGGAGGACCTGCGGCTAGTACACACGCCTGCACATCAACCTACCACAAACTGTCAAATTTCCTCAATAGAATTTGAACTTTATTACTCAGGTATATGGTTGAATATGTATTGAAGAAATTTGTCAGTTTTGGAAAGGTTGATGTGCAGGCGTCTGTACCATAATTACATCTACTATCGATACATTTAGAAATTTAATTAATTATCGATAGTCGATGAATTTTGAGTACAAATCAAAAGTAGAGTTAATGATAGATTAATGAATAATATACGTCAAGTTAATAAAATAATATAAAAACTATCGTGATTGTTAGTTCTTAAGCGTTTGTTAGAGGAAGGTACTTATTTTAAAGAAGAAAATGTATTTATATAATATTTATTTAATTATTTTCAGTTTATGCATATCTTATTTATTGCTTTTTGCGTGTTTTATTCATTATTAAACCGAATTTAAAATAAATTATAATTGATGCACTTGTTGATGTTTTTTTGTTTGATACTTATTATTGGGTATACTTCCTGACGTATTAATTTGTGTACAAGCGTACATTAATTAAATTAAAATTAACATAGGTAGGTGATCTTTATTGTATTCTAAAGAAACCTATGAATCGTGAGCACTGATGTAATTTTTTTAGCAAAAGCGTTCATATGCTTCCACCACAGCATTGCTCATAGCTCAAACGTGGCCATGAATCATAGTGTTTCGGTTGGCTAGTACACTCGAGCTAACTCGAACCGTGACAAATGACGCCACTCTGTCACCGGGCCCAATGAATGTCCAATACGTAGTGAGGGGTGTTTATCAAACTATCGATATTGATTCTACTTGCTTACATAGTACATGATATTTAAGCACAATCAGAAGATATTTCGCAATCACGTAATAACTTCAAAGTTCATATCTTTCAAACCAATACGCAAAATGTAATAAATTCTATTTAAAAAAGTTTTTTTTAATTAATTTCATGTAATTTGAAGTCTAATATGGAAAGATAAACAAGTTATAACTTTACTTCAAGAAACGTTTTTTTAAATGGCGTCTTTTTCTTAACTCTCTCGATCTATGTATTTTTCTTTAGCATCTTATATAGTTTCATTAGAATTACTTTTTTGGTTTATTTTTTTTTATTTTTATTATTAAGGTTCACCAGCGTTTGTTTACAATAATTCTACAATACAAAAAAAAAAAAATACAGAATTATTTAACTAATTGTAACAATCTTTTAAGGCGAACACAACATGCAAAGATATATGAAAAAAAAAAAGACTTACCACTAAATATTTCTTACTACTAATTACTAATTATTTTAAAACTTACAATATATTTCAATTATCAACCTCAAGCCAGGATCGGCTTAAGGTTGTTTTGAGTTTGGCAAATGAACCGAAATGGAGATCACCCAAATCACTACATCCATTAAACAATTTACACAACCTCGGAATAGGAGAATTTGCACCTAAAAGTGACTTGCGAAAAGTAGGACATAGTGGCGGGATAGGGGCGCGAGGAATTTTTGAAGGTACGCGAAGTCTGAACTTTTAAGTTTAGTTTAAGTTTAAAGATAATGATTTTTAAGTTTGTATAGAGTACCTAAATTCAAAAAACTGATGCCTTTAATTTTCTTATTTTTGATACATACATACATACTGCATGACGATAAACTATACAAAATTTGGGAATAACTGATCAACACAACGAAAGGGGCGTAACGCCAGGCATTATTACAATCTTAACGATCCTACAGAATTCACTAGTGCAATAAGATTACGGAATTTCCATTCCAGCGTCATAAATATTTGGTCCGATAAACCGTTCGTTCGACAGCCGCGAGGCGTAAGAAAATGTTAATTAACGAATCCATTGTTTTCCCGCCCGGCGGCTCCAAGATGGTGCCGCTTCCGTTTCCGGCGGGCTTTTCTTTATGTGCGTTTCCCTATTTTTAGTTCGAACGGCGGATGGAGGCATTGTGGCGGGCGAGACGCGCCGGGGTATAATGATTTTAATTTCCTCTAATCAAAAGCCTTCGGCGCGACTTAAGAATTCTAATCATGCGCACGGCACCGCATCGCCACCGCGCGCCCACAGTTTAGTCGATGTGATCAGTACCTATACATACACTCCACTTGGATCCAGGGATACGGTCTCATTCACAATACAACATAGGTACTTCTTCAATCAATAGCTTGAATCCGATTAAATAACAATCACAAAATTATTCGGTGATGAGCTGCTAAAAAAACTTTTGTTTTAATATTGTAGTAACAACATTAAAAATAATTGTCTTAATAACATTTTGTACATTGTTTTTTTAAACATTGTAACCCTATTGTTTCAACAACATTAATAACAGTATTATAAACGACTTCTCGCAACTGTCAAACAGTCGAGTATTTTCAACAGTTTCCGTAAAGAATAATTGCACGTCATTCTGAAGACATAGAAAGATTGGTCGCGATAGCAGGTTAGGCTACCGCTTGGCCGATTGACGACCACGCTTTTCTATGCTAACTTTGAGACACATTTCCAGATTTAATTTTTATTTATGCTTTTCTTTACAAAGCAATATTTTTTAAATAGACATTTATATATAACACAGGAAATAATGTATGCCACGGTAGCTCAATTGAAATAGCAGTCTCCTTTGCGAGAAGTCGTGCGTCCGCCCATTTGAACAGGTCACTTATAACAATTGATATAAAATTGTATATTCGTCACGCATCCGTACTTTCATTGTGGTTAGCGGTTTCATGAACTCTTAGTTACCCTACCGCCTTACATTCAACAACATGGCGGGTGACAGAAACATCACCACTTATTCTGATTGCGTCGAGTGTGGCGCTGAATAATTAATTTGCCTTTATTTTGCGTTACACTGCCGCAAAACAAAAGCACTGCAGTAATTTATGAGTTGTACCATATTTCATATTTGAATGCGACTCGTTAGTACTTCAAAATATGCATTAATAATATTTTTTACCGCCTCGTGTGTTCTAGGGGCTAGATACAGAAGCTTATATATCACAGACTCAGTGTTCATAACGAAAACAAAATCTTTTTATAAGATATACATACACATAGTATATTTGTCGCTTAACACATACACAATCCAATTTCATTCCAAAAAATATTTATTAGTATTGGAATTTGAAAAACAACCCACTTAAAAGTTATTATGATATTTACTAATGAAACCATAAACAACTTTTTAAACTACTTATCAGTATTTTAAAAACGTTTCGTGTTGTATGTAAACATCCAATATTTCAGCACAGTTACATGTGCCATAATCAAGGATATACAAACAATAGCGCCTACACATTGGACACTCAAACACAACAAAAACATGGTTATAATACTGTTTTCTAATAGTTTATTTATTCATTTGTTGTATTAGATATTATTGTTGATACCGACACCGAGTCATTTATAATACACATTATATTTAAAGATAAATTTCGCATTCCCAATTCAGAAGCGAAGGGTAGCACAATTAACAGCACCCTTTCTCGCACGTTTAGCATTCTGATCACCCCCGCCGCAGAGGTACAAATAATAATCTCTTCCTCCAACCTCAAGCTAGTGAACACGTTTAGAATAATACATATTTTTATAGAAGAGTTACCACTCGTTAGAGTTGTCCTAACTGTATAATGAATAGTTACTGTTCTGTTTGAAGCGAGCGTGGTATGTGTAAAAACAAGTGAGGTTCTGTGATAGGGGTAGGCATCACAGATCGTCACTTGTTTGGAACAATGGAAGAAAGGAATTGAGTGAAGTATGACAAGTTTCGATCAATAAGATCGAAGATGTCAGGTTAGAGAGTGGCGATCTGTATGATGACGGACACAATGGTCACAATGAGACGCACTGTAACACTCCTTCCTAAGCTAACGCTAAAGGACTTTGGATCCTATTTTTTTGAACTAATTAAATTATGATAAATAAATGATATGATAAATAAATAAATAAAACGTTTAACCTACTTATACTAACTATACCTAACCAAATATAACGAATTGAAACGTAACGTAGATAAGGAACATAATTAACCACCTAAATTAACATAAATTAACCTACCTCAACTAGTTAATACTTCTTCTAACCACTTTTAATATATTAAACCAAAACCGTGGTTTTGGTTTAATATATTACAACACCAATAACCTAATTATTTCAATCACGTTTAGAAGATAATATTTTTCACCAAATGATCGTCTAGTGCACCTACGAATGTCCGCCATAACCTTAAGAACTTTAAGGAACTTAAGGCAAAACCTAATTACCCTTTACTACCTATTTATCTTAACTGTACAATCTCTAATGTAAATGAATTTATGACCCTTATCACCTACGCCAAGCTAGATTAAGTAAATACCTACCTAAAATCATAATAACATCGCGGTCATCCATTCCATGATGAATCTATGTAATAACAGCTTAACATTTAATCATTTAATCGTTTTTCTATCTTGTTTGATTTATCATATAGGAGCTTCAAATGAATCTCGGAATCTTCTTTAAACTTGTAAATTTTGATTAAATATCTTAAATTTAAGAGGTTCTGATCTGAGGTTCTCGTAATAATGCAAAAAGTGAAGTGAAAACACAATTACATATTTTAGTAACTACATTATACATAAATAAAGAAAACTCCTATAATAACCCTATTAACTTATGCTACGATAACTGCGATTGCTATTTTATCCATTCAGGCTCGTTAGGGCCTAAACTTGTCTTATAGTTTTATTTCATCATTTCCACCTACAATGACTGTCATTAATATTCATTATAACGACTACTATCCTATTAACTATAATTAAAATACAAGATCATTCAAGAATCTTACTTAGAGTTATATAAGAACAAATCTAATCTCTATTCTCATTACCCAAAGTGTCATAGCTAATTAACATACTTAAAACACATGTTTAACACAATTTACTAACATTTACATAAGTAGCTAGCTACCTATTTACTACATTAAGGCAATTGTAATCCGTAATACCTACTATCAGTGTTCATCAATATGAACAATTGCTAGGACAATTCCTAGCATTACTCCGAACAATCACAAGTCTTTGCTTAAATAGAAGCCATCACCAGAACAATAACCGAACTTATTTGTACAATATAAATGATCATAAAAAAACAACTGTGTGGACTCCGCCATCCCCATATCCACGCCACATAAAGCCTCTCGTGATTCTAATGTAAAACTATATTAATTGTCATTGAAGGTATTAATTATAATGTCCGGTCAGAAATTTCATGTAAGTATATCTGTAATACAACATTTCTCTGGTTGGCTTTGATGATGCTGGAATCAAGTGGGTTTCAAGTCCGATCCGATCCGAACCCTTCGGAGAATCTAGTAGGGCACGGGGACGCGCACTTGTGCGCGATGCCGTTCCCTCTAGATAACCTCTGAAGGTGATTCGTTTCACACGGCTTGAGGGACCCTTTACGTTCCTCGCCGCCCCCAAAAAGCCCGGTGAAGCTGAAAATGCCGCAGCGGCAATCAGCAATCTCTCTCCAAAAAAAAAAAAAAAAGGGTTTCAAGATATCTGACAAGTCGTGGTCAAAAGGTAAAGGTTACGCAGCACGATGGCTCAAAAAAATGTTCCGCAACTTTACCTGTAAATCGTGGGATGCCCAAGGGTCGATTCTTGGGCCTATTATTTTTATTGTACACCGCTGATCTTCCCAAATGCATCATAAACTATAAATACCATTTATACGCAGATGACTTACAAATATACAAAATATTCAAACCACACGACGCTGCAGCAACTGCTAAATGAGGATAAGGACGCTGCCAAACTAATAAATGAGGATTTGGAACGTATAGTAAGTAGACTGGTCTGAAAGGAATGGTTTATTGTTGAACTCGGAAAAACTATATTCATTGTTACTGGTACTAAAACACAGATCACAAAGACCAACAGCCAAGCACTGAAGTAGGAAGCGAGTGTGCAACGTTCTGTGAGTATATTGAAGCACCTCGCACTGGCTTAGTGTAATTGTGAACAACCGCATGACTTTCATAAAACTGGAATACACTAACATCACCCTGTGATTTAAACCTAGCTTTAACCAAGATAAACAATTTGAATCATTTATAGTTAATAATAATATGAATTGAATGAGCATTGTGTAGCATTATACATATATCGTAGTATTGTTGATAAGTTGTAATTTAAAATTACTTTTGACGAACCAACAGATAGAGACAACGATATAAAAGCTATCATCAATTAGTTTATCAAAAACAAAATTAAGTCTCAAAACTAATGAAAATAAACCTTTTTTTTCCATGTTTCCACTCTTCCGGCGTCCTTAGCATTCTAATCATTTGCAGCCGCGGGCCGGCTGCTGCCGTTAGGTATGCCGCACTATTAACTGCTGAAATAAACGCACTGATTTATGTCACGAACGGTTTCGCATAAGATATAGAGAACGGAGCTACCGCAGGTGATATTTTTCATGTTACTGAACCAGCAAATGAGCATACGGCTAGCCTGGTGGACAGCGACCAATGCAGCTCATGGACGCTTGCGACACCAAAGGTCAATATCTCAGTCATCACTGATTGAGAATTCAGGAAAAGTTGCGTTTACAACCTTGGCTTTATTGTCACTTACCGTTTGGCGCAAGAAATAGCAAGTAATTATTACCGTCTTTCACTGTCGAGCTTAGTATTTTAATCACACTGGGCAGCCGCAAACACCACAATACAGGCGTAATGTGAGGACGAGATGCGGGGAAAACGCTCGAATTACAAAATGGAGAGACAACAATATTTTTATTTATTCATATTAATTCTGCCATACCGTATACGAGTATTACTGACACCTAAAATTTAAAAACTTTACTTAATGTTCTATTCTTAAATATACAAGTGCGGTGTGTGTACAAGTGTGTGCTACATATTATAATCTCCACAACGACCGGTTTTGTGCTGCTCGCATCCAGCGGCTTCCCACTACTTAATAATAATAATAACTAGCCTAGCCCTTAGATCGACTGGTAGAGAATGCCATTTGGCATTAAGTCCGCCTTTTGTACTTTATTTTATTGTATTGTGCAATAAAGATTAAGTAAATAAATAAATAACTCTTTATTGCTTTTCAACTTTATTTGTATTTATAACTGTTTTAAAGACATTAAAAAAAGTTATCAATATACTGAAAAACCTAATTGTCTACGTTTTTCAGCATAGGTACTGAGTGTAGGTTGTGTCAAGAGCCAAAATTGTATGAAATACTTCTTACAATTACGATATAAAAACGCAGCCTCCCGTTTGACTCCGAACAAGAAATAAAAAAACAATAGACAAAACAGAACCGTACCACGCGCCGCTGACACCGTATTTCGGCTTCAATCTCAATTAAATCCGACTAATTTCCAGTGCGATACACGATCGTGCACTCGTAACCCTGGCCGCAGTCAGCAGTAAAAAGCTAAACGAACGCGGCCCAATGAAGCGTGCCCACGGCCTACCCCGCGGTGCGCAAATAAAGCCAAGTACACACTCCAAATATGCTTTTCTTAATCGTTCTCATAAAACAGAGATCAGTCGCGATCACCCCAGCGCGCGATAGGAAGTAAAAAATTAAAAATCCTGATGCTCATATCGCGAATTGCAGCGTTCTTCTACTACCGCAAATTGTTTTCTGCAACCCTCCGAAACGATACTCTGTGGAACTGAATTAAGTTAGAAAATTATAATTGGTGTTGCATTGATAAAACAATTTTGAATTTTACGACCTATTCGGAACACTCTTGCGCTTTGGTGCGCTAATGATTTCTTATTTTTTGAGTTGGGTTTGCAAAAGGTGCAAGTGGTTTACTAACCGGAATGAAGCTGTAGATAATACTAGCTGCTTATGTATGTTATCATATTTTATAATAATAATAACAAAAATAATAAATTCGTTCGCCTGAAAATTCAGGCAATATAAAGTTACAAAATAACAGGCCCATAGATTATATACCTTTTAGACTAACATATACATGGTGGCAGACAACTCCAGTCACCTTTGCCTTTGTGTAAGAGCGAGACGGGATGAATGTGTGAAAGAGAGATTGACGGATGGAGGATATACGAAAAAATGGACTACGACGAAAACTGAGTTGCTGTACTGGGTGCTTTAAAATTCGAAATAAATACGTTTGTGTTTAAGACGGTCTCGTTATTCCCTGCCTGCGTCCTACATACATACCAATATACAATTTTTGTTAGTAATATAAAACTTAATCTATGTTAGTAATTATTTCGACACTTTCGGTGCCGCATTTGGTGGCGCTCAAAGGTAGTCTTCCACGAAAACGTCTGAACACAACTCCCTTCGGCCAGAAGTCCTCTCTCATGAAGGAGTCCAGCTTAGTTGATGGGACTCGCACCACAAATGCTTTGAAGCTAGTGTTGTGGCGGTACTCCAGCGGCTCCACCCTCAAAAGGAAGTTGGTTTTATTTTGTATGTAATCTGCGATCTCCTTCACGGTAGTGGTGTAGTGCAGGCGAGACAGATACATGGCCGTGGTCGGTGTCGCAGCACGCAGCAGGAAGTTAGGCCCTGTCGGTGCGGTGCCGCGGCGGTTCTGGCTAACCCGGCGTGCCTTTTTGTTTTGGACCACAGTGAAACCATCATCACCACGATCTGATACAACGCGGCAACGGCTCGCGGAGTCTTGGCTTTAGCCGCAACTACGGCAGCAAAGTCCCTCCTACAGCTGCGGAGGCGGCGGCGGTGGCGGCGGCAGCGGTGGCGGCGGCGGCGGTGGCGGTGGCGGTGCGGCGCTGGCAGTGACGCGGGGCGCGGGCGCAGGGGCCGCCTGCGCTCGAGTCATTTCGGGTCGTGGTGACGACAGCGTCGAAGCTGCTGACTTGCAACTCGACATCGGCGTGCTCGTATCACAACAAGCCCCTTGACGAATGTTGACATTCGAGACCGCGGGTGATGACCTACTTACCGCAAGTGATTCGCGTAAATCATTGGCTTCCTTACGCAATTCACACACGGTATTTTCTGATGCTTGCTTGATTTTCGCATCACATCGGCCAAGCCCTTCTTCAGGATAACGATATCCTGAAGGAGGCTGGTAACGTCAACATGAATGAAGGTGACTGGAGGTAGCTTGTTGAGGTCCCTCGCCACGAACGTCGGCATGTCATCGAGGTCGGTTTCCTTCAGCAGGGCGATGATATCCTACAGGCTCTTCTTTATATAACCACCAACTAATTACGAAATACTTGTTTGTCTCTTACTTTCAAAGATTCAACCCGAGACAATAATATAAGTAAACAAACTAAAAGACTTCAAAAAACTGCATAATTTTAAACGACAAAAACACTAAAATTCGTATACCTTAAAATTTTTGTGCCTTTCACCCTGATTATCGGGAGTACTCAAGTTGGATTGGCTTAAAACCTCCCTCGGATGTGTCATTATAATTTCCTAGGGAGAGATGACGGATCCCGCCCGGGGCACGGAATTTATACCGTAAGCTATTTTAATCTTAACTTAGTTAAAAATCTTGCGTCCGACATTAGCATTAATCACTTTTGACAGCGCTCGTAATGGATATAGTGTAATTTGTGTCGCATGATATAATTGTAGTGATTTACGAGGAAAGCCGGATTAATCTGGAATTACATTTCGCATGTCTCTACGCTAATTGCAGAATAAATTCGTAAAAACAACTTCCGTGTTTGTTATGCAATTAACGGAGTAAGTATGCAATTAGGTGTTACGTAATTCTACACATAATATGATTAATGTTACGAACTTTTTCCTGACAAACTTATTTCTTTTATTTGTTTTAGTGATGAGTATAATAAGATTTTATTCATATAAAGTAAATAATATGTAATTATTTTTTCAGTTTGTAAGTTATTCATATTTTGGGCGGCAGAATTATGGACACATTGTTTTATTGTTGTTCTTATAAATTAGTTAAAACTTGAAATTAATTTTCCCTTCGTGATGCGAATTCGGTTTCAAATCTATGGCGAATAAAATTCGACATTCCAATCCGAAGTGAATAAAAGGACTTCAAACAAATTAAATTATTATTTCCGATGAAACAAAGGAAATGCCTTCATCAAGCACAAAATCTAAAGCTTAATTGAACGTCGACATTGAGAGATTTCAATTCAATTACTAAACCATATTTAACGAAATCCAATCCCTTTCCCTTGAGGAATAATATTATTTATTCACAAAAAATAATACAAAACGCGGTTACGGCGAACGCTCTGTTGGTTCAGCGGGATCATTCGTAGTCGGAGGCAAGGACCGAGACAGGAAGAAAACTTGGATAAGCGAAGCCCTCTAAAAATGATTGATGCCAAGCGCGGGCGCGGGATCGCTCAGCCGCCCGAACGTTTTAAAACGAATAAACGTCCAACTCAAATTCTAGAGCGAGGTCATTAGCGCACATCGGCATCTAGCTTCCGGCCGATTCATTATTACCCAATGAAATTTCATATTTTTCAACCCCCCATTATTAGCTTACCGTCAATCTAAATGGAAATTATTTAGTTTGAAAATGAAGCGTACACCTCGATATTCCCCGACAAAAGCGTCGTCGTCGCGTCGCATCGGAATCGCGTATAGCCAATTTCCTAACGTATTGGAAGCGTGGAACAATTGTTTGAAGACATGTTATTACACGAGCGTTTAGCCTGGGAGCTAACAAGCACTGACGTCGTTTGTTTCTGTGGCTCTTTGTTGGGAATATAACAATTAGGGAGCGAAAGCGTCCGGCGCGAAGCTGTTATCGCGTGATTCTCGGCAGGCGGTGCTGCACAAAGCGAGCGCGACAATGCGCGCTCAATATCTTTATGCTTCTTGCCGCTGAAGGCCGATGCACCCGCTTTGAATGAGCCTTCTTGTACATTAAGGGAACATTTTCGTCCAAAGAATAGTTTTGATACAGATACGACATGAATAACAGAGTATGTTTACCTATCGGGGACGTTTTTTAGAGGAAGATTCATTTTTAATCAATACCTTACCTTTAACGAAGAATAAGAAATTTCTATAAAAACGTTGTTAGAAAATAAAATGCATTCAACCGAAATGGTTTGCTGGTTGTCAGCGAGAGCAGCGTTGCCAATTTAGCATATTTTAGATTTGGCACATTTTCATATTGCTTAGCATATTTTTTTATCGTTTAGCTTAAAGCATATTTTTTTAGCATGAAATAATAATTAAAATAAAATTAAGGATAATACCAATGACAGTATTAGTGCTAATAAAATAAATGAATAAAAATATTTAAAAACAAGCGCAACATTTTAAGATATATTATACTAACTCGAGTGCGCGACAAGCTTTTTGATTATATAAAAGCTTGTTTTTAAATATTTTAATTTATTTACTTTATTTTACCCGTTTTTAGGTAAGTATGGTCACGAGCATTAACATGTATATAGCCTTATTCAACTATGTACCTTATTGCATCACTTTATGAGCTCAAGCGTATACATCTTATTGCAGGCGAAATGCAAAATCAAACATGAACGATTAAATAAAGAGTATAATAATAATAAATAGTTTGGATGATTATTAAAGAATTAAAATATAACTATTTTTTATATGACACTGAAATATTAGCATATTTTTTGGCATAAATACATGGTAATTAGCACAATATTGGCAAAATTTCGACTATGGTCTAGCATATTTTACACTAGTCTTGTTGGCAACATTGAGCGAGAGCGAGACGCAGCTTATAATATTGTAAATCTTTGATGACATCCGCACTCAACAAACCTTTAGCTGCTATAATTTTTGAATGAACAAATTCTCTACTTCAGCGACAGGAAGCTCATCATTCGTTCCAGACATCATAATTTTAGGTTTACCACAAAAATGAATCCACATGTAAGCAGTTCTCTGCCAGTCCTAAACGTCGGCTGGGCGCACAAACCTCCTTTGTGCCGCGCGTCCCGTCCACCTCCACTGCCGTCAACGCCTTTGTACGCCATTTCCTTCGTCTATGGCGATGTCCTGAGCACACATTTGATGTTCCTTCACGCCAGATAACGGTGGGATGCAATAAAGGCGCTGTTTTGGCATACCCATTGTCTGGTTGCCAAAATTAATTAGGTTCTGAGCTAATGTAGGTAAGATACCATGTTCTTCAGAAGATAATGTTAAATGACAACTTCATGACACTTACTAGAGTAACAAAACCCATATGAAAATATAGAATGAGGCTCAGACCCGCATGTTTTAGGAATTACACCTTAAACATTTGCGACATTCGACAGAGAAACCAATGTCTCGGTAGCTGAGATCGAAGAGCTCGCGAAAAGCCGTTGATTCGAGTCCCACCTAAGGCAATTTGCAAGGGCTGTTTTCATTTTCAATATTCAACATAGCATTGCGAATACAAACAACAGTCATACATAATATCATCAACAAACATCATAATCAGCCTCGGGCCGATCATCGGCTGTTTCTTTACCTACTACAAAAACTATTCTGATGGTAAAACGATGCGAGCAATGCCAAAATAGCTAATTAGCATTCAAGTGTGAAACGGCACGGCACGGTTCGGCAAAGTGAGTGACGCAGTGAGGCGGTATATCATCATTATCATCATCATAATCAGCCTACTGCTGAACATAGGCGTCTACTAACGCATGCCACTAAGTCTAAGCTTCCGTTCTTTTCATATACCTACGAATATTAATAATTAATTTAATTAATCCTACTAATATTATAAACGCGAAAGTTTGTAAGTATGGATGGATGTTTGTTACTTTTTCACGTAAAAACTACTGAATGGATTTTAATGAAACTTTCCTCATCTACAGACCATGACCCAGACCAGCATATAGGATACTTTTTTTTTTAATTATTATACTGTAGTCTTCGCGAACGAAGTCGCGGGCAACAACTAGTTTTCTATAATTTCTCGTTAATATTTTTTTCTTTTCTCTTTTCTTTTCTCGTAAATATAATGTTGTGGCATTTTGACCACAGTTTTCGTCGCAAAAAAATAATTTAATTGTTTTTTTCTTGATGACAGCTAGGAAGCAGGTGATCTGTATTCGTTGTAGTAGTCAAAATCTGTTGCGGACCGTTAAAAAAAAATAATGTAAGAAAAAAATAAAAAGTCTATATACTGTCCCACTGCTGGTAAAAGACTACCATCATTAAAATCAAGTCATCACTACAACTGATGGCTACAACAATTTTTAATGAATAAAGGAAAAAAAGTTTCGGTCAATAGTTCCTGTCAAACTTTAAGTAGACTAATTACAAAAAAAATGCAAAGGGTACAACAATGCGAGCAATGTCAAAATAGTTAATTAGCATTCAAGTGTGAAACGGCACACTAATTCGACAAAGTGAGTGACGCGGTGAGCCGGCGTCGCCACCTGCGGATGCGGCCGGATGTTAATCGCGTAAAGAGCTAATTGTCTGTGCGAATTCCGCAGGTAAACACTACAGCCGCCGCCATTTACACACTGCCACACATCGGGAGTTGGGAAACGGTTGGATGTGGTTTGTTTGCGTATGTCGCTGTGTAATTGTTGAAGGTACGAATGAAAGTTGAGTTTTAGTTTCATGGCAGAAATTAAAGTTTCACTAAACCATTTTTGACAATTTTAGATGACCGGTGACTGGCAACATACAGGTCTTTTAAAAAGGCACCTGGCACCTGTCAACCACATTACTACTTTTCGCATAAGTTTTACGTGAACACTTTAATATTGAAATGAAACACATTTTCCGTATCTTGACATTTGTAATGCTTTACATGGTCCGTAGATACAGTGTGGAGACTTTTAAAAAGGTGTTTCTCTTCTGGCTTGGTAGGTCACTATGTGTGACTCATGGTGTTATCAGTTATGTATGATACAGTGGTATCAACCACTTAGTTATACCAACTACTTATGTCACACCTTGTGTTGAGAAAATAAATTGTGTTTCAATATTTATGGTGCCAGAAATGAAACACTTTTTGAGACGTCCTCCAATTCCAACGTCTGTAACTACGGACCGTGTAAAGTGGTTGAAATGTCAATTTTTGATTCCACTGTATCATATCTGATACCACAACTCATGTTATACCTTGCACGAGTTACCTAAAATGTTCGAGGTATCTCTCCACGCGTAGGCTCCGGTTCGTGGCTCCTCGTCACACTATTACACGTGCGCGATTACGCTAACCATCCATCGTGTACACGTTACACGCCGTGATTTAATTCCGACCGATATTTATTATGCGAACGCTTGCGTTTGACGACAATTTCGACTTAATTGCCTGAGGGCTCCGATGACATGTGATTTGCTTAATTTACATTCTAACCTCGCATTAAAATTATGGGAATACGAATGTGTGGCGGTTCGAACGTTTGCGCTTTAAGTTTACATGTGAGATTAGTTAGGTTTAATTGCGTATTGGCTGTTTTAAATGCCGTCTGGTGTTGTAGTGATTACTGTGGAGTGGGAATAGCAGTAACTCTGTATATGTAACAAATAATCACATACCCTTAAAGTAGTGTGTTACTCTTGCCTCGAAGCGAACGAACCTAAAACGTAAGTTTGTGTCGATGTTAATATAAAATAAGCTTTATTGCTTTGTCTTACGTTTTAGTTTCGTTAGTTTGTCTGTACAACAATAAAGTTACTGTAATTAACAACATAATACTAACAACAGGAATGGTTGTAGCTCATAAATCAGCTGATATTTAACAAACTGCTTTCAAGGTATTACGATTAATGTGCTAAATGTTAGGTTGGATATTTAAAATAATAATTGTTGAATTCTTCTGCTTTATTGTTCCATATACGTTCTTATACCGTTTATCCCCACCTCCGCTAAGGTTAAAAATACTCACGGGATACGGATATTCACGTGGACGAAGTCACGTGCGGGCCGTTCATTATTAATAAATCTTCAGTAGAAATCCTAATGGCTCAGATATATATCCTTCAATTATTGTATTGACCTAAATTGCCATTTTTTTATTTTATTGAACTATATCACACTCCGATCATAAAGCAGACACTTTCATTAATGACGAAATGTAAAGCGCAGTTATTTCAACATAATGTTTTACAGCCGTTTGGGGTATTTTTATGTGACAAAGGGGGAGATGTTTAACAGAATGAAAACACAAGAGGACTGTACGAGTCTGCATGAAAATCCGAGTTATGTTTTATAGTGGACGTGGGATGAATAAGAATGGAATGAAGGGCGGTTTATGTGTAATGCGGCCTTACACTGTCGATTTTTTTTCGCCAATCGCGTGGTTGACAAAATAACGTTTATTTTTCGGCATACGATTTTGGTCGTTACTTCATTCGACACGTGCCTTGCCTATACTACGCCTGCTACGGTTTTCGTAGCGACTATTCTCGTAGCATTGCAGATGGTACTGTAACCGTAGGTAACAATAGTAGGTGGTAATACCTAAATTACTTAATGTTTATAATGAGCTTTCGTGCGGATTTTTCTCTTTTATGTGATTCAGAGATGATTCATAGATAAAAAGTAAGCTTAACTTTTTTTTTTATATTTTATTGTGTACACATTGATCGTAAAATAATTTATAAAAAAAATAGAAAGTACTATAGCGAGCAAAATCCCCATTATGATAGAAGGTAAATAAACCATATACACCTTTTTATAAACGATCTCACAATTCATCGTAGCAAAGCGGCACCGCTCGCAGCGTCGCGTCGACGGCATTTGGCAATTCTTTATTATTCATGGGGCGATCTTGCTCGCAGAGTGTTTTATATGAGCGACGATCGAGTATCAATTTGTACCGAACGGCCCCGCATTAGCATACCCGTGTGAGGCCTACATTGTTCCAAGAAGCCCGCGAGGGTGGCATTTTTCCCTCGTTTGACTCCTTGATAAATTCTTTGTGAGCCATATTGATTGTCGTCGTGTTACCTTAAGGATAAATAGGTGGTTTTAGTATTTGATAGGTGCAATAATACTTATAGCCTGTTGATTTTTATATCTTTTTTTTACATTATGCAACTTACGATATGTCTAATACGTAAGTAATAATTTTTGACTTATTTGGAAACCTGTTTACAGTTTCACTTTTATTTTTAAATAGTGTATAATAAAAACTGTATTTCGTAGTTACTTTTAAAAGAAACTCACAGTTTTAAACTGAGTCATATGACTTCTATATAGATTTTTTCCATCCCTAACTTTGTGATAATTCACAAAGCAAACTTTAAATCAGATAACCAAAACCTAATCCAACTATAGTGTTACAGTACTAGCTACAAAGTCACTTAAGAATAACGTATACCACAATAAATAATCTCAATAGACCGCAGAAAGCTAACGTTCAGCTAAAACAGGATTTCCGTAATTAAGATGCAAGTCGCCCAGTTATCGCGTTCTACAAAACGCAAATCCCACAAAGCCGGCGCTATGACGTCACTCCGCAATACGTTAAGGAGCGCTTATGAGTGTTCATTAAAGATACGATAAAGACGTCGGACGAGCGCGGAGCCCTAGACGGCGTTGGAGGCATCCCTGGATGCATTATAAAGGCTAGACTAACATCTAGTACTTAGCGTCTTGCCAGCTTATGATGACTCCCGTTTTTGTGGTTTACGACGCCCCACCGACGACGCTTTAGTATTCGAAGTGAAGAAGGAAATAGAAATGTCGACTGTGTAGTATTAGGGTAGCTTGAAATAAATGTTGTATTCGAGATTATTGTATTATTCAGTAATCATATAATAATGATTTTGTACTGCCGTACTTAGAGACGGCAATTACCCAAAATTATTAGATAATCATTATTGAAACTGATTTTACAATAAAAAATTATAGGTGTAATTATTTATTTAGGTTTTTCGTAATTTACTTTATACTATGCCTTAAATAAGGCTTAATCAAAAACAAACACATATTTAGTAAACTTTGCTTGGCCATATTCGGTGCATCACAAAAAAAAAACATCCAGTTAAGTTTGCATGTAATTACTGCTTAAAATAAATAATTTAGTATTTTCAGTCTTGGGTTACACAAATCATTAATAAGTGCAACGCCATTCGAATGTTGAAAATATTCCAAAATCAAACACAGCTTCTCAAACTATTCGTAGCAAAGGCGTCTGTATTTTCGGTTACCAAATGAACATCACTGGCACATAGTTGTAACGAGGGGCTGTTAATTTAAATTTAGTATCTTAGCTTCGCGTAATGAACGCGAAGATGATTGTTATAATGGGATTGTAGTACAGTCTCGACGTCGTGTGGAGATAGCGCCTTCATTAACTGAGATTGAAAACGCGAAAATTGATCTGCATGTAGTTTCCAAGATGGCGTTCGCTCTAGAGTTATAGATGTTTGTTCATAAACGCTATGAAAAATTTTCTTCATAAAAACAAGAGAGCGTTATATCTGATATATATCGAAATTTGTTAATTTAGATATGTGTTTTTTTATATATTTAGATATTCATTTGACCACAGAGGATAACCTACTGTGACAAATTACAACCTTTAGTATATTTCTGTAATAAATAAAATAAAATAATTTATTACAGAAATATATAATAATAAATATTAATACAACATTCACTATGCTGCAGAGAAATTAATAAATTTACAAGTCATATATCCGTATTTGGAATATCATATAAGGTTCTGCGGGTAGATAGTGTTTTAAAACCTTCTTCTTCAATATTGACGTTTTATAATGGGAAATAGCCTCAGGCTTTCCCACATGAGCAATAGCGTATAAGACATCGGGTCATACATAATCCACCACGCTGCTGGCCCAATGCGAGTATCAACCTAGGTTTTAAGGACTGCAATCTTACGACAGGGACCAACGGCTTCACATTCCTTCCGAAACACGGAGAAACTCTTATTCCAATTACCTGGCAATGCGAAAGTTGCTTTACTTGCGAGATCATAATACCAACGCGCTAGCTGATGCGCCATCGACCTCTCCTTTGTGTACCTTAACAAATATGATAAATAATTTGATTTAAAGTTTAACATAAAGGCTTATTGAAAAGTGACAAAACCTCCAAAAGTACAATGTTGGAGCATAAAATTGGTAACCGATTCGTCGCACGTCGTTCATGCAAATTTATGAGGCGGTGGCAATTTTTAATTACCACTGTGTCTGAGCATCTGTCTGGAGACGACTCGTGTTGCCTGAGTAGCTGGGAGCCGAAAGTAGCGCCACAGCCAATGTAATATACAGTACCGCAAGTTTGAGAACATTTAATCCGATGACTCAAGTGGTAGAATTGAGTGTTTTGTTTTTTGAGTTCACTTACTCCGATGATTAATGTAGTAGATTTTAGTGGTTTGTTAATTGTCATACAAAAGTTGCCCAATGATTCCTCTCCAAATGTTGTTAGGAAGAAGCAGAGTCTAGGTGCAAAGACATCTTGTGAAGCAAGATTCCGGAGCTCCGGACCCAATTTATGGTGGTGTTAACTGTAAGTTTAGGCCGACAGTACTGTTTTATTGAAGATGCGCTTAGTCTTGATTTTACTTGATGGGAAGTGATATTTAATCAATACCCCGACGGGAAACGAAATGGCAACTTCTGGGTCGAACACCATTCCATATAACGCCTCTGTATTTTAACGGTTCTAACTGTTTAAGTAAAGAGGCAGTTACATAGGTATAAGTGCTCTCTAATGGTCGAGACTGACCAAAACGTAACAGCAATCGAGCATTCGCATGGTCAGTACAGTAAGCCGAGCCGCTCGTCGCGAGCGCCGCCCTGTTATCAGTCATTCAGCAATGACGTATCAAGCTCGCCGCGAATGGTACGTTACGATGTTCGCCTGGTTCGTCCCTACTTTTACTTTTAAAAAGATTCAAAAACGTGAGGTACTGACTTTTTACTTACTGTGTCGGCCCCAAGCATGCAGGTGACAACGCCGCGAGGCGCCGCGAGGCGTCGGGGAGCGGTTAAGTGCGGCATTTTACGGCTTTTATGCATATTTCATGGCGCCTCCATAATCTCTGCGGCTGGGGGAGCCTGGAACACTTCACCTGTATTGGATATGAATCGCAGTTAACTTATGTCGACGCCGCAGTGTTCATCTTTAGCTAACGGATTATCTTGAGTGCTGATTAAACTGCCGTTTCTGCGGTGATATGTTACTTGATTCACTTAAATGGTACCATTTTTTTAATTCCGTTTTTCTTTATAAAAATCCAGTTTAAAAATAAATTCCAAAATAATATTTTGTGCATATTAACATTATAACTAAGAAGAAAAGTATTCCTTCTTAATAGAAGGAATGCTGTTTTCAAAAATAACGCTTAAGAAAGTTACTATTCAACATAACTATTTAAACTATCATGGTCATTTGCAATAGAGTAATTATTAACGGGATTCTTACCATGTTTATTATTTGCGCCATAATCACGGAATTAATTCCGTGATCATGGTGCATGCAACTGTTTCGAAATATATACTCACAAATAATAAACATGGTAAGAATCCCGTTAATAATTACACTATTCAACATAATTGACAATTAATAAAAAAGACGTACTCGTATATTTATACCTTTTAAAGAATATTAGATATAACTTACATAGAGGTCAACTTGAAAAGGTTTTATTGAAGTTAGGTAAAGAAACCAAAGCACTTCATTAGTGTTGTAAATCTATTATTCAAAATACTCTATTTCGACTATTTCCACGAAAGTTTTCATGCCACGATAGACAAATGGAAATACGGTTATGCAGTAAGCCTTTGATAGAAGGTCTTGTATTTTATTGTAAATGCTATATCTGAAGAGAAATATGAAAAGTTGTCTAGCTTTCACTCTCACTCACTTCTCGGAACCATTTTGATTTAAACAGTTTGCGTTTTACCAAACACCAGTTTGTGTAGGGCGTGTGGAGAGGAAACAGAGTCCATGCAGCACCTACTGTGTGACTTCGACTCTCCGGCTAGGAAAAGAATGGAACTCCTGGGGTCGGCCTATCCGAAACCGGAGGACTTCAGGCTCTTCGCACGTTGCCTAAGGACGTTGACAAACTTATGGCATCTATATTTACAGAGGTTACTGGTCGAGGTGTTACTGCGAGAGGGAAACGTCAGCAGGCCCCACTAAGATAAGATAAGATAAGATACCTAACACCAAAGCAGTTTAGACCGTCCATTAGATTCCAAATTTCCATCTGATATTATTTCAAGGATTTAAAGGGAATCCTTCAATAATCCATCGTCTGAACGGCAAAGTCGATGAATTTGAAAATAATGAAGGGCATTAGACGCCACGGGCCGTATCAATTACCAGCCAGCATTAAGGGTTGTGTATTAAAATCGAATTTACGTACCAGTTTGATGCGTAAATATAAATTTCAACATGTGTTGACATACAAGCCGTTGATACAGTATGGTTGGCACAATATTAAGAGCTACTTTTCATTAATGTATAATCAATAATCTATACAATCAGTAATTAGGTACAGAATTGTATTGACAGATTTTAAGACTATTCCTGTTACTCCAAAAAAAAAATAAGTAAACTTAAACTTGTTTTAAAAGTGATTTTCTTTTATTTTTGTTAATAAAAGCAAATAAAGCACCACATCAGTTTTAGACCAAGTTTAACTAAACTTTTCCTTTTAGAATATTAGCATAAGCGTAGAAATAATTCAATTAACAAAGAATATGTTATTCTACTATATTTTATTTCAGTATTTAAAAAAAAATCCAAACGATACCCAGCTTAGGCAGTAATAATTCGGTGTTTTAAAATAATACAAATCTTACCTAGTCATAAACTAGTCTATGTATTAATCATTGACACTAATGTTATTTTAGCTATTATACTCTAGATAATGTCTTGAAAACAAGTAAGTAGACAGAAATCTCGCCATAGTACATATTGTACAATGTAACACTGTGTTTACTGGCCAACCGTACTTTTTAAATAGTTCGGTGACCGCTCGGGCCGGATCAATTAAAATCGCATTTTGGAACGTTCAGAAACACGTAAATCCATAATTTAACGACACTAAACCAGTGCTTATGTTATTACGCCTCCGTTACCTTTTGTTTGTCAATATTGAATAAAGCAGCCCCATTGAAACATAGTTTAAAACTATAATTATGAATTTGTATTGCTAACGGATATGTTCAGTTAATTTTGAGTTCTATGACTTTGAAAAATGTATGAAGTTATGTTTGCGTCATTGAAAAAGATTTCACTAACGAGTATTTTTATACTCTTGCCAACAATTAAAATAAACTTATAGTCATTGTCAGAAAAAAAAAATAAAGAAGATGCTTAAAGTTAATTCAAAATGGTGGTAGTTATCATGACCACCATTTTGAAATTATCTTTAAGTTTTTCAATAAGAATTAAAAATAACTTTTATTTGTCTTTGTTACAGGATCGAGATAATGGGGAGATAACACATAAACTATTCCGTCCTTCCACTTCTAAAGGGTAAGCAAAAAGCCATTATTATTTTTTTCTTACGCCATCCACAACCAGAATATTTTAGTCAAGAGCTTTCTATATTAATATAACTTGTAAAATTCAAGGTGAAAGTGGAACATATGTTCACGGTTCGGTTATTAAATCCAAATTATGTTTTTCAAACAGTAGGTAAGTACCTATTTATTATTTTAAACTTTAACCAAAAAAGGTCAAAAACGTTTTTGTTAAACATATAATAGCTAAATATTCATAAAATTTTATAAAATACAGTGAAAAAATTAAACGCCCACCCGACCCAGCCAGGAATCGAACCTGGGTCTTCCGCAATCCGGGCGGCTGCACTGACCGCTATGCTACCGGGAAGGCTTCCCGGTAGCATAGCGGTCCCAGGTTCGATTCCTGGCTGGGTCGGGTGGGCGTTTAATTTTTTCACTGTATTTTATAAAATTTTATGAATATTTAATTTAGCTTCAGTGCAGCAATTAGCACTTAAAAATAAAAAAAAAAAAGTAAAATTTAAATAATAGCTAGCTAGGACTTTCGTTGCTCCTGTTTATACAACAGCGCACATTCCCCCTTAGATTGTCAACTAGTGAGGTACTGGCTATCTTATCTCTAGCTGTCGGAACACAACAATGCTACAAACATTGATGTTATGGCGACTTATTTAGATAAGATGGTGGTAGCTAGCCAGGCGGACAAACAAGCCCTACCACCAACCAAACCGAGTACACAAACATGTACCCCCCGCTGGGAATCGAACCCGGGACCTCTGGGTCTAGACCGGTGGTCTTAGCCACTAGACCACAGAGGCGGTTAACTTCAGCAATCGCCAGATCGAGCACGTTAACCACTGCGCCATCAAGCTCCTCGGTTGTAGTGCAATAAATTATTACAATTTCTCTGCATTTACGAGTTAATTCTAATATCTATCCGACTCAAGTTGTAACGCGCGGCCCGCGGCGCTGGTTACTCCGCAGCGCGCGCTGCAATTGTCGCGCTACATATTTACACGTTTATATTTATGGGTTTATGGAGCGCGCATAAATATGTGTGGGGGAGCGTGATCCCGCGCGCGTAATTATTGTCTGACTTATTGGCGAACCAAGATAACACGTACTTCGCGACCAGCCGCTTCAGACCTCCGCAACTTCTCACCGACACCCCGCTTATCGTTACATTTGACGCAACAAAAGGGTATTGGTATTCCAAGTTACAGTTGCGGCACCGTCTACCGCTTGGAGGCTAGCAGCTTTATCTGCCGGCTGTTGATCGTGACTTTCCGACGAGATTTTGGTAATTACGCTGATTATGAGCGAGGATCGTTCTTCGCCGTTTTCTAAAGGCTCCCCAGAGAGAAATAAGCGATAGAAATAATGTTAACCAAGATCGCAATTGGCTAGGAGACATTTGTCACGGCGCGCGGTGCCATGTGCCTGCGGGTCGACGTAAACAAAACCAATTACTCTTGTCTTGTTATGTTTGAAATACAGAATATTAATCTATGGATTACTCTTATTGATATACTACTTTCTTCGTAGTTAATTATTTTGTCTTAATTAAAGCCTTTTTTGAAAAAGTAAGTCTATGCACTATCTGATTAATTGGCAAAGGTCTCCATCATCGACAACAAGTCATCGCTTTAATTAATGGGTACTGGCTTAATCACCACGCTCACCAAGTGATCACACGACCAAGTGATCACAAACTGACTGTGTAACAAAAAATCTGAAACTCACTTTGCCTGATCAAATTTTGACAATTTAACACACTTCCCAATAAATAAACTTTAACAACTTTGAAAATTGGAATAGTTAAAAAACAAACAATCAATAAAATAAGAAACACGACAACTTATGTCTATGTCAACAAAATTTAGATTGGTATTTTATAACCTTCGATCAATTGTTGATCAAAGTTTATAACTATATTGATTTTTACTGCCTCATTTTAGTCATGTTTATAAACACGAACGGAATACACCAAAAACTAAGTCACAGCGCTTAATAACGGAGAGTAAATGAAGATACTTAACCTTGTTGCGAAGTTTGATCCAATAAAACAAAGTTCGGAACAAACGAATGCATTAAAGTCACCCGCGAAGTGATCCAATCGTAATATCGCACTCGCAGACACCGAAAGTTAGTATGCATTGACTTTGAAAAGTCGTCCAAAACTAAGTTGGGTTATGTTTATGAAACTATTCGGATGCGGGTGTGTGCCGCCGATACACATGCAAGAACTCGCGCCCAACTCGAGGCATAGTTCGCTAAGTGGAACAGCTGTAAAACAAAGTAGCGAAGGGTCTAGGAACTTAGTGTGTACGTTGGCAACTATTCGGCGAGCATGTCTCCTCTGCTCGCGGCAGGCGCGCGGCGTCGCGACGGCGCGGCGGCGGCAGGCGCCGGCCGCGCTGAGCCGCGACCGACGGCCACCCGTCACCCATTTATAAATAAGCCAACTAGGCCCAACTAAACTGTTGCGGCGGCTTGATAACGAACCTAGCGCCTACGCTCCGCCGCCCCTCCGACCGCGCCGCGCGCTCCCGCGTGCAGATAAACTTTTAAAATGACTTTGGAAGCTTTTGAGCTTTTAATCGGTAAAGTTGCACAGACAGACAGTTCGGGCACAATCCTTGAACCGCTTGCGCCGGCGACGGCGGCCGCAAAACTTTGTTTTACAGGACTACTTTTCTTCTTGTTTCAAGGTTGGACTCTTAAAACAAACTCCGGTTCGACGGAGTTCGCGAACTCGGGCGCCAACAATTTACAAATTTCTCTCTTTCATAACAACTAACTGCCGCTCGGCGCGCCGGCGAAAGTTGTCCTGCGTAGATCTTAATCGCATTGTCTGTTGCGCTCGCGGCTCGAACAGCTGATTGTGACGACACAGTTTATCGAACTTTTGTTTTAATTTGCACTGCGAGTATCGCGCCTCTGGGGGAAAATGCAGATGAGATGTGTGAAGTACGTATAAATAGAGTTGAAAATGGGGGCTTTTTTGCGCCAGTGTGCAGTCAACGTCGGAATCGGAGGGCAGACAGACAGCAGGTGCCCTCCGACGCGTTTATTCAATCCGTTTACCTAAGTGATATCGATAGCATTGACTGCGGTCGAAAAAAGGCGTTTGCGCAATTTTACTAATATCGCTCCAGCAGCGGTGACCTGCAGCGACTTCTTTTGACACGCGATTGGCATTTAATAAAGACACGTCAGCCTTTTATTTGAGATATGCCAAAACTCTTAAAAGCTTTTACTTAGTTGCTCCCTGGAGGGCGTCAATGCTATGTACATATGCCTGAAATGTAACGAATCGTGTGTGGTTTTTCTGTGTAGGGCGGTGCCTTTCAGGAAGCAGCGTTTCAGTCGGTACAAAGCTGAATGCAATATATCTAAAACTAAAACGAATCTACTGTAATTACATGCAGCGGTCGTAACATAAGCTAAATGCAGTATCGGGTATTGCGCGTAAATTTTACGTAACTAGAAATAAATAGGTTGCGGGTGTGTGGGGCGGGGCGGGTGGGCGTTCGCGTGCGCGCGCACCCACCCGCGCCCGCTCGCGCGCCGCGGCCTCCGCATAGTCCGCGAATCGCGCCCCGCGAGCCGCTCGCACCGCGACGCTCGCTCCGCACGCCGGCATCGCTCCCGCACCGCCGCCGACAAACTTTTAGAAACCCACTACGGATCCGCGACGCGCTACGGCTCTGTACTGCTACGGACGGGATGCTTTACAGTCTCGCGCAATAAATCAAATAAAATTAACAGTGCTCTCCAAAAAGTGCTGTGTCGTTTGAAGTGAGCGCGTGTTTTAAAAATTAACTATAGTGCGCGATGTGGACTTGCCCTGTTTTGTAGCGATGTCGGCCCTAGTCCGACCTGTGTGGTAAGTCGACATTTTCTAAAACTTGGCAAATTATTGCGTCAGCAGATTTTTATACGACGCGAATTATTGAACGTGTGAAATTGCGTATTTTTAAATTTGCCGATAGTGTTTGACCGTTTGCTCATACTTAGTATGCGGACGTTTATTTCAGCAGTGTACTCGACGTGAAAAGTTCAAGAAGTTCAAGATAATAAAAATAATACGTTTACGCACAAATCCCACGCTCGTAAAACCATTTCACGAATTGCTTTCAATTATCTGATG
Organism: Eudonia truncicolella; assembly: GCA_949315975.1. Classification (NCBI taxonomy): domain Eukaryota; kingdom Metazoa; phylum Arthropoda; class Insecta; order Lepidoptera; family Crambidae; genus Eudonia; species Eudonia truncicolella. Next base: position 5,379,201 of record OX438831.1, on the reverse strand, counting down.
AAATATGACGACGTTTTAGAATTAAAATAGTATGCTTGAGAAGATTTTGAAGAAATGAGTGAATTGTATGCGTGCGTCTTGTATTGTTTATAATAAACCAATTTGAATCGCCCTTAGACATCAAAAGTGATAATAAATTCAACGAATGTTCAAAATTTGTTATTCCTATTTTTATTGTAATACATTTAAAAGTTTGAAATACAGGCTACAGGCTATTATTACAATCGCAACACAGTCTTAAAAATATTTTTTTGTGTAAACTTGACCGTTCAAATAAAATAAACAACGAAAAGATAATAAAAACTCTTTAGCACATAAAGAGCAGTTTTTGTTGGTTTTGAGACAGTGATTTATTATTTAATTTTATTTTTAGTGTTAAAAAAACCACTCAACTATTTATTGTGAAATTTGAATGAAACCATTTAGTAAGTTAGCTCCTTTAATAAAATAGTTAACCAATTTGCGATTATTAAGAATGACGATGTATAAATGGCATATACTTCAAAAAGGAAATCAGTTTCTTTTTACAATTCAACATTCAAAATATTTATTCAGTTTAGGCAACAAACATTTGCTCTTATGAATGTCACTACGCCATCGGTTCGTAATTCTACAGGATAGGCGACCTTTGTTTCAAAATACTTAAGATACTTTATTATAAGATTGTACTGAGAAGAACCGGCATGAAATGTAGAACCTACTCTGTCCTTTTATACTTAAAAACAACATTACAACATTAGTGTTACCATAAAAAATACTTTTTTTTGTATCATTAACCATTTTTGTTATATAACTGAGACGTGTTTAAAGTAAACTTGTCTGATTTTATAATTAACAAGAAAAACTTATTTGTCTATAAACTTTAACAGTAATCGAGTTATACTAGATTTAGGGCCGATTTTTCAATCCTCAGATAAGTTTTATCCAACGAAGAACATTGTCATTGTGACATATTTTCTACATAGAATCTGTCATTGTGTCAAAATTATTCAATGAATAGTATTTAACTGACGATTGAAAAATCAGCCTTTAGCTGTGTCTAGTAGCCATAGGACGAGATATGTTTAAATTTGGGTTTATAATCAATTTGTATGAGTGTAGAACAAAATGCTAAGGTATATACAGAAATAAAAACCTTATAAAAAACAATATCTTCACCCATCAATATCTTATGTTCACAGTTCTTATAACTTCATTAATATCAATAGCAATATACACTCTAATCAAGTTTCTATTTCTAAAAGAAAACTATAAACTAACTAGAATGGCGCAACGGCCCAAAGTGCGTCTTGGCCTCCGATAATAAGAGTCGCCGTCTGGGTCTGTCCTGCATCACCTGGTACCAGTCATCCGCATTGAGCTCGCGCAAGTCCTTACAGACCTCCTTATAATATAAATAAATTATGTTCATAGCTATTTAATATTAAATTTTAGTTTCATAATCATTATCGTCATCTCAGCCAAAAGACGTTAATTGCTGGACAAAGGCCTCCCCCAAGGATTTCAACAACGACCGGTTAGATTTAATTTCAATTTTAGTTTCAAATTAACTAATTTATCTTATGATTTTTGTTAATAATCAACACTTTACATCCATAAAACCAAACTGTTTTGAATCAATTTAAAAATAGAATGTTAATCGAAGTACGTTTCTGTTTGTAAGACAATTGACATAACAATACTTTAACTACACATCAAAGTTAAATGCAGAGGGAATCATAAAAAATCAGCTATCATAAAACTAAGCTAAGTATCCAAAAGTGGATGAACAAACAACTGAAGGAACAACAACTCTCGCAAATAATAAAATAAATGACGGCGTACTTCAAAATAAATCTCACAGTAAATAAAACAAATGACAACGTACGTACTACAATCACTTAGTACGTACTACAATAACTTACGTGCACCATCGCAGGTGTTTAACCATTTTCCACGTGACGCCCCAGCGGCGCGGGCGGGCGGACCCAGACCATCAGATAAAGCCTCAAATTGTTTCCACTCAACCACCGACCGCTATCTGATGGGACCAAATTATTTATTGTGTTGTACATCGACTGATTTATACGCACTTTGTAATAAGATTTCAGTTCATAAAGTTGGGAGGATACCTTTGTTGTTGGAGAAGATAGCAGGGAGATATTGATGACAGATATAATTGCTTACGTTAATAAAGTCATATGATAGATAATACCGCTCCTAGTTCAGTGACGTGTTTATGTAACTATGGGTCATTGTTGACTGATCGAAACAAAATCATCAGTCTACATTAATCCACTTCTGGACATAGGCCTCTCCAAGTGCACGCCACTTAGCACGATCCGTGGCTACTTTTATCCAGCTCTTGCCAGCCACCTTGCGAATAAACTACAGTAAAATGTTAAAAGATGAATGGAAAATAAACCGAGAAATCCGAACTTCTTACGGAAGGTCGTGGGGAGCATAATACGTATAATACCCGGCCTGGCTCCGAATGCCACGGCCGACACGCGAGGACCCTCGCACGGGACCCTTTCCCTGTAGGGCTGCCTATTTTAACCACTGTAGTTTCCTTGAAGTAAGTAGAAAACTCGCTTTTACTTTTGTGTGTAAAAATGTAAAGACCACTCGTATTCGGCTTAAAATCTTTGTTCTGAAGTAGGAAAGATACAACACAATTATAAAACAAATAATGTAGTAATAGGTTGTGGTTTTTGTACAACAGCCATTGTAAAATTTCAGAATTGGTTACTTGTTAGAGGTTTTTCGGAATTCGAAAGTTTCTAAGCCCCTAAAATTTTGCAGATCTTTAAATATGTTTATGTATGAAGCTTTTATATTATCTTTATTTATTAAGCACCTTTCTTCATTTTCTAAGGAATAGGAGCATTAATCTTATTATAAAAAGGATTAAATTTAACCTAGCTGAATAAATATTTTCCTAATTAATATTTGATCTGCCTAATTAACTCCTCTCTCCTTTCTTTTAAATTTCTTACCTGACAAACACCATAGTATGATATTGTGATCATCTTACCATACCCATTTATGATTTTGCAATAAAAAAATGTAATATCTAAATTTTGTATGTATACACACATTCATTTGCCGATTCATCCTCACTCCTTTAACAACGTGGGCTAACGAATTAAAATCTTAATTTGATGCAAGAAACGCTGAGTAAGAGAGTGTAATGGGTAAAATATACAAGACAGTGTTTCCGCAAGACTCGGGTGGAGGGCCGCGCAACAACCCTCACGAAAAGTTACTCGTCTATGTAGGGCTGTCAAATGTGTAACAGGATATATTTTTATTTTTTTGACAATTTTAATACGTTGTTTTATATAATAAATATATATATTAGCAAAGTGAGGATGGCTAGTAAGTCAAAATCTTGCTCCACTAGCTGTCCTCGCATCTGGACTCAGGTTCTACTTAATATAGTATAGCGGATTACAAAAACCCAAATGTTGAAAAAATTTCCACGAGCAGGATTTGAGCCCGCCGAAATTATTCTTTTTACTTTTTTACTTTGAAAGCCAAAAGGCGCCCAATCAATGTCAACAACTACCGTCATAAACATCCGATCATAATATTTTTACAAATACTAAAGATCAGTTAAGAAGTAGGCAAGCTATTTATAAAATGTTTTTGTTGGGTTTATTTTAACGCACATTTTGTTGTGAAACAAATTACAAAAACACAAATGTTAAAAAAAGTACACGAGCACGATTTGAAGCTGCACCCTTCTGACATACCGGGTCAGATGCTCTCCCAATTGAGCTATCGTGGTTCTTTTGTAGCATTAAATTCAGTATGATCAAGTTCACAACTATCATAAACTGTTTTTGATAACTCATTGCAACTTACAATCGAGTAAATACGTTGTAATGGCGAATGTGCTACATCGACGACTGCAAAGGCGTTTTCTAAATATATCTGAAAGTAAGCCTATCAATATATACAGGTAAATGTAACTAGTAGCTCACTTAATATAATAAAAATTATGATTGTCACAACTTATAAGTTATTCTGTCAACTTTATAAGTTCTTGAAATGACACTGTATCAAATATCAACTTTTCATAATTTTACTACAAGATATCGCTAACCACATTATTTTAAATAGCGTAACTATTATGACGCAATTATAATAACAGTATAAAGAAAATTACAGAACACATTTTAGAGTCAACACTTATCGTTTACACTGTATAACTAAAAAACTACATAGCTAACTATACATTTAGAATATTTAAAACATTTCATAGGTATTTTTTTATAGTATGAATGGCAAATGACTCCGCTATACTATAAAATGTTTTTGTTTTGTTTAACGCAAATTTACTTTTAACACGCAACTACGCAATTTTAATTTTAATGCAAATTTTGTTGCGAAACAAATTACACAAACACAAGTTTTGAAAAAATCGTGGTTGAAATTGCAATACCAGAAATCACAATGACTTACTTACTTTATTTCAAATGGCTTACCAGTATTCACTTAAAACAATAACAACAAATTTACATTTATTTTAGTATGCTTCTGTTATTTACTTTTTTAAACAGAGATCATTTAATATTATTTCCTTGAAGGTTTTTCTACGGTGAAATTAAACATTGCGATTATAAATTGTCCTTATACATATTTAAAAAAACAACTATAACGGATCAAACATCTATCAATATACCAAACTCTAAATTAAGATATTTTTAAGAGATATTATATTGAAAGGTATAAACATCATTTTACTTTTGCTAGCCCTATTCAATTTCGCGAGGGTGCAGTAGGGCCGCCACACCACCGAATGCAAACATACGCGATGCACTAGCGCTATTACCCCACATGCAGAACTCGGTTAAACTATTGTACTATTGATTTTTAAACTGGCATACATTGTAGTTCAAATTCGAGGTTGTATCGCACGAATTTCGATAATTCTCTTTAATTATCCTTTTTATTAAGAAAGAAATGTTTTTATTTGTGGTTATTATATTTTAATGACATTATAGTTTATAATATATCTATATTTATTCGTAAGTATAAAATTTGGCAGTGATGCAATTTACATAGAAGTTGAACAAGAACATGCCATGATAGAGATTACTACCAGTTCACTATGCAATATTTTAATGTTTAATTGACAATGAACATAGTAAATATATTTTACTTTAGTAAAGAAGGTTACTTAGTTACAAATACTACCTACTAATAAAAGTTGTCATCTCTGAAAATAATATTTAATAACTTGTCTGTCCAAAAATTACAGCAATAGAATAATCAATTAAATTGTTAAAGTCAAAGTCAAAGTCAAAGTCAACAATTTTTATTCAAATAAGCTTACGAAAAGTGCTTTTGAATCGTCCATACATTTTTTACCTACTACCCATTATGGACGTCTATTTTTTAGCCGTGGAGAAGAATGGGCGCAAGAAACTCCACAGCTTTAATAGAAGTAAAGACATTTACAAAAAAAAATGTCGTTCGTTACCAAATCATTAAAAAAAATGTACTTGGGCACTATATATACATGTACTAATTCAAAACTATAGAATGACGCTTTATATCTATACAGAGTGCGAGAATTAGAGGTATGTCAGTTCTATGCATTCTTATATAGGCCTTATATTCGTAATAGGCCTTTTTAAAAGTGGTTCCTTAACGTGTGTCTTAAACTTCTCAAAGGGCAAAGTTAAAACATCATTCGGGATTTTATTATAATAAGTGACACCTTGTCCCATGAATGATCCATAAACTTTCTGCAGTTGAAGTTTAGGTGTTGCAAGTTTATTTTTATTTCTAGTATTAAGATTGTGTATATCGCAATGTTTTCTGTTAAAAGCAATGTTTTGGCACACATATAGAATACAGTTATAAATAAACTGTGACGCAACCGTTAGAATATTAATTTATTTAAACAACTCCTTAAGAGACACACGTGCTCCTAGGTTATAATAATATATAGACCATACTGCCTTTTCTGTAAAATGAAAATGGTTTCTATGTCAGCAGCTTTACCCCACAAAATAATTCCATAAGACATAACACCGTGGAAGTAACTAATAAGTTCCATCCATAAGCTATCTAATTTTTCTTACAGTGAAAGCAGCGGAACTGAGTCTCCACGCAAGAGTACTAATATGAGGGTTCCACTGTATTTTTGAATCTAAGGTAATACCTAAGAACACCGTTGATTCTACAAGATCTAAAAGTTCATCGTTGAATTTTATTTTATGTATCACATGTTACTCATGGGACAGTGAAGTTGTTAAACATGTACCCTGTAACTCATACAACAAATATGATTTAATGTTATTTAAAACTATTTTTGCAGTTCGAAAGGTAACGCAAACGCATTGTAGGAGGTAGATACCACTCTTTAGCTTTATATATTTGTTACCTTTTTTCCTGAAATTATATGAATATGGTAAACGAAGGCATTATTGCTCTTTTCAACAGGAATTGCGAAAAAACAGCAATATTTTATAAAGTGATGTGTGAACAAAACAGCCAGGCAGTCTGAACGAGCTCTACTACTAACCAAACGATAGATAGATAAAACGTTGATTATCAATATAATACACACAAAACAACGCAAACAAAATAAAATTAATACAATTAAAAGGCAAGTAAAACAATAAGATATACGTGTGTGCTGCAGTGCATATAGAGCCAAGGCTCAGTGTGTCACTAACGTTTAAAGTTTTTATTATTATGACGTAAATATTTTTAAAATTGTTTTTGCCAGCCCTGCAGGCCCCACTGACAGGGGTTGCAATGGGGCAGCGTACGTGCGCCTTGTACAACGCACGCAGTACAATTACCCCATTTATTTCAAACAAACTGTGTAGCTATAATATTGATTTTATCCTTCTTATATTAAGGGTGAAATACTTGTTTTGTATTTTACGTACCTAAACCAAATTCACTGACAACTATTGGCGAAACAAAGGTCGTCAATAGAACTAAGAAAGTTGTTAAAAACAAATCTAGAACATTTTTAATTGATTCGGTTTGTGTTGTTGTCACTTTTACACATTTAGATTTCGGAGTTATTAATTACCTTATTACTATGTTCCAATGAATAATACAGTTTTATAAGAAAGGACTATGAAACAAAATTCATAGAGAAAATATTTTATAATAGCATTTTTCATTTATTATCAGCAACAACAAGTTCTGTCGAAAAACAGTGTTACCTATAAAACATAAAACAATACCAAAAACTATTCAAAAACCTACATGAATTGTCTAATATAGTCTAGATATTGCAAAGCATTTAATGAGTCACATCAGGTACATCTCCAGAAGAGTCCTTCGTACGAAAGAAGGTTCACTGCTTTTGGGCAAATAACGCTAATACTGGCATAGTGATACCACTAGGTTCCGTGCTGTCGCCTACGCTTTTCAATGCTGTGCAAAAGTACTGGCTATGCTCAGGATCCGAGTGTTACTATTATTTCTCAGTCACAAGTTGCTGGAAGCTGAACTAGACTTGTGTTTAAAGTCGAGAACTTTGTTGAAACATTGACAGATCATTTCCACTATCTTAACAGTCTCTAATAACATAGAATACTGTTTGTCTGCTTTGTGATTTTTCGACCGATTTGCAATTACAGCTGGGTCATTTGGAAGAAAAAGGTCAGAGTCACAGTGTCATCCAAATAGCAGGGAAATTCCAATGCTGCCTTTAAAATCTAAATGCAGCCCCTGCCGTCATTGCATCAAAGAGCTCCCTTTTCTTTGCTGTGTACAACAGCGTGCTTCTCTATATCTTTGCTCCTGTCCACGTTTGAGATATAATAATAATATGAAAAACTTTATGTACTAAAGATAAATTATCCATATTTTATTAGTACATTACAACAACAATAGCAGCTTTCTGTCTGAGGCTTGACCAAGATCTTCAACATGGTACTTCTTGATAAGAGCCGTGTAAATGTTGGAATGAATCTGTATAACTTCTTTTATATGTGTTTTGTGTGTAGGTTTACACACCAGACACCGGTTTAAAAGGTTTATCGTTGTTTTAGGATTTTGAAATATATAAGTATTTTCAAAGCTTTTTTATATTTTTGCACCATAACGTGATATAGAGCCTTCGCACGTGTGATTAGGTCGTCGTTTTGGATTGGAAAGGTATCCAACATCATAGTTACATGTTGCTGCTTGAAAGCTGTGGAGTTTCTTGCGCCCATTCTTCTCCACAGCTAAAAAATAGATGTCCTGAATAGAATGGGTAGTAGGTAAAAAATGTTTGGACGATTCAAAAGCACTTTTCTATAGTTTATTTGAATAAAAAATATTTGACTTTGACGTTGACTTTGCTACTGGAATGTAGCATGGAAAGCTTTATCGAAGTAATAGGTTGTTTGTTAACCTTTATTAGAAAGGTAAGAATAATAAATTTATGAAACTCGTTTTTTAGACAACCCTAAGTTATAGGGGTTATCATCAAAAATACTGGATAGTGATAAAGGGCATCGATAACTTATATTTTAAAGATTTGCTGGCGCCAAAGGGTGCTTAGAGACATTCAAATAAAAAAATAAATTAAAATTGGTATGTGTTTTTATTTATATATTTTAGCGTTTTATTAACGCTTAAATATACTTAAGTAAAATTTAAATTTCGACGGGTGAAAGCCAGACCTCGGTAGCCAAGTGGTTAAGGCAGCCGCCCGGAATGCGGAAGGTGCGTGGTTCGATTCCCGCCTGAGGTTGTCGTCTTTTTTCAGTGTTTAAATTTTACTAAAATTGGTATATTTTAGTAAATCTTACAGAACCAGAGAACCAATACAGAGCGTTATGCTTATTTCGTTATAAAGGTTTTCATTATACTCATAAGTAACCTGTCCAAAATTGCTGGTAAAATTATACTATAAAAATATCCTGATTGCATATAATATATGTTTATGTTCATGTAAAAAGGGCTTGAAAATGATTTTCGAAGGGTAATTAAAACTAGTTATGTAGACAATACCCACGTAATTCCATAACTTCTAAATGTTTTCTCTCTTTCCTATGATATGGGGTCCTTCAAACGAGTCGTGAAGAAGCACCTTGTGGGCCGGCAGTGTGAAGTTGACTGATGCTGCGATGTTTTCACGCTGCACCAGTTGTCTTCGCGTCTGGACTCCATTTCCACTTAGCATCAGGTGGTGTGGAGTCATTTGCCGTGCTAACTATAAAAAAAAATAATGCCTTAACCGATTTAGATGTATGTAGTAATGTAAGAATGCTAAGATTATAATAAAAGAACCCTTATGTTATTGTTATGGTCACGGCTTCTCCCCATTGGGGAACGATTAATGTTGTTTCAGTTTTTACCCGATAGGATTTTTTTTCATAATCCGGTGAAATTCGTTCTTTTATTTATTAGCCTAGATACTAGGTTCTTAAAGATTTTATCTATATAGTAAGTAGTAAATACAAATAAGAGCACATGACAAAACATATGATTTCTTTAAAGAAATAAACCTCTAGTCAATTAAAATTTGTTAGCACTTAATACTTTTAAGACCTTTATAAACACTTAGTTGACTATAAATCACTCTTGGACTTGGCTGTTATACCTTAACACATTGTTAGCCACTGCCTATTTCTTTTTTACTGACTCATTTTTGTTAAGCTACACGGTTACATGGTGATGTTACATGGTTCCTTGGTAAAAATTGCTCTTTAGCGATAAGGCCGTCATTTGTACAATTTCTTATGTTGTTCTCCATATGTTTTACTATAATGTGCAATAAAAAATATTCAATCACCCACCAATGCCAAGCGCTCACTAGTTGGTAAATAAAGAGATAGATAATAAAGACAACATTTAAAATAACGGTCCGACAATGGCTAGACAACTAAGGTGGAATGTACTGTCCCGAACATTCTATCGCGCACAAACAAATTTGGTGACTAGTTCTTTGTCGCACCTCCAAACGATGGAATACCAGTACCAGCACACGTTTTCCCTTCTTCCTATGACATAGGATCCGTCAAACGAGGCGCAAAAAAGCACCTTGTGGGCCGGCAGGTTGAGTGTGCCTGATGCTGCGTTGTGTTTACGCTGCACCGGTTCTCTTCGCGTCTGGACTTCATTTACCGTGCTATAGGTACAATTGCAACATATTTTTCTCTTCTAGTGGAAAAGGCGTTAAACATACCCATTATCCAAGATTTTTTTTATCTAACTTATAATGGTTCAAATATTATAATTTGAGTTTCGTTTCTGCAAGCCCAGCTCGTCTGAACTATACAACAAACCACCCGTCATTGTGGAAAGCATAATTTGGAAAACATAATCAGTAGCTGAGGATTTTGAGTGAAATATGCTTCCACCTTCGCCTTCGTCATCACTTAACATCAAGTGGCATGAAGGCCAACTACTTACCCGTAAGGAAGAAATATATTTTTTTTACAAATGCATAATATGAATACTAACTACCGTATGGTCTAAAGCACAGATACAATGTACACACATTTACAGTTTGGGAAACTTATCACATTTTAGTGCCAGATCCGTGCAAACAATAAAAATTCTATTGTGTCTGTATTGACAACGGACGACTAAAAAGTGTTCAATTACATGCTCGGTACACGCCTGTATCTTCCGTTTAAAACTGTGAAACCTTAATAGTTATGGAAATAGAGTTGATTTTAATCAAGTGTAACATTGATCGCAGCAAGGTATCCCTATGTCTATAGTGTGATTACCTCCAGAATCATACCGTTGAACTGCATGTGGAAGACCACCTTAGAGAACAAGAGCTCTGATCAGTGTTTGATTTAAATGTAGTTATTCATGCCGTTCGTGCCGCACTTACTGATAAAAGATCTTAATAATATATCAATAGTTTTCGTTACAGTTCAAAACATTTACGTAAAATCTGTCATGAATTATTTGCGATCCACAGAGCTTTACGTTTTGCCATCAGAGTTGTTTATACAAATTTAATAATATTGTCTTTGTACCCTAATCTCATCTAAGTTTCCATAAGTTAGTTTCAGCTCTTATACGTCGACGAAAAATGATTGTACTTATTCAAACAAATTTCGATTTCCTTCTCGAGCTTTGTACATTTGAAACATTTCCTTTGTGGAATCGTTTGTAGCGTACGTACTCTAAATAGTTCATAAATTGTACAGACAAACACTCAGTTGCATGCTTTTGTAGTTTCAATGGAATATACAATTGCGAAGAGCTGTTCGTGTATGCACGACGTCTGAGTTGATCAAATGCGATGAAGTTCTATTAAGCATTAAAACATATTGTATTCAGCTTTATTTCGATCTAGTCAGTATGGACTGGTGTTTAAGACAATGTCCTTAACCTAGAGTTCCCGCTTTCGATTGCCAACGAGAAGTACATGTTATTGTATGGTTTGGTTGGTGTTAGGCTTGTTTCAAGTTCGTCTGGCTAGCTATTACCATCTTATCTAAGTTTGTCACTGTAAAAAATCTTGTAGCACTGTTGATTTTGTGCAGTTAGAGTTGTAAAAATCAAAGATTCGAAATTTCGAAGATTTCGCCTCTGCGAAAGTGCGCCGTCAAGCTCCTCAGCCATCGCCATCGCCAGCCAGTGTTAACGAAAAGGAATGAAAAAGAAATAGGTACAAACGCGAGCACGTCAACCTATCCAAAACTGTCAAACTTCAATATATTTTCAACCATATGAATAAGGCATAAATAGACTTTGAACTATTGAGGAAATTTGACAGTTTGTGGTAGGTTGATGTGCAGGCGTGTGTACATTTACTTAGTTATAGGTAATATTAAGTTATGAGAGGTAAATGCTTGCTTTTACTAAAAGTTTAATTCGTTAAGTGACTCAAAATACGGTGTTAAAATATTAAACTTATACCTGCCTAACATCTGCGTAGAACTTTGCTGCGATAAGGAATGTCGCAATAATTAGTTGTAAAGTGCTACCTTTCCGTCCTCCGATAAGAAACAGGTTCCCTCCCAAGCCAGTGTCCGGCTATCAGTCCCCGTCAGTTGTTATTCGCTATAAACTTGAAACTTGCAAAGCCGTTTAAACTCGATCCGGTGCCAAGGAGTATTTATCTTCGGGGAGTCGATTTAAAAGCAAAATCACGCGAGCATACGACGCCATTATCGGGAGGCACGCTCCGCAGGCCGCGGCAACTCTATGAATCTAATCCGGAGGATTTAGCCTGATTTACAGCCAGCCGAGGGCACGACTGCTCGAAAGAAAAGTGATAATGTCTTAATCCCACCACACTCGAGTTTCTCCCGTCTCTCAAATTTTATGGGCGCCCGCCCAGACGGCACGTTTTGATTTATGATTTCAATAATTAAGAATTCTAAGGTGCAATTTGAATTTGCGACGTTGAGGGGCCGCGGGAGGCCGACGCGTGTTTGTTATTGCTCCCGGCCGAAAGGGTCCAGGTTTTACGGCTTACCTTTCATTTTCTGAGGTATTACGCAGTCTTGCGAAACGGTGATTTGTGTTTTACCTATATTCAAATTTTCGGTTTGTTATTTAGTGGTGCGCTATGAAGGTTGAAACAGCGTCGTTAATTATGAAACATATTTTTTATATTATGTCTTACATTTATTTTAAACAATTATTATAAATAAAGCCGACCACACTCTCGTCCGTCTCCACCGTCTTTTTATCATCCTTTAGCTATAACTATTATTTTAATTATTACTATGGCGATCCACCTGTTTATTTTATTTTCTAATATTAATTATTGAGTAACCACTAACTATTACGTACCTAAAAAAAACATCTTTTATTTTTTATGTATTTTATTTTTTAATTATTTGTTAAAAAAATAATTATAATAATACTTTATTGATAAAGAAATTTGTTAAAATACTTAACTATTGTAAATAGGAAAATTGCAATTCCCTTACAGGGTTCATGTTTAAGTTTCCAAAATTTTCTCTGTACCACCTATATACTACATGAATGCAATAAATTAGTTGATTTGATTTGGTATGATTTAGTTACTATTATTTTTCATTAAAACAAGATATTTTTTTTATATTTACATAAAATTTAATTAAATAATAAAAGTAAATTCAATAGCTTAATCCAATTACTTGAATAAATGGCTCCAATAATTACAAATGTAATAAAAAGTTTATTTTCAAAGGGCCCACAATCAAACGAGAAAACTAGATAACGCGATCAAACAAAATGAATTCAACTCCACCTTCGAAATCTAATCAAACGTACCGCATTTACCATACGCATGCATGTCTACAAGACGCGTTCAGAATACAAAGCAGCCACAGCCCGTCTTCCCATAATCCGGCGGGTATCCGCGTCCGTATATCGCGGCCTAATCTTGGCATTACAATTAACGCGGCCCCAGATAACCCGCCAGTCGCCACCCGGCCGACGCCGCATGAGCACTGCTTAAACCGGTTAAGTACCCGGCGCCCTCAGGGTTTATCTAATTACCCTACGCCAACACAAACGAAAATGCGGACTCGCATTGTAGTGATGTGCCGAATTACACTGAACAGAGATACATAAATAGATAATTATAAAGTAAGAATTGTTTTGCAACGCCAAAATATTCTATTTTAATAAGCTCAGTCTATTAAAAGCGTTTTATAACACTTATTTTATGAGTAGAATGAAAGAATCACGCAAATAACATTGAATTAAGCATCAGCATTTCGACCTAAACTAAGAAAGCAAAAGAAAAACTAAAAGAACAAACAACATTAGTTCTAGTAAATTACTGATAATAGGAAAGTACTAACGTATTCTACAGTAATCTACCTATAGGTTCTTATTTATGAATATTCCATAATGGATTTGTCTCAATCTAAATATACCCCTCGATACTTTAAAACCTTATCTATTTGATTGTCTTGCATCAGCATTTTTATCCACTCCCTGCTACCTGTCTTATCATACAAAACGTACCCAGTCACACGACTGGTGTTCTCTTGAGTAGATCATAGCTGAAGTTTTTCCCTTAGAAACAACTTCGGACATGATCATCTTTTCTTATGTCTGTCTTCGTTTTCTGTCTACGGCGATGGTACAGCACAGGCTATGGATCTGCCAAGTCGATACGATAAAGTGCTGAAAGTTTAATAATTGTTTGTTTTGTTATTGGTTACCAAGTTTAAGCATTAGGCATTGGTTAAAAGTCCTGTTTTAGAATTCCTTATCCCGAAAAAAATAAAACTTTATTTCATTGATTTTTTTACTCTATTAGTCTACATATACGTAGGTTTTATTAGCTTCTTTCTTTTATTTTTGATCTTTTCGCTTTTTTTAAATCGGTCAATCAGTGACCACGCTAGTGGGTGATATTTTGTTTTTGTGTAAATCCAATAATAACCAATGTAGTTAAAACTCATAAAAAAGTACTAAACGACAAAATACGAGCAGAAATACGCAATAAAAGCTTTAAAATAGAATATATATTATACGTAGAACTACAAATATATTAACTTTAAAACAATACAAACTCTGATGTATGGGTTCGAAGATAAGAGTGGGTAAAGCTGTTTTATTTATCCGTTAGAGCAAGGCACAGTCCAAGTCTTTACGGATATTTATCTTGTACCTAAGCTTTTGCCAACACAAAGGAAAACTTATACGGCGAGAAGTAATGTAGGATAGATACTAAACAAATACTAATGTCTAAAGTCCAAATAACGCCAGAAAAAATGCTGTTTCAAAATAAATATAATCATAGAATAATTTAAGTATTTTTACAATAAAACCATAATAATTTTTCATTAAAAAATATATAACAAAATATCTGTTATTTATATATACCCATCGATGCGACGAGTTCCCCTTATCAGCGGGTGAGCATTATATTGACAAACCAAAAAAGTATTTCGAGATTAATTTTCTACTGAAAAGGATTAAGATGGTTACTTCCAGTATTTGTAAAACTCTAAATCTATTCACTGATAAAACAGTTTTTTTTCTATTCCACAACGGGATAGCGCTGGGCCTTCGCTATCTCTTCAAATAATGAGAGACGGAAATGCCGTAGGTAGTAGTGCAGCTTCAACCGAAATCCCGTCTACTGAACCCTAGATCACTATATCTTTGACCGATGTCTAACCGCTACACCACAGAAGCGATATAGTCCATTTCATTCGCTTTTTTATTGTCCATTCAATTCTCAATCTCATTTGCATA
This sequence comes from Eudonia truncicolella, assembly GCA_949315975.1. Classification (NCBI taxonomy): domain Eukaryota; kingdom Metazoa; phylum Arthropoda; class Insecta; order Lepidoptera; family Crambidae; genus Eudonia; species Eudonia truncicolella. The sequence continues at coordinate 5,364,075 of OX438831.1, read as the reverse complement.
ACAAAAAGGAAGTATGACAAATAAGTCCACAATCTCGTCTCATCACTATCCCCCTCCGAACACTATGCGTTAACGTTACGGCTAGTTTGGGCGTCCGTGACTCAGGGGTGAGTCACGTACGTACGTAAATGTTTGGCGCACTATCGGTATTTCGGCCTTCCGGTAGGCCCCTACCTCCGTCAAGGACCATCGATTACAATCTATAGTCGAGTTGGGCGCATATTGCACAACTTTCCGAGGGAATATCGATAAATCTGACTCAATTGCTTCAAGCTTAAGTGAGATAGGTGCTTCAAGATGTTTGTTCGGTAGGACATTTTTGCGAATATTATATTTTTATCGTCGATATTTGCGTGACTACATAGGGTTTTCGATAAAACTTGTTTTGATAAATATTATCATTGCAGTCCAAAAAATTATAATTATAATAATATATTAATAATTATAGATAATGGGCACTAATGTAAAAATATTACAATTCAAAACCAATACAAATCTGTGATAAATATAGTATTTTGTTATTTGTGTGAGAGCGTGTGTGTTTGTGTGTGTAGTTTTTTATCTATGTCCCTAAAATTAAAATCAGTAGATATAAAAAAATATTAAAATAAATTGAATTAAAGATAATCACTTTATACTTTGAAACCTTTGCAAGGATAAAATTTTCCTGATAGTCTTAAATATTTCAAGCATGTGTGCGTGTGTTGTGTGTGTGTGTGTGTGTGTGTGTATTATTATAACCTAAAATTACTGTTATACTGACTTGCTTATATTGCTTTAAATTTTCAAAGCCATCTTCGAAACAATTTTTGTTATACTTACATACCACACTACACATTTAAAAAGAAAATTATATTCAGATACAATCATAGTATATATACCAAAATAATAGGACTTATTTGTACTGGATATGTTAACCTCTTTTAAAGAATCGATATTCAACCTCCGTGGAATCATAAAACCTATAAAAATAGAAACTTAAAAGTAGTCACTTTGACATTGTTAAAAACTTCCTAAAACTTTTGACAGAAGTTTGTTTTAACTTGTGTGCTTTAAAAAGTTTACTATTTATTTTCTTTTACACTTTTCCAAAGTACGCTATTTAGAATATGCGTGGTGCAAAAGCAATTAAACGTGGTAATTAAAATATATGGACGACGTGAATCCTTAACAGTTTCTCTCGTCGGCATCTTTAATAATATCTAAAAAGAGTTTTATAAATACTCTCTATATAAACCTCTCCTAAATGATTTTTCGAAATTTTAAATAATACCTATTCGCTTCAACATGTAAAACTTTACTCAATTTTATTTTAAAATTTTGTCACGAATTGTTAAAGTTTGTTCCTGCATTCACCATTGTCCAAATTATTTATGTTTGAAAGCTCTTGAGTGAAATGGTTTTTACGTGGGAACGATTTTTGTGCAATTAAATATAAAGAAAACAAGTGCTGTAATTGTGTCGACGTGGGTAGAAAACGCCGAGAATCATTTCCGCGTAAAAATATTCTGATTGTGGATGGAAATTCGAATCGCAAGTACTGATTTACCTATCTTTTATTGATGTATTTGATTGTTTCTATTGTAAAGTTAACGATGATTTGCTTGATTAAAGTGTTTGTTACAGGACGGTGCCGATAACTGCGCAGCCGTCGCTGTCGCAGATAAGTAAAAGAAGGCTGGAGTTCGGTGTGGATGTAGAGACATTCAGATTGGATGATAGAAGGTTGGACAAGAGCGGCAGTATAGGTTCTATGGAGGACGAGGAAGTAGCGGCGAGCAAGCGGCGGCGGCGGCTCCTTGACGACGAGCGATGCGACGAGCTCGAGCTGCCGCGGCGCCTGCCCCCCCTGCGGCCGCACGCCGCGCGCCCGCCCGACGACGACGACGAGTCGCTCATACGGAAGACCCAGGCCGCCCTCAAAACCCTCTCCGGCAGCTGGACGCGGGAACAATCCCCCGGCCGAAACGACGACGAAAACGAAGACGCAAACGGCTTCGAAAATCTCTTCGGCGACAAACGATCAGAAAAAATGTTACCGTCTTCCCCTTGCCCGTCTTCCGAAAGCGCTGACGCATCGCAAAAAAGTTTCAGCCGTCACCATTCTGACGATCAAAACGTTAACGGCACCAGCGAAAATGAGGAAAACACTAGAAAATCATACAGAACAGACAGAGAAAGGAGTATAGAAGATATTAGACATAACAAGTATTCTAACAATTATGATGCCCCAGGATTCGATGAACTAGTCGATTCGTCTTCCAATGAATTAGAGATAGATATATCCGACCGGCATGATGATAAATATGATGACGATAGAGATAACAAACAAAAGCGCAAGGGTGAAGTGGTATCTGTGAATAAACAATCTCTTTATAACGCGTACAAAGCGGCGACGGCAGCGTTGCCGTACTCGACGCAATCGGCGTTTAAGCCCCCAGCGGAGGTGAAGCACAGAATTCACGGAGTGACGCTTCCGAGCGAGCCGTTCGGTGGTTACTCGAATGATCATGAGAAGAGTTCGATCCATAAAGGGTCGAAGCAGTACACGGTGCTGCAGCCGGCAGGCGTGGGGTCGCGCGCGGCCACGGCGCTGCACGAGGCGCGCACGGTGCCCTCGGCGCAGCCGGCGCGCGACTCGCGCCCTCTCGCCGCGCTCTCCCCGCCGGCCGCCAGAGGTACCGGTCCCACTCACCTCAAACAACAGTCAAACTTTCTTAACGACATGGCTATAACATAGAACTTCGGTTCATGCTATGAACTAAGTCAAAGTTTGTTTCAAGGTTGTCCTGCGATATCTCATACTGTAACTGCCGGGTCGATAACCGTCTGTTTCTTGAATTACAGTGTTACATTTGTTTGTGCCTTTAATACAATAAAAGTGTATCTACATAAATGAATAGTATATAATCTTACTTAACAGTTTGAATAGTTTAATATTGCATTTTAATTTAATATAAAACTCATGTCTGCAGACTTTAGCTTTAGCTGTAACAAATTGTAGTCCAGAATATAACGAGGTAAGACTCCACCTACGTCGTATATAAGGTACCTAACGTTTTCCTCGTATTGCTGGTGATAGCTGGGTTTACGTCAGGAAATGCGCAATAAAAACAGGTCCAGGAGGAGAAGGCGGGGCGAGCGCGCGGCCGCCCCGTAGTCCTGAAAGAAAAATTCGCGCAGCCGCTCGGCGTTCTTTATTTTTTCTTTGGATCGAGTTGAGCGGGAGAGCGTAGGGCGGGGCTGCGCAGGTACGCCCTGCCGCGCGCCCGCCCCTATCGATCGCCGCACGCCCCCACCGACCGATGATAAGGAAAATACTAATTTGTACACTGGTCGATTTGTTACAGAAGGCAACAAGTGTCCAACTCCCGGCTGCAATGGGCAGGGCCACGTCACCGGCCTGTATACTCACCACCGGAGGTGAGCATCGATGATTTTCATGACTTTCAGTACATTTCAAAACTACATATATTAAACTCTATTAAAGAACGCAGACAGCATTATTGCATTTGACCTACAATAAAGCAACTCCAGCTCGTTATTTTTGCCATATATAAAGAGTTATAATATCTTAACTTATGTCTGACTTACACCTTGCATACCTTATCAGATTGTAAAGCAGTACAGTTCTAGCTCTAAAGCTTTGCTTAGGTACACTTTAAATGCCCTCAACATGACGAAGAACAACCCTGCCGCCTGCTGCCGCATTTACGGCCTAGCCATAAACTAAAGTATTAATTTAAAAATGTCGTTTGTTCCATCAGTCTGTCAGGATGCCCAAGAAAGGATAAAGTCACACCTGAGAGTGAGTAAATCACTTTTACGGTTATTTCGTGTATTTTATGTTACACGTAGAGCTTTTCATTATTTTGTACTTGTACTAGGTACAAGTTTATTTAAGTTGATTTTGCGGTTGAATTTAGCTATTTAACGTAGCTTTATTTTGTTTAAATTTTTAATCTTTCAGTTTTGTTTAGTAATAGTAGTGTTATTCGTTAGCTACGATGTACTTCTGTACCTAAGTAAAATCTAGATATGTTTTTTTTGTTTTTCAATGTTGATAACTAATGCTTTTAAAGTTGCAAGAATTTTTAATTAAAGAATATGTTTCAATGTGTCCAGTATTGGCGTTGCACGAAACAATATTGAAGTGCCCCACGCCGGGGTGCAACGGCCGCGGTCACGTCAGCTCGAACCGCAGCACTCACCGCTCACTCTCCGGTTGCCCCACGGCCGCAGCACGCAAAGCAGCTGCGAGGACGCAGCGCGCGAGACCCACAGGTCTGTCAACACTCGCATTGCTCGCAAATATAAAACTATAGTAATTACATCGACCGCGGTCACGTCAGCTCGAACTGCTGCACGCACGGCTCGCTCTCCGGGTTCCCCACGGCCGCAGCGCAATAAGCAGCTGCGAGGACGCAGCGCGCGAGACTCACAGGTCTGTCAACACTCGTGTTGCTCGCAAATATAAAATTGTAGTAACTACAACGGCCGCAGTCACGTCAGATCGAACCGCAGCACGCACCGCTCGCTCGCCGGGTGCTCCACGGCCGCAGCGCGCAAAGCAGCTGCGAGGACACAGCGCGCCAGACACGCAGGTATGTTGACCCTCGCGTTACTCGCAAATATAAAACTATAGTAACTACAACGGCCGCGGTCACGTCAGCTCGAACCGCAGCACTCATAGCTAGCTCTCCGGGTGCCCCACAGCCGCAGCGCGCAAAGCAGCTGCGAGGACGCATCGCGCGAGACCCACAGGTCTATTAACACTCGCGTTGCTCGCAAATATAAAACTATAGTAACTACAACGGCCGCGGTCACGTCAGATCGAACCGCAGCACGCACCGCTCGCTCTCCGTTGCCCCACAGCCGCAGCGCGCAAAGCAGCTGCGAGGACACAGCGCGCGAGACCCGCAGGTATGTTGACCCTCGCATTGCTCGCAAATATAAAACTATAGTAACTACATCGACCGCGGTCACGTCAGCTCGAACTGCAGCACGCACGGCTCGCTCTCCGGGTTCCCCACGGCCGCAGCGCGCAAAGCAGCTGCGAGGACACAGCGCGCGAGAACCACAGGTCAGTTAACACTAGTGTTGCTCGCAAATATGGATTAACTAGAACTAGAACTAAATTTACTACAACGGCCGCGGTCACGTCAGCTCGAACCGCAGCATGCACCGCTCGCTCTCTGGGTGCCCCACGGCTACAGAGCGCAAAAACCACAGGTCTGAAAACACTCGTTTGTTTATGGTCGCTCGCACAGGCAAATCTGGACTAGGTACATACAACGGCAGCTGTCACATCACGACTATAGTAAAACAACCTCCATATGAGGTGCCTACCTTGACGATAATAATAGGAACCCATAACATTGTTATACGATAGCCATCCGAACTTTGTCATATAACATTGACAACCATATAATTTCCACTTTGGGCAACCTGGTAATAATAACCCAAAATATTGTCACTCAGTACCAACTCCGATCATCGCAGCACCGAGCGAGAGTGTCACAGTGAACATAAGCCGCACACATAAATACAATATTCACATTAGGTACCTTGGTAATAACCCAAAACATTGTCACACAGTACCCACCCAAACTCCAATCGCCACAGCACCGAGCGAGAGCGTCACAACAAGCACGCACATAGAAATACAATTTTCACTTTGGGTACCTACCTACCTTGGTAATAACCCAAAACATAGTCACACAGTACCCATCCAAACTCCGATCGTCGCAGCACCGAGCGAGAGCGTCACAACAAGCACGCACATAGAAATACAATTTTCACTTTGGGTACCTACCTACCTTGGTAATAACCCAAAACATAGTCACACAGTACCCATCCAAACTCCGATCGTCGCAGCACCGAGCGAGAGCGTCACAACAAGCACGCACATAGAAATACAATTTTCACTTTGGGTACCTACCTACCTTGGTAATAACCCAAAACATAGTCACACAGTACCCATCCAAACTCCGATCGTCGCAGCACCGAACGAGAGCGTCACAACAAGCACGCACATAGAAATACAATTTTCACTTTGGGTACCTACCTACCTTGGTAATAACCCAAAACATAGTCACACAGAACCCATCCAAACTCCGATCGTCGCAGCACCGAGCGAGAGCGTCACAGTGAACATAAGCACGCACACAGAAATACAATTTTCACATTGGGGACCCTGGTAATAACCCAAAGTATTGTTACACAGTGCCCATTCAAACTCCGATCGTCGCAGCACCGAGCGAGAGCGTCACAGTGAACATAAGCACGCAGCGCGAGCTCGAAGCGGCGTCGCCGCGCAGTCCCGCGGTGAAGCGAGAAGCGCCCGAGCTGCTGGTCCCGAAGCGCGAGGCCGCCGAGCCCGAGCGCGACTCCCCCGCCATGGAGACGCGCCACGCCGGCTACGGCGCGCCGCCCGACCAGCGATCGCCGTACGAGCGCCCGCCCGACGACCACGTCCGCTCTTATAGGTTAGTGCTCCATATACGTTAACCTGTCGTCGGCTACGAATACAGACACAATATAATTTTAATTATTTAAGGCACTGATCAGTGTTCGCCCCAGATGAGAGTTTAATTCATTAACTAAATAGAACAACGTAATATACGAAGGCGTTAGGACATGCAAAAATGTAAAGAAGCTCCGTATAACTAGGGTGCTATACGTTGACTTCAGTCACTGAAGAGATCTCTAAATTTACGTAGCGTCGTAGCTACGCGATCACCTAGTCCTGCTTAACCATTTGTACATTTCCAGGCGCAGTGATTATTATGCTTAATGTATTTTCAACGCTACAATCGCGTAATATTATTAAATAATAAAAGTCTTCGTACTTTTTCGTAGACTCATTTGTGTAAATTGTTATTTGTCATACAAGCATCCTCTCGGCACGGCAGTGGGGAAATAGAAAATTCAATTAACAAACTAAGTGTGTAGTTTCAAAAAGTTTCAGCATTTTACATCAAACACATACAGCAGTGTGTAACTATAACGACACTGGGAGTTTTGGCGAACTAGCTCTTTCGATGTAAGTGTAAAATAAGCACTTACCATAACTGTAAGTAGCCCAATTGTCTGCAGCCAAATGAACGAAACCCGTTACGGGTATGAGAGCCGGTGCTACGAGGGTGCGCCCGCCTTCGAGCGGTACGACCCCGCGCAGTGCCCGCAGCGGCCCTACGGTTGGGAGGACGAGCGGTACCACGAGGCGCACCTGCCGACGCCCATGAAGACCGACCAGTCCGAGGAGACCAGCTCCGGACCCATTTACCCTAGGTACGTATTACCTGACACATTGCGTATTTATTATTATACTATGCCTTATCCTTTTCGAATGTGGTAAACGAGACAACGACGGTCGATTAAATTGTAGGATTGTTTATTTTTAATGACTATGTGTTAATGGCGAAGTAAGAAAAATTTGAAACACCCACAAATTTCATTAGAACTGGCAGGGCTTTCACATTTTTGTTACAAGCCGCTTTGTGAATAGCGAAACTTGAATGGGTATCGTGTATCTTTAGACCAATGTACCACTACGAAACGAGTAGCGGAGTAGGAGGCGTCGGGGCGATGGGCCCCGGCGTGCCGCCGGGCTTCTCGGCCATCAACCTGTCGGTGAAGATCGCGGCGGCGCAAGCGCAGCGCCCGCGCAGCCCCACCCCGCGCGACCCGAGAGACCCCCGCCCGGCCATTGACTTGTCCACGTCTAGTGGGAGCCCACAGGTGAGACGCGAATTTTGTGGGAATTATTTCTTACTGGAATTAATCAAACTGTCATCAGCTTAAAATTCTTAAGTTTAATCAATAATTAAGGTTCTGAAAAAAGTAACTGTACTATTATTATAATTTTCTATATTTTTTTGATCTGTTCACCTTTGCAAATGAAACTGGGTTCTTCTTCGATGTCCAAACGTTGCAATTAATAACTAACAACACTGAGGACAAATTAAAATAAAGTCTCATTATAGTTCAATAAGTTTTCCTTTACGTTAAGCTTTAATTTTAGAAGCCTCGGCTTTGTTTTAAAATTAAACAAATTAATTATAATGTGTAGAATTAGTCAAAACTTTCTTAATGCTTATCAAATCTCCTGTCAAATGGGTTAAAAGTAGACGTATGTTTAAACATTGACTGTTTTGAAACAGGGTCCATACGCGTCGCCGGTGTACACTAGCGCCGGCGGCGGCAGCGGCGGCGCGCGGGGCAGCCCGCAGCCCGGGGCCTCGCCCCAGCTCACCGCCAGCCCGCAGGTGCCCAGCCCACAGGGGCAGACCCTCGACCTAAGCGTGTCCCGTTTACCACATAGGTGAGGCGTTAGGATTGCTGTTGTTGTGTACCTAACAATTTTTTTCATTTTTTTTACACTTGCTTTTATGTACCCGCACTCTTCTTTACTTTATTTAATTTTAGTTTGCAAATAAAATTATAGCTTTGACTAAACATTGATTTAAATTGCTGAAAACGTTACTCTTATGTACCTGATTTAAGATTGATATGTCTAATAATTGTTATCTATCTGGCACTTCATGAATGGCACGATTATAAGATAGGATAGATTTTAGACACGTCAAATTAAAGTTAGTTTCAAAAATTTCAAAGATTGTGTCTGGCAACGTTAACGTTTTATTAGGGCCAGATTGTTCTATGTTCTAATAGAGTTTAATATTTAAACAGGTAAATTTTTCAGTTACAAATATATTGTTTCAAATATACTTTTCTTTTTAACAGTCGCGGATTCCCTGGTGGTGTCTCGTATAGTCGAGAATCAACACCTGACAGTGGAGGAAGTCATCCATACCTAGAAGCGTATCATCGAGATACAGCTGGTGAGTTTAGTATTTAAAACTATTTATTACAATTTCAATGGGAAGGTATGACGCTGCACTGGTAACATTCGTTGTACAAGAAAACTAAATGTATGCTGACAATGTATCCATATAATAATCAATACAACTTCACACGTCATTCATAAAACGTTTACTGACCTTAAGCAAATCCACTTGACTTCTCACAGCTTTTGAAATAACACACTCTAATTAACTCCTGTGAAATATAACTGAGCAAACACACAGCTCGTTCACTTTGTAAAGGTCTTTTCACAAGGCACGCGACGCCGTAAAACACGGCGCGTAAATTAAAGCGGTAACCACAGAATACGCAGGACCGCGGTAATCGGTCCTCTGCGGCTTTTGCCTAACAGCGTTGGAGCAGAACCTAATCTGCGCTGGTTACTAGCTGCGGTAACTCGTCAGTGGGTGGGTGGGGTGTTTTGAGTTCGTGTTTAAAGGAAAACGTTGCAAAATTTGCTCATTCACCGACCTAGTGTTTTATAGTCTAATAGTAAACCAACTATTTGTCAGTATAATACCGCTGTTCGTATCATCAGCATAGTTAATCTATTTTTCATGGATGTGTACCGTAAAAGTTTAACGAACGAACAATTCGACAAAATATTATTTTATTTACTTAGCTACAGTTTTGCATTCAAGCTAACAGGCTGGATAAGTACACATACTAATGGTTATAATGATGTAATCATTTTAACAATGGTTAAATAATGAGTAAAACATAGTGAAAGTCACACATACAAAAGGTTTTTGTATGTGTGAACCCTCAGTGAACAGCGACGCCTCTCCACGCCATGTTTAATTAAAATTGTAGTGTGAACCCACAAGAGATTTGCTCACTCGCGTACTGTACATACAAAATTAATGATATAGCGCCATCAAAGTACAGCGTTGCCATATGAACACTATCAGTAATAGCAACTAACATTTCCAACACATTCAAAATATGTACGGGGATTAGTATATTTCAAATGTAATTAGCATTATCATTTGTTTCGTTTGATGAACAATAACCGTTTCCAAATTTTTTTTGAATACGTTCACGAATAACCTTAATTAAAGTAACGTATAATCTTTATGGCAATTCGCCTTTGCTAATGCTATTCCTATACTGACCCTACCATCATCTACTGAGCTTGTTGTGATCTCATTAATTAGGCAAGACCTCGTTTCGCTCAAGGTCAGTACATTAATTGCTAACAATGGCGAGCCCGTAGAGATGTTCTCCCACCTATTGTATTAAATCCAGTTCTGCACCCCTTTTCAGGGCGCTCTGTATTCACAGCCAAAACAAAAGCTTAGCTTTACAGTTTGTGTTTAACAATGTTTAGAGAATGTTTATTTTTTTATGTTGTTTTTTATTTACGTTACTTCCTAAAGTCAGTAGGTGTCAGTCAGTAGGTGTTTTTTTAATCCACTTTTCGAAACTACTTTTATTTCGGATTAGGTCTGGCGTGTTCTGAGTTTTTTTTCTGATCTACAAATCCTATAATATTAATACTAAATTGGGATCGACAGAACAATAAATTGAAATGATACACTTTATAAGGATCAACACGCGTTTATACTTGTGTTACCTACATACCTACTATTATTTTAACTTGACGTTATCAACCATTGCAGGTTCTCTAGTCCCATGGTGACTAAGGTGTTAGTCGTCTCAAAATGTAGAAAACTTATTACTATCTTCCCTTCATTTTCGTATGACATTTTAATATTCCACCAGGTTATACAATATTCCCCTTACATATAAATATTGAGGAGCTCGATCGCCGATACCTAGCTGAAATTATGCAACTTTCGCAAAGGCCGGTCGTCGAATGGTAAAAATGTATCATCTCGAGCTCCTCCGTGCATTCAGAATCCACGTAAAGCCTTTGGTTCCGGCTGCGTTAGCAGTCATTAACCGTACCGGTTCGCGTGGTGGTTTATGGCCCGTTCTCCCTATCGATCTGCAGGAAAGGCTCGTGCCCCAGCGCACAGTGGGGACATAAATTGAACTTGTCATAATTTTTTATTCCACCAGGTTACGGCGGCGTGAGTCCCCATCCCGTGGCCGGTTATGGTCTCGCTCAGCCCGACTACGCGGCGGCAGCGGCCGCGGCCGGCTACGGCGGTTACCAGTACCAGTGCGGCGCGTACCCCCCGCCGCCCGCGTACCCGCCGCACGCGCCGCCCTACTCCCCGCCCTGCTACATGCCGCCGCCGCACGCGCCCCACGACAAGCCGAAAGACAGCAGGTGAATATATTTATGTTTCCTTACAGTTTTAGTAACTCAGTTCTTGTTCTGAGTATCGTTTCCCTACAGACACAGACACAGGTACGGTCTTGCGTGGAGTATTGCTCGCACATCTGGGACGATTCCGCAAAGTATCTTCTCGATGCCTGAGACAGTTTGCAGCGTCGCACTGTACGCATTATCGGCAATGTAGAGGCAGCTGCGTGCGTTTGGGAATGAGATGGCCTTTACGGAGCAACCGTATTTTAGGGACATAAGGTTCTTCAAACAGTAGTGATTGAACATCTGCAAAGGGTTTCTAAAGGATGGCTTTACGCCAAGCGTGTCCTCGTCACCTTCTGACTCTTAGTCTATAGATAGAGTTTTATGTAACACTTGAAGAAGGACAGTAGCTGAAGACATGTAGCGTCTCGTTTTTCAGATTTTGCCTAGTTAAATATACCTAGTAGATAATAACGACTTCAGCGCATAACGGGGCGGTAGGCATGTGGTATTAATTATTCGAGTTGAATACACCTGAACAAGCAAACTAAAACCTCATCTGTGCTACCATAACACAAGCCATCTTGTTATCTCTAAAACACTTTAATTTTCATATTTATTTATAGATTATAATAACAAACGATAAAATTCTGAGAAAACACCACATTTTACTAAAACTACAACGGCGCGTTTAAAACATCTAAGGATCCGTACAAAAAAGGCTCATTGTTCTCACTGTCTCCAAAGCAGCTTAAATATGCCTCGCTACAAGTTATTCCTTGTATGCCTTTGTATTATATTATACACGATTTTTATGACGGTAAAATGCAAAAACAAATCTAAACATTATATCTATAATTTTTTTTGCAAATATCTTTAATTAATGATATTAACAATATGGGCAACATTAAAAAGTCTGTCGCCGGCTCGCCGGTTTCTTTTTTTTTTTTTGAGAGAGATTGCTGATTGCCTCTACGGCATTTTCAGCTTCACCGGGCTTTTTTCGGGGCGGCGAGGAACGTAAAGGGTCCCTCAAGCCGTGTGAAACGAATCACCTTCGGAGGTTATCTAGAGGGAACGGCATCGCGCACTAGTGCGCGTCCCCGTGCCCTACTAGATTCACCGAAGGGTTCGGATCGGATCGGGGCTCGCCGGTGTACTTTATTGTTAATCTACCTACCTTTTAAAAATGCTAGTCGGTGCTATAGTAAATCTATCAATCTTTTATTTATTTAACATTTTATATTCTCTGTAAGTGGATTTTGTAAATTCTTTAGAGAAATAAATGTCTTTAACCGTAACATTAGAAATAGTACCACTTTCTGCTTTAAAGGGAAGTATGGAAAGGGTTTGTTTGCCTTTGTCAAAATTCTTGCGCAAGAACGGGACTTTTTTACAAGCTTTTATTTAACTTGCAATGTATGTATGTTTGTTCGGGTGGAATCTTGCAACTCAATTTTAAAGCAGATATCTTCAACCGATTGAGCTGAAATTTTGTATAGACGTTCAGTTTGGATGATAATGCATGTGTGACGTCATTCTAAATCCAACATGGCGGCACACCCAAGATAGGGGACTAATTATTTTTAAAGCATTCCTACAATATAGGTATCAAATGACAGGACGATAATTATAAACGATACAGGTAACTGTTTTTTAAATTCTAAAATTATTTTATATGCAGATGATATGATTTTTTTTTAAATTGTTTAGTCTGAGTCAGATGTGAGAGATCTTCAAGATGATTTAAACAGATTTGAACAATATTGTTCTGTCAATAAGTTAGACTTGAATGTTTCCAAATGCTTCCATATGACTTTTACACGCAAAAAGAATATCGTCTGTTCTAAATATATTCTTAAAAACTGTCCCATTACTGTTGTAACCGAAATTAAAGATTTAGGTTTATTTCATAATAATAAGCGATTATTTGATAAACACATCGACAACATAGTTAAAAAAGCAAATAAAATGCTTGGATTTATTATGAGAACATCTTCAGACTTTCGTAATTTGAAGTCGCTTAAAATATTATATTGTACGTATGTAAGAAGTCAGCTGGAGTTTGCTAGCCAAGTTTGGAATCCCCGATATGAAATTTATAAGTCTCGTATTGAATCTATTGAGCAAAGGATTTCTAAGATATTTAGATTACAAGACCTATCATCGTTTAATCGATTACGAATGTCGCTGCAAGCATTACCATTTTCTACCACTTGACGAAACATAAGTGATATTGTGTATATATTTAAAATTGCAAAAGGATTGATTGACTGTGCTGAGCTTCTGTCTAACTAACTAACCTGTCACTAAGGCCACGGCCTATTCTATATACACTAACTGCTCGAACAAATTTCCGACAAAATTCTTTTATTGTAAGGGCAGTTACAAGTTTTAACAGTGTAGTAGCATCTGAAGAACTCGACTTGTTCTGTACTAGCTGTTTAAAAGTTAAACGTATTTTAAGTGAACAATATTTTAATTAATATGCATCATTTAATTTGTAGCCATTTAGTGTCAAGAAACTACCTTTATGTTTATTATTAATATTTGGTCTTTATACTTATTTTACTGCTAAATGTGGAAATTTGTTATTAGCATTTCATTGTTTACAGTTTTATTTATGTTAGTTTTTTGTCTATAATTTTCCCTAAAAAAATAATAATAAAATATTATTATTATTTTTAGGTGCAATGGAATAATATACCCACCTACCTAATAATATTCCCTGTCTAGTTTTCAGCTTACAAGAGCTACGGCTGGGTTTAATGACATGCTTCCCTCGTATCATAGACAGAAATATTGAAATTTACGGCTTTGAAATTCACATCACATGTTTAAAACCTGCAGAGGGTAAATGCGATAAACATGAGAACCTGATTTATGGACCTAGGAACAATTTATTCTCCCGAAATTTCGGCAACGCGCTAAAGAACGAATGCTGTGATGTGAACAAATAATATAGATAGACATAATAATCCATACCCGTACTACATCCCTATACCCCATATTATTATTTTAATAAGTTTTAAGGGCTCTAACGACATCTTACGTCGACAGCTGGATACAACGGTTGATTAATAGACGTCTTGTAGACGTACGCTCTTGATATTTGAACTTACCTTAATATCCGATAGATGTCACTAGCAGTTTATTTTGGCATGGAAAAAAACACAAGTTTCACTATTATAGTAACTACCTACGATAGATTAATGCGTCCGAATATCAAGTCCTTACGCCTGCTTAATCTAATTATAAAATACCTACCCATAAAAGTTTTTAAAGTTTATGAAACAATAAGTTGAAGTACTTATTATACTATTATTTGTTTATTTATTTGAATAAACTAATAGTAGGATTATAAGTAATTACAATAAATCATACAAAATATCAAACATGAAGGACGCACATGCACATCAATGTGTAATAATAAATAACATCAATAAAAAACACTCAGCTGTTCTTCGCGTGAACCGTTCGTGAATGAACATGTGTATGACGTCATGATGCTAAAGAGACGCCATCTTGCTCAGTGAACGTTCGAAAACGAGTTGCTTCCTACCAATGTCAGTAAAAAAGAAAAAGTTTAGTATTACATTTTACTGACTGACTTTCTAAATTGTATACTATAATATAATATATAATTGTACTTTTATCATGCATTCAATCAATATTTAAAATCAACAAAAAATAGGAACTTTAATTATTTTTAAAGTTTTGTGATTAATCGTTTTTTTTTAAATATTGGTTAATACAAATATAATTAAATTGTTTATACCTACTATATTATTTTGTCGGTACAAAGTTGCTTTACAATTATTGTAACTAACAGAAAAAAACTTGGTAAAACAAATATTTTAAACAGTCAAGTTTCTAAGCACTTAGCATTACATACAATACAAAGCGATGGACATAAACCCTTCGTCAGGTACTCAATATAATCTCCTCTCTATCGGTCAACATAAAACAGAAAGAGACAAAAAATCTCATTCAAACCACCCTTGATAAACGGTCACCCCTCCCTCCACCGCTTATAAAGAGCGAACGGATATAAAGTTTTCCCTCACACTCGGTTAATGAAACTTGTTCATAGAGTACCTACACAGTTAAAACAGTTTTACAAAACTTTTTACGAACTTTTGTCTAACCAAAAATAAGTTTATTTAGTTTTGCGCGTCATATAACCTAGTTTAGCCAAATTGAGGTTAGAATTTGTTGCGCGATACGGATTGTTTTCGAACGGCACAGTCACACTCTGTGGATCAGTCTAAATATACATGCGCCCGCGCAGGCGCGCTCCATACCGAGTGCTAAACGAAGACGCCAGATAAACTTTTTGTACGATAAGATATACACACATTACAATATCAGTGCCTTTTTGGTGTGTTCAAAGTTTTAAAAACATCGAGATGTTTCACAGTAGGTAAGTTGAAAAACTTTTAAAAACTTTTTATAAACTTTTGTCCGCTCCGCGTCGCCCGTTCTAGGCGTAAACACAACAGGAGTAATAATAATATCAATAACTTTGCAAACTCTTTGCGTTGTTTTACTATTGTCAGATAACTATCTCTATAAAGTTTACCATTAGTTTTGTTACAATCGGAGCATAAATGCATTAAGCTAATGTAAATTGTATTACCTAAAATAATGTTTATCAATAAGGTCTAGTTTGCATCTGTTGGCATAAGTTTTTCAATGTTATTTATGAAACAAGTGCGTTGAGATGCCGCTTCGTCGTAACAGTTTCATATTCTTTCTTTGTTTTGGCGTTTTGTTTGATTTGTTGTTTTGTTTCATTGCGATAGCTATAGCATCCGCGACGAACTTTTTGGGAAACTGGATTTCCGGATAAAGGAGCAGAGGGAGCTGATACAATGCCCGGTGGAGAACTGCGACGGCTCCGGGCATATATCCGGGAACTTCGCGTCGCACCGCAGGCAAGCGGCAATATTCGCACAGAATGTCGACGATGCCCCGACATTATAACACTATAGGGCTGCCTCAGCATGGTTTTTTTAATAGTGGAGGAGGTTTACTAAAATGTAAAAAGTTTGACGTTACAATCAAGAAAGTTCTCGATCCCCAACCGTAGAGGACACATGAAAATACCACCAAATCGTTAAATTTTTTCCCGTTTATTTTCTTCCAGTGAACTTAAACTGTAACCTAAGATAAACCTGAACCAAAATTGCCTAAAACATTTTTTTAATTATGTATAAAACTTTTTTCTAAAATGACAAAGTTCATAATACTATATTTACCTAAGTAGGTAAATAAAAAAGCATGAAGTTCGTTTTTTACGTGCTCATTTAATTTCTCAAACATTACAAAGAATACTTTATTATTTATAGTTATTCAGTTTTCAAGTTTTGATTTGATTTAAATAGGAATATAACTTTTTTTCTACATTTTTTACTTTTTTATTATTCAAGTGCTTGCTGCACTGAAGCTAAATTAAATATTGATAAAATTTATAAAATCCAGTGAAAAAATTAAACGCCCACCCGACCCAACCAGGCATAGAACCTGGGTCTTCCGCAATCCGGGTTATAAATTTTATAAATATTGTTTTCTACATTTTAGTTTTGTTTGCATGGGTATGTTAAATAGTTTTAAACAGAAATCTCAATAGTCATAAAAGTTTTTTATATAAAAATACTAGGTATTAACTTTTGTTTTTTGTTAAAGGTATTGAGATTTATTTTGAAATAGTAGTTTTCTTTAAAATATTACCAAAACTTAAGTTTCATCATGTTTATTTATCTATGCTACCCTTTCATATCTTACTAACGCATGTAAACCTAACATCTGCTTAAGTATTTACATCTACGCAAGCATGCATGACACAGACAGAAAAATATAATAAGTACTTTTAATTTGTATATAAATTTTATTTATATTTGGTTGACTTAACAATTACTTACACTTCTCATCTTCTTCACATATATGAATAGGTTAACGTGTTTTTAATATTATAAAAATGAAGAAAAACTTTTAGATACATAGATTGGCGTCTAACTGTCTGACTAAAAGATATGCAGGCTGTTCCAATAACAACCGACATCTTTGATTAAAGTAAATATACTTTACGATTTATATTATTACATGTAATTTTCTCGAGGAGCTATGGCGTAGTGGTTAACGCGCCCGGTCTGCGAGTAAGTCACTTTCGGAAAGGCCGGTCGTTGGATGGGTGACCAAAAATGTATCATCTCGAGCTCCTCCGTGCTTCGGAAGGCACGTAAAGCCGTTAGTCCCGGCTACATCAGCAGTAGTTAACAACCACCAATCCGCACTGGGCCCGCGTGGTGGTATATGGCGCGTTCTCCCTATCCATCCATAGGGAAGAATCGTGCCCCAGCAGCATAAAATGAGCTGATGATGATGTAATTTATTTAAACTTTGTTTTTGAAAGTTTAAACCTTAGTATTACTATAAACTTAGACGACATAGGTACCTGCCTAAAAGATTATTTTTAAGTGTTTTTAGAAAATCGACTTACATTTTTATACTTACCTACCTAGGTAGCATGGTGTTTTTCAATCTACTTGTTGTTAAACGAAGGCCAATAGGAAGTGAAAAAAGTAACTGAAAAAAAGTCTTGTACCAACCCTACTTTGAATGCGTATTTACGCAGCGCAACGGTGTCAGTCGCGCCCTGCCTGGATGGCAATTTGCGCATTTCCGAGCCCATCCAATTGACATCCCACAGGTGTGCAAACCGAGATCGGTGACAAGCTATAGCGTGGGACACGACGAAACCTATTGTTTTCTGTGTGCCTAGTGTGACTTTTATAATAGTTATTCAATTTGTATGGCTTTTAAGCAGCGCCTCCTGGTGATAAAAAGGAGAGTTATAATAATGTCATACAAAATCTCATTGTCGATAACGTGATCGAATGGCAAATGGAACTCGTACTAAGTAGGCAATTAGGCGTCTTGTTTACTTTAGCTAGAAAGTAGAATTGAATATGACACACATCAAAGATTGTTGATTGAACAGAAAAATAATAATACACAGCGTGGACACCGGGGTAGGTCCTACCTACCTATATCTTGCTTATAAATCTTCATATAAAGTTTCCAAAACAATTTATCAAACATTCTATCGATTGTGTCATCCATCACGACTCTGACGAATTCCGATTAGTACACGGCCCGTGGGCTATTAAATGAAACACATTTTCCTAATTTAGTCGCGTGTTAGGTTTTTACATACCTACTTACCTATAAATTTATGCTAACTTTTCTAACCCTTAGAAGGGTCCGTGGCCATCACAGGGAGACTAGGTTACCTTTGTGTTACTTTGGAAAACCATTATTTTATTTTCTAATCGTACTTACTAAACATTTTATCTTAGTTCCTAGGTAGGTACCTATTTATCTGACAGTAAAAGTGTTTCTAAAGAATTACGTGTCACATAAAGTGACGCAACTATGTATAATAAATAAATTACGTTATTATTACGAAATTCACATTTAGGTACGCCAGGTACTTATTTAACGAACGTATAGACTGACTGCGATAAGATCGTTAGGTAGGTACATGTATTGACATAGCGTTATCCTTTACGTTTTGTTATTTCCCCTATAGCAACCTAGTAACGCCAACGCGGTTAAAAAAAAAACAAATCCAATGCTACTCGGTTCATTAACACATTGACAATCACACATTCCACCTCTTTGTTTTTTTTGTGAGGAGTACACAATAACAAACATAGATGATAATATACTTATTATGAATACTAATGGCATGATAATAATAACGGGTAGGTGCCTACCTACATACCGCCTCATTAGGGCTTTGTACGGTTACAAATTACTAAAACTAATTTCAATTTTCTAAACCTCTATCAGCTCACTCTGTTTGCATTATTTACCTACTTAGATACCTTAGAACCAACACGTAAAAAAAACTTATATGACAATATATTTTAGTACAGACGGACGCCTGCACACCAACCTATCCAAAACTGTCAAATTTTTTCAATAAATGTACAGCCTTATGCCATATTCATCAAGTTCAAAGTCTATTGAGGAAATTTGACAGTTTTTGGTAGTCTGACGTGCAGGCGTGTGTACCTTTGACATAATTATTTAAAGGCAATATTAATTATAAGTTGTAAGCATTTTTATTGTTACCGCTAATATTAACTGACATTGGTCAATCTTTAGCTTACGCAGTAGACTAAATTAAGCAAAACAATATGTTTCTATTTATACATTAAAGATTAATGATTTAAAATAACGTTTTCCACGCATCTTTAAGTTATGAAAGCCGCACCTTCAAAGTATTTTTCCTGATTCATTCAAGTGGCAGTTCGAGCCGCGTAATCTTAGCACTGTCTTTAGTCTTCACATGCATTCTTCTATGAAAAACAATGAGCCGATGCACCACTTGTTTCCTATTTTTATCACAGTCAAAGTAAACACTTCTTCAGATCAATAAATTGCAACCACGTGAGCTGTTGTGTTATTTAGAAAGCTTTTTCTATGAAATCAATCGGTTCGTAACTTTGTAATGCAATATTAAATTACTCATAATAAATCTTAAGACCTAAATGAAAATCTTTATTTTGCATTTCGTGAGGTGTTTATTGATTTACTTAATTAACATTAGCAAGTGTAGCTATACTTAATTTATTACCTTACCTAGATACACCTTTAATACTCTAAGGTCATAAATAATATTAATTCCAAAAAGGTCTTGTAGAAAATGTCCCTTTCATTCCCTTTCTTAATTAAACTTAGAAAATTATTGGGCTCATTAAATTATGTTAATGGACTGTTGTAACGAGTAACAATATTATATGAAGTGATGCAAATCTACATTTATTTAACAGTAGGTATAGTGTAACATCATGTTAACATGCCTACTTACTGAAAACAAAGAATCGGTAAACTTAATGTAATCTTTAACCATAATAGTCATAATACACGTAAATCGATATCGCACGGTCCAACGATGCACATCAAACTGAGTCTAGCCTTTAGTAATGCTAACAATATCCACATTTGTATTAAAGACACCAGTAAATTGATAGCAACTTTAAACATAGGTGACAAGATGGCTTGTGGAAGTGGGACGCCCATTCATCGAAATGCTACTAATATAAGTTTATACGGCACCCGTAGTACTTCTAGATTAAGAACTACCTTAGCTTGATACGGCAAAATAAATTTTTGTCTTTAAAATAAAAATAGTCTTATTAACGTTGATTATAAGATGTAATAAGATAAGCTGCTGCAAAACCCCGCCACTAGGCCACCTCAACATAACTAAGCTGTGTATGCCCTTATATTCCTAAAACGCCTCATTGCATATTGATGCGATACGAGTGAATCCAACTGTTGCGTCCCCAATAAACTGATGTGTAGTCCAAAGCAAGCCGCTACCCCGCCACGCCATTGTAAGCAGTCTGTATATGTGCAGCCTGTCGGGATGTCCCCGTGCCGACCGCTCGCAGTTGCAGCCGCACTCGCAGGAGCTCAAGTGTCCGACGCCGGGCTGCGACGGCTCCGGACACGTCACCGGCAACTACTCCTCGCACCGCTCCCTGTCCGGCTGTCCGAGAGCGAACAAGCCCAAGAGCAAGCCTAGGGACGGACAAGACTCCGAACCGCTCAGGTGAGTTGTCCATCTAATCTAAGTGTGGTGGTAGGAATGGTGACGGGATTTGCTAAAGCTATCTTTTTTTGTAACTTTATAATTAAAACGTACGGTATAGTTTTTAAGTCTTATGGCTGAATATTGAGTGTCTATATCTCGAGTGACCTTCCAAATTTTTTACATGATAAACTCTTTTGATACCTTAATATAATTCATTCGTCCAGTATCTGTATAGCCTTTGTCTCATTATTAAAACTGGTTACATAGGCTACAAAGTATTCAATGTAGATGCATATGCTGTAATGATATTGTAATTTGTAACTAATTACAAATGTAGGTGCCTGCATATATCAATACCTACTACGTTCACTACCATCGTCACTTCACGTTTTATGAATTTTATGTAATACCTAATTTGTGTAATGTAAATCTCAATAGTTACATTTCAACCGTGCTCTTTTGTACGTGAAACTTGTTTGTATTGTACCATGTTTCTTCCACTCCGTGTGCTTTTGTAAACGCTACAATGAGTTTCTTGGTTATTTGCACGCCGCTTAGATGCCCTATACCGGGTTGTGATGGATCTGGACACGCTACAGGGAAATTCCTTTCGCATCGAAGGTAAGAATTGAGTATGCAGAAGTATAGTTTGTCGTAGTATTGTACGTACGACTTAGACAAAAGTCTTTAGTACTGTAAGGTAGGTTTGGTTCGACATAGTTGGTTCTAAGTGAAAGATCGACCTTATCATTAGGAACCAAGATCCACTCTAACAACATTATAGAGTAGCCTCTTTACCATAGTTTATATTCTGCGATGCAATTAAAACTCTACATTGCACCACTTAAAAGGAGAACCACAAATGGTAAGCTTCATACAAACGCGCTCGAGCAACGTACACATAGACATCCGATCCGAAGACTTCCGATCCGAGCCGAACCCTTCGGAGAATCTAGTAGGGCACGGGGGCACTAGTGCGTGATGCCGTTCCCTCTAGAAATCCTCCGAAGGTGATTCGGTTCACACGGCTTGAGGAACCCTTTAAGTTACTCGCCGCCCCCAAACAAGCCCGGTGAAGCTGAAAATGCCGTCTGAGGCAAACAGCAATCTCTCTCCAATAAAAATACACATAGACTAGACCACCTCTCTCGAACATGGAATCTCGCAATAGCCGCAGTCGGACTGTTCCGAGTCGTGACCGTGAGAGGGTCTAAGTGTGCGTTGTTCGAGTGCGGTACCTTCCCTTCTCTTATTTTGTGGTTTCACCGTCATCTCGTTGAAGCGTACTGAACTCGCAATAAGAAACCGTGGTTACTAAGAAAATGTTCATTGATTGTTTGCCACAAAAGCTGACATATCACTTCCTCCACCAGTGCCTCTGGCTGCCCAATCGCGAACCGCAACAAGATGCGCGTGTTGGAGAGCGGTGGCACCGTCGAGCAGCACAAGGCGGCGGTCGCAGCTGCCGCGTCCGCCATCAAGTTCGACGGGGTCAACTGCCCGACCCCCGGCTGCGACGGTTCCGGACACCTTAACGGGTCTTTTTTGACCCATCGCTCTTTGTCGGGGTGCCCTATAGCGGGCGCTGCGACGCCTACCCCGCAGTCGAAGAAACCGAAGTATCCGGACGATATTACACCGCTCTACCCCAAGCCGTATTCAGGTAAAGACTATTGTTTTCGTTTTTAATACTTTTACGGGTAAGCATAGTGCTTTTCTCTCACCTGATGTTAATTGATGATAAGGCCAATGGTGGCAGCGCACTTCACCCGGGGTCCTCAAATACTAAGGACATTGGCTATCTTATCACAACAATGCTATAAATATTGATGCTGGCGACATATTTAGATAAGATGGTGGTAGCTAGCCAGGCAGACAAGCAAGCCCTACTACTAACCAAACCAAGTACACAACCACCGCCCCCCACGGGAATCGAGCCCGGGACCTCTGGGTCTGAGCCCGGTGGTCTTAACCACTAGACCACAGAGAGGGTAAATTTATAAATAATTGTTATGTTATACCGTGGTTTTAGTATTATTTGTAATCCATGGAAAGTCAAATGCACTGGCAAAGGGCACAGAAAGTCACTGGATATAAGCAAGTCTGGTTCTGGAATGCCTGATCACTTTCTATCACCTTTTATTTCCGCCTATCTATACAGCTCAGCAGCGCCCTCCATTGCTATGTTCCGGTTCAAAGTGAAAATTACCGGGCATAGAGAGCCTGTACCCAACCATGGTGTTCCAAGCGGCAATAGACAGCAGTCAAATAAAGGTGGCACTAGATATCTATGGTCGTTAATAAAGTCGGATGATTTTATGGACATTACTTAGGTAACCTCTACTACAATTTTTTTATTAAGTTGTTTTTACTTTTCTTTTATACCTAAAATTACAAAAATACTGAGAAAGTTATAGATTTTGTTTAGTATTTTTATATTTTTAGTGACCCTATCTATTGTCCCACTGCTGCGCAAAAGCCTATTCCACCAATGAAATCGAGTCATCTCTACATTTAATATCAACAATTACTTTGTAACGTAACGTCATTATCTTTCAGGGATGGACATGAACATGCAGACCGGCAATGGCGAGGACCTGATGACGCTTGAGCAGGAGATCACGGAGCTGCAGCGCGAAAACGCGCGCGTTGAGTCGCAGATGATGCGCCTTAAGTCGGACATCAACGCCATGGAGACGCACCTTAACCACGGAGAGCGGGTGAGCATTTACTGGCATACCAGGCTGCCGCAAGAAAGCGCGCTTTCTTCGTGCGGAGGCATAGTGTCTGTTATATCAGGCTAAATATAGAGTAATCTGAATTAATTGATTGATTGATTTAACCTGTTTGCTTACCCTTAGATATAAATTAAGTAATTAAATAAAGTGTTACAAAGGTACCTACTCGAATGCCTCAATAGTTGAGTATTCCGGGTGAAGCGCGCTAACGTCTTCGACCTTATCATCACTTAACGTCAGGTGTGATGAAGGCCAAGTGCTTACCCGTAAGATATTTAAAAAAACTCGCACTATAATAGGCACTCAGGCCTTGTTCTTAGCCACGTTTTTGTGTACATTTGTTTAGTCTGATGGATTAGCAGTATTAGTACATTAAGCGCAATATTAAAGTAAAGGATTATATCCCTGCTAGGTGTCACCACTCTTTATAACTTTGAGTTAAACTTCGTGTTTTTTTGTTTTTAATTTGGACTCTTCTAGAGACAACCTAAAAGCACATTGTATGTAATAATAAAAGGGCGATGTTGAACCGCGACTTCTGTACTACAGGGGCTAATATCTTGCTTGACATCTTATAAATTCTATGATAAGTTTGCACATATTATTTTGTAATAGAAAAATGTTTGTCTGACAACTTAGATGGTACAGTCATGGCTTCAAACATCCAACTTTGAGTGCTACTGACACATCAAATAAGCTTAAAGTGAGTACCATTCGTTACTAACTTTATGGTACTTGCTTTTAAAAGTGACTAGATTTTGTCTTAAATAAAATAAACATGACTGTTCCACCAAAATAGCTTCTTGTTAGGGAACATCTATGATTTCATTATATGACAGATGAATGTCAAATTTTATCTATGCATGCATTATGTTTACAGAAGTTCGATATGAAGTCTCTTATTTCGTTAGGTACTAGTAATTAGTATATCAATATTAAGCATAACTAACTATGGAACATAGGAGCGACACTAACAAATCGCCAACTTTACAGGAGAACCAGTTGATATCGCAGCGGAACAACAACCTGAACGAGTACTACGAGAGCTTGCGCAACAACGTGATCACCCTGCTGGAGCATGTGCGCATCCCGGGCGGCGGCGCGGCGCCGGCGCCGGCCGCGGGCGGCGTGCCCGGCGCGCCGCCGCCGCCCGCGCCCGGCGACAAGCCCGCGCACGACAACTTCGACTCCTACCTCACCAAGCTGCAGACCCTCTGCTCGCCCGACGGCTACTGCCCCGACGAGAACCGCCCCATATACGAGACCGTCAAAAACGCGCTCCAAGACTTCACAGTGCTCCCCACCCCCATTTAAGGTTCACAGAGCGCCGCCGAACCCGAGCGACACTGACTCTACACGCGGCGGTGCTAACCTTCTATACTATACCAAAGACTAAGTGAATGTGAATTTATCGTTCGACTGTACAGTGCGACAGACGTTTATATGTTCTAATATAGTTAACGATATCTGTTTTGTAAACCGTTGTATACGATGTGTGACTTCTTGATGGCATCGCGTCAGCGATCGAAGGTTCGTTCGTTTAATCTGTAAGGAGGACTTCATAATTAAGACCCAAATAAATTTTAAACACTGTTACTCTTATGCTTAAAATTAAAGTAATTGTTAGGGACGAAGTTTATACTGTATGTAAGCGATTTTAGCCCCACGGTGGACGCGTCAAATGTTTTGTGTAAATATTGTACGTATTTAACGAGGGAGGTCGGTGCCGGCTGGCCGCGGCTGCAACCGTCGTCGGGCAGTTTTTGGGGATATCTGAGATGCAACTAGAATCGTAACGACCGAAATACATTAAAATAGTGCATAAGTGAAACTGTTATTTGTCTAAGTTCTTATACACTACTGGGAATGTGCCAAATGCTTCTGATTCACAGCAGCTCCCATTCGCTGATATTTTAAGACTAAAAAATAATGTCATAGTAATAATAAACGGTGTAAACAAAATTAAACTCCTTATAGGAAAGTCTAGTCAGTTTTTGTAAATAATTGTGAATAAATAGTTGTCACGTCATAGGGACGTTTTTATTTGTATTAGGAAATAACGAGATCTCATTAGATCGAGTAAGTTAATAATTCACTCATAAATTGATACCTAACCAATTTTAGGGAATAAATTGAAACTTTCTTTGTTAGCCAATGTTCACTTCGCTGTGATTAAGTTACGTGTTACTTACCTATTTATTGTTACGGATTGTGATAGCTTACTAAAATCAAGTTAATGTTAATTTTGCAATACTTTCAGTTAAGCCTAGCGCATGTGCTAAAATTGAGTTGGAAATTTAAATTTAGTTGTATATTGTGAACTATTTACGTTCATAAAAAATCACATTGGTATGTACACAGATGGAATAACATGTACACATTTTAATACTAAATCATTTTACTATGTTACTACTCTGATTGTCATATACGTTTCTGTAAAATATTGAGTATGTGTTGTTAAAGATAATTAAAATAATAAATACCGAAGCTGTCAACTCTGTTTTTATATATTTACCTCATAACCTCATTTACGTTGAAAAGATTCTTGATACCTATATAAAAGTACTCCGTGCCATGTTTTTAGTCTTTCCCGATTCTTTCGTGTTTTTTGTCGTTGTTTGATCATCATCAACATCAAGTATACCACATCACTATGTCCCAGTCTTTTAAAGATTATTATATAACATATTTTGTGTTCTTTATTTTAAATAATAATATTAATTGAAAGCATTTAAAATAAATTGCTTTGTTTTATGAATAATTTTAATTAAATAGATAGGTATGCATTTGATTTCCTTTTTGTACCTACCACATTCGAGGTAAAATTCAAGGTGCGGTTAGACATCTATTAATAATGATGAAGATATAAAAAGACGGATTGTCAGAGGGTGCGATTTCGAATCCCGCTCGTGGAAATGTTTTAACACTTTCCAAAATTGTCTTCTCTTTTTTTAGATATAGATATGTATGGTATATAAGCGGTCTCAGCATTATAATTGCCTTTTACAATAATTACAATCGTGGACAACATAGCAAGATAAGCTTCTTTCATATCGTCTGTCGTAAAACTCATTACTTTGCTTGTAAATATCATGAAATTATTGATCTCTGCACGGTGTTAGCCGAAACTTCTCTCCGGCGAATATAGAACTTCCGCATATTGAACTAAAGAAGATGTTTGGAAGAATAATATAATTTAATATTGAGCGTTTTTATCATCACAAAAGCTGTTAGAAGATTAGGCTGTATGGGCCAGCTCCCTTTGTCTTATTCTTAACGGGAAAAGACACTAAAAGAAATATCACCGCTGTCATGACAAAGTCAAAAGTAGTAAACAAAAACCACATGTTTCTCTTTTGATCAGAAGATTCATCTGTGCTTTAATTGTGATTATTTTAAATAATCATGAAGGTCCAGAAAAAGGTAAAGTTATCTATATTAACTGTGATATCAATTGATTCAATGTATTATTTATCTCGATTATACTTATTATTATAGAAGCGCTACTTCGAAACAGAGCAAGAAGTGAAGAATACCGAAACAAAAAAAGATAATGTAGAAGTGTACAACATTAAAATAAATCCACGGTCACATAAAAGAAAACCAAACTTCGTGAGTATGATTTCAACGTAAATAAGTAAAAATGCAGATCTTATTCTGCATATCTAGAATATTAATATCATATCCATCAGCTACATCTATCTAACCCAATTGAACTTAAATAACAATAGTTTTATTATTTATTAATACAGACAAAGAACAAGAATGAGGTTAAAGATTTTAAAAGGAAATTCCCTGGGAAAGCACCTATTGACCCTGCTAAGTTAGAGCAACATTCCCGTGGTGAGGAATTAGAACCTAAAAATGTGAAGCATCCACTACATTCTCTCAAGCTGAAGAAGAGAGAACATAAACTAAGCTATGCTCAGAAACAGGCAGCCAGATCAGAAATTCTGCTTACAGAACAACAGGGGTAAGTATTATACTTGTATTTAAAATTTGTAAACTTTTTAGACCTTGTTAACCTATTTCTGGATCAAGTGGTGAATGCAAGATTAACTGGTTGTCTAAGTTTAAAGCATGGATTATTCATTACAGCACCTAAAAACAATTTCATAAAATACTCTCTTATGCAGTAAGGCAAATTGATTACAAATGTTTAAGCCTAACCTACAGTTGTTTCCAATAATGCATATCTGCAGTGCTTCAAACTATATCCAACTTGTCTTCTTGACACATGTTTAGAGCATGATTAAATATATAAAAAAACAACCACGTAAGATTTAAAAAAAAGTTACACTCATATTTATAATACAACAAATTGTATTTCAGCTCTCTCCAGGTTGATGACAATATCAAAACCACTGCGATATCACAAAAAGTAATAAAAGACAATGTAGATATTGCAGCTGCAACAAAAATATTTGAACTCAATCTGGAGTTTGGTCCGTACAGGGCAAAGTATTCACGGAATGGGCGACATTTACTTTTGGGAAGCCAAAAAGGACATTTGGCAGCTTTCGATTGGGTCACTAAGAAGCTACATTGTGAAATTAATGTTATGGAATCTATACATGATATCAGGTTAACATGATTTTTCATTTATTTTACTTCCATAAAACCAACCGCCACTTCCATGTGCCAGTTTATCTCTATCACAAAATATAAATTAATATGAAAGAAGTGAAATGTGTATTATGCTATTAATACATAATACATATTTTAATTTAAATACTTTACATTGAAATGGTACAACTGTACGGATACAGGGCAAAGTATTCACGGAATGGGCGACATTTACTTTTGGGAAGCTAAAAAGGACATTTGGCAGCTTTCGATTGGGTCACTAAGAAGCTACATTGTGAAATTAATGTTATGGAATCTATACATGATATCAGGTTAACATGATTTTTCATTTATTTTACTTCCATAAAACCAACCGCCACTTCCATGTGCCAGTTTATCTCTATCACAAAATATAAATTAATATGAAAGAAGTGAAATGTGTATTATGCTATTAATACATAATACATATTTTAATTTAAATACTTTACATTGAAATGGTACAACTTTTAAGGATCTACTCGTGTTTATTTTACACATTAGTTTTAATTAATGTTTATGTTTTTTAATTAAAACTAATGTGTAAAATAAACGCGAGTAGATCCGTAAGTTGTTTCATTTCAATGTGTAGTGTTTGCGTAAACTTTAGAAAACAATATTAAATACTTTAATTAGTATCATATATACTTTTCATTGGGGTTACTTATTACGTCTTCTTTTTTTGTGAGGTATGTTCAAGTCTTATTGTCTAGCTACCACCACCTTTTTGTCTAGTCACCATAACAGCAATGTAAGTAGATTTGTTGTGGCCAGATAAAATAACCAGCCCCCTGACCGCCTAACTCTATGAACTCTATGAAATCAATATCGAAAGCTATAGCTTATAGCTTTCGATATTGCTTTTATATAGCTTTCGAAATGACAAGATGACGCCATAAACTATAGAGCGCGATAGCGAGAGCGATAGCGATAGAGTTAGGCGGTAGGCCCCCAGTTTGGTGTATTGTCTTGGTCTTGTGTGACATGTGATCCTTGGGGTAGACCAGCAGTAGATCCAGCAGTGGTCGTCTATTGGCTGAGATGATGATGTGACATGTGAGTGCCATGGGCTTTCCAATTGCAACATAAAAAATTGAAATAATAATGAAAAATTAATGTAATTATTTCAGTTGGCTGCATGTAGAAACTATGATAGCTGCTGCACAAAAGGAATGGTTGTACATTTACGACAACACTGGAATGGAGCTGCACTGTATAAAAAGGATGGATAAAATACTGCGAATGGAGTTTCTACCTTACCACTTCTTACTGGCGGCAGTGGTAATCAGAATTTAACTATTATACAGTGAACAATTTAATAATAAAATTGTAGTAAATATTTTAAAACAATTGCTTTCTATTAGATTTCATTGCGAGTGAGTACTAATCGATCGCCGATGTTGTCTGACGTGTCAACTAATCAGTGTATTAAAAAACCCGTGACCTAGGTCTACATTAGGCGGAAGCATCTTATCTGTGTCATTCAGTGTTCGTGTTTAATAGTAACTGCTCTAAGTATGTTCAATAAATATAGTTAAGATAAAATTAAAAATGGAAGGCAACCCCTTTAACCGAAGCGCGCTAACGCGCCGCAGCCCGCCGCCCTCGCCTGCGCCCCCAAAGTCGAGCGATGAGACAAAAACCCTTGTTCAAAAAATCATCAGACCTGATCAAATGAAGCTGCATGTGAGAGGGTTTTCACGCTGCACCAGTTGTCTTCGCGTCTGGACTCCATTTCCACTTAACATCAGGTGGTGTGGAGTAATTTGCCGTGCTAATTAAAAAAAAAAAGGCGGTGTTATCATTAGCACCGATACTAAGGCGACATCGAGAAGCTGCGGCAGTCGGCGCAACTGACGATCTCTGGCCTCACTGTGGATGAGCCACTTAAACGCAAGCCAAGAATTGTGGTCATAGGAGTGCCCGCCTCTATGCCGGAAACTGAAGTGTTCAACTGCATATTCCAACAAAACCTAGCCGACAAGCTGCAAGATGCGACACTGGAAACGTTTAAGAGCTCTATTAAGTTAAGTCATAAGTCAGGGAAGAAGGATGCTGAGACCTGCAATTATGTAATCGAAGTCCCAGCACACATTCGCAAAGCCCTGATAGCAAAGGATAGAGTTTTTGTAAATTGGTTGGCGTGCCCTGTCAGAGACTTAACTTTAGTAACTAGGTGCTTCAAGTGTCAACTGTACGGTCATGCGGCCAAGACATGTCGGGAGGAGGCCAGCACCTGCGGTCACTGCGGTGAGGCAGTGAGTAAAGGACTGCATGAAAAAAGCTGAGCCCTCAAAATGCGCCACTTGCATGCCGCTTTAAGCAAACATTCCAACACAAAACTGGTGATGCTGACTGTCTTGCTAAGAAAATAAATTGCAGAAAAGAGGTACAGTAACTCAATAGATTATAATGCCGCCTAATAGTGGTCCTTTAAAAACGTAACCTAGATAGAAACTTATGATAAGTAATTAATGTTAAAGATTATAATAATACAAATTAAGTAATACCTAAGCTAAGCAAAAACGTTTGTCCATGTCTTAGGCATCTATCCATTTCAGTAGGTCAGTGCTTAGTCAACATTTAAACAAAAATCAATGACTTACCTACTATAATAAATAAGGAAATGGAAAATGTAGTAACATTTATTGTTCTACTTTTGTGACATTATTTCTCTGTGCTGTGTGATTTCTAAGCAATTCTTAAAATTATGTTAATAGCTAATAATAAGTTTTCTGTCTCATTGTATGATTTTTCTTTTTTTCAACTATTGTACAATGTTTGTTGTTCATAATTAATATTTATTTGTTATTTATTTAGCTACATAAGATAGTTTTGCTAGAACTTTATATTAGAAATATATTTTTTGCCTGAAAAACAGGATAATCCTAATTCAGGCACATCATGGTGTTATTTTTGTCTATTAGTATGTTTAGTATTAAATTATTATATTGTAAAATGATTATTTAATAAAAAAAATATTATTATTTTTATTGCTTGTTTGTGTCATGATGATTCACAATGAAGACATCATCATCAGCCTATACTAGTCCACTACTGCTGGACATAAGCTTCTCCAAGTGCACGCCAACGAGCACGATCCGCGGCTACTCATCCAGCTCTTGCCAGCCACCACATAAAGTCATAATTATAAGTAATGCAATATGTAAAGGGCTTGTAATGCTGTCGGTACAGTCGATACAGACTCATTTCAATTTGTTTTTATCACTATTATATTTCATACAACAGGTCTTATGACTTAATAAAATATTTTTTATTTATTTTCCCATATATTTTTCTAAGAATTTCCTTCATTATAAATCCCAATACAATTAGCAGATTTTTCCAGCTAACAATTACCAATTTGTTGCAGAATGAATATGGCTTCATGTCCTGGTTGGATATCTCCATCGGTGAAATAGTGGGCCACTATAATAACCGCTTAGGAAGGACATCAGTGATGACGCAGAACCCGTATAATGCTGTTGTATGCTTAGGAAACTCCAAAGGTGTTGTTTCACTATGGTCCCCTACAGTGAAAGACCCGTTAGCGAAAATATTGTGCCACAAAACTCCTCTAACTGCTATGGCTGTTGACAACACTGGGATGTAAGTGTTATAAAGATATTAATGTTTCATATATAGAACCCTTGTTTATGAGCTATAGTTTGGCTATATTACTTACATTGCCTATTATTAAATAAAAATATTTAATTTAGAAAGTATTGAAATAAATTCCACGAATTGGATTTGAACCCGCACCCCATGACATACCGAGTCAGGTGCACTACCAATTATGCTATCGTGGCTTTGTCCTACCCGCGAAATTAATCAACACTATCTACTCTTTGTAAGCCAATAAAGTTATATATCAACCATAATTTTTGAAAATAACCTATTTCTTTCTAATCAATCATTGTTTTGAAGGTACATGGCTACATCAGGAGTAGATCGTAGCATGAAGATATGGGACATTAGACATTTAGATGGACCAGTACAGGAGTACAGGCTGAGGAGTGCAGCAGTAGATCTAGAATTTTCACAAAAAGACATGCTGGCTGTTGGACTTGGAGAAGTTGTGGAAATATACAAGTATGTGGAAGTGTGGTTACCTTGAGTAAGGACTCACTAACATAATTTATAATAACAGAAAATATATTAAATAAAAGTACCAGAAAAAGAAATGTTTCTTTGGATTTGTTTTGACTTCCTAGTATAAAGTCACGCTTGATAGTGGCTAGTGCCAGGCCAGCCAATGCAAAAGTTGAATTGAGACTTTCATGCCCCTCTAAAGCGATGGAAAGCTGCAATTTTGTCTTGTAATTTTATCTTGTAGTTTATTTATTTATATTTATTAGTTTTTGTGTCTAATTATAATGATTTAATGTTTTTATTAATGTAGGTAATAACTTTGAATATTTTACTGTAAAAATTGAGATTTTTGTTTATAATTATGTAATTGGGAATAATACTGTACAATTATTAGATAAATAAATAAATAAATGCCACATGAAAAAATTACAATTACAATATAGTTACAATAATAATCTTTTATATTTTTAAGTAATTGCTGCACACAAACCGTGGACAGACCTTACATGAGACACAGAATGGCGAAAACAATTAACAACTTCAAATTCTGTCCCTATGAAGACGTGTTAGGTATTGGCACTAGCAATGGATTCAGCAGCATAATTATTCCAGGTAATAAATATAGCTTTTTATACAATTGGTCAACGCCTCGGTGGCAGAGTGGCAAAGCGCTCGGCTCGGTACCCGAACGTCCCGATTCAATTCCCAGGGGGCCTACCGCCTAACTCTATCGCTATCGCTCTCGCTACCGCGCTCTATAGTTTATGGCGATATGAAAGCAATATGAAAGCTATAGCCTATAGCTTTCGATATTGCTTTTATATCGCTTACGAAATGACAAGATGACCTCATAAACTACAGAGCGCGATGGCGATAGAGTTAGGCGGTCGGGCATAGTATGTTTCGGATTTTTCGTTGCAAAGCCCGGGTTTGTAATCACCAACCCGCATTTGGCTAGCGTGGTGATTAAGCCACATTACCCATCAATTGTAGCGATTACTTGATTTCAATAATGGAGGCATTTGCCCAGCATTGGGACAGTTATAGGCTATCTACTTTACTTGTTATACAATTGGTGGGAAAACAAGTTATATTGGAGATTGGTAGACCATAATCCAACTTTAACTTTTTCACTTTTAATCAAACTTTACAATATTAATAATTTGAAAAAGCACTTGAAATTTCCGATAGGACACGCTTTTTATTCACTGAAACTAGACCAAAATAATTAATAAAATAAAAGTATTATTACAGTTATTTAATATACCATCTCATGTTGTTTTATATAGGTATTTAGGTCACTAAGCCTTATTGTCTTACAGTTAAGGTTCTTAATAATTTATTATGTCAATATGATACTTATTTTCGATTAAATAATTAATTAATCGAAATTAATTCACAGGCAGCGGTGAGGCCAACTTTGATGCTTTGGAGAGCAATCCATTCCAGAACAAGAAGCAGAGAAAGGAAGCTGAAGTTAAGGCTCTATTGGAGAAGATACCTGCGGAGCTTATCACTCTCAATCCGTTTGAAATAACTGAAGTGGATGTGCCCTCTATGAAGGAACAGATGGAAGCTAAGAAGAATCTATTGGTAATTACCACCAAACTAATACATACATATATAAAAATGTATAGTGATATACTCCTGTTGGCCATGTAGGTATGCCTTTTGCTTCGGTCGGTCAAAGTAGCGAGAACCTTAGTGGTTCCAAAAGCCGGTTGACTGAACACTATTGATTTTCCCAGAGGCGACATCCCCACATATCTCACTAGATTCTTCGAAGCGTTTTGAGTGTATTATCGAAAGCAAAAACCACGAGGACGCTTTTAAAAGCTAGGTCCTCTGCTGGCGGTGCGGATTAAAAGCTATCTGTCGTATTCAACATAAGGATATCGACGACTGTTTCTGTTGATTTATGGAGCAGGCTCTCTGAAGTTTTAAATACGTTCTTACTCATTTATAGATTCAAGTATGTAATCTATTTATTCTTGGTTTTTCAGTATCTGAAGCCTAAGAAAATTGACTACACTCCAAGATATAAGAACAAAGGTAAAACAAATATAGCAAGGAAAAAGATTATAAAGGATGCTGCTAGAAAGGTAAATTATTTGTTTTGTTGCTACATTTTAATTTTCAATTGGTAATGCAGGCCAGCAGTGGACTAGTAAAGGCTGATGATGATGATGATGATGATGATGATGATGATGCTCTTAATTTATAAAAAATTAAACCATAAATAAATGCTCAAGTTTATTGTGAATGTGATGGACATTTCTGTATTGTTTGAAATCAAACATTGTTTCAGTCGATTGTATTGGTGGTCATTTGGTTTGGATTTTAAATATTACATTTTAATATGGCCATGTTCTGAATTTTAGCATGTTATTGCGGGGCTAAATTGTTATTTTATTTACAGGAATACATTGAACAAGCAATAGCAGCCGAGAAGCTGCTCGATTTGCACAAACAACAAAAAAATACACCTAAACAGTCATTTGGAGTACTGGACCGCTTTGTTGCAAAACCTAAAACTATGAAATAAAACAAGTATTCAGTTATAGACTTATTATTTATTTCTTTTTTTGGTTGTACTTCAACCTAGGTTCAATTTAATAAATTTCTTGATGATTTTATTATTTACACGATTTGTATTTACATGTCAGTGATTCTTTAACATGATAAACATACGATTATAAAAAATGTCTTTAAATATAATTTTAAAGTACTAAAAGTATAACTTAACAAGGAATATCAAATAAATCACATAACCCTTCGGAATCACGTAGAGAAAATGAAAAGTCGTTCTTGGTAGGTGGCGGACTCAATCGTAGCAAATAATCTAAAACAAAAATAAACAATTTGTTATTATATAATATAGGATTTTAAAAAAATTGCAATGTGCATTCCAAATTCGTCAAACAAAACCATACAAAGGGTAAATAAAGAGCAAAATAGGCATCTCATTTCAAAATAAATACTTTATTCATGTCATAATCAATTAAAATCAACACATAATTACTTCAAAAAATATATATAATAATAATAAATAAAAATAATTTATATTAGCTCTAAAGACCTACGCAGACCGGGACGGCATGGCAAAGGATTAAATTTTTACCAATAGACATTCAAACATCGAAATATAAATAAGACATAAATACATAATTCAACGTGACGTGAGCCTTGCCGTGGCATGCCGCGGCAAGGCTCTGGAATGCCGCGGTATCTAAGCGGCTATTGAGCGCTGACTGACGGCAAAATCCTTTGATTGCCATGCCGTCCCGGTTTGCGTAGGCCTTTAGTCAGTTACCATACAACATTGAAACCACGGCGCTATATTGTATGCGTATGTATGCGACTCCTCGTGACTTAAGTATGTAATACATCCATGTTAAATACACACGAGAGTACATAGGCCGCAAAGCGGTTTTATGTAGGTGCCATCAGTTGGTAAAGTTAGTTTAGATAGTTTTACCATATTACTTGCAGCCGTCAATATAGCTTCCCGCAAATAAAATAAATAAAACAGCATTAAATATATAAATTATTTTTGGAATCTCTTGTTTGATTACCTGTACTAAAAATATCTGTATTATATAGTTTATAGTTCAATTAATCTACCCCTTTAAACAAGCAATTCTTGTATGTATAATATAATCTGAATCTCGGAAACGGTTCCAACGATTTTCATGAAATTTAGTATGCAGGGGGTTTGGGGGGCGATAAATCGATATAGCTAGGTTTCATTTTTAGAAAATTACCAAAAAAAACCGTTATCGTGATTTTCGGTTATCCAGGTACTTATACGTAATTGAACTACACTTATACTTACCTATAACACAGAAGCAATAATAGTACTTCATATGTTAAACTAAAACAAAAAAATTCTGATATAAATCAACTTACTTTGTTGTTGTAAAATATCCATATCATTTGTAGATTGCTGATCCTCTGTGTCCATTTCTTCAATATCCTGAAATTATGTATAAACAACAAAAGCTAAATTATCAAATATTTGTGAAGGGACGTATCGTGGACTTAGGGATGTATCGCACAAAATAAAAAATACTATACACAAAATAAAGGCTACTTTTGCCGGATGGTATAATATGCTTCTGCCAAGGAGAGTCAGACTGGTTTTTTAAAGTCCACCATACCGAATTTATATTCCATGGAACCTTTTTTAATGCTGTTACAGTTAATAGAATCCTTCTATTCATAAGAACTGAAACTTCAGGGTCGGCAACACGCGATACCCTTGGGGTCGTAAGCAATCATGCTACTGTCACTTTCCTTCAGGCAGCTCGAATGCTAATCGTCTGCCGGCTTAGTAACATTAACATTAAAAAAACAAATATACCTTAACATCTTCCTTATCGCACAACAATATCACTCCAATAGGTTCCTGTGACTTCACATGTATCAGGAAGTTTGATTCCTTTTCCTGTAACAAAAAATAATTTTGATCAGTAACTTATTAATTTTGCAAGATTGCTATTGCTAAATTGGCGAGTCTTCTCTGAACAGGGATGCATTTTGTCTTTGTCAATGGTGACTGAATGGTTTTGAACTAGATCTTAGTATAGAATATCATACACAAGATTCAAATCAATGATAGAAGTTTTGTAAATAGTTATTTTAGTGATTTCAAGCAACTATTTCTGAGTTAAAGTACCATAGTCTACTAGTGTTTGTCCTGGTCGAATTGTTCCCAGGGGCAAGTTATAAAGACCTTTATGAGAATTGAATTTCTCATAAATGAAGCTGCAGATGGAAG
Organism: Eudonia truncicolella; assembly: GCA_949315975.1. Classification (NCBI taxonomy): domain Eukaryota; kingdom Metazoa; phylum Arthropoda; class Insecta; order Lepidoptera; family Crambidae; genus Eudonia; species Eudonia truncicolella. Next base: position 5,327,164 of record OX438831.1, on the reverse strand, counting down.
CAAGTTTTAGAAATAATAAATATTTACAATTTTGAATGTATGGAGTAAAGGCTATTATAATTATGCATCATCAACATCATCATCATCATCAGCCTTTACAAGTCCAACGTTGGATATAGACCTCTCCAAGGGCACACCACTGAGCACAATCTGCGGCTACTTATTTCTAAACTTTGATAAAGGCGTTTTAAACAAGCTCTTGATGTTAGCGCTTACCTTAGTGCGTACAGTAGTCCCAGCTAAAATTTCTGCTCCCAATGGGGCTTCCAGCACTAGCACTTGATCATCTTCAAAGCATTCTTTTATGTCATTTTCAGTAACATACACTAACGATTGGTTTTCTGGTTCATCTAAGACATTTTTTATACTTTGTTGTATCCAGCGCAACTGTCTAAAAAAGAAGGAAAGAAAATTAAATCAACATTAATATTTGTCAGTTTATAGATAACAAACTTAATCCTCATTATATAATAGTTATGGGAGAAAGTACAAGGCGTAATTGCTAATAAAAAATTCAAATCATGTCTTCTAATTTAAATAGTACTTGTTTATAAAATGTTTTTGTTTTGTTTATATAATTTTAACGCAAATTTTAATGAATAAATGTTAATGACGGTAGTTGTTGACATTGAATGGGTGCCTTTGGCTTTCAAAGTAAAAAGTAAATAGTGTTGAATAATTTTGGCGGGCTGGTTAGAACCACGATAGACCAATTGGAAGAGCACCTGACCCGGTATGTCAGAAGGGTGCAGGTTCAAATCTTGCTCGTGGAAATTTTTTCAACATTGTGTTTTTGTTTTTGTAGTACTTGTTTATCTAACAAATTGTAATTTATGTAGGATGTACAAATCCTACATAAATTAAAGTTCTAAAAAGATGATTTTGATTTTGTACATGTTGTTTTACCAGAAATTATGTAATTATTTCATGTAAAATTATGGATCTTAAAAAGTGAAGATATGAGAATATTGAAACTGGGTTACTACTAGGTCTTAAAACTATATAGACAATTTGTTATGGGAGTTATCATAGCAAATTAAAGAAGTTATTTGTAATAATTACTTACTTGTCAAGCAGTTGCTCATGCTCTTCTAATCTCCCAATCTGTCTTCGTAGCAAAGTAACTTTTTCACCAATGGTACTTGTCTTTCCGTCGGGACCAACTCCTCTAAGAATATAAATAATCTGTTATACTATTAGAGATATACAGCAATGTTTTGATTAAGCAATGTGAAAATTAAATTACATTTACATAGTCCTACACTTTAAACAGAGCACTTACTTCCATTGTATGCTATTTTTACTTTTCTTTTCTATTAAACCAATGCCTTCCAAAACGTTCGTTATGTCGTATATTCGCCTTTTTTGCCGAACAGCTAGAAGATCGGTAGCCTGGAACCAAAAATTACATCAAAGTTTATTCAAAATAATTCATCTTTCGTGTCCAAAATGCATTTGACAGATCTATCCAAAGCAAAAGAATACTTACGATTTTTAAATCTAACACTCCATCTTTAGCTTTTTGGAGTAATGATACAAATCTCGTAGTAAGCAAGCCAAGTGATTTTTCATATCTTTTGTAAATATCAGTCATTCTAGAAGAATACAAGGTTGATTTATTTGCAAATTTCTGTTGATTTCTATGAAATTTTGCGTCGCGGCGGGATGTTTAGAATGTTGGTAGCCTTGAATAGCTCACACAGACCATAGATAGCATAGTGATGTGGTCATTCAAATTTAAAAACCGGTAATATTTTTGGGAACGACGTTTCGTGTCCGTTAAGCTAGCGTACACATGGTCTAATTCATGTTTGTTGTTATGCCTTCTTTAAGTGCGTAATTACTGCAAACACAAAATAAATAGTGCCTCTTTAGTTTAAGAAATAAAGTCTTTTAGTGTGTACGCTGGCATCGCGATCAAGCTAGCGTACACGTGATCGTTCTCGAAAACTATTTATACTAAAGCAACAAAATTTACACACCCGCTATGCAAAATTTCATAAGGATTGCTCATATAGGTACGGAGATTCACAAGACTTGTGAATGACATTTCGAGCTGGCGTCATAAAACAACGTACTCTTAATAGTGCAATACTAGGTCTTTATTTCTTAAACTAAAGAGGCACTATTTATTTTGTGTTTGCAGTAATTACGCACTTAAAGAGGGCATATAACATATAACAACAAACGTGAAATCGACCATGTGTACGCCTTATCGGTCACGAAAAATTGGATAGGTACTTTGAAAATCCGAGTAATTTTTGAATACGACTGGCAGAAATGGCTCGCAATATCAACGCACCGTGCGTTTTTGGTTTAAACGCTTTCGTAATTGAAACTTGGACTTGAAGAATGATGGTTCCGACATAGTAAAATAATATTAAATAAATGAATGGATAATATTAAAATTCCTTTAAAAACCCTACACGACAAGAAACAGAACACAAAACAAAGAGAATTTAATCACTAACACAAAATAAAGAAACAATATCAGATAAAATTCGAATGAATGATGAACGAATGGGACGATAAAATTCCCGTGTTGCCATTTTTAAATATCGCTAAAATAGAACACGATAAAACCTTCCGATCCGAGTCCCGTGCTAGCGGTTGTAGATAAAATTCGATAGATAAACGGTTTTGTCGACCGATAAATTTATCGATCGGTAAGATCCGTGCTCGCACCACTGATACGGTCTTTGCACATGCATAACGTAGCCGCAGAATATATTAATTTATTTACCTGTTCAATGAGTGAATTTAAGGAATTTAAGAAAGTCACTTTACAAATGATGTGTTATGCCAAATAAGAATAAAATTATCTAAGTAATAGTTAAAAAAAAGTTATTATAATAGAATAATAGTACCTATTGTATTATTCTATTTATAATAAATATGATAATGTTAAGTAATAATAAATTTAATTATGATTCTAGTTAACTACACTATTGTATTAGGAAAATCCTGTAATGATAGCTGTATTTCATGATAAGTAATTAATAAATAAATAAATATTTCAGTTCTCGTAATTTGGCATCAGTAGGTATCTCTTTGGCAATGAAGTACTTTAGAACTACATCAATTCAAACTTATGGTTTTTACACACTGTCAAGATGAAGAGAATAGCGAACGCTAGCTTTAGCCCGTGGAACATGAGCATCACTTCACTGCACACTAAATGTATTCCAAGCGTATAGAATATATGTTTGGTAAATAAGAAAATAGCACACTACCACCGCTGAAGGTATGGTAAGGATGATGGAGAAGAAAAGGGAAATTCGACCTTGCGAATCATAAAAAAACAATTCCTTAAAATCTTAATCCAATTCACTAAAAAACTTTAAGCAAAAAAAACGTCCAAAACATAATCTGACAAATTCAAAATACTTTTTGCTTTCTTTCTTTTAGTGGATGGCTTCGTGCGATTAGTGATGTTCGTAGATCTAGTCAGGGAAACTATGGTAGGATAAGATACCGATAAAAATAAGTAAAACAATATCGAACTGTGTTCACTTTGTTCATTACAATCAAACAATGGCAACCAGAAGTAACGGTCCGTAGAGACGTGCCTAATCTCGATTCCTTTCACTCCTCCTCACGTCCACCACCAGTGGTTAGAACCACGATAGTTCAATTGGGAGAGCACCTGACCCGGTATGTCAGAAGGGTGCAGGTTCGAATCCTGCTCGTAGATTTTTTTTTCAACATTTGTTTTTGTAATTTGTTTCACAACAAAATTTGCGTTAAATTATATAAACAAAACAAAAACATTTTATAAATAGCTTGCCTACTTCTTAACTAATCTTTAGCATTTGTAAAAATATTATGATCGGGTGTTAATGACGGTAGTTGTTGACATTGAATGGGCGCCTTTTGTAATTTGTTTCGCAACAAAATTTGCGTCAAAATTATATACGTAAACAAAACAAAACATTTTATCAGTGTACCAATCAAGTTTTTGTATAGTAGTTCGACTTTTGTAATCTTGTTTGGTTTTAGCCCAATGCCTGGTTCAATTGGTGTGGCTGTTGGTTAACATTCTTCAATGTTAAATTTATTCAGGGCATTCTCGATTTTTCCGCTTTGTACGCTTTTGAGTATGTAGCGTATCCCACAAACGCGCCTTATCGCTTATGGAGACAGTTTTCCGTGTCGTCTCTTATTCAGGACGAATGCTTTGCAAAAATTTGCTCCCAAAAATTTGCAAGTGCCGCCCGGATGGTTTTCTACCAACCCATTTTTCGTATGGTGATCTTCCATCGAGTGCAGATGCTGGGCTTCTGTTTATTAAGTAGTTTGCTGTGTTTACAGCTTCAGCCCATAGTTTCTTTGGTACATTTGCTTCTATTAGCATACATCTCATTTTTTCTGGGTGTTCTATTTTTTCGCTCGCTTATGTCATTTTGTTGCGGCGTATATGGTGCGGTTAGCCTTCTTTGAATACCATGATCCTTCTGGAGATATGAAGTGATTTTATGATTACCCTTCCTTTGCAGTCGGGTAAATAAGACAAGGAGCAGATAAGAGAAAAGGGTAAATAAGAGATGAACAGGTAACCAGGCTCTAATGATGGATCTCATCAAAACTATAAAAAATTTAAATAAAAAGAAAAAAAAAACTTTTATTACTTGTTAATAAAAAAAGAACTAAAAAGTTAAAAATAATTTAATTTTAAAATATTTGCGTTATTATCACAAACCCAATTTTTTTATAAATAAAAGCGTGTTACATTGTGATTGCAAAAGAAAAATGATGAAGGTGTAATATGCTAAATGTTCTTTAGTGTTCCATCAAAATGTAACATGCTTTTATTTATAAAAAAATTGGGTCTGTAATAAAAATGCAGAATTTCTTATTATCAGGTTTAAATAATTTTTAACTTTTAAGAACTTTTTTATTAACAAGTTTTTATGTATGCAAATAAATTAGTAAACAGCGCTCTTATCTTTTAGTCGGCCAGCCAGCATTACTGATCGGAAACCTTAAAGCGATGTGACCAGATTCAACTTGCAATAATTTTAATATATTTATAGTTTAATCAGACAAAGACGTAGTAATAAAGAATATAACAGGTTTTTTCGCTCTCCTGTACAATTGGTCATTACCGAGTTCTGCGGTATTAACCACTGTTGGTTCCGCTATAATGCAGTACCGACGACGATATTCTCTTCTATTGTCAGTAAGTATTTGCAAAGATCTGTTGCAACAATTCACACTTTTCTTTTTCAACTTGAATAATCTTATCTATATCCTTTTCTTTAAGTTGTATCTTCTTAAGCTCAACAGACTGTTTCAAGTCTAGCTCTCTTCTCCTTAGTTGTAACTCTTGTTCCTTTAAATCCAAGCTTTTATCGATAATTTCATCTCTTTGTGACCTTATACCTTCTTGTCTATGTAAATAATCAAGCCATTGTCTCTCTAAGTTAATTTTAGACTGGCTTCTATCAGATTCCATTCGATTCGCTAATCTTATTTTCCGTAGTTTAATAGAATTCTTGCTTTCTAGTACTTTAATATTTGGGCTTAATACTTTTCTATTTAAACAATTTTTACCCCTCATCTCATTCAAAAGTTCTGAAATTAAGTATGCATCCGAATCAACATTGTACTGTGAATAAATGTCATCCATCTCTTTGAAATATTTAAATTTATCATGGCATTCATTATCAATGCATTTCTTATACTTTTTTGTAAGCGCATTAATCTTCCATCTGACTTGGTCAGGAGTCATCTGTAACAGAATGCAGCTGTTAATACAAAAGGTTTTATGTTCCATGTAGTTACACAAATATGAATATAGTTTAACTGAGTATTACTTCAATGTTATAATCCTTTAAGTTATCTGATATTGCTAACCAAATTCTTCTTTTCTTCTTTGGAGTTTCGAGCATGTTCAGATTTGATTCATACAGTTTTAAAAGTATGGATGTAGCATTTGATGTCCACACAGCAACTAGGTTATGAAAATAATCAAACATGGAATTATTACTGAGCACTTCAAACTAAATAATAATGTACTTAATAAAAATTTTGTAAATATTAGTGTCCAATGGAACTAACCCATGAAGATTACAAATAAATAATAGTAGACCTACAACAGGTAGTACCATAGAGTAACTTAAATAAAGGGTAGTACTTACTATGTTTTTCTGAATTATCCATATTTTTTCTTTATCTAATCACTATGCAATATCGCAGGTATTGAGAGTTGCGAGTGGTAGACACTGAGTCGCGATTGAGCGCTCCTCGCTATTCGTGTGCGACGACAAGCAAGACAAGCATGAAGCTTGAAGCAAGCAAATTTCCGTATTATTTAATTAATAAATAAACAAGTTAGGTACTTTGTGGCTTTGTGCAAGCAAATAGAACCTTTTTACCTATTTTCTTTTTTTTCTTGATGGCTTTGTGCGAGTAGCACATTTAGCCAGTGTCAAAGTAATTTTTCTTACAAGTAATACATAAATACAATATTTCCTTTCAGTATGATGATGATGAATGAAAATAGAAATGAGAAGTGAAAAATGATATACCCCCAACCCCTCGAGTAACTCAGTATCAGTAAAGATGTGGGGCTTTACTAATTCCTCGGACGGACTTCTTGAGAAAATTTGAAAAGTGAAGTTGCACTGTTTTGTTTCATTTGCTAACACTCATGCGCACTTACGAACACTAACGGTTAATAATCCACCATTATTTCACATTAATATTCAACATAACACAAATTTTAGAAAATAAAACAAAACCGCAGACATAACTCTTCACTTTCCCGCCAAGAAGTCCTTTTTTTTACCTATTTATTAATTAGGTATGTTTTTTTTTGCGTATTGTTTTACGGCTCCGGATGAAATCCATCAAGCCAATTCGTCCGTTCTATCTTCTTAAGTAATACATAAATAAACAATATTGATGATGATGAATGATAATAGAAATGGGAAGTTGAGAAATGATATTACCCCCTAACCCCTAGAGTATCTCAGTAAAGATGTGGGGCTTTACTAAGTCCACACGCGGACTTCTTGGGAGAATTTGAAAAGCCACGTTGCACTGTTTTGTTTCACCATTATTTCACAATTATATTCGACATAACACACATTTTGGAAAAAATAAAACAAAACCGCAGACATGACTCTCTTCACTTTCCCGCCAAGAATTCACTGACATTTTTTTTATGGCTTTGCACAAGCATTTCCAAAAAATGCAAAATACAAAAAAGTTTATTTCAGCAACTTAGTCTATACAGGCATAATGTGGTTGGTGCTCTCATTTGATTTAGCCAATGAAAAAATAATTTTTCTTACAAGTAATGAATAAATAAACAATATTTCCTTCCTATATGATGATGGTGAATGATAATAGAAATGGGAAGTGAGAAATGATTTACCCCCCAACGCCTCGAGTATCTCAGTAAAGATGTAGGGCTTTTACTAGTCTGGCTATCAAAAGTAGTTCCTGGATATTTTAGCAAACTTTTTACATGTTTTTACTAAATGAAAATGTCAACGTCAATTACCCAAGTTGTCAGTTGTCAGTAGTTTTATGTGATCTTGTTTTATCGATTTATGAGTATAAAAATGAATAAAACTGTTAAAAGTGGAGTGCGGAAGATGTTGTTTTGCATGATTTCAAAGTTTCAAGAAAAACAACAGGAGAAAGACGCCGAATTCAATCAAAAACAAGATTGTTTACGTGTGGTGCTTGATTTCTTAAGTTAGTATGACGCAGTTATTTTGATACTTGGTTTTTATTAACTAGTTTATATTTTTCAACTTTCAACGATATTCATAATAGGTTCAGTAAACACCACAATAATAGTGCACCTTCTTTATATGGAGTCACTGCAGTATTAAGGGTTTTATTATCATTTGTATGTAGGTAGGGAGGAAATTCAGTAGGTAATTCGTTTCTTTATCCTGCCTACTTTCAAAACTTGGAATTCTTTACCGGCAAATGTGTTTCCTCCTTCCTATAACATGGGTTCCTTCGAAAGAGGCGTAGGGTTGGCTTTAGTAATCAGCGGCACGAATTAGGAATTGATAAGGGTTGGTTTTTATAGGGGTTGGTTGATATCGTAAATAGGTAAAACAAAAGAATACCTTTACAGTGGTTTGTAGAAGCTAATGAGCGAGAGCACCAACACTTTGTACTATCAGGATCTTTACAGAGCGGTCTATTCTATCTATTTATTTCACTCGCGGATCTAGACGCACTAAATAGTTTTGTAAATGTTTTCACATTATGTTACACTTTTATATTTTAAAGTCATACAGACAGTCAATAATAATGGTTGCCTAGCATCATATCAAAAACTATAGAGTGCAGCCCCAATCCTGCTCTCAATAATAGGAGCCTTGGCTTCGGAACTGCCTTTGTCAATAGGTCAGCTAACTGCTCTGCAGAACTTGTTTTCTGCACGCCATTCAAACCTTCTTGTACTGTCTCGCACGCAAAAAAATGTCTCATACGAACATTTTTGGTTCGTTTATGAAATTCCGGATTGTGAACGAGACGTGTTGCAGCTTCGTTGTCCATCTTGAACTTCGGTGTTCCTTCTAGCGTCATAAGTTGGCTAAAAATTCTCTCTAGCCAAACTAGTCGCGAGTACCTTCACTAGCAGCTACTATATCTGCCTCTGTGGTTGAGATGGCAATGGATGCTTGCCGTTGACTAAGCCAGGACACCGGGCCTCCAGCATACGGGCAAACAACTCCGGTGGTGGAGCGTCTTGTGAGCTCACCACCGCCGTGATCTGCATTACTGTATCCTTTAAAGGCTTTGTGGTTTCCAGACTTGTATCTTATTCCGAAAGATATAGTTCCTTTTAGATATCGGAATATCCTCTTCACTTTGAGCCAATCAGTCCAGGAAGGATTCTCCAATTTCCTTGAAACTATTCCGACAGCGTATGCAATGTCGGGGCGCGTACCTGTCATAAGATATGGTTTTCTGCTTTTTAGGAATAACTGTCTCCATATCCAACTTGTAAAGTCCCCCAAAACGAACTCTTTTGCCAACAACTCTTGTGATCTTTTCGATGTCGAGCTTGCGCTCTCTAGTTGTTGACTTAAAAATGCTGTTTTGCATCCATCTTGCGCCGCTAATGGAGAGAATAAGTTCTTCGTTAACGATGGTATTAGCCAAACATCATTAAGCTTGATTTCTTCATTCTTGCCATTGACATTTGATGCTACCACTACGGTTCCCTTTCCTAACGCTGGAATTGTGGTTTCGTCTGCAGTCGTAACTGTGTGATCAACGTCAAATTCATGATATTCCGTGAAAAAATCACTACTTACAGCAATGTGCGTCGTTGCTCCGTTGTCGACAAACCAGCTGTGAAGATCTTGTGTTTGTCCTGACGAGCATGTGTTTACCATCAGCGAGATGTGTTGCACTTGGTTGGACATCGAGCTAGAGCCTGATGTACTTGGAGTTGGTTTAAGTGGCCTCCTATCTCTAATCCACTTTCTGCAGTTGCGCACACTGAAAGCTGTCCCAGAGAAACAGTGGGCGGCAATTTCAAAAAATCTGCTGCTGGTAATACTGGCTATATACTGAATAAACGAAGTTGATACTATTATTTTTACATCTGACACCAAAATTAAATCAATTTCATTAAACCTTAATACTCCAGTGACTCCATATAAAGAAGGTGCACTATTATTGTGGTGTTTACTGAACCTATTATGAATATCGTTGAAAGTTGAAAAATATAAACTAGTTAATAAAAACCAAGTATCAAAATAATTGCGTCATACTAACCTAAGAAATCAAGGGACAGCTGAATGTGACTGTGATTGACTGTCTTCTGTTATTCTGATAATAATTTAAAAACAAAGTAGGTAATAATATTATTTGCCAAAAGCAAAAGTAGGCAATTTTACTGTTGTCGGTGGTTGGTTTTATTAGCTCCTACGATTTAAAAAATAACATAATATTATACTTCTATGATTTAACTTACACGTATTGTATTGTAATACAGTGAGCTAGGCTAGGCTTTAAAATGGAAAATAATAATAAGTTACTACTTTGGTTAGCCGAAAGCAAAGTGAGCAGCTCAGATGATAGTGATTCAAGCTGGAGTGATATCTGTAGTGTAAAACATGAATCTGACAATGAAGAGGATGAAGAAGATTCCAATGATAAACTATTCTTCCCTTTAATGCAATATATGTTAAGAACGAGACGGAGGCGTGTTGATGATTATTTGCATATTATAGAGTCTTGGTCAGATTCGGAATTCAAAACACGCTTACGGATATCAAGAAAAACAGCACGTAGACTGATAGGTTGGTAATTACCTGGGGTAATACTTAAAAATCGGTCCGCTTTTTTGGGAGGAGGTATGTGGGAGTCACCCCCCACCAATTTTGTCTGCCGGAAATGATTTTTTTATAAATAATTTGTCACTACAGCAGTAATTTAATTACTTAATTACTTTATCTGAATATTAGATAATTTGCTACTTGTTGTAATTTTTTATATCTATTTGGTTTGGTAATCTCTTTTGGCCTTAAAAGGCACACTGTCGCCAAAAAAAACAATGAATGAAATATCTATCTTCTCATCATTTCATTGATTGAAAAAAGAACATAGATTTTCATCTCATATAACTTTTAAATATGGTGTGAATGTTTCACAGATTTTAATTTAGTTCCTTACATTTTGTTTCAGAAGACTTGGACAAATCAGGATTTATTGCATCACACTCATTTGGACTAAAACCATTAGAGCCTCGGCTATGTTTCTACATATTTTTATCATTCATAGGGAATACAGAAACACTGACTCCAATAGCAAGCCGATTTGATATATCCATTTCCTCTGCTTTTAGAGTTGTTCGTAGAGTAGTTGCTTGGATTCTAATGAAATTAAATGATGCCATTAAATGGCCTAGTGACTACAATGAGATGAGAACAGTATGCAATACATTTTACACTAAGACTGGCATTGCAGATGTTCTTGGCATTATTGACACAACACATATTAAAATTGAGAAACCTAAGAACGGAAGAGAGTACTGCAATAACAAAGGATACTTTTCAATTATCTTACAAGCTACTGTGGATTCTAACTTAAGGTTTACAAACATATTCTGTGGAGAACCAGGGTCAAGTAATAGTGCAAGAGTTTTAAAGAAGTCACCATTATATAATACAGCTTCACAAAATAAAAGCTTGTTATTTCCACAGAGTACATTTTTGATAGGTCACTCAGGATATCCCACATTGCCTTGGCTTTTGCCACCGTTTAGAGAAAACAAAAGACTGACACCTCATCAAAGAGAATTCAATTCCAAACATTCACTGAGTCGTAAAATAAGTGATAAAGCTTTTAATCTATTAAAGAGGAGATTCAAGAGAGTAAAAGTTTTTAAAGTATATAGAAATATTGCCTTTATCACAGACACAGTAGTAGCAGCTTGCATTTTGCACAACTATTGCCTCGTGGAAAATGATTTTTTAGAAGAGCAAGAATAAGAAGAATATATTATTATTATAATAAAACAATTTTGAAGGCGGCTTGTCAATATTTTACTTAAATAGGTGTACTTATATCAAATTTAGTACTTTATGTCTACTGATGTTCCAGTAATTTCCTTAGTAAAGCACATTTTTCCCTTTCGATTTTTAGGATTTCTTCCTGTTTTCTCTCTTTAAGTTGTAATTTTTTTAATGCTAGCGTTTGTTTAATTTCCAATTCCTTCTTTTTTAGGTGCAGTTCCTCTTCTCTAAGTTTCAAACTTCTTTCAAATCTTTCATCTCTTATTAACTTTTGTGCTTCTTGTTTCTGAATATATTCTATCCATTGTTTATCCAATTCAATTTTGGCTCTACGCTCAGCTCTTAACCTTCGAAATGGTGTTTCTTTTTGTATAGCAAGTCTTTTCTTTCTTTCTTTTTCTGTATTTTCCTGTACAACTCCAGATGCTAATCTATAAGCACCACTGGTATCATTGTAATTCCCAAGTATTTGATGCATTTCATTGAAGTATTTGAATACCATTGCCCCTTCTCCATTATCAATACAATCTTTATATTTTTTTGTTAACGCATTAATTTTCCATCTTACTTGATCTGATGTTACCTATATGAAAGAAATATTTATAATATTTGGAATAATTGACTTCAAGCAAAACAATATTTTCTTAGGAAAATTAAGCATTAGGTACCTCAATACCCATGGCTTTTAATTCTTCAGCTATGGATGTCCACATTTTTGATTTCTTCTTTGGATTATCACACAGGCTCATTTTGGTTTCATACAAACTTAAAAGAGTAACTGTAGAATTTTTTGTCCATAAAATACCTGGAACATTAATTTTTAGGTTATCAATTATCATACTTTAATTAATATTGCTTACGATGTATTTTTTGAATACATTTAAATTTTGAAGCATACTTTGTTTAGTGTTATCCATATTGTCACTTCCCTGATGACTTGTAATTTGCTCCTGGATGTGATTATGATTAATATTGAGGGCATGATTAGGGTTGTGATAATTGGCCATGTTTAGGTTGGATTTATAGACAGATGCTGATGATGTGCCTGAAACAAAATAAATAATTTTAATTAACTAAACCAGTGTAAGTAAATAATGCTAATACAGAGTTGCGAACAACCGTAATAATGTTCAGAACCACAAAACAGCTTATTAATGATTTTACTTGGGTTTTCATAAGTTTTACAAAATTTTGTTCAATATTTGATGTTTTTTTTTGTGGGTTAATATAATAGACTATATTTTATTAAATTCATATCATCATCATCATCATCATCACCTCAGCCAAAAAGACGTCCACTGCTGGACAAAGGCCTCCCTTAACGATAAATCATTTTGATTGGCGATCGCAGTAAGGTGGAAATAATTACAGAGACGCTCAATACAATTCAATTCAATTCATATAGCAAACGTATATTTACTTACATTGGTTGTCTAACATTGTCAAAACAGAAACATTATTATCAATGTTTTCGTCCATGTTGTGTTGGGCGTTTTGCCGTTTTCCAACTAGACACTATTAATAATAGAATTAAAATAGAAATATAAATTATGACATTCGATAGACAGTAAGCACTTAACGTTACAATAACTCTGTGCAAAACATTTTTATTAAACCAATCTATTCGAAAAATTGTTTTTGAAATGCATTCAACTGTATAGTGGCATTACATCCACATCGTTGCAAAATTAGATCTAGTAGAGTATGTAAATGTTTCTTTCTTAGATAAATTCTTATTTCTGTAGATACATAGTTCAATTAACTAAGCTATTTTTAATGCAAGTTGTGTGTGGAACCACTGGTCTGTGTTGTGAACAAACAACTTAAAAGAAACAGACGAAGTCTTAAAAAAAGTGAAAGATAACAAACGTCAAATGTTTTATTGTTTTTTGCTCATTTAATGTAGAAGTGGTAAAAGGCCATGCAGCCAAGTCTATTTAGTTTTTTGGAAAAACTCTTCGGTAATGTGACTGGCCCATGGACTCATGTATAACCAGAGACGTATAATAAGAAGTGTATAACCTTAGAGCATTCATAACTGGAGGAGGCATATGCTTATAATTTCAAACAAAATTTTTTGCCACTTCTTGCGGGGGGAAGACACTACCACAAGAAAACGGGAACACACGAATACATTATTGAGTTATGTCACTATGCTTGCACACATACGAAATTTTATAACACACTCTTTAAAAAAATATAATTAAATATTATGTTCAGTTTTCGCGTTTAGCTATCACTGATTTCTCAATCGGTTTTAGTAATTTTTGTATAGTATGAAAATGTATGGTGACCATGTTATTCGAGCGCAACACCGTTGTTTTTATGTACTCCAAGATGATACCGGCTCCAAGTAAAAGGAGGTTTTTAATACGATTGTATGTTCTATTCGCCTTAACAATACGCGCATTTTCTTAATAAAACTTAATTTGGGCTAGATAATTGGTGTGAAAGGGAGAAAGGGCGACACGATAAACCTAGCTTGTATAGTCAACATTAACGTTATTTATCTACACTAATGTTACGAAGAGATAAAGTTCGTCAATTTGGATTTAGGAGGTAATCTCCGAAACTACTGATCCAATTTTTTTTTTTTTTCCAATATTTAGAATGAAATTTCAGTGTGGACATCGGTTATAATTTATTTTTTTAAACAATAGTTTACACTTCTAAATCTTAAAATTTTCTTATGAAGTCAGAATAAATAAGCGCAACTTGACTGCTTTACGCGTGCGCTGGCTGACCAAACGGTTGTGTATATACGTGATGATAATTATAATGTAACAAAAATATTATTCATTAGTAGATCTAAAAAAAGTCAGCGGCACGATATACCTACTTAGCTTTTATATTTAAACCACAATAACGTTCTTAAACGGTCGAATAGAGCTGTCATCCTAAACGTTAGCAGTGTTGGCGTTTCATATATTTTATTTATATAATTTATTCATGACCCTTCAGTCGAAAACTTAATTTATACGTTTTTCTCCTATCTTGTTTCTTGTATGATGATGGTGATGATGATGATGATGATGAATATTAATAGAAATGAGAAGTGAGAAATGATAGATCCCCCAACCCCACGAGTATCTCAGTAAAGATGTGGGGCTTTACTAAGTCCTCAGGCAGACTTCTTGAGAGAATTTGAAAAGTGACGTTGCACTGTTTTGTTTCATTTGCCAACAGTCATGCACACTCACGAACACTTAACGGTTAATAATCCACCATTATTTCACATTAATATTCGACATAACACACATTTTAGAAAATAAAACAAAATAGCAGACATGACTCACTCACTTTCCCGCTAAGAAGTCCCCTGGTGTTTCATAAAAAAATAAATTTTTGCCAGTTTTTAAAGTGAAATCTGCCGAAAACGGTAACGGACGCACAAAATATTTGGAGACACGTTTTATTTTCAATGACTTTAATCTAATATACTATAAAAGTTACTAAATCTCAATTTACGTTTCCTACATTTATGTTACCCTATTACGGAAACACAATAATTTGTGTATTTTTAACTTAGTACTCAAATGAATCAACAATAATATTCAATGCATGAAGACACTCGAACATTGTATGTACGCGGTGTTTTAAAAATCAATTTAACTGTGTAAATACATTGTACAAACTTTATTTGTTTTTATTTTTACAGAGAAATTGTTAACTTATTTATGTCAAAATTAGTTCATAAAAAATCGTTACCATTTTTTTCATAATATTACTCAAAGGTGTGGACATTGTCAATCATACAAAGTCGGCAAAGTTAGTCGGCCTTACCCATAAATATATTTGAATTTCGTAGGGTGCCCGTGATAGTAGCGAGCGTACTCAAAATCTAAATCACGTTGTTTGTTACGCTTTTGAATAGAGCGTAAATAGCTCTATTTACGCTCTGTGTGAAAGAAAGAGTGCAAAATTAAGTTCTAGTTTCTCTTTAGTTTAAAAGCCATTGAAATTCGTGTTAGTAGTAAAAAACCCGGACTATGCATCGAAAATTCCGAAACACACTTGCCGTTGCCTTGCACACTTGCCATTTACTCAGATTTTTCAAAGTTGGACCACTCTGTCAAATAAAGAAAAATCGATGGAAACAATGTTGTATAGAACGGATTCTTTTGACTCCCCTGACTGACTGACTGAGGAAAAAAAAAGAAAAAATGAGTAGAGAAGTTAATAGGAAGAGACCGACTAATATTAAAACCGGTGTTCAAGTAGAAAAAATAAAGTTAATATATTTTTATGTATTAGGTATAAACAACTATTTTAAAAATTAAATTAATTTCCAAATAATTGATAGAAACGGAAACGGATCCACGCATAGATATTGTCAAATTGACAGTTCAGTGTACTGACGTTATAATTGACGTTCGCTGTTTTATTTCACATCCATCAGCATTATTATAGATTGTGTTTGTGAAAATAAATGATTGAAAGTATTAATAAATACTCTTGGTAATAACCAAGTCTTGTATTTCTTTAAAATGGCGAGCTGTGGTGACTTCATTAAAAGTCAATTCCCACGCATTGATGAGGAGCTGAAGAAATATGTTGAAGGTATGTAAGAAAGGTTATAAATTAATAAAAAAACATGATAAATAGTTAAATAAATTAATTACAGTTTACATGTTTTATGTATATTGTATTATCTAATATCTAGGCAGAGATGCCATACTTGTTAAGTTTAAGGTTTATACATTTTTGGGTAGGTAACAAAGCACACTTTGCTCAGAACCAGATTAAAAAAAATCACTTCTTTTCAAGCATTATTATAATAAGTTATTCTTAACAGTAATATAACTTGTGTGAAAATTCGTTAAAGCTTAACTTAAAATTATATTAGATATACTGGAAGGCAGTGCTGGGGAGTTTGAAGACACAGAAGAAATTTATGAAGCTGTAGGGGAGGTATTACAAGGTATATCCGAAAAGTCTGAAGAAGATATCAGGTATGCATAGCTATTTACAAACAGCACATTTTGATTGATGTTCTGCTTATGTTAAGCACACAAATAATATGATATCAATAAAAATCTGTTTTAAATAATATATCAACATAACAGATAAAAATGTATGTTCGAAGATCTTGTCAAAGTTTGCTATTTATATTTTTGGAAACATAATAATAAATTCATATTTTTTAGAGATATATGCGAAAAACTGTTGCACATGCTACAACCAGACAAAACCAACAATAGCAATGGGCTTAGAAAAGTATTGGATGCTCCTATCCATTTAGCTTCAATGACATCAACAGTTCCTGAAAATGATGATCTCAAAAGTATATGGCTGCAAACAAGAGATGATAGCTTGGTAAGTTTATATAGCATGTGTGCTTCCACCTTTAGCCTTATTCTCATTTACCAACAAGTGGATGGAGTTAGGGTTGCCATCTCTAAAACTTGGCAACCAGGATAAGACGCATGAAAACTCCGGGTTTTGGAGCCCAGAACCCGGACATGTCAACAGGTTTTTATAAAAATTGTACTTATAATTAATTAAAAATAGTTTAAAATGTCATAAATATTTTTTTTAAATTTTAATAAAAAGAGTATAAAAAATATCAATGAGGAGATTACACTGAAGGAAACCTCTGCAGGCCCCATTATGAATAAAACAAAGTTAGTCAGTTGTCAATATGCATGATTTTATGTTTTATACAGAAGGTAGATGCAAGGAAACTAGAAAAAGCTGAAGCTAAATTGCAGCAGAAACAACAAAAGCAAAAGGACATTAACAAGTTGCCAGTGGCTGCTCCGGTCCTCCAAACAGCAACTGCATCACAAGTTACCTCTAAAAAGGATAGTAAATTAGAAGCCAAAGGCACCAACAGGACCCAGGACATTAGGATAGAAAACTTTGACATTGCATATGGTGATAGGTAAGTTTGCTTGCATCAAAAGTAACATTTAACACTCTATTGTTTCAAATAGGTAATTGAGTTAATCTTCTTTTTTTAATTTAAGAGTATGACTCTTTCTGTGGATTTATTTCCAATTCTTTCTGTTATCAACCAGTAGTTTTATCTCTTTTTTATGACACAACTCCACTCTTACCTTTGTCCCAATCATTAATGACTATGATGTTGCACTGCTGTTATTTTGCCTTCTAAGGTAGTAATGAAAATTTTGTGGCACAAATATCTTACCAGGTGTAGTCTCACCTATTGCCATTTATACTCAAGAAAAATTGATAGATATGTGTACTGTACCTGTAGTTTTTCTATAGTATTTACATTAAAAAGACACTCTTTAATTCAAAACGTATAAACTTTCTTTCCAGAGTACTATTACAAGGGGCAGATTTGGTTCTTGCATTTGGGCGACGTTACGGTCTCGTCGGCAGGAATGGTCTCGGCAAAACGACACTATTAAGAATGATTGCAGCAAAGCAACTGAAAATTCCATCGCACATTTCCATACTACACGTCGAACAAGAAGTTGTTGGCGATGACACCATAGCTTTACAGAGTGTATTAGAGTGTGACATTGTTCGAGAAACTTTATTGAAAAGGGAAAGAGAAATAACGGCCGCAATAAATAATGGGTAAATTTTTAACTAGTTTTATAATAGTTTTATAAATATTTACTTATGTGTAGCTATTAGCACTTAAAAATAAAAAAATAAACTTATTTTATTCTGACGTTTCTCACCACCCTTTTCAGGGTCCAAAAATGAAAGGATAAAATAATATATAAAACGCGGATAGGGTGCATCGTGATCACTTCGTGTCCCCATTGATTTATGGTAAAAATTGAGAATCTTTTTAACACTTATGCTTTTTCACAGTTCCACAGATACAAATCTCTCATCAGAACTTAGCGAAATTTATGTACAACTGGAGAATATAGAAGCTGACAAGGCGCCCGCTCGCGCGTCCATCATCTTGAGCGGTCTTGGCTTCACGCCCGAGATGCAGGCGAAGGCGACCAGGACATTCTCCGGTGGATGGAGGATGAGGCTCGCCCTTGCGAGGGCTCTGTTCTCTAAGTCAGTATACTTTATTAAAATCAGAATGCATTGTAGATTTTAGTAAGGGTTGGGGTCATTTTCTTGAAACCATCTGAGGATGTACAATCACCATGGCTTGTTAAACCTTTAGTTTCCCGCCACCCATCCAGCACCAATCTCTTTAAAAAAAACTGGACTTTAACATAATATCTTTTAGATAACTAGTCTCAGTCGCAGAGATAGCGGGTTAGATTCCCAGTTTGCAAAGGTTGTCGAGTATTGTTTAGCGGTAAGATTTTCGCAAAGTATGCCAAAGGCTATCATCATTTAATCATCTTATTTAAGTCTGATGTTTTCAGTAAGATAACTCTTATTCACTAATAAACATACGAATTCCACTATAAATAAAATGTTTGACGAGTTTAATACATACTCCTTATATAGGTCTAAGCCTATACTATAACCAAATTCGGTAAAGAATGTTTACCAACAAAGCCTTGAGAACCAACCAGTGACAGGCATGTATTGACAACCTTTTCCAGTTAGTCAACAGGAGAGATTTTACGTAAAAGATATATTTATATTAAATATTGTATGAAAAATTTAAAAACCAAAAACCTACTATAGTAGTAGTAGTGCTTAGTTGTAACCTATGTGAGAGAATACTACCTACCTACCTAAACTAGCTACCTTGAAATAATTAATAAAACTGCACTTGAAGATTCAATAATTTATTGATTACATAAATTAATCAACAGTCACAATACGATTTTCTTTAACGTCAATTCAATTTTTTCATGAATGTTTGTTTTGCATTGCAAATTCACTGTTTACACTGCATATTTCAGAGGTAGTTAAAATAATCGACCCCATATGGATACTAGGGTCATTTTCATTTTGAATGCTAGTTTATTACAAAAACACAATGTTGAAAAAATTTCCACAAGCAGGATTTGAACCTGCACCCTTCTGACATACCGGGTCAGGTGCTCTTCCAATTGAGCTATCGTGGTTCTAACCAGCCCGCCGAAATTATTCAACACTATTTACTTTTTTACTTTGAAAGCCAAAGGCGCCAATTCAATGTCAACAACTACCGTCATTAACATCTGGATCATAATATTTTTAAAAATACTAAAGATCAGTTAAGAAGTAGGCTAGCTATTTATAAAATGTTTTAAATTTGTTTATATAATTTTAACGCAAATTTTGTTGCGAAACAAATTACAAAAACACAATGTTGAAAAAATTTCCACGAGCAGGATTTGAACCTGCACCCTTCTGTCATACCGGGTCAGGTGCTCTTCCAATTGAGCTATCGTGGTTCTAACCAGCCCGCCGAAATTATTCAACACTATTTACTTTTTTACTTTGAAATCCAAAGGCGCCAATTCAATGTCAACAACTACCGTCATTAACATCTGATCATAATATTTTTACAAATACTAAAGATCAGTTAACAAGTAGGCTAGCTATTTATAAAATGTTTTAAATTTGTTTATATAATTTTAACGCAAATTTTGTTGCGAAACAAATTACAAAAACTTGTTTTAAAAATTTGTTTATGATCAGATGTTAATGACGGTAGTTGTTGACATTGAATTGGCGCCTTTGGCTTTCAAAGTAAAAAAGTAAATAGTGTTGAATAATTTCGGCGGGCTGGTTAGAACCACGATAGCTCAATTGGAAGAGCACCTGACCCGGTATGTCAGAAGGGTGCAGGTTCAAATCCTGCTCGTGGAAATTTTTTCAACATTGTGTTTTTGTAATTTGTTTCGCAACAAAATTTGCGTTAAAATTATATAAACAAATTTAAAACATTTTATGCTAGTTTATAATAACGGAATTGTTTAGATTACCTCAATTTTTGCAATGACATTTACTTAATAGGGTTAACAAGTAAAATAGTAACGTTTTTTTTACGTTTTTCTTATTATAACGTTTTTACCGACGTTGAGCGACTGATTTAACGTTCTTCTTAATATAACGTTTTTACCGACGTTGAGCGACTGATTTAAGTTAGATGTGTAGTGAGAATAATAAGTCTTACAATATCTTTTATGTAAAATGCAGTAATCAAGAAATAATACGAAAAACACGAAAACATTTTTGCCCAGATTAGTGATGACCCTAATTTGGTTTGTTTACATTTATTCTTTATCGAGTTTGGCTAGAGTATAAGAAGGCATGTCTTTTAAGTACCCGATGTTTTGGCTGAGTTGCACCTCTGACTCAAGGTACCTCTTACCAGATAGCTTTGTCTTACTCTAATATGTCTTCCTTTAATTTAAAATTGTATGATTTGGTAACAACATACTTTTTTTTGTAAATGTTGTCACTTCTAATTAAAGCTTGAAGTGGAGTTTCTTGGGCTCAGCTTTAGATTAAGTAACACCTGATATTAGCACCATATTTTTTTTATAGATAGTTTTGCTAAAGAAGTATAATTTACTAAAATTTCACGGCGCGGAGATGCATAGTTTTTACGCTAGAATTTATTGAAAATTGGAAATAATAGTCAAGAATTTAAGGAAAATCATGTTGTTTGACGTAGTAAAGTAGAAATTGTCTCAAATTTAAATCTGTCGCGGTAGCGGCCGGCGAAGCGCCAGAAACGACGTGCGCATTATCCAGTAATCCAGAGGCGAGCATGAGTGCCTGTGCTTTGTTATGCATGGGCGAAGGGGCTGCATATCTCGCAGCGCCGGAGATGTTGAAAATGTAGTAAAATTACATACACACATACATACATATAATCACGCCTCTTAGTGGTAGGCAGAGACCACTTCTTTCCACTTGCTACGATCCTTACATACTTGTTTCGCTTCGTCCACTTTCATTATTCCCTTCATACATGCTCTTCGGTTTAGGGTACTCTTGACCTGGCCTTTTTTCAAGACGTCCCTGATTTGATCTCGAAACGTAAAAAAATAAAATTAAAAAAATTTATATAAAATTGAGATAAAATTGTTTACGGAAATGTTTACAACTCCAAGGACTCATGTTAATTAGAATCGAAATCTCATTATTAAGACAGTTTTGAAGAATTATTGAAAGCTATATTATATGTCTATTGTATATAATTTGACAACTTGTTTTATTAAATTCCCACCAAAAAAAGGGGGGGAGGGGATCTAATCTTTCAATATTGATATCAGATGAAAGTATTGCTTGAATTTGAAAGATTGTAAGTAACATTACCTCAAAATAAAAATTAAAAATATCTTGAAAACAATGCATTTCCGCACTTTGGCTGCCCCTCCCTTAGGTCCCCCCCAACCTTCCCCCCTTTTACAGTGTTACTTAATCTAAAGTTCTATCGTTTCTTGCGCCCATTCTTCTCCACAGCTAAAAAATTAACGTCCAAAAAACGATTCAAAGGCACTTTTCTTAAGTTTATTTGAATAAAAAATTTGACTTTGACCTCAAGTTCCATAGTTAAAGACTCTAGGAAAAAGCTCCTGCTTTTGACCTTCTTTATCACTTCAAACCGGGTGATATTAAATCCGAGCGCAACTAATATAGTGTACTGACATGTAATTATATATTCCTCCCTACAGACCTGATCTACTACTTCTGGATGAGCCTACAAACATGTTGGACATAAAAGCCATCATCTGGTTAGAAAATTACCTTCAGAATTGGCCAACGACGTTGCTTGTGGTGTCTCACGACCGTAACTTCTTGGACACTGTGCCCACGGACATTCTACACTTGCACACCCAGAGGATAGACACATACAGGTCAGTTTTTATCATATTATTGTTTTATTCTATTTCATCAACACCTTATGATTAAAAAGAGTATATAACGAGATCGTAAAAGTCTAAAAATTATTTTAACATAGTTACAAGTTGAAATGAAACAACTCTTACGGATCTACTCGCGTTTATTTTACATATTACTTTTAATTAATGTTTATCCTTATCGTAAAAGTTGTTTCATTCCAATGTGTAGTGTTCGCGTAAACTTTAGAAAACAATATAGTTACAAGTTATAACGGATGTTTTTTTTATGTAAGAAATAATAAGTGAAGTAGAAAATATGAAGGCGTAATTTTTGACTTTTTATATTAGTTTTATACTCAGGTTTAAAACAAAATCTTTTTAATAAATTGTAGTCATTATACTAACGAAAGCGCGGGCCAACCACAGCAAGTACTGTGTATTTAAGATCACGCGTGAGGACACTGAAAGTAGCTTCACTTTTGTGGAGTTCTTTACTTGAATGAGGATTTTTTTATAGAAACTATTTACATGCAATGTTACTATATCAATTACCAAGATTGCTATTTAAGACTAAGGTATTCGAATATGAGCCATCGTAATCTAACTAAATGATTGAGTTATATTATATAAATAATCATTATTTACGCAGTAGGTACTCGACTGTAAGCTTACCCCGAAATTTTTGAAATCATACATTACGCGGTTTTTGACTATATTTGCCTAAGATAATTAGTGATTCCCGACTGTAACCTTATAGTAAGTTTGCTTTGCTCACCGCAGAGGCAACTACGACCAGTTCCACAAGACGAAGACCGAGAAGCTGAAGAACCAGCAGCGCGAGTTCGAGGCGCAGCAGCAGCACCGCGCGCACACGCAGGAGTTCATCGACCGGTTCCGGTACAACGCCAACCGCGCCTCCTCCGTGCAGAGCAAGATCAAGATGCTTGAGAAACTGTGAGTACCTACCACAATGGATATGCAACGTTCAACGTACTAAACGCAAACACAAAGGCCTGCTGCACTTTGGATGCGTTTTCGTACGGATTTTAATCGTACGTGAACATACAAATTGAACGCGCACACTGATTGCGTTTTTCTCAGTTGAAATGCTAGTGGCTGTGGCGTTTGACTGGTGACAGAAATTTTGACGATGACGTTTTTTCATGTGAACACATTAAAAATCCAAACAAGTTGTTGTCACGCATGACTAGCTCGCACCTAGTGTGCCTTATTAGTTTAGTTACCTTATTAGTCGGAGGGTCTAGATGTACCGTGCATATTCGTGCTTATTCGTATGATAACGCATCCAAAATACTGCTGGCCTTAGGCTGCTTTTCCAGCAGAGGCTAAGTGGTGCGCAAGAAAAATAATCCATCCATAGATTATTTAATTTTTCCCGTGAGGAAGAAAAATGTTTACTTATAATAAAGCTCTTAGCGTTTTCATAGAAGAGCTTAATCTCATGGTGCAGACGTAATGTACGGTGTTGTTAATATATGTACTTACATGCTTAAAACTACTGGATTTTGATACTATTACTACTGGTCTATTTAAATCGCAGATCAGAAAAAAAAGAGTGAAAGGAGTATGTATGTTAGGTATGCTTTGCATGTTAAGACCAATAAGTTATGTATGATAACGTCTTTGTATGAACAAAAAACAGTGCAACATTTTGAACTTTATGCTCATAGTGTTACATGTGTTTACTGCAGTTACAATTTGCTTACCTTTGCACGCAGCCCCGAGCTCAAACCCGTGGAGAAAGAAGTAGACGTGGTTCTCCGGTTCCCGGAGACAGAGCCGCTGTCGCCACCCATCTTGCAGCTGAACGAGGTCGGCTTCTACTATGCGAAGGACAAGGTCATATTTACCAACGTCAACCTCGGCGCTACCCTCGAGTCGCGGATATGTATTGTAAGTAGTTTTTATAAACTAGTGTTATATGGGACTCTTCTCCCCTCTTCCCCCGCCGCCCCCCATCCTGCAGCTGAACGACGTCGGCTTTTACTACGCGAAGGACAAGGTCGTTTACCAACGTCAACCTCGGCGCTATCCTCGAGTCGCGGATATGTATTGTAAGTTAGTTTTTATAGTCGGCAAAGACACAGCTACCATGCTTTTTTCGTTTGTAAAAAGATTGCTTATGTATACATTAGGGCCAGGGGGAAAGGCTTACCCACAATAAAACCTAGTGCCACCCCTTAATACCTACTTCGGCCACAAGGATGGCTCGGGACCACGACGGCAAGCACCGAGTTCTATCCCCAAAAACACTTCTAATAGCTCAATTAAATTAACTTATCAGCAGTTATACTGTCAAACCATTTTTAGCTTTATTTCTATCATATACCGCATAGTATTGCTTGAAAGTGACGGTTAGGACGCGCGGTCGCTCGCGGCGCTGCGAGTCGATATGCGGCCTATCAAAGCCATGGCAAAGCGTTATCTTATAGATATTTTTTTAATTTTTTTTGTTTTCTTTCCATAATGCGATTAGTCATCAACTATAAGCAGATGAAATGTCTCCTCTTAATCTTAGATAAAGCTTAAAATGGTTAGACAGTTTGACTGCCAGCCGCCAACCGCTACCACTTCCGTGTAAATTGACCCTAAATTACACTGTTCTTTAAGTCTTTATAGGCTTAACTATAATTGGTTAAGTTAAATTTCCCTTCTAATTCTCATCTAATTTATAACAGGTCGGCGACAACGGCGCAGGCAAAACGACGTTACTAAAAATCATAATGGGCATCCTGTCCCCCACGAGCGGCATCCGAAGCGTGCACCGCGGCCTGAAGTTCGGCTACTTCTCACAGCACCACGTCGACCAGCTCGAGATGAATGTCAACTCGGTGGAACTACTGCAGAGGAGTTACCCAGGTCGGTGATTGGTTCATTTTAGATATTCATAGATGAAGTTTGGTATTAGCACCACCACAAACCCCTGGTTGTTAGATGAAGTTCGGATACTTCTCCCACCACCCATAAGCTGGAAATGAACATCAACTCGGTGGAACTACTGCAGAGGAGTTACCCAGGCCGGTGATTGGTTCATTACGGACATTCATAGAGGATCTTTATTATTAGCACCGGTATATACCCCTGATTCTTAGATTGAGCTATTGCTAAGTTTTTTGCCGGTTTTCTCAGTACAAAGTCTCTTGCCCTGTTTAAATTTTTGAACCGATAGACTAGTGACGAGTTAATAAGAGCTATTCTATATATATTTGTAGCTTAAACTGGAAAGGACAACATTTTTTTTGGGCTTAAAATAAATGAAAATTTAACAGAGATCATTTCTGTTGATTAATACTATAAACATTTAATACTTTCATCCTACACTATTTGCAGATTTTAAAAGATGCCCATTTTATTTTTTAAAAAAATGTATTATTTTAAAAAAATGCGTCGAAAGGAACTATGCCCGAGTTCTTTTATGACAGTTGATTGACATAAACTGACAGCTGAGCCAGCTGCTTATGTCATGACGAGACTATTGGAGCATTTTGGAATTTTTATTGTTTACTAGCTGCCCCCGGCGGACTTCGTACCGCTTTGACAGTTTCCATGACAACACTACAAACAAATCATTTTGTATTGGAAAAAATTCAAAAATCAAAAGAAATTTAGGGGTAGACCACCCTTAACATTTAGGGGGATGAAAAATAGATGTTGGCCGATTCTCATAGATACCGGATAAGCACAAAAAATTTCATCAAAATCGGTCAAGCCGTTTCGGAGGAGTATGGCAACGAAAACTGTGACACGAGAATTTTATATATTAGATTACGTTTTTGTTGGTTTCCAATTCAGTAATTCTATTTTGATTTCATCGCTTCACTGACGTGCATATTATGGTATCTACATTAACAATCAGCAACTCTATGATACATAGGGATACATAGGGGCAGTTTTCTAAAATATGTGAATGTTGGTTGGAATTCTGAGCTTTAAGTGCCTTAAAAGTGCTTGCTTACACCATAAGCGATCAATCTTGCGCATTTGCACAACAGATATATACATCTTACATGTAGTTTTACTTTATTTATATGTTAGGAAAAGTATAGTATAATTATGATGATTGTAAACATGAGATGTAGATATGTAGACTTGTATTTATTTTTAATTTAATGAAAAACGCACTGACCGCTGTCACGTCTATGTCAATAATATTTTTTTTATTATTGCAACATTACTTCTATTGTTGCTAGGAAAATGTATTTTTGTATATGAATTAAATTAAAATGCGCGTCTATTTATTAATATAAATACTTTGATCGTAATCCAAATATTTTTTTCTTTAATTTGATGTATCATTTGCTTATGTTAATTGAGTTTTTATTTTAAGCCCAGCTCCCATAGTAAAAAAATCTTCTCCTTTATGTATTTTGCAGGCAAAACGATAGAGGAATATCGCCGCCAATTAGGCAGTTTTGGCGTGAGCGGCGACCTTGCTCTGCAAACGATCGCCAGCTTGTCGGGTGGACAAAAGTCGCGCGTGGCGTTCGCGCGCATGTGTATGGGAAACCCCAACTTTCTGGTGTTGGACGAGCCCACAAATCATCTGGATATTGAGACTATCGAGGCCCTGGGCAAGGGGATCACTAAGTATACGGTACGTTTTGATTTTGCTAAAGATTTCTTAATTCCCTATCGAATTAGCTAGCTCTTGGCCGCCATCTATACTATAGCCAAATTCGATAAAGAATGTTTACCAACAAAGCGTTGCCAAGCAACCAGTGACAGGCATGTATTGACATTCAAAAACTAAAACCATAGTACAATCATAGCTTAGTTTTAACCTATTTCAGTGAATAAATATTAAAATGCTTGCACTTTAAGATTCAATAATTTATTTATTACATAAATTAACTGTTACAATCCAATTTTCTTTAACTTCAATTCAATTTGTTCATGAATGTTTGTTTTGCAATGCACTGTATACGCTGCAGATTTCAGAGGTAGTTAAGATAATCGACCCCATATGGATACTAGTGTCATCTTCATTTGGAATGCAAGTTTATAATAACGGAATTGTATAGAATATCTCAATTTTAGTAATGACATTTGTTTAATAGGGTTAACAAGTAAAAATAGTTAACGTTTTTTTTTTACGTTCTTCGTACTATAGCGTTTTAATGGACGTTGGGAGACTGATTTAAGTGAGATTTGTTGTGAGAATATAAGTCTTACAATATCTTTTATGTAGAATGCAGTAATCAAGTAATATACGAAAAACACAAAAACATTATTGCCCAAATTTGTGATGACCCTAATTTGGTTTTACATTTATTCTTTATCGAGTTTGGCTAGAGTATAATCTGATGTTCGCGTGCATGTGTATGGGAAACCCCAAGTTCCTGGTGCTGGACGAGCCCACTAACCATCTGAATATTGAGACCATCGAGGCCCTGGGCAAGGGGATCACTAGGTATACGGTACGCCGTTGTTTTTTTTTTATATTTCTTACGTGTTGGCACGACTCCATCTCACCTGATATTCAGTGAAGCTTCGCCCGAAGTCTTCAACAATAACAATCTTGACTTTGAGATACGGTGTGTGTTGGTTTTTTGCTAAAGGTTTCTTTCTAGCAACTTACCTCTATCTCCTCTGATTTTAAGGGTCAATTCACACTGAAGTAGCAGCGGCCGGCGGTTGTGACAGTACAACTTTACAACAAACTGTTTTAAGCTTTATCTTTATTAGATAGCTATTAGTATAGTATCGCTTGAAAGAGTTAGATAGTAGGACGCGCGGCGGTCCGCGGCGCCGCGAGCCGAGAAGTGGCCCATCAAATTGATGGGCAACTTCTCGTCTAAATTGAAAGCTCTTTCAATTTACACGTTTCATGTTGGACTGATGCTGTGCGTTCCCATATTAAATACAGCCGGTTGCATCTGTTTTAACATGGAACGCAGTGCAACCGTGCGGCAGCAGTCCGACACTAAACGGCTAAATTGAAATAGCCCTTACAGTAAGAAACTTCACGAAAATATAATATGTAAAGAATATCGATCAGTGCCCCTCTAAAATATCTTTAAAATGTCCTTTTACTTATGAAAAAGTCTGCAAGTAATGAGACTTTGTATAGCTACTGAATTTCTAATTGTCATTGCGATTTCCATTTCAGGGCGGTGTTATTCTGGTATCTCACGACGAAAGGTTAATACGAATGGTGTGTAAAGAACTCTGGATCTGCGGCAACGGCTCCGTGGCGAGCATAGAGGGCGGCTTCGACGAATACCGCAAAATCGTCGAGCGAGAACTCGAGGCGCAAAACAAGTAGGCGCACGCAATATACCGCATACACAACGCAACCTATTATATGTGTAAAAAGTAATCCTAAATTATATCGTTGTAATATATTTGTAGCGTTTCATTATTTAATGATTATTTTGTACTCGGCGACGGGCGTCAATGAAAGACTTATCATACGAATGCAAATTTTATTTATACCTTCAACCTTCCTCGTCTGCATTAAATAATTTTAGCATACAATTCCATACAAAACATTGAGTACTCGCAAATATCCATGGCAATGTAAAAAATATCATTAACTTAAAAACCATATTTACAAATTAAAATTCAAAATACTATACAATTATAATAGTGACTAAAACAGTGACAGAACGTAGTAGGCGATTAAACTAAACCATAATATTCAGTTGATTTCCAAATCGGCTCTCAAGTGCAGTACTCAACTCTACCGGCGCCGGCTCCACTTGTAAATGCAATTTGTGTTCGAAGGAAAGGTTTGTTTGCTGTTATCGGAGGGTAGTGACAAATAAATAATTTAATTTGTATTTTCGAACTGTTTCAATGATTACATACATATTATACGACATATTATACCAACTATACCAGTTCATATTATGGCAATTATTCTGAATTATATAGTTAGGTACAAATAAAAGTATCGCTAGCAGATCACAAATACATACTTCTTAACTAAAGTACTTATGTCCAGTTGGCAAAGACAAATGGCGTTTTGGATCACTCGTCTCCTACTGATTAGCAAGAGGGGTCGAAATTTAAAATAATTTATTGATGCTTCTTGCGCCTCGTTTTAGTTTTGTCCGCGTTCCTTAATACTTCGGCGTAGGAAAGTTCTAGCTTCCTCAGTTTGTGGATTTCCTGGGACGCAGTGCTTTGCTTCATGTCCCACGAGTCCGTCTCCGGGTTCCAGCCTTGGTAGATTTTACCGGTCCGGCCGCTCGAGCTGGGGGTCGGAGAGTTCATGTTCCTGTTGTAGAACTGGAGCGTGGACCCGTTCCATTCGGTCTCAGTTCTGACTAGAGGACTCACTTCGATCGGTCTGTAGTCCCTCCTCTTTTTGCTGGACGTCTTCTGGTACGTGATCTTGGGTGGCGACGGGAACACCGGCGAGTCGGCGCCCTGCCGCTCCTGGCTGTGCTTGCGGTTGCGATGTCTGGACTTCTTTCTAGTGGCCGCTATGTACTCCAACGGCTGACGCACCAGTGGAGTTAATACGCGATCCTTATCTTTCTCCTTCTCCTTCTCGCCTTCCTTGTCTTTCGGTTTCTCCTCTTGTGTGGCGTTCTGTTCCACTGGTGTGTTCTCTTTGTCGTTTACAACTTCTTGCTTAACTGGCTCGGGAGGGTTAGCGGGTTTCTCCTTCTCTGTCAGAGTCGGGGAATCTGGCGCGGTGATATCGGACACTGGAATCGACTGTTCAGACATCACAGACGACAATACGCTCTGGGTGTCGTCGGTGAAGTTACCCGGAGGTTCTTCCGTAGCGGGCGTGACTGGCGGCACTTTCCCCGCTGTCGTATCGTCGAGGAGGGGGAGCTGTTCGCCTTCGTCTTTATTTTCCGCCGCCTTCTTCAGTATCGTAAAGATCTCTTTGAACAGCTCTCTGTACTCAGGTCTGTTGCGGAAGCGGCTGTCCATAGGGCTGACGTCGTCGTAAATGCTGAAGCGGTAGTCCTCCCCGTCGGCGATGGTGCAGAGGAACGAGCCGGGTCGCTCGCGCTCGGTCTGCGTGGCTTTGTTGCTCGTCTCGTCAGAGAATCCGGAGCTGGACGTCTCCGCCTCGGAGAAGTCTGGGGTCTGTATGATCTTCTTGCGGGAGGTGGTGTCGACCTTTTTGATGGTTTCCTTGTCCTCGCCGTGGCCGCTTTCTTCGTCGGTGTCCTTTACACTGAAGTGGGTGAAGTCGCCGGAGGGCTGCAGCTCGTCCTGCAGCGACAGCGGCCCGGACGGGGGCTGCGCGGTAGGCAGAGCGCTGGGCTTGTTCTTTCTTATATTCTTCACCTGTGACAGTTGAACCTCTAGGAGGGCCTCGTACTTTTGTACGAGCTCCCTGTAAGGGTTTTCGTGGCCGTCTTCTTTATTTGCCCATACACCCTGAAGTAGTTTCTCCTTGGCGTTCTGTAAAATAATTTGCAATGTCACATTAGAAGCCGGTCTTGGTTGGCGACCGCTTTATAAAAATTGATTCTCGTGACCGTGTTAATTATGGCAGTTATATTTCAAACAATTAATATGAATGAACGTTCGAGAAATTAAAAGTGAATGGAAAATTATTAAGAAAACATACGTGACTATTAAAGGAAGTTAATTACCTTCAAAATATTAAGATAGTTTCGAAAATAGAACAATGGTTGACCATTAATGATTGCAAGGGCAAGGATGATTATTATTTTTGGATTATTAGTCAAAAATACACCCATTACTCCACAGTAAATCATATCAAATAATATACTTATACGTAAATACAAATTGTAAATCGTTCACAAATATCACGCAATATTATAAATTTTAATTACACAGGTAAATACATTTGTTACCATATTGCATATTAGTTTTAAATACGTAGTTAGTATTAGTACTTATATGATAAAATAATCCCCACATTATAATATATTGTCATAAAATATGTACCATTATGTTTTAAATATTTAATATGTACAGTAGGCCAAAAAAGTAATCTACCAGTTTAGACAAACTACTATCATTGAAATTTAAAAAAAATAAAATCTTCCAATGTCAGGTATTTGTTGAAAGAACGTGCAATCGAATATCAACTGAGCTAAAGACGAATTATTTGGCCGACCGTAGTACCCAAACCATACCAGGACCTTATCCAGATGGCCGTCACCTCTGTCAGATAGCGTGCACTGATCGCGCTTAATTAATAACGTGACAGTAATGGACGTACCTTCGACTACATACGATATATCCAAAGAAAACTACTGCAAATGCGCTTCATTATGCATATGCAAAGCGTGATCAACAACATCAGGGGCAGTTGAAAAAGCATTGTCGCCTAGAAACGAGTGAAATATTCACATGAGACACAAGAAATCTTATGCCATGATTCATTTATAACTGGCACTGGATTCTGTAGCACTTTATACTGGATAATGGATCTTAACAAATCAAAGGTCGTCGTGAAAGATTGGCTTGTGCGGCAAAAGTTCTAAATTGAACCTCAAGTAAACATAAAGATTAGGTATTAGTTCAGCCTTAGTTAGTAGTGTTGCTCATAATTGCGAAATTGTGAGTTAATTTTGTTATTTTGTACTTATACAAACAAGTGACAGCTTTGTTAATAGAGAACATAGATTTTGTATAAGTAAAGAAGGATTTAATAGAAGAAGAGTTATATTCAAAAGAATAGAAAGAAGATTGGCATGCATGCGGTTTTTGTAATACTTACGTCGAATTTGACAAGTTTGTTAGTAACAAGGTCCTCTCTGGGACTGTCTTGCCCTGAGGGTGTGAGAATCAGAGAGCTGATGGCACTCCTGTCGTCATCATCGCCGTCCAGCATCGAGGACATGTCATCGCCACGCTCGGCGCCCCTGAGGCATCTGATGCAGAGCTGGCCTTGCCTGGAATTTGATAAAACGCTGAATCAGATCAATGAAAGGATACGATCGTTGAAAGTTATTACGATTCGATTTTGTATCAGCTATTGCACTAATCACAATTTGAAAACAATAGCCATTGTGTTTTTGTGTGATGTTGCAAATGGATTTAGATTTATGAGTCATTCATTAAAATCAGTGTCACAAGTGCAGAGCGGCTTGTAGTAGTCTGTACGCAAACTTTTACATACTATATTTGTTGTATCATATCTTTTGTGTGGCATTTCGCAAGAACAGGTATTGTTATTGAAAAGTTGTCTTGTTTGATGAAATGAATGATGAAAATTAAATGAATGAATGATATTAATATGTATCAATTATTTTGTTTCGAGTATTTACTCGTAGGTGTAATACAAAGGTGTTACATACGATATAGTTTAGTTCTGCAATTGGTCTATCTAAGTGTTTAGTATACTGACGACAATTGTTGTTGCCAGATTTATGAGCGGCAAGAAATGTATGGGTACTCAAACCGACTGACTAAACAATCTAGGTTTTCTAGGGGCAAGCATCACGAACACATAATATCCCCTGATTATCCGTAAGTGGACTAAGATAGGCCGTTGATGATGATGATGATGATGATCCGTAAGCTGAAAACTCAAAGACGCGTCTTAAAGCTAGGGTTGACCGTGGCGTGGGTATCTAAAATAGTGCTGGCTTAATGTTATAACACTCACCTGACTTCTTCAAGGATGGACAACTCTTCGTGCATCGATTTGGGTTCATCTTCTCTGTGATGCCAATTCCTCAATTGGTCCTGTAGCCTGTTGTTTTCCTGGACCATGGAGGCTAGCTGTTCCTCTAGTTCTGTCACTCGCCTCTGCTCCTGCGCGAAAGAGACTTTGCTCTCCCTTAATTCATCACTTAGCCTGAGTAAGTCCTCATCCTCTTTAGTCAGTTCTGGGAGAGGTGCTACTTGGGCCTTGAGGGGCGTACTGGTTACTTCGAGCTTTTTCGAGCTGGAAATGGTTGGTTCCACTTTTGTTTCCTTTTCTTTTTCTTTGGGTTTGTCGCTCTCTGGTTTCCTTTCCGCCCGTCGCCTGGCGATTTCCAGTTGGGCATTTAGGTCGTCAACAGTCTTTTGTAGTTCTTCGCATTTGCTCTCCAATGTCTCGATGTTAGCGCAAAAACTGTAATTAGAACGATTATAAGTTAGTAACCGTTTAATTGCTATTGTTGCATTAATACGGTTATGGCAGCAACTATAAGCATTTCATGTGCTTTATTTAAAAAAAATAAAACTAACAAGTTATAAGTCTAAAATCTGTGTTTTTTTTAAAGTTTTCTTTTGCTCTTATTTGGTTTGGTTTGCTAAACGCTTAGTGTAGCGCTTGTCCAATAAGGTGTATTGTGTAAACTTGGAAATTAAAAAACATGTACACTCTTAAAAGTATGTAAACTTTTTTCTGCAATGGTCGAAGCAAACAATGTGCCTGTTGTTGCAGCGTCGTTTTTCTATGTTTCTGAATATTTTCTAGAATAACATTTTCTCAATTAACAGTTACCTTTAAGAAATATTAGGTACGGTCGGGGTCTCGAAAGCTATACCGGTTTGAACAAATATTCGTGTGCACGCGCATCGCCGCCGCACCGGTAATGCCGATAAAAGCGAGCGACGCGGTGCACAGGATTTTCGCCTTAGGACCGGTAAAGTGTTTGTGGCCGCCATAGTACTTAACCTAGCCTAACTACCAAAACCGTAAAGTTTTTGCTTTGGCAAAAATTGACAATGTCCAAACTTCTTGATTTCAATAATTAATTATGAAGGTTAGGTTGTTTGGTTGAAAATTGAAAATTGAAAATTGAAATTGATTGGAAATTGAAATTTTTGAAAGAGATTTTAAGACTGCCTATTATAGATATATAGGCATAGGTGGTTGCCATCCAGTTTAATATTGAGCAGAAATCTCTCACCTGCCAAGAACTATAAAACTTTTTAAATAAGCTAATGTTAGCTTTGGTGGTCCTATTAGCTGTGGTGGCCTTAAACTGTATAAACATAATGCGTGGTTAATCTTGTTTGTACTCAGCTGTATTTTCGTGTAACATCATGTTAGCGGTCCTTAACAAACAACAAAATATAAAAACTTACGTTTTAATGTGTTTTTTGTCGGCCGCATGGTCGACGGCCAGCCGGTGGTTGGCCCGCTCCAAGTCCTGGATGCTGACCTCCAACTGCTCGTAGATCCTCAGTCTTGAGTCGTTCACTTCGCGCAACGCGACTGTTTGTTTTGTTAAGTACTGGAATTGTGAAAAGACATACCAAGTTTAGGCAAGCTATTATATAAAAAAAACTTAATAAAATATCAAAGTAGATGTCTGGCATATTGGAGGTTAGCTTTTGTGACAGATTGCCAAATAAAGTATTTATGTATGGGCCTACGTTATCTAAATACAAGTGAAATAATAGAACATTCAAGGTTTTTTTTGGCTCAATTTCAAGGTCTATAATATTCTATCTTTGTAGACGATGTCTTAACCACTCAAACAAATGTTGAGGCATTGTACAACTCCCGCGTTGATTGTTGATTCAACAATCTGGGTGTTTTTTGACCGCTGATTTAGAATACAAAACCTTCGTAGTGCCTACATAATGGGTTGATATGGTATAGTAATACCACAAAACAAGGACACTGCAGAAGGTATACTTCATACAAAACACGGAACCTCGCAACAGCGGCGCTCGGACTGGTTCGAGATGGTCCGAGAGAGGGTCTATTTGTACGTTGCTCGAGCGCGGTGTAATGATGATGTACGATGATGTTCCTGTGTTTTGAATTTATATGTGTATTTATATGTGTTATTGTCCCAAGTAAAGATTTTTCAATTCTTTACTATCTTTATATATGTTACGGCTAATAGCCGAAGTGCACCTAGTTGTAGCCGGCTAAAACTAGTTGTAGCTGCACTTCGGCTAATCTTCTGTGCGTGTGTATGCCACTGAACTCCTAAACGGCTGGACCGATTTGGATGAATTTTTCTATGTGTGTTCAAGTGGATTCGAGAATGGTTTAGATTTACAATTGGACCCAGTAGGTGGCGCTTCTATAGGGGTCCATCATGGGATACGGGTGTTCTTAAGCGAACGAATGATTTGTTTGTTTTGTTGTCATGGAAACTGTCAAAACGGTACGAAATCCGCCGGCCAGCTAGTTCTATATACTAGTGGTCGCCCAGTGGTCGCCCAGTGGTCGTAATTTTATTAAGACTGCACGGATTGTATTTTAAGCAAAGAAAAATTTAAAAACATAGAATGTGAGTTTGGATTGGCATTGACAGATTTCGGCCGCTCTTCTTCCGTTTTTGAAATTTTTTTGAAATTTTTGTATATGCGTAGTGTCATTTGACACACACACATGGTAGTGTGTGTAATGTTGGTTTAATTGATTTAATGTATTTTTTATGCATAATTTAATAAAATGTTAACAATCTGCAATCCTTCTCTATATAAACTATAAGTGTGCAAAAATTCATACTCCTTCGTCCGCGCAATTTTCGTAAAAAAGGGTACAAAGTTTTTGCTTCACGTATTAATATATAGATTTAACTTACCTTTTTACTAATTGCATAATAGATATCAAATAAAAAGAGAAACCATCCCAAGTGTGCGTGTTAAAAAATATTATTCATCTACTCAAAGAAAGGCGTACAAAGAGCTCTATTCTGATTATCTAATCAAAATAATAGTAGTATTGTTGACACGCAATACGCTTGCCTGCACAAGAGATATATGAGCAATGGCGTAACTACTAGTGTTATGTTGAATATAATAAGTGTTTCGGCGGGTTGGTTAGAACCACGATAGCTCAATTGGAAGAGCACCTGACCCGGTATGTCAGAAGGGTGCAGAGGTTCAAATCCTGCTCGTGGAAATTTTTTCAACATTTGTTTTTTTGTAATAAGTGTGATTTGCAATTCGTTCTTACTTCGATTTCCTGTGTTTGATCTTCGATGACGTTCTGGTGCTGGCGCAAGGCTGTTTCAAGCTCCTTATTTCTTTCCAACAGCGTTTTCCCGAGTTCGGCTGCTAACTGCAAATCTGTAACAACAAAATAGTTTTCATTGTTAATACAGTTTATTAGTTTAAATATTCTCTTAAACTAGGTACTTATTGTAATTTGTAATTTACCTATCGCGTATAGGTAGTTAGACTAATATGACTGCTGAATACCTAGTATATACGCACTTATTATCTAAATTTTTAAAGATTTCAAAATAAATATTTCCTTAACCTATCATCTGCCAAAAACACTGATCAGTGCCCTAAATAATTTAAGTTATATTGTGTCTGTATTCACAGCAGACGACTTTCAGAGGACACAAGATAAAGGTGATGCCGTAATACCTACGCCCCGCCTCGGTGCTCAATGGTATCACCATCACCATATATAACATGTAATGTTTAATTTAAATAAATAAACAATAACAAATAACATCTTGCTTAGAAACAGTTTAACTGGACCGGTAACAATAAACGAGGTAAAATCGCTGACGTGACAACGCAGATGCAACAAAAACTGGGTAATTGCTCTTAATACGCCCGGTATGAGAGTTTGTGAGCCAGTTGCGACAGCCATGGACGGTTAATTGACCACTCGCTGGCGCAACGCTATCCTAGTAACACGTGACTATCCGCCAAGACTTGCTAAACAGCGCGCGACTCATTGCCTCCTCATTACTGAACTCGCTCGTCGCTACTTGAACGAGAAACGCATAGCATCACGATCAAACTAATAAATCCGTGAAAGGCGCGCCCGGCGAGTGTCTAACCTTGTCAAACGTAGAACAAAACACCGAAAAATATTATATGAAAAATTGGGGTCAATGAATAAGCACCAGAGGCATTTATATGATGAAAGTTTGTACGTACCATGTCAGTTGAAGAGAAATTCGCAATTTGCCATTATAGTAATCAAAGACGCGTATGGTGTCTAGAGCGAGTTTTTTTTAAAATGAACAACAAGAATAACATAAAATTTAACTCTTCTCGTTTTCCACCAGGAGGTGCTGCTTCAATGTCATACAAATTTTCGTTTTCGTCAACATGATCGAATGTAAAATAAAAATCGAACTACGCACCTTGAGTGCCTTATATCATTCACCATTCATCACATTCGTTTGCGTTGACGAAAACGAGAATTTTTATGACGAAATTGCAACTCACTTCGTTTGAACCAAAGCCATACAAATTGATGTTGTCCTAGTGAATAAACCTTGTACTTTGCACTCTGTGTGTATTAGACAATGACTGGAGTACAATCTTCGTTACTATACGGTGGCGGTACTACAAAATCAAAAAGTTATATTACCGTGAACAACACTCCTTGTCCATTGTTTGAAAAATTCGTTGCATTTTTGATGCGTAATAAAAAATGATTGCATGTTAACGTGTAATGAATGAGATAAGTTGTACAAGTTTGTGTATTTAAATAAGGAAACAATTTTCGCTCTAAAAAGCACAATTAGATTCTCAGACATGGGTGCACTGATTTTTTGTTTTTTATTAAAAATATGTATGTTTTTTAACTCACATTGTTTCATGTGAAGTGGAAGTCTCAGAATACATTGTACACTTTGGTGTACCCAAGTATATATGTACGATATAAATCTTAAGAAGGCATGTATATTTGGGATTGCGAAGTGATATCTACCTACATGCATATCTTACATTTCAAGTTACTCAAGACTCGTCTCAGTATTTGTTTTGTTAATATAACGCGTATTTGCATTAAAACAAGGTTGTTTTCGTAAATAAAACAAATGTTTGCATGATATTTCAAGGCAACAAGAATACCAATGAGCATAAGAATGCTCGTTGATAAGAATCAAGAATAAACTATCGATATCCTTTATCTATGATTGATTAAGCGACTTTAATTCAGTATCAAAATGTATATAATAACTCAGTGAGTCATGCGCACATAAATATATCATATTTTTTTTAGAACCTTTTCACGTTCAGCTCACCGGTGATCTCGAAAGTAAAAGTGACATGAAATATAATATTATTTTTTTGCATTTGACAACGAAAATTCGTATGGCAAATTGCAAATCACCTCATTTGGCACGATAGTGCATAATGTGAGTTTTGCTTATTATCCGTAGATATTCATTCGATTACGTTTACAAAAACCAAAACTTTGTTTGGCAAAAATTTAACTTTTTGTTTATGTCGCCAGGAGGCGCTGCTTCGATGCCATACTAATTTTCGTTTTCGTTACGAATGATGAATATTAAAGTGCCCTATTTAGGCCCCCATGTATAATTTAAAATATTACTTCAAGATCACAAAACATATACTCAAGTATAAAAATAACATAGGGCAATAAAATAACTTGGATTTAATTGAATAAAACTCACTCCAGACTCTCTCCGGTACATGTATGTATTCTTGCGGCCTATATACTAACATAGTCTTAAGTTATATTGTTACTTACAAAAATTGATTTCTGTATCTGACTAAATAAATATATTATTTATTATAGTACACCACCTTCTGAAAGTAAGCAGGAAACGAAATGGCTAAACGTCAAATGTGAAAACCTACTCCAGAGCAAAAAAGAATCGTGTAGCTATCGCGTCTTCGGAAAACTGTCTGATTACATAGTTGCAATGGCATGTAACCGTCTGATAGACGCTCATTAACATTCCTCGTAACAGCCGTTATAGTGTTTTTCTCTGTCTCCATTGGTGCATAGCTAATACCATACCATTCACACTTGCCGATTTTTAGCTTTTAAATAGGAACAGTGTAACTTAGTTACATTCCTACCCTACTAGATAGATAGATAGGCTATTATATACAGAACTATTTGTTGAGCAACGGAGATATACCTAAAGGTCAACAAACTATTAATACCTAATAACGAAGTTTTATATCTAAGGAATCTATCTAAAAGGCGATCGTCATCCTTTAGAAAAGTCGTAACGACATGGTACCTACTAAAATGTTGAGCTACTTTCATTGTTAAGCGTACCATTTGGTACCAAAACTTGCGCGGACACATTTGGATTGCTCGTGAAGCCCAATAAGTCACAAGCAACAATCATAGGCAGCAACAGATTGTATAATAAACGGGATTTTGATAAACTCCCCGAGGTTACGTATGATGGAGTGAATCTTGCGTATGCAGGCAAAACTAAAAGTTTAGGCATCATTATTGACAACACTCTTTCTTGGAAATCACAGATTAATGAAGTCAGCCGGCGCATGCATTACTCCTATCACTCTATTAATATGAGACTTCAGTTTTTCTTACCGTTCAATACCAAAATTATGCTTGCTCAGTTGCTTCGACTCCGCCGTGATATGCACATCCTGTCCCTCCTTTATAAAATCCTTCACTACCCTCAGCTCCCTCATTACCTACGTTCCCGTTTTACTCTCTTACCTGCCACTTCCCGCCTCAAACGGTCTTGTGACACAAGAACCCTTCGCTATCCACAATTCTTACACCGTAAATGCAGCCAGTTAATCAGTAACATCATATAGTTAGGTATATAGTCAGATGATAATATGTATATATATTATATATATATATATATATATATATGTGTGTGTATAGGTATATACGTATATGCATTATAATTAGTTTAAGTACCTATTTATTTATTTATATTTAAGGTATTTATTTATGTTATGGTTGACAATTGGTCCCGTAGAGTTTCGTTTCCAACTATAGCTAGGGTTGGCAGGAAGAGCTCGCTTTTAGAGATAAGCTCACCCTTGAATATGTTTTTTATAATGTAACCTAGACTGTAAATTTAATGTGCAATAAAGGATTTAATTTAAATCACCTTCGGAGGTTTTCTAGAGGGAACAGCATCATGCCCTAGTGCGTGTCGTCCCCCCCCCGTGCCTTACTAGATTCTCCGAGGGGTTCGGATCGGATCGGAATTTTTCTTGTGCTTCAATGGCCCGTGCCCATTATTAAGACTATGAAAAGTAGCTGATGTCCATCCAGCATGATTAGTATTATGAGTAAATTTTTAAAGGTAATCTTCTAAATTAGTTAGAGTTATCGACAGATCGATATATAATCGATATCGGCAGTCAAGAACGCGAAACTTTCTCACAGGAATTATTAAAATCACTCTAGCAAGTGCTAACATGCCTCCTAGATTGACCTGAGTAGGTACTTAGTACGAGTTTTAATTGCTTTTTAAGCGCGTTAACTAAAGCGAGATTTTGATAAAATTTTACCAAACAATTCCTTGTTCTTTAACGTCAACGTGATCGAATGGCAAATAAAATTTAAAACATAAAATAAAAGGCAAAACATGATTTGAGACTACGTAGATAAAGATAAAATATAAAGACTAAAAAGTTGCTATAGCTTCAGTTTTAACATTTAACGTAGTTTTAACAGAAGTCGCATTTAGTCACTTTATTTTTACCTCTGCATCCGTAGTAGGTAATAAGTTTAAATGTAAATATACCTACAACATAATATATTTTATGATAGGTAATATAGGTATATTATTTTCGAATCTTTCAATGACGATAACGTAAACGACAGCTTTTAATGGCATCGATGGACCGCCCTAATGACAAACTAGATGAGCTGCAACTAATCCAACTACACGAAAATGTGTAGGTGGTATTATTTGTTATATACTTCTCTGCGATCTACTTATTCGAAGTTGTCAGACTATCCATACAAGTATAGAATAACCCATCAATCACCATACAAGTGTCAAATTGTATGGACAACTATTCAAAAGTTGGTTCACGCAATAGCGTTTAGAATGGAGATGCCTGGAGATGTGAAAGTGTCTGTGTGCTGTGCGAACGGTTCAGTATGGTAATGACTGCAATTATATACTTTGGTATTTATTCAGCGGGGTCTAAGGCCAACAGTGCTACGCTTGTGTTGAGAGAAATTACCATACATTAATTTTCACTACAATACAACAAAGTCACATATATGCTATGTTATGTAGTCACATATGCTATTTGTAGTGTAGGTTCAAACTTGATCAAAGTTCAAGAAATAATTGAAACCAAATAAGATAACACTGATGATAATATAGTTGTTTTTTGTCTAAATAAATAGGTAATTAAATGAGTGAATGATTTCACTCATTTGATAATGCAGAAATAATGATAAAATTTAATATCGTAGTACTCAGTAGTAGTAGTAGGTACTCGTATTGGTCTTTACTTACAAAATCTTAATACAGTTGATAACCTACATAGAGTTAACAACTGTTATGATCGATACGTACTAAATAAACTTTTTTGGTAGCTTTAACAGTGATGATAACTGATAAAATTATTATCTTTTGGCAGTGACAAAATCTTTCCACTTGTTATTGTTTTAATTGATATGATTTGAGTGGTAAAAATAGTAAATGGGCAGTCCAATTTAAAGTTTAGCCTTATAGTATTTATCTATTACTAGCAGCCCGGCCCGGCTTCGCACGAGTGGACATTTCTTTTTAATATAGTCTATGTTACTCAGCGCTAATGTAGCATTCTAATGGTGAAAGAATTGTTTAAATCGGTCCAGTAGTTTTTGAGTTTATTCGTTGCAAACATACAAAATACAAACCTTTCCTCTTTATAATATTAGTATAGAAAAATAATGGCCCCATAAGTGATGGAACAAATGACAGCCCAAGTAATTGAACTAGTCAATTGGGTAGTTGACTAGTTACTGGTTAGTCAAATAAAAAATTGCT
The DNA here is from genome assembly GCA_949315975.1 of Eudonia truncicolella. Taxonomy (NCBI): domain Eukaryota; kingdom Metazoa; phylum Arthropoda; class Insecta; order Lepidoptera; family Crambidae; genus Eudonia; species Eudonia truncicolella. The sequence continues at coordinate 5,285,398 of OX438831.1, read as the reverse complement.
TAATGTTCTGGAATTTGTAGTTGTCAACATCCCGTAACATATATTAGGACTGTACAAATAGATCAGGTCTGGTCAGGCGGCTCACTGCGGCCGAAGTAACACCCACGACCACTCTGCCAAGAGTGTACCGACTAAGGAGACAAATTAAATCATAGTCATTGTAGTCCTCAAAACAGTAGTTGTAGTTATCGTTAAATCCCTATAGGTCTGTTTATTTCGTATTTGTATAGGTGCATACGCCTGCACATCAGGGTGCCTAGTGCGAGTTGCATTCCCTATTCGATCACGTTAACGAAAACGAGAATTTGTATGGCAAAATTTTAACTCTTTTCGTTTTCGTAAACGTAATCGAATGAATACTGATAGTACACCAAAACTCACCTTAGGCACCCTGACTACTACTAACTGTCAAATTTTCACTATTAATGGTTTTATTGAAGAAATTTGGCAGTTTTGGATAGATTGTTGTGTAGGCGTCTGTACATTGTATTTTTTTGGTGTTTACTGCTTAGAATCGATGACAAAGTAGTTTTCTTATATAACTTTAATTAACAAAGATGAAGAACCGGTTTGTATCTAAATAGCAACAGTAACGTAGAAACTCACAGTATGATATATGTGAAATATTCATTATGCTTATGATTAATATAGTAGAAGACTGAAAAAGCATAGAGAATTAGGAGACAAGATTAGATTACAAAAACAATGCTCACAAAGTTATAGTTCGCATTTCAGCAGGCTGGGTTAAACTCTTTATTTCTGCACTCCTTAGTTCTTTAGAATTGATTTTACATGCGCATTTTATTTAATAGTTTCTATATACGTATATACGTCACCTTCGAAGAACACCCTGCATTGGATGAGATTATGAGACTACGTTCATATTGCCGTCATTGCGGAATATCTACATATCAAATTTCTATCTTATCATACGAAATGCGTCTGAGAACTTTTAGTCCGCAAAGTGTTTTAACGGTATCTAGGTATGTAATTTGTTCTTTTTACTGAATTATAGTTTTAAAGCAAGGTATATATAACTGACTTTCATATGTTATAAATACAATATAATAAGAACGTCTCCCCTCTATATCTCGCTGTACATGACAGGCTGGCCCAAAGCTGCCTCTAGGATCCCACCTTTTACCTGGAAACTAAATCCCTTAATTTTTACCTGGAAAAACCTCATAAAGTTGGTATCCTGGTACTAGGTATATGTATAAACGTTGTTCAAGTTCAAATTCGAAATTATAAATAGCTCGTCTATTCAAATCAAAGTTAAGAATTGATGATCTTTAAAGTCATTTACCTAGAAAAAGTGTTAGTTACCATAAAATGTTTTTCTTTTGTTTATATAATTGTGTTTTTGTGTGTTTGTAAACATTGGTGCTTTTGTGATTAGTTACCATACTTAAACCGCATCTATGTTTGCAGTAAATCTTACATAGGTACCTATAAAAGTTTATTATACTGACTTGTAGATTGCAGGATGTTATGCCACAACCGCGGCGTTTAATTTCCGTCAGATGATGCTTTTTATGAAGTCTTTAGTTTTAAACTATTAAATGTATTATTGTAGTTACAAGGAAATATTTTTTTGGTGCCTAAAGAAGCAGCACCATTGCTGCAAACTACAGTGGGTATTTGCTTGGCCGCCGATGGCCTTTACCAATACTAAAGGTTTTTCAAGCCGTGTTGATATAATATCCTCAGAAGGTTTCTAGAATGGTTGGGATCCTCTACTTAGATTCTCCGAGGCGTTCGGATCGGAAACGATCTCTAACATTCTCTGTGTGTAAAACGCACGAAATATATATATTAATAGCGTAAGCCGATTTTTGTCCCAGTGATTATGGGACGATAGCTGCACATAAAAAATCGGTTATGGTCTCATTTTGAAGAGCTCCAACCGTAGATGTGCAGAAAAATAAAGAAACCTGTCATAGGTTTCCAAATTCCTAAAAAAATCTGTTGAATAAACGCGAAGTTTTGCGGGCGACCCACTAGTATACTTTTATACTCTAATTTCTTAGATTTGTTTAAAGTTTTACATTTTCTTCTTCATGTGCCATCTCCTATCGGAGGTCGGCTGTCATTGTGCCCACTTGGGCCCGTGATGTTGCGGCTCGGAAAAGCTCTGAAGTATTAAGATTGTATCACTCGGCGAGGTTCTGTAGCCATTGCACTTGCCTGGTCCTCCCTTAAGTTTTACATAAGTTGTTTTATATGGCCTGTGGAAATTCCCCAATTAAGTAATCATATTTAATTGAGAACAACAAAGTTAAGTTTACCCTTATTTAATAACATTAGATTGTTTGTGTGCACTTGGTTCATTACCAAAGGAAATTACTACTCAATGGCGGTCGTTTGTTAAAACAAATTAATTAATTAATTAATTTAATTAGGTAATGAAAGTGTGTATAAGTAATCATTAAGACAGTAGATAGATAAGGTGAAGCTAAAGTTGCCACAGTCTTACCTATATAATATTTTCATGAACTTCGAAATAGTATGAAGCTCGTTTATGTAGGAACTTTGTCAAGGGAGAAATTGTCTTTTGCTCAGCTTGTAATGTGTAATTCTTTGATTATAGGAATGAATATACCTAAGACTTAAGTTAAAAGTAAATTATATTTTTTTAGCTGTAAATCTTTTATGTTTTTTTTAATATCTCGCAATTTTAAAAACACCAAGTGAATTCCGCAATTCAAGGCATTATCTGTTTAAAAATCAAGAAACGTTTAATTGACACTCTAGTTCATATATAAATAAAACTTGACTCTAACAAAATTTTTTACTTTAAAGCTTAATAGCTCACAAACGGATGCCTCAATCAAAAAACTGTTGTCACAAACCCGCTATATTTTTGAAATTGCTATCCAATGAACGTAGGGGTAAACAAGAAAAAAAATAACATCCCCACTTCACGTGAAGGGGAAGTAACCTAAAAAAATATTTTTCAAAATTTTACCTCACCTTTGTCGGCGTAATTAATATGTATATCCATGCCAAATTACAGCTTTCTAGTCTATGATCTAGACTGGGGTCAGACAGATAGACAGACAGACGGACATGGCGAAACTTTGAGGGTTCCTTGTTGACTACGGAACCCTAAAAACAAACACAAATATACACCAACTAACGCTGAAATGCCAAAACGGCTTGTTCTTGATCATCATTACTGTCCCATCATCAACACTTGTGATGTGATGTTCAACAGGTCAGCAAAGGCAAGTAGTTCATAATTAGCCTCGAAACAGTCCATTGGCACGCACGTGATGGTGACGTCAACCTATCATAATTAACGGCGATAAAGTGCAGTGTAATCTCAAAAAGTTATTGACATTGCTCCAATCTCTGTCCAGTAATAATTTTCCTCTATAATAATAAATGGAAAGTTCCTGTTATATTAATATCACCAGTGCGGCTTGCTTATTGCAAAGGTACGTAACATTACTGTAACAACTGGAAAGGAAAGCAACTGTTGGTTAGTACGAAGTATTCTCGTATAAAATGTATGGTGGTAAGTATGATCGATATAAAATAATGTGTATTACTTTCACAAATTTTTTAGGGTTCCGTACCAAAAAAAGGAAAAACGGAACCCTTATAGGATCACTTTGTTGTCCGTCTGTCTGTCTGTCTGTGCTGCCTGCCTGTCTGTCTGACCCTTTATCTTGGGAACGCGTGGAGGTATCGAGTTGAAGTTAAAACCATATTCTCAGGCCTGCGGTCCCTTGAAGCCGTAAAAAAAAAATCAAACTTCTAAGTTAACGAAAAAAAAAGATACGGCCGTTTATGTCGCAAAAACCGTATATTTCGACACTCGAGGGAATCATAATTCATAGGGTACTTGCCGTTGACCTAGAACTATGAAGTTTGGCAAGTGATATCGTCTTATACTACAAATACAGGGAAAAGTCTGAAAACTATACATATTTAATTAAATCACAAAAAACATGCAAGGAACGGGGGTCAAAATTTTGAAGTAAGTTAACCGTGTCATGTGGGGTATCGTATGAAAGGACTGCATTTGCACAAGCTTAAACAGATTTTTAATTATTTTTATGATGTATAGATGTATAGTTTTCGATTTATGACGAGGAATAAAAAAAGAAATACCTTTTCCCTCTTTTATATGTATAGGTACCTAATAACTTTGGTGTAAGTATGTAGTATCTAACAGTCGGGAAAAGTTCGAGACTCGATTCCTGAACTATAAAATATGTACCCATAAATTTGTACGGAATCCTCGGTGGGCGAGTCCGACTCGCTCTTGTCTAGTTTTTTCTTGTGATTTTATTTAATTTCTTTTGTACCTACTGACCATGTACTGACGACTGATGATTCTTCATTGTCTATGGTCAGTTTTTTTATTATTTTTATTTTTTATTTTATACTTAGCACGGCAAATGACTCCACACCACCTGATGTTAAGTGGAAATGGAGTCCAGACGCGAAGACAACTGGTGCAGCGTTAAAACAACGCAGCACCAGTCAACTTCACTCTGCCGGCCCACAAGGTGCTTCTTCACGCCTCGTTTGAAGGACCCCATATCATAGGAAAGAGGGAAATCGTGTGCTGGTAGACTATTCCATCTTTTGGAGGTGCGACAAAGAAACGAGTCACCAAATTTCTTTGTGCGCGATGGGATATGTGTGACAGTGAAGCGATGATTCCGGAGAGCAAGCAGCACGTGTACTCCTATGGAGGAAGGGAGAAGGTGGGATAAGGTCAAAGAGTTCTTCAGAGCACTCGCCGTGGTATAAGCGATTAGTTAAGTCAGGTTAGGCCTCTTGGGTAGTAAATTACATTCTTGTCATTATTAACGGTACCATTATAATAGTATTTGTTTACTTTTATGAAATACAAGTAGTTTGACTATTAATTAAGTTTATACTTATATAATTTTACGCAAATTTTGTTGCGAACAAATTACAATTTGAAAAAAAGTGTTGACTTTTTTTTCCGAGCAGGGTTCGAATCCGCTCCTCATGATTGCATGAATCGGCTTTGCAAATCTTATGATTGAGTCGTTTGCGCCTCCGATTGTAAGTATTGTCTAATTGTTTTTTATTCAACTTGAATACGACGACGACGACGCTCTGAAGCGATAAGACCGCCAAGTTGAACCTTCGTATTTGTTGTAAGGCATGGTAATTAAGTTAAGTCAAAGTGTTGCAATAAAGTCATAATAAGCATAAGGATAATTTAGTAATAAATATTATGAATTGTAACCTTCTAACAAAATAATCTAAGACTTGCATTTGGGAATACGAAAAAAAAATTAATAACTAGCTACGTGTAGTTTTTAAAACACTATTGTTACTTAGGAACTTTCCTGTATTATAATTGATTTAAAAAAAATCTCTCACGGTTGCAATTTACATCGTTACGTTAACAAGATGGAAATATGGGTAATATATTTTAAACGCCTTTTTAAAAAAGTATTATTATATACCTTAAAAAGGCATTTTTGAACTAAGTTTTTGAAAGGAATATTGGTGTAAGAAACTCGACTTTGGTGCTTTATACAAATTTAGTTTAGAACCGCTTTAGCAATGCACCTCCAAGCACCATTAAACAAGTTAAACTCTTAAATCCGACAGTGAAACAAAAAATGGCGCAACGAACGTTTAACCGAAATAATCTCAATAAAATATCAGTTTATGCATTGCGAATCAAATTCAGTCGTGCCTCTCACACAGCTTTGCGAAACTAACCTTCGGTTCCTTGCAGACACTCCAGCTCCACGGTGTAATCCCAGAGGTCCAAAGAGTTCAATCCATTCAGCTCCCAAGAGTTTAACGAGTCGCTCTGTTCCTCGCCCATTTTGAAGGCACGAAATATCCAAAAAGGCCACTAACGTCGCCGTTGTTGTCTATGTGTCCATGATTTATGGTATTTTTTTGTTGTCAATGAAGGAGTTGCGCGGCGAAGCCACCACAATGGCGGCGGGAAGCGAACTGACGGCGACTGACTGACCGACGACCGAGCGGAACGCCCGCGCACCGAGAGTGCAATTTACCGCGCCATCCGCATCGGCCCGTCGTCCACAACACTCTAATTTCAATCTCTCATTTCTTTCGATTACACACCGATAGCGAATGCAATTAACGAACGTTATCGCACTACAGATGTAATTCGAATAATTCTACAAAAAGTCTTGTCGAATACCTACTTCGGAGAAAGTGTTCGGCCGATGAGTCTGCAGCAATCAATCTGTTCGGTATGGAAATTTACGGAGGCAAATTATAACGTGCATACAATGATATGGTAATGTTATCTCCACACAATCATTTCTTTATTCACGCTTACGGTGCGTTCTCGTGCTTTGGATTATAATTGATCAGTTAACCATGACCATGAATAGCTTGGCTACCTATTTTTTTTATGGATTGCAGAAATATTATTTCTTTTAGCAATAGTATTAGGTATGAAATACGAGGTTCCCTTTTTCGTCGCGTAGATTATACAGAACAGAGTTAACTGTTTTTTGGTAGAGCCTATATGAAAATAACCACTAGGCCACTTTGATTCAATTCAGTTTTTTTTTCTTTAGTAAAAAAATATAAAAATTATAATAAAACATTTAAAGCGTGTTATTGTAATGGTACAGTTGAGGTAATTTTAAACTATACAAAATATAGTAACTTTCTGGTGTCAGCAAAGTTCTATTAAAATTACATAGTAGATACGTACCTATGTACATACATACTACTATGTATTTGTATTTGGATTAGGGGTATATTACTTTTAACATTATAAAGGGCTGGTTTTCAATCGTCAAATAAAGTTTGTTCATTGAATTATTTTGACTTAATGACAGATTCTCTTTAGAAAATATGTCACAATGACAATGTTATTCTTTGGATAAAACTTAGCTGAGGATTGAAAAATTGGGCGTTAGCGGCATAATTAATGTCTGATGATTCCTCTTATTCATAAAAACTATTTGAGCATTATTTAGTTAAATATTGTTTGGCAACGTCGCACAAACGTCATTTTGAATTTGATAAAAAGATAAAACAATGATTAACTAAATAATGCATATATAGTTTTTATGAATAAGAGGGTTAGCGCATACCCCTTCGTTGCTTTCAAATACTTTAGGCTCTGTAAGAATTTTTAAACACCAAAAGTCTGATCCACTATGTTGTATAACAGTGAAAGTGCTATTGATTTTATTTTGTCTTTCGTGATATTGACTTGAGTGTTGTTAACTTAAAAAAGCATTATTTGTTACCAGATGTAATATGACAAATTCTAATCCATGTTATAAAGCAGCATGTTGTAAAAGCAATGCACTTATCTACTACTATTGTAAATGGCTTTGAACTTAATTCACCGATTCCCAAAGTTTTTTTGGGATTTTCTTTAGTTTTAGAACATACATAGTGCCTTACAAATAAACAAAGAATAAGTAACGAATAGTTATTCCGTGTTGTGTTCCTGTCATGTAAACGTCATTTCGAACCAGAGTAAAAGAGACAAAACACGGAATAACTAATGATGCTTATTCTTTGTTTATTTGTTATATATTAATATATTAAGTATATTTTTTCACTAACTAATTGAGTGACCAACACAAGAGTAATTTATGGATTACATCGATAAAACTTAACGCAACATCGAATGATAATGGCATTTAAGTTCTTGCAACACACGTTCCATTCAAAATGTACTTTGTCCCAATAAAAACAATGAAGCTTGATAAAACTAGGATTATTAAACAGATAATAGAAAAACACAATTATATAGACATTACAATCACGCCACTCCGTAGCGACTCATCTTCGCACGAGAAGATACTATTAATAAATTCTTAACACGAAATAATCTTATGTAATAAAATTCAACAAGCTATGTGCATGCACTGTCTTATTAAATTAGGTCATGAAATCTATTTTATTTTATATATTTTTTTACTCCTGACAATAACTGACTTTAGAGTTCTAGGAACGTTTAAATAAAATGTTACGCTTTGTGTAAATGAATTTTTACTTCAATATTTCAATTGGTGGAAGATGTAATGTAATTGTGTTAGTTTCAATTGATACAAAGTTTTAATTCATATTCCTTAAAAATGAACAAGTACGATAATGTAATTTTTTTATTCGCTTAGAGTTTTGGTCCTTCGACTTGGATTCGATTGGACAAAATTTCAAAAGGTAACCAATATATAAAGGGAATTGATCAGTTTGTTAGGGTGCTTTGGCCTGGCGTGGACATTAACTATAATAATAAATGAATTCCTATTTAAATATTTCATACCTAAAAGAAATTAAATAACATAACAAAGTTGCAGCAAGTCGTAAAAAACATGCCAAATGTAGCATGCGTAATATTATGATTTTGTTACTAAAACTCATAAAAAAATATTATCTCTTTCTAAAATAATATAAGTATTATTCTTTACTTTAAAGATATTTACTTATTTATGCGTTATGGTATAGAATATTATAAGTAGGTGTAATTTTAAGGGTGTCTAAGAAAAAAAAAATCTTAATATGTCAGGGAGTGTAATACTAGCGCATAAAATAAAACAACATTATTTCGTATAATGGCTTTATTCAGAATCATATGTAATCAAAATATAGTCTAGAAACTGGGCAGGTGGTGTAATATTATTTTCATGCCTTGCCCAGCTTAAATACCACATTATTGTCATAACGTGAGCACAGCAACCCACCGTTCTTCGGCCTACCAGGCAATTGCAACAATATTGATTAATTGCTTCTCTGCCTTGTTGATTATTATTAAATAAGATATAAACAAAATATATTTTTCGGCTTATGAGCTGATTCTGTCAGTGTTGCCAGGTAATAAAAAAAATAGAATAAAAAAAGAAAACGTTTTCTAATTCAAGTACCAGAATTCGATTATTCATTTATAAAACGAATGTTATCATATTAGCGTTCATGTGGTAACCCAAAATTAAGTCCTGCAAGGCTGCAACTAAAAAATGGCGGTGCTTTGTTCATGCAATCGGCGAGAATACTTATTATTTCATCTTTTTTAACAGAATACTTTCCTGCGATGAGTGTTGCGTCAATAATTATTAACGAATTTATTATATTTATTCGTAACAATACTTTTTACTGAGCAACTTGTTCAAACCAGGCCGAAATTGGCCATTCCCTTTCAGTGACTTTTAGTAACAGTTTAACTAAGTAACTAATTACCTATTAATTTTAACTTAACTACACTGAGTGCCTTATTACTTTATCACCGATTACTGAAAGGCGTATAAAAATATTATCAGCTATCGGCGTATATTTAGTTATTGTTCTAATGCCACACGGCCTTGGATCAAGGTCAGTGCAGTGATCATTGATCTATACACGTGGTATTTATTTTAAAGATATTTATTTCCATTTGTGATTAAAAATAACTAGGTTAAAGTATTTGTAGTGTTTAGTGCGTAACGTGGGAGGGACCTGCCTCAGAATCAGATCCTCACTATTGCACTGAGGAATTAGCTATCTTATCTTAACTGTCGGATCACAACAATGTTACAGCAGTATCGTTACGGCTAAAGACTTATTTTCAAAAGCCCTTTTTTAAAGCAGTAGAAAATGCAGTATTTATTCGATTGCGCTCAAGGATACGCAGATGGTTATGTGGAACTCTCCCCCCGAGGAGGGTATAACCACTAAAAACTGCACTTCCAACTGCCGCCCGGGTGATCCGGGACCATTATAATTCTTCGGGCACTTAAAATAAGCACTTAAAATAAGCCCTCTAACCTACCATATAGTATAAGTACTTTATATTTTAAAAACAAAACCCTGACAGTTCGTATGATGTGTAACTATTCACGTATTATTAAGACTGTCGACATACAATTCGTCTCAATTTGTCGCTGGCTTGTAGTATGACTACAGAGCCATAACGGGCGGGATGCGTTGGGCTTACTGTCCACCAAAACTATAGCACCAAAGCAAACTCTAAAGCCGATCTAAACAAAAGGTTTTTCATTTTCATAGGTAGAAATTCTTATTTGTTTTATGTAAGCTGTAACGCGAATAAATAGAAACACTAAGCGATCGTTATAAGATGAAAGTCAAATAAAACATATAATCTACATTTAAACCATACGGACGAAGTTTATTTTTAGGTAGTGGAAAAGTCTGAAACCACCGATTTAAAAAATTTATTCACTAATAGAAAGCTACGATATACCTTAATAATATAAGGTAAGGAAACAATGCTTGCGACGTATACCAACGTAGTAATGGCAGCCCAAATTTTACAAGCCCAAAACTACGGGCGGATGCTAAAATATCGTGTCCATGTTCACAGGATATTTGAATTCTGTGTTCTATATATTTATATATTTTAAATTAACTTTAAATGGCCATGTATGTTATGCGACGCGATGCTCGCTTCTTTTGCTCAAAGTGTTCTTGGCTATTACTATATACTTACACATGTATTTATAAACAAGCCATTTCTTGTTCTTAAAAACGCCACATTTCATTCATTCGTAAACAAGTAACGTTAATTACTTAAAGTAATAAGTAGACTATCATAGCACAGCGGTAGTAGTATTAGTTATTCTGTGGCACAACGCGCAAAGAACAGAGAAACCGGAAATATATTTATTTTTATTAGTTATTCTCCTGTCTATGTGGACCACAAGCTTTATCTGCGGCGTCTCGTCTACATTGAATTGCATTTGAGCACCACTGGAACTTATTGCAGAATTTTCTCTATTTATGTACACAGTCGGAAACAGCTGCAATGGTTCAACTGCTACAAAATCTGCTAGTGTTCGACACTAGATTTCATCGTCACAAAATAATATCAGTGTTCTACACCAGTTTTCGTCGTCCAAAAATTATGTAAGTTTATTTTAGTTTTGCAGGAGGTACACATTAATTCTACCATTATTTATTATAACGTTTCCTTTTGCGGGCTTGTTGAAAGATATTTCAGAACTGAAATAAGCAGCACCCTTGTACTACATTTACCCGTATAGCTTATTTTGTTACCTTTTTATGTGTGTACATAAACTTGTAAATAAATTTTAAAATTTGTAAAAGAATTTTATTGAGATTTTACTAGATGACAGCTTGTTGACAATTGTCGCTAACGTCACAAATCAGTCGCTGACCCTTATCTTTATCTATACTAATATTAAAAAGAGGAAAGCTTTGTATGTTTGCAACGAATAAACTCAAAAACTACTGGACAGCTTTAAAAAAATATTTCACCATTAGAATGCTACATTAGCGCTGAGTAACATAGGCTATATAAAAAAAAATCCACCCGTGTAAAGCAGGGACGGGCCGCTAGTTTCTAATAAAGAAGGAAAAAGAAAAAAGAGTAAAGAGTAGCGGCGGCTTGTGCTGAGTGGAGTGAACTTAGAGAGTGCTATGTTCAGCAGTGGACTAGTAGGCTGATGATGATGATGATGATGATAATGAAAGGAAAAAGTGTAAATTAGGTTCCTGTTGAACACGGGTGCTATTACCCTAATCAGTAATGTAGCTGCCACTCGAGCTTCCAGAGGCAGGTTGATTTTTAGGGTTCCGTAGTCAACAAGGAACCCTTTGTCCGTCTGTCTGTCTGTCTGTCTTCTGACAATGTCTAATCAAAAATGTCAAATGTCAAAAATTTCCTTTTAATTTCGTCATATATACAACTACCGTGAATACACTTGACTAAGTGTCCCCCTCCCCTGCCAGTCAAATAGTTGTTTTTGGATACGTGAAAAAATGCACGGTAGTTGTATAAAAGACGAAGTTAAAAGGAAATTTTTTCTCTAACAAAATCAAAAAACTGTTTTCTCAACCCCGCTATATTTTTGAAATTGCTATCAAACGACAACCCACACTTAGGGGGGACACTTGACTAAGTGTTCCCCCTAAGTTCAAAATATTAAAAATATTCTAATAAGGATTAAACATAAAGAAATATGGTTTTGTCCAAATTACATAGTGGTCGGACTCGCTGCAGGAGACGCGCCAGGGCCAGACTAATGCCACTTACCGTTACATAAGGCACTTTCAAAATATTTTGCTCAATATGGACATATATCAGTGTCGGGTTTAATAGCTTATTGTGAAATCAGAACAATTGCTTGTTGTGATGTGACAAAACGTCTTTTAAAGCATTCCTGTGTAACACACCTAAGTAAGTACAGGGACGGTCGACTAAAAGAGAATGCGGAATGTGCAAGTTTAAATCCTGCTTGTGGTATTTTATTCACTATATTTATAGATGTCTTTTAGAGATTATTTGCTTTAAAGGTTTTTTATTTATCTTATATTTTGCTACATAACATTAACATAAAATTTATTAAAATAAATATTTTCTATGTTGATGATGATTTTGATTCTTTTACTTATATCAAAAGAAGATGATCTTTTAAATGATTACTTTTTTTTGTTATCAACTATAATACTATGTAAAATAAAAATTAGAGTTGATCCGTGTAAAAAGTGTTTTATTTGTAAAAATACATCAGTTTCTCTATCTTCAGTTAAGTTGACTGAACTAAGGAGTGATGTAACCCAGATGATGACATTATATGAGTTCTAGAGGAATAATACCACTCTGTAAAGGTCTTCTAAAAGATAAAATCGCAATCCAAAATACGACTATAATCAACAATTATTAATAACACGCAACAAAGAAGAGAGATAACCTTAATTAACTATATGTAAATGTGCGCTCGGCCCCGGAGGTCTTGAGTTCAATTCCCAGGCCAAGCAAAGTCTGTTTCAAATTTTTCAATGCATTGCCCAGGTGTGTGATCACCAAACGGCATTTGGCTAGCGTAGTGATTAAGTCATACCAATCAATTGTGCCTATGACTTGATTTCAATTGTGTTTTAATGATAGATAGAGGTCAGGGTATTCGAATTGCTAAACGTCAACATAATTTGAAAAAAAAAGACAGTGTTGAAAATAAAATCCACGACCGGGATTCAAACACCTAACCCGGCATGTCATGGGGTGCGGGTTCGAATCCCGGTCGTGGATTTTTTTTTTAACAATTTGTCTTTTTTCAAATTGTAATTTGTTCGCAACAATATTTGCGTAAAATTATATGTAAATAATCAAAAACGCTAATATAATCAGTGGAATCAAGTCATCACTTCAATGGATGGGTAATGGCTCAGATTATGATCTTGAGGGTAATGGCATAATCACCACGCTTGCCAAATGCGGGTCGATGATCACAAACCCGGGCTATGCATCGTAAAAGCCCGAAACATACTTTGCCTAATCTGGGAACAGAACCCGGGACCTTCGGCTATCGAGGCGTTTATGATACAGAATTGAATTGCGGGGTAGGTAAGACATGCTTAGGTAGTTCTTCGTACAGGTAGCGCGGTTATGCTTTCAGTATGTCAACGACAATACTGTGTGCTCAAAGCAGTATTAAAAATTTCTTAGAAAATTCTACTGTTCCACTTAGCGATTGTTCAACAAGAAACAGGAAGAGCGTCGGTCGCCGCGGCCGCAAATGTCAGCTCGCCGCGTCTGTGCACGCGCACCGCACGGCAAGGCAATCTATTGAAAGTAGAATCAATTTGTTTTAGAAAGTGGATTACTATGGCAAATTTACCTTTGCGAATTCTCTCAGCGGAATTCGCCTAAATTTCACAGTGCACATTGCTTATTGATTGTCGTTGCATTTCGGGATTGTGTTTTAATGGCAACTTAAGTCAGTATGTGTTATCAACTGATTCAATTCTTACTTATTATTTATAAAACCTTTTCATTAAAAACAGTACATAGATGTATGTAAGTATTTATGGCGAAAATTACAATAACACTTGGAAAAAACTCCTTGCCTCAGGTGTAACGACAAAAAACACAAAGATATAAAAATCTTTTAAATATTTGTAAAAAATTTATTTTTGTATGTTCACAGTGTAATTACAACTTAACACTTATGAAACAACGTTGATGGCTATTAAAAAACAATTGAAATATTCTACAGTAGTTTACAGTTTCAACTGTAAAACTATTCAGTTTAAAGTATTTCCAATATTGGCTACGAAGTTTACCCTGTGTTTGTTACATCTTTTGAAAGATGTTGTGAAATAGCCACTTTTGCTCGGCCATTAGTACCTAACCTACCTATTGTTACATTTATGCGATGGCCTAAAAACGAACTACGAGTTTACTCTCAAGTACACCATTTAGTTTGTTTATAAAGGGAGCCATGTGCGCCGCGCTGCGAGGTCATCTTTAATAGGCAAGTGTTTCATCATGCCTATTCAAAGCGTTAGATATTTATAAATATCTAAAGGTGTTATATTATAATAAAGAGAACATTATAAGAACTATAAGTTGGTCGACTGTTACTCTTAAACTTGTAAAGCCTACTTAGCTGTGATAGTTTTCCTTTTAACTTCGTCATATATACTACTCAAAACAAAATAAGGGCCACGAGGTATTTTGTCTGTACCATGAAAATAATAAAACCAATTATAATTTTTTTGTCTCCATAACGAAAACTAATGTTGTTTTTACCGTGTAGACCAATTAATTTATTCCAATAATAATGATTAAAAAGTTTATTTGCTTTTGAAAGAAAAAACACATTTAAGGTTAAAAATAAAAACAATGTAAAGTTACTGAAAACAAAAGAAAATACTCCATGCTCATCTTTTAGTAACGGGTATGCCCCCCTCGTTTCGTTACGCACTCCTGAAGCCTGGAGTGCATGCTCTCAATCAAATGCCTGACATTTTCCATTGGAATCTCTTCCCAGGCCCTTTTAACAGCGTTGATGAGTTGCTGTTGGTTGTGGATTTCCTGATCACCGTATCTAACTCTTCGTTTCAACTGATCCCACAAATTCAAAAATTCAAATTCAAAAATCATTTATTCAGTTTAGGCTACAAGTAGCTCTTATGAATGTCACTATGCCATCGGTTCGTAAGTCTACTCTGGGCGGGAGATCTTGGACTGAGAAGAACCGGCAAGAAACTCAGCAAGTGTCCAGCTCTTTTCTCCCTTACAGCGTCAAAAATATTGGAAAATGCCCGATTTTAGCAGGACACTTTCCATCACAAATAAACACATAAAAATAATAAAAAAAATATAGAAGACCACATGTAAAAAAACAAAATTAAAAATCTAAATTAACAAATTTACCTCAGGTAAAAGTTCCAATTTCCACAATGTCATACAGTACCACTACAGTACTCTAATAAAAGTCAAAAATTGTTTAAGAAAAACAAAGTCAAATTATAGTAAGTATTAAAAATAAGATAAGTATGCAAGAGCAGACCAGCCTCCACAGGCGGCACCCGTTCACGAGTATGACATATGAATCAGCCATCGCTTCGCTCAACCATATTTTAGGGAACGTAACGACCCGACGCACACGCCACCACCGCAGAGACAATAAAGAGAGCATGACACACTCAAGATACTCTAAATAAAAGCCTAATGATCTATTTAACGCAATGCTGTTTGTTAACTGTAGGACACTGCTGATAAAGGCTATGATATCAGTTTAAAAATTATATAAATTAATATTCTTTGACTGTATAATAAATCTTAATAAATCTTTTATAATATAAAAGTGTAACTACTGACAATGTGAAATAACATGTGCAGGCGAGCAGACTAAGATGACCACACATTATTATCATTAAAATAATCATCAATTTTATAGTAGCCTTTTTTCATTAGACATTGTTTTATTTCTGTCTTAAACTTGTGTAGTGGCAATTCCGTTAGAGTGAAAGGCACTTTATTGTATATTTTTATACATTTCCCAACAAATGAATTACCGACCTTATTGAGTCTAAGTTTTGGAACGGCAAGTTTGTTTTTATTTCTTGTGTTAAAATTATGGGTGTTACTTTTTTTTTCGAATTTATCTAAATTTTTATAAACATAAATGATATTTTCATAAATATACTGTGAAGCTACAGTTAAAATATTTATCTGCTTAAATAACTCTCTCAGCGTATCACGGGGCTTAAGGCACATGTGCTCTATTGGATTTAAGTCCGGACTGTTCGCCGGCCACGGCAAGACTTGAATTTGAGACGCTTCCAGTACAAACCGAGTCGCTTGAGCCGTGTGTGCACGAGCATTGTCTTGCATCAAGATGAATCCAGGACCCGCTCGCTGGGCAAATGGGATCATATGTGGTCTGACGACTTCCTCAATATACCGCTGAGCAGTAACAGTACCCTCATTTAAAATAGCGAGCTCAGTTTTGCCGTGTAAGCTTATCCCGCCCCAAATCATTACATTTGGACCACCAAAACGATCGACTTCATGGATGCAGGCTTCTGAAAATCTCTCGCCGCGTCTTCTCCATACTCAAATACGCCGATCGTCGTTAAAAAATTTAACTTTGCATTCGTCTGTGAAGAGCACCATGCCCCATTGGTTTATGTCCCAGTCCAAATGTTGACGGGAAAATCTTAAACGATTTGCACGATGATTTCTGGTTAATGGAATACGGACAACTCGCCTTCTTGATGCCTGCTGGTCTTCATGCAATCGATTACGAATAGTTTGGTCACTGACACGAGTACCCGTTGTGAGCCGTAAACGATTTTGCAGCTTGCGGGCCGTCGTTGTGCGATCTCGGCGCGCACTTAATCGAATGTAACGATCCTCTTGAGCTGTTGTAATGCTAACTCTGCCCGAACCAGGTCTTCTTCTAACACTGCCGGTCTCTTGGAAACGATTCCATAGATTTTGAATAGCTCTTCGAGAAAATCCCAATTGCAAACCCACAGATCGCTGCGAATGACCTTCTTCAATCATTGTAACGGCTCTGGTTGCTGTCAGCGAGTCCATATGACGCCTGCGTGCTTGTGGCATATTGCAAAAGATGTTTCTGACTCGAGATATCAATGAACTCTGATAATTTCTAATAAACCAAGAAGCTAAGGAAAGCAAAACGTCAAAGAAAATGGAATCAAAATTTTCAAAAATAATTTTAAATCAAATTTTATTTAAAATTGTTGCCAGCATTAGATGAATACTACAATATTAAAAAGTTTAGGTATCAAAGAGTTTGTATACTCAATATTTTACTACTTTCAATATGTAAATGTTTAATAATTTACACCAAAATGAAAAAATACCTCGTGGCCCTTATTTTGTTTTGAGTAGTATATATAACTAGCGTGAATTTTTTCACGTATCCTTTTGGATACGTGAACCATTTTTCTGGCAGGGGGGGGGGAGGGGGGGACAAAATTTTGCACTTTAAAGCTTAAACAAATCAGTTGCTGAACCCTCATTTAAAAAAAAAAATAAACCAGCCAAGTGCGAGTCGGACTCGCGCACGAAGAGTTCCGTACCTTTATCTATAAAAACGGCAAAAAAATCATGTCTAGTATGGGAGCCCGCTTAAATTTTTTATTTTTTGTATTTGTTGTTATAGCGGCAACAGAAATACATCATCTGGGAAAATTTAATTTGTCTAACTATCACGTTTCATGAGATACAGTCTGGTGACAGACGGACGGACGGACGGACAGCGGAGTCTTAGTAATAGGGATCCCGTTTTACCCTTTGGGTACGGAACCCTAAAAAGAGGTAAACACTGTTGGCACTTCCCTACTTTATTTTAATTAGAGTTTACGTAAATTACGTTGTATGATATATCTTCAAAATGGGTGGGTAAGTCGGTTGTGTAGTAGAATTAGTATCTTATATCGTTGCCCCACTAGTTCTAACAGTTCTAACAAGAGCACATTGAGGGCAGGTTTGTATCGTGTTTATTGCTCATTTAACTTACACGAGTAGGGTCTGTCAACAATTGACGAATGACCATTTGGTTCTTAGCACCCACATAATAAAGTTGACAATTGTTATTGAATTGAAAGTACTTGTCACTTGATATTATCCACGATGAATGTTATAGTAGAATTCTCGTTTTTGTCAACGTGATCGAATAGTGCTTATAGCTTGCATTGCATTCAGCATTGGTTTAAAACCAATGTGGTCTTTATCAACAAAAAGAGACAACATCAGTTTTACCTACAACACTATTGAAATCCAGTCTATGTTAGATATGAATTAAAGTATTTGTAGAGTCATGGTGGTTAGTAGGTAGAATCTTCATACTGTGTTCATAGTGTTAGTTACTATAAAAAATCAAAGCTAAACCTTAATTAAATTTTCTTGTGTGTTAAATTAAATGAAGTTTATTTTTTTATTAGTATTGGCGACTATCACTTAACACGATGTTGTATCTATGCAGAGGTTTCCGATTTCTATATAATCTAGTTCCCTTGACCCCACAGTCCACAGCAACATTATCAATTTACGAGCAAATGTGAACGGAACTTGTGAATTCAATACTTGTGCCAACGTCGACCGTTACCGAACGAGTCAACTGTTCAATTGGACACAATAAAACTGGCGGTCTGTTTAATAGATCATTATCTTTAAGTTCCAACTTGGAATCTCGAAGAAAGCGACCTGATAGTAACTCCTTAGCTATTTAGTCAACACTATCTAACTCACTTTGTATGCAAAAGTGAGCCTTATTCAATGTAAACAAGTATGTACGTCATCGACATTCGATCTTTGTAAGTATTAAGAATCAACCAATCACGAAAGACTCAAAAAATTTTTAAAATAAGAATAAACCAATCAAGAATCACCCAAAAAAGAATTAAAAGAATGTATCTTCTTATAGAATATCATGTGTATACTTACTCATAACTTGAGAGTTTGTAAAAACAAGACAAACAGCAACTATTTATAATAATAGCCAACCTTCAAGCCTTTAAGTGTTCACGTTGTATGATCGTGAAAGTTTTAAATTAATAATTATAGTCACGTTGAATCGATCTTAAGGTATGTTATTATATTCTGGGGTAATTCTGTCGAAAAATATACTATTTTTAAAGCCCAGAAAAAATATGTTAGAGCAATTTGTAAATTAAATTGTAGCGATAGTTGTCAGTATTATTTTGTAAATCTTGACCTTACCATCATTATTTATATAGTATATGAAGTAGCAGCTTTTGTTAAATCAAATATAGGCATGTTTCACAATTTTAGTAGTTAAGATATAAATATAATATTTGCTTTCCTTCCAACAGAACTGCTCTGTTTAATAGAAGTATATTGGGTATGGCACCGACTATATAATCATCTGCCAGAAAGTTTAAAAGCAGTTTCGAAAATCGGAATTTTTAAAGCGTTACTTAAGAAACTACAAGTAGAAAAGGCGTACTATACCGTTGACTTATATCTGAAAGATAAATTATGATAATAGTGTTGTGACATTGTGTATTTTGATGTATTTTGTAGTGTTTATATATTTTTTTGCTTTTGATTATTTTGCATTTTCAAATTGACATTTCGTTTAATATTCTATTGTAATTTATTATTAATGTTTCCTTTTTTATACTGAATGTTGCATGTCAGTAAGACAGAATATGGCTGAACTAATAATTATGAGCACTATGTGTAAAACCAACTACCACCTATAATTGGCAATAAATATATTTGATTTGATTTGATTTAATTAGTGTCAGTGGACTTTGATACAAAAGAAAACAAAGTAAATTTCGATGGGTCCATATAATTCGCCATTGAACCGGTCAGTGTATTCTGGCTAGCATTGGATCGCCATATTATAAAGAGATGCCAAACCCGAAACGAGACGGGAAATGTTTTTAATTTAAGTATTTATAATATTAAACATACTGGTTGTCAAGGAATCCTTTAAGTTCAAGGGCAGTTGAATCGGTAATTTGTAAAGATGACTCTTATATTGTTAATGAAAATAAAAAAGTGGAAACAGGATGTTTTTAAAGTAAAGATTAATATCTACTTAAAGGTCAATGGCCGTACAAAGACGAGGTATTAGGATATTCCATGTTGTGGAGATAAGGAAACGTTGTGGTCTGGAAGAAGATGTAGTGACAAAAATTGAGAAAGGCATGCTGAGATGGTTTGGCCATGTCGAGAGAATGGATGAAGAACGATTGACGAAAAAAGTGTATAAGTCGAGTGTGAATGAAAGTGTTGGTAGGGGTAGACCTAGGCGGACGTTTCGAGATCAAATCAGGGACGTCTTGAAAAAAGGCCAGGTCAAGAGTACCCTATACCGAAGAGCATGTATGAAGGGAATAATGAAAGTGGACGAAGCGAAACAAGTATGTAAGGATCGTAGCAAGTGGAAAGAAGTGGTCTCTGCCTACCCCTACGGGAAAGAGGCGTGATTATATGTATGTATTATATGTATGGAATATTGGCATGTCATAATCATTCATGACTTATTGATTACAGAAAAGGATTGTCTTAAAATTTAAATTATTTCGCTGCAGTGGCCTATGAGTGTTACATATTTTGCATAAAAATCACGTTCTATATTTACCTACCCCTATCTATCAATCATATGTTTTGTGTGGTGGTTATCTCCGAACTTCAGTATGAACGAAGATGGCACTAAATGATTGTGATATCATGCATGAGTCATATAAATAACTAATTATAGAAATAGTATAAGAATCATTGCCAAATATTTAATTCATTGCCATATTATGCGAGTTGTTTAAAGCAAACTTTTGGAATACATAATGATAAGATAAAAGTATATTATTTAGTTATATCGAAGTTTGGACTGTGTTACGATTGTACCATTGTGATTCACAATAGTTATATGTACCTACTTAATCAATAACATGATGTGCTTCAAAAACAAATTGCTAATAGTAAAAGTAAGGTTGTTGAATGGCAGTAAGATGTGTGAGTGATCATTGTGTTCATATTTAGTAGTATCTATATTTAGTAGGTAATTCATCATCATCATCCTATACTAGTCGACTGCTGGACATAGGCCAATCCAAGTGCACGCCACTGAGCACGATCAGCGGGCACTCTCATCCAGCTCTTGCCAGCCACCTTGCGAAGATCGTCGGTAATTGTCTTAAGCCTTAGGAAGATTTGCCACGTATGATCTTTATGTTTTTTTTATAAGAAGGCCTATAGCTGGTAATTAATACAAAAAATTACATTTATAACGGCAGATGGCAAATTGTAGAGCTGGACTAGGTACTTACCTACTAACAATTTCGAGAACATAAAATTACTTTTAAAAATAACTAAATTACTTTAATTTCCTCCCACAGCTGGAGGGCTTTATTTAAGTAAGTATAGTTTTTATTTTGTTGTGAAAAAATTTCCACGAGCAGGATTTGAACCTGCACCCTTTTGACATACCGGGTAGTTGTAGACATTGAATGGGCGCCTTTGGCTTTCAAAGTAAAAAGTAAATAGTGTTGAATAATTTCGGCGTACTGGTTAGAACCACGATAGCTCAATTGAGAGAGCACCTGACCCGGTATGTCAGAAGGGTGCAGGCTCAAATCCTGCTTGTGGAATTTTTTTCAACATTTGTGTTTTTGTAATTTGTTTAGCAACAAAATTTGTATTAAAATTATATACTTAAACAAAACAAAACATTTTATTAAGTTATGTTTTTTTTATTTTTCTTTCTTTAATGTAGTAAGATTAGTTAGCTACCTAGATTACCATAAATTAACCTACCTAAACTACTGATCACTTCTTCGAACCATTATTATTATATTAAACCAAAACTTTAAAAAAATATATTGAAATTATTTCTACTTAGTTAGGTACCTTAGTTTATAAGTTCATTCCTCGCTGCAGTCAAAATGTTAGGTTTGTAAAGTTTACTAATTCTAGCACGTTACATTATATCGTTTTGTTGTAAGTAGCTAGGGAGGGGTAGAAACAAAAGCAACCCTTCAAAGGAACCCACCCTCAATTCAGTGATATTATGCGTCATCTATTCCGAAAAGCTATGGATAAAACGAAGCAATTTTAATTTAAAAAAAGAAGCATATAAGTCATGACAGACAGTACATGCATGGTTAGAATAAAAGTATACAAACTAGATAGATATTGGACAAAAAAAGGACTGTCGACATCTAAAATGATCTAGAATTCGGTGAATATGCATTACAAAATGAAAGTTCACTCAAAGATAGTAAAATAAATCTTGTTCCGATGATTTTGGTTAAGTTGGACCAAAGTTGATTTTGTTTGTATAACCAAATGCAGAATACTCAATAGAATAGATAGCAACAATACGGAAGCTAAGAATGGTAGCAGGATTTCTATGATTGATGCTTCGTTAAGTCATAAACGTGTAATTTTGTTAGTATCTAATAGCGTTTGCATGTTTAACTTCTTCAATAATGACACAAACAGGCATTACGTGTCGATTGCATAGTCGGCTATATGCATCACTTTTGTTGTTTTATTAAACAAGCCGTCTGGATGGACAGCGCAAACCGCATTTGAAATGTGAAACTGCAAGAACATCACAAATGCACCTAATACTTGATTTTTTTTTAAATATTAACGGGTAAGCACAGTGCCTTGATCTCACCTGATGTTATGTGATGATAAGGCCAATGATGGAAGCGCACTTCACACGGGATCCTCAACTAGTGAGGCACTGGCTATCTTATCTCTAGCTGCCGGAACACAACAATGCTACAAACATTGATGTTATGGCGACATATTTAGATAAGATGGTTGTAGCTAGCCAGGCGGACAAACAAGCCCTACCACCAACCAAACCGAGTACACAAACATGTACCCCCCCGCTGGGAATCGAACTTAGCCACTAGACCACAGAGGCGGTTAAAATTTAATTGATGAACTACAAGGATTTTTTTATGTTATAATTATAATATCAACATGTTGATAAAGTGGATTAATTATTTTTTTAGAATAGGTATCAAATTAACTTTATTAAGAACGTCGACGAAAATTTTGTCACAGATAACTTAATCCGGGAAGGCCAGAAGTCAGAACATTATCTTCTAGTAATAAATATTGTTATGCTCCTAAAAGTATCAAAATGTATTGATAAATTTTCATATTGAATTCTCAGAAAGTACCTACAATGCTGTTAAGGATTTAGAGAAAGATTATAGAATCAGAGGTTGTAACTCTTCTTGTAACGTTGTAACCAAGTCCGCGAACCCATCTTCTGCTAATACCTACCATACCTTTATATATGAATTAATTAATTAAATTCTCAGGCAAACGCATAGTCTTTTATTCCCAGTTCACATTGAGGGGAGTTTAGTATTGATTTTAAAGCCCTATAAAGTTTGCATCCGAAGGGAGACAGAAGGGTGAATGCTCGCGCCCGCCGTCACGCCGCGCCGTGGCCAGATCACAATGCTGCCAAAACAGGATGCCATATGTCTCGCAACACTGACTGGTCTCTTGAAATGGTTCTCTTTGTGTTTTTTGTACGTTTCGCAGTGGAGACGCAAGTCATTTCCCCATAGCCATTTAATTTAAATCCACATCTTGTTTTCTAAAGTTTACGCGAACACTACACATTGAAATGAAACAACTTTTACGGATCTACTCGCGTTTATTTTACACATTAGATTTCAGGGAGACTCCCTGTGACCACGGACCCTGCAAAGGGTTCGAAACGTCAGGATAAACATTAATTAAAACTAATGTGTAAAATGAACGCGAGTAGATCCGTAAAATTTGTTTCATTTTAAATCCACATCGTTCTTAAACAAAATTTGATACCTTAGTAATTACGCTCGTACAAATAGAAACGTAATGAGACCAGTTATTCGCTAATTGTTCAATTAACTGTCGCCAATCTAAGATTACACCAACGCAAAACGCCAGGCCCATTCTTATGGTTAATTGCTAACGCCATAACAAGTAATAAGATCATTATCATCATGTCCAGCACGTATCTACCCACTGCTGGGCATAAGCCTCCTCAATGTTACGCCATTCCCTTCTATTTTGAGCTGATCGCATCCAGGTTTTTTTAATGCGATAATTTGCAAATATCGGATCATTTATGTAAGCATAACATTTCAATACACAATAAAGTTTGCGAAGAAAATCACTGTATGTAAACACGCCGTCATCTGGTAAAAATCAATATTGTCTTTACGCGGAGTTTTTAGCCTATGACGCGACGCGATCGCTAAGCGGATATGATCTTTGCCCATCATTAAAGTCGTATCAATTTATTAACGAGCCAATTAATTTTCATTTAACTGCTGTTAGTTTGTTAGACTACTCACCATCGAGCATGCAGCGTCGCGAAGTCACTTCATCTCCCTCGAACTCTTCTAAGGCAGCGAGTTTCTCTTTAGCTACATCCATGATTGATCACAGAACACTATTATCTCCACAATTTACAACATCACAAACACAATCGATCCACCACGATTCGCATAAAGCAGGGCCATGCTACGCCAATTGCGGGAAGGGGATATCCAGCTGATCAGCGTTCTCGGAGATGTTAGTGTCCGAGTAAACGCGTTATCACGGGAGCCGTGAGCAAATAACTGGCTGTCCGATCCGACCGATCGGCCGCTGTACACCGGCCGTTCAATGTCAGTATCGAATGGACAATCAATTATGCGACAGCGCTACGTAAAGAGGAGTTGCGTGTGTCGCAACTTCGCGAGTCGCCGCGGCCCGGCATCGGCAGTCAGTCTCGCGGTCGCACATGCGTCGCTCCTGTTTCAACACTCTTGTTTTTTAGGGCGCATGCGCGGAAGGGTGCCGGCCACTAGCGATATTGATGCGGCGCAGTATGGTAGCGAAATTAAATGGCGGTGGCGACGTCCAACGCCCGAGCGGCACGGCTGGCGCCCCCGGCTTGTCTCCGCCCGGCTGTCGTAATGAGTGCTCTGATGAATTAATAAGCTATCTCGCGAAGGTTGTCAAACGGGGTTATAATGTACGAGTAAATTTGCTAAGTAAAATAAAATTACTTAGGGAGCACGGTTAGGTATTCTTAGTAATACAATTGCGGATGAATAGCTGGAAATATTGTTAGAATGTTTGCGTTAGGTACTTTGAAAGAGATAATTTATTTATTTTATTTTAATTATTTATTATTAGGGATAGTACACAGTACATTTACAACTAGCTTACAATATTTAAATTTACTTTGTAGGTCAATTATGACTATCCACATTTTACATTTTCAATAGATAGTAGGCGAACATTGACAATTAACTTTACAAAAAGTATTGAAATCATATTATGCAATACATGACCTGACCTTATGACAACTTTTTCTAAATAGGTAAGGGAGTAAAGCAGACAATTATAAACGGAATATACAGGTTTTAATTGATGATAATAATGGTTGTGAATTTATTATCGTCATTCTATAAACAATTATTTTAATAATATTTTTTATTTATTGTAATTAGTGTGTCCGTTATAATTAAAGTAATTAAGTATATACCTACTTAAATAAATAAACTAATGAAGCAATATGTATTGTTTGCAATTTATTACAAACAATCAACTTAATGTTAGTCATTTGGCAGCAATGTAGAATGGTGCTGTATTTTGAAGCGTCTTACGTAGCATAGATAGATAGATAGATAGATGCTCGGGTTGAATGCGAAAAATCGTGGGTGGGACTACTACTGACT
Source organism: Eudonia truncicolella (assembly GCA_949315975.1). Classification (NCBI taxonomy): domain Eukaryota; kingdom Metazoa; phylum Arthropoda; class Insecta; order Lepidoptera; family Crambidae; genus Eudonia; species Eudonia truncicolella. Next base: position 5,259,955 of record OX438831.1, on the reverse strand, counting down.
TAAACCCATACCTAAAAAGAAGCGTATTAGCTTTACTGGGTGGGATAACAGAACTTTTATTATTATGTCAATTATTTAAAATCTTTATTTTATTTAAACTTAGATCTGACCAACTTATAAAAGTTTTCAAAGTTTGCTTATAAGAAACTCATAGCCGAAATGTGGCGATGTGTAACTTTGCTGTTGTGCGGTTAGTAGGCGTTAAAATGAACATAGGATTTCTGCCAAACCAAACCCATTAAAATTGAGTTAGTTAGTTAGTTATCTTTTATTATTAAATCGATATTTATAATCGAATTTCTTGAAAGATGTTAAAATTATATTACAGTACCTACCGTTCGACGTTACTTGTTCTGAGGTAAGCCTAGTACTACCTAGAACTAGGCTAACCTACCAATATTTTTTTAGTTAGGTCACTCTATCATCTTAAAATATTTTAAACATGTCATCTCACAAAAAGATGACCCATTACCTACCTTATAAATCTTCTATGTATGTATGTATGACATCATAGTTAGGAGTAACATTCGATGTGACAACTATACAGATGACATCAAGTTCAAATTTGCTCTCACGGGTACCTACATACAAAACCTGATTGTTGACATTAACAACAAATTATCTTACACGTCTATTTGTTTGTGATGTCATCCGCAAAATCGTTTCGCAGCTCACAATATTAACCAAGTCTTTAACCAAGTCACAATATAAGAAATGGTAGTAGTAAACGCGCTCGGTCTGAGATTGCTGAATTAAGCAACTTTCGCAAAGGTCGGCATCGGATGGGAGAGCAAAAATTCTTCATCACGAGCTTCTCCGTGCTTCAACAGGCATGTAAAGCCGTTGGTCACGGCTGCATTAGCAGTCGTTAACAACCACTTACCCGTACTGGGCCCACGTGGTGGTTTAGGGCCCATTCTCACTGTGGTGTTTACGTGCACGAATATCTATCTCTAATTATCGGAACACAACAATGCTCCTCTCATTGTTGTTCTAGTGTCAAATTTAGATGAGATCAACATCTCATCTGGTGGTGGCCAGGCGGACTTAAAACCAAGTTTAGCACTAAGCAAACAAAGCACAATCCTCCGTTAGCTATCAAAACCGGGACCTCTCTTGGTGGTTTAATCGGTGGTGTAATCAATAGACCACAAATACGGGTTTTACGATAATATAATATAGTTCTAACTTAAGAAATTGACGTAAACATAAATTATCTGAGTCTCTCCCACGGTAAGCCCGGAATAGTCGTGTTCTAAGCTAATTTTATCTGCATGTCATGAAACTTGGCGTGGTGTGGGATACAGAGTTTTATACACTGTATATTAAAGGTGTTTATGCACTGCAGGTTACTGAAGCAACGAGAAGAAGAATAGCAATTTTATAAGAAAACACATTTTTTTTTAAATTTAGCTAATGTCAAAGTTTGGAAAGATATTGTAAAATAACAATATAGTATAAAAAATAATAATGACAAGAAAACTGATGAATGAAATGTTGAATGATAATACATATATTATATTTAATTTGTCAACAGTCATGCTCATTTACTAAAAAATTACGGTAAAATAACCCAACATTGCACATATATGTATCTAAGCCACATTATTTCACATTAATATTAGACAAGACCTGCTCGTTTGCCTCCTTTTATCATAAAAAAGACACTTTTAGAAAATAAAACAAAACCGTAAATATGACTTTTATAATTTTCCGTCTAGATGTCCAATGAGTAACTCTTCTGTTTTTGACTTATGATTGTAAAAAGCGTTATATCCATTTTTTTGTACAGGCAACAGGCCCATTGTATATTGGATTAAATCAATGATTATAGCACCGCTGATTAATCTAAAGCTGTTTTTCTGGTGAATAATGTAGCGAATATGATGTCAGAAAAAAGGTGCGAAGTCCTTCCAATTATCATAGTCGGTAGACCCGGTAGATAATTTACGTTACATGAAAAAACCAGCTGTCGACGTCAAACGGATAGGGCGAAACCGATTCTTTAAATTGGATAGTTGTCGTTGGTATAAATTCATCTGATAGTTACTTTATCAATAATTGATTAAAGAAGGAAACATAATAACGACTATCAAAATGCAGGTTTCTCCTCAGCTTTGAGCAATGGCAAGACATGACGCTGGTAAGTATTCAGCAAAGAAGAATTTCATCATTATACAACTGTCTTATGAAGTCTTTCTAATCACCTTTGATAAGTACTACAACCAGATGGCTTATTTCGGTCATAAGAAACAAGACCATTTCATTGTTCACAGATATTCGATACTTAACACAACCGAAGACTGATAATATCTCGAACAAATCTATTAAATAGATTATTTAACAGACATAATGGTGAATTTTGAACGAGATAATACGTAATTATTGCGTGATTACGCTCGCTATCAGCAGCGACGATTAATCTCACGAAAGTGTTTTTTTGCAGTCTCGAACTATTTGTTACATCCCACAACAAAGCTTCATTCACAAAGTCCAACAATAGCAACATTATTTTACGACCAGCCGGCGAAAGCATCTTGCGCAAGAGCATGTAAACGACGATTAAAATAATTAATGAGTACACCTTATGACTTGCCAGGGTTGTGGCGATAGCTGCCATTGTTATTAACAACTCAAATCTTTAATATACAATATAATAGTAATAATTATATATTTTATAGGGAAGCAGCGTGTTGACGCAGTATTAGAAAGCAAAATATTATAGAAATACTTTATTTTTATAATACTTTACCTTTATAAGATTGATTTTATAATAATTAAAATATCTAATTTGTTGAAGTCATAACAAGATCTAAAATTTATCTCTAGAAGAGCTTTACCCTTAACATCCCGCAAGTTTCTTTTATTAATGAAGATAAAGCTCTTTTTTATTTTTTCGGTATGTTTTTGTTTGGTGTAGGCACAACCCTGAATTACATCACATTTTCGGCTGTTAGTGATAACAAGGGGTCGTTTGATAAAATCGTCACATGAATAGAGTAATAGAGTAATAGATTCTGTAACGGATACATGAAGATCCGTTTTAACTTTTACTGTTAACACATTTTTTTACAAGAGTTTTTAACGGAAAACAGAATTGGGAACTATTTAATAAGTTTTAGAAATGTATTATCTGCCTATACTCATTGAAATGATAACAATCTTACTACTTATGAGTCGTTTTTGATTTCCTTTATATTAATTTTACGGTACTTTAAGGCATTTGACCAGAATTGTGAGTTTTAGTTTGATCATCGCATTTCATTATATTATTTTGTAATTACAAGAAGGTTGGTTTTAATAGTTTTTTAATAATGTATGAATAGACTAATTCCGCTCCGCCTGAAATGATATGATAAGGAAATGAAAATATTCTTTATTGTAAACCATATTATATAAGTCGACCAAATGTCAGCCTTATCGCTAAAAAGCTATTTCTTCTAGATGATGATGATGATGAAGATGTGATGTATTTGACAAAAATAGTAAGAATGATGTTAAGTCCCATTTCTCACCCCAGAGAGGGGTCTCAATTCTTACTTCCTCCTCAAGATCCAACTCCTGCCTCACGGCCGGCAACGCATTTGCGATTTCTGGTTCTGCGGGTGCCCATGGGCGGCGGTGATTACTTTCCATCAGGTGACCCGCCTGCTTGTTTGCCTCCTTTTTATATAAAAAAAAATATGAACGAGCCTTACAGTAGTAACAGTAGTAAGTCTGTTCTTAAGGCTATTTGGTTGAGAGTGCGCAGCGTGCGCGTCAGCGGAGCACAGTGCAGGAGTTCGGTTCGCCCCCTGGTCACCGACAGTAACGGTGGTAGGCGGCGGCGCCCCACGTATTCATCGGGAACACACAACCTCACCAAACTAAGCAATTCTGGGTTGTGAACTGTTCCGCGAATCAGCTTAAAAATGTATAGTGCTAGGGCTAGCTCTCTCCGCACACTCAGTTTAGTGCATTCTACCATACCCAGGATAAGGTAGGATACATTAAAGGATAATACGGATAGATACAATAAAGCCTCATGTATAAATATCTAGCAAATTTAAACTGAATACGCTCCACCATGAGACTATATTTAGCTTCATGTGGAGACCAAATGACTGCGTTACATTCTAGATAGCTTCTTACTAAGCATTGTACAAGGAAGTAATAGCTGTTACATTTGTGAAGCCGTGCACTCTACGAAGAATGAATCCTAAGTTTCTAAAGGAAGGTCTTCAAAAGGCCTTTAAGGGTTAAAAAGGTTTAACAATGTTATTAATGTGATTCCTAATTAACAAGTCGGCTGTTAAGTTAACACCTAGATCTTTAACTTCCGTTACTCTTTTCATAGTAATGTTTTCCACCCTATATACCGTTTCTATATCTTTACGTTTCTTGGTGAAGGTGATCGTGACACATTTGGATGTGTTAAACTGAAGTACATTCTCATGAGCCCACAAAACCACTCGGTTAATATCGCTGTGTCGACGCGAAGTGATAACTTTATAACTTAATCTGAACCAAATATTCATAAAATTTTTATAAAATACAGTGAAAAAATTAAACGCCCACCCGACCCAGCCAGGACTCGAACCTGGGTCTTCCGCAATCCGGGCGGCTGCACTGACCTCTATGCTACCGGGAAGGCTGACGTAAGCGCTGAATTTTGTCACTGCTATTTTCCAGCAGAAGACCCAGGTTCGAGTCCTGGCTGGGTCGGGTGGGCGTTTAATTTTTTCACTGTATTTTATAAAAAATTTATGAATATTTAATTTAGCTTCAGTGCAGCAATTAGCACTCAAAAAATAAAAAAGTAAAATTTAATCTGAACCGTTGAACCTATATGCATATTAGTGCTTTGTATGATTGCAACATGCATACGAGCGTGACACAACACAACGCCAAGAGGACTGATTATAGTCATAAAAACGTTCTCCGTGCTGAGACGAGTGATAGGATCTAGATCTTTTTGCAGTCCCCCGTCGCGTGTCTATCTAGAAACGTTCATTGTACCACTTTTGAGAGTTCTCATGTAGGTTTGACATGTAAATTGTGGCTCGGATACTTGTACGCAAAGAAAAGCGAAGGCGCTTTTCACTTATTGGAAAGTTATTTTCTTGTATTGGCAGATTGGATATTTTTAATTGGATATCGCCGTTGCATTATCTTTGATATAAAATTGAAATGAGAATTAATGAAGTATATTTTGTTGTTATTATATTTTACTACGTATTATTACAACGGCTGTTCTGGAACGTGAAAAACTTTACATGGGGACTCACAGGGACATGCACTAAGGGACAGGGGTTCCAAGACACGCGTACATCAGGCGATTGGCTAGCAACCTATTACTGATTTTTTTTTAATTTTATTTTTACGGATAAGCACAGTGCCTTCATCTCACCTGATGTTAAGTGATGATAAGGCCAATGATGGAAGCGCACTTCACCCGAGATCCTCAACTAGTGAGGTACTGGCTATCTCTAGCTGTCGGAACTAACAATGCTACAAACATTGATGTTATGGCGACATATTTAGATAAGATGGTGGTAGCTAGCCAGGCGGACAAACAAGCCCTACCACCAACCAAACCGAGTACACAAACATGTACTCGCCGCTGGGAATCGAACCCGGGACCTCTAGGTCTAAACCGGTGGCCTTAGCCACTAGACCACACAGAGGCGGTTACTGATGTAATCTATATTCCACCTCGGAGACCTACTTTGATTATGCTAAATATGTCGAGGTCAGTAACGGCGAGTTTACTCAAAATTGGTGATTTTGATGCTCTCTCTATATCCATTTTTGGGAGGAAGACGTGATAGGATGTATGTATGTATGTACAGTCACGAGCATTAACATGTGCACACTTTTCACTAGTTTGACTCTTATTCCATTCTACAAAGAGTTACAGCGTTTACAAGATAATGCTCGTGATTGTACAGCTACAGGATTTCATAAGATTCATTGAAAATATGGCACGGCTTTCCAATTTAATAGTGGATGACATAAAGCAAGTACAACTTCGCATGATCCACAGGCTCATGACCAATTACATCAATCATTGAATATCGCTAGTAAAATTCAATTTGACTTCAGCGATGCATGTTATTCGTTTAATGGCCGTACTGCCTTATTTCATACAAAACAATTATTAAGCAAGACTAATCGTTTGTGTGTAAATAGATACCATGCTGTAGAAGCAGTTTTTGCTAGATGCGGCCTATTAATCATCAGTTTAAGAAGGCCAGTCACTTACAAGTAATAGTTACGGTGGTGATGTTACATAATTCGGTTACATTGGACATTCATAATTTATATTTTTGTAACTACGGATGCTGAGATTGTGCGTAAGTAGTATTTTTGTTGGATCTTTATTATTGAAGTTTAGTATGTTATCCTGTTTCATGTAACTGTTATTTTACACCGTACAATACATCTAAAGTTAAGCCTTTATTACTATGCTCGTAGTTAGAAGAAAAATCTTAAATTGTCACTTAACTTTATTTGTGAATTAGAGAGTTGACTGTTTATTTATGCAAGAAAAGATTAGCCCTTAATTTATAATTAAGTTCTTTAATTAGAATAATTCTTTATTTTTCAAAAGTTTTCTTCTTTAATTTAAGTATGAGTTATTTACCCTTCTAAAGTTTTCATATCACTTAAAAATTATTATGCTGACATACGCCAGGCAGGAGCATAATAATCTCTCCAATTATTCAATCGTAACGACTTTTTAATAATTCTTCAACATTGTTACTGACGTTAATCGACTAATTGTCGAACACTTATCGGATATTATGTGGACGGCCATGATATAATGCTTGCAACGGATATAACGGATATTATAGACATGTGCAACCGGATGCAGTGTCATGTCATATTTGACGAGATTTGATTAATTTTATTGGTGGGCACACGTCGACAGATTGGTGTTTAATATTTTAGGTGCGGTCTATAAATTATTATTATTATTACTATCGAAGAGCGTGGTTAGGGCTCGGTCTGCGATTGCTGAAGTTAAGTAACTCTCGCAAAGGTCATCGGATTGGTGACCAAAAATTTATCATCTCGAGCTTCTCCGTGCATCGGAAGCCACGTTAAGCCGTTGGTCCCGGCTGCATTAGCAGTCGTTAACAACCGCCACTGCACCGCACTGGGCCCGCGTGGTGTTTTATGGTCCGCTATCCCTATCCATCCATAGGGAAGGCTCGTGTCCGACAGGGCAGTGGGGACATAAAATGAGCTGATGATGATGATGATGACGCCTATAAATTATTAATACAGTAGGCAGTTTAGATAACTCGAAGAGCAGTCATACTGCTCAAAGTCAAAGCTCAAAGCAAAGCTCTGTAAGTGGAAGTGAAGTGCAGGGTTCTACCAGCTTGCTACTCGGAATCTTCAGCACTACACTGACGCTAATATATCGTGGTATGCAGTTAACAAGGCATATGTACTTAAATAATAATAAATAAAATAATAAAATAAAAATTTGTTTATTTCCATTAACAATTTTGGCGTTATAAACAATGGGTTGGAGCTTCTCTTAAGCTTTAAGGCCTTTTTTGAAAAGCCCCGCTCCTCCTTAATGATTTTACATACAAAAGTAGCAAAAAGAATACTAAGTTAGAAAAAATACAATTAGCAAAATATACCAAGACTCATAATGTTAGAAGATAAGTGCATGTGGGAGGGTGTGGGGGTGTGTGTGTTTGTTTGTTTGTTGTGTGTGAGGGCGTGGGGTGTGTGTATGTGTGTGTCTAGGGGTGCGTGTATGTGTGCGTGCGTGCACCTCCCCGTACTTAATAACGGCGCGAGCTAAATAAAGCTGCATAGGCAGCACTGATGAGCTTTTTGCAAGTATTGTCGACATGAGTTTTCCAAGAAAGGTAGTACAGATGAAAAAGGGCCATTGTCAACTTTTCACTCAAATTGAGTTAACAATGCCATCTATTGCAAAATTAAAAAAGCTTCTTGGCTCTATTCATGAAAAACGCATAAAAAGATCATAGCGCACAAGCAGTCAGGGTGCGACTGCTTCAAGATGCGACTGTATATGAACTACAGTCTTCTATTTACAAACATACATGGAACCGCTCAAGCAGCTGCGTAGTTCATCATACAGTTATTCCTGACGTAAGTGGCCTGATAGTGGAGAGAGAGTTTGATAACCGTCGCTTTCTGCGATAGTAATAGTTATTGTATGTATTTTGACGTTACTGATGTTAGCTTTAACTTTTTTTAAATTAATACGTTCATATAAATATAAAAATAACAATCAAGCTCTAATAAAAGACAAAGTGATATATTGGCCGTTATGTAACATTCATGAACCTCTAAACGACTTGCTTTTAAACGAAATGCATTGAGTTTTTACTGCCCACCTAAAGGTAATTAACAAACAATGTTTAATTGCTCCATAATAATAATGATTGATGGTGTGAGTCGTTTAACAACATGAAAGTATTTGGTTTAAACTGTAGCAGTTATCTAATACTAGCGTGAGTTGATAAACCCTTTAATGTTTATCCATAACGATTAACTCCATCTAAAGAGTATAAACTCGTACTACCTACTTCTATACTCAAAAGAAACTCATTAGCCTTTCTGTTTCTACTTCTTTTCAACAAAAATACAATCATGTAATATTGAAATGAAACAACTTTTACTACTCGCGTTCAACAAAGAGAAGTGTAGGAACCCGCGTTAAAGAACATATAGCCGACGGCCAGTATAGGCGCGAAAATAAGTCTGCAGTATGCGAACATTCCCTAGAGGGGCCCAACCATTACATCAGATTTGATAAACCACAAATACAACGATTCATCCCTAGGATGATACGCAAGGCTATTGACATTAAAAAAACATCATAATTTCAATAGAGAAGATGGTTGGAATCTACCACCAGCCTGGTTTCGCAAAGGCTGGTCATCGGATGGGTAACCAAAAATGTATCATCCCGAGCTCCTCCGTGCTTCGGAAGGCACGTAAGGCGTTGGTCCCGGCTGCATTAGCAGTCGTTAACAACCACCAATCTGAGTGCGGAGTGGGGCTAGTGAGGCCCGCGTGGTGGTTTAAGGCCCGTTCTCCTTATCCATCCATAGGGAAGGCTCGTGTCCCAGCAGTGGGGACAAAAAAAAGAGCTGATGATGTAACCTAAATAAAATTTTAGGAAACATACTTTTTATCACTGCAAAAATATCTTTTCCTTACACTGAATTACACGCAGACATAGGTGTGGGCGGAAGCTAATACCTTTGACAAATAAAATCGTTTACGTAAGAACAAAATAAGAATTATAATGAGTAGGTACATGCAAACAACGACACAACCGTTGTTTATCATTAAGTTATCTCAACCTCAATCGGAAACACTTTATTTTATAAGCAGCGCGTATTAATTAGAATGACATATCGAAGATCCCATTATCTATGTGGTGAGCGACGTAACTAAATCGATTTGGCGTGACTCGATAGCGATCTGTGTTGGAAGTACAGTCACGTCAATCGATATGAATGATGCTGGTGCACAAAGAAATGTTAACAAAGGAGCACAGACAGCATAACTTGGTAACCTAAGTGGTTTGCTTCAAAGTGGAAATAGTTGTAGAAGTCAAGTAGTTTATCTATAGTGTAAGTTCTGTTTATCATTGCTTAAAACATTAATCTAAAAAAAAAAAACAAAAGCTATCCGGCATTGCTTTGTAAACACCTTATCTTATAGAACCAAACTCATCGACAATATTTGAGAATATTTAAAAAAAAGAAAGCATGTTTGTAACTGTTTTGTTTCATTTCCTCATTAGTTACTTTATAATAGATCAAAGCATCTTTGAAATTTTATTCCTGAAGAGGTAACGGAAATAAATTGAAAGACACGCTATTAGCAGCATTATTGTAACTTTTTGGATGCTATTAATTATCAGAAACATTGTATAAATTTTAAAAATAAATGAAAGATCAGACTGCGTCATTTGTAACTATATCCCTTTAACTTCAATGCAATGTTGCTGTTTAACTAATTGGATACTACCATTCTGTATTAATTTAATATTAGAAGTTTACGTTCAAACATCGATTTTGTTAATCGTTATGAAAGACATGCGATAGATAGTTCTTTGATCTGTATAATTAAATCGTTATAGAAGTCTAAGATGGGCGGATGATAAAATTCGTATCATTATGTCGTTTAGTTTCAAGGTGAGTTATTTCACCTTTCCGTTTTACGCGTTGATTGCCATATTTTTTTAATGATTTTATTATGGTCGTTATGTTGTTGGCATAAATATTTTAACAAATTAATTAGTCAGCGAAGAACTAGACTATTAAGTGTTGGAAGATCAATTTCATCGCTATTAAAGACTTTTTAAATGAGCTTGTCGATAAATAGAAAGTCTTTTTTAGCTATTTGTCATGCTATCAAGCCATTTATATTTTAAAAGTGAGAACATAAAATGTGTGAATAGATAGATATACACTTTATTGATCACACAAATGAACACAAAAAAAATTGTAACACATAAGCTTTACGAAATACATGCGCCAACCAAGAATGTGAAACTAAAGCGTCCACCCGCTCCGTGGCTTACTAGGGGTATACAAATGGCCATGAGACGTAGAAATCGAGCTTTTCGTAAATTTAAAAAAGAACGGTCTGTACCAAGTATCCGTACAAGTCTGCAAGAAACAGATGCAACCAGATGATACGCAACGCTAAACGCCGACACATTCTTGAAAACATTTCATCCTCCACCCCTGCTGATATCTGGACACTAGGTATTGGCAAGACGCGTAGAGCTATTCTGCCTTACACAATTGCGTTGGACGATATAAACCGTCATTTCGCCACAACTGCTAGAATGGATCGTTCAACTATTTGTCAAACGATAGACTATATTGAAGGTCTATTTCGTCCTAATATTACCCCTTTTTATTTTTCTCCTGTAACTGCGGATGAGATCAAAAAGATTATCCTCTCCATTAAATCCGGAGCCGTGGGACATGATGGCGTCAGTCGTCGTATGATTGTCTCGATCTTAAACCACGTCATTCCTCCAATTACCCACATCATAAATTTTTCTCTAGGCTCTGACCAATTTCCCTCCCAATGGCGTAGGGCCTATGTAGGTCCCTTACCCAAGATTTCCAATCCTTCCATTCCATCCCATTTTAGACTCATATCCATTCTCCCGTTCCTGTCCAAAGTTATCGAAGCCTGTGTCCATAAACAGTTTCACAGTTCATTCACTAAAATAGCCTCCTTAGTCCATTACAATCTGGTTTTAGACCTGGGCACAGCACCACTTCCGCTCTCACTTTCCAGTCACTTTAGACTGGAAACATTAGACAAGGTATGGAAGATATAAAATAAAATATTTCTGAAAATCACCGTTTTTGTTCTTATCGACTTTTAAAATGCCTTTAATGCCGTCAGTCACGACTTTCTCCTTGCTATCCTTTTCCCATCTAATGGTTTCAGCCGAAATACAGGAATGGTTTTCTTTTTATCTTCGAGAGCGTCAGCAGTCGGTTCGCGTTGATGAGAAATCATCAAATTGGCATGATCTAGATGCTGGCGTTCCTCAAGGCGGGATTCATTCTCCTTTATTATTTTAATTATTTATTAATAACATCACACACCAACTTCAATGTTCGTATCAAGCACGTGTAGATGACTTGTCAGATGCCATTGGAAAATTGAATCGGGATTTGGAAGTGTTTAACGATTGGTCTCGTAGATTTTGTCTCGTAAAAGAATGCCTCAGGCATTAAGTCCGCCATGTAATGTATGTTGCAAAAGTTTAAAATAAATAAATAAAGCTAGTATGGGCAAAGGCGATCTCTTCCAGAAAACCTTATATAAGATTTATTAGGGTGATTTTGTGTATATGTGTGTGATAATGATAATAAACGTTTAATCTAATTGAATGAATAGTAACCCCGTTTTATGGTACTACCTAATCTTTTCTTTCTCATCTCTGTATCTTAACAACTGACCACAAACGCCTTTTGTGGTTATTTGTCACAATTGCTACGTTGTATGTAACTATTTATTGTTGGAAGTATTATGGGATTTTTAATATGTACAAATGTACACAAAACATTAAAACACATTTTATGGTAAAGCTTGTCAAAATTCGGTTATTTAAGTATGTCACCGTCTATCTATTCACTTTTGGTGACATAACATAACGGTCGCATACACAAAGATAATGTAACCCAATACAGGAAGTGTCATTGTATACAACAGGTTAACAACATTTTTTTGGGGTTAAGATGAGTACGAAATTAAAAAAAAAACAACACTGCCGATGTTGTAACGACATGTCAAAACGAAATGCCAGTATTCTCACCAAGACTCAATGTATTAGTATGACTTATTTAATATTTATGTATTTATTCATTCATTTACAGGCATTAGGTCCACGGGGCCCGAGTGTTCACAAACTTTTTAAAGATATTTTCATACAATTAGTAGAAACCACCCGGGACCCCAGAGCTAGCAGCTACTTGGGCCAGCGTATGAGCATTGCTATCCAACGTGGCAATGCTGCTAGCTTACTGGGCACTCTGCCTGATGGGGATGATTTGGGGCAATTTTTTTATTTATAGTTAGTAGTAGTTACAGTTTATAGTTTTTTATAAGTTTATTTATTTATTCATTTAATTATTTATTTTTTTAATTGGCACAACTACAGAATACAATTCAATACATTCACAACAGCAGATATTATAAAATAATTATTAATTATTAATTACATGATTTTTAATGTTAATAAAAAAAATCATTTTAATATTTATTTCTCCGCCATACCAGAATGAAACAACAGCAGTTTTAGTCAAACATATTTTATCTCGATAAACTATTTTTGTATATTATAATCTGGCGATGATGATGATTTCTCTTATAACTCTTTGTTTCTAAGAATAAATTTGTTTAAGTGTTCGTTATAATTCTATGAGATGAATACTTTTATTAGAAATGTTTCCGTTTCCATTTAACATCAGGTGGAGTGGAGTCATTTGCCGAGCTATGTATAAAAAAAAATGTATTTATAAGCTACGAGATGAATCGTCCAATGTTAGAAAAACAATTGTTCATATTAACATTCCTTAGTGATCGCACGAGAAACTCAATTGCCCAGTAAACTGTATCTGTACGAGATATTGTAATGTCGTTTTATTATCAGAAACCCACGTCCATTCCAAATACCTTTCCGTTAAAGCACTAAGGGTTTTCATTACGTGCCAGACACATTATTATGTAAACAACTTTAATTTGTTTCTGTATGTATGTTTTTATAGATTACCTAACGTAGTGCTAAATGGCAATTTATAACTTTAGGGAAAACATGTTTTTTGGTTTATGATTTGACAAAAGTACCTAAATAAATAACATTACCAGAAATGTTTATTATTATTCATCATCTCAGCCAAAACCGGTCGTTGTGGAGATCCTTGGGGAATGTATATTTATTATCGAAATATTTACTACTAGTTCGAGCTGAAGACTTTGAGCTTTATCAAAATAAATAGCCTATGTTACAAGCCAGGTATGTAGCATTCTATCAGTGAAATATTTTTTGTAATTGGAACAGTAGTTCCAGAGATTAGCCCCGGCCAACAAACAAACAAACATACAAACAAACATTATCACAGACATTACCTCTGTATTAATATTTAAATGAATATAGGTATATCAATTTAGCTTTAAACCTTTTTACTGTGTATTATAAATTCGGTTAAGCGTATCTATATGTAAGATGGTGAGAATACCAATTCATCAATTTTAAAAATATGGTTAACAAGATTGGATTTTTCAGCTACTTACCGTGCAATGGTCACATGAGCTTCTGTAATGACTCAGTCACTTGCATATTTAGCCCGGTTTCGTTCGCCATATTCAATTTCGATTATAAAAATGCGGAAGTCAAAGCAACGGTAATGATAGATTACCGTAATTCTTATATAACTCGTTGTTATTTGGCGAATCCAATTGGTTAAGATGTTATAATTTTTATTGTTATTAAAGTATATGTGCTTAGTGCTGAGGCAGAAAAGCTGAACCTACTAAAACAAATATGTTATCTGTAATGAGTGCTATAATATCATACTCATAAGTTGAGTATGATATTTATAATATCATAACTCAATGATTTTTGTCATTTTAGGAAAAATTACAAAAATACAATAAAGGCCCTTCTTCTTAGGAAAGGGTAGAGGCAAAGTCATGTTGGAATTAATATCAAAAACTAAGGTCTACTTGTTCCTTGTAGGATTAAAGACGCGGCCATTAATGTCACATATTTTGACGCTCACTCATTAAAACCTTATATTTATATTATTTGGGTAAGTATTTATTTTATGTAATTTAATGCCGACCCCAAATAAGGCTGGGAACAAAGTAGGCAAATAATGAAATGATGATTATCAATATAAATTATAAATGTACTTTAAAAAGATGTTGGTTGTTGCCTTTCATTAAAAAATCTTTTTTCTTTTTCTTCTTCTTCTCAGATGAGCAAAAAGCTGGTTTTAGAAATACTCACAGACTAATTTATGTACAATCAAGATAATATTCAATAAACGGATCTCCCCGATCCAAGCTTAGTTTTCAGATTATTTTAACCTATATTTAAACATTGGTAAATACTGTTTTATCACTATTTTTTATAACACCTTAGGATTTCTAAAAGCTATCTTATCCAATTCTGATCTTACTAACTGTTAGTGTGTAATTGTGCTTTTTGTTTTGATAAATAAATAAAATATTAAAATATTATAGCTAATTTTAAGATCTGTGTGTTTATGTACAAATTCCAGTTCAAATTTAGCATTTAAAGCGGTGAATGTTCTCAAGGTTTGGAGAACATTTGAGAGCAATGGAATTTTTCTCAGGACGCTTAGAGCCGCTCCTTGCAAGAAGGCATATAAGGCAATCGATCGATTGAGATAGATACGTAGATTTAGAATTAGATTTATATTTTGGTAATACCATACAGTAAAACTAACGAACAAATATATAACCAAGATGGCTAATTGTAGTAAAAACATTTGATTGATGTAATGTTCAATATAGTGTCACGTATGTTTTTTAGTAATTTTTGTCTTTTTGAAATAAATTACAAAAACACAATGTTGAAAAAATTTCCACGAGCAGGATTTGAACCTGCACCCTTCTGACATACCGGGTCAGGTGCTCTTCCAATTGAGCTATCGTGGTTCTAACCAGCCCGCCGAAATTATTCAACACTATTTACTTTTTTACTTTGAAAGCCAAAGGCGCCAATTCAATGTCAACAACTACCGTCATTAACATCTGATCATAATATTTTTACAAATACTAAAGATCAGTTAAGAAGTAGGCTAGCTATTTATAAAATGTTTTTAATTTGAAATAGTTAAATGTTTATAATTCTATTGATATGATATGATGAAAATTTGTATTACTGGTGGGTCTAAGGATAATTTTAATTAAATAACGCCATGCACAACAAATTGCACTACACCACTTGAAGGCCCTTTAGTTATATTGTGTTTACTATTCGACAACAAAATAATATATATAATAGATTCAGAGCAACTGGCAAAAATATCAGTAGTTGCTCTACACGAAATAAATTTATTGATATTCACACAGTTGCCCTTCGCGCAATACCTCGAATACTATGTGGCAGTCTTAGAAGTTATAATATTTTAATTTACAACACTATATCAAACCGAAATTGAAGCAACATTAAAAAAAAGAGACATAAGGCGACCCTCGAATCCAATTGCACATTACGATGAGCCGAGCGGCTCATCGGATCGTGATAAGTCGTGAGTTGGATAGGTGTGATATTTATATAACTAAGTGACAAGTAAGTAAGTGATATGCATTTCCATAACACACAACAACTCGACTACACAGATTTGATTCCTATTAATACTGTATTATTCTTATATTTGGTGTTTTTGGTGAATCATAGTACAAACAGAAATACACACAACAAACAAGTAAAGTACAAACAGAAAAAAAATACTTTTAATTTTCAAGTGTTAATTGCTGCACTGAAGCATAATTAAATATTTATAAAATTTATAAAATACAGTGAAAATAAGTGAAAAAATTCAGCGCTTACGTCAGCGTTCCCGGTAGCATAGCGGTCAGTGCAACCGCCCGGAGTGCGGAAGACCCAGGTTCGATTCCTGGCTGGGTCGGGTGGGCCTTTTATTTTTTTTACTGTATTTTATGAATTTTATTTAAATATAAAAGTTTATTTTGTACTATAGAATAATATAAAAAAACTACTACAAAAAACACAGATTAAAAGTATCTTTTCACAATCAAAATAGCATTTAATTTCCTTATTTAACTAGTTTTAACATTAAGTTACATGCACCCTATGATGTTTGCCTTTAGCATATGCACTAACTTCCTACCTGCACTCATTACGTAAACGTTGGTCACATTACCAATCTGGGAAAATTAACAGAAACGGGTTTTTATAATTGCTGGAAAAATCTTAAACATTTCACAAGTTTCTATTCGTGTTACAACAAGTAAAATTACTGTAACTCCGCTTCCTGTTTAAATACAAGTAAAGTAATGCTTATTTGCAATTAGAATTACTCTACTCATACCTATATAATTGAGTAACAAAGTTTGATATAGTTATTAAAGACAATTAAGCTTAATCACCGTACTTGTTGGCTGAGCGGATATCAATTCTAATTTATTACTTACACTTTCAAATCTTGAGCATTCAAACCTTATACAGATCTAGATTTTAATTATTTCAATAGAAAGTGTTAAATATAAGCAGATACAACACTTTATGTTTTTCTAATTAGTTATGTAAGAGAGAAGAGGTCATTTACATTTATATATCAATCGGTGAGACTAAAGTTATATTTCACACATTAAGTGATAGTTAATTTAAATGATTAATTGTAACGAGGAGTTTGTTTGGTCCAGCGTCTGACCCGTTCGGGTTACGATCGTGCTAGTTAAGCTACTTTCATCATCAGCTTTATGTCACCACTGCTGGGGCACGAGCCTGCTATTGCAGCCGGGACCAACGGCTTTAAGTGCCTTCCGAAGCACGGAGGAGCTCGAGATGATAAGTTTTTGGTCACCCATCCAATGACCGGCCTCTGCGAAAGTTGCTTAACCTCAGCACTCGCAGACCGGGCGCGTTAACCACTGCGCCATCGAGCTCCTAAAGCTACTTTATTTAAGCCGGAATCCCGAATTAAAATATCTCGAGTTTTTTCTTATTTTGGAAGCTTTTTGGCCTAACTCTTGTGGCCAACCCGCATTAGTCTACATTGTTTTAATTCTGGCCTAATGCAGCGATCTGTCTGCTATTTATTTATTTATTTAAAACTAGCGGCCCGCCCCGGCTTCGCACGGGTGTACTTTTTTTTTTAATATAGCCTATGTTACTCAGCGCTAATGTAGCATTCAAATGGTGAAAGAATTTTTTAAATCGGTCCTGTTGAGTTTATTCGTTACAAACATACATACATACATACAAAAATACAAAGCTTTCCTCTTTATAATATTAGTACAGATGATCATAAGTTTAGCCAAACAGTGGGACTATAGTTGAAAAACGAAGATCCATAATTGATTGATTCATCGTAATCAGTCTGTGCAATTCATAAAAAGGTGTATGTTAGGTACTATGTGGTATTACAGAAGTACTAGATCAATTTTAAAATGGCGTGCTAATTATTTGCCACCGTTAATGTTCATTACGCATGTACCTGAAACCAGTATAATAAAAAAAAAAAATGTTGCCATTAAAAAATGGCTTCTATTACTATGTTTATAAGTCTATTGATTGAAGTGACTCTATCAAAGCTCACGCTTACATACAACGCGTGCGAACAATTGCATTGTAAGCATTCCTCGATAAACTGCTCGAGTTTTTGTAGCAGTATCATTTACTACAATAGCATTCCCGGGTTTGACTTTTTCCTTTTAAAACCAGTTGCAGATGTAACATTATATTTTAGTTCACTGTACGTTCGGTAGTGCAATAATAGAAATATAAATAATTTATTGTATAACTGTGTACAATATTGTTCTTGCATAATAGATAGTAACAACAATTATAGCCAAAACCAATAAGGTGCATAGAAATAGCTCATCGCTTTTCGTTTATATGTTTGTTATCATTCGCTTGTCTTTTCTTGTGTTTAAAAGTTTTTCAAATTCGAATAGGAGTCGTCTAGGAGAGCGTGCTATTTCGACCTCATCATCGTTTAACGTCAGGAGAGGACACATCTCACCAAAAATCTCTCTCCACCGCCTTCAGCTCATCCACATACCCATCCATTGTTTATATTATGGTCAAATTTGAAATTTGTATTTGACAGGTTTTAGAAAAACATATCTAATGGTTCATTATAGCATAATATATTTGCAATTTGATTAATTCGTTGTGAATTTCTTTATTTTTTATGAAAATCGCCTTTAAATGAATTTGTAATGGCGATTTTCATAAAAATGAATAAAATAGCCGCCAAATCGCTGAAGACGCCATGCATGCAAGTCACGTGATGTCGTGACGTCACCTGCTTGTAAACAAACTTTTAGCTGTCAAATCACACCGTACAAAACTTCGAGTGACATTTACTGTAAACAAGCAGGTGACGTCACTCCAGATTCAGCCAAATCAGAGCCAAATCCCGTGCACGTTTTTGATCACGTGGTCAATCATAAAAATTTAATTAAAAAATCATACTTATTTTGAAATTATGTGCTGGCTTAATTGGTTTAAAAAAATGTTTACTGTTAAGTTAACAACAGTTTGGTCTAAATTTTCATTGTAGTCAAATACCCTATTGCATGCTCCGTTTCTATTCAAGACATGCGGAATGCTGTATTTAGAATCAGCTTTAACCAATGGAGAGCGCTGATTTACTTTTCTGCTTTCAAAAAAAAAATTCAAAATTCAAAATCATTTATTCAGTTTAGGCTACAAGTGGCTCTTGTGAATGTCACTAAGCCATCGGTTCGTAAGTCTACTCTGGGCGGGAGATCTTGTACTGAGAAGAACCGGCAAGAAACTCAGCAAGTGTCCAGCTCTTTTCAGCGTCAAAAATATTGGAAAATGCCCTATCATAGCAGGACACTTTCCATTACAAATAAACACAAAATTATAGAAGACAACCACAACATACAAAAAAAAATTATTAGGTATTTGTTTACCGAATCCTACTAATGTTTATAAATCACTAATTAAGAAAGTAAGGGAGAAATTAGGTAGAGCATAATTATTGAAGATGACTTAAAAAAATAACCTGCCCAGAATAGGCATGCATAGCAAGGGACAGGACAAATGGAAAGTTTTAGAGAGGGGAAGCTGCCAATATTAAAGAAAAGTAAGAAAACAGAGAATAGAATTGAGTGTTACATTATTTGCAAAAAGTATGTAATGATAAATGCTTTTTTTATTAATTCTTTACACCAATTAAACCGCAATACGTTCTCTCAGGATTAAGCACTTTCTGTCTGACAGGATTTAACGCAGCGAAGCCGCGATCCGATCAAGTTTTTTTGCAAACAATGTTTAAAATAAATATTATTTCTTATTAATATTGATGTTCCTTGTGTCTGTATCGTAAAAAAGTTTCTTATTTCTTTTGTTCTTGTGTTTACTTAAGCTGATTGGCAGTTGCGTTTAAAATACAGTTGAGCTATTTTAATTGCATCGCTACAAACAAGTAAAACTGATGTAGGATTAACTTTAGTTTCAATTTCAATTTACTTTAGTTTATCGGTTCTGACTGATACATTTTAAATAAGCCAGTTTGGTGTTAGTTACAATAACACAGCTTGCTTCATAATTATATTATACGGCTTGTATTGCTTGTAGTCGGTAAAGTGTATGCGAAAGTGTTGATTGAAAGGGTTGTGAATGAAACAGACGAAAAAGTATGGGATGCACAAGCGGGATTTAGAAAAGGAATGGGATGTACGGATCAGGTCTTTTCCTTGCGGTGCATAGCCGAAAAGTGTTTGGCTAAAAACAAGAAGGTCTATTGCGCGTTCGTAGATCTAGAAAAGGCCTATGATAGAGTGGTGAGGAAGGAATTGTGGTCAGCATTGTCCGTGAACGGTGTGAGCAGTGTCCTTATACGAGCATTGCAATCTCTTTATAGGGATTCTTGTGCCTGTGTAAGGATAAACGGGGCATACACTGAATGGTTTAATATCGAAAAAGGTGTTAGACAGGGATGTGTAGCGTCACCGTGGCTGTTTAATCTGTTCATGAACAATTGCTTGACAGATTTAAAAGAGAATGAAAGTGGGTTGAGAATGAATGAGTTACTCGTCAAATGTTTTCTCTATGCGGATGACCAAGTACTACTTGCGTCTTCGGCCGACGAGTTGCAGGAGATGGTAACGGCTATGGGTGGAGCTTTTGTTAGAAAGGGAATGAAGATGAATGTAAAGAAGACGAAAGTGATGGTGTTTGAAAGAGATGAGGCAGTGACAGACTGCAATATTGTGATTGGGGATGAACAAATTGAACAGGTGAATGAGTTTGTGTATCTGGGTTCAAAGATTACAAGAGATGGAAAGTGTGAGAGTGATATTGAAAGAAGAGTGAATGCAGGAAACATGGTGAATGGAGCTTTGCACTCCTTTATGAACAGTCAGAAGGTGTCTAACAAGGCTCGTTTGGCTGTGCATAAGGGGGTGTTGGTTCCGACACTCATGTACGGAAGTGAAAGTTGGGTATGGCAGAAGAAACATGAAAGCAGAATAAATGCAGTAGAGATGAGAGCGTTAAGAAGTATGATAGGAGTTAAACTGAGTGACAGGATAAGAAATAGTGAGATAAGGAAACGTTGTGGTCTGAAAGAAGATGTAGTGACAAAAATTGAAAAAGGCATGCTGAGATGGTTTGGCCATGTCGAGAGAATGGATGAAGAAAAAAGTGTATAAGGCGAGTGTGAATGAAAGTGTTGGTAAGGGTAGACCTAGGCGGACGTTTCGAGATCAAATCAGGGACGTCTTGAAAAAAGGCCAGGTCAAGAGTACCCTAAACCGAAGAGCATGTATGAAGGGAATAATGAAAGTGGATGAAGCGAAACAAGTATGTAAGGATCGTAGCAAGTGGAAAGAAGTGGTCTCTGCCTACCCCTACGGGAAAGAGGCGTGATTGTATGTATGTATGTATGTATGTTGTATTACAAAACGTATGTCTGTTTGTTATATTTTCAACTTTATGTCTATAAGATAAGTATCATATCTGTATTGAAGTATGATTAGGAGGAGTGTGTAGCAAGTTCGAGACCTCTTGCTTCAGGCACAGCTTCAGGTGTGTCTCGTGTTAATGCCCTTTGTACAGTATAGGTGGAAGTTGAATTTGATTTTTTACTGAAAACATTGCGATATACACAATAATAATCTTGTAATACCTAAACTTCGACTGCAGAAAGTTAATGGATCATTCATGGGACAATGTGTCACTTATAATAATAAAATCCCGAATGTTGTTTTAATTTTGCCCTTTGAGAAATTAAAAAAGGGCTATTACAATGTAAATGATTATGTTCATAATAAGAATGCATGGAACTGACATTCCTCCAATTATCGCACACTGTATAGGCACAGTGTTAAAAACTTAAGAATTATAAATAGACTGTGGTATAGGCAAAGAGATTTAATAAGTAGTTAAATGTCTTTGGGTATAGATATAAGCGTCATTCTACAGTTCTGAATTAGTAGGTACATACATAATGCCCAAGTTCGTTTTTTTAGAATAAAGTGTAATGTTAAGTAAATGTATAAAGGTAAGCATTATTTGTAATTCCGGGCTCTTGAAAGTTTTTAATTGTAAATATTGTATGATTTGGTAAAGACATACGTACTTTTTTTTGTCTAGCTACTTCTTAAAGCTGTGGAGTTTCCACAACTACAACTAAAAAATAGACGTCCTGAATGGTTAGTAGATAAAAAATTTATGGACGATTCAAAGCACTTTTCGTAAGTTTATTTGAATAAAAAATTTTGACTTTGACTTCAAACATCTGTTTTCTTTCTCCATTTATTACACACTTTTTTCTAGCATCGTGCTATCTACATCGAAATAAAAAAAACACTAACTTTTTAATAAAACACTAATAGGATTAGCATATTGTCCTATTATTAAAAATAGGTTGGTATTCTAAATATCAAAATCATACATTTGTCGTTTTTTATTGTATCGTAAAAGTAGCAACGACATAACGTCACGCCTTAAATAACACAGACATGTATCCCATACAAATAACAAAGTTAAATATTTTTCAAATCGATGAGCCAATTCTAATAAATTAAATTTCTATGCTTAAAAAATATACACAGATCTAGTTAGTGAGCAGGCAACATTTAAAAGTTCGAGAGAAGTACCTACTTATTACTACAAAAAAAAAACAATATTACATACAACATTATACAAACGCTAACCATTAAATAAATAAAAAGTACGTTAGTCCAAGATTTTGCTTTCACATACAATCCGCTGCACAATGAGACACTCATCACCTGCTCTCAATAATGCCTAATAGCGATTATGAGTTGCACAAGAGCAATCATAACAGCATAATGGGTAATAAATTGTAGAAGCGATAAATGTAAGCTTTCAAGGGCGTGATTTGTGTCTCAGCGGCCCGATGGCTGTCTCCGACATATAACAAGATGAATTGACTCACATTGGAAAGGTAAGCAATTTGTTAGTTCCCCGATGTTTGGTGTGAAAGCGAAATCGTTTGTTTTGACTGTTTCAATTTCAACATGAAAGGAAAATATGAAACGGGAACGTTTACATTACAAGTGATTTACTTACATCTAACACAAGCGTATTTGATTTCTGGTAGGGTTAACAAGACTATTATTATTGTGTTAAAAGAACATAATAAAACAAAGAAAAGTTAAGTACTGAATCATGATTGATTTAAAGTTCATAAAACAATCTTTCAGTTTTTGAAATATTTAAATTTGATAATAGTGCTAGGAAACGAATCGATGTTAATATCGCATTACGAGTACTATCATAGTATTTGAAAGCCTAACATACTGCGGAAGATACAACATACAACATATACAACATATAAGAGTATAGGAGTATGTTTGGAATCGCACGACTGACCGCAAGCTTAATTGAAAGTGATAGCAACGTTTATGCGAGTCTTAATCGTGTAATAGCATTTATGAACAAGCGGGTTACGCGGACGCACCGCATATGGTTAGCATATGCGTAACGAGCGTAAATGTCAGCGGGTTTATGCTGTACACGTATGCCAAGCTTTATATAAGGAAGCGTGTACGGTTTGCTCTACATTGATGACTTTATTACTCATTTTCATGTACGAATGTGCATTTTGGTCTTGTAAACCATTGCCTGCTTGTTTATAGACTGATTATCTACTTAGCGTAGATACCTATCCCAATCATGATACATGTTAGATATAACATTTTAAATTTTGAATTTTGAAAGGCTTATGTCGTAACTTCGAAGAATATTGAGATGTTATCATAAATATTTATGATAGAAACACTTTCAACGATTTCAGAGAAAATTGAAAATTCTTACAGATTAAATTTCAAGAAGTTTTGTTATTAATATTACAGGAAAGACGGAAAATTTTAGGTCACACACAGTCGAGTAGCATAATTTTAGATACTTAACTTAACTTACTGTCACAAATATATAAAATACATAAAAACACTTATTGAGTGTTTTTATGCAATTCATAATCAAAGTTTGACAAAAAAATTGTCATAGGAGCTATTAGATAGGCACACATAGAATACATCCCAATTGGGTTGGTGGATGACAATTTATAGTAATATATCCCGTGAAATTGGATTCAAATTCAGTCTAATGTCTGTCACCAGACTCACCGGTGGCTATAGGATCAAGGTATTGCCACTTTTAAAGTGTATTTGCCACGGTATTCCATATACAAGCGAGGCACGTTCCCACCACTTTCCCCGAGTTGTTATCGCCCAACATTGGAGAGCGTGGATAGCTGTCTTAGGGTGAAGGACCTAAATCATTCACGATCAGGGCTGCGAAATCTTGATTTATTAAACAAGATTTATAATAAGGTAGATGGTATAACCAAGACCGTGGGTTGCACGTGGCCAGACAGCCTCGGATAGCACAGTAACGAGACATCCCACAATTTTAACAATAAGGTAAATGACATAACCAACACCGTGGGTTGCACGCGGCCCAGACAGCCCAGATTAGCATAGGACCAAGACGAAAGGAATAATCGAAGAGATGTCTATGCCCATCAATTGGTCCAGAAAGGCTGATGATGATGATGATGATGATGTGAAGTACTTCTAAGTAACATGGTAACAAGTGCTCTGTGGTTTTAGTTTTAAGTATTAAAGTAATTAGCCTATTGGCTTAAATAATATATCCTCCCACAGTAGGGCAAACTTCTCCATCACTGAAATTAAGTCATCACTACAATTGATGGGTATTGGTTCAATCACCACGCTTGCCAAATGCGGATTGGTAATAACAAACCCAGGGTTTGCATCGAAATACCTTACACACAATTTCCCGACCTGGGATTTGAACCCAGGACCTCCAGATATCAGGCCCTCTTGTCACTTCTAACGAAGCTTGCGTACCTTTTTAAGTATACCCATCGTTTATGTTATTACTTTCTCAAAGTGCAGTGATTAATTTAAATATTTATTTACTTAAACACCTTTTGACAGCCCTAATTCTTCAGCTCACGATCCAGTCGGCCGTCGTGATGTCTCGCTACGGTCGGAGATCGATTTGACACACACCCAAGGATAATTCTCAGCTCCTAGCGATCGAGCGCATCCTATCTAATGTTAAAAAGGGAAAAAGCAATCTTTAAGACATTCCGCTTACATAAAAAATGGATACTAGAATTCTTTTACCGCTTTTGTAGTCTAGTCAAAGATGCCCCGAATTCTATGCACTGCGGGGGTCCTCCTGTAATGTTAGTAGCGTTGTTGCGTTCCGACAGCTACTTAATATTTCTTTGCAAACATTAATGTATTAAAGATGTTACATGAACGAATATGGATCATTACAGACCCTGTCTGTCAACTAGAAGAGTTACATTTACTTAACAATATCTTCAAATTTTAACACAAAACAGGAATAATTATTGCTTTTAATTAATTTAACATTTGCTAAATCCTCAGTTTGCCCAGCCCAGGTGGCCATATCGTGAAGTGCTGAATTTATTTAGACTGCTATTTAGATTGTTAACGAAATCTCTTACAAGAGAATTAAGTGTTAATTAAGAAAAGCAGCTCAAAAACTTTCTTTGTTTCCTTTTCTATTAGCATCTTAGTGTAAGATTCGCAACACACACAAGATTTCAAGACATTGTAGTGTGATGTTATGTATTTTGTTTATTATCTAACTAAGGTGATAATATTATAAGATAACTTTAGCATTGATCCAGTATAAAGCAGTACCTTAGGGTTTTGATGATATTTCTTTGCAACTAAGAGGTACTTTAAAAAGCAACGCGGTGCAAATCAAAATAACCATTGAAACAAAACATTGTATACACAGAAAGCTCACTTAAAGCTGACCACATTGGTAAGTTGTTGTGCATGCAGTGGCCAAGATACTGCAGTAAACCAAAAAAGGTTTATTGCCTATCCTCCGTCCGCTTTAATCACCACCCGATCTGTTCAAGATTTCCAAAGGTTCTTTTTTCACTTCTTCTAGACATTTTACAAGCCTGTGCTCGTTTATAAATGGTCCCTGTAAGTACAAACCTAAGTAACAACCTAGTCTTGAAGTATATACAATAGCCTGAAATCTAATTGCTGTCTTACAATCAACATTTAGTCCGTACTTGTTTAGCAGCCCTACCATGAGTTCATTTACACAATGCTTTTCAAATTTGCTCTACACATTTCTCTGCGGACCAACTCAGTTATGAAGTTAAATTTCGCAGATAAAATTACCAAATAGATATCTTCGTAAAAGACGAAAGATTCCAAGTATGTAGGACAAGACTGTAACAGTTTTACTAAACGAATGCCATTTTCGTATACCGTGTAAATTGCGAAGAGTTTTACATCTTTATGAACTTTACAGCCCACTTTACGGTTTCTATGTATTAGCATTGACTTATACTTATCTCGCAATCAAAAACGTGTACGCATAGCGGCATAGCACATTAAAATCATTCATGAATACTAGTGGCCTTCTAAGAACTAATAAATTTCCCGTATACTCAAAAGTTGCTACGTCACGTGAATCGTGCAACATTAATATTAACGGAAATAAGAACAGCTGTAGAACCAAAGTCGCAGAAGGCGGACGCTAGACGTTCAAAATACGAACGCTGTCGAGTGCTGTCAGTTTAAACTCATGGTAGGGCTACCGTGCTTTGGCACCGAGACGTGGGAAACTTTCGCGGCTCGGTTCATATTGAAAGTCGGCTCTAATCCTCGCCATTTGCTAACAAATAGACGCGATAAATAACTGCGATAGGCGCTGTTAACTGCTGTTCAGTTCAATTAAATGTAACGGGCAATGATTTAGCGTCGTTAATGGGTGTAGTAACATTAAAAGGACTGGGTACTGGAGGCTAAAAGACAAGTGATATCTATGTTAAACTAAAACTGCCAAGTCCACGAATGATACTTTATTTACGTTTAATACCTATGTTATTTGTGGGACGGGTCAGCAAAGCCAGTTGTGTTTACAGTTATAGCTGCAAGAAAACGATCTTAAGAACACCATGAGTATTGATGATAAAACGAATGGCAGCCTAATTTTAAAGAATGTCACCGTCATCAGGAAGACAAAAGGCAATTTTTCATGCAATTCGATCCTTGCTCATACATGGATTAATGGTAACGTGGCGTGGTGGGTATCATTACCACAAAATTGAATAGTATTAAGTATTTTAGGATTCTTTTTTAATATTTCTAAAATCTTTCATTTATTTTAGCATTGGTTTGCTTTTTTTATGCTTATAATGTTTGTATCAATTCTTTTTTCTTCTTCGCTCTCAACTCTCATCATAAAGTTTCTATTTCAAATTGCATCTCAGTACAGAAAGTCCGTTGGAAAAAACGCATTATGCATGCATTGAGGTGTAAGCAGGATGGCATCGTATCGTGGGGGTCAAACGGCAAGCATAGACTTTCCCCAACTTGTCTTTAAGATATGCAAGTACACAGCAACTGTACGGAATGTTAAGCTTCTTGTCTCTTAGATTAGAATGCGACCTACTTAGAGCATCGAACCTTTACCAGTCTGCATGCAACACGATGTTTTGTGCTTAAACGATTTATGAGGCGGTTTGACAACGAGATACATGCTTTAGGCGATCTATAAATGGAATTCAATTTAAATAAGTACGTTAAACTAAGTACTAACAAACGTTGTGGAAAGGGCATTTTTCAAAATTTAATTCCTAGATTTAAAGGATAAAGATCTTACCAGTTCCATTTCAACACTTAGACATAGAAATTCGAATAGACTACCAACGTTTTATTATTGTACCTAGTTATGTGACCGACACTGTTTCGTCCATCTTTTTGTTGTAATTAAATTGTTTTTTGTATGTTTTATGATTAATAAATAGCAAAAATTTAGCATGGTAGAACCTATTATACCTGTGCTACATACACACTAACTAACTACATATAGGATGATGATGACGACGATGATGATATTATACTAACCATATCATCTTGGAAACAGCATGTGGACACAACCGTAGCTAAGGCTTACAGAGTCTTTGGCATGTGTCGGTCTACATACGGCAAGATGTGGGGACTCAACCCCAAGATCATTAGGTGGATCTACATGACGATGGTGAGACCGATCCTCACATATGGCAGCATCGTCTGGTGGCCCAGAACCAGGCTGAAGATCTGTAAGAATGCTCTTAGCAAACTTCAGAGAACAGCTTGTCTGGCAATCACTGGTGCCTTTCGAACCACTCCAATGGCAGCGCTGGAAGTCCTCACAGACCTTTCACCCCTGCACATTGTGATAGAAACAGAGGCAAAGACAGCGTTACATAGACTAAAGATGGCCGGACTATGGGACGCATTTAAACCTCTGACCAGACACACAAAATGGGATCCAAGTGATATTCCTGACAGGGTCATGGAAATGAGGTGCGATAAAATATCCCCCATATTCATGTTCGAAAAGAAATTTATGTTTATGAAAAGTAAAAGAAGTTTAGAAAGTTTATGTTCCAACCAGGGACGAATGGAAACGAGGGCCACCGTCTCCGGAGAAAGACAGCCTAATCTGGTATACTGACGGATCAAAAATGAAGTCGGGCACAGGAGCAGGCGTCTATAATAATGACTTCAAGCATAGTCAAAGCATGGAAAAATTTCCTACTGTTTACCAAGCGGAAACTTTCGCAATTCTCCTATGCGCAAAGCAGAATATAGAGTTAGCTATGGAAAAGCGAAATATATTCATCCTGAGTGACAGCCAGGCTGCGCTCAAGTCACTCATATCGCCCAGAATCGATTCTGGCCTTGTTCTAGAAACCACAAAAGCTCTAAACAAGCTAGGTAGACATAACAAGGTGCGATTGATCTGGGTCCCAGGCCATATGGGAATCCACGGTAACGAGATGGCGGATGCGCTTGCCAGGAAAGGCTCGGAGACCCAGCTCATAGATCCTGAGCCATTCGTGGCACTTGTACCAAGTACCATTAACAAGGCCTTAAAAGATTACATCGAAAACAGGCACGGCATCGAATGCCGTGCCTGAAACCGGGTATGAAACACTCCAAATCCTTCCTTGGCGAAAACGCCTTAGGACGGAGTAAGTTCATATGCGGAGGCGGTAGAAGACAGGCCCGACTAACCATCAGTGCCTTGACAGGGCAGAGATTTGACGAGCAGGATTTGAGTATTTGTAAAAATATTATGATCAGATGTTAATGACGGTAGTTGTTGACATTGAATGGGCGCCTTTGGCTTTCAAAGTAAAAAAGTAAATAGTGTTGAATAATTTCGGCGAGCTGGTTAGAACCACGATGGCTCAATTAGAAGAGCAAGGTTCAAATCCTGCTCGTGGAAATTTTTTCAACATTTGTGTTTTTGTAATTTGTTTCGCAGCAAAATTTGCGTTAAAATGATATAAACAAAACAAAAACATTTTCTTGTATATTATTTTCAATGACAAAAATATAAATTTTCATATTCGTAATTTTCACTAAAGTATCAATGTCTCGGCAGATGTGGCGATGAGTCCCAATTTGATAGCACGTGTTAATTACCGGTCAGCGGAGTGAAAAGAAACCATAGGACGTAACATCTGCTGTGGCACCTGTCTCTCTTCGTTCGTACAACTTATACAATACTTCGATTCATTCCGAGCATGCCGTGCTTGCTTGACTACTGTGTAGGTACTTGTGAATTACACAAACAAAGAATTTTTCTTATTCTACTTAGGTTGGTTTAAAACCGACTTCTCTTTGGGTAAAGTAACTTTTTATTTTTCATTTTTTTGCAGGTATTTTTCATAGATAGGCTATATTATAACTGGTCTCCTGGTGGATCATAGAATACTTCGATTTATTCCGAGATGGCCGTGACTACTGTGTACTTGTAGGTTTAACATACGAAGAATTTATCTTATTCTACTCGTATTAGGTTAAATAAATAAGATACTCATACATTCGCCTTTTTGGGTTCAACTTTCATAGATTGGCTTTATTTTGACTGGTTATTAGGTACGTTTATTGATTCAAAGCAAGACAACAGGATACAAACCACATTTCATATATAAACAGTCCGATTGGCGCCGCCGGATACCTTCTTATTTGCTTATTCTTTACACTCACAGTTTAGAATCTGTTTATTTGTCACTGCTTAGCACCAAATTCCTTAGTGTAAAGAATATTGGCAAAAGACTGTACAATTTCAATGTCGCCTGACGTGTCCAAGTCAGAATACCCTAAAATCATAGATGGTTAATAACATATTATTTATTACAAATGCTCATTTATTAAAAACTACCCTGAGTCGGCCAATCTTCTTTAACTAGTTAGTATTGGGTTGTTTTAGGTAGCGTTTACTGACTCGCGTGGTCAATTCCCTTGTGGATCAGGTACCGCGACCGCCACCTAGCCTTCTGCTGATCGGAGTTTGGTCCCCCAGGGGTTAGTGGGTATCCCCCTCTGTCTCGCCCTCCCAGCCGGGACTTGTTCTTGGCAGCTGACTTGGAGCTTTCCTCCTTGTCAGTGGGTGTGGAAAGACAGACGGGCGAGTCCCACATAACTGTCAGGCCTCCTCAAGGTTGGGTAGTCTTAAAGCTTCCCCTGGGTAAAAAAAAAAAAAAAAGGTAGCGTTTACTGATAGTCTTCGAAGTCAACTAATCTTGTGACCTTAATAAATCTGGTTACAGAGTATCTATGTATAGATGGTGGCGATCTAGATTGTTTGACCTCACTTAAAAGACGTCTTTTTCAAACGAAAGGCCAACTCCAGTCGTATCTATTGAATTCAGATTGCCAAGTGTGAGATCTCAGTGAATGCAACCTGTCACGACGCTCATTGGAACAGCTTAAGTCTTTCATGGTAATTTGTTGTTCATTAAAGCAGTTGAAGGTGGTCTATACATTGACTTTGCCACAGTTCAACATTAGGATTAATGGCCGTCTCTTGAAGTATTTGTGTACCTGTACCTTTTTAAAGAACCTACATAACTGAGCAAGTGTTAGATCATTAGGTTATTTATTTATAACTTTTGTACACACAATCAATGAAAGTTAACAAAACATAGTACCTACCTAAAACATAATCGTGTTGGATTTTTCTACTATATGTTTAATATGGGTTTTATGGGTTTTATAATAGTTTCCAACTTTAGAATAAAAAAAAAAACTAAATGTAGTTATCACTAGTATGACATTGATAACGCCGCCGGCGGCGGCGGGCGCCGGCCGGCCGGTTAGATCATTGTACAGACGCCTGCACATCAACCTATCCATAACTGTCAAATTTCTTCAATGTATTTTTAACCATACAACTTAGTATTAAAGTTCAAAGTCTATTGAGGAAATTTGACAGTTTGTGGTAGGTAGCTGTGCAGGCGTGTGTACCTAAATGTATAACTAAGATCAGAATTACGCGGTAATCTCGACTTTCTATCGGTTTGCTTTTTGTAAATGTAACTAAGTTTTGTATTTTGCGCAAAAAAACTTTTGTATATGTTATTGTCAAATGAAGTTTAATCAAAATCAAATTAATCATATACCTATTTATTTGCTAAAATACGGTAATAGTAAATTCTTACAACAAAATATTCAAGACAAATCTCAGCGTTGTTCTAAAAAAAGTTTGTCCAAAATCGGAAATCAACGAAACTAAAAGATTTTACCGCCTTCAATTTCGCTCTGTATTAATGACAGATCAGAATTACCCTACAATGATAGATTTTAATTCAATACCGAATAATCTCAACACTGGAGAAAGTTTCCTTTCGAAATGCCTTTTTATAGCATAGGTACGTGAATATGTGCCGGTCCGGTATTGTTCGATTATTTCCGCTGTCAGCACCTCGCGGAGTGACGAGCTTAGTGAACTTGACAGCTAATGGCATACATTTGGTGCGCATACGTTACGGAGATGGAATGAAGCATAAAAAGTTCCATAAAAAATGAGTCGATTCGTTAAATGTCAAAAGGAAAGAGCAACAATGTAAACACAGTATGAAAACATAGCGTAGGAAAGGTTTTTATAACTGTTCCACCGACGACCCCTAAGTTTTAGGTGCTCCCTAAGTGATATTAGGTGACAGCTGCTGGACAAAAGCGTCACCTTAAATGTTTTAAAGTTTTTTTTAAACTTGGAGGATGTCAGTGAAGAAAGGCATAAAAATTTCGTGTTGCGAAAATAAATTAAACAATAATTTCAGACAAAAAAAGTAATACTAACCGGGAATCAAACCGAGAATTGGGTTGGTGGAGTAGCCATCCGGTTAAGTAATGGATCAGTGACAGAGGCCGAAATAAACAAGGTTGTAACGAGACAAACAGTCAATCAATGTTTACTTAATTTTATAATTTATAAACCACAAGCTTATTCCCGCCCCGTCGCCTGCTTCAAATCTGATTTGTCGAAGAGGGAAATCCGAGGGAATAAAACGGAATATAGCAATAAAAATCATCCAATATTTAATCTTATGATATCAAGTTTTATATGTTTATTATACTCGTATATATTTAGCATTCAAAACCATTCACTAGCTTCGCAGCGGTTCAACCACAAACAAACAGTTTCACATTTATAAGAATTGTTTACTACAGTATTTATTATACTCACAACAATAGGCGATAGATCACTCGCCACGATCGTTAAGAATCACTTTATTATTTTCAATTCAAGGTAAGATATAGAACCTATAATATTACAAAATGATTACCTATTAGATCGAATGAATCTTAAACTAGGAATGAAATCCGTGACCTGTAGTAAGGGCCTAAACTTTTTTTTTCTTTATATAATATACAACAGATTAAACGCACACCCTCTTAAGTGGTGACTCAGTCCATGAAACTGAACAACTTTTGTTCTATGACTTTTCGAAATTAGCAAAAAAAATCGTCTCTTCAAACGAATTCACTCGGTCAGTTTTGATCTATCTATGGAAAGATACTTTTTTTTTTCACGATTTTCCATAAGTCGTAGAACAAAAGTTGTTCAGTTTCATGGACTGAGTTTCCACATAAAAGAGTGTGTGTTTAATCTGTTACACGTTGTATATTATCATTAGCTATAGACGCCAGACTTTTGAGCTCAGACTTTCCATTATGGCCTTTCATTTTCCGCCAATAAGTCTCAAAAAATTTCATTATTAAATATTGCACTTACCTCTTTGTTGATTTTGTGAACACTCTTAACGAATAATTTTACAGTACATACCTGGAACAAACAATAGTTAGCATATTAATAGGACGTTCAAAGCATAAATAAAATATGGCAGAAATAGGCATGAGGGTAATATATAAGTTAAGAAGGTACAGCATTTTTTTATGTGACTGCGTCAATGCTTTTGAGGCATGACCTATACAGGTTCTACGAGTATCCCACCGTCTAAATGAGAGAAAGATATGAGTAGCTGATGGCGCAATAGTTAATGCTCCTGGTCCGCGATTGCTGAGCTTAAGCAACTTTCGCAAAGGCGGGTCATCAGATGGGTGACCAAAAGTTGGTCATCTCGAGATCCTCTGTGCTTCAGAAGGCACGTAAAACCTTTGCTCCCGGTTACATGAGCAGTCGTTAATAACCACCAATCCACTCTGGGTCCGCGTTGTGGTTTATTGGCCTGTTCTCTCTATCCATCCATAGGGAAGGCTCGTGCCCTTCAGCAGTAGGAACATAACATGAGCTGGTGATAAAATGAGATACTAAAGCATCATCGTGCAGTTTCGGGTTATTGTTTGTTTTACGTATTGTTGTAATTTCTGTATAAGCTGAACAAATCTGAGAGAAATGACTTTTACTGGCCCACTCGTGTAGCTATAAATCTCTGACGTCGATTTAATATCTGTCTGAGTTATGGCCCTTTGGGCGTACCTCGGACATGTTTCTGGACTTTCCTAACCATTTTAGGCTTGGTCAAAGACCTAGGCACAATCGACCGTTTGCTGCTTGTTATTTAGAACGGTTTTAGAAAGTAATTGGGGAAAGGTTGGGCTAACTATGTCCATCAAATGTTTACGGGTTATGTTTGTTTTCGTGAGATACTATCTAGGGATGGATTTCATTATAAATATTGCTGTTGTAGGTATTCAATTAACAAGATTCAATATTCGTATACATATTTGTGGAACACTAATTCAAAACAGATATGTACAAGATTTGATAATAAATAGATGCTAATGTTTATTCCGTGTATGAGTTACCGTTATACATAAATTAAAGATGTTAGCTAATTGATATGGATTATCTAAAAAGAAAGTGGATGCTCTCATTCATGATTAGTATTAATTCGGCAATGTAATGACTCTGTTACGGTGACAGTGACAGGTGCAACGACAAACAGTGACTTGTTACATTTGTATGTTACACATTTCATCATCAAGTAACACCTTTTTCGAAAGATGACGATGAGTTGTCTGAATGTGTTCAAGCCTGATTTTAACCACACCGAATCCTATTATGATCTTCTCGTACATTGTATGATAAATCTATATATTTGAGACCTTCCCTCTCTATTATCAGCTAGTGAAATGCGCGTCCAGCTTCGGCATAATCCCTCTTTTTGCTTTGGCCGTATAGGATAAGGATAGGCCAAGTGCCAATAAAAAAGAAAGCACTTACACAAGGCAGTAGTATACAGTTCCGCCCCCTGACTATGAGCTCTTATAGCAGTATTATTGCAGTTGTGGAAAAGAGACGCGAGTATATTCGTCTTGATTTCACAACTGCAATAATACTGCTATAAGTTGCCGTGGTTACCCCCCTGATCGCAGCTATTGCCTAGCTTATTAGCTACTCCAAATTCTAAACTTTGTATGGTCTATTTTCGAGAATCAAGAGAGGCGCCTTTTTCCTCTGTTTGTATTTGTTATTGTGCAGGCCAATAAATGTTTTTATATTTCTTTCTTTCTAAAACCTCGCCTAGTGTTGACCGAGTCAAGGCAATTTAGCTCTAGTTTTATTGCGTGATTTCGCTTAGTGATGCTACTTGCAAGTATCTGTAAAATTTAAGCAATATATTACTATACTGTCGAAACCGTTCGAGTTGTTAAAACCCCTCGTAGTAAAAGTATAAGAGTTTTGAATTGAATTTTGAATTTTAAATATATTTTCCCTTCGAATTGTAATAACCAGATGTTAACCTACTCTAACAATAGATATATTGTGAGGCAAGTGTTCATTACAACAACATAGAGGCTGGCACCGGCCGACTTAAGATTCGATAAATGCTTGTCATCACTATAATGAAGTGTCTCAAACTCAAAACCTGTCCGCTTTGAATGGCATGGGACAGCGGCACAGCGATGTCTGTTTATAGCAAATAAATGGTACAGTGGTCTCCTGATATTTTATAACAGCTATGTTTGCAGTGAACAGCCCCCAGGTTGTTACGCTCCTGATTTTAACCTCTCGGAGAATCTAGAAGGGAACGGGGACATGCTTGCATGATGGATTCTTTCTTGACATCCCCGGACGGTGTGCCGATCACACGGCTTGAGGAACCCTTTATGTTTCTCGCCGCCCCCAAAAAAGTCCGATGTCTCTCCAAAAAAAAGGCAACAACATGAAAAAACACTTTTTATATGTGGTTTTTATTGTCACTTTTTATCTAGCGTTTGATTTTTTTTATTTATTAATACTTCATACTACTATACTATCACTATAATTTAAGCTGTGTTTTTAAGTACACTCGGCGTCAAAAAAATCGCACCTTTTAAAAATCATCTTTAAAAATTCTTAAACCTTATGTAGAGGATAGTGTTGGGTATCATTAGAAAGGTAACAAAAAGGAGTATCAAAAAACAATTAAATTTAACTTTCTGTTTAATTATAATTATACAAACAACATTAAAATTAATAAAATAATAAAAATCCTTAATTAAGTCCTAATTAACAACAGATAATTTACAAAGAAAAATGTACAAAAAGTGTCTTAAAATTAACTTAAAATCTAGTGTTACCCCCCCTTGCCCTGATCACGGCTTCCATACGGTCCCTCATGGACCTCACCAACTTCAGGAGCTCTTCTTGAGGGATAAGCCCCCATTCTTCAATCACCGCGTCTTGGAGCTCCTGTAGAGTCGAAGGAGCTGGATCCCGAGATCGAACCTTACGTTTAAGATGGTCCCAGAGGTGCTCTATAGGATTCAGATCCGGACTTCGCGCTGGCCACTGCATCACAGAGATTTGGGACCTCTGCAAGAAGTAGCTCACGATGCCTGCAGTGTGAGCGCGAGCGTTGTCGTGCATTAATGTGAACCCCTCGCCAAAAGATTCGGCAAAGGGGACCACATGCACTTCCAGGACCTCAGTGACATAGCGGCGAGCAGTCAGCGACCCTTGTCCGCGAGCACCTCCAGTCCGGGAGACGCAGACAAGGTCGGTTTTGCCGGCAGCAGACATACCGCCCCAGAACATGCAGGATCCGCCACCATATTCCACCGTCTCCTGGATGCAGGCTTGGGCGAAACGTTCACCCTGCCTCCGGTATACTCTTCTCCGTCGGTCGTTGCAGAAAAGACACACTCGCGTCTCGTCTGAGAAGAGAACAGCTCTCCACTGCTCAAGGGTCCAATCGACGTGGTCACGAGCAAACTGCAAGCGGGCTCGCCGATGCGCTGCAGTCAATTTTGGACCCGTAGCAGCTCTGTGGGCCGCTATCTTCTTCTCCTTCAATCTTCTTCTAACCGTAGATACGCTTACGGTGCGTCTGCGAACTGCCTGGAGCTGCTGTTGCAACTCAACAGCGTTGGAGAAACGATTTCTCAAAGAGTTCGACACAACGAACCGGTCGTCTCTTTCCGAAGTGCAGCGACGTCTACCCGAACCGTGTCTGCGGATATAGCCACCGGTCTCTATGAAGCGCTGGTACACTCTTCGAACGGAATAACGGCTCAGGTTCAGTTGCCGGGCGACATCACACTGCCGCACCCCTGATTGCAGTAGTGCAACCACAACACACCGTGTTGACCGTTTTATACCCACAAAGGAAGCGCAACTAGCAACTCTCACGGGTAGCAAAATTTGCATCGAATTTTTGTGACACTTTATTTGTTGCATTAGGTTTTATTTGATAATGAAAAGTAATGTTTTTTATTAAGTTAATTAAGTAACCTTGTAAATAAAATCATAATTAATGCGACTGCATGTGCATATCAAGAGTAAATGACATTTGAAAGTGATTTTCTAAGAGGTGCGATTTTTTTGACGCCGAGTGTAGTTCCGCAATCTTCTATAAATAATACAGTCCACTCCTCGAGCTATCACTTTATTATCAGATATGCTAACTAGCTGCTAAGTTATGGACAGGTTGAAAAACTGTAGGTGAAGTAGTTATTCAATTTGATAAGACTCCGTGAAATTAAAAACAAATATAGAACAATACTCGTACAAAACATAACAAGAAAATCTACGCGTTGGAAGAAAATGCACAGTAGGCGAAGCAGTTGCCGATGATGAAGTAATAGGGATGTTGACAATAACAATAATTTAATGACCAATTAAACGTATAGATGAAATCACGTAAAGTTCTTTAAAACATGAATCTATTTTTTATTTGACCTAAGAAGCATGAATTTCTTTAACCTAAAAAGTTATTAACATAGGTACATTGAATTGACGGAACAAAATAGTGACGTCATTCACTATTCCCATACAATTTCTATAAAAATGTTTTGTTTTCACAGTTGCTAAAAAGTTTCTCTATTGACGAACCAGTCAACTACCTAATTATAGTAATATGCATAAAAAAATCATACTAATATCATAAAGAGGAAAGCTTTGTATTTTTGTATTTTTGTTTGTAACGAATAAACTCAAAAACTACTGGACCGATTTAAAACATTCTTTCACCATTAGAATGCTACATTAGCGCTGAGTAACATAGGCTATATTTAAAAAAATTTCCACCCGTGCGAAGCCGGGAAGGGCCGCTAGTAATAAATGAAATAAAAAAATTATACGGACAGATATATCAACACCCTTTTTTATAGATGTTTAAATATACATCTATATAATATATATGTTTAATATTTTATATATTTTAAATAATAATAGAGACTAGAGTTATGTCACCTACCTACTACCGACGACGCTTTGCGCTTCAAAGTTAATTGTTACGATTTTAATTAACCTATCCATAGATGTTGTAATTGCGAAAAAAAATATGTTTATTTATTTATTTCTCACATTTCACCTCATTACCTAAGCTGAAGTCACGGCTACAATTACGCTGAGTAATCCCTGGTAATCTCACGCAAATCGGACCAACATCGCGTTTGAGAAACGATTCGCAATCGACAGTAGGTAGGTAATTGGTATACTCAGACGGCAAAATAAATAAATTATATAAACTGCTCCTATTGTATTATTTGAAGTGTTTTGAAACCAGTCC
This sequence comes from Eudonia truncicolella, assembly GCA_949315975.1. Taxonomy (NCBI): domain Eukaryota; kingdom Metazoa; phylum Arthropoda; class Insecta; order Lepidoptera; family Crambidae; genus Eudonia; species Eudonia truncicolella. Next base: position 5,221,880 of record OX438831.1, on the reverse strand, counting down.
GCTCTTAGCAGAAAATATTACATAATAATGTACTAGCATAAGATCAAAAGCAAAATCTTTTTTTAAAAACTTATAACTACATGTGAAATAGATTGTTACGTAGGTACACATGTGATCTATTGACTCGGTAATTTGTGCTGAGTTGCTGAAATTGTTGCTAGATGCATGGCTTTGACGACGTATGCAATGTCGGTTAGCATATCCAGATGAATTTATTTAGACGTCGCTGCAATGAAATGACAATGTACGGAGGTCCTTGATTCAATTTCGAGGTCGGGCAAAGTGTGTGTTCGGATGTATTCATGCATAATAATGCATAATGCTTGTGATCACCTACCCGCATTTGGCAAACGTGATGATTAAACCATACTCATCATGTGTAGCGACTTTCAATGATGGAAGTCTTTGCCGAGCAACGTCACAGTATAAAGGATACTTGCTTACCACTAATTTACCTCGAGATCGAAACAATGCAAAGGTACATGCACCTGTTATGTGACTCGACAACTTGAAGCATCTCAGTGAAAGGCGTTGCTTGTTCTAAAAATATTCTTTCTAGGAACCTTCATAATTTATGTAAAGCACGTTACTCTATGGCAGGCCGCCGGAGCAGGCAGGAAGTAAATTGGGCGCGGCCTCACTCACGTAGCTTATGCGCAAGAGCGTGGGAGACATTATACTCTACATTTGTCGTGGGAGTTCGACGATAAAGACAACTTCTCGATCAATGAGCCTCCTGATTATATCGCTAAACAATTAGTTTATCTACGCCAACGTAACTGTTATGTAAATAAAGGAAGTTTTTGTAAGAACTTGCGAAACAACTTGCGTATTTTGAATACGAACGACTCGGATAATCTATTAAGGGACAGAGACACGCTTGCGTGATGCCATCCTTAACCCTCTGATCTGAGTGAAAGTCAAAGTAATTTATTTTTATTCAAAGAAACTTAAGAAAAGTTTTCTTTTGATAGAGTTTACTGATTGTTTGAAACGGCATTTTCAGCTTCACGGGCTTGTTTGGGGCCGGCGAGAAACTTGAAGGGAGGAACAAGCCGTGTGAAACCGTGGCCCGTCCCGGTTTCGCACGGGTGGTAATTTTTTTTAATATAGCTTATGTACTAGCGCTAATGTAGCATTCTAATGGTGAAATAATCTTTTAAATCGGTCCTGTAGTTTTTGAGTTTATTCGTTACAAACAAATATACAAAAATACAATGCTTTCCTCTCTATAATATTAGTGTGATAACATAATTTTATTTCAATAAAAAAATATCTTATTTACTTATATAAGTACAAACCTAATCAAAAAATTGCCCAGGTTAAAAAATAAAATTACTTGATTTTGTCGTTATCATAAATTGTTATAATTGTAGATAAGCTGATGGAAGTTAACACAATAATTCCTTAGTGTCGATGGTGTCGATAAAACCCAACTAAATTAAATATATGTATGTTTGGTACAAATATGATCATCTATACTAATAATATAAAGAGGAAACCTTTGTATGTATGTAGTTATTTTTGTATGTAAGTTTGCAACGAATAAACTCAAATACTACTGGACCGATTTAAAAAAATCTTTCATCATCAGAATGCTACATTAGCGTTGAGTAATATAGGCTATATTAAAAAAAAGTACATCCGTGCTAAGACGGAGCGGGCCCGTAGTTCTGTAACAAAACAACGTGTTTTCAGTTCGACTAGGAAAGTGAATGAGCGCGAACCAAGATGCGTTAATTTGTCATACATCATTCAGACTTCAGACCGGATCACAGATAATATAATATTTTTATATAAACCAACATTCTGTAATTTTATAATGAATCTAGCTCTATGTTAAATTAAATTATCAATAAATTAGAAAACTGTAATTATACTTTGTTGGCCAAAAAGTTTAACAGTAATGGTAAAAAAGAGACATGCGAGATGTGTCGAAAAAAATTTTTTTGATATAACCTACAGTATAAATTTTTTTATTCGCAAAATTTTTAAACACCTTATTTAAAGACTATTTAAAAAGGTTAAAATATAAATTAAAATGTTATGAAATTTGACCGACACCTTTACCTTATTATTCAGTGATTATCATTCCGAAGATCATTCGGGTTACCATACCGTTAACCGTCGACATCAACAGACAAATTGCCACATCTGTTTTGACACCCGCGTGGCCTTTCACATATTTGTTTCACTTCACTACGGGGAAGTCACTTGGCCTCCATCTTACCTGATAGTAAGCGACGATTAAGCGGGAGATGGTAGCTGGCTCCACACGATCATCAATCACTGATCGAAGCATCGGTAGCCAAACGGATAAAAATTATTCAGAGTAATTGTCCTGTAAAAGGAATAAAAAGTCATCTCAGCAGTTTTCAGTTTATTATTTCCAACCTCATTGAGATAGACCTCGACGCCACATTTAGCACAATCAAAGTTAGGAGGCAATCATCATCATCATCGTCTCCACTGTTGGGGCACGAGCCGACCCTAAGGATGGATAGGGAGAACAGGCCATAAACCAACACGCGGGTCTGGGACCAACGGTTTTACGTGCCTTTCGAAGCACAAAGGGGCTCGAGGTGATAAATTTTTGGTCACCCATCCGATGACTGGCCTTTGCGAAAGTTGCTTAACCTCAGCACTCGCAGACCGGGTGCGTTAACCACTGCGCCATAGAGCTCCAAACTTACTCAATTTATCTTAATTTGTTTATGCTCTGTCTACCCCCCTTTTATTGGAGAAGGACGTGAGAGCATGTATGTTGTTTGTATTGAGATAGACGAATAAAAACACAGTGTGTGGACGTATAAAGCCATATCTGGTACGCCCATATACCTACTCGGGTTGGATGTGAGATGTCGTGGTTCATTCGCCATAGCTCCGTTCTTACACTGGTGGTGGTAATTATAGATGCCATCATAATTTCAACCCTATGAAGTTGCAATAGAAATGAAACTAATGTAAATTATATTACGCTATACCAGTCAAAGGGTTAAACAACTGACGTGAACCCATACCTAACACAAGCAAATCAGCTTTCTAGGTAATTTAATATTTTCTTTATTATTATGTTAATAGCGTACTTACAACAATCTTTAAAAAACACTGTGGAACCATGGCAATGTTACTGGCGATATCATTGAGAATGGTAACCCATCCGATGAGATGTCGCAGCGACAGTTGCTTAGCTTTCTCGATTGCACACGTTTCCAGTAACTGTGTCGACGAGCTTTATGGTTAACGATAATTATCACACCCTGTTAAATACTTTCTTTGATATAAATGTTAGGTACTTTATTGCATGTTAGATGCGCAATGAATATAATGTAATGTTTCAATGGTAGCTAGGTGCTTGAATTGTATTACACGGCAATTAAGCCAGAAGGTATACTCAGAGACGTCAATTAAGTTTAATGACAATTAAATGTCTTTCCTTCTCTATTTAGCACTATACATAAGAAAGTGACAGCAAGAGACTTAAAACTTAATTGACGTCTCTGAGTACGGCAGTAAGGCGGCATAAGAGTGCCCTTTTAATGGTGACGAAAACTCCGATGCAGCGATAATTGGAGACAATCAACAATGTTATGGTCTATCGCAATCACAACCGATGCTTAGTTGTTTTATGTTGTTTTTTTATATTATTAACTAGCCCTTGCTTGAGGTAGTCAACCTTAGTACTCCCGAATTCCCTATGTATTCCACTCATATTTCGATATTTTTTTTAATAAGTTAGCTTTAAAGTGCTTTCTTCCAGACATAAAAATTACAAAAATTGATATAATAATGATTAATTATTATGTAATTTCATGTGATGATGATGAACGAAATATTATTTTCATCATCGTCCTATATAATGCACAATAACCGCCTATTTTGTACTATATTTTATTGTCAATTTGTCTGTATCTTTATTTTTTGTGTGCAAATAAAGTTTATTATTATTCTCTTTATTAAATATATATCTTAAGAAAAACTTTTAACAATATTTTATATTAAAACATATTTACAATATAAAATATTATAAAAAACTTAACCTAGGTTGCCACCGGCAGCGGGGATAGACCCAAGCTATCGTTGGTTAGGGCTGCAGAGTGAGGAACCTCCTGACAATACGTGCCGTGTCAAGGAGTACTGCCTTTTGCATCTGACCCTTGGACCCAACCTTTCAGCGAGAGCCTCTTTAGGTGTTGATCGAGGCTCTTGGCTAAGACATCGTTTGCCGAAACGACTATTGGTGCATTAATGGTTGAATCCACATCCAAAAATAATAAAAAAAAAGAAAAAAAGAAAATACATTAAGAAATTGGGCCATAATAACGAACCTATTACTATTTATTTATTTAATCTTAATTGCACAACACAATAAAATAAAGTACAAAAGGTGGACTTAATGCCAATTGGCATTCTCTACAAGTTCTTATTTAAATCGGGATAGCAAACATTAGCATAATCAATAATTGGGAGAATAAGGGCTTGTACAAGCGAACATCTCCGGCACTAGTCTGGATAACTAGTAGAGGCGCCTGCTAGATGCAATGTCTCCGGTTGAATCAGCCGCGTAGGATTTTGGAACTGATGAGGTGCCTGGATGGGTACTGAGAAGTGAGTGGGCTTACAACTCCGCCACCAATGAGGACATTTGGTAGTCGACTTTAGAGTTGACGACCCGAGTAATGGAACTGCAAGTTGTGCTTTTGGTGCAACGAGAAGTGAGCGAGCTTACAGCTCCGGTAACCTATATGGATATTGATAGTGGACTATACGTGTCCACGGAGCAACTCTCTCAAGACACTAGTCTTAAAAGTACCGGATAAAAAATGCGATTCGGCACGTCCTGATCCGGCGTTAAGACCTGGCGTAGATGGTCCCATGTGCTTGCGTATGGATGTCTGACACCTAACTTTATAACCGTAAGGTTGGTAGGGGGTGTCTGTATAAACTTTAAAGTCGTGTGTAGCGGGGTGTCTCCTCGTCAGTCGCAGATGATCCCTTGTGCTGGCGCAAGGATGTCTGACACCTAACCTTATAACCGTATGGTTGCTGGGGGGTGTCAGTATAAATTCTAAAGTCGTGTGTAGCGGGGTGTCTCCCCGTTAGTAAAAAGGTACAGATGAAACTTTTATAGATTCTGGAACATGACATGACGAGATTACACTGTGTTCAACGATGCTTATCGTTTGCTTTAATGCTTAAATTTTTTTAAATTGCCAATGTAACTACAGTGAGCTTGTCATGTCTCGCCCGATTATAGCCAGCATTACAGTTTGATATTTATGTTTCAAACCGCTCTTTGCTGTAACGTATCGCAATGCATCCGCAGTACGCCCCCGTATCTCCAGATCGATGGCACCTGTTCCTGAACAATGGCGCTCGTTCACTTTCGTTGGCGCAGGCGCACCGTTATGGCCACTCGCGCGCAAATCGTGACCAAACGAGATCAGTTCCCTTTCGACCGTCACGAGCTTTCCACCGATGACTCGGAGCATCTATTAAGCTCGATAATATCATGGCGATGTAGAAGCGCTTTAAATGTCAGTTATTATGTCAGAAGTCAGAACGTTCAACATCTCCTTAGTAATTACATACGCCTGCACATCAACCTATCCAAAACTGTCAAATTTCTTCAATACATTTTCAACCATATCATTAGGGCATAACGTTCAAAGTCTATTGAAGAAATTTGACAGTTTGTGGTAGGTTGATGTGCAGGCGTGTGTACCTACAACAACATAAACGGTTTAAACGGTTTTATAGCCCTCTTATCTTCCTGGAGCTGTCGTAATATTCGATGGCTTGTCTAGAATTCATTAAAAAAATACATATGATCAACTCTTTCCCAAATCATAACATGTTCGCAACAAAATTTGCATAAAATCACTACATAGTATAAAACAAATTCGCATCCCGCTGTCTGTCTGTCCCTATCTATGTATGCTTAGATCTTTAAAACTACGCAACGGATTTTGATGAGGTTTTATTTAATAGATAGAGTGATTCAAGAGGAAGGTTAATAATTGGACCCGGCAGCGCCACGCTGCTTTAGGGTTCTATAGGATACGGGTATTCACTCAAGCGGACGAAGTCGCGAGCGGGCCGCTAGTTGTTTAATAGTAAGTATAAGACCATAACCACAGCATAAATTTAATTGGTATTTGCTGTTGCATATTTACAATATGAGATAGGTAAGCAATAAGTTAATGACATGTGAAGGCCTATGTTTACATTTAATTTATCTTAATTATTACATTATTTAACATATAAAAATAATGTAACCGAAGTATACCGATTTCCATAAACGCATGCCGCATGTACAAAACAATAAGTTGTACCACACTTCATTACACGGATGAATTGCATTGAGTGTACTTTTAACATTAGAAATTAGCCGATAAAATTAACCATTTAAGATCAAGCTGTTTATTTCTTTTATAAGAATTACTAGCGACCCGCCCCGGCTTCGCACGGGTGCAATACCTATGTCCTACGCAACCGCTATGTCCTTGCATTTTAATTGGATAAAGATTAATGCTGTATTGCTTAAAATCGCTTTGTAAATAAGCCATTATTTCTCGTAAAAAGTGAAAGATAAAAAAATATTATTGTGAGTTATCCCTAAGAGATAGACATATACCATAGCGGACTTTTTTGTAGAACTTTTTAAGGTGTACAATACTGTAGTACATTATTTTGATCTATCTCAATGATCTGGTTCAGCCAGCGTTTGCAATGTAAGCGCAAATGTGAAACCTCTAAAATCATCAGTGTCTCTCTACTATACACATATTATGCATGTATTTTTACATATAAACCTTCTTCTTGAATCACTCAAAACCGCATCAAAATCAGTTGCGTATCAGTTGCAATACATACATACATACATACATACATACATACATACATACATACATACATACATACATACATACATACATACATACATACATACATACATACATACATACATACATACATACATACATACATACATACATTCATGCATACATACATACATGCATGCATACATACATACATACACACAAACATACATACATACATACATACATACATACATACATACATACATATATACATACATACATATATACATAGAGACAGCGGGAAGCGACTGGATATGGTGAGCTTGGCAATGGCAGGGTATTGCGGGAAAGCGGACCATGTCGCGCAACACGGGATTTATAAATGCTAGGAAGCTAAACAAAAAATATAATATACCTAATTCAAATAACATGTCTTCAAAAGACTCATTTGTTTCATTGCCGCGTGTCCTACCTCGCAAAAGGCAGTTTTTTTGGTATTTTATACACATGACATACGTCAGTTTTTCAGGTTCTCAAACATCTTGTGATCTTTTTGCTTTACGCATTTTTTGCATGTTTTTGTTATTTTGTCATAAAGATTGCTTTGGATTTTAGACACACAAACAAAAAAATATCCATTTTTGCCAACTTGCCACGCCCCTAATTGTGTTAAGGGAGCTCCTATCCCAAGAGTCTGTAATAGTGTCTAGTAATATATACTACTCAAAACAAAATAAGGGCCACGAGGTATTTTGTCTGTACCATGAAAATAATAAAACCAATATTAATTTTTTTGTCTCCATAACGAAAACTAATGTTGTTTTTACCGTGTAGACCAATAAATTTATTCCAATAATAATGATTAAAAAGTTTATTTGCTTTTGAAAGAAAAAACACATTTAAGGTTAAAAATAAAAACAATGTAAAGTTACTGAAAACAAAAGAAAATACTCCATGCTCATCTTTTAGTAACGGGTATGCCCCCCTCGTTTCGTTACGCACTCCTGAAGCCTGGAGTGCATGCTCTCAATCAAATGCCTGACATTTTCCATTGGAATCTCTTCCCAGGCCCTTTTAACAGCGTTGATGAGTTGCTGTTGGTTGTGGATTTCCTGATCACCGTCTCTAACTCTTCGTTTCAACTGATCCCACATGTGCTCTATTGGATTTAGGTCCGGACTGTTCGCCGGCCACGGCAAGACTTGAATTTGAGACGCTTCCAGTACAAACCGAGTCGCTTGAGCCGTGTGTGCACGAGCATTGTCTTGCATCAAGATGAATCCAGGACCCACTCGCTGGGCAAATGGGATCACATGTGGTCTGACGACTTCCTCAATATACCGCTGAGCAGTAACAGTACCCTCATTTAAAATAGCGAGCTCAGTTTTGCCGTGTAAGCTTATCCCGCCCCAAATCATTACATTTGGACCACCAAAACGATCGACTTTATGGATGCAGGCTTCTGAAAATCTCTCGCCGCGTCTTCTCCAAACCCTAAAACGCCGATCGTCGTTAAAAAATTTAACTTTGCATTCGTCTGTGAAGAGCACCATGCCCCATTGGTTTATGTCCCAGTCCAAATGTTGACGGGAAAATCTTAAACGATTTGCACGATGATTTCTGGTTAATGGAATACGGACAACTCGCCTTCTTGATGCCTGCTGGTCTTCATGCAATCGATTACGAATAGTTTGGTCACTGACACGAGTACCCGTTGTGAGCCGTAAACGATTTTGCAGCTTGCGGGCCGTCGTTGTGCGATCTCGGCGCGCACTTAATCGAATGTAACGATCCTCTTGAGCTGTTGTAATGCGAACTCTGCCCGAACCAGGTCTTCTTCTAACACTGCCGGTCTCTTGGAAACGATTCCATAGATTTTGAATAGCTCTTCGAGAAAATCCCAATTGCAAACCCACAGATCGCTGCGAATGACCTTCTTCAATCGTTGTAACGGCTCTGGTTGCTGTCAGCGAGTCCATATGACGCCTGCGTGCTTGTGGCATATTGCAAGATTGCAAGATGTTTCTGACTCGAGATATCAATGAACTCTGATAATTTCTAATAAACCAAGAAGCTAAGGAAAGCAAAACGTCAAAGAAAATGGAATCAAAATTTTCAAAAATAATTTTAAATCAAATTTTATTTAAAATTGTTGCCAGCATTAGATGAATACTACAATATTAAAAAGTTTAGGTATCAAAGAGTTTGTATACTCAATATTTTACTACTTTCAATATGTAAATGTTTAATAATTTACACCAAAATGAAAAAATACCTCGTGGCCCTTATTATGTTTTGAGTAGTATATATATATTTAATTTAAAAAATATACCTTTTGAAGCCTTTTAGTTAAGTGAACCAGAATATTGTTAATTTAACTACAATTCTTTGTAAAATATGTGAGAGAGTTTTTATTTAAGACTTAACTAGAAAATTCTTGTAAGTTACCCGAATATCTAGGGAAGTTGAACATAATTTTGGTGCATAGCATAAACATTCTTGTTTAGTGTATACAATACGATTTGTAGACATTTTGTATACAAAATTCCTAATTTAGAAGGCATGTAGATCCAAACTCATCATCAGCTCAGATAAGTCCCCACTGCTGGGCGAGCCTTCCCTATGGATGGATAAGGGAGAACGGGCCATAAACTACCACGCGGCCCCAGTGCGGGTGGGTAGGCGGTTGTAATCGACTGCTAATGCAGCCTACTTAACCTTGTTTTTACGATTTTAAGATACGATGTGGTAATATACCTAGTTGAAATATTATTTCTCCGTGCTTTTACGATAATATTTTAGCATATGTGTTGAATCGTTTAGCGTTATTAGAAGCATTGGTAGGTAGAGCTTATTTAAAACATTTTTTTTTTGGAGAGAGATTGCTGATTGCCTCAGACGGCATTTTCAGCTACACCGGGCTTGTTTGGGGGCGGCGAGGAGGTTTTCTAGAGGGAACGGCATCGCGCACTAGTGCGCGTCCCCGTGCCCCACTAGATTCTCCGAAGGGTTCGGATCGGATCGGGGAGCGGAACAACCCGAGGGCGACTCTAAAGGCACGGACCTCGGCTCGGGTTGACCGGGCCGTGGTGAAGGAGAGAAGCGCCCAGGTACATGTCTGTACCTGGTTTAGAGCGCGTGTTAACCGGTTCTTCGTACCCTTGTTCTGCTAGTACGGTGTCTTGGGCCTAAACTAGTGTGCATGTTTAGTGTATTCTGTAAATGTGTAGTGGCATTAAGAGGATCAAGCTGGAATTTAAAACATACTTTAGTAACCGCCATTTAATTTTTTTCAATTAATGTCAATTGCAATACTGCCAAATGTAATTTAAAACTTTTCCTTAACATACAAAACTTGATTCAATTTATGTCGAAGTCGATTGATTTCCAGATGGTTTGTGCTTGACATTGTTGAGTTTATAGAAGGTTAAAAGTATATCTTCAATCAACAATAATTGCAGCTTGCACCACCTGCTGATTATGGTGTTGGGTAAGTAGTAGAAGCCTTACAATAGTTATAATTAGACATTAAATATCATCCAGGCAAAGATCAAAGGTGTGGTCAGGTAAATTCGGTAAAAATAGATGTTGATACGACAACAACCCAGGCTGTGGAAGGAACTAACAACGGCTTAACATGTTTTCAAAAACGCTCAAAGAAGCTCAATATTTTATATTAATTAGACAATGGAAAATGGGAAAGCTTTTTAACTTCAATTATTACGCGAGGCTTTGTCATGAAGCTGAGCATGCCAAAAATGAAAATATCTAGAACACAAACAATACTTTATACAATACTCGGAATCAGATAAATTTTCATATTAAGTATTATTGTTCTATGGATTGTATCTACAATTAAATATTATGTTGATTTAGCGTATGCCGTTCTCGTATGCGAGCTGCTGCGTTGGCACAGCATCGCGGCGGTCGAAACGTGTGTGTCGAGCACGCCCGTGTGCGCCAGCGACGGCAACACCTACGATTCCATCTGCCACCTCAACCAGGCTACGCTCAAAGACAGCAACCTGCAGATGATACACAGCGGACCCTGCCAGCTACACATCAAACAGAACTTGCTGAGCCTAGATTATTATTTTTCTGCTAGAAGTGAATACCACCCAGAAGACTATCCAGAAGGTTTGCAGACTCAACCAAAGGCTTGTCCTTTAGTTTATGCTCCAGTGTGCGGTACAGATGAGAAAACCTACGGAAGTAAATGCAGTTTATCGGCTTATGCTATGCTTGACCCGACACTTAAAGTTAAACACATAGGTGAATGTCATACTGCTGGAAGAACAAGTCACCGATTGTCTAAATTATTTAAACACAACCCTAACGTTTTAGGAGGTAGTTTAAATCAGTGTCCTCCTGTTTGGGATCCAGTGTGCGGTACAGATGAAAGTACTTATGATAACAAGTGTGCACTAGAATATAAGGCTTTGCTAGAGCCAACACTTATGTTTCAATACGACGGTGAATGTACAAATGACGAAGCTCTACTAGAGGTCTACCAGAGACCTAAAAGGAAAACGAGGAAAAAGAGGCAGAAAATTAAAGCAAGTAATCTGCCCAAGTTTTACAGTTATGAAATTCATGTGTAAATTGTTCGATTGGAATATTACGAGAATTGTGTGAAAAAGTTGTAAATGAAAGTACTTTTTATTTTATAGATATACCTAGTGCCATACAAATAAACAGAGAATACGCTCCGAATATTTATTCCGCGTTTTGTTCCTGTCATGTAAATGTCATTTCGAACAAGAGTAAAATAGATTAAACACGGAATATCTATTCGAAGCTTATTCTTTGTTTATATGTAAGAAGTGTTACCAAGTATTACTAATTAATATATATCATATTTATTGATATTAGGCTTTTTGAGCTAGTCACAGCTTATATATTTTATTCCAATAGAAAATTTAAGCACACTTCAATCATGCATGGATAACTCATCAATCACTCCAAAGTTAGCAGAATTGGGTAGTTGACTGGTTAGTCAATATAGAAACGTTTTACTAACTGTTAAAACGATTATTTTTAATAGAAATTGTATGGGATTAGCAAACTATGACGTCACTTTTTCTTTCCGCCAATTGAGTGTTTATTAATAACTTTTTAGGTTACAGAAATTCATGCTTAGGTCGAATAAAAAATTGGTCAATGTCATAAAGAACTGTTAAGTGATTTCATTTATACGTTTATTGTTCTGGAATTAATTGTTGTTATTGTCAACTAACCCAATTGTTGTGTTCCTGCAGCTAGGGATAAGATAGCCAACGCCTCAGTAGTTTAGGATTCCGGTTGAAGTCCGCTTGATGCGTGAGATGAAGGTGAAGAGCTTAGGTACCCTTGAGGAATAAAAAAACATAAATCTTTGAGGTGAACTGTTAGATCTACTCTAACCGTTGGTAACGTTTCTATGTATTTGACTTTGAATAAAAGCCACTGTCTTTTTCCGTATATTTTCAACAAGCTCCAAAGGTACTCTTAATTCTGAAATATAAATAAAGAATTTATCATTATCTTATAGCGCCATAAAGAACGAAAGATGAAGGGGTTTGGTCTACTGGCGCTTCGGAGGCAAGATGCCACACGCCACTACCAGATCAGCACAATATAGGTCCCCCTCGAAGAGTAAAAAAATATTTAAAGATGACATCGTAAATGAACAGCTCCATTTCTGTTCAAAAACACAAAGTTTCTATGTCGGTCCAGGATTGAGTAGCAATAAAATGAGTGCTATTTCAGGCTATTCTTGATAATGTGTCTCTTCTATTCTGTTACTTGAAGTTCTATTAATTCTCTTACTTCCATTCTTACGATATTAAAAAAACACCTGCAATAAAAAGTTGTCTTGAATTCAATTTTAATTTGTGGATGAAAATTTCAAGTAATATATTTAAACTTATTTGTTGATATTTATGGTCATCGTCGCGGTCATCATTTTAAATCTTAGATTATTGGTAAATTTGGCAACTTGCTTTTAGCTCACAAGTTGATACATTTCGAGAAAAAATTTTAATATTCCTGTTAGCTCCCCAAATTAAATAAAATAAAAGTCTATGACTGAATATTTTTGTTTTGTTTATATAATTTTAACGCAAATTTTATTGCGAAACAAATTACAAAAGCACAAATGTTGAATAAATTTCCACGAGCAGGATTTGAACCTTTCTAAACGGTTCTAACCAGCCCGCCGAAACTGCTGGCTGGTTAGAATCACGATAGCTCAATTGGAAGAGCACCTGACCCGGTATGTCAGAAGGGTGCAGGTTCAAATCCTGCTCGTGGAAATTTTTTCAACATTTGTGTTTTTGTAGTCTATGACTGAATAAATATTAGACAACATCACATACATTGCTTTGACTCCAAAGACAGTACCTAGCTTAAGCACTTGTGTTATGTAAATCAGAAACAACGACTGTACTACAACCACCAAGACCCGAGAAAATATAGAATAAGTTTGTTTTTCTACATTGACCCGACCGGGAATCGAACCCGGGAACTCGGAGATGGCAACAACGGAAACCGGCGTGCGAGCCACTCGACCACGGAGGTCGTCGAACACCGTTCAGTAACCAGGTTACTGAACGACGATTAATTAAAAAAAAAGGTATTTTTTGTTTTTATTTAATCCAATTACCATACTGCCAAATGTAATTTTCATCTTCCCTCTAACATACAAAACATGATTAGAATGATGTCGATGTCGATTACTTTCCCGGTTGTTTGTGGTTGACATTGTTCAGTTTAGTATAGACGGTTTATAGACGGTTGTCAGTCAACTATTATGGCAGCTTGAACCATGCCAGCGGCAGAAAATGGTGTTTGGTAAGTTGTATCGTCGTTATCTTAAGTTTAAAAGATTGGCATTGATTTACTACCTACTTTTATATTAAATGCCTAATAATGGATAATTTAAAACGATCGTTAACAACAGTAGCCCAGCCCAGGCTTTGGAAGTGACCAACATCGGGTTTACATGTTTCCAAAAACGTTCGAAAGAGCTCAAGACTTTATATTTAGCCAATGGGATGAGATTGTTTTTAACTTTCTCAGTTGAAGCTTTGACATGAATGTAAGCCATACAACGAAACATCTAGTTCATACAATACTCAGAATCAGATAAATTCTGATATTGTGTATTATAATTCTATATTTTGTATCTACAATGAAACAATTTGTTGATTTAGCGTATGCCGGTCTCGTATGCGAGCTGCTGCGCTGGCGCATCGTCGCGGCGGCGGCGGCGGCGGCCGGGACGTGGGTTCGAGCACGCCCGTGTGCGCCAGTGATGGCAACACCTAAGACCATCTGTTGTGACGAAAATTCCCGAAACATTTCGAAACTTTGGAAGTTTTTTTGGAACTTAGAAATACATCAACTAGGGATACTTGTATCTTAAATTTTATTAAAACCAGCAGTTACCCCAGCCATTTATAAGAAAAAATAGAGAGTAAGTCACTATAACTCGGCCACCATGTGTTTCATCACGATAAAAAATACTGTACTATCACTATTGAAATTGTTTCAGTTGTTTACACCTATAGAGATGGGATATAACAGATAGACAAACAGACTTTTGCAATAACAATATTTTAGTGGATAATTAGGTTTTAGAGTGTTGAACTAAGTGAGCATGCTCTGTTCGGGCTCAGGTTACAAGTTGGAAAAGAATAAAATGAAAATAATTACAAAGCAAAACTCAAGTGTGTTTTATTACAATATGAAAATAAGCAAAAATTAATTATGCCTTAATTAGTTAGTTAAAAGATCAATTTCAACTCGCCACCGCAATATAAGCACCAAAATAAAGAACTATAAGCGTCTGTCTTTTGAGGCGTATATGATAATGGATTAATTTTTGTCCGAACAGATTAATACATTCTTTCGCACGACTTCCTATTTACAACCCTGTGCAGGAGTTCGTCAGGGGTTAATCATATCGCCACTCATGTTCCATCTCAATATCAACACTCGTGACCAATATCTACACGGCACTCATCTCGAAAACTGGACAGACAAAGTCAACATCGGGGGCTAGAAATTCACAAATCGAATCCGAGTAATTCCATGTGTAGGTATATACTAAGATTACGAAGTTAAAGTTATAAATTATTTTTGTATTTCATAGATTTAATGTCACCAAATATTATCACAGCGCGTTGAAGACGTTTTCTCGCTTGAGTAGCAGTTATATTTTTTGTTACGATAGATAATTTAAGCACGAAACATAAATCTTCAAACAGACCCCTGTAAGTACTGTAACTGTGGCAACGTTTTATATATAATTGACTTCGAATAAAAGCTGCTGTCTTTTTTCTTATTTTCCAACAAGCTCAAAGATACTCTTTATTCTGGAACAAAATAAAAATCTCATCAATGGCTTATACGGCCATGAAAAATGAATGATGAATTATGGATGAGGTCCACTGGAGCTTCGGAGGCAAGATGCCAGTCGCCACTACCAGAGTCGATTCGATATAGTTACTCGTCGACTCAAAAACTATTTTATGATGACATCGTAAATTAACAGCGCCAAATGTCAGGGTAAACATAAATTAAAACTAATGTATAAAAGATCCGTAAAAGTTGTTGCAGTTCATCACAGTACGATTCTGTTTTCCTTTGATTTTGCTAATCAAGTATGGACACGAATGCTAATTAAATGTCTGTCTGGGTTAGGGTGGCGCGGAAATGAGTGTTTTCTCAAGCTATTTTTGGTAATGTGTCTCTTCTGTTTCCTTATTATTCGGAGTTCTACTAATTAGGGAGGACTCAATTAAAAAAACTGAACACCTGCAATAAAAAGTAGTCTTGAATTCGATTTTAATTTGTGGTTAATCAGTTTTAGAAATATAATTTAGACACATTTGTTGAATCATAGTTATCTTTCTAAATCTCTGGTTGTTAAAGGCTAGCGTCTTTGACACTTATATTGATAAGCATGGGTTGGGTAGGTTTTTTTAATACATTCTTCATTAACTGCCTATTTTTTAAATTGAATTTAATTGTTATTCTGCCAAATGTAATTTTCAACTTCCCTCATAAATACAAAACATAATAAGTATGTTGTTAATGTTGATTAATTTTCAGACGGTTTGTGTTTTACATTGTTGAGTTTATAAAAGGTTATCGTCAGTCAACTATAATTGCAGCTTGAACCAGCCGCAGATTATGGTGTTTGGTAAGTTGTATCGTCGTTATCTTAAGTTTAAGAGATTTGCATTGAAGCCTATATGAAATGCCAATAAAAGACAATTTAGAACGATCGTTAACAATTAAACAGATTTATTTAATATTTTATATTTAGCCAATGGGATTGTTTCTTAACTTTGGCTTTGTCATGAATAAGCCATACAACGAAACATCTAGAACACAACCAACACTTCATACAATACTCAGAATCGATAAAGTCTAACTTTATTATTGTTCTATATTCTATATGTACAATTAAACATTTTGTTGATTTAGCGTATGCTGTTCTCGTATGCGAGCTGCTACGCTGGATCAGCGTCGCGGCGACCGAATCGTGTGTGTCGAACACGCCCGTGTGCGCCAGCGACGGCAACACCTACGACACCATCTGCCACCTCAACCAGGCTACGCTCGTAGGCAGCGACCTGCAGGTCATACACAGCGGACCCTGCCTCCTTAGCCTAGATTACTATTTTTCTACTAGAAGTGAAACCCCAGAATCTAAACTGAATTTCGCATTCCCTCCAGAAGTCTTGCAGACTCAACCGAAGGCTTGTCCTCTTGTTTATGCTCCAGTGTGCGGTACAGATGATAAAACCTACGGACACGAATGCATATTATCGGTCCATGCTGCATATCACGAAACACTTAAAGTTAAACACGTGGGTGAATGTCTAAAGGCTGGCGGAACAATTCAGGAATTTTCTAAATTATCATCATACAACCCTGACTTTTTAGCGGGGAGTATAAAACATTGCCCTCCCGTTTGGGCTCCAGTGTGCGGTTCAGATGGAAGGGTTTATGAAAACAAGTGTGTTCTAATGTATAAGGCTTTATTAGAGCCAACACTTAGTTTTGAATACGACGGTGAATGTGTTGATTCCAATGAGGAAAAACACCAGAGACCTAAAAAGAAATCGAAGAAACGGCGGCATAAAAAAGGAGAAAAACATCAACCTAAGTTCTACAGTTATGAAATTCATGTGTAAATTGTTCGATTGGAATATATTGAGAGTTGTGTAAACAAATTGTAAAACCTTTTTATTTTATAGATTTTAATGTCACCAAATGTTATTAGACATACCTGTATACATTTATGATATAAGGCTTTTTGAGCTAGTCACAGCGCATTGTAGACGTATTTTTTTCGCTTTAGTAGCATTTATATTTTTTGTTACGACAGATATTTAAACATAAAATTAATTAAAACTGTAAGCATTAAAGCTTCAAGAACCACCATGTAAGTACTTTAACTGTGGTAACGTTCCTATATATATAAATTGACTTCGAATAAAAGCCGCTGCATTTTTCCGAATATTTTAAACAACCTCCAAAATTTAATACTGGTATATAAATATAGATCTTTTTAATGGCTTATCCATCATGAAGAATGATTAATGCGGGGTGAGGTATTCAGGCGCTTAGGAGGCAAGATGCCAGTCGTCACTACCTCGAAATATCTCGAATTTATTTTATTGAATTGGACAATCAACATCACAAACTCCTCTGTGGCCTAGTGGCTAAGACCACCGGTTTAGATCCAGAGGTCCCGGGTTCGATACCCAGCGGGGGGGGGTGGGTACATGTTTGTGTACTTGGTTTAGTTGGTGGTAGGGCTTGTTTATCCGCCTGGCTAGCTACCACCATCATATCTAAATATGTCACCATAATTTGAAAAAAAGACAAAGTGTCGAAAACATTCCACGAGCGGGGTTCGAACCCGCACCCCATGACATGCCGGGTCAGGTGCAATGCCAACTATGCTATCGTGGCTCAATCCAACTCGCCGAAATTAATCAACACTATCTACTTTTATTTACTTTATAAGCCAAAGGAGCCCTATTCAATGTCAACAACTACGTCATCAACATCCGATCTTAATATTTTTACAAATATTGAAAGATCAGTTAAGAATTAGGTAAGCTATATTTATGATTATTTACATATAATTTTACGCAAATATTGTTGCGAACAACATCAATGTTTGTAGCATTGTTGTGTTCCAGCAGCTAGAGATAAGATAGCCAGTGTCTCACTAGTTGAGGATCCCGGGTGAAGTGCGCTTCTATCATTGGCCTTATCATCACTTAACATCAGGTGAGATCAAGGCACTGTGCTTACCCGTAAAATAGAAAAAAGAAATATTAAAAAAACATACACCAGTTAATTTCAAAAATAAACTCTTAATTCTTAATCTAAGTACTGACTTACTTACAGGTTGCCAGGCCATGTAATGTTGGTAGCAAAAAAAATTTTTTTTCAACCTTATAACCCGAGTTTACATTAAAACCAAACTACAAATAATATTTAACGTGAATCCAAACTAACTAAGTAGACCTGATTGTGAGACAATGTAGGTTCCTATAAAGGTACCTACTCGAAAAGATAAAAAATATTTTAAGAATCTTATAGCTACCTACACCAATGTGTACATTACAATTAATTGAACACCACTACTGCTAATAAAAGCCACGAAAGCTAATAAAAGTGTTATGGAAAGACAAAGTCACTATGTCTATGTCCGGGTTAGGGTGGCGAGAAAATTAGTGTTTTCTCAAGCTATATTTGGTAATGTGTCTCTTCTATTTCTAAAAGTTCTATTAATTCCCTTACGTCCTTTGTCGAAACCGAAGGTTTTGTCTGTGCCATTGAAGATGTAGTTATTAAGACGAATAACTACCGGAAATAGGGACGTACCGTCCCTCATAATATGGTCGACCTCTGTCGGGCATGCCGCCGTCCAGGAGAATCACTCCGACATATTATTTCTGGTTGTTCTCATCTTGCTAACGGAGAGTATTTACACAGACACAACCAAGTAGCCAGAATAAATCACCAGCAACTTGCTCTTGGATATGGCCTTATTGAATCGGAGGTGCCGTACTATAATATAATTATTTATTTTCTGAGATATATGGAATTGGTTAAATAACTAATAGTAGCTACCAAGTAGGTAATAGGACATAAGAAAGTATGAGTCTACAGTCTTCCTTAGAGAAGAATATATACGGCAATATTGCAATAGTAGTATTAATACTTAATAGTAATACATAGTATTAATACTTTAAAAATAACCATAATTGTCAATCCAATTAAGTTTGCAAACATAGATATCTATGTTCGTGGTCACATACATTGCTTAAAACACTGTTTTTGATCTCCCTTTAGGGCATCAAATTCTTTGAAAATTGCTTAGCACTTTGATTGTTACACGAAAGCGTATCAATGAACAGAATCCTGCAATTATGTACAAATTTAAAAACAGCTTTTTTAAACCATGTTTCTATTGATTGGTTAATCTTAGTGCTGACAATTTGGTAATCGTAATTTAAATCAGTTGGTCATTCCTCACCCAAACAACAGAACTGTCATGATGTTTTGTAAGTATGTTTTGTAATCTCCACTTAGTAGACCACAAACACACAACACAACGACAAGACACGTTGTACTGTTTCAGTAACGCAGTCAAGTGCGAATGTAAAATTATTTATTATCCATTTGGTTTTTATGTTTCTTAGTATGAGTAGTTATTTTATTAGTATGGTAATAATAAATAAAATAAAAAAGTAATAAAATAAAAATAATACATTATTTCCGAAATTTGTCATTATAAATCTCTACACTAGCACACTACATTTTTCCAATCTAACTATTATTTTCTATAAATAATGTATTTTTTTTTAACGTTTCTTATTCAGATTTCTCTTTAGCGTACGCAGTGGTTTTTTGTGGATTGGTGCAATGGTGCATTGTGGAGGCAGCAGCGTGTGCTTCAGATAAACCTATTTGTGGCACCGATGGAAAATCGTACAAGACGATCTGCCATCTCAACCTAGCCAAGCGCAACGACGAAGACCTATTACCCCTTCACGAAGGGCTATGTCGACAAATCTATAAACTCTCGGGATACAACCACGTTTACAGCTATAAAAGACACAATGTCGCTCGGAATAATCAGAAAATAACGAAACACAGTACTGTAGGTATAGGTATGCGATGGATTACTTGCCCGGAAACTCAAGCCGTGTGCGGCAATGATGGAAAGACCTATCTTAACAGATGCCATTTGATTGTAGAAACATTGACAAATCCAAATCTTTCCTATAATCACGAAGGTGAATGTGAGAATAAAGCCTGAAAAATGTATTTTAAATTTAAATTATTAGCCCAATAATTCAAATCAATAAACTTGGAAAAGTGTTATTTTATTTAAAACTTTTTGATAGCATTGTAATACAAAAATGCAATTATTGAAATAGTATGTAGTGTTAATTTCGGTAAATCACTCATTCATCAAGCTTGTATGCAGTACGCAAATCCGATAACCTGGATTATTCAATAGCTTGCAATTTGTTGTGCTATGGAGTTTCGAAAAGTAACGCCCGATTCTATTAATTAGCATTGTGATCAATCTTGCTTGCAAACTTAATCAATTAAATATTTCTTTAACAAGCTTCAGTTTGCGACCGATCGCTTTATCCCATCACATTTCTAGCAATAATAAGAATAGTAATATTTCTAGTAATAATATTTTCGCTTAGAATAAAGCATTAGGCATTGTTCTGAGCCCTTGTTTTAGTTGGAATATTTTAAACTAGATGGTTTGGTAGTGTCAAATTTAAATTATGATAATAGTCGCGATTATTCTTCAGTTCAAATTACTTTATTGTTAAAAAAACTAATTTCATTTTCATTAAAACTTACAAAATTAAGATTTAAAATATATTTTGCTGTTTATAAATTAACTGCCTGTGTGGCTAAACCACAACGGTCTTAAACCCAAAAGTCCCGAGGTACGAAACCGGGACCCATACTAGTTGGTCTTAAGTCCGCAAGGCTTAGGTACCGACATGTTAAATTTGTCGCCATACCATCATGATAGCATTGTTAATTAATTAATTATCTTAATTAATGGCTTCGCGTTTAGCATTTAGCCAATTTCAAGTATTTTTTTATTATAAGTAGTAAGGGTACAATTGTACGGTAAATAGAAAATAAAATGGAGTCTCACAACAAGTGTTATTACGGGAAGAACTCGGGTGAAACTCTATAGCATTGTTGTGCCCTAACAATTAGACAGATATAGAATTAAGAGAGCTATTTTCTCTGTTAATAAATATGAGTATGTCGGAAACATGGCGCTTCGCTTAGAAACGACAAGTATAATACTTAAGTGTCGTCTTTGCATCAGAACAATAACTAAAGCTATTATTCTGAGGTCTTTGCAGCCTATGCTCTATGGTACGCGAAACGTCAAAGTCACTTGGCGCGACCTTAGACACTGGCTAAATCGTAGCGAGAGCCATTTTACAAGAAATTGAATTGAACAATAAAGTTATTGTTCTGAGGGCGCGACAACGGACTGGACACATTTGAACGGGAGCGGTCGAAGAGTACAAAATCGCAGAATTTTCTTCGTTTCTAAAATCCATTTGCATCAGGAAAATGTTTCTTAATAATTTAATTATGATGTTATAATAACATTAAAGCGACTGTGGGAATACGACTGCGTTTTTATTTTGAAGATCCAAGGTGAACAGTGTTATCGACGAATCCGAGAATACCTACGACGAATACCTAGTGATGCACAAGGCTCAAGGCCTCGAGGCCTCCGAGTCCTTTTGTCTAGAGCTCGTTGTCGTATACAAGGCTCGCCTCGTTTGTATGAAGCTCGACGACTCGGGAGCCTTTTTCAGGGCTCGAATCTTTTTCAGCGCTTTAGTCTTTTCCTGTGCTCTAGTTGCTATGGACTGCCGATGAATAAGGATAAATAGAGGTAAAGCACAATAGCTTAAGCATCTACGGTGCGCTTTATGACATAGACATTCACTTTTTTGAGTTCTAATTTTGGATTCGTCGAACAATCCGTTAAAAGAGTCGAGCTCTGTAAACGACTCCGAACTTTTACTCCTAAGTAAAAGGACTCATGACTCAAAGCACTCGACTAACTATATTATAACTAACAGAGATATTAAAGTGATAAACGTAAAGTTAAGCTTTTATTGAAGGCTCGCGTTCATTTTAAGACTCGAGTTCTTTTGAAAGCTCGAACTCTTTTGAAGCCTCGAGGCGTGGCATAGAGAGCTCGCGTCTCGGCTAGGCTCGGGTCTACGAGCCTACCGAGCTCACTGAGCCCTGCCAATCCGCCTCGATGCTTCAAAAGTAAAACTTGATGCCTCGAGGTTTGTACATCACTACGAATACATACAAAAACCTCGCCGCCGACAAGTATACTAACCTCTTTTCTCGATAAGAAGTGCACTTCCATTTTCGGCCTTGTCACCGGAAAGGAATATTGCAGAATATTCTCGGTCAGAGAACATTCTCCGTGAGAGAATATTCTTTCGACCCATTACGTAGTAGGTACTATTAGTTATTCTGTGCCATTACTACTGGTAATACTTCTACTAAGCAATTAAGCAATTAAGCAATTATAAAATATTTACTAATCAACATAGTTTGATTTGCTTAAGAATCTCCAATTACAAAATCGCAAGATGGCAAAATGACGATTTTATTTAATTTATGTCAATATTCTAAAAATATATACCGAGATGGAAAAGTACAATATGGCGATTGTAACTTGTTATTATATTGGATATACCCATGGATTAGCTCAAAAATTTGTTAATAATTAGGTGCATTAATGACGCAGTCGAAATCATTGTTTTAATTTAACTAAACAGCACAGGTTTAATACAGTGTTAAACATTTACCTTATTACCGATTAAACATTTATTGAAATTGCAATATGTAATAATTTAAACCGTAAACTTTACCTAAATTCATTTCTAGAAAAGCAATTCCTGCTAATTCTACCGCAATGATTTTATGGATTGGTAAGATTTCTTAATATTTTATAATTTTAATTTTTAAATAAGATTTTTAAGTATTTGTTTGAATTAATTAAGGGTCTTTCCACACAAAGCGAACACTTAAGTTTTATAAAAGCATAGACTATTCATGACCTTCTTAAATGTACGGTTATCGGGTCTCAAGTTTGTTAGCTCAATAATTATATTATTTTGAATATTGCATTCTCAATGCTATATATAGTTACAAAATTTTACTTAAAAAATAAACCAGCCTCAGGAAGCTCTAATTAATCAAACCCACGACCTTTGGAAAACCAGTCCAATGCTCTGACCGCTGAGCTACCGAGGCCCCAGAAGACTTGTTGATTTTTTCTAGTAGTTTGTGATTTACGTTGCAAGCCAGCGGTATTACGTCACTGTGAAGTTATTACCCTTACAAACGAAAGAACGCTTTTGCAAGTATTTTAATACTCGATAAAAAAAAATCTCTTATACTCCAATAATGTCTGAATTATTAGTAGTAGTGACATTTGTAAGAATGTGTACGGCTTGTGTGCTCCGTTTTTCTTTTAAGAATTTTCGTACCATTTTTTGCGGTTGTTTTATATGGATACAACTTACCTTTATAATATCATTGCCTATAGGAATATTACCAAAAACACGCCATTGGGACATGATTGGCCGCTTCTGTTTGGTTATTTAATTTTTTTTTATATGTATCTTACGGGTAAGCACTTGGCCTTCATCTCACCTGATATAAAGTATTGATAAGGCCGAAGGTGGAAGCGCACTTCACCCGGAATCATTATCTCTAGCTGCCGGAACACACCAATGCTACAAACATTGATATTATGGCGACATATTAAGATAAGATGGTGGTAGCTAGCCAGGCGGGCCAACAAGCCCTACCACCAACTAAACCAAGTACACAAACATGTACCCCCCGCGCTGGAAATCTTACTTGGGACCTCTGGGTCTAAACCGGTAGTCTTAACCACTAGACCATAGAATTTCACGGCTAAAAAATATTTATAATTGTCGATTACAACTAGGGTTGCCACCCGTACTCTAAAATAGAATATTGTAAAATGTTTTTGTTTTGTTTATATAATTTTAACGCAAATTTTGTTGCGAAACAAATTACAAAAACACAAATGTTGAAAAAATTTCCACGAGCAGGATTTGAACCTGCACCCTTCTGACATACCGGGTCAGGTGCTCTTCCAATTGAGCTATCGTGGTTCTAACCAGCCCGCCGAAATTATTCAACACTATTTACTTTTTACTTTGAAAGCCAAAGGCACCCATTCAATGTCAACAACTACCGTCATTAACACCCGATCATAATATTTTTACAAATACTCGGTAAATTATTCGGTATGTCAGAAGGGTGCAGGTTCAAATCCTGCTCGTGGAAATTTTTTCAACATTTGTGTTTTTGTAATTTGTTTCGCAACATAATTTGCGTTAAAATTATATAAACAAAACAAAAACATTTTATAAATAGCTTGCCTACTTCTTAACTAATCTTTAGTATTTGTAAAAATATTATGATCGGGTGTTAATGACGGTAGTTGTTGACATTGAATTGACGCCTTTGGCTTTCAAAGTAAAAAAAAAAAAAATAGTGTTGAATAATTTCGGCGGGCTAGTTAGAACCACGATAGTTCAATTGGAAGAGCACCTGACCCGGTATGTCAGAAGGGTGCAGGTTCAAATCCTGCTCGTGGAAATTTTTTCAACATTTGTGTTTTAGAATATTGTCCTCTTTTTTATGTAGGTGTACTTTATAATCTACGATACCAATTAAATACGCTAAAATACTCTTTTTACGTACAACTTATTGTTACTGACTCGTTACTGGTTATGAGTACTTATGAGACTAAATAAACTGAGCCACAAAATATTTGTTAAATGTCGCAAAGAGCAACAAAAAATACGTTTTTAAGGACAAATAAATAAATACTCTTTTTTATGCTATGTACTTTGTTTTTGTTCTAACAAAATGAAAAAATACTTTATTCGTCCTACAAAAAGGTGGCAACCCTAATTACAACAGCCACTTTTTATTAACGTTTTAATAACAGCAAAGCAAAACCGAGCCACTTCCATTATAATTTAATAATAAAAAATAAATAAGTTTTTTTTTTTTGTTATTTTTTATAGGCAAGTATTTGATGATGAGCGATGATGCGGCCTAGGATGTAGCATACTTGCCTAGATAATACCTGTTCACCTTTGCCTTGAAAATGTCCAGGTTGTACGTGTCAGGAAACAGATCCGCAGGAAGGGAGTTTTGTTAAAATGTTTTGGTTAAAATTAAAATAATGTGGATTAATGGAGTACCTTCCTAATAAAATTGTCTGGTACAGCGCAGTCCAATAATATGTATGTGTATATATAATTTTGTCGGTTTTCATTGAAATATTGTCATAGCCTCGCTCTTTTTGTATTGTTTTTGTTGTAATTAATGACAGATTATTAAACGAATCGACAGTTCACATGTAATTGTTCTCGTTACAGGAACTTTAGTATTGGTATTTATTTCCGCCACATGCGGACATGATGCCAGACAGTATACCTTCAGTGTATACTGTCCGCCCCGGGCCGATTTAGCGGATCCTGACGAGCTATGCTCAGAAGACGGGGTAACGTACAAAAACATTTGCCAATACAAGCTAGCCAAAATGTTCAATCCGTCTCTACTTATAGCGTACGCTGGTAAATGTAAAAAGAGTAAAAGTAATGACAAAAATAAAAAAGACAAAAAAGGTAAAAAAGACAACAAAGACAAAAAAGGCAAAAAAGATAAAAAAGACAAAAAAGAAAAGAAAGGTAAAAAAGACAAAAAGGACAAAAAAGACAAAAAGGGTAAAAAAGACAAAAAAGACAAAAAGGATAAAAAAGGTAAAAAACCAACTCCACCACCAGATAGTGATAGCGGTAACAATAGTGATAATAATGATGATATTGGCGATGATAATGATGATAACAATGATAATGGTAGTAATGATGAAAATGGTAGTAATGATGAAAATGGTAGTAATGATGATAAAGGAAGTAATAATGACAATAATGATGATAATGATGATGGTGATGGTGATGATAATGATGATGATAATAATGAAGACAATGATGATGGTGATAATGGAAGTGAAGAGAAAAACGCCAGTGAGGAGTCACTTGACGACGTTAGTGACAATGCAGGTGAAAGTGAAGACCAAGAAAAACTAAAAAAAAAAAAAAAGAAAGCAAAAAAACTCAAACTTAAAGGCGTACCTTTTAGCGATCTAAGGCAAATAAAAAGAGAGAGGAAGGAGAAGAATAAAGTCACTTCAGTGAAGCTTCAGGGTGACGAGTTGGAAAACTTCGATGTAACTTTCGACAATGAACCTGTGTATTTTTACTTAAAACGCTAATAAAACATAACACTAAATATAGCCCATACTCTGTTTAATTACTTTTAATACTAATTTTATCAAATCCTTGACTAACATTGGTAATGGATGTGGAACTAGTGATCGACAATTTTTTCCTCTAATCATTAAGAACAGGATCGGCAAACTGATTTTAGACTTAAGCAACTAGCTAGTAACTAAATTTTACTGGATGACTATGGCCTCAAATGCCTTTACAGCGACACCGGACTCTTTTGGGAGCAGTGAGAAACTTAAAGGCCGTGTGATCAAAAAATACCGTCAGATGGTTTCTAGATGGATTGATATCACGCAAGGCCGTCCCCGTTCCCTGCTAGGTTCTGCTTGAGATCGGATAGGGAGCGGAACAGCCCGAGGCTTAGAATAGTTACGTATAGAATGTAAGTCCGCGCGCCCATTTTGAAGCACCTTTTTTGGAGCTACACATGACTCCAAACGCCGAGATTTCAATTACACCAGGGACGGAGTTATTGTGCGTGCGTGTCGCCGAGCGCAACCAGAAACAAGTAATCGTCACGAAAGTGTGAATCGGTTTAGTGCTTCACTTTTGACAGAGCGCTTGTATGAAGCCTATTTTTCTATATAGAATAGAAAAAAATAGAAAAGTTTTTATTAACTTACACACTTAATTATAATACAACATAAATACAATAAATACAATAAATACAACAATAAACGAAAAAAAAAAAAAATAGAACAGGCAGTGTGAAGTTAAAGGGCCCTGTCTCAGCATAAGCTGCTGTGTCATTCATGGATGTTCAGAATGACACAGTAGCGCTGTTATTCTGACAGGGCCTGAATATTTATAGGTAGTACAGGTGTACAGACAAAAGAAAAGAAATTAACAAACAAAAAATAAAATTAAATAATAAATTACATTAAAGACAATAAGAAAAGAAAAAAAAAAATATATGTAATTATTCTAAGGCCCGATGGCACTTCTTAAGACTAGATCACTGTTGTCATCCATTAAAATTTCAATGGAATTCTGTGTTATTTTTTGCCAACGAAAACTAGTTGCGTGTACTGATTTACTGTGTGGAACTGGTGAATCACTGGTGGCACTACCCTAAGCAGTAAATAGGATATACTGTCCCACTTCAGGGTGCCTAGTGAGAGTTGTTTACTATCCGTATTCATTCGATTACGTTTACGAAAACGAAAATTAGTATGGCATTGAAGCAGCGCCTCCTGGCGACATACGAGAAGAGTTAAAATTTTGCCATACGCATTCTCGTTTTCGTTAAAGTAATCGAATAGCGAATGAAAATTGCACTAGGCGTAGGCACCCAGTACAAATCTTTGAAATTTTCTGCCAGTTACTCGCTCAGGCCTAGGCACATAGGGAGATTAGGAAAAAACCCACGCTGGACCTTACTGGTTGGTGGGCTTCAGCGAGTACAGACCTACCAAATTATAATCAAAGAAATATTAAAGAAATTAAATCGGGGATTCATCATCAGCCCATTTTATGTCCCTCCCTATGGCTGGATAGGGAGAATGGACCATAAACCCCCACGCAGACCCAGTGGGGATTGGTGGATGTTAACAACAGCTAATGCAGCCAGGACCAACGGCTTAACGTGCCTTTCGAAGCACGGAGGAGCTCGAGATGATCAGTTTTTGGTCACCCATCCGATTTGGCGGCGTTGAACAGCGCTCGCGCATATCAAAGTAAATCCATGTTAAAGGTCAAGTAAGAGTAGTTAGCCCGTAAAGCAGTAAAGGCCTCTATCATCGAATTCTTGCATTCCTCTAATAAAGGTGGGTGGGTATAGGTGCTTCGAAAAACAAGCAAGTTTATGTTTGATCAAATTTTTAAAGCGTATTTCTGGAACTGAGTTAGCTCATGTTGTGTCTACGTACAATAATAGGTTGCAGCTATTGCACGATAATTTGTTTACATTTAATCATATTTTTAAGGAAAGCTTGTAAGTTTTATAGACCATAATAAAAAACAAAAAAAAAATAAAAAAACGAGCGCTTTGGCACTCGGCCACCGAGGTGTAGCTTATTTAAATAATTACAGTATCATTCTAGTTACATCACGAGTGCAGCAGCAATTAGCACAACAATGATGGGAAAGAAAGAATGTTATAACAAAAAAGGTGGTATCTTAACAATTGAGACATTTTTAAATTATGGCACTTAGATAACTGCGTATTAGAGAAGATAGCCGACCTGTTAGAAAAAAAAAATAGAAAAAATAATTAATTGTACCTTCAAGAGACATAATTTTAATAATTCGACTTTACTGCGTCAGCCATAAACGCTAATACCATTTCTCCAGCTCTGACCGCGGCATCCAATAAATGGGTATCGTATTGCCAAAGTGTATATCATTACAGACACCCATAGCCTGTACTGGACCACTTAGTGCACGTTAAAATAACCAATATGTTGGTGAGAATCACGTATGAGTACACAAACCAAACTGTATACGAGTATATACAGTTTGTTCGTATGTTTCTCAAGCAAACCGTAACTTTTTGTTAAGGTATTTATTATGAATTTGGTAGAACTGCAAGTCAATAAATTGTATTATATTCGGTAATAAGGTAAAATATGAATAAAATATACTCGTATGTAGGTAATAGAAAATGGTTACTACAAAATCTTTAAAATAATTCTTTGTATTTGAGTAATATACTGAAGTTCGCAGACACTAGCTACATCGACAGATGAAACAGCGACACACCTTTTCTTCGACAGAATGGAACAACGAAAGGGGCATTTGGATGCTGGTGCTTCGCCGGCCACTGCAACGACACTCTCGCTACGCTCGCTCGGCTTGCGCGGGTAGCTCATGACACCTAACGCTTATCACATACTTCTTGAAACCTCCCAAAAGACCTAGTGCCAACTATTAAGTAATCTGTGCTAGTGCTTTCATATCAACTTAATGAAATCTTTGTTTAATGATATGCTTTAGCCAAAATGCGCAAAATTTTGAATGCCGTACTTCATATCAAAAGCAGTCTAGAGAGTCTTTAGTCATATGTTTTTCGCTACAATACTATGGTATTTACTTGATAAATATAATATATATATAGTATTTACTTTCTAAAGCGAAATGTATTTTTACTAAGATTCTATGTATTGTTTTAACCGCCTCTGTGGTCTAGTGACTGAGACCACCGGTTTAGACCCGACGGTGTACTCGGTTTGGTTGGTGGTAGGGCTTGTTTGTCCGCCTGGCTAGCTACCACTATCTTATCTAAATATGTCACCATAACATCAATGTTTGTTGCATTGTTGTGTTCCGGCAGCTAGAGATAAGATAGCCAGTGCCTCACTAGTTGAGGTTCCCGGGTGGAGTGCGCTTCCATCATTGGCTTTATCATCGATTTACATCAGGTGATATCAGGGCACTGTGCTTACCCGCTAAATATATAAAAAAACATGCAGTATGCGCTACAACTACAAGAGCAAATTGCGTTCGATTTCAGAGCAACTTTGTCTGTAATAGTATACGGTTTGGCAAAACGCGTAAGAGTTGACAATGGGATGATACGTGTCCGGGGATGAACTGTACAAAGTTAACGTCCAGTGCTAAGCTAAGTTATTAGCAATCCTGCTCATATACAATCCCACAGATCCCACTGACACCCGCTTGGGCGTCTGCAGCCAGGTACAACCTCCACCCACATATAGCCCTTGTCGTTACTTTTCATTACGTTCAGTTTTCTTTTTAAATTCACACAAACGCTATCGTCCATTTAATCCCATTACACTAGGTGTTCTTCACTTACAGTTTACTTGCCACCGCAAGAATCATCACACGACGAAGAAGATTTCAGAAAAACCTTGATTAATGAAAGTATGACACTTAGAATGTAGTCGCCCGTGCAGGTTACGGTTAGTAGGTTACATTATCAACGGGTTAACGAGAGGTTTCTGTGCTTTAAGTGACTTTCATTCATTGAGTGGTAATATTCAAATTTCACAAAACGTCGCTGTTGTTTAAAGCCTCTCTGCAACCATGCCATGGATCCTAAAAGGGTTCTAATTGCCAGGTCAATAAATATAGGCAAATAACGCAAGTAAATTCGTAAAAGTGTTTCATTTCAATGCGTAGAAGTCGCGTAAGCTTAATTTATTATTTGCATAATTAGGTTCTCTACGATTTATCTGTTTGTTAATTTGAGAAAAAATATGTCCTTCTTCTATAATAGGCCTCCCGCTGAAGACGAATGGGAGAAAGGCAACACACTTGCTGAGTTCTCTGCCGGTTCATCTTAGTACAAGATCTACTGCTATACAAACCGATGGCTTAATGTATTTAATTAAAGCTCAATATTGAAGCCTAAGCCCAATGAGTAAGGATTTTTTGAGAACAAAACAAAAAAAATTATTATTACTTAGCACGTGAATATAAAATTTTATATGCGTAACCAAACGATTTTGAACGACGAAGCGCTCTTTGAAAGTAACTTATTCAGAAATACAAAAAGCAATAAACGTTCAACGTCAATAAAATAACATAAAAAAAAAAGATCTTGCGCACGAGAGCGAATCTAATGCAATGTAGGTTAGATGGGTAATTATAACGACCGAAACTATATTTTACTAAATAGGATGCTTAACAAATTGTTATTTGTAATGGATTATAATTAATTAGTAATTTACTTAGTACCTACTGTATCACAGCTGGGCAAAAGCCTCATATCATAGAAATCAAATCATCAGGCGGTCGGCTAGCAACCTGTCACTGATGTTGTCTATTCCACATCGGAACCCTACTTTGATTATGCGTATTCATTCGATTACGTTTACGAAAACAAAAATTAATATGGCACTGAAGCAGCGCCTCCTGGCGACAAACGGGAAGAGATAAAATTTGCCATACATATTCTCGTTTTCGTTGACGTGATCGTATGACAAAAATAACTCACACTAGGCCCTCAGTACATTTTTTACAAACGCCTAACTCGATTGCTTTGGTATATATATATATATATAGTTTATGACGTCATCTTGTCATCTATAGCTGTTAGGTATAGGTATAAGCGGTACGACAAGATGACGTCATAAATTATACCGACTTTTTGTCGGACCGACAATCGGACCGATTCCTTTCATCGAGTTTTATCACCTATTTTGTGACCGATTTTTTAATTAATATAGTAGAAAAGAATAAAAATTAGTTAATTATGTAGTATTTTTTTGTTATTTATTAGTAACCTATTTGTCTATATAACATTTTTTTACTCAAGATTATGAATACAACTATATAAATTTTTACTTTTTTTTAAAGTGCTTGCTGCACTGAAGCTAAATTAAATATTTATAAAATTTATAAAATACAGTGAAAAAATTAAACGCAAAACGCAAAAAGTAAAAGTTTACTATAGCGTTGTGTTATTAAATGTGTGGTGTTTCATCTGCAAAGATGAATCTGCATAGCCATCGGTTGCAATAACCGTTGAATAGATGGCACACTGTGCCGCTATTAGCACTCAAAAAATTAAAAAAGCAGTGACAAAATTCAGCGCTTACGTCAGCCGTCCCGGTAGCAAAGCGGTCAGTGCAGCCGCCCGGATTGCGGAAGACCCAGGTTCGATTCCTGGCTGGGTCGGGTGGGCGTGTAATTTTTTCACTGTATTTTTTTGCGATTATGTTACAATTTGGTTCCTGCTCGTGGATTTTTTTTCAACACTTTTTCAAATTGTAACTTTAGTACTTTGTCAAAGCAATTGAAAAAACTATCAGGCGCTTGTCAATGTCTAGTAAATTCATTACAGCATGGTGCTTAGGTGTACTGCTAATATATAGCTATAAATATATATATATATATATATGCTATATATATTATATAGAGGGGAGCTCGATGGCGCAGTTGTCAACGCGGTCTGCGATTGCTAAGATTAAGCTACTTTCGCAAAGGCCGGTCATCGGATGGGTGACCAGCAATGCATCATCTCTTTTTTATTAGACAACAGAAAGAGTCTAAATTTCTTTTGAAGTAGTGGATATTATTCAAATTATTGAGCATACTAGCTGCCCTACTCCTGTAGGTCACGTGACAGATTAGAAAATACAACAACACAATCGCGAATCGACAATCGCAAAGCGCAGCGTAGCGATTGTCTTGAATTTCGAGGTTATTTTTTTTATTAAGTATACAACAGAAAGTTTCTTTTTGGTAATTTTTGACTTGAATTTCGACTTTATTTTTTTTTAATTTGCGAAACATATTATTTGTTGAAATGAAAAAAGGTCAATTGACATTTTAATATTTTACACATTTAACAAGTGTAGTGTTTGCTAATGGATCATTTGCTGAGTGAGTCTTTGTAAGATGATACTTTTGTCAAATGTCTCGTTTGTCAAATGAACATTTGGTGAAACGTTGTTTGTCGAATGACCATATGTCAATAATTTTTTGGTCAAACATTAGTAATCCTTAACATCCACCAATCCGCACCGGGGCCGCGTGGTTTATGGCCAGTTCTCCTGGTGTTCTGTGGTTCTCCCTATCCATTATAGGGAAGGCTCGTTCCCCAACAGTGGGGTGAGGACCCAAAATGAGCTGGTGATGCTGATGATGAAATATAACTATATATACAGCCATAAATATATAGGTACCTAATCTACGAGAAGCGTTGAACTCTGACATCTCGAAGACAAAAGCGGAAACCTTGAAACTGGTCTGCGCTCCACATTCTAGCTATTTCATTCTCAATTCTAACTGTAGTTCACACGGTATATAGTTTGCCCTATCGATAGCTACAATTATACCTTAATAAGGGTACCTACAATGTTCACTTCAAACAATACGTCTTACACAATTTAAAGGGGTATTATTTGATGAAAGAATCTGCAGTGCGAAAAGAGCAATATCTCATTCAAATATAACGCTTTTGTAATGTACCCTTGTTTTTATTAGGTACTAGCGTTTTGTTCGTGGCTTTGCTCACGTGGGCTACATGACTTGTGTTTGTTCGTAATAAAAGCCAACGTTATTAAAGGTAAATATCATAAGGGTATAATTAAGGGTTAGACAACTTAACATGTCACGTCATTTCAACATTAAGTTATTCATTTTGTATCATTAAAAAGCCCATCCATGCGAGCTAGAATTAGTAAAAAGTGTAACAGAAAACCGCGTAATAAAGATCACTCTGTTTAACTAATTTTGGTCCGTTCTGAAATCTCCTGTACAAATTGTCATCCCCTACTTAAGGGATCGTTTTCCAAAAATCGTGAAACTCTTCGTAATTTCTAACCAAGCCAAATAACGAAATTTAAGGAATGACAGATTTCCATACAAACTTTCCACCCCTATTTCACCTCTCTAGGGGAGGTTTTTCGAAAAATGCTAAACACGTCATTCTTTATTTTTGTTGAAAAATCAAAAGATCGATTAAAATATTCATTTTGATAGTTATTTCTTTAAAAATAACGATTTCCCCAAAAAAACCTTTTCCCTTTTTTTACTAATTTAAAGAAAAGTAAACAAAATTCCTGAGACAGGTCATTTTTTAATTCTTTTCAAGAACCCAAATACCAATTTTCATGTATTTAACTTCATAATTGACGGACTTTCATACAAACTTTCACCCCCTATTTGACCCCCTTAGGGTGTGATTTCCGTAAAATCTTTTATTAGTGGCTGGTTACGTCACTCAATGAACCTACTCATTAATAAACAAAGTGTAAGCTTGGAGTAGTTAGTGTTTTGTCTCTTTACTCTAATATGAAATGAAGTTTACATGAAGGGGACAAAACACGAAGTAACTACTCCAAGCTTACACTTTGTTTATTAATACGGAGGTATATGTATAATAGATAGATTAAAACTTGTACATTAACTTGCATTAATTCAAATGATTCTTCTTTTTAGATTATTTATCAAAATCTTCGGAGTAAAATACAAAATGCTGACGGTGAAGTTAAAACGTTAAACATGTCATATTAGCCTGTTTCAAATAAAATTAAGGTCATGAGTACAAACCCTTTCGCTGAAAAATGTATTTATATTAAAATAAATAAAAAAATAATAAATAAAATAGTTAATAATATAATAATAATAAGTTTTTTATTTTTCAATAAATGCGGGTCTTCATTGGAGCTGTATATCCTAAT
The DNA here is from genome assembly GCA_949315975.1 of Eudonia truncicolella. Classification (NCBI taxonomy): domain Eukaryota; kingdom Metazoa; phylum Arthropoda; class Insecta; order Lepidoptera; family Crambidae; genus Eudonia; species Eudonia truncicolella. The sequence continues at coordinate 5,187,518 of OX438831.1, read as the reverse complement.
TTCGGTCGAATTTTGGTTACCTCTGCAAGCACATCGACAAACTAAAATTCTGTCATAATCAACAATGGATACAATTATAATGGTATTTTTAATATATTCAGCACTAATTTTTTTTGATGAGAAGTGATGAAAAACAGTCAAAATGTGTATCAAACTTACATGTCAATAAAAATCAAAGCGAAATGTAAGTAGCTCAGTATTTTCACTCTTCTCTATCTTCGCCCACCTCAAACCTCAAACCACTCCGGCAAAAAAGTGATCAAGTCGTCCTCCCATCTCCGCTTTGGCCTGCCACGTCTTCGGTAACCATTTCATGGAACCCAGTCTGTGCCGATCTCCGACCACCTCTCTGGCCCATGCGGCTGACGTGTCCAGCCCAGTTCCACTTAAGTCGCTACTCCATCTATGATATTGGTTTTGGAGCGCAGTGTAGTGTTCCGGACTATCGGCCCTCTTTACAACTAATATGTAGAGGGGAGACTTTTGCCCAGCAGTGGAGCACAATATAGACTATAATAATAATAAAAACATAACCGTTTGTATTCAAATCATGCACAGTAGGCACTAGACAAAGGCTTAACGTATTTCACATCGCTTATCATTTCAGGACCTATAAAAGAGTTTTATAAGTTTTTTTTTTTCATATAAACATATAATATAGTTGAACTGTTTTATTTATCGTGTTTGTAATATTGTAGACAAATAAAGCATTATTATTTATTTGTCATCAAATATATTCAATTGGTTCCAGCAGTTTAATTCAATTCGAATTCATTCATATATTATTGTGAATTAGAATTACTTCATGTTCTAATTTGGGTACGTTGTGGCTATACTAGAACAGCGTTTGAAAATGTATTTTTTTTTTATTTAATCTCTTTTTCTAAACGGGAATGCAAAAATAGACCGAGGAGTCAAACTCTGGGTCAACTCAGGTTGGTTCTATTGGCGACAGGTATGTGACCCACGGATAAAGAGCAAGCTAAAGGTCAGAACTTACATATGTGATAAAAGTGGTGTTTTACTGGATTGCTGAGCCTTGAAAAAGAAAGATGAAAAATACTTAATTGTTAGTGTTAGTTTTTTTTTTATAATAAAATTTTATGTCACTGGGAAGCACCGCAAGAATTTTGGTCAACATGCTTTATGTAGCTCTAATGGATGTCACTATGCCATCAGTTCGTAAGTCTACACAGGGCGGGAGACCCTGCACTGAGAAAAAATCAGCAAGTGCACTTCTTTTCTCCCTTTCTTTCACAGTGTCACATATTGAAAATTTTAAACCAAAAAAGTGTTTATTTCACTACCATTTTTACAAAGCTCTTTGCAAACTCATCCGACATTCATAACAACTAGGCAGACGACCATTTCCCATCCTACAGTCAGCCACTTCACACTCAGAAATAAGAAAATCAGAATGCCGGGTTAAGGACGCTTCCACCTTCACCTTTATCGTCTCTTAACATAAGATATTGAAGGCCAAGTTAATGCTTACCCGTAACGGAATTAAAAAGCACTCAAGTCCATATTCAAGCGTTGATGTTAAAACCACCCTTTTTTATTCTGCGATAAAAGCATTGTTTTGCATCTTGCGAGTTAAAATATATTTTTTAATAAATTACAAATTATATTGGCTTCTTGTGTAATTTAAACCCCCACTGAACGCAATAAAAGAACAACCTAGCCGATAAAACATTTGAAAATATATATTTCTCAAAAGTCACAATAAGCCCAGCTTACCTAAACACAAATTGTGATTTGTATTTCACAATTGGAAAACAATGATTCGTTGCAAATTACCTAGAATTTAAAATATTTATATATAGTTACGAGCAATATGGAAATATTGCATTGATCGATCCGTAACTATGAGGGCTGCATACCTGGGTAAGAATATAAATTATAGTAAGACTTAAGGAGTATTATTGCCGATTGCGTAGGTACCACCTTCATCGTACCACCGCATTTGCCTTGCCGACAAAAACATACAATGTTCCTTTGAACCTTCACTGTAAAAAGAACACAGACGGACAGACGGACGGGCGTTCGCTTAGCTAATGGGGTCATCGGAAATATCGAGAAATTCAGTACGAATTCACGAATAAGAAATAACGTAAAAAAAAACTATAAATATGTAAAACTATTAACTATATTACTAAATTATTATGTTAATACTTTTTGTTACAGGATTATTTGTTGTCAGCGCAGTGCTAGCCCCATGCTATAGCACTTGTAGGAATGCATGCCCACTACCACCTGTGGAACCATCGACCGTCTGTGCAACTAATGGTATGACATACGACTCGTATAACCAATTTATATATGCCCTATCGGTCTACGCTGGCATCCAAATTTTACATCTAGGGCCTTGTAAATCAGAAGATTTCGCAACACCTCCACCATGGTCTCCTGACGACCCGTCTAATAAGAAACCGGTAATTAAACCAACTAAATCGAGGGGTCGTAAAGTGAAAACACAGCCACGTGATATCACGGAAGAGGAGGATTCGAAGCCAGATTCCGAGTCTGAGAACAGCCAAGAGAGTGACAAAGACCAGACAAATGAAAGCTGGAATTCGGAGGAAGAAACCAACAATAATAACAACAACAATAACAATAATAATAACAATAATAACAATAACAATAATAATAGGCCCCAGCCCCACGGCAAACCCCCCAAGACAAAAAAGAATTTCCATAAAATTAGTAATGGTTCGAACAATAAAAACACGGTTGTAATTAAAAACCGACACGCAGAAGATAGAAGACGCTATGTGCCACATTAAATAATACGCTGAAACGGTTCGATACACTTTGTAACCTATTTTCAGACTTGATTTGGGAAAATATATAAGAAGCATCAATTATAACAAAAATCCTTTTTTTTAAATCCTAAAACACACGAGTACCTACGACCTGCAATAAAAATAGAACAAAGATTAAATTATAGTTCCCGCAGTACCTCCAGATAAGGAACTTATGCCGTTCGGCCACCGAGATTTTAATATTAGAAACATTTTGAAATTAAACGTATTCAGTTGATGCCCTTGACGCATTTTATTTTTATAGTATTTTTACAAGTCATTATAAAATATGAAGTGATACTTACTAAATAATACAAAATTTTAAAATAATCAGTACGTTCACGTTCACTTTGTCACTTTGTCCGCTTCAGTCAAAAGATTCACCTATACGTTTGGGCTGACATTTTTCTTTTAATCAGAAGTAGTTTTGCCAATTTTATTGCGATTTAAATTAAAAATAGAAAAAGCGTCAAAAACTATACCACAAGCGGGTTTCGAACTCGCATTTTGTGGTGCGTCGCGGGCTAGCCCTTCCGATAATCACAATAAAAAGGAAACTAAGTTTGAAAAAACTACTGTCACTAAAACGAAATAATAACATGATAAATGCCTGAGTTCTGCTATTCCTTGTACTTCTTTCTTGATCAGTTGACAGTTAATGCATAAAGCGTACACTTTGTGTTGGTCTAGCTAGTTACAAGAGCTAAGTACAAACGCCTACACATCAGACTATCCAAAACTATAAAACTTCAATTAAAGTTTAACCATAATATATATAGCTATAGACATAATAATATTCAAAGTCTAGTGGAAAGACATGTTGTGGTAATCTGATGTGCAAGATTGTGTATGTGACACGTTTCACTTCCAATAGGTGCCTTATTGGCGCGCAGATCACCGAATCTCCAAACTGACAGCTAGCGCTAGTGATGAGGTTAATCCAGTTAAGAAATATAGTGGTGTGCAAAGCTGTCGATGTCTTGTCGCTAACAGTACCTACGTACGTACATATCGCAGAACGAGCGCAACGGAATGCGGTCCCGATTACTGAGGTGACGGTGGCTGCGCCTGCGACTGTACTAACATCCTGTCGCGCTCTGGCTCATAATCACCCCTTTTTGCCTACCGTTTATGGAGTATATACTTTATGCCCTATTACTACTACGTGTAGAAGCCTCGGTAGCTGAGAGGCAACTGCCATACCCTACCTATCAGGATCAATACATAGGGACATTGTTATCAACCCGAGAAAATCGTTTTATATCCCTCGACGTTAATATATCGTGTTCGAACAAATGCGGATAGTAAAACTTGCTTAAGCTACTCTGGGGCCGTTAACATACGTGGTTTCACGGCGAGCGAGCGCTGCAAGGGTTGCCACAGATACACGTTGCATGTGAAGGAACCCATTACAAAATGCATGTTTCATTTGAAGAAAACTGCATAATCCATGTGAAGGAATCCATTGCAAAATGCATGTTTCATTTGAAGATAACCATAACAAAATATGAAAAAAGCATGTTTCATTTGAAGATAACCATTACAAAATACATGTTTCATTTTAAAACACCCATTACAAAATACATGTTTTATTCGAAGAAACCCATTATAAAATTCATTTTTGATTTGAAGTTGAAGTTGTGGTCCTCGAGTGGCGACTGCGTACCGGAAAGCGCAGTGTGGGCAGGTCTCCAACAAGGTAAACCGACGATCTGGTAAAGGTCACGGGAAGCCGCTGGATGCGAGCAGCACAAAACCGGTCGTTATGGAGATCTTTGGGGGAGGTCTTTGTCCAGCAGTGGACATCTTTTGGTTGAAATGATGATGATGATGATGATGATGATTTTTATGGGAGCATCCTCTGTTTATGTAATATTATAAAGGTTTTTTACAAAATATTCATTAAGAATTCTGTCATCCGTCGTGCATATTGAAATGATCGTAGTGTGGCAGCCCTAAGCGCGATTCGCTTCGGTGACAGAGCAGCGCAACCCTGGGTCTCACGAGATAGCACCAGACTCGAGTTACTCCTGTCCATAGGACCGGCAAGGTGCCAACAGAACAATAGACACAATACTTGGAGCAAGATTTTTTTGCGATGCGATACATAAAATTTTTTTGAGGTCACACCTAGTGGATTCAGACAATCGTGTAACTGGAGACGAAAGTTCGTTTTCATTAGCATGTAAATTAAGTCCTGCAAATTTTGAGCGACACTAACGGTCTCGTACACAAGTTTAAAGTCACTCAGCTGGCTATGGAAAGAGCTATGCTCCGATTGGAGTTTTTTGATGAATCGCAATTAGGAGACTCGTCAGAAACCCAACGATAATTTACAGAATCTGTGGTAGTACCGATAACCGTTGGGGTAGATGAGTTTCTTTATTTTTTATTATGATTTAGTATTTTCTAACACTCCTTGAGATAATGTGCTCATTAAACGCAAATGATGAAATTTGGTTTATTTTTAACATTCTGTACTCAGATGTTTCATTAAAGCCCCACGTGTTGTACAATTGTACCTTTTAATGAAGATCATACATAACAATGCAGTGGGCCTAATATTTAACTGAACAATAGGAAGACAATATGTTGACATTTGACCGACGCTTTTTTTAAATGCAACATGATAGTTTCCTAAAGTCACGGTTGGTGGCTGGCAAGCCGTCATATCACAATAGCTATGATATATCTTACCGAAAAACAAGTGACTAATGAAACCTACTGCGTCACACTAGTTTCATAATTTAATTGTGTTGTTTAAGTATTGTGATGAATGGTCAAACCAATAGTGTTTATTTTTATTGATTATAAAAATTATACAGCAAGCCAATTTGGGGACCAATCGTTATTGTATAAATCTTTAGCAAAGGGCAGTCCCTAAATGGAAGACTGACGGAAGAAATTCATCTCCAATTTAATTAAAGATTTAGTCAAGTTAAGAAGTTGAATTATATATATGTATTATGTATAAAGATAATCAATGTGCTTAACTGGTAGACCAACCATGGAAGATGGCAGTTAGTACTTAGAAATTCAATAATACCCACTAGCTGAACCAACATCTAGGACTGCCAAAATACAATACTGTGTTGTTGGAAAGAACTATAAACTTATTTAATTTGTAAAGAGGTTCTCATGATGGTTACATCCAGTTTCTATAGAAATACTCTCTCCTAAATTCGGCATAAAAACATGAGAAGAATTCCAGACGAATTGATAACCTCCCCTTTTTGAAGTCGGTCTAAAGCACCACTGTCGTACCTTGTTGCCACAAAATATTACTAATTTATTTATAATTTATGTACACACAAACAAACAGAAGGGAGAACATAGTAAGAATAGACAAGTACAAGAGCGCTGCTTATTTCAGATGCAAATTTCTTCCAGCTATTATGTGTTGTTGCTTAAGGGTTGCCGCCGTATTATTTTGTTTCATCAATTATAGCGACACTATTATAGAAGCAGATTTACACAGACACCATGGGAAACCACTTAAAATCTAAAGATCATATTTTCTATGATATCCATATAGCTATTAAGAACACATATAGCCGACGCAAAAACACTCATTAGACCGCACTTGTGTACAGATTCCACATAAACCATCAACGCAGAGAAATAAAAACAGTTTCTAAGCGGATATTTAACTTTTTTTTTTTGATGTATTTGTATCTCCGTAGTTGCTTGGCTATGCGTTTGGTCATCATCACATGTTCTTTCTTTTTGTGCTGGGAATAAGCTTCTTTTTCAAAATGCTACGAGTACGTTCTAGGGCGCGGAACCTGCGATTGTTATCATATTATGGCGTTATTAAAACTTACTAACCCTTAATTTTTTTTTGAGAGAGATTGCTGATTGCCTCAGACGGCACTTTTAGCTTTACCGGGCTTGTTTAGAGGCGGCGGGGAACGTAAAGGGTCCTTCAAGCCGTGTGAAACGAATCACCTTCGGAGGTTTTCTAGAGGGAACGGCATCGCGCACTAGTGCGCGTCCCCGTGCCCTCCTAGATTCTCCGAAGGGTTCGGAACGGATCGGGGAGCGGAGCAATTCGAGGGCGCCTCTAAAGGCTCGGACCTCGGCTCGGGTTGACCGGGCCGTGGAGGAGGAGAGAAGCGCCCAGGTACATGTCTGTACCTGGTGTAGAGCGCGTGTGAACCGGTTCTTCGTACCCTTGTTCTGCTAGTACGGTGTCTTGGGCCTAAACTAGTGTGCATGTTTAGTATTCTGTAAATGTGTAGTGGCATTTAGAGGATCGGGCGGGGAAAAACCCTTAATGAGCTAGCATGTTGGTTATACTTACAGGATATTTGGTAATACCTGTATAATCCCGAATATGGCAGGTAGGGTGATGATAACCCCGGAAAATTAAAACATGCCTGAAAAGCACCATATTGCCGAGAAATTAAGGTTGTTTGTTAGAAAGGAATATTGCAAACTGACAACCCTAGGTCCAGCTGATACATTGTTCATGGTCGCAAACCTAAATGAGGTCCAAGGCAAAATATGTCATAACCACCTGAACGAACGTGTGCGTCCCCCTACGTCCTCAACGATACGTATAAATGACATTTTGTCAATCCCATACAATAATCATTCTATTTAATTTCTATTCTATCAGATTTATGCCACTTGTCTAGGGCAGACAGACTTTCACAGGTATCTAAACCTTACAATTGTTTTTCAAATAAGCTTACATTCTAACAGTAATGTAAACAAAGTACACACGGCGGCAGATCAACTTACCTAAACCTGTCAAACTTCTCCGATAAATATTGATCCTTATGACCAAACGATAAAGTTCAAAATTGATTGTAGAAATTTGACAGATTGTACCTAACCGCCGCCGTGTGTACCTAATGAATGCAGAGGTATTGTATGTCTAACGGGTCAGGAATTCGGGAACCTATAACGGTGAAAAGCTGTATCAACACCACACTTATTATTCCAGTGACACTTTGGCCTCCTTGAAACAGTTCTATCGCCACAACAAGACACTGTCGCACTAGTAACTTTCCTGCTACGTCTTATGGTTCAAAATGTAGTCTGTTCGCAAAGCTATTAAAAACCGTAAAAGTCCGTAAAACGTCACTTGGATGTGACAAATAACGTTGTTATATTGTATTTTCCGGCCTTAATACCGTTTTAATATCATCGCATCGTACGTTTGTGATTCAGCAAAACATATCAATCATAATAGCCTTGATAGGTACTTCGAATTATTCGAACCTGCGTGACTTAACATACTATTACGAAAACGTGAAGTTAAGGTTCGATTAACTAAAGATTTAATGATACTTTAATTTTGGATGTACAACGATATACAATTTTGTTAGTAGGTACGTATAATTTGTTAAATAAATAGGAGGACCGAAACGAATCCACAATGAAGTAATACCGTGCAACCAGCCAGGGGTCAATGACAAGCAGCCGTTCGAAAAGCCGTGAGAACATGGCGAGTACTGACCACTAGTATTAGGCATTTATATCATTTAACTAAGACAATGGTATATCTAATTGGTGCGAAAGTGATGCAGGTTCACTTCATGTTAATTATACCTTGGAAGTGAAAAATAAAAGTGAAGAAGAATCGCTTTCGGCAATTATTCCGCACAATGTGAATAAATCAAATCTGTCGGCGCCTCTGTGGCCTAGTGGTTATATCACCGGTATCTCACCAGGAGATCACGAGTTTTGTACTCTGTTGTAGCATTATGGTTTTTCCTACAGTTGAAGATAATATTGCCTGGATCCAACTACCAAGTCGTGCAAAATGTGTTTTAGATTTTTGAGGCTCGGGATTGTAGTCGATCACCAACCAGCATTTGGCAACTGTCGTTATTATGTTAATTAATTGTAGCGATGACTTGATTTCAATTATAAAGGCCTTGGTCCAGCAGTGGGACATTATAAATAAAGTATAACCTTAGCTGTACTTAATTTGTTTACTAGTAAGAAAGATGAAAGCCAAACGCTTTCCTAAGAAAAAAATAAACAGCTAACAGAATGTTGCTTGTGACTTAATTCCAGTTTCAGAAACATGAGTACAGTGAATAAATCAATTTACGAGTATCTATTGGTTTATGCAAAGTTCCCGCCGATATAAAACATTGTGTAAGTGTTTGTCGTAGGTAAGCGTGTTAAGACGTGGTTTACTAATATGTTAAGTATTTCGATAATTCAAAATTTTTCCATCATGATGCTAACATAACAGTGATATGATAACAAGAATACAAACATTGAGTAATATCGCGTATGCAAGTGACGCAAACTGGCATGTGGACATGTCTACCCTTGTCTTGAAAAAATCCAAGAAAGTTTATATTGACACATGGTACAGACGCCTGCGCAGCAACCTATTCAAAACTGTCAAATTTGTTTAATACAATGTCTTGTGTCAATGTGTCAATGTCTTAATACAATGTGTACTTACACCAAAACGCCACTATATCGGTCCGATTACAGAACCAAAGCTCTAATCCTATCCAACTACAGCGAGGTGTGAGACAGGGAGACGTTATTTCTCTGAAACTGTTCACAGCTGCGTTGGAGGATATTTTCAAGCTTCTAGACTGGAAAGGATACGGCATCAACTTTAATGGCGACTCACAAGCCTTCGGTTTGCCTATGATGTAGTTCTCATGGCTGAGACCTTGGAAGACCTGAACACAATGCTCGAAGATCTCAGTAACGCTTCTCAAAGAGTGGGTCTTAAGATGAACATGGACAAGACGAAAATCATGTCCAATGCCCATGTTGCACCCGCTCCAGTTAATGTTGGGAACGTTACACTCGATGACTTCTAGAAAGAGATCTCTCGATGAATCCAGCTCGGATGGGCTGCATTCGGGAAGCTACGTGATGTATTCGCATCCAATATTCTTTGACCAGTGCGTTGCCAGTGATTACATACGGGAGTGAGACGTGGTCCTTTACTATGGGTCTAATAAGAAGGCTCAAGGTCACCCAGCGGGCAATGGAGAGAGCGATGCATGGTATTTCCCTGCATGATCGAATCAGAAATGATGAAATCCGCAGGAGAACTAAAACAACTGACATCGCTCGGAGGTCTGCTCAGCTGAAGTGGCAGTGGGCGGAACACAGCGCGGAGAACCGATGGCCGTTGGGGCGGAAAGGTTCTCGATTCGCGACCACGCACTGGACGACGTTCCGTGGGCCCTCTACAAGGTGGACCGACGATCTGGTCAAGGATGCGGGCAGCGCAGGACCGATCGTTGTGGCGATTCTTGTGGCGATATTGTTAATATTAATAACAATTCAAATTGAATCCGTTAAGAACATTTCTTTAATGAATGTACTTAAGTTGCTATAACATTGTTCTGATTAAGATTGGTTATTTATAGTATGAATACCCAAGTTCAGAAGTTATAAACATGAAAACCGACAGTTACACGTCCAGTTACGATATCCGTATATTAGTTGCTACCGTTATTATCGAAATCATCTATCGTGGTAGTACCGCTTATATCGGATCGTACCTATCGATTCAAGTTCACTTGTTGGTCTGTTACGATACAATATCAGTGTTATATATTAAATTAGTTAATCAATTTCCAAATCCTGATTAGTAAGATTGATTTCCGAATCACCAAAATGGATAATAAGAATTCAGTAACTTGTTAGGTATATCTTATTACATAGTGTGCCACTTTTATCAGTAACACTAGAATGATTGATAGTAACATACTTTCATTATTGCTTAATATTAGCATGTAAGTATCAATATATTTTAAGCTTAATCCTATGATAAAACACTGCCTTTTCCAAAGTTAACCTTTACTAAAGAATTCGGCCAATATTTATAGCTGCATTTGATAATCCAAATAAAGTGACCTCGTCTGCATTGCATACATTTCACCTGTTCAATCATGAAGCAAGCCTGTGGCTATAGCTAAATCAACACGAAATACATGTAAAATAACTGCACATACAGAATGTTTGGTAATAATGTATAATCCCGAAACTTGGCCAAGCAACCAAGCATTAAAAACCGTGATAATACTTTTCCATGCAAAAATCTTAAAATTGTATTACATTATTGTTCAATCCTGACATGTTTTGACTTCTTTTGTTTTGGACCATGAGGTGAGGACGACCAAAATCAATATACCTATCAGCTGGACATAGGGTGTCACTTTTAAATTTTCCTTTGTAACTTCAATAACTTCAATATCTCGGCCATGTGGTGCTTTTCAAGCAAGTTCACAGTTTTCCGGGGTTACCACCACCTCCCTAAATTAGGCACCCTATACATCTATACAGTTGTCTTGGTTAGAAATGTTTCACTAAGACTGCATTATAAATTGGTCTAACCTTAGGACATAACATAATCATAACAGATAAATACAGGGTGCCTAGAGTTTTGTTTACTATCAGTATTCAATATTGAAGCAGCGCCTCCTGGCGACACGAAGAGTTAAGAATTTGCCATACAAATTCTCGTTTTCGGCAACGTGATCGAATGTCGAATGAAACTCGCACTAGGCACCCTGAAAAGATATTGCAAAAGTATAGACGCAGATGCCAATCAATTTGATAACTACAATTGATCATAAATGTCGTGAGTAACTAATTGTTTGCTAGCAATATTAATCGATTATTTGGTCAATTGAAGGTCTAAATTAAACACGATAAAATGCAGTCTCCATAAAATAAATAACTTATTTTTTTATTTATTTTATAAATTTGGCAAGTAGTTTTTATTACATTTTTTTATGTTTTTATATTGTTAATATTTGCATTGCATTTTTTTAGATAAATTTACTGTATTTTTTAGCATTTTTACATATCGTATATAGTATTCATTTAAAACATTACTATCTGTTTGTCACTTTAATATTTTTAGCATGCGTTTTTACATGATACTTTTATGCCCTTAGTCAACAAAGGTTTCATTTTATTTTTTTATTAATATTTTTTTCTTTGGAATATATAAATTAAGTAAATTTATCATTTGGTTATGGAATGCATTATACTTAGTTTTCATTTGTATTTTTATCGGATAAAATTATACTCTGCCAATTAATCGTTTGCAATTTTTCTCTAAATAATGTTATACTACGCGTGTTAAACTTTCTTTTATATATATAAAATGTGATTGGTGTTTATTTAATGCAACTTTACTAATTGAAATTGAAACGCCTTTATGGTCTGCGAATCCGTACTCTTTAACATTTACAATTAAAATTATTTAACAATAACTCTTTATTATTTAACAATATTTAAATTACAAAAACACAAATGTTGAAATAATTTCCACGAGCAGGATTTGAACCTGCACCCTTCTGACATACCAGGTTAGGTGCTCTCCCAATTGAGCTATAGTGTTTGTGCTTTCGTAACTTGTTTCGCAACAAAATTTGCGTTAAAATTATATAAACAAAACAAAAACATTTTATAATATTTAAATTGTTTACCACCTTGTTGTTAAAATACTTTTTCATTTTTATATGCTTGTAATCGTTTATAGAAATGTTGTTTGTTTACACAAGGTATATAAACATATACGATTTTAATCTCAACGGTGATCTTAATGTTATTATAAATGACAAAATCATATATTCCGTTATCAAAACAAAGCTAATAAATAAAACCAATGTGTAAAATAAACGCGAGTAGATTCGTAAAAATGATTTATTTATTAAATGTGTCATCATCATCATCATCATCAATCATCAGCCCATTTTATGTACGCACTGCTGGGACACGAGCCTTCCCTATGGATGAATAGGGAGAACTGGCCATAAACCACCACGCGGGCCCAGTGCGGATTGGATTAATAACCATTAGTGACTGCTAATGCTGCCGGGACCAACGGGCTTTACGTGCCTTCCGAAGCACCGAGGAGCTCGAGATGATAAATTTTTGGTCACCCATCCGATGACCGGCTTTTGCGAAAGTTGCTTAACCTCCGCACTAGCCATCGAACTCCTCTAAAATGTCGAGTGTTCGCGTAATCTGTACAAAAAATATATTTTGTAATATATTTTTGTTTATTTTCGAATGGTCAATTAGATACAATTTTTGAATTTTTGTGTTGATTTTAGTGTGAAAATTATCAATCCAGTGAATAGGACTACTAGTAGGACTTGTTCTCATGATAGATATCAAAGAGTAAAAGTAGGTATATAGCCTATAGCTGTCCCACTGCTGGGCAAAGGCCTCTATCATTGAATGATGATGATGATGGGTAATGTGGCTTAATCACCACGCTTGCCAAATGCGGGTTGGTGATCACCAACCCGGGCTATGTTAAAAAAAAATCCGAAACGCACTGCCCGGCCTGGGAATTTAACCCGGGACCTTATCACCGGAGGCGTTATCATAGGTGTGTGAGAATTAATGTCACAAAATAGCATGCTATTAGCGATTGTTAGTCATATCAAAGGACATTCATTCCTCATCAACACAGTAAACAACATAACCCATCAAATGCATTAACATTATTTTGCGCAGAACAATCGTATTGGAATTTTAGAGATTCTTCTTGTTTATTGTTCGAACAGTTGTTACTCTTACTACTTATTTGTAAACTCGTATGTATCTATCATGGTATCTATATGCATCAAAACAGTCAAGTATTGACATAACAATAAATCGTTATTTTCTTCGTATTAGAACTACTGTTTGTGTTGTTTTGCAAATCCCCGATGTATATTGAAACAGAGTATAATAAAAACTTAACTATGTAATTATAAAATTTAAGTAAAATTACAAGTTACAAGCAACAACTTCAAAATGCCTACGAATATATATTACAAATTATATCGTAAAGTTGTACCAAGAACTACGTTGCCAAAGCATAGTAAGAGCTTGCGACACGAAGCGCAACTTTACTGTTAAGTGTAAGAAACTAAGTCGTTAAAGATAGCAAGTGTTTATCATATCGCTACAGTATGTAACTGTAGCGAGATTCCGTCAGAAACTCTTTGTAACACACACATAATTAGGTTCGACAAATAATAAATCAATTTCCAGTTTCAGGCAAGACGCACGCGGATCGAAAATATTCCACCTCTGCGGGTAGATCTAAAATAGAAAATTGTTTAACTATGTTTATCGTCCATTAGCATCCTTTTTAAGATATGTGTAAACATTTTCGAAGGATTACGTCATTTAAAGGGGCTGAGGTAAGGACGTGCAAGGTCACTCACCTGAATCGGTCCAGCACTCGGTGCAGTCCTGGCACAGCGACGACCAGTCGAAGGCGAGATCATCGAAGCTCGCCATGGTAACTAACACCCACTCAAAGGGCCAGTTCACTCCGCAGCATGCTATTAGACGGGCATGCAAATCGCCGGCGGCGCCACAACACTAACACCGAACAATTCTCATTATTTTACCAGGTCAGTATGTATGGACACTTTTTGTACACTAGTTGGAATGAAATGTGTATGAATGTTTTGGTTGGTATGCCTGCGGCAGTTTCCCGCGTTGCGTTCGTTCGGTGGGCGCGCGCAGGTGGGTGAGCGACCGGCGGAGCACTGCGCGCCGCGATCGCGCCCGTCGCGGGATGCCGCTGGGCGCGGGCGCCGGCACCTCGGAACAGGTTCCTCGCCTATGTCAGTGAATCATGTAGGTAGTGCAGTAAGTCCACTTGATATCGACCAAGTTAGTTATGAAGCCGTAGGTATACCTAGGAGGGACCCTCGCTTATATCCATATATTTAGACTTCGACGACATCATGATTTACTATGCATTTAGTATCAATTAGAAGAAGCAATCTTATATACTGGTATCCCACACAGATAACAGAGTAAACATTATTTTTATTTCTTGTGTATAAACTTAAACCACAAGAAATAAATTAAACATAATTATCCACACCTTAAAACTGTAAAATAGTTGTAACACACTAAAGTGACTGTGGCCAATAGCTTTCCGAATTTTACAGATATCTTCAGAGAGGAAACAAAGGTGTTTGCTTCTATAACGTTAATGGCTTTGTAGCATCTTCTTGTCTGTTCAGACTACTCCAGACGGTGACAGTTGAGAGGATATGAAACACTATGACGAGAAGAAGCTGTCCTTCTGTTTAGACATATAACAGTCCGAGTGTCGAGCGTTCGCTCAGCGGGTTGACTCTTTCGATTTCAATGAACCGTTAACGTTATTTTCTTGCTGGGTGTGGTGTCTTATCTATCACACAACATCACGTAACGCATCTGCATTGATTTCGTACAATGGAACTCTTGTTGCGAATGTTACTCAAGCTTACGGACTACATCATTGAGGTGTGGCAAATGTTTTAAGAGACGTAACTGCCCGTTTTGCCCTTTCCGCTTGTTTTTGTCTTCACACGTTCCGACAGTTTGAGATAAGATAAAAAGATTCTCAGTGTTTAAGAATTCTGGGTGAAGAGTGCTTCCATCTTCGGCCTTTGGTTCACTTACCATCTGGTGATGTGAAAACCATAGAATTTTAGACCATAATCTGGCTATGTCGCATGCTAAAGACAAACTTAATTTGGTACCTACTCTATAGAAAAGTTATTGCCTAAGGTATTTGAGGGTAGTAAGGCGATCTTCGATAAGTTCTACGATAAGTTTGATTTCCGCGAAATTCACAGAATGTATTTGCATTTGATTTAGGAATCATTGATGTATTTTTTATTTTTTAGTTTATGTAATGTTTAGGTGATCGTTACTTCTTGTAAATCGAGAAAAAAAAATCATATATATAAATGAATGCATAACTATTATTTTACTTCTCAAGTTGCCTTATGATTTAGAAAAACATGTTATTGTTAGATGCCTAAGATAAGACTAGGAAACCCTATGTACACTAAAATGTAACATATTCATAGATGTTTCTTAAATTCTAGACAACGTAGTAGGTATGTATTACTTTTAAATTTTTTCGTTTGTAAATGCTGTATTCCGGCAGTGTGGCAAGTCAAGTAAAACGCCTAACGACGCTTCAAGTTAATGCTTTATTAATATTTTGTTCATTAATGTCAAGAATCGTGAAGTAAAAATAATAGGTAGGTGCACTTAGCGCCGCCTAAGTATGTCATGCATCTCCATGCTGCCGAAAATGAAATTAACAAACCAAATAGAAACTTAATACATTATTAAATTAGAATGACGCCTCTATCTTGATGCTTACTTAATTCATTTCGCATAAAATTGGCATAATTGCGGAGAGGTTTCGTAGTTTTATAGTTATTGTAGCAGAAAGCGACCACCAGACAGTGCTAGTAATAGCTAGTCATTAATTAAAATTGCTATGGAAGGCTCAGCTCGCTCTAAAAAAGTACTTTTTTTTTTTGGTAAATAATATGGGTAGCATGAAAAATCTTTATAAGCGTAGTTTCTAACAGCTATGTAGAAAAACACCTAATTTCTGTTTCTTAAAAACTCCTTAAAAATAAATGGTCTAAATATTAAAATAAGCGCGTAAATGTTCACAGTTGTCAGAGATTTTAATCCCTTAAAAGCAATTTTTTTTTAAATTGGCTTTCCTTAAAAGATATTTTATTTATTAAACCACAATTATATTAGTCAATTAAACTACTTAGAACCAAGTTACAATAAAACCTATAACTACTCACTATAACAAAAAAATACCCCAGATCATCAGTACCTACCAGTAAGCTAGCAGCACCACGTTGAATAACGAGGCTTATTCTATGGCCCAAGAAGTTGCTAGATCTAGGGTCCCGGGTAGATTCTGCAAATTTAATAGATATATCTTTATAAAGTTTGTAAGCACTCGGGCTTAATGGATCTAATGTCTAATGTCTCCAGTTGACGACACAACGTTTGCAGTTTGCCGTAATACTTTTAATTTAACCTTTGACTTAATGTATAACTACTTACAAGATACTAATCTTAAATTAAAATTTGTGAGGCACGATCTTTTTGATCAATATTGGAATGATAGGAAGTAATTCGGCAAACTGCAGTAACATCAGACGTTGCGTTTATTATTCACGCGTTCACTGGGCTGTCGTTCAATTGAGCAGTATCAGAAAACTTAAATGTTTTTAGGGGTTTAATATATCAGCATCAGCGAAATGGTTTCTGAAACATGTAGGTACCTACTCATAATTAGAAGAAAATTTTTGCGAAGTTTTGTAACACGCCCAATCATCAAAGAGCTATTGCGTAGTAAAAAATATTTCGCAGACATGAAGTGCAATAGAATGAGATCAGTCTGTGTTACTTTTTTTCAAATAAAATATCTAAAATATCGTAGGTAAGCTTTCAGTTTTTAAAGTGAGCATCGGTAAAATTGTATGATACGTTTTGATGATAGTGTTAGTTCTAAAGCAACATCTGTGTGTGCAAAACTAGCTTACAAGGTCGCAACCCAATAGCGCTAGCCTCTGCACCATCGAGCAGCAGTAAATCCCCGCCCGATCCTCTAATCGCTACTACATATTTATAGGATACACTAAACATGCACACTAGTGTAAGCCCAAGACACCGTACTCGTAGAACAAGGGTACGAAGAACCGGTTCACACGCGCTCTACACCCTGGTGTACCTGTACAGACATGTACCTGGGCGCTTCTCTCCTCCTCCACGGCCCGGTCAACCTGGGCTGAGGTCCGAGCCTTTAGAGGTGCCCTCGGGTTGCTCCGCTCCCCGATCCGATCCGAACCCTTCGGAGAATCTAGTAGGCCACGGGGACGCGCACTAGTGCGCGATGCCGTTCCCTCTAGAAAACCTCCGAAGGTGATTCGCTTCACACAATCAGGCAATCAGCAATCTCTCTTAAAAAAAAAAGAGCAGAAGTAAATCCCCGCCCGATCCTCTAAATGCTGCTACACATTTATAGGATACACTAAACATGCACACTAATTTAGGCCCAAGACACCGTACTCGTAAAACAAGGGTACGACAAGCCGATTCACATGCGCTCTATATCAGGTACAGACATGTTCCTAGGTGCTTCTCCTTACCCTCACGACCCGGTCAACACGAGCCGAGGTCCGAGCCTTTAGAGGCGCTCTCGAGTTGTTCCGCTCCCCGATACGATCCGAACCCCTCAAAAAATCTAGTAGGGCACGGGGACACTAGTGCGTGATGCAGTTCTCTTTAGAAAACCTCCGACAGTGCTACGTTTCACACGGCTTAAGGAGCTCTTTAAGTTTCTCGCCACCCCATAAAGCCCGGTGAAGCTGAAAATGCCCAGTGGCAGTCAGCAGTCTTTAAAAAAAAAACAAATCTTCAATCATATATTGAATTGAAATATAATAAAAAATATACAATATATTGGCATCATTTTATTTATTTAAAAAAAAATGAATTGGTAAACGGGATGGTTTTTTTAGTACCTGGCACGAGATTTTTTTTTTATATTTTAGCCTTTAAGTTTACATTATTTATACTTTAAAAAAGGTTTTCATGAAAAAGTCATAAGTAACAATATGCCACCTTTAGAAAGCTTAAAGAGCTATGAAAAGAATCTAATATTTTTATAAGCATAGGATATCCACATCCGACGCTATAGCTATTTTAAGGTACACGGTCTTGTGGACATTAATTCAATATTAAAATGGCTGCTATTGCTAGGGGTTTGGAGTAGCACCCCTACTATTATTTTTTTAAATAAATAAAATGATGCTAAGAATCAACCCTTAAAGTCTCCGAAGTCGGAAACGGGACATATTGTATAGTAAAATTACGTAAGTTTCATTAAAGCTTACTATTTAAATCAAAGTAATAATTAAGTAGGTATACCTAATTTAAATATAAACATAACCTCCTTTTAAATTGTATGCCTACCTATGCTAAATCTACCAGCGGTTGCTACACCAGCAACTCCACCCTTGACGCTGCACAAATAAACTGTTACGTGCCCACGCCGAGTCGCATTATACCCACTTTGTCCGTTACGCAGCCATTAAAAAATCCAACGTAACATGTCGTCCTTGAACTGAAGTAACACGACACAAACGCCGCGGACTGGTTTGACGTTCAATTGCATGCGTACATGTAGGTGTCGGTACCTACTGGTAAGGGAAAATTATGGTTTACTTAAATTATTGAGAACATCCAGTGAGGTCCGATGCGAATCATGCGAAGGCATTCTGGAATTAATTGATCGACAAAGCGTGGTAGGGGTCTTTTGAACGGCCATGAAAATCATTTTTCTTCCTTATTTATCCCTATATTTTTCCTTGCTGGCAATGGCTTATTTTTACTAAGGTAGCGTATTTGTATTAAGCGGCACTGACTTACTGTGACCGTCGTTATCTACCGCGAACTTAGAGTTTGGTGACTCCTTTCTCAGCCGTGCATCCAAAATATGGAACTTTCTCCATATGGAAGTTTTCACAAGCAAGAAAGGAATTTCTTTTAAAGGCCGGCAACACATCTGCGATTCCTCTGGTTTTGCGGTTGTCCATGGGCGGCGGTGATTGCTTCCCAGGTGACACGGTGACACGCCTGCTCGTTTGCCTCCTTCTAATATAAAAAAAAACATTGGGGTCTTTATAGGTGTGAAAAAGCATCATGTTGTTACGAGTACATAGATAAGATGGTGGTAGCTAGCCAGGCAAATTTAAACGAAGCCTTACCACCGATCAAAACGAATACAAAGTTCCCATTGGGAATCGAACCTTAAGAGAGCACTATGCTTACATCCTGACATAACCGTTACCAAGACATTATTTGTCGTCATAACCGGTGAATGTGGAAATTCTTTACACTCCAACCACGACAATAGACTCTGTATTCATTAAATCATAGAAAGTTTAATGAAAATGCGACCTACATAACGCCATCTAGACACTTACTTATAGAATGAAAATTGAAAACGGTACTTTATTAAAGCTCGCTCGCAGATCGATACAACATTTAATTGAATTTGTACTCGGAGCCAATGAGCCAATAAGCCAATGCAGATACCGGAACGGCCAGATACCGAGGTGGTGCAAAATCATACTCCATTCTTGTATACAAACCGTTCGAGCGTGATTGAGCAAGAGATGTTATATTCATAATTTATTACGTGCACAACTTATAATAGGCAATAATGTTAAATATTAGAAGCATTATGTTTAATATAAAAGAGCGGCGGAATGTTGCCACCTTAGCGTGTGCCAATGTGTTTAGTAACACCAAGCCGACGGTGCATCTCAATTTGCGCAATCCAGATTGAAATACAAGGAAATGCCAGAAGTGGAACGGTAAACAGCTTTTCTAATATTGGAATGTTAATCAAGCTGTACATACATGAACAGTGTGACTTAGATATATGTACACAGACGAGATATGGAATTGTAGTAGCGCTTGAAAATAAAATGTGTAAGCAGAGTCGGATTAAGCTATGTATAGGCCCTAGGCACTGCTAGTTTCGGGCCTTATCTTCTAAGGTAAGCAAAAAAAACTTTGTTTTGTCTGACCGAGGGATCCTAAAACGAAGCGGGACCCATAGGCACGTTTCTTTTTGCCTTCAGGTTAATCCGGCTAGCCACCAACGTACACACGCCTGCACATCGGACTTCCACAACTGTCAAATTCCTCAATACACTTTTAACTTTATGTATATGGCATGACAGTTTTGAATAGTCTGACGTGCAGGGGTCTGTACGTTTTAGTAAATCGTAAACTAAACCACAGACTAAACGTAATTATCACTAGCCCTACTTCCAAAAGTAGGTACGGTTAGTTTTACGTCTACGGCCAGCTACTCACTCTAATTTCTTAGTATACCTATGACGATTTCGGGTGAGGTGTGCTTCCATCTTCAGTCTTATGCTTTCTTCGTAGTGGAGAGTTGACTGGAAGAGAGATTTCTTGTAGAAAGCAATCTATACCATTGTAAAAAGTGGTAAATAAAGAATACCTACGTGTAAATTACTGTCGCGGGAAGCCGCTGGATGCGAGCAGCACAAAACCGGTCGTTGTGGAGATTCTTGGGGGAGGCCTTTGTCCAGCAGTGGACGTCTTTTGGCTGAGATGATGATGATGATAATGATATTACTGTATTTATAAACCTCACCGTAAAATCGGGTTGTGATTGTTTATTATTTAAGATATCCTTCCTATATGTAAAATAAATATCTTTATCTATCCGTATCTATTATGTAAAAAAATTTACTAAGTGTACGTAGGTATATTCGTTGTTAGCTTCTAACTACTTAGCTTGAGGCGCATAGGAAATACGTGTTTTAGAACGGAATGAAGGGAAGGCAGAAACCTAATAGAAAGGTTAGATGGTGAACCAAATCTATCAATGTCATGTCCCGTGAACATATTAGATTGTATTGCCGAGGGCGTGGTTCGCTTAATATGCCCCGCAGTATTTACTAGTGATGCTACAATCCTGTAGCTACAAGTTTACTTAAAATAAATATGTGTTAGACAGCTTAAATGCCTCCCTACTAATAGTTAGTTAGGCCACCTGAAAAGACGCTTAGAAAGAAGAAAGAAGTTTCTACTGGCTAACACGTTTCCTTGGGAGATAATAATGGCCATTACTAGCCTTTACTACTATTTATGACTCAGTGCTCGTGAAGGATTTAAAAAGTAATGCAATATAAGACGATAAAGGTACCTATGTAGGGTAGTCGCACCAGTCTCCATCCCTTTTTTTTTTTTTTACTTTTTAAGCTCTGCAAATGACTCATCTCCACCTGATGTTAAGTGGAAACATAGTCCAGACGCAAGGACAACTGGTGCAGCGTGAAAACAACGCAGCATCAGTCACCCTCACCCTGCCGGCTCACAAGGTGCCTCTTCACGCCACGTTTGAAGGACCCCATGTCGTAGGAAAGAGGGAAAATGTGTGCTGGTAGACTATTCCATCTTTTGGAAGTGCGACAAAGAAACCGAGTCACCAAATTTCTTTGTGCGCGATGAACATTCCATCGCGCATTTTATTATTATTTTATTTTTATTTTATTATTATACTATTATTTATTTTATTATTAAAATGTTTTTATTTTGTTTATATATTTTTAACGCAAATTTTGTTGCGAAACAAATTACAAAAACACAAATGTTGAAAAAATTTCCACGAGCAGGATTTGAACCTGCACCGTTCTGACATACCGGGTCAAGTGCTTTCCCAATTGAGCTATCGTGGTTCTAACCAGCCCGCCGAAATTATTCAACGCTATTTACTTTTTACTTTGAAAGCCAAAGGCGCCCATTCAATGTCAACAACTACCGTCATTAACATACGATCATAATATTTTTACAAATACCGACTAAAGATCAGGTAAGAAGTAGGCAAGCTATTTATAAAATGTTTTTATGTTGTTTATATAATTTTTAACGCAAATTTTGTTGCGAAACAAATTACAAAAACACCAATGTTGAAAAAATTTCCACGAGCAGGATTTGAACCTGCACCCTTCTGACATACCGGGTCAGGTGCTCTCCCAATTGAGGTTAGAACCACGATAGCTCAATTGGGAGAGCACTCGACCGGGTATGTCAGATGTCAGGGTGCAGGTTCAAATCCTGCTCGTGAAAATTTTTTTAACATTTGTTTTTGTATTTTTTTATTATTATTTTTTACCTTTAATCATAAGAAGTAGGGGTCAGTAACTGATTTGTGACTTTAGCGACAATTGAATACCTCCAGACCAAACCGCTTCCTAGCTGTAACCCAGTAAAAAATCAATAAAATGCTACATTATTTTTTAGAGACGATAAGTGTGTCAAATACGAGTTTACCACAGGATATCAAAATTAATTTCGCCGTTTGACATAAGGTCGACAAAACATTTGGCCTGTTACTGATCGTACAAACAACTGACTAAAATATATTTTGTCGATATAACCATTGACATTTCTATAATTGATCGAGTGAACGTTTGGTCGAATGGACGTTTGGTAAGAATAATTATAAACTTCTTTTTGAGAGAAAGCTAAGAAAATGCTAAGGAGCATTGTAAATATCTAGTTGTAATAATGCTAATTACATCCTATTAACAACTACCCACAAAAATAAATTTCATAAAATATACTAAGCAAGTATATACTGTGACAAAATTAATAAGTAATCACAATATTTTCAATCCCATCAACATAGAGGCCTTAGATCTATTTGAAAAGCAATAAAAAGCTTACAGTCCAAACGTTACCAAACGTTAATTCGGTTTATTGTTTTTAATGGTTATGTATATCGATAAAATATATTTTAGTCAGTTGTTTGTTCGATCAGTAACGACCTTATGCTGTTCGATCAGTAACGACCTTATGCCACCGCGAACTGAATTTCGATATCCCGTGGTAAACTAGTCATTAGAGAAAATACTAAGGTCGACGTACTCCTCTGATTCCTCCTCCAAAGCTGGACCGATTTAATTACTTTTTTCATTGAATATTAAAGAAAGGTTTTGCTGTGTCCCTGTTTTGCTTTTTTATATAATCTCGTCAAATTTGTTTGCTGGATGTCTGAACACAGCGAAAATCTAGCCAATTTTTAAGGTTTAGCTTCATATCTTTTTTAATAATTATTGAAAAAGTAATAAAATCGGTCCAGTTTTGGAGGAGGGATCAGGGGACTACGAAACGTTGATTTTGTCTACTTTTCATATAATCAGTCGACCTTAGTATTTCCTCTTAAACATCGAACACTGGTGTGGTGCCACCCTACTATAATAAATGACTTTTTGTCGTACGTCTATATTAGTTTGTGAATCATGTCATGTATCATGTGATGTATTAGAATTGGAACTAAAACACACACCGCATACTCACATTCATAATCACACACTAATACACGCACACACGCATACGAACACACACATACGCACTCACACACAAAATCTTTTTCTTTTTTTCCTTATTACTCTATTTTTGTTATTTTATTCAAATTTTTAATTATAAAAAAGCATAAGTAGATGTGCTTAAATAATAACGATCCCTTTATAGTATAAGTATAGTATAAGATGATCTGTAGTTCGACCAGTGTCGCCTTTTGAAACTGTTTATTCTTTGTAACGTTTTATTTTTTGACTAAATCAAGCAGCTTGCTTTGTGCAGCAGTCGCCGTTAATTAAGACTTCTGTAAAAATTTAATTTTTTTTTGCAATAAAGATTTATTATTTAACTCTTTATTTATTTTCTTTCTTAAAACTAGATTTTTACAATATTTTAATATAAAAACAATAATTATTATTATTATTAGTATTAATCATGGACCGCAGTTATCTGTGACCGATTTGAAATACCCCAACTAAGCATTGATTCTGGTATTTTAAAGCGTCCACATTCGTGTCTTAATGGCCTGGTTTTGACATTTGGACTATTGATGAAAATGTCACAATCAGGCCACTAACACACGATTGTGAGAAATTATCAGGCAATTTTATTTTACTTAATTGCACCTTTTATTGGACACACCATCTTCGACCATTATTATTATTGTATAAAACGTATTAGAAGCAAAATATAAAGCCAACTACTTCGACTCGGTCCATTACTGGAGGCGTGAGTAATTGTAGGTACGCGAGCCAGTCGTTCCACTTGTATGATGAATGGCTGGTAGTAACGTAAACGTTGTTTTGCAGGCGTCTATTAACACCTGCGAGCGACGACCTTTCTCATCTTCATCTTTCAGACTACCACAAACTGTCACCTCAATAGACCGCCTCTGTGGTCTAGTGGTTAAGACCACCGGTTTAGACCCAGAAGTCCCAGGTTCGATTCAAAGCGGGGCGGGGGGTGCATGTTTGCGTACTCGGTTTGGTTGGTGGTAGGACTTGTTTGTCCGCCTGGCTTGTCAATGTTTGTAGCATTGAGGATTCCGGGTGTAGCGCACTTCCACCGATTGGCCTTATCATCACTTAACATCAGGTGGGACAAGACACTGTGCTTAGCCGTAGAATATTTAAAAAAAAAATTTTATGATAATAATGCATAAGTTATATGAATTAACATTTATTTAAGAAATTTGACAGTTTTGGATAGGTTGCGGTGCAGGCAGTACGACAAAAAACAACACATGTTTACACAACAATTTATTAAGTTTTCAATTTGTTATATTTTTATTATTTACCATTCTGTGTACTTACCCATATAATTAGTTTTTAATGGGATATAGTTTTAGATTAGGTAAACTTTAATATGGACGCTTAATATTAGGTAATCGTGTTGTGTACACAGTTTTAGATAGGAATTTAGCTCTTGTACAATATATCATGGTTTTTTGTTATTTTTTAATTTCTATCTGTTTTGTGTATCTATAAATAAATAAATAAATAAACACACCTATTTGTACATACGTGAAAAAGAGGGTTGACAAAGATTATTATTACTATTATTATTTTTGGGCATGTATGGGGCGGTGGTAATTGCCTATTAAAGTCCCACTTCAGGGTTCAAGCCTTCCCATAACCCACCACGCTGTCTGAATAAAGCTTGAGAGATGGTGGTGGCTTTTATAATTCTCATAAAATATTAATTTTATTTCTGTGAATTGCATTTTTGTAAACTAAATTCTGTACCTAAAAAAAACTTTACTTACACAAAATCCTCAAAGTTATACTTGTCGGTGTTTCAAGCGTCTTCCACTTTGACAGCATATTGGCCAGCATAGAAATTCAAAGTTCCATGTTTATATTTATTGGTTCCTCTTTATATTAGTAGTATTAGTTATATTTTTATATTTTATATTATAAAGAATTGCATCACCCCATCTCTTCCCATGGGTGTCGTAGAAGGCGACTATGGGACCGTTCCAGAGGATGGGCAGCAGCGTCTCTCTGTGATTATTTCCACCTTACTGCGATCGCCAACCCGCCTGCCAAGCGTGGCGATTATGGCAAATTCCTCTCAAAATGATTTAACCTTGAGGGAGGCCTTTGTCCAGCAGTGGACGTCTTTTTGGCTGAGATGATGATGATGATGATTTTATATTAGAACAAAAATTGTAAGCCAAACACGCAGTGACTACACTGCAGTCGGAGCATCATAACCAACAATAGCATTTTTAAACTGGAGCACCGCGACGACACATAAGCTAAGCGTAATCCATCTCGGACGAGTGAAATCGCACCATGTGTGGACACGCTCGCGTTTTTCTTGGCCAACTTACCGCTACACTGGCCATAAGAGCAGGCTTTATTAAAAATAAAAACAAACAACTTTTATGCACTATAATTCTTTATTTGAAATTAGACTTTGCACACAGCGTTTAGTTGCACATTGTTTCAGGGTCGATTTTCCAATGCACTGATGATTATTTATTAATTAATTTAAGCACACATGACCCTGTTACAAAAACAAGAAAAGAAAGGAGATGACAGTTCGTTAACAAACAGAGTACCGAGTGCTAGTTTTATTAACCATTCGATCACTTTAAGTAAATGTGATTGTATGGCAAAATTGTAAGTCAACTCGTTTGTCAACGGAAGGTGCTGCTTCAGTAGCACGCCTGCACATTAACCTACCACAAACTATCAAATTTCCTCAATAGACTTTGAACTAAAAAAGGCATGATAATGAGCCTTAATAATATGGTTGAAAATATATAAAGAAATTTGACAGTTTTGGATAGGTTGATGTGCAGGCGTGCGTACCATACAAATTTACGTTTTCGCTAACATTATCGAGTGGTGTATGAAACTCGTTCTAAGCACTCTGGTCATTTATGTCATACGACTGATTGCTTTTGATTTATTCTTCTTTAGCTTAAGAGTCACGCTTTTGTCAGTGTATAGCCTAGCTAATTCTTTGATTTTGAGATTTTGTTTGAGGATTAAAAACTAACAGAAGTTATGTCAAAAGAAGTATTGAAACGGATCATGACGCGATAAGCTAACAATAGATACACTCCTTTGGACTCGAATCTGCATACTGCATAACGTACTGCTAAACACTAAATCTGCGTACTACAGTACTTAGTAGACCGAACGATGTGATGAGAATACAATGATCGCGCCCAGTCCTACTTATTTATTTTCGCATCTGGACTGTTTCTGTTTGAAATCATATTATAGAGCGAATTCATTAGATTACTCTTCAATAAAACAAAAAAAAACTTATTAAGTCTATTATTAATAAAATAAATTCACCACTTTGTCGGCGTGATTAATATGTATATCCATGCCAAATTACAGCTTTCTAGTACTAAGAGTCTATGAGCTAGACTGGGGACAGACAGACAGACAGACAGTCAGACGGATATGGCGAAACTATAAGGGTTCCTTGTTGACTACGGAACCCTAACAACGCAAAAGTTTACAATCTTAAAAATACATGTC
Source organism: Eudonia truncicolella (assembly GCA_949315975.1). Lineage (NCBI taxonomy): Eukaryota > Metazoa > Arthropoda > Insecta > Lepidoptera > Crambidae > Eudonia > Eudonia truncicolella. Next base: position 5,160,520 of record OX438831.1, on the reverse strand, counting down.
AAACAACTCATGGTTCATTGTCATATTAATAATTAGTTAAATAAATGTTGATTACGTGGTATTTTTTCCGACTGACAGGAATCCTGATGTATTGGAGAAGTATTTTCCGTTTGCTTCATTTACTCGCGTCTCGGCTGCTTGGGGGTTCACTATCTCCAAGCCCTGCAACAAAACATACATTTAGGTAAACTAATCTTTTTAACTAGGTTAAATGCTGCCGCACTCACACACCTGTCGTATTACTAAAAAATGAGTTTTATAAAATGAAGTCGAGCCGTTTTTAGACCCTTTCACAGTCAGAGGGATGTATATTCCCACCAAATTTTGAACTTTATGTCATTGTGATAAGATTGAAAACCAATGAAATATTCAAGATAGACTTGAAGGACTGAGTCTCTCGCATCACTAATCATATACCTAGGTACCATCAAAAATATTTACAAGTACTTAATTAACTTATATTATGTTTAATAATATGTGGTGATCTTTGGGGGGAGGGGGGGGCTTTTTCCAGTAGTGAACGAGATGATGATGATGATGACGTTGTTTAATTAAAATACTAATTCAACGGCTTACTAACAACAAAGAGATGTAGGCAAAGCAATTCAGTATAATGGATCGCACAATGAGACCATGCTACGAGAAAATGGCTGCATTTCTATCGGACAATCTAAACGTAACCTTTAGGTTATTCAACAAGTAAATCAAACAAATCACTTCCCCTTTTCACTACTCAAACGGTAAAAACGTTAACGTTTACAGTCAATTCAAAAGTTCCCTTACGCAACCCTTATCAGTATCAGCTATTCAGTAAATCAAGTACCGCAATCTCGGTAAATACGAGAAAGTGTATTTAATAATGTACCAAGTTGCCTAAGGGCGTGCATACATGCTTGATTCCGATGTCCATTATAGGCATTGAGGATATGACAAGATCGCAAAAGAAAAATAAATGCAACACTTTTAAAAAGAACACGTAACTTTTCAGGCTAAAATTGACAGACGCAATTAGGTAGTGGACATCAAAGAAGCTCATACTGTCTTTTGATTTCAGACACATAGGTTCAAAACGATAACTATCCCGATGCCTGTTTACTATCAATTTCGATGTAAAACAGTAGCACGAGCGTGCTTTTAAATCAGTAAGTAAGTAAATAACCTACATTTATTTATTTTATTTATTTATTCATTCATTTTACACTTGTCACTTACAGATTAAAAATCCAAGTCGCCTACAAGCTTAGACAGGATAAGTTAAGAATTAAATAAAAAAAATATATTGTTAAGTACACACGCCTGCACATCAACCTACCACAAACTGTCAAATTTCCTCAATAGACTCTGAACTTTATGCCTTTATCATATGGTTGAAAATGTATTGAAGAAATTTGACAGTTTTGGATAGGTTGATGAGCAAGCGTCTGTACATCATATCATAAAACATTAATATTATAACTAGGCGGCTAAATAAACAATAAATACAAATCAGAATAACAAGATGTCAAAGCGGACTAGATTAGCTTTCAAGTCAAACACCTTAAAATCAAAAAATCAAAAAACAATATCAAAAAAAAAATCAATGAAAAATTTCAATGTCAGCAATACAAAATAAAATAAATTAAATATAGTTTGGCAAAATTCTGAGAATGTCTAAAAAAGTTCCATTATTTTAAAACATTTTAAAACATTATGTCAGTCAATCAATATGCACATTATTTAAATACAAATAAAATTTATTAAATGTCAATAACGTTGTGCTGCGCAATCAAGCCTCCTATGCTTCGCAGCGCGCGGCTGGTAGGTGCGGCGCCCGCTGGCACGCTTGGTGCGCGTCGTCGGCCGGGCCAGCAGCCGCGGCCTGCGGCTCGGCGGAATTTGTCCTTCTGCATCCCGTGGAATATTCCTTGGGACCAGCATACATATTTTTTCTAATATCTCCGGGCCCTCTATTTTGTGGTGCATCACTGACAAGTAATGCTTAACCATGCACATAACTCTTCTGAATTTGAGTGTCCCTACCATGCCAGATACAAACATCGACGGATATAAATATGGGTTAACCATATTGTTGTTTGTACAGCCAGCGCGCAAACTTGCGCTGTATCTTTTCTACCATTAGAGCATAGTTATTCTCATACGGGTCCCAAATAACAGCAGCGTATATACTGTCCCACAGCCGGGCAAAGGTTTCCATCATTGAGGTTCGTGTGCTTTCGCCCTTAATTACCCCGAGAAAAGGGTAATGGACATTGAGGAATTCTCGAGCATTTCCGCGGCGAGTGATAGCCGATAACACACCGGTTTGCGGGTGTTGCTCTTGTCACTCCACAAGGCTGGCGCCATTACAGCTGGTACGAAACAGTCTAGGGTTCCGAGATGCCTAGTGCAAGCTTTATTTCTCCATTTGATCACATTACTGAAAATATTAACTAACTACTTTTGTCACTATGAGATGTTGCTCTCATTGCCTTGCAAATTCTTGTTTTCGTCAACGTGATCGAATGTTGAATTAAATATGTAAAAAAATTATTATCAGCCTTTTCACATTAACAATATCAATAGCAAGATCCACCACGCTGACCCAATGCAGAGTAGTGAATTAGGTATAACGACACAACGACCGGAACCAACTTTTGAAACCTTTTTATATATTTTTTTTAATTATTTACTTTGCGAAATCTAAATGGTCCGCCTGATATTCAGCGATCACCGCAGCTTAACGCTTGCAGCACCATAAGTATAACTTGCGCGCTTCCGACCCTGAGGCCATAGTTGCAATGCCTATACGCCCAGTAATTTCACTGGACCGCATACCCTCAAACCGGAACACGGCTATGCAGGACACACCCTACTAACGGCTTCGACGGATTTACGATACTAGAACCTTTTTATGCACGATCTCTTTAGTGGAAGAGCGATAGTTTATTTATGAAATGCACAGAATCTCGTAATTAAAACAAAAAAATATCTTAAGCGTGACATTGGAAAGACTCCTATTATATGTAGGTGTTAGAAATGTAGTTTTGATATTTGAACATTAAAAAATAAAAATAAAAAAAGCTCAGATCTGATTTTGATAAAATAATGTATTAATAAGTTTCTGAAATGATTTTCCTAGCCGGAACACGAACCAGTTCATTTTGCAATGAAAAGACAACATGAACACACTCTCATGATTATAAAACCATTTCAGCACGACAAAAAGCAGTGTAGAAAGCCTACAGCACACCTTTGCTAACAACCATGCGGTTGAATCAACCTTAATGCAGTAATACGTGTAGACCAAAGCGTCGCGTCATACTTAAGCAGCCAAGTAAGCCAACGGCAACAAATTATCATTCATTATTTCCTTCTTTGCACGAATCGCGCCGATCACAATGCTCACCATATCGCCGATTAATTACGTGTCATTATGAGAAACGAATGGAAATATGTATGATACGTTCGAACTACAAAATAAAGAGACTGCAGAAGGCAAGCTTCACACAAACGCGCTCGAGCAATGCACTAATAGACAAGAATAGTCCGAGAATCCGGTGTCCGTGAGAGGCTCTATGTGTGCATTGTTGGTCGAGCGCGGTATAGCTACTGCAGTCTCTTTATTTTGTGTTAACCCTTAACTACTCGCATGGGGTCAACACTTTACTCGCCAAAAATTCAAACTTCGGTCTGTCGGGAAGTGCTCTCACCTACAGTAGCTTCCTAATTCGCCCTAAAGATGACATTTTAGTGGCAAACAAAACCAACTTTGATCCGAGGAGGATCAAATCATCAGCCAAGAGAGGACGGTGCAATAATTGCCCTAGAATCATTGATCGAAATGTGTCAAAGATGCATAAAATGCACTAAATTCGCGTGCAATGAGCACTCCATCCCCCATTAGTTAATTAGTAATCTTCAAAATAAATTGGGGTCAGTGGGGACCCCGTGCGAGTAATTGTGTAATTTCCTTCGTGCGAGTAACTAAGGGTTAAAATTAGTTTTGTTCATAGCGTGGTATAACGAGCGGGTTGTGCAAATAAAGTGTGCTTAAAGTTTAATTCCTCTTAATTATACCGATTCAGGAATTTGTACAATCTCATCCGAAGCCGGTGCATGGCAATAACTATGCTAGCGGTACCATATAGTACAGTTTGATTACTTAGAATCATAATCTATTGAATTACTCGTTAGTGTGCATACCTGATTCAGTACCCAACTAAATCAAGATACTTATCTACATTCAATTAATAATTAATTAAGCCACGACAAAGAGAATATCGCAGATCTCTAGTATTTGTAAATATATTATCGCAACAAAATTTGCGTTAAAATTATGTAAACAAAAACAAAAACATTTTATAAATAGCTTGCCTACTTCTTAACTGATCTTTAGTATTTATAAAAATATTATGATCGGATGTTATGTTATGTTGTTGTTGACATTTAATGGGCGCCTTTGGCTTTCAAAGTAAAAAAGTAAATAGTGTTGAATAATTTCGGCGGGCTGGTTAGAACCACGATAGCTCAATTGGTAGAGCACCTGACCCGGTATGTCAGAAGGGTGCAGGTTCGAATCCTGCTCGTGGAAATCTTTTCAGCATTTGTGTTTTTGTAATAGCATTATAAGCTTTTGCCGACATTGATTGTCCCCTACATTACTGCATGAAATAAATAACATTGGCATTTTGTTTTACGACTACTGTACCTACAGAATTATGTATTCGTTGTGTATCTTATATGATAAGTGTGCTGCAACATCAACGCGCCCGTGGCTGGGAATAATCTCGCTGATTGCTATCTAGCAGCTAACGGTTCTGGATGGCAGCTTAACGCTATGCTAGGGAATGCACCTAATAACTCTTGTACCACACTTTGTTAACAGACAATATTAAACCCAAAGTACATACATAAAGCCGCCACAGATAAATTACTAGATAACGAAGACATTTATGTCGTTATAACGTTTTTAGGTTATATTTGTCTGTTTTATCTCAGTGCAATCGCGAACCAGTTGATGCCGAATGACGATCTAGATTCGTGGCAAAAATTAAGAACAATTTTTTTTAATGTTTTTGAGAGCTGCAAATAATAATGACATCGTTCAATGAAATGTGACCTGAACTGCTGATCTGTGGGAGTTGAGACTATTCAGAAAACAGAACTTTCGATGATCGACAACTGCTGCTACCATCAATATAATATGACGACGCGGGCATATGTCTCAGAAGTTCTGGCTTATATATTTAAATATTAAAATTTCAATTTATTTATAAATTTAGCATTACATATGTTTTACAAAAAGGTACAGCATTAAACTAAAGCTTCGACTCCTTAACAGGAGTCATCATCATCATCATCATCATCATCAGCTTATAGCTTCCCCATTGCTGGAGCACGAACCTTTCCTGTGGATGAATAGGGAGAACGGGCCATAAACCTCCACACGGGCACAGTGCAGGTTGGCGGTTGTTAACGACTGCTAATGCAGCCGGGACCAACGGCTTTACGAGCCTGCCGGGAGTAACATTATTATACTCAACTAGCCGTCACCCGGATCAATGAATACTAATCCTAATAATTATTTTGATGCTATATAGCCTATTATTTGCACAATCTCATGTACTTACTACATACAAATTTTCATCAAGAACGGCTCGACCGTTCTTGAGTTATAAGAGGACATACAGACAGACAGACACACAGACAGACAATAATTTCAAAAATCGTAGAATTGGTGTCAGTGAGTCATAAAACGCATGAAACGCAAAAATTGCATGTACAGACAGAGCCTACAGATTTATGTAGTAGTATAAGTTTGGTTGGTAGTATTGCTTGTTTTAAGTCCTCCTAAGTTATCTAAGTTTGTTACCATAACAACAATGTTAGGAGCATTGTCGTATTGGCACAGAAATATAATACCACATCCTCAATAATTGGGGTTTCCTGGTGAAGAACATTTGCACCTTCGGCATAAACACTTAACATCAGATGTGATGAAGGCTAAGCGCATCCCAAAGAAGAACTGTCACTAAATGGTCATAATAACTGTGCGCTTTGTAATGTACAACGAAATCAAACAACGATGATCGAACGTTCGATATATGGAGTAGGAACCAAGAACAGAATCATATCTCGTTATAAAAAGTATTGCTTCCCGATACGGAATCTGATATTGGTATGATAATGCTACTGGAGGTTTCTATTCGCATAGCACGGATAGCGTCATATCTTACACAAAAAAAGTTGTAACAGAGTGCCTGAAATACCACCAAGTAATTTCATACAAACCCGCCTACATGCAAAACTTATAACGACCGAACTACATAAAATGCCAACTAACAAACACAAGGAGGCTAAAAATAAACGCGCTATAGGGAAGATAGACTTAACATTTCTACTTTCCCTAACCACTATATGGCAGCTACATATTTCAGTAGAACGAAGCTTGGCTATTCAACATCTTATTAATGAGTCTGCTAGAAAGGGTTTGTTTGTTTGTATTTAGAGTAACGAGCGAAATGGACGCAAGAGTTGTATACTACGCCATTGATTGATTCTAAGTATTCTCCGAGTAGGAGAAACCTCTTACTAGGGTATTTATATGTGCATAATCACGGGAAAAGGATATGGTTAGTCAAGCTGAGATGTGCAGTATCGTCCGCACGCACCTCCAAAGACCCCGCCAGGTGTCGCTGACTTATACAGTATGCTACAAAAACCCTGATGGATCGGTATAGGAAGTGTATGTAATGCGATAAAGATCTTTATTACGACTATATTTACAAAAATACTTATCAAAAAAACAAAGTTGTCGGCGGCACTGCAAAAAGTAAGTTAAAAATAAATAATTTAAATACTCAAAAATGTTTGGAACTAGGGCGACTTAAATATTAAAGGGTATACATACCTACGGCAGTGCGGTTTTAAGGCAACTATAAAAGCCAACAAGAAAATCCCTCAAGTCTTTACTATCTGTGATAACAAATGACTGCCTCCAACGGTGGAGTTATGAAGCTATCACAACGGCCATCCGATAAGCGGTGCGGTGGTCACGATGAAATCATCAAGGTAACAGCGCAATTTAGGATGCTAAATCGCACCGGGCACTGGGCGGCGGCGGCGGCGGCGGCGCGGCGTCTCGAATCGCTCAAGGGTGAGATCCGAGTGAGATACGGTAGTAATGACGCCCAGCGGCACCGCATACGATGCGATGTTTGAAAACGATAAATTTTACAGCAAATATCCTATAGAACAAACATTGAAGAACAATGATGGCCGTGTCTTTAAAAAGATCCGAAATTTTGCTGGTTTAAACACTTCAGTTTCTATCTTTGGATATCGTTTAATGGCGGACTGTATATAAACTTATGGTATTTTTGTATGTTATAAAATTCATAACTAAGCGTTATGTCTAAAAGTCTATAAAAAACCTCTATATCCCATACAAACTTAAAAATTCTAATTTTTTAAAACCATGAGCCTTGTTTATGCTTAAGAGTAGAACAGATTAATTAAAACACTTCCTATTGGTTTTAAAACATTAAAACTTTGTATAAATCTAAAGCTACAAATCCTATTAAAACAGGTTCTGAATTAAAACAATATGAGAGTTTTTAGATCGATAGGGGTAACTCATAAGTCGGTTATAATAGCTCTATTAATATTTTATCTAAGCATACGAGGGCGACACTGAATGGTTTTAGAACTGGCCACTTGTAAACGATATACCTAATAAAAAAATAAGTTCAAATTTTGAAAATTGAACCCTTTGCCAATGTTATTGTGTATGTATTTCATTAATTTGTCATTTGTTTTACGACTTGGCAGCAAATTGAAAATTGTCTGTGTTACGTCAACATGAATTTAAGGCGAAAAAATTTTCGTGCAATGATTTTATATGACTTTCGATGTCATTTAAGTCAACAAAAAAGTTATAATAGACTTCGATTGGCCTTTTACGATGAAGCCCCATCTCGTGCCATTGTTTTACAACTGGTTTAATGAGTTTAAACCTGGTCGCACTAATCTCACGTGAGGGACGGCCTTCTACGGCGACGACTGAAGATAAAATCAGTGTTGTGCGGCGTATGATAGAGACTGACGAAAGAGTGACCTATAAGCAGATTCGGAAGCTTAGGCATCGGTATGAGTCAAGTGCTCCAAATCCTCCATGAACATTTAGCGGTCAGGAAGCGTTATGCCCGGCGGATACCTCATAATTTGACAGTGGGCCAAAAACTTCGTCGTATTGATTGGTGCCGTGAAATGGTTCAAAGATTTAACGGTGGTGACTAAAATGTTGTGTTCGACATACTGACGGGTGACAAAAGCTGGATTTACTGTTATGATCCTGAAACTAAAACTCAAGTCTGCTGAGTGGGTGTTTCTTTCCGAGTTTAAGAAATCTATGTGCACAGCATAGGTTACCGATTTGTTCCCATTGTGTTTAGTAAGGGTTTTTTTAAATAATTTTTGTTTCTAAAAGTTCCTTAAAATCCAAAGACATGTATTTTGTGTTCTATAAAAAGGTATTTTTATTTGGGGTCACCGGCAACCCATGTTGTATTTTGTGAATTAAAATATCATGTTGTGGTTCTAGGGTTAATTAGCTAAGAACATTCAGTGTCGCCCTCGTATAAGCTAATTTGACAAGTATATTGCTAGTTGCCCCGCCATCGCCAGCGGCCGTTGCACTGGTTGCTCAAGATTCCTTTGAAAGGGTCCGAGTATCATAAATCTTGCGAGTTGTCAGTTTTGACAGTAATGGAATGTCAACAACAACTGTCACCGTCGTCGCCACTCGCAAGCTGAATCTGAAGCAAGGCCGCGATCAACTAAAGACAAGACAATTAATTATAAACCTGCCTACATTCTACAGAATATGTTTATGAATGACGTTTCAAAATATGGGTGCCTAGAACTAATTTCTCAATCTCTATCTTCGATCAATTATGTACTAGATAAAAGATCTAGAACAAAAACGCATCTTCGATTCAGTAATTTAAGGCAGAAACAGGCCTTAGGTTTACACTACACTACGAGAAGGCTACCATAATGTTATCTCCTCATTGACGTTTATAAAAACAGATTTTGCATAAACGCATGCAATTACTATTGTTGCGGTTTTGGCCAGGAGATTACGTGCAGCTATTGTGTGTCGGTAATTACAAATAGATAAGGAGTGAGGAAAAAAGTGGCCGACTCCACAGTAACGACTTCGACCAATTAGTTAAAATTTGAATATCACCGGTGATCTTGAAATTAAAAACGACAAAAAATACAGTAAAAAAATTATAATTATTTTTAGAACTTTTAAACTATCACAACGGGATTATTACTATGCTTTTGTTGTGTGTGAGTATCAGATATTTCGGCACAGTTGCATGCGCCATGATCACGGATGTACTGAAGTTCTTGCGGGTAGGTTACACACTACACTGACCGTATCAAACCGTGTCGAGAACAAGTTCGAGTAAATAGTGACTTAGGAGACACTGGTACGAGTATCGATCGCAAAAAACTAAGGTCTGCTCTTAATCACCCACCCGCATTAACTTCAGTTCATCCGTGATCATGGCACACATAACTGTGCCGAAATATCAGATACTCACACACAACAAAAACCATGGTAATAATCCAGTTAATATAATCGTCCCAATCATTATTTTTGTATTATTTATAAAAAATCGTATTTTGTTTTCTCAGTTTTAACACAAAAACGGTTTATTCGATGGACGTGAAAGTTTCATCATTAAAAATACATAACGAGGTACATGATATTTGAGTTCATGTACTCATGCACCGCTAGTAGTAATTACTACACTACACTTTGTAGTGTATTGTTGTGAACGCTACATAAACTATAGGACGTATAGACCGGATAAAAAGTTATTTAAAACAAAATAAATTAAAAATAATTACATACTACCCAGCTTTTCACAGTTTCAATGTAAAAAAAATAATATTCCATGGCACGTAAAGCCGTTGGTCCCGACTGCTTTAGCAGTAGTTAACAACCACCAATCCGCACTGGGCCCGCGTGGTGGTTTAAGGCCCGTTCTCCCTATCCATCCATAGGGAAGGCTCGTGCCCCAACAGTGGGGACATAAAAATGAGCTGATGATGATGAATATTCCATTCACGTATATCAGTCGAGATATTTTTTGAAAAACCCTCGAGATACGCATGCCGCAAGGCAATTAACGATTAGGTTAAGGCAATTACTGTTAATTGGTTAACCATGCATTACTGCCTATAGGAACGCTGAGTGAGGAGGCTCAAGAAGCCCGAAATAAAGGCTTTAAGTCCTATCGAGAAAATTTTGCAAGGAAAACTTCAAGAACTTACAACCTTACCGACATAATTAATCGTTTGTTCATTTCTTCCGATTCCCTTATCCGCAAATTACCTAATTATGAAAAAAAAAAATATTTTGATGTGCCGAATATGCTGGAACAAGAATTATAGACATAACGAACACTCCAAAGTAGTTTTTATTAAGTTTTGAGCATGAACACTTATTTTCTGGTATAATTTGAGTTTTGGGTACGACCTTCATATATACGTACCGCACCAGTGTGCGACGTTGCGGCATCTAGACTTTTGTTAAACGCATATTCATTCACACAATAATTGGATTTTATGATTTAATTAAGAGTAATTAATGTGTATAATAATTACTATGCGAAAGAGGTATGAAATAATTGTAGCGAGTGGCAAGAAATGGCAGACGGGCATAATTTTAATATATGTACAGATGATAATTGGTCCGACCGACTTCGGTCATGACGACCACTTCGACTCCTAGTCGGAACGGCGCTGCTGGTGCGCCTGAAGATGGCTTTCCCGATCTTCTTAGTAAACTGGCGTGCGCACTTAACACACGTAAGCTTACAATAAAAATAATTATAATGGATTGACGCGGGTTGTCGGGCCTGTATGTATAAGTATATATGCATTAAGAGTAAGAGAACAATTCAGTAAACAAAACATCCAAATTTTGTTAGTACTTAACAACATTTCATCAAACGAGACTAATGTAAGGGATTCAAATAAAAACGTGGGATAGTCGGATTGACAATAACAATGCGAGTCGCCAGTGCAACGGTACATTTTTTGCGACGCACCGCATAACCTGTGTGTTTATGCAATGTCATAGAATTTAACATATATTATGCACTAGCGACCCGCCCCGGCATTGCACGGGTGTAATGCTGATACACGCAACCGCTGCCCCTGCATTTTAAATCTGTAATATCTTCGAAAATATTCATTTAAATTACATGCTGTAAAGGGCCATATTGATCTATATTAAATGCACAATGTATTTAAGGTACTTAATTGGATAAGGATTAATGCTGTATTGCTTAAAATCGCTTCGTAAATAAGCCATTATTTCTCGTAAAAAGTAAAAGATAAAAAAATATTATTGTTAGTTATTTTTGACTTTGTTTTATACTATGTAGTGATTATACATGATCACAACTGATATTAACCCGCAAGCGGGACGTAATCAATGGTCTAGTAGTCTGTCGTGTAAAATTAACTTTAAAAGTTTTATTATAGAGTAAGAAAATAAATAAAGAAATGGTATAGCTGTTGAGCACAGTATAAACTACAATTATAATGAAATTAAAAATATAATACAAGCGACCTGTTGTGACGTCATTCGAGTGAACGCCTGTATCCCATGACAGCAACGAAAGAAATTTTAAAATCCTCTCTTAGCGGCTGTTTTCACTCAAGGAACCTACTAGTAAAATTTGTAGATTTTATAGTTTCTACAATGTTGCGACTGTTGGTCAGTCAACAACCTTACATATATGTACAGTACAGGATAAATTTTCCATGTGTGCGTGGATGGCCAAAACAGATTGCTAAAGTGAATGGACAAAGAACAGTTTTTTAATCAAAATCGGCCCCGAGCCTCGTTATAAGCTACTTTTTTTAGATCCAGAATTGTCCATCCGAATAAACTTGGAAAATTCACCCCGTAAATTTGCACAAACTTTGGAGACAACAAATTTTACGCGGGCAAAGTACCCGCTACTCTACGCCGCGTCACTATGCTCACGTGATATGTTAGTTTAAATAATCAAAGGTACAAACCTGCAAAGGTGTAAACGCCACGGAGGACGCAGTTCCCGACACCTGTCTTCTAATACTGGTAGCGCCGCCATACTGCTGATTTTGTTTCTGCAGATTCTTCTGCAGGGTCTTGCTGATGCGGACTTTCGTCTTCTCGTCGATCTGCGGCAGGCGGACCCTGCCAGTGCTCGACTTGCCGATCGTGCCGCGAGTGTAGCCGAGGTCTTCTTGATAGGCGTCGTCTTCAATCTGTGGGAGGTATAATCATCATCACCAGGGGCCCAACCGCCTAACCGATTGCCTTGGCTACGTGTATAGTTTATGACGTCATCTTGTTATCTAGCTAATAGGTATAGGCATATATCGAAAGCTATAGCCTATACCTTTCGATATTGCTTTCATAGGCGGTACGAAATGGCAAGATGACTTCATAAACTATACACGTAGCCAAAGCAATCAGTTAGGCGGTCGGGGGGCAGGTCATTTTTATATCCCCACTGCTGGGGCACGAGCCTTACCCATGGATGGATAGGAAGAACGGACAGTGCGGATTGGTAGTTGCTAACGACTGCTAATGCATCCGGGACCAACAGCTTTACGTGAGTTTCGAATCATGGAGGAGCTCGCGATGATAAATTTTTGGTCACCTATCCGATGACCCACCCTATGTCCCCTCGACTGGGGCTCGAGCCTTCCCTATGAATGGAACCACCACAGGGAGAACGGGCCAACCAACATCAGTACCCAGTGCTGATTGGTGGTGGTCAACGACTGCTAATGGGATCGGGACTTACGGCTTTGTGTGCCTTCCGAAGCACGGATATGCTGTTGAAACTACATGCGAAGTACGAGCACATTTAGAGGTTGCTGATGCAGGGCGATATGAATATTAACCTTTGTCTTATCGCCACTTAGGTAAAATTATACTTTTTTGGCTATAAAGGTTTGTTTTTAATGTACAGTTCTAAGTTCTTAGATAGAACTTCTTGTTGTAGTATTAATTCCTTATTGTAAACTGAATCGCGCTATAAAGATTTCTTGGACGAAATGTATAGGCATGCCAATATTTTGATCATAAGCTTAACGACTCTCTGTGCTCTTATTTGGTATAGAGGTAACAAGGGGTATTAACAAGAACTACACGACTTTTAGACTAAATACGAAAAAGCTGTACAAAATATAAAGCGTTTCTAATTAAGATTTGATTTAATTACGCCGCCACATAACATTGGTAGAAAAAGTGAACTAGTTTTTCACATACGTAAAATATAATAGTATTTTACGGCTTTCCGAATAAGTATCACAATGTGGTAGTAAGATTGTTTGCGGCAATTATGTGGCATTAACACACTTTGATTATCATTTCGCGAACATCATACGATTAGGCACGCGCTCGCCGTATTGCAGTTGATCTGCGGTTTTGTATGAAACGAGAGCGCGAGACTCATGGGCGAGAACTTCATCAAGTATAATATATAAAAAATTTCAAATGTGTACAATTAGTTTACTTTTATACGAGTATTTCAGTGTACGTAAAACTGTAAAAATTTGATCTTTCGTAAAAAAATATATCGCCGCTCTAAACTCTCGGGCGAGGCGGGATTAGACTGAACATCAATGCATAACGTTGCCTTTTAAACTAAGATTATTTTCTGAAATCTTTAATGAAGTGAGCTCGCCTTGTCTCTTTCGAGACTGTACTACCGGCATGTGGGAATAAATAGCTAGTCATAAGTGACTATTCAACTTTAATAGAGTGTTGTTTAGGTTATAGCAATCTGTCTATAGGTCAAACTACGAAATGAGAGAAACTCTCAAGCGGTATGATTTGTACAATTAAATTAGCAGCAATTGGAAAATAAAAACAAAAGAAACATTAGAAGAGACCTATGACCAACAGAAGACTGATTATAATGATGATGTCGGAATTAATTAGAGCTGCCGTCAAGCAAGATCCCTCTTTGTTTATTTCTAGCGCCGTATGTCAGCAGGGCGCACGCGCACAACGGGCGCCGCACGGACGTCCGCGCGCTCCACCTGTCCAGTTCCGGTCTATTTGACCGCGCGAAAAAAACCTCTTTCTGGCGAACGATTTGAAATTCAACGACGCCGGCCGCGGCCCGCCGATCGTCACGTCACATTTGTAATAGGGATACCGAGAAGAACGGTACTCAATGCATACACTTTAACGCTACAAAATTAAAGTCGATATTGCAATAACACATCATTTGTAGCGTAGACAGCGGCGCATTAAAACATTTCGGTTCTTGTATACGATACGATTACGATTGTGGCTTGTTAAAGATGTTAGTGGCTCTCGGTATACTTAAACGGCGAATGCAATTACAACTATTGCGAATTGCAAACAATCACGAAACTTTCATTGAAGAGATTTCGTATTAATTGATATAGCCAGTAATACTAATTTTAAAGATGTTGAGATTTAATCTACACTACAACTTGTAAGGAGTTAATAAACAAACACTGTTTTTGACTAATAAGTAACACTATTTTGATAAAACATAGAACTAAAGAGTTAAAGGATAATCTCCTTATGTAAAAGTTATGGTACATCGATATTTATATTAATCTTCGTTCAATACGCACGTGACGTAGTTTCTGATCCTTATAATGTTACGAACTCTTCCGTATCCAATTTTTCTTGATTCTGGGCGATTCTGCACAGTGGCAAGAGGCTAAACGAATACCAACAGGCAAAATGATGAAGTGGTAAATAATGTTGCTGTTTCAGTATGTTGATTCAGACGTTATAGCTACTTGAAAGTTACAATTATGATTTTTATTATTAGGGTATAGGCACCAGAGAGAGACTTTTTATTTAATTATTAAAAATAGGGGTCAGCAACTGATTTTAGTCTTTCGCAACAGTTGAATACTGACCACCAGCTTAGTAGCTGTCAGCCCGTAAAAGTTCAATAAAAAGAGTATTGTTATTTTTGGCAATAAACTCTGTGTCGAATACTGGGCTTAAGGGTGCGCCGACCAAAAATGCCAAAGTACAGTCACGGTTAAGTTGATATAATTGAAAATACTATTGTAATGTAATGTTAAGTTTCCGAACGTAGATTACGTTTGAATTTTCCGCGTATAAGGAGGGACGCTCTTGGCTTTCTCAAGATGGCTAGACATGACATCTGAAATCTTGTTTTACTCATTATTCCTTACAGAACATCTATCATCGTATTACATAAACAAATTATACATTTAGTATCAAAGAGAACGTGTTTACAATTAGTCCGATCCATAAATTCATAATCATAACACTTAAATATTTATATAAAATACGGTTTATTTATAAGGTACGGTATGGTCGGGTGGGCGTTTAATTTTTTCACTGTATTTTATAAATATTTAATTAAGCTTCAGTGCACCAAGCAGTTA
Organism: Eudonia truncicolella; assembly: GCA_949315975.1. Taxonomy (NCBI): domain Eukaryota; kingdom Metazoa; phylum Arthropoda; class Insecta; order Lepidoptera; family Crambidae; genus Eudonia; species Eudonia truncicolella. The sequence continues at coordinate 5,145,049 of OX438831.1, read as the reverse complement.
AAAAATAAAAAGTAAAAATTCATAACACTTATTATAGTTTTTTCTACAATATCATTAAAAGTTGGGCAAAAATCATGAAGACGAGTGGCGGCGTTTAGTTGATATCTTAAAGTTTATCTAAATTATTGTACTTCTGATTTTGTCTTAACAATCACCAATGTCTAGACCACATATCGTCCGTCTCACATTATCGAGCGGTTTTTTAAATTATTATTTTTCAAATTAACACGTTAAATTGCCCATACAAAATTGGTATGGCCGCGCGGCATGAAATAAATATGGACGAAGACATTTCAAATAAAATATATGATACTTATCGCTTACTTATCACTTAAAGTGTCGATAAGGTGCCTTTACCCAGACGAACAGTTAAGCATTCGATGTTTGCCTGCATCCTGCTCAGTCATCTTAATTTTTCTAATCCATTTTTAAACTAATTGAAATTTTGTGCTAATGTAACTCTTTCTTCTCTCTATATTATCTCTCTTGTTCTCTCTCTCTTATACGGCGTATTTGGTAATACCTGTATAATCCTGAATATAGCATAAAACCCCAGAGAATTATGAACATTCAAAGACAGACAGATTTTGTTGTTTTTTTTATAGAATAGTAAATATGATTTTACATAATTGTATTTTTTATACTTGGTAGCATGGCTATAATTTGGGATTATACACCTATTACCAAACATACTGCATACAATAATATAATACGTATCGAACGTTACACTCACGTCGGCGAAGTTAAGCCGGTTCGCGTTCTTCCTGAACTCGGTCATCGCGTACCGCTCCTTCATCTTGCGCACGCGCTTGCCGCCGCGCTTCTTGCGACTTTGCTCTATCGGTTTCGGCAGGGGCTTCACGAACTTCACCGGCGGCGGCTCCTGTTCAAACGTAACAATGTTTTTAGGTTACTATTCATTATTTTAAAAGAGGTATCTGTCTGCTGCCAGTGTCCTTTACAGCGTAAACGAACAATTTGGTTTATGAATCATTGCATTTATAACAAGAAAGTATTAAAGTGTACATGCAAGCTCACGTTTCAAGTCTTTCCACATGTAAAGTCAGCAACGAAAGTCGCTAAAGGCTTTGGTCCAGTATTATAAGAATATCATTAATGGTTGACAAGCGCTTTTCGATTCATTACTTGCTTGACAGAGTACTAAAGTGTTCTAAGACTTTGTTACTGACTGTACCGTTACTCTTGGGCTATTAACACTAGATTACCACACTAGCCCGATGTAGGTTAGTGGGCTAAGTATTTACCTGCAATTTGTCCAGTTTCTTCTCGATTTCTTCGCGCAGCTGCCGACCTATGTGTCCGTCTGTGGCGTCATGGCAAGCGTCCACACGAGACGCCAATGTCAGTTTTGTAGACACCAACTTAGCTGCTTTGTACCTCAGCTCCTAAAACAGATTGTATTTTAGAGAAAACATAATATAAAAATATCTCAGCCCAATTTTCACGAGAATGGACACTGGATAATATATTATACACACTGCACTTCCTAAGCATATTCCAACTCAATAGTTTAAAAAAAATTATGTGATAAATTACTCATAGATAAGTATTAACCACAGAATATATATTTACGACCTCCTTGGTCGAGTGGTTTGTACACAGGTTTTCATGGTGTCGCCATCTCTGAGTTCCCGGGTTCAATCCCCGGTCGGGTCAATTTAGAAATTATTGGTTTTCTAAAGTGTGTTTTATATGTATTTAAGTATTTTAAGTATGTTTATCCGTTGTCTAGTAACCATTTAACGACTTTCTTAACGAAGCTTCTCTTGGGCTAGATAATTGGTGTGAGTGTAGGAAATTTTATTTTTATTCATTATTTATTTATGTTTAAATATTTATAAAATTTATAAAATACAGTGAAAAAATTAAACGCCCACCCGACCCAGCCAGGAATCGAACCTGGGTGTTCCGCAATCCGGGCGGCTGCACTGACCGCTATGCTACCGGGAAGGCTGACGTAAGCGCTGAATTTTGTCTCTGCTATTTTAATGTTTTTGAGTGCTTTTTAGCGGCACGAGCGCCATCTATCCAACGGTCGTTGCAACCGATGGCCATGCAGATTCACCATTGCAGATGAAATACCACAAATTTGATAACACCACGCTATAGTAAATTTTACTTGCAAAAAATTAAACGCCCACCCGACCCAGCCCGGAATCCTGGAAGGTTCGATTCCTGGCTGGGTCAGGCGTGCGTTTAATTTTTTCACTGTACTTTATAAATTTTATAAATATTTAATTTAGCTTCAGTGCAGCAATTAGCACTTGTAAATAAAAAGTAAAATTTATTTATGTTTGTTAAATTATATATTACTGTATTAAACTTACAGGCGTAGTGTCCTGAACGATTTGTGAGAAATAAATGTAACCAGTATGTGGTAGAGCAGCGGCTTGTGAAAACCCAGAAAGGGTTTTCTTCTGTTGACCAAGTGTCAAGACATTGCATGCTGGCATCTTTGACAACTTTGAGAGACCACCAGCAATACCTAATATTTTAGCAGCTGTTGATGCACCTACAAACAAAAGACAATCATCAAATTGTTACTTACAATCAACCATAATTAATTCCTGAACTAAACAAAAAAAAGAAAAAGGTTAAGAGTTCTCAAAATGTTAATAAAACTGATGATACACATCCTTTTGGAAAAATGAATCGCATTATTCTAAAACAAAGACTGATGTTAAAATTACTATCTACACAAGTAACAGAAATTAAACAGTAAATTAAGTAATAGTATAATCAAATACGATTCACGGTGTAACAAATTACAATTATCTACCAGCTGAAGAGGCTGAGTTTAACAAAACTCTTAATTTCAAATTAAGATTTCTTAAAATGTTTTTGTTTTGTTTATATAATTTTAACGCAAATTTTGTTGCGATACAAATTACAAAAACACAATGTTGAAAAAAAATTTTTTTTTTTGACATTGATTGGCGCCTTTGGCTTTCAAAGTAAAAAATAAATAGTGTTGAATAATTTCGGCGGGCTGGTTAGAACCACCATAGCTCAATTGGAAGAGCACCTGACCCGGTATGTCAGAAGGGTGCAGGTTCAAATCCTGCTCGTGGAAATTTTTTCAACATTGTGTTTTTGTAATTAAGATTTCTTCCCGCCACGGCCACGACACACACAGTGATGCACACACATACATAAAACCAACACTACACATTTATGTAGTGTGGATATGCATCTATATTGTGCATTAATATGTACCTACACACATACATATACATATCCATGCACAACAAATGCTTCATGTATGCACATAAAAAAAATCATACAAATACATAATTATCATCATCATCTTCTTCAGCCATATGACGCCCACTGCTGGGCATAGGCCTGAAATACATATATCTAGAAATAATTGCAAATATATGCTATAATATATTCATATTCATTTATTGCATCTTGTTGTATACAATGATGTTATATAAATTTTTGGCACAAACAAGAACCCTGTAAGGGCACAGCAAAACACTTACATACTATACTTACTAAACTAATTTATATCATTATTATTATTTCCTTTTTTAATTTTTCTCATATAAATTTACATTTTTAAATATTAAACAAAATAAATAAATATTATTATTATTATTATATTATATTTGTTTATACAAGTAACATATTATATTTTTTTAAATAAGTCTCTGAATTAACGTCTAAATGTTCCTTTATAGAATAGTAAGCCTTATCATGAAGAAGTTTCTTTAAATCATTATCAAATTTTCTTCCCTGGAGGGCTTTTAATGAGTTGGGCAAGTGGTTATATAACTTGACTGCCATATAGAATGACCCTTGTTTAAAATAATCAAGGTGTGGGGTTGATTGACATAAATTATTTACCCGGCGAGAAACATAGTGCCAAGGTCGGTTATTCTATTGAAATAACGTGGACTGGTGCGAACTAATCTACAAAGCTTGTAGATGTATAAACATGTAACTGTAAGGATTCTTAAACTGACAAACCAAATAAGTATGCAAAAAATACTTACCAACAATAGCTGTTATATTAGGTGCTATAAATGTCATTCTACTCTCGACATATTCATAAATCTTTGCTTTGAAAGAAGTAAGATCTCCTGCCATGTCACAAGCTTCATATATTTCAGCTAATTCATCATCTGTTAATAATTTTCTGAAAAAGACATAATACTTTGAAATACATTTAATTTTTTTGTGTGCCTATAAAGTAAAAAAGCTTACATATATAGCCTTTTTAAGAATCTCATGAAACTATACATGTTCATAACATCTGTACATATAAATAACAGTTAGTTGCCAAAATAAACAAAAGCAAAAATAACACTTACCCTTGAGTGGTTGAAGCAGTGACAGACACAATCATAATGGTAGCCTGTGTCAAGAAACTTTGTAGAATTTCATTATTCTTGGCTCGATCTAGGTCATTGCCAAGCTCTTTTACTGAACGGATATACTCAAGTGGGGTAACTATTAAAGACTCCAACTCCGGAAACCGCTTCTGATATTTGTCTCGAACAAATCTGTGGATAATAGCTGGAAAGTGATAATTAGGGCACCTGTTTACTACTTACCTAGTATAACTATTAAATAACATGTATGACCCGGTATGTCAGAAAGGTGCAATTTCAAATCCTGGTTGTAGAAATTTTTTCAACATTTGTGTTTTTGTAACATGTATGATACATATAATAATTATCTAGTATGACGGATACTCTTAGCAGGCATTATCAAAAGGAACAGTTTATACTTATTGTTATTAATATACCTACAGAAAGAAAAAACAATTTTACTTAGATATTTTTATACAGATATGAAATTATATTTATAACAATAATGTAATTGAATTGTGAAATAACTATATTTTGATTTCATTTTTTCCTTTTTCTTTTTTTTTCTTCCTAAATTCTTAATATCTGTTACTTTTATTAAATGAATTTTCAAGTTGAATTTTATTTATACATTCAGCATTGTTTTTGTTAAAAAAGGTAATTTTTCCTAATTTTTGTTGTAGATTGGGACAAAAAGTGTTGTTTTTATGAAAACGCATACATTACAGAATGCAAGTGGAAAAAAGAATTGAAGTTATTGCGATATTTTGGGTATTTTTAGAAAAAAGGGCAAAAAATCATATCTCCATAATCGTAACTCCTTGGACCAGGGACTTGGATGGGATGGAAAGGTAAGAAAGAACCCCACCAGCACCCCAAAAAATTCTGTTGGTCCATGCACCTAACACCCTGTATAACACAGTATATTTCCAAGATTACCAGTGAGATTCAATAATAGCCCCCCAGGATTATATTATATTGTTTTCTAACTTTTAATTACAAACATTTTAACTAATGTATAAAATAAACATGAGCAGATCCATAAAAGTTGTCTCATCCATAATCCTGGGGGATTATGGTCAGACTAAGGCATTTAAGATTGGAGGTGTTGTTTCATAATGAATTTGCAACTTGCTCAATTATATAAATCAGGTGTGTTACTAAAGACAAGTAGCTTCAATAAAAGTGCTATATTTAAAAGAGCACTCATGTTAAATGAATTAATTTGAAGCACGGACCTGAAAAAAAGACGGACGTAACCTTGTCTAATCATGAGTGAAGCATGTTAATGGCCGCCCGTATAAGGTGTGTGCATGATTTGAGGGTTGCCATATAAACCATAAATTTTAAATTAAATCTCGTAAACTAAAACATTGTTAACATTATGTAATCATAAAAATTATTATAACGGGATATTTACCATGTTTTATTTGTTGTAAGCTCCCAATATTTCAACAATTTAAATGGTTGCACTTCAGAATCATAATGTTGACCTATCAAACATCATTTATAGGACCACAATGACAGAAAAGAAAACACATGTTACTTGTAAGTATAAAGAAATGTATTATTTACATAAAATAATGTTTAATGATTATGTATTAAGTAATGAATAATAATAAAATAATAATTTATAATAATGAAATAATCAGTGCCATTAGGGCCAATTGGAAATTTTGATTTCACCAAAACCATTCACAACTTTGCCTTGTCCATCATAGCAAAGAACTTACCATCACAAACATAATGTATTAAGATAAAAAATGGGGTAAGTATTTAAATTGGGAAAGGGAAAAACTGACAAATTATTTATTTATTACTTAGAACTAAAATATTACTCATCTTGAATTGATTTTGTAATAGTTTTGGTAATTTAGTTTCAGAAGCTTTTTTTATAGTAGTTCTGTTAAATTATTTATTCAAATCATTTAATCTATAGTAATCATGTTTGTGGATCGTGCTGTGGCGTGTATGTACTTGAAGAGGCCTATGTCCAGCAGTAGACTTGTGTAATTTTTTTTTAAATTTTTGTTGTTTCAATATAACGTGTCACTGGCGCTGTCATGTGGGGTATAATGGCAGCGGGTTGTCGGACCTGGTGTATTTGTGTGAGTGTAGGTCATGTACAACAAACGAAATTGTAGGACCTTGCATGCTTCACATATTTTTAGTGTGACGTTCCATCCGTCTTTTTTTCAGGTCCGTGATTTGAAGTAGCAAAGATTTGAATACTATGTATACTAACCAATTTCTCCGTCCATTTCAGCAGCAATATTGTTAGCTTCTACAATAAGTTGGTATTCGGGATCAGACTCCATTAATCCCATTACTTCAATTTTTTTTCTATTATTTCCAACATTTTGTTCTATTTCTGTCATTACCTATAACAATCAGATTAAAAAATACTTATTGAGTTATGTCTATTAAAAAAGATTTAGTAATCAATATAAGAAACTATTAAAAAATTAAGCCAATATTTTTTGAACATGTAAAGATAAATAGTTACTTACACGTTTAAGTTGATCAGAGTATCTCAGTTTTGCTAATTCCCTAATAGACACATTTTTTATTTCTTCCTCTTTTGGAATAACAGGATAAGGCACAGCAAATTCATGGGATGCTTCGTAAGATGTTTTACTTTCGATAACAGCTTCAAGTTCTCCATCATCATTCTCTTCTAAATCTGCCAACAGTTCATCAGCAAGAGACATTTTTCACTTTAATTTTTTTCTTTGGAATTCGAATAAAAGAATACCTTTAGAGGCAGTATTATTGTCTTATTTTGTTTAACAAAATCACAATTGCGAATTTGTGAATGAAATGCAACTGGCAAAATCAGTCACAGTGAGTGACTTTTAAGCAAGCACGAGATGACTGACATATTTTAATCTTCAGCTTGATATTGAAAAAGCAAAAGGATCTAACTTACACAGCGAAGTGTTCTATCGTGACTAATCGTGTTGAATATTAAATGCCTGATTATGAATGTTCAATAAAATATGATGACGGATGATTAATGAAGGGAGGTTATTCCCCAAAACCTTTGATTTTCAGTAGAGATGTAGAACTTAAAATGAAATAAATTCTTGACTGTAATTTAGAAAGATACGTTTGTTGTATTTGCCTCTATTCATGCATACTCACGAAAACTTAACGACTAATTATCTACTATTATTATATTTAGAATCCTAACAAAACAAATTTGTTTAAAATAAAACAAAACTTATTAGAACCAATGAATAATACTATTGCGACCGTAGCGAAAGAATGTAAAACAGAGATCACTATCGAGGAAACCGGGACCGAGATATGTGCCGAGAGTCCGAGACCCAAAAGCGAAAGACTCTTCCTACACCAAAGCGGTTTATTTTCCCGCCATGAATTAGAAAACCTTATTCTTCGAGATCAAGGCAGCAATATCTAGCCTATAACGCTTAGTTTGGCTCGGTAATATTTGTAAAACTTAGAGCATTAATAATGCTCTAAGTTGCAAAGTTATGTAACATAGCATTGTAAACGAAGCCAAAACATTTCTTGCTTTCTTGATCTTGAGACACACATTTGTTAGTGCTTATTTGTTGATATTATTGACCGATTTAAAATTTTAGGCTTAACACTTAGGCTGCATTGGTTACATCCATATACCTACCTTCCTTAAATCAAAGCTTTAAAAAGTACTATTATAGAGATGTAGACCTCAAACAAATAAAATAAAATTATTCATTACTGTCATTAGTAATTAATCGAAGTTGTAAAATATTAATGTAGTATCGATTATTTTATTGCAAAGATTACAAAAATGTTCAAAAATTTGTACAGAGTCAACTATAACATACACATACGTTCGACTGCACTGCAACGAACCGCCGCGCCGGGGTGCGGCAGAGTTACATAGAATTAGTGATGGACAGACAACTACAAAATTTGATTAGTATTCCTATAAGTCATCATCATCATCATTATCTTCTGGACAAAAGTAATTTAAATCAATTGGACATTCGATAAAACTTTCAATTTAATTTAGTTTTTTGATGTCGCTTCACTAGTTTGCCAATTTTTTCGCTTTTGACTAGACTTTTAGAGTTAAAAAAACTCAACGATTGTCGAAAGGTCTGCGAGGCCCGTTTAAGGCCAACTATTTCTAAGATTTAGTGTTTCTGGTCATTTTAGTGATATTTTGGACATTAAATTGTCTAAATGGCGCTCAATCTCAATCCCCAATACGATGCCATTGGAAAAGGTTTCGTTCAACAATATTACACATTGTTCGACGATCCGGCGTCGCGATCAACCCTAGCTAACATGTACAACGTGAGTGTATTTTGAACTTTCAGAGCTTTTAGTTTATAAATCACTATACAGTACATTGCCATTAAGTTTTGTAACTAGATAGGTAATATAACTTCGATTTATAGGTTAACTTTCGCTTTCCTCTTCAAAAGCGCGTCTTCCCACTTCTGTGTAATTTCAGCTGCAGATTTGGCGTAATCACTGTGTAAAAAGTCTTACTCTCTTTAAACCTTATACCCAAAAACATCGCTGTTGTTTCCTAAAAGATAAAAAAAATAATGCAACATTAACAAATAATAGCATAGCTATAGCTTCCGATATTGCTTTCGAAATGACAAGATGACGCATGGATGACGCCTCCTCCTCGCCTCGCCTTCAAAGCGATCGAGTTAGGCGGTCGGCCCCCTGGTAGGTTACACTGCCTGATTGTGCACACGGCACATCCATAAACTGCACTCACTCACAGTAAATGACTATTTACAGTATTTTTATATCTGGCTAGCTAAACATTTCCTATGGAAGAACTTTAGGTAGTGGACTAATTTAACCCTATAACCACAACATAGGGTCTTGATTTTTCTATTTATTTTTGTGAGAGGTTGACATAAAAACTTGTGCATCTCAGTACCTTTCGTTTTTAACTATCAGTAGCCTGTGCCACTTTGCAAAGTGTCACAGGCTGCTATTTATGTCCTAGGTCTATAGACATATAGGGCAGAGAGTGACGTGTGAAGAAATCTATGTGCACAGCATAGGTTACCGATTTGTTCCCAGTGTGTTTAGTAAGGGTTTTTTTTATCATAAAAGTTCCTTAAATATCCAAAGACATGTATTTTGGTTTTAAAGGCAATTAAAGTTTATAGTGTTCTGTAAAAAGGTATTTTTATTTGGGCACCGGCAACCCATGTTGTATTTTGTGAAACAAAATATCATGTTGTGGTTCTAGGGTTAACAATATTATGGTTGGATGTGACTGTGAGATAATTTAGTGAAAGTCAGTGTTCAAGTAGAAATGTGACTTTAAGATCATTTTTTCTGTACACTGTACACTGTACAGTAGAGTATTAAAACAAGTAATGTTACTGGCCAGGGGACATTACTAAGGCTTACGAGTCAGCGACACTTGCATTTAACACATACTGTACCTATACAACCTATTTTGAAAAATTCCATCAGGTATGCTCTAAATAATAATTCAGTTAAAATAATGTTAATCATTCTATTTCTATTTTAGGTTGAAACGTCTTTTATGACTTTTGAAGGAGTTCAGCTTCAAGGTGCTGTTAAAATTATGGAAAAATTAAATGTAAGTTTTAATTAATATTCTTATTAGATTCTTAAAAAGGTTAATAGGCAAAATAATATTAAAACATTTTTGTTGTGTTTATATAATTTTAACGCAAATTTTGTTGTGAAACAAATTACAAAAACATAAATGTAGAAAAAATTTCCATGAGCAGGATTTGAACCTGCACCCTTCTGACATACCGGGTCAGGTGCTCTCCCAATTGAGCTATTGTGGTTCTAACCAGCCTGCTGAAAATATTCAACACTATTTACTCAATGACTTTATTCAATGTCAACAACTACCGTCATTAACATCCGATCGTAATATTTTTACAAAGATCAGTTAAGAAGTAGGCAAGCTATTTATAAAATGTTTTTGTTTTGTTGTGAAACCAATTACAAAAACACAAATGATTGGGAGAGCACCTGACCCAGTAAAATAATAACATATATAATTTACTAAATAACAAGGTTTTGATATATTTTTAAAGATTTTTTTTCATGCTGCTTAAAAACCTTAACACATTTTGTAAATAGTCAGATAGAAAGTTAATAGTGTTCTAAATATTTTATTACTATAAAAACTGAGAAATATATTAATAAACTGTGCTAAGTGAATTGGAATTCATAAATATAATATGGTGTGTTTGATTTCAGAGCTTAACATTTCAAAAGATTGGTAGGCTAATAACATCCGTCGACTCACAACCTACGTTTGATGGAGGTGTTCTAATTAATGTATTGGGAAGGCTTCAGGTACGTAAATCAGTGGTTATATAGACATTGAATACTTCTCTAAGTAAGAAATTAATTATATCTTGTTACATTTGTAACAGACGGACGATGATCAACCACATGGGTACCTTCAAACCTTTGTGTTAAAGCCAATAGGCAATTCCTTCTATGTAGAGCACGACATGTTCAGGCTAGCACTTCATGACCTTTAAGAATATTTGATACTACAGAGCCAAAGTAAGAAAGCATAGAATAGTGTACTGCTTTTATATACACTGTATAAATTCAATTATGATATCACTTGCTTTTGCCGATTCCCTAATTTACACATGTTAGCATCTATATACTTATTTCCCTAACTTGCAATGAACAAAGTTTAACATTTGTTACTAAATAATATAAACTTTAGTAGTGTTAAATTTATCTAACAAGTTCATTATAATAATATGCAAGTGCAAAGTATTAATTTTATGTTTAATGTTACTTTTTCATACATTGTATTTTAAATGTGATTGATGATAGAAATATCAAATATAATAATAGAAAAAAGGTCTGATAATTAATTCAGACCTTTTAGATCTGATTTATCATTTTAGTGACTTATTAAGTGTAAAGAGAAAGCATTTTAATTGCTGGTTTTCTTTATCTTATTAAATCTGCACTTTAACTAATTAATATAAGGTAATTGAAAAAAAAAAAACTTTTATACTCATTACTGACCCCAAAACTAATAAAGATTTTACTACACTTAACCCAAGTAAGTTTTGGCATACTAAAATAAAGAATGTTGTTTGCTGTGTGTAATCTGCTTGCCAATTATTATAAAATACACTCCAACCAAAAAAACACATAATACATTTAAAAATTAAGTGTCTTTTTTGTGTTTACAGTGTGACGACGACCCTCCACACCCATACATGCAGACTTTTGTCTTGAAGCCACTTGGGGACACTTTCTTTGTTCAGCACGACATATTCCGTCTAGGCATTCACGACTCCGCTTAATTTAACTACTAAGTAATCACCCTCCAACAATATTGAACAAGATCATCATAATAATAAATGATCATCATGTAACTCTTGTTTTGGTTAACTAGGTGTAAGTAATTGTACAATCTAATGTCTATTTTGTAAATTCAAAAGACAACCAAAATGGTTTCTAGCGCAATTGATGGATCAAGAGATAAATTCATAGATTTCTAGCTTAATATCATGAATTTGCAATGTTTCCTTTTGAAATGTTTTTATTTATAAATGTTTCTTTATTTTTATCTATCGATCCCAAGTGCGTTGTGCTAGAATAATGATAAATATTGGCATTGATTTTGGCTTACCTATTATGAGACAGCATTAGTCAAAGTAATGGCGTATTTTTCAGTTACATGTATACATTTTATAAATAAATAACATATAATTTTTTATTTACTTGTTTCTCTCTTACTTTAATTTATTTATATTATAAATTGTACTTGGTTTGCTTAGTAGCAGGGTTTGTTTTCTAGATACCACCAAAGCACCTTTGTTATTTATTTATATGGTCATAGATATACCATATAAACAAATAGATGGTGCGCTACGTAATTTATTATTCTTATTAAATTGACTATGTTGCCAAAGTCATAGAAGTTAAATTATAATGTTGCAGGTCACATAGTTTAATAATAGAAAAAATGTACTTACCAAAACATTTACTTCGAGCTCTGCGACATAAATCGCACAATGAAATGTGAACGACAGCGAAGCGGTTCAGTTAATCTGATCGCAACAAAAGCTGGTGGTTGGTGGGTAGTCAAGTCTCTGCACTTGTAGCGTAAAGACGAATGTCAGAAATAATACACAAGAGTTTAGATGCTAAGACAATCATGTATTAAGTTATAAATAATCAAAAATCAACAAAAGAACCACTGAAAACAGGTACATGCTCACCAATCTCGAAATTTAACGCCTCCCTTTAATCCTTAGACACTACGAACACTTATCAAGTTTTTTTGCATGCACTACAATACGAAATACACACTGGGCTGGCCCAACTTGTCTAAGTGAATGACTAGGTTGCAATCAGAGGCTAGCGCGCCTTACAAACTCGCGTCGTCGTGCCTTCCCAACAGAGCTTTGCGTCCCTTCCTTAATTTAGCTGCGTTACAAATAAAGAACACTTCTATTTTACAATTCGAGCTTTTGCTATAACTAGCTACAAACACGTAGGATTTCAAATCTCAACTTCGTAAAAGTAGGTACATTGTTTCTTGTTTCCGATCAAAAATAGGAAAGATTGACTGAAATAATTAAAAAGGACCATATTAGGTTTTTTTTGTAAATATATTGGACTTTCTCACCAATTGTTATAACATGTTTTACTATAATGAGGTGGAGAAGACTACAAAGCAGAGATCAAAATTAGACATGGCAAGACCGAAAATGGTCAGTTGTTTTACAAGAACATTTTGTACATTATAGCCTCTAATGATACTGCTCCATTAAATTCAGGTTTTTTTTTAAATATCAGCACAACCAGCCAATTAGGACTCTTTTCAAATTTGGCGTTTCGTGTCGGACCGCTCACCTGCGTTTTCATATTAAACGCCAGCCGCACGTCTGTTTTAATATGGACCGTAGTGCAAACAGCAGCGGTCCGACAAGAAACTGTTAATTTGAAAGAGCCCTTGTCGAAGCGTATTCTCGGGAGTTAGTTATAGTATTCGAGCAACATTAAATGTTTTTTGACATTACAAGCGATACTATCAATAGAGCTTATTAATTGTAAATTGTATAATATACTTTATATTTAGAGAAAAATAAAGTACACAACCAATACAAAAAGGCAGGATTGCTTTGAAGTGTAATTACTTACTGTACGACTCTAGAACGCTCTATAAAAATTTAAGGAAAATGTATATCACCCGTTTACAGGATAAAAACTATTAACTATGCGATTCGAGATATTAATTAAAAAAGATAGCTTCATTGAGTGTTTTCTATATAAAAGTAAGTTAATGCAAAAGTACTATAATTATTACCCATTTACTAGGTAAAATTGTTAACTCCACTCGATTCGACTTATCAATCTAAATAGACTGTTAGCTAGATTGCATGTAATAAAAATATTCTTTAAATAATTAAATACAATGGAACAGTACCATAACGTCTTATACTACCCAGCAGGCAATAGCATAGATAATAATCGTTTAGACCTATTATTGACATCACGCGTAATTTGCATTTTGCAAGCGATAAAATTTATTTCTTGTTCTTATAGTAAAGCCTGAGGTTAGTATCTTGCGAAGTCGTATTTTGTTTCATATAAAAAAAATACAAACACTAAGTTTCCCTTAAAAAAATATAACTAAGGAACATATTTTCAAGTAACAATACAACCCAAGTCAGCTTAGATAACAGTATAAAAATATTTTTGAATATCATCATGGGTAAGTTGAACACATTGAACCTCTTTATTTCGAATATTGATATTAACAACATTCTCTGTCGTATATGGCGTTGTTGTGAACATGTCACTACAAAAGTAGCGACAATGGGCGGAGTAACGCATTAAGTTGACATCCATTACTTAATTTTTTTTTAGTAGGTCTTCAGTTACTATGTCGCCTAGTACTGCGCGCGTTACATCAAAATATTGGTCAAAGCAATATGAACTCTATGCGCTATATATAGAAGACGATCTATTTTAATTACTTATCAAAAATTAGTGGGTGCTTTCACAAGATTTTAGACACAATAATGCAATGCGAAAGTACAAAGTTTTGCAAGACACAGTCTCATACCAAATGGTATGATTGCATACACCTACGAAACAAGTAATCTGTGTAACTGTTTTGACTATAGTAATGTGTGGTTCTGGACTGTTCAGTTATTATTAGATGTTAGTCATGCGCCTACACGATTTAGAGATTTTAAAAATGTGTGTAGAATATAAACTTATTGATTAATTTTAAGGCACAAAACGAATAATAACTTTGCATGATTATAAACTATTGTCACAAAGTTTCAAGTGATCACACATAACCATTGATATACACAACCAAATCTTATTGCTCATTTACTTGAACATCTCCTTCATCATATAAACTCGGTCTACAATCTTAGTTGACGCATAGAGTTCACATTGCAGTAAATATTTTTTTGAAGCGACACCGAAATCTGTGAAACATTCCATCTGTCAAGTATTTGTCCAAAATTTTGGAAAAAGAACAAAAAAAAAAAGCAACGGAACGAAACAAATGAGGTGTAAACGTGATATAGTACTTGCAGAGATCGAACACTCAGGCGCGGGTTGGTTGGTAAGGCGTTCAGTTGGCGCCTTTCTTGCGTCCGCGCGAGCCTGGAAGAGTCACGCCACGTATCGAACGCATCGCCATTGCTCTGTTGAAGTGACGCTGCGTTTTGTGTTCCTCAGCGTCGTTGCCGCTGTCTACCGACGACAGGATTACTAGGAGCACGCCCATCACCTATCGTGTTAGACGTAAAAGGTTGTAAAATGTGTTCGTGATATCAATTTTAGATTGCTGGGCCTCGATTGTTTTATGGGCTAAGCGTATAATCGGTGAAAACCATACGAGCGGTGTGCAGACGACGGGCTTTTGTCCGCTTGCTTTGTTACTTTCAGTCCCTCGAGAGCGTTTTGTTAGCGATATTGTAATAGATCTATTTTGACGGACAAAAAAAGTCCGTCGTCTACGCAATCCCTAAACGTTGTGTTTCTGGTTTATTTTTTATAACACTATTGAAAAACCTTGGTTTTCCTAAGACAAACAAAAGAGATATGACTGGGGACATTTTAAAATTGCACAATCGAGGTTTTGATCTAGTTATGGTCTGAACTTATTGATAAAGTATTATAACTAATATAAGTAACTACTTAAGAACAATAACATTTACCTTCCTTTATAATCTGTACCAAATTGATCAAACCACAGTAAACAGTCAAAAGATCACCCGTAGAATAAGGTTAAAAGCTTGTTATAAGTCTATATTCGTTAAGAGTCAAAAACTTCGACAGCGTTAGTCTAAATCATACTCTAATGATGTATACGTAAGGTCAACTTTACTTAAATGCCAAGATATTCCCTCCCGCCCGATCCTCTAAATGCCACAACACATTTACAGAATACACTAAACATGCACACTAGTTTCAGGCCCAAGACACCGTATTCGGACAATTTACGTTCCTCGCCGCCCCCAAACAAGCCCGGTGAAGCAGAAAATGCCGTCCGAGGCAATCAGCAATCTCTCTCAAAAAAAAAAATGCTAAGATATTTTTAAACACCTGTGCTGTTAAGTGTTTGAAAGAAACCACGTATATTCTCTTTACTTTCGAAATACAGTATATTGGTATTGGTATTTAAAGTTACTTACCAAACATACAATAATAAGTAATGTGTAGACATGCACCGAGGCCTCCGGTATGTTCTCTATGTCTTTCAGGGCGGTCAACGCCGGCTCAAAGTCCGGTCTCAGATCGAGTGCGTGCCTTAAATGTACCGCCGCTTCCTGTAACAATAAACAGAAAACATTCAGCAACTAACACTTTTAATATGGATAAATATATACGCATATTTTGTTGCAAACAAATTACAATTTCAAAGTGTTACAAATATTTTTCTCAAGCGGTATTTGTATCCGCACCCAGGCACCCTGTGACCTACCAGGCAAGGTGCACTTTCAATTATCTAATTATTCAACTCGACATGGCAGAGGGAGCGGATTAAAATACCGTTTGTAGTTTATTCAACACTTATTGACAATATAACAATATTATACATAGTGAAAATAACTATAATGCATAGTACGATTAATCCGAGTATGACATTGTACGCACGCCTGCAAATTAACCTACCACAAACTGTTAAATTTCCTCAATAGACTTTGAACTTTAGTCCTAAGCAATATGGTTGAAAATGTTTTGAAGAAATTTGACAGTTTTGGATATGTCGATGTGCAGGCGTCTGTACATAAGTATACGATTATTATTTCAAGTGTGGAACCCTAAATTACATTATATTAGGTAGGTTAGGTATAGCGCAGTCAACATATTTAGATAAACGACTTTTGAGCCCACTTCGTTATTTCAAGATAAATATAAAATTATAAAATAGATTACACTATTAACTATCATTCAATACATAATATAGTACTTCCTTGGTATGCGTAATATCTTGATCACATAGTAAATTAGGTACAACGATAATGACAATAATATTGTGGTTGTGGTTTATCGACAAAACTAGCTGTATTTTATATTATGTGTGTTTATTTTAATAGAAAGTATCCTCTTATAGGACAGGCATTTACCAATATTTGACACTGTTAAATAAAGGGAGAGAAAAAAATGGCCATTGCCATTTCTTGCTGGTTCTTCTCAGTAAAAAAGAGATGTACAGACCAGAAACTTATCGTAGTCTAAACTGAAAAAAAAAACTCGTGAGACCTCTTCTAGAGATAAGCTCACCCTTGTATTTATATGTAAAATTTCCACAATAGTATACGACTTAAGGAATTAATTACATTAATTGAAGAAGTATGACAGTTTTGAATAGGTCTGTACACACACCTGTAAATCAGAATACCAAGAACTTTCAAATTTCCTCAATAAACTGAACTTTATGTATATGGCATAAGGTTAACACGTTCACAGTACCGTGTACGCTATCCTGTACACGCGGATAGGTTCCGACAAGTCCGTGTACTGCATTATGTACACGGACAAAGTCGCGGTATGGATCTTAATTTATATTGTATTTTACATGTCTAGGCAAAATTCTGTCGAAACTTCTTCGAACGCACAGGTGATTTAAGCCATTAGTATAGGGAACTGTGAGTGTGTATTGATTGGAGAAATTTGACAGTTTTGAAGAGATTGATGTGCAGGCTCCTGTACAATTAATAAAGGATTAATAAAACTTTTATTATTTGTTACCTGATAATGTCCATACGCTTTGAATATCTCGCCGAGTGTGAAGTACTGCTGCCAGGCGCTGCGGTCTGGCGGTTGCACCTCTAGTGAGCGCCGCGTCAAATAGATCGCGTCGTCGAGATATTGCAGGGTGAACAGTACCCGTGCGAGGTTGAGTAATACCTGATATCAAGAATACATAATGAAGTATAAAGTGTTTCGAAGAAAACGGAGCCAATGCAGCACCTACTGTGCGACTGTGACTTTCTGGCTTAAAAAATAATGGGACTACTGGGATTGGCCTATCTGAACCCAGCACTTCAGGCTCTTCACTCTCAAAAACGTTGACACACTTATGGCAATCATCTTTACAGAGGAAAAAGAGTGAAAGGAGGAGGTTGCACAAAAGATCCTGATGGGTTAAAGTTCTACTAGGAGGAGAACCAGGCCTGTCGTTAAAATCAAGCACATCACCACAATTGATGGGTATTGTGGATATTGCCATATGTGAGTTAGTGATCACAAACCCAGAATATGCATCGATAACATTCGAAACACACTTTGCCTGGCTTGGGAATCTAACTCAGGACAGACTATCAGTCCCACAAGGCATTATGATGTGATAATTGTATGCTTTGATTTGACAGGTCAATATGCTCCTGCCTGTAATCATCTACGGCAGCTTATGGAAGCTTGTATAGTCAGGGCTGTCACTGTGTTAGTGACCTTGAAGTTTACTTTTCTATGTCTTTAAGACCCTTCATTTTATTGGTACATACAATAAAATTAATTAGTATCAGCTATAACAGTATTGTTAGGCAGCAGAAATAGATATATTGGGACATTCAGTCAGGTTCTGGGTAGAATCCTACTATAGGCTATTTTACCATATGATGACATAATGGTTATGAGCTATTTAATGTCTTCATTATATTGTTGAAATTTTCATCATATTCAGCCCATATCAGTCATATGCCTCTCCTAATGCATGCTAGTGAGCTGAAATGTTAGAGGCAGTACAACTAAGTTTAATATTACCTCTGCATTGTATGGCGAAACTGCAAGGGCTCTTCTGAAGCACTCAATAGACAATCGAGTGTCCCCTTTGATTCTCCAGAAGTTTCCTATCTGATTGTATAATTGAACTGACTTTGGTTTCTCCCTTTTAGCTTTTTTCAGGCGTTTCTCCAAGGCATTTATGTCTAACTCTGTAACTCCATTCTTAAAAGATTTCTTCTTTGTAAATATAAGGGCAACCTGTAATAACATATAAAAAATGTTTCAATTAAGTAAAAAAAAAATTATGAATGAAATGTAAGTAAATGTAATTTATTACATAATAAAATATTAGGGATACAATTACTGTCCTTTATGTTCTTTAATCCAAGACAATAATGCTTCTACTGCTCGAAATAAATGAGACAATTTTATTAATAATAATTAGGGTATAAATAGTCAGCTTACTGCAAGAACTCATTAAAAGACATAAACAAGCCGATCAAAATGGTCTTTTTTAAAACTGGTTATATAAAAATGTAATTACTTGTGGCTCAGGTACATTAGGGTGTCTGTGGCGGCGTGCCACACCAACTAAGTTATCATAGTAGGTGAAATTGACAGCTTTGCCACAATCTAAATATTCATCGTCTAGTTCTCCATTGGTTTCTGTTGTTGTTGTTTCATCACTGTTTTCACTTCCAGCCCTGTTGAAAAATCATAGATAATATTAGAATCTGTAATATTGTTATTTATTATTTTATATATTTTAATATTTCAAAATTCAAAAATTCAAAAATAAAATACTAAGTAATCACATGTAATCAATCAGTTGCAATATCGTTGAAATAATTGATTACAAAGTATTCACTTTAAAATAATCTTGTTACACATACACAAAGTATTTTAAAATAAATCAAATCTAAGTAAATTCAAAATATATATTCATAAAGTGGGGAAAGTCAGTAACAAGTTAGATCTTACTGCATGGTTGAAACATTTGATACCAAACATAATATGACAATTCAGTGCATTGTACATTGATGATAGAAACATAAACAATAACAAAGTCTGCAGAGAACTTCTTTTGGCCAAGATGGTATGAGATGAGTAATAAGAAAGCATAAAAAAGCATATTGTGCAAATGAAGAAGCAAATTCTGTATGCAAGTAATTAATATTAAAACTTATAAAAAAAAGATGAAAAGTTATACTACAAGTTTAACTGTTGAAACTACACAATAAATACATCTATTATTTCATAGAATATGATAATTAAAATTGATAAGCAGGATAGGTACTATAATAAATATACCTCTGTTGTTCATATATTTGACAATCAGTGCAAAACATATCAAAACCATGTTTAGTCCATGTGTTTCCATAATATACTGTTGAAGTTATGATATTGAAGATCGAATCCTCTTCACTCATTTTAGATTTATCAGATTCATCCTAAAATAAATAACATGTAATTATTTTAAATGGTAATAATGGTAGTTAACAGTTTTCACATAATTATATATATATATATATATATTAGTTGTACGAGAATATTTTAAGGAGTTAATGATAATGTCAGTAGAAAGGATAAGCTTACACACCACAGCTGCAATACATGGATTTTATAAATATTTCTGAACAAAAGTATCTAGAGTTTACGAACCTGCGGTAGTGTATTTCCATCTACAATTGAGTCCCCTTCAACATTTAATTTCCAGATATTAGAGGTGCGAGAATTGGTGACGATAATTTGGAAAGAAAATATATACAGAATCAAACAAGTCAAGTACGGCGAGTCCCACATATTTACAACTTATGCCGAGACAAAACATGAAAACTGGATTCTCACTTAATTATTAAAATTACTTTTACACAAAATATAATGAACAAATTATTGTATTCACAAGCATTAATTTACAATAATCGCATGGATCTTTCTCTTCCTTCCCTTTCTTTTTCCGTGCTTCGTGATATTTTGACATAAAATAGGGCAGGGCAAAGATTCATCAGATATCACATGACATTTAAAAGGTACATAAACCGTGATATTAGTTCGATGGACATTTAACAAAGGTATCAGGAACAGGAAAGATTACTTTAATAACAGACGTATAATAAGAAGCACACGTAACATTACAACAAAAAAGCGTGCCAATTACGTCTACAGACAAATTTAACGCACCCATTTACAATAAAAGGGGCCGAACTCAGGCACGCAAGGGACCTTAAGTATGTACCTACATCTATAGAAATGTTATAAAAAGGATAATATTATAAAGAGATTTGAAGAACTCATTCGATTTTTAAAATGTTTCACCAGTAGAATGCTACGTTATCTATCATTGAGTGTCAGGTTATCTCTGTATCTATATCTGCCTGCGACGCCACATCAATAACTTAAATAAAATGTATGAAATAGTACAGTTTGGTAAACTAAAAACAAGAGAAATAAATAAAAACAACAACATACTTACTCTGCTGTATTTTTTTTAATAAAAATTATAATTACAATAAATAATGAACTAAATATTATGATCAGATGATAATGACAGTAGTTGTTGACATTGAATTGGCGCCATTGACTTTCAAAAGTAAAAAAGTAAATAGTGTTGAATAATTTCGGCGGGCTGGTTAGAACCACAATAGCTCAATTGGAAGAGCACCTGACCCGGTATGTCAGAAGTGTGCAGGTTCAAATCCTGCTTGTGGAAATTTTTTCAACATTGTGTTTATGAAGTTTATGGTTAGGTTAAATAAATTAAACTCATTTATTAATCTTTTTCATTAGCTGGGTAAATAAAGGTTTAATTTCCCATTTTTTTTCAATTACAGCTAAAACAAGAAAAGCGTATGCCCTCGGTCAATAATATTAATTTATTGATAAATTCTCTGCAAGTGTTGGTGCATAAAATTAACACAGCTAAAGTAGAATATTTAATCTATTAAAAGGCATGTAAAATTTCGCAACAATTCAGTCAAAGATCAACTTGAACTTTCAAACCTTATTATCTCAATTCAACGAAATGTACACTTATTATACTTTACCAGTAAGCAGACGATATACCTATTAAACATAACTGGACCCTAAATACGGCCCTGTAAAAACAAGTATATGAAACGTCAAACGGGGTCGGAGTTAATAAATAATTGGTTATTGTTACCACAAGAATCTTTCAGAAGCTACTTTACGTTAAGTTTTTAAAAGATTTGTACTTCTCATTTCCATTTTTATTCATCATCATCATACAGGAAATAAGACAGGAGAAGTAACAAAGAAGTAACTAATGAAATTAAGAAACTAATGACATGGCATCATGGTTTATGACCTTAGCCGGTTCCTCAGGGAACGAACTACATTTAAAAAACAAATGTTGTAAAAATAAAAAGCGTGTGAAAAAACAATTTCGTTTTTATTTCATATAAATATGTTTAATCCATTGATATTCGAAACATTAGAATCAAAATGAAGAAAGAACGCACAGGGGACAATTGTCGCCCATTTAAATTATAAGTATTCAAACATTTTAACATAATTTTGTTATGTTTTTACAAACAAATACTAAAAAATTATTTAAATTGTTTACAGCTCATCAAATTCTGAGCTTAACGGGTATAAGCTTTGAAAGGAGAAGTATTATTGTAAGTTTGATTAAGCTTTCGTGTATTTAAGAATGATTTATCATAATTTATTTTACATTGAGTTGATGAATCTCATTGGAGACGTACCTACTTACGATTGCAGGGGTTCGTGGAGCTTACAGTCGTACCACTAAAAGACAATTTGCGGTATATTCGGTTAAACGGCAAGCAATGTCGTATTTATCGTGTTTGCCTGAATGACCAATATGAAGCCAATTTTCAATACTGTGATCCATTCTTGGATATATGTCAATCTGAGCCGAATACGTAAGTAATACTACTGCAATGCTTTTACAAAAGTTCTGTAAATAAGCAATATTAGTTCTGTCATATCTTGATTTCTTGTACAGGAGATCGCTGGAAGTTTTCTCCCAATACCATTTAGCAGCAGCACAAAAGATTGACCCAGATCACAATTCTGGAGAACTTCACATTCAAGTACCAGATGAAGCTGCTCATTTGGTGGGAGAGGGGAGGGGCCTCCGTATCGGAATTGAATTCTCATTGGAGTCCCCACAAGGAGGTATACACTTTGTTGTGCCTGAAGGAGAGGGGTCATTAGTTGAGGTGAGAGAGAAATTTTTAACTACTAACCAGAAAATCAGTAAATAAATATGTAATTGATGTTTGATTTTTATTTTAAATGAAACATTGTTTGAGTACCTATTTTTGGTAGCTTTTTTATAGCTATTTAAGATAGTAAACTCAGTATCTTTAAATGTTAATTTCTATTGTCTTTTAACTTTTTAATTAATTGTGTTTGCTATTACAATGTAACTAGCTTTTACTGCAATGTATTATTTTTTTTTAGAAATCTGCTCACATGTTTACATATGGTCACTCAGCTCGCCTCTGGTTTCCCTGTGTGGATAGTTATGCGGAGCCTTGCACTTGGAAACTGGAATTCACTGTTGATGAGAGTTTGACAGCTGTATCTTGTGGTGAACTAGTTGATGTAGTGTACACACCGGATCACAGACGGAAAACGTTCCACTACATTGTTAATACTCCAGCTTGTGCCCCCAACATTGCTTTAGCTATTGGGTAAGAAGTGGTTTCAAGCAATATTATTGTTTAACCCGGCGAGGATGTGGTACAAATGAGGTACGTCAAGGATGAGGAGGGTCAATATGACCCTGTATTTCAATTTCGGTATTTATATTATAATAACAATATTTAATAATATATTTTTTTTGTAAACATTGTATTATAATACATAAATAAGATATAGTTTAATCGATTTTGATAAATAAAACAGATAACAATATAAATTCTAATGTTATATTTATTTTAAGAAACTTCTATAAAATAATTGTCACTAAAAGAACTCTCCGCTAAACATTAAAAATATCTAACAAAAAACAGTTTTTTGTTTTTCTAATTTGTAATCTGTTAACAGTCATTGACGAGATTAATCATTAAAAGACACAATAACAGCAATAATTCAGTTTTATAAATTAATATATCTTCGCTCTTTGTACTGCATTCTTGGCAATAGGTTACAGTGTGCTCTGGATATATGTATACAAATACATATTTCCAGACAAGACAAATCATATTTGTGAAGCTTGTTACAAAACAAGCTTCACAAATATGATTTGACTTTGACAGCAGGCTCTTGTGCAGGTATACCTTTAAATTCTCTAATTCTTTTATGTAGCTGGCTCAGCAATAGTGGTATTTGTTTTCGAGGCTTAGGTGTTGTTTGATATGCGCACAACCTAATGATTTTATTTAATTGGAACACTTTTGGTTCATTATGTCTATTAATTATATTACCCAAAACACAACAATAATCAATAAAAATAACAATGCAAACATAGCACAAAAACATTACGTCGCGGATGACGAAGGGTCATATTTACCCTGTGCGATGTTTGCGCACGTTTTTCTCCTTGCGCAGGCGCCGGTTGTCTGGAAAACGGTGTGTGGCCGGTGGGGGGACTATCATTTATAGTCCCCCCCACCGATCATACACCGTTTTACACACTGTTTCACGTTTTACACAGCTACTGAGATGTTCAAAATCGTACCGCTGCAGGACAAGAAACTGCACACTTTTAAAAATGAGCAGGGTCATATTGACCCCTACTCATCCTCGCTGGTTTAAACATATACTATCTGTGGTCTTTAATGTCCTTGAAAAACTTAAAAGTTATTATAATTAGCTTTCCATCCACAACAACATCTCTTACCAAAATAAACAAAGTATAAGTTTGGAATAGCAATTCAGTGTTTTTTCTCTCTTCATACCATTTAAAATAATATTAGAGTGACATAAACCAAAAACCTGAAGGACTATTCCAAGCTATTTAACGATTGAGAGGATTGGAAATGTAAACTCTCCTATACTTTCATGTCCATCCAAGGTTTCAGGTGTTGACCACCTTACCCAACCTTGCCTCAAACCAGAATTTGATTAGGTACATATAGTACTTGATTTGATTGATGGTAGGGCTTGTTTTAAGTCCACTTAGCTGCAACCACCATCATATTATATAAGTTATATAAGTCAACATAACAACTAAGTGTACTACCACCATTGGCTATAACATCATTTACTGTCCAATGAAGAAACAGCCAAGTGCTCACAAATGTTAAATTAAAATAAATAATTTTTTTTTATGATTACAGGCCGTTTGAAACTTACATAGATCCACATATGAATGAAGTGACACATTACTGCTTACCAAATTTAATGCAGATTTTGAAAAACACAGTTCGCTATTTGCACGAGGCTTTTGGATTCTATGAAGAGACACTCAACACTAGATATCCATATCCATGTTACAAACAAGTGTTTGTTGATGAAGTAAGTTTTACTTTTTGATACAATCCTTATTCTAATAAAATCTATTTATATTTCTATTACTCAAACATACTAAAAGAAAACAGAGTTCAGATGCTGGTCACAGTCTAATTTAGTCATAACAATGATTAGCGATTTTGGTTACCTTTGCATTTGCCTTTTTTTAATTTTTTTTTATATTTTGTGTCATTAAATAACATATTTTTTTGTAGTTATAACTATGACCATTTTACACCACAAGCTATTATAATGTGTATCCTTTGAAATTCAACTGTGACTACATTTTAACAACTAAAGTAATCAAGCCTAGCTTCTCACAGATGGCAATGGAGAAAGTTGGAGGAGGCTTATGCCAAAAGGCACGCTGGGTTGTTGAGTGACATAGTTTAAATTAGTTAAGTTTATTTGTAGAACTCAGAAATAAAGGCTATTTTATTTTATTTTATAACCAAGACAAAGTGCAAAAGAACTTTATTCACAATGGATTGCTTTTTCAGACTGAAGATGACGTAACAGCTTACACAACAATGTCGATTCTGAGCACACACTTGCTCCACTCCATAGCTATCATAGACCAGACCTACCTGAGCCGAAAAGCAATGGCCCAGGCTGTAGCTGAACAGTTCTTTGGCTGCTTCATCACAATGCAGAATTGGTCGGACTTGTGGCTGGCTAAAGGCATACCGGATTACATGTGTGGCTTATATGCCAAAAAATGTTTTGGGAATAATGAATATAGGTATTGGATACACCAGGAGCTGACAGAGGTAATATTTGCTACACCATTAGTTTTTTCGTTACTTTGCACCACCGCTACCTGTTCTTGTTCCAGGAATAATAAACCACTTTTTGACTTTGATTTATGTATACAAAATGTACGGTACCTATTAGTTAAATAATAAAATATTTATTTAATTAGTTTGTTCAATTGTTTTATATAAATTTATTCTTGAAATTAATGATTTGTGCCGAAAAGTACAACTATACATTTTGCTTTGTAATAGTTTGCATATTTTAAAATGTGTATCTTTTTTTTTGCTTGTAGGTGGTCAGTTACGAAGAGCAGTATGGTGGGATAGTCCTCGATCCTTGGCAGCCCCCCGCGAGTGGTGCTAGAGTCGAACTCAAAGACATGTTCTATTTTCCTGTCAGAAATGTGCACACTATGTCACCAAGATATATTGAGGTACCAACTACTACCTCCTACCATAAATAACTACTAATAACCGGTATGTCAAAAGGGTGCAGGTTCAAATCCTGCTTGTGGAAATTTTTTCAACATTTGTGTTTTTGTAATTTGTTTCGCAACAAAATTTGCGTTAAAATTATATAAACAAACAAAAACATTTTATTTATTAACTTTGCAAATTCTGGGAGTATTGTATGATACTGACATTAAGTAAGATAAGATATACCCTATGATCACGGATCCTGCAAAAGGTTCGAAACGTCAGAATAAACATTAAACATTGTTTGCGTAGCCGTAAACTTTAGAAAACAATAAGGCAAGATATTTTAACTTTTTATTTAAATTTTAAAATTTAATTAATCATACCACTATTTTTGAACCTAGGTCATGAGGAAGAAGTCCCACCTAGTGTTGCGAATGTTGGAGCAACGCATCGGCCAAGAGTTGCTCTTGCAAGTGTTCAACAAGCAACTGTCCCTCGCCACCACCGCCGCCAACACCAAGATAGGCAGCGGCTTGTGGGCCCAACTATTGCTATCCACCAACTCCTTCGTGAAGGCGATATTCACAGTGACAGGGAAACATATGGCCGTGTTCGTAGACCAATGGGTGCGCACAGGTGGTCATGCTAAGTTTCAATTGACGTCCGTGTTTAATAGGAAGAGGTTAGTGAATATGTCAGTTAAGTGCTATTCGTCTTTACATTATTTTGAATCGTTATTTGTACTAAATGCATTCATCGAGTCAAGAAGCATGTTATTCATCTTCATAAACAACTGGGTCATGCCAAGGTTCAGTTAAACGGCTCTAGTAGCCGTGTCTTGCTGGGGGGGTTTATGTGAATGACAGGACTGGTACAGTCTGCATTGCATAATATCTATTCAGTCTTTAGTTAAGAGTAGTTATCCTTCGGCTATTGAAACTAAGCGTAATCGTAACTATTTATTCTATCTCTACATAATAATAGAGTCCCTCAAGAACAAGTTCAAGAAAGTCATATCTATGTATTTCTTGAAGAGATGTCGTGATCAAGGTGTCATCATGTGTCTTATCCTATCAAGATCTTACAACGGGCCAGCTAGAAAATAAAAAAGGCATATCAATATTATATTATATACATATTACATAATATTATATATATTATATATTACCTATATATTATATTTAGACAACATCACATACATTGTACTGATCCAAAGGTAAGTAGCTAAAGCACTCGGTTCATGGAAATCAGAAACAACGACGATACCACAACCACCCAGACTCGACACAATATAGAAAAGATCGTTTTCGACATTGACCCGACCGTGAATGGAACCCGGGACCTCAGAGTTAGCGCCACCCAAAGTCCGGCGTGCGTGCCAGTCGGTCAATTTATTTTAAATAACATCTTCATTTAAAATACTTTACCTTGTTCCATACACAATACAGTCCAAACTTACCTACAGGAACACAGTGGAGCTAGAGATCCGCCAAGACTGCGTACACGACCGCGGCATTAGGAAGTACGTGGGCCCGTTGCTTGTGCAACTGCAGGAGTTGGACGGGCCGTTTAAGCACACGCTGCAGATCGAAAACACGGTCGTCAAGGCGGACATTACGTGTCACAGCAAGAGCCGGCGAAATAAGAAGAAGAAAATTCCACTGTGCACGGGGGAAGAGGTCGACATGGATCTGTCTGCCATGGAGTGAGTACAGAAATTGTTTGATTAATTCATTTGCAGCAGCTGGACGGACCGTTCTAGCACACGAGAGTGGGGTAAAGAAATGGTTTGCGATCAGTCAACCGCTGACTGTGAGAAGCGGAACTAAAGGCTTAACGTGCCCTTTGAAGTGTCGTGAGAGATATTTTAATTTGATCATCCACCCGGTGACCTGGGGCCCGACCGCCTAACCGATTGCTTTGGCTACATGTATAGTTTATGACGTCATCTTGTCATCTAGCTAATAGGTATAAGCGTATATCTGAAGCTATAGCCTATAGCTTTCGATATTGCTGTCATAGGCGGTACGAAATGACAAGATGACGTCATAAACTATATACGTAGCCAAAGCAATCGGTTAGGCGGTCAGGGGGCTGGTCTTGTCGCGTAAGTTGCTTTACTTGCAAGATCGCAATCAGTATGCGTTAGTGTCTGCACCATCGAGCTTTTCTCCCGCGACACTGCAACCCGAAGTTCTAGCCTTTATAGGTCGTCGTGTTGTTCCGCTCTCGAAACCGATTCGAAAGCCTCGGAAAATCTAGAGGCGATGACACGCTTCCGTGATGCCATCCCCTCTAGAAACCCTCTGAAGATGGCAAATTAAACAAAACAGTACAACGTCACTTTTCAAATTCTCTCAAAAAGTCCGCGTTGTCTTAATAAAGCCCCCCATCTTACTGGGATACTCGGGGTAGGAGGGTCCATAATTTCTTCTCATTACTATTATCATTCGTCATCATATATTAATGACGATATGTTATCTATTTATATAACTTGTAATAAGAAAATTACTTTGACACTAGCTAAATGTGCTAACCGCACGAAGCCATCAACTAAAAGAAAAAAATAATATTTTTTAAAGTTTTTAATTCATTGCACCCTATTCCAGCGATTCACCTGTCCTATGGATCCGTCTCGACCCCGAAATGACGCTGTTGCGAGGAACCGTGATATCCCAGCCGGACTACCAGTGGCAGTACCAGCTGCGGCACGAGCGTGACGTCACCGCACAAAGTGAGGCCATAGACGCGCTCCACAACTACCCCGAGACAGCCACGAGGAAAGCTCTTACCGACACCATAGAGAATGAGCTGACCTTCTATAGGATACGGTGCAGGGCGGCGCATTGTTTGACCAAAGTGAGTGTTTAGGATGATTCACATTTTTTGTTAAGTACGTAGATTTAACAAAACTTCGAAATAACTCTGAAAAAATTGATTAAAAATGACGAAGATAAAACGACTTTGGTATAGTAGTTTTAAAAAAGCGCGCGAGAATGGTATTGAATCGCTGTGACGTCATAGTTCGCCACCGGTCCACGGTATTATGATTTGAAGTAATGTTACCTTCTAACTGCAGACTGTTTTTGATTTCCGCTGCGCCCTACCTTTACAATACTACCTTCATTAATACTATTTTGCAATTTTAACTTGAAATACTTTTTTGCTTACTAAAATTAAAACTTTATGTTATTATCAGGTAGCCAACTCAATGATCAGCTCGTGGGCCGGCCCTCCCGCCATGCTCACGATCTTCCGCAAGATGTTCGGCTCGTTTGCAGCGCCGCACATCATAAAACAGAACAACTTTGACAATCTGCAGCATTATTTCCTGCAGAAAACTATACCGGTTGCTATGGCAGGTGAGAACGAGACGTGACATAATATAATAATGTATATTTTTTGCCCTAACCTTGTCTTTACTCTTTAAAAATGAACCGTAGATAGCACAATTAAGTTATGGCTCCAATTAAGTCTAAACTAAATGTTTTAAAGAGCATTGAATTTTTTATTAAGGAATTAATACATTTAAAGACCCACTCAATTATGTCACTATAATTATACGAGTAGTGAGTACAATGTACAAACAAAATCCACAGTTGGTCTGAAGACGGTCTCACAATATTTAATTAAAAATATTTTGATTTGAAGATGAGTTCAATCAAATCAACCCTATCATTAGTGTAGAATTGTATTTCTTGTTATGTTTAGTAAATAGATTTTGATTACTTACCCCTTATTCATAAAAATTATATAAGCATTATTTAGTTAATAATTGTTTTGTCTCTTTTTCTCAAATTCAAAATGACGTTGCGTTGACAAAACAATATTTAACTAAATAATACATAAATAGTTTTTATGAATAAGTGGGTGAGTAACTTCCTTAATTATTATATTAAGCATGCGATGTATACCTATGATTGGTTGGTTGTTCCTATACACGTACGTATATTGTATAAATCGTTGATGTACTAAATAAATGTACAAATACCGGTAAAAAAATGAAGATATGCATTTACGAGCCATATCACTGGCTTCACTTATTGGAGGATTAGATAATAGATATTTATTTATATTCTATAGTAATATGTAATGAGTAATACATATTTTAGGTTTGAGGAATATACACGGTATCTGCCCCCCAGAAGTGGTCAGGTTCCTACTAGATTTGTTCAAGTACAATGACAATTCGAAGAATCACTTCTCCGACAACTACTACAAGGCTGCGTTGGTGGACGCACTAGCGGCAACCATCACGCCCGTCATATCGGTCTTACAACCGGTAAGTATTCCGCAAATAAGGTTACAAACCTACACAAAGACGTATGCTACAGCAATGTGTTTCAGCAATTCTAATAGTTTTGTCACTTGAAGTTCAAAAATCAGGGATTAGTAACAAATAGTTGCTTCGGTGGCGGAATTTTCCTAGTGTCTGTATACATCAATTAATGCAGTTTGAGACTTTAGAGTTTGTATTATGAAGATTTATTATATGGCTTGACTAAATGATTTATTTGCTGTTATTTTATTTAATATTTATAAATATTTTAGCTTGAAATATTACCTAATTATGAATCAATTATTATTTATTAATTTATTATTACATTAAGATATAATTCTGATTTTATTATTTTAGTTCATTCATTTATATACCTATTAAACAATTCTCGATGCATTATAATTACTTATAATTTATTTTAATTCTAATCACACTTGCGCGACCTCGCAGGTTTTTTCGGGTGGAAACTGAAAATCAGTGATTTGCTGCATGAGCAAATGTTTCACTGAGTTTTCACCTTTTTACATCGCTACGGCACACAATTGATAACCAGTGTTTGTGGTAGTTGTATATTTAATTGCTTTTTTATTATTATTTTAATTAAAAATTTCCTGTTTTGTATTTTTTTATTATTGTATTATGATTTAATTGTGTGCATGTTTTGATGAAAAAAAAAATATATCTATCTATTTACGAGTATCTACCTATCAATTGAAAATAAGTTGTATGAGTAGTATAAGCTCATTCACACTAGCTCATTTCTCCAGTGCAGGCGTTTGATAAACGAATGTGCAACTATAGACGCCGCCGCGACAACGCAAGTGCTTGTTTACGTAGGAACGCGCGGGCGCGGTGTCGGGTGCGGGCGCGGTAGACGTTGCGAGCTCGTGTTCACATTAGCCGCCAGGCGTTTGCGCGTGTGTAACGTGTTGTCAGAGGTTGAAAAGATGGACGACGATATTTTATTTTTAAACAAAAATTCATACCTAAAGTGGGAGATGCTAAAAATTTTAATTGGTGTGCACGAATTTAATATACTAATAAGTTCTAGCTTGAACAGCACTAAAAAACTCTTCTGTATAGAACGACATGATAAAAACGTGCTATCGTTTCTAGCGACAAGTTCATACTGGTTGAACTTACCTCACGTCGCGAGTGAATCGCGCGCTCCGCCGCTTGTTCAACGTGCACACATACAAACGTCTCACGCGTTTGATACTGCCGCGAGCGTGCCGCGCGCGCCTTTCGCTAGTTTGCCCGCTTTTTAGACCGCACGTGCGTTTCGTACGTGAATACTTGGATATCACGTCATATGTTTGATATTTAGTGACCGCGCCCGCGAGTCAACGTGAACAAGCACTAACGCATATGTCGCGTAAACGCCTGTACGTTACGCGGGGCAACTGGCTCGAGACACTAGTCTTAAGAGTTCCGGATGAAGAATGCGCTTCGGCGAGTCCTGATCTGGCGTTATGACCTGACGCAGATCCCGATTGATATTACTGAGCTTAACATAACTTAACATGTCGGTCTACTTCCAGGGTGCCCCAATAACAGTGGATTCGCTGTCAGCAGACACAAAATTAGTTCTCGAAGAGATAACAAGAGTATTGAACTTAGAAAAAGTATTACCATGTTACAAGAACACAGTGTCTGTGAGCTGTCTGCGCGCTATAAGGCGGCTGCAACAGTGTGGCCATCTCCCCAGCATCCCTACGGTATTCAGGGCGTACGCGCAATATGGACAGTACATTGGTGAGTAGATTTCTTTTTGTATTTCATAAAGCTATACTAAATACTCAGTTATAGCCAAATTTCTAGTGTAGTTTGTTATCGCGCCAGGGAAAGAATTTTTTAAAATGTTACTGATGCGACACACAGCTCGTTTGATGGAAAGTGACCACCGCAGCCCATCCTCCGCAGACGTTTGCAACGTCAATGATTGTCGATCATGAAGCTTTACTTATTATGAATTTAGAGAATTAACCGGGCATAGCTATGCCATGTAACTTCAGATCAAAACACGGCATTGAGAAACCATGCTGGCAGCAGAAATAGGTATTAGGGTGGTAGATATCCATCCGGATTCTGAACATAATCCGTCATTAGGTAATGTATGGAGTTAGGACTTATAACTCAATTGTGTCTGTCGCTAGACTAGTTCGGTTATACATTTTAAAACAATTTGTAGTGTTTAACGACATCCACGGGAAAATATTTAGCGATACTATTCTTAAACCAACTGAATTTGTTTAGCGATTTATTTTAAAAAATGCAATTGAGAATACCTTGTTTGATTTCCTCTTTATCAACAGACGTAAGACTAGCCGCTTTCGAGTGTCTAGTGGACTTCGTCCGCGTGGACGGTAAGCCTGAAGACCTGTCGTCTTTATTGACGACTGTCGAAAGTGACCCGGACCCTTGTGTGAGGCACGGCCTGGCTAGACTGCTGATCAACAATCCGCCCTTCGAGCGCGCGCAAAGACATCGACTGGACACAGAAGCTGTAGTACATAGGTAATCATATGCCAACGGTGTTGTTACGAAGCGAGATAATAACGGCTAGTTAATCACAATACAAGGCTAGCAAAACGACACATACTTTAACACTGAAAACAAAAGACTGACAGACATACTGACTGACAACTAGGTTGCCAATAGGTGTCATAAGAACAATATATTTAAAAAAAAATAACTTCAGGACACTTTCCATGCCTTGAAAAGTGCTGAATGGATGCCTTTTCTATGTCACTGTATGTATTTTAAATTCTAATTAAATAATGACTTTATTTTAAAAGCATTAAGTCCACTAAATTAGTTTGATTTAAAGTCGGCTCTGGTAAAATAGTAATTTTTTTAATATAAGATGTAGAGAAATAGCTGGCGTACTGATATGTTATGTGTATTCTCGTACTCTGTATAATGAAACTTTCGTATTATAAGTGTCTCCAGGTCAATAAGACTACAATAACATTTCAGGTTATGGAATAACATGAACAGCCATCTATCAAACGACGCTCGCTTACGCTGCGACCTTGTAGATCTGTATTACACCCTATACGGACCAAAGAGGCCGATTTGCGTGCCATTGGCTGAAATTCAGGCTATGATGAAGCAGATGCACCACAAAGAACGAGACCGACTTGAGAGGGAGCGAGAGAGGGAGAAGGAGAAAGAGAGACTGAAGGAGTTGGAGTTGAAACCTGTGATCAAACAGGAGATAGAAGATGTGAGTGTCTTTGATATTGTTTATGGTAGTATATTTTATTGTACCAAGTCAAAATAGCTTTACGAGATAATGACAAGCGCCTGCAAGATTATTTAGTTGCGTTGATAAAATACTATAGTTTTCACTTGGACGAATTAACCACTGGACGCGACACGCTTGAACAATTATATGAAATCTGATTCAACCAATATTATGTCAGACTATTGCGTGCTAGTGCTGTTCCGTAAATAGATGTCGATGAACGATTGAATATATGAACAACGAGAATCACTACCATATATCGAACAACTAGATTTTGTAATATAGAAAAAAATGTTTTCTTGGGCAAGATAAAATAAATAATATTTTAGTTGCATTTCAGTGTAAAAATATTGAAAGTACGAGTATATTAATAATGTCGTAAAACGATGCAAACGTATAGATAAAGGAGGTTGTAAAGGCATTACAAAAATCAAATGTAAATGATATTATAACAAATTATTGGTTTTTATTATGCATAAGTTTTATAAAAATGTGTTTTTTTAAATCTTTTTTACCGTATTCTTTCTAATAAATGCAATTCGTAAATTTAAATATGCTTGAGCAACAGCCTTGCTTAGTTCTTCCAGATGATTGACACTGTCATTCTCGTTTCTGTGGAAAGAAATATCGTCAAAAAGCTGATGCTGATGCATTATCGCGCAAACTTGGGGAAGTAACAAGTATGTTGTATACTCTTTTTTGAGTTTGTTATCCACGATGCCCTTTCTGAGCTCAAGTTCACAACAATTGCAAATGGTAATTGTGTCTTCAGATGGATAAACCAATTTACCTTTATCTTTTTGACTGATAAGACTGGATTGATCACCTCCATATTGCGACAAGAGTGCGGATACGCATGTTTCACACTTTACTTTTTTAATAAGTTTATGCGCGACAAATCCAGCTATATAATGTACCACTTTTGTACCAAATGGTGAAGGATAGGTCATAGGAATCATCAAGAGATATTTCATCGTCTCTGTTGCTGGGCAACTGGACAATTTGAATTAGTGCGGATTCGACGCGAGTAATGTTTATACTGGAATAAATGGCCGCAGTAACTGTCAAATTCATACAACAACTGTCGAAGATCTTTCAACTGACGGCATTTATTCCAAGTGTAAAATTTACTTTTCGCGTTTGGTCGAATCCACCCTTAATCATACAAAATTACTTACAAATTGAGGTAAATGCAATGTAGGAAGGCATCTTTACACAGTTTTTTCTGCTTTTTAGCATTTTCGTTGTAACTCTCTGGTTTAAAATGTGTACTGCATATTCTATGGTTTTTAGTTGGTATCCATGTCTCCTGTCTGCAAACTGCTTCTACCCACTTTATTTATCGTGACGGGTCTGTTGGGAATCTAAAAACGCGCCAAATAATGAGAGATAATGAAATGGCGTATTAATAAATAAAAACTTGAATTATAAAATAACTAATTGATTACATTTTCTAATATCATTTTGTAAAGTAAATAAGTCCACAATTAATTCATTCATTCATATCGATATATTTCTATCGATAATGGTAATCTCTAATTGATGTCAAATGTGGTGAACGAATGAATTATTGGCAGATATAATCCGACTAGTTACAATAGAACATTTTTTTCGTTTCGTCGCATTCTATAGAAAGTATTTTTAAATTATGCGTATTATTAGGACAATTTCATTTCAAGTTTAATTGATTTTAAAAAAAATAACGACTAAAATAAGACAAAACTGTACTTACGGGTGAAAAGAAACATTAGGTGTTCGATCACTATAGTTTTTACAGAATAAAACAGCACATTTCGTCATTTTTGGTCGTTTTTTGGTAGATGATTTTCTGACCGACGTTCAAATGATACTGACAGTGCGATGTCATTAACCGAGGCTAAAGTGCTCGGTTCGTGGCAAAATGTTTGTAGGCGAGAATCACAGAGTGTCGCGTCCCGTGGTTAATTCGTCCAAGAGTTTTCAGCAATTATGTTTGGCTGTCTGTTTTTCCTTTGTCATGTAGTAGCGAGGCACTGCTTACAATTCTAAAAGTATCGTTCTACTTTTTCTGCTCAATTACAATATGAGCTAATCTTTAAGTATGCAAAGTAAGTAAGTAAGTATTTTTTTATTTCCAATTTCAGTTTTACAAAAACTATTTACAAGCCCCCACACTATATAGGCATCGGCTGACCTGTGATGGATTATAAACGATTTACAAATGAGTTTGTGACCAAACAGGAAGTACAGATTACCTTTGTAGGATCATACAAAAGCTGTTTATAGATGGCCTTTGAGAGTTTGCTGGTGACAGTAACCTCTCCAAAAAAAAGAATCGGGCTAGATCGAAGCCAAAATTTAAACAACTCGTTTTAGGCTAGTATTTTCCCCTTTCACGTCCTTCTCGGCCTATTTGGAATATAAAATAACTATTAGTTAGACTATTCAAAAAATCGATAACTATTTACACATTTTTATTTTTATTACTTTTTTGTTTGTTACCTATGTAGTATGTCCACTTAATATACATATAAA
The DNA here is from genome assembly GCA_949315975.1 of Eudonia truncicolella. NCBI lineage: Eukaryota > Metazoa > Arthropoda > Insecta > Lepidoptera > Crambidae > Eudonia > Eudonia truncicolella. The sequence goes on along the minus strand of OX438831.1, from coordinate 5,108,830 downwards.
GTTTGATTTGATTTACCGCAATAATGATCTATATCAGATAAAAATGGAGCCAGAAGTGGGACCTATACAAGAGGTGGTGCCGTTACCGGTCGCCAGCGCGAGCGCGAGCGCAGACGACCTACTGCCCGTACCCATAGCAAACATCAAAGAAGAGGAGATCAAAATAGATGTCACCACCGTGCACAATGCGCCCACTGACTTCGGAGTGAGTAGTTTTTAAATAAATAAATCCTTTAATTGGTTAATTTAAAGTTTTTAGCCTCTGGATGCGAGCAGCAACAAACCGATCGTTGTAAAGATCCTTTTGTCTTTGTCCAGCAGTGAACGTTTTTTTGGTAAAATGATTATGATGAAGATAAGAATTCAATAATAGTGGTAATGACTATGATAGTCGAGAGATGTGTCGTAGTTAATAGCAATAGCAAATTTAATTTAAATTAAATTACATGGTAAGCCACTAATAAATCTTACATCATACACGTGTGCGTGAATGTTAATATGAACATTAACCCCTAAAAAACTAAAATGAACCTAAGTCGAAAACTAATTTATAAAAAACATTTTGTATCCGTTTAAAGGTAAAATAATACAAAATGACGTGTCGTTTTCATTATTGGATGCTCACACCAAACAAATACAGTATTTTTTTTTGAGAGATTGCTGATTACTGTTTGCCTCAGATGGCATTTTCAGCTTCACCGGGCTTGTTTGGGGGCGGCGAGGAACGTAAAGGGTCCCTCAAGCCGTGTGAAAGGAATCACCTTCGGAGGTTTTCTAGAGGGAACGGCATCGCGCACTAGTGCGCGTCCCCGTGCCCTACTAGATTCTCCGAAGGGTTCGGATCGGATCGGGGCAACAGATCGGAGCGTGATTGCGTACGTAATATAGGAATTTATGTAACCTTAAAAAAGAGAAATCTCCTATTCCGTTTCCCAGCAAATAACGGTGACAGTAAAATAATGTGTATTTTTAATATTAATAATGTGTTCACTTTATTCAGGATGATTCAAAGCGCGAATTCCTCACTGACAACGCTGCACCTCTCCCGGGCATACCCGGCACGTCAGGGCCCGTCGGCTTCGAGTCCGGCATGTTCCGACATGACATCAATGACGACATGGGTGCACCCAAGGTATTAAGGTTATAACATAAGGTTTCTTTTGCCACAACAGCTTAGGTAGGATTTGGTGTAAAGGTGATTTATTCAACTCTTTTCGAGTGTTGGAAATAATTTTTTATATTCTGACATTTTGTTTTAAATATTGGCACACACTCAAGTGCTTCACAACCGCAAAGTTTAGTGACGGTGCAAAGGTTAACACTAAAAAAGAAACATGTAAATGAAATTAACTAACGCACTTTTTAACGCCTCGGTGGCCATGTGGCCAAGAAAACGACCCGATAATTGGAGGTTCGGGGTTCAATTCCCAGATCGAGTAAAGCGTGTTACGGATTATCCGATGCATAGCATGGGTTTGTGATCGATCACCAACCCGCATTTGGCAAGCGTGATGATTAAACTTTTTTTTTATCTTACGGGTAAGCACTTGGCCTTCGTCTCACCTGATATTAAGCGCACTTCACCAGGAATCTTCAACTACTGAGGCACTGGCTATCTTATCTCTAGCTGTCGAAACGAACACAAAAATGCTACAAACTTAGACATATTTAGATAAGATGGTGGTAGCTAGCCAGGCGGACAAACAAGCCCTACCACCAACCAAACCGAGTACACAAACATGTACCCACCGCTGGGAATCGAACCCGGGACCTCTGGGTCTAAACCGGGGGTTTTAACTACTAGACCACAGGGGCGATTAAAACGTAAAATTAATATGTAGCGAAGACTTTCAATGACGGAGGCTCATTGCTCAACTGTGTCAAAGTACATAGGCTCATCAGAAGTGCTCGCACGTTGGAGTCGTTTAAGGGTCAGGTTCAGAGTCATTTTTTAAATTTACCTTAGCTATGTTTTTTTTTTTTAATTTATATTGCATAAACTCTGTTTTATATATTTATTTCCCTTTTGTATGTATTTACTTTATTTGATGTTATCATTATTATTATTTAGTTTATTTTTACTTGCACCCATTTTTATTTTATTTATTTTATTATTTTTCGCCCAAGGTTGCCTGAAAGAGATTGCTTGTTAGCAATAAGGCCGCCTATTTTGTACTCTTTATTTATTTATTTTTTTTAAATTGACTGTATGTTTTTCTTTTGTGTGCAATTAAAGTTTATTATTATTATACTCTTTATTTATTTTCTTTCTTAAAACTAGATTTTTACAATATTTTAATAAAAAAACAATAAAACATTATAAAAAACTAATTCTAGAGTACCACCACCAGCAGCGGGGCAGGGCCCAAGCTACCGGTGATCAGGGCTGCAGAGTGAGGAACCTCCTGACAATACGTGCCGTGTCAAGGAGTACTGCCTTCTGAATCTGACCCTTGATCCAACCATCAAGCGAGAGCCTCTTAAGATGTTGGTCGAGGCTCTTCGCTATCAGACCGTTCGCTGAAACGACTATCGGGACAATAATGGTTGAATCAACATCCCACATGGCGGTCACCTCGTGAGCTAAGTCAAGGTACTTACTGAGCTTGTCCTTCTCGGCTTTCACGAGGTTCTCATCATGAGGTATGGTGATATCAACCAGTATTGCCCGGCGCTGGGATCGGTCAACCACCACGATATCAGGCTTATTGGCGACAATAGTCCTGTCCGTAATGATAGAGCGATCCCAGTAGAGCGTTGCATGACCATTTTCGAGTACTGGCGCAGGTGCATATTTATAGTACGGCACCTCCGATTCAACAAGGCCATATCCAAGAGCAAGTTGCTGGTGAATTATTATTATTATTATTATTATAGGCTATTTACTTTACTTACATACTCTTTGCAGGCTAAAAAGAAGAAGAAAGACAAGAAGAAGCACAAACACAAGCATAAGCACAAGCACAGCAGCAAGGAGAAGTCTAAGGAGAAGGAACATAAAGACAGGTCGTTGCCGCCGCGGCCCTCTTCTAGCACCGAACACCTCAGGATCAAGGACGAGACCAGGGAGACCCTCAGCTCCTTCAGCTCCAGCCAGAGCCCTTCAGAGGACATTTCCACTATGCCCTCCAACATGAGCTTTTAACTTTTTGAGTGTGAACACAGTCGGCTATAACCTACTAGCAATTAATTCAGAGAAAAAACTGTCAAAACGATTTCAATATTTAAAAATATCTGTTTTAGTGTTTTTTCAAACTATTGCTATTGGCAACTTTTGTCGTCGTTGGCGTAATGGGCGTATGCTATCGCTTGTCGGTTAAAACCGTATGTGGCGGACAAAGGTTAAACTGTACCGCTCACTGGCAATACGTAGAGACAATCCAGCGCCGAGCGCCTCAAGATCAAGGACGAGACCAGGGAGACTATCAGCTCGAGCCAAATCCCTTCCCTAACATGAGGTTTTAAACTACCGCAATGGTTCGGATCCATGTTACAATTTGCATGATCATTGGCCGCCTCACTTAGTTTTGTAAGAAAACCGGAACTTTAATCGGAAAACCGTACTAAAGTCTATATTATTATATAAGTGAACTGGACTGTTTGTATTATTCATAAACACATCTTATGTCTTTCAAAACCTTTAGCATTTCAATCTGCTTGGCTCTTTGTTTTTAACTAGACTATAAAAAGAAGTGAACAGTATTTTTATATCTGTAAAAAGTTTATGACATTTCACGATTTTTTATTAATACTACCGTGTCTATTGCTCTCGGGTAGACGCCTGCTCATCAACCTATCCAAAACTGTCAAATTTCTTCAATGCATTTTCAACCATTATATGGTATAGACATAAAGTTCAGAGTCTAATGAGGAAATTTGACAGTTTGTGGTAGGTTGATGTGCAGGCGTGTGTACATATTATGTAACGTTTCTGACAGATAAATTTGTAACATAATGAGTACAGAACGAAAGCGGCTTCTTTAAGATTACGAATTATTATGGCTAGTTACACTATTAATTTTATTCTTGTATCATAAACCTTAATACCGTACTATTAAAGACGTTAAACACTCTTGAACCTCTTGAAGATACAAATATATATTTTTTTGTCTGTTGCTGTCTCAAAAGTTTGCTTAAAACCGACAGATCTTACTCCTTGATTGTATGTTGCTAGTTGTATAAGAGAAAGACTTAATCTATTATGTTTATAATAAATAGAGTAATTATTTAAACAGTTTTGTTTTATTTATGACGTTATAAACAAATATTTTGCTCACTATGTTGTCAACAGTTTGGAATTAATTTAATGCCATGTGCGTGATAAATATTATGACTTCATTATTATGAGATAACTCGCATTGAGTTCATATTATCTTTGTTTGTCGCAGATTGGCTAATGCCACAGATGATTTCATGGAGCTAAAGTTGCACTAGATCTGGCTCTAAGCATTATGAGCATCAAAGCATAAGTATTGTATTGAGCCTTTTTTGCAGTGACAATCAATCCTTCCCATGCTTTAATTATACATATTTATTTATCATCATCATCGTCATCATCATCAGCTCATTTTATGTCCCCACTGCTGGGGCACGAGCCTTCCCTATGGATGGCTAGGGAGAACGGGCCATAAACCACCACGCGGGCCCGGTGCAGATTGGTGGTTGTTAACGACTGCAAATGCAGTCGGGACCAACGGCTTTACGTGCCATCCGAATTATTAATAATAATATATAATTATTAATTTTATTTATTTATTGAATTATTTATTATTTGGGAAACAAACAATTACATAGCACATTACAACATTTAAAATATACATAAAACACAAATCTCCAAAGTTTCTACAAAAAAACAAACAAACTTATCAATTACCGTAGTGGTTTATGGCCCGTTTTCCCTTTCCATCCATAGGGAAAGCTCATTCCCCAGCAGTGGGACATAAAATGAGCTGATGATGATGATGACAATTTCCTTGTTGGCGGTTAGCGATACGATAAATGTAAGGAAAAACCCTGGTTTATATGAGCTACAGGCACGCTGCAGGTTCTTCTCAAACATGTTACATTATGGCAAAATGATCTGGTCAGTATCCAACATTATAGATACGTAACAAACCTCAAGTTAGGGATCGGCAATTCTTCCCGGTTTTCTTATTTAAAAGTACCTAGGTATACACAATTACAAAAAATAATGGAAAACATTTTACTGGAAAAACAAACCAGTCTCAGGAATATTGTTTTCTAAAGTTTACGCGAACACTACACATTGAAATGAAACAACGCGAGTAGACCCGTAAAAGTTGTTTCATTTCAGTCTCAGGAAGCTCGAGTGGGAATCGAGCCCAAACCCATGACCTTTGGATAGCCGGTCCAATGCTCTGAACGCTGAGCTACTAAGACCAGAAGACTTTTTTTCAAGTAAAATTTTATCTTGTAACTATATAGCATTGTGAATGCAAAATTCAAAATAAAAAATAATAATATTAAAATCTAGTTAGCAAAAAGTTAAGTAAACTTAATTTAAATATAACATTGTGCCCGCTCCACTTCTCTTATCGATTGTACTATGATACCGTCAACGGAAAGTCGAAACTGCGGCTTTGGTTCAAATGTCTAGAACGGATCAAATATCTATTGTCCTTATTAATCGATACTGTCGGTGCTTTCACTGTGGACAGAAAACAGTTTACTTCAATACGAAATTAATCTCTATACAGAGTACCTATAGGTACCACGTTTTCTTCAGATAAACATATAAGTAGATACTGTTTCTCTTTACAACTATCGTATTGGCACAGTGGCACCTAATGTTCGACACTTTAAGTTCCAAAACAATTTTCGTCGCCAAACAAGACCAAAGATTTCCATTCAAGTTTCACGGGATGACAGATGACAGCTAAAAAACCGATTACCTGTATCCTGTATTCAATTGTAGCTGAAAAGTAAAATTTGTTTACTTGCCTCTATTTTTACTGACTAAAGGAAAAGTATGTCGGTCACTGGGTCCTGTTCAACACTGGGTGCCTAGTGTGGGTTTTTTGATGTGTACAATCTTTCAGCTCGCTTTCAATATAAGCAATTCGTGGGAGTGATTTCGTGAAATGGGACGGAAGTATGTGTAACAGTGTACAGGAAGTCGGGGAAGCGCGCAAGCGCGCGCCATTTTGTAAATTTAAAATCGGTTTTATGAACATGACATATTATTATTTTAAGTGACTTGTGTCATTTGACTATCAAAGGTCATTTTTGATATGTCAAATGTGAGATGTTGACATTCAACAACAACATTCGATGTGAGATGTCAAAGGTGAGATGTCAAATGTTACACATCATATGCGACATCATATGTTTTTTTTACTATCCGTATTCATTCGATTACGTTTACGAAATCGTAAATTAGTATGGCGTTGAAGCAGCGCCTTCTGGCGACATACGAAAAGAGTTAAAATTTTGCCATACAAATTCTCGTTTTCGTTAACGTGATCGAATACTGAATGAAACTCGCGCTAGGCTCTGGTGCCAGTAGGTAGGTACCCTATGTACTATCGCTACTTTATTATCACTTTTTACTAAATACTAAAACAATTATTGATAAGTAATGGGCATACCACCTATCACCTAATGCACAACTACGCCTTACGATTGCGAATCAAAATCATTCTTACCACCATAAGCCATAGGTATCTATGGCAAACATAGACCAAGAATCCCTTCTTGGTGTAGGACTATATTTGCCGCCTCTGTGGTCTAGTCTAGAGGTTACATGGTGGTCTTAGATTCAGAGGACGCGAGTTCGATTACCAAATATGTTTATGCATATGGTTTGGTCTTTGGTAAGGCTTCCACCATCTTGCAAAAGGCTGTCGCAGTAACGACAATGTTAAAATAATATTGATTGATGTGTTGAGACAGTCAGGGATCAGATAACCAGTTCCTCAGTAGGTGGATATCGATTGTATTGAGCTTCCATCAATATTAAGTATTGTCACGTTGTAGAAAAAAACCGACTTCAAAAAGAAAAATAAAAAAAGTAAAAAATTAATTTACTTAGCTCAAAGTAACTCGTATTTTGATTTAGTTAATCAGAAATGATTAAATAAGTATACAAAAAACAATTCAGAAATAATATTGAAATCATATTATTATTACCTAGATAACTATAGCTAGACCGCTTAACTGAGTCCTCGCCTGCGGTAGGTACGCGTACCGCTATATGCATATCAGTTTTAAAAGATGTCTATTGAAGTCAACCCATATGGGTTTGCATATGGGTTCTCACCAATACAAATTAATCAAGCCCAAACACCAGGTAATTGCTGTAAATCGTTGAGGAGTTCCCTCGACTGTCTTTCGGCTCCATTATCAGATTGACTCCAGACCTTCATTAAATAGTAGTGCTTTAAAATACTTAATGAATAAAATTAACAAACACACTAGTCGCCACTACGATTTTCGAAGGTTCCCCTCGATTTCTTCAGGGTTCCATCATCAGATCCTGACCTGATAACCATGGCACCACCTGAGAAGTACCTATACTCTGTCGGACAAAACAAGAATTTTCAAAATGGGTTTACAACAACTTACGGAGATATCACGTAACAAACATACAAAAAAATAAAAAACATTCAGTCGAATTGAGAACCTCCTTCTTCTTTTGAAGTCGGTTAAAAAATGGGATATCTCACGGATTTCCCATGAACTTATAGCATCCACATAAAAATATACTATATTAGTACCTAAATCTTAAACTGTCACCTACAACCTCACACAACTTATAATTCGCAAATTAGACATTTAAATATAAAACATACGGAACCAATAGTCACACCAGCCGCAAATTACACTTCAATAAGTTCTTTAAAAGCTATAGAACACTTCCTACGTATTACCTACTATAAAGCCAAAGCAATGTGATGCCATAGGAAGTCGGTCGACCTTAGTAATGTTCGCGACATCAACCGGCATGGCCGAATAAAGTTGAAATCACAATTTATTATTATTGTGTAGAGATATTTATCAAAGGATAGTGGTTTTAGTCTATTTTAGGCGGTATCAGGATATCAAAAAAATTGGATATGGCTGCAACACAGAATGGCAATTCTACAAAGAAATTGGATGTTGCAGTTGTTGGCGGTGGATTGGTAAGTTATTGAGATTTTTTTGTATTTTTTTTAGTAGGTATGTTTCGACATATTTAACGTCGTTGTCAAGAGGTTCAAGTTCATGACCCATAATATTATCGTAAACTTTATGATAGTATGTAGTAGTTGTATATATATATTATGACATAGTTAGGATATTTAAGGAAATGCGATAACAGAACAGGTGATGATATCTTTATAGCTGTCTTGAAGTTCATACTTAAGTTTTATTAAATAATTGTCAATTTGTGAGTTACGCATTTCAAGATTAGTTGAGATTCTTTATTATCTACAATAAGCTTTCGTCATAGCTTGCGTCATAGCTTGTGTTAGCCCAGCAATCTCCCTTTGTGAAAAGCCTGGAGCCCTATACCAACAGAGCTTACTTCACCATCGTCAAACTGTATCGTACTAATGGTCCACTGACCAATATTCAGTATCGCTATTGATGGAGTTAGGTAAATGAGACAGAAGAAATGTACGATTTATCGGTTGTCGAATGGATTAGTATAGGTGTAATGTAGCCGAATGGGTGGACCGACGATCTGGTGAAGGTCGCAGGTAGCCACTCTAGATACCAGCTAGACAAAACCGACCGTTTGTGGAGATCCTTGGGGAAGGTCTATATCCAGCAGCGGGTGCTTTGGCTGAGATGATGTTGATGATGATGATGATGATGATAGCCGAATTGTGGCCAAGAGACGCGTGGAGACCTGAATGTGGAGTGCGAGTTTTATTCTTTATTCGAGCACGTTATTTTTTTATTAATAAACAAAATGTTTGACACCTGTTGTATTGTTTGCATCTGGCATTTTCTGTTATTCAATCAATCTATAACGTATAACAATGGTTAAATCAATTGTTACGTACCATAATACGGCGTTTCGATAGATTAGGCGACAAATTTTAATATACATTTGTGGCTCATCGCTCTCAAAGAAGTTGTCAAACGTATGGCAGAATGGCTTGTACGAAACATCCTGATGGGTTGAAATGCTTCTGTAAGCACTCATTAAGATAAGTCTCACCCCATTAAGATAAGATAAAAATATAAATTTAAGTTGACCTTATAGTAATTATAACTACTATGGAAATATAATTTTATTTGCAGGTTGGATCGCTAGAAACTTTGTATCTGGCCAAAAGAGGTCATCGTGTACGTCTTTATGAATATCGTGAAGGTCAGCTGGATTTGGTTTTATTTGAAAATGCTGATTAGTTAATATAATTTTATTACAATTATGTCAAGGGTTATTAGATTACCTACTTAGCGATTACTCCAAATTCGTTAGACAGAAGATGTTTGTTATCTGTAGGTAGATATTTGGTTTTATTATGCACTTTTCAATACCCACTGTACTGACAAAACCAAAGAATGTACCCTACAGAAAAGTTTCCTTTCGTTGACACGTGAAACGCGCGGTATTTATTTGTATTGTATTTTCCTCCAACAAAACACAATTAATTTAAACATGATAAAATCTAGACATAACTGAGGTCCATGCGAAAAAGTTTCACAATCATAAAATGGAAAACATTAATAAAAAATGAACGTACGTATCGAATTCAATACGTATGTAGAGTATCATACACCATTGTAATTGACAATTGATCAAACTCTGATCTCTATTGATTAAACCAAGGCCATTTTTGTTAAGATAGTGATAGAAGATAAAGTCAATGAACTGGTAGGTAGTATTATTTTGTAAAAGCTCTTACAATTTTATTCGTACAGTTTATTTTGTCTATTCAAAGCTACTTATTTTTTTTCGACGTCATGATAATAATATTTGTGTACGCTCACACCTTATTAACTTGCCCAAAATAAGCTTCTATTGAAACTCGTTGATATGGTTAAACTAGATAAAGGATAAATATATATAAACAGAAAAACACCCAGACCCGAAATCAATTCAGAAAAACAGTTATTTCTGAATTGACCCGACCGGGAATTAAAACGGGGACCTCAAAGATGGCGCGTCGCCAGACCCGGCACGCTATCCACTCGACCACGGAGGTCGTCAAATTAAACGATACTACAACCATTGGATGTCAAGACATTCGCTGTGTTAACCACTCGTTGCAGTAACGGTACGACATCGATACATTCGATGTCGCGACTTTCGATGTGGCGTACCATCGGCATCGGTTTCGTATACGTGATCGTATAACAAATGAAACTTATACTAGGCACCCGTCGTCATTCGATCACGTTAACGAAAACCAGTTTGAACTTAAATTCTTCGTAACTGAAAAAGATCTTAGGTGAATAACTTTCTTCTTATGTAATAACCCCCTTATTCATAAAAACTATTTAAGCATTGATTTGTTAAATATTGTTTTGACAACATCACACAAACGTCAGTTTGAATTTGAGAAAAAGAGACAAAACAATGATTAACTAAATAAAACTTAAAATTAAATAGTTTTTATGAATAAGGGGGTTAATGATACACAGTAAATAAGTACCTACTAACGTTTAAAATAGTAAATCATAACGAACGATGACTATGTGATAGGAGTTTCGACCATGTTAAACATTTGTTTATTCTTATCTTATTCCACCATGATTACAATTATTGTTTGTAGACATTACTGTCAACGTCTCTAGAGATGACGATAGAGATAAAGAACTAAGAATAGTCTAAAAAAAAGTACATTATGGTTGTACTCAAACATTTTAATTACTTACGTGGGTATCACGTTTTTGTTTATAATGCAGCAAGTAACTACATTGATTTTCATTAATGGAGTGATTAAAATTCGTTCTTTGACGCTAATTTAATAATTTTAATAATATGTAATCGCAAAATTAATTTGTATAATGTTGAGTGGCCTTTTTGATCAGCTGTCAAGCGAGAGTCGTAATAGCGCTGCTGGGAAGAGTTAATTCCAATGACCTTCCACCTACAAAAATCAATAAAAATATTGGAACATCGACCGCCTTTGTTGTCTAATTTAAATTAACTATAATTCAATTTTTTATTCTCGTTTTAGGCACTCTCTTAAAACGTTACGTTATACGTTAATGTTTAAGGTCGTTGTAGGTTTTCATAATTAAATATTTTCTGTGACGCCACTCTGCACGGTGCTGTGGTCCTCATCCATCTCCCGACCACTACTTGAGCTAGGTCGCAAATATAAAAAAAAAGTGTAATATACTTATTTTTTTTAGAATCGAATAGAATAATTTTTATTGTAGGTAGTGTATACATTTTTACAATACATATATTTAGGATAGGTATCAACAGTAATACCCATTACATGCTTTAAGAGAGGCCTATGTTTAGCAGTGGACTGATGTGGGCTAATAATAATGATGATGATATACTTTCAGATATCAGGAAAACTCCGCAAGCGCGCGGCAGGTCTATCAACTTAGCTCTGTCGATACGAGGTCGGAGAGCGCTGAAAGATGTAGGCCTGGAGAAGCATATGATCGAGGAGCACGGCATCCCAATGGCAGGGCGGATGATCCACAGGCGTGACGGGTCCACTTACGTGATGCCTTACGACGCTAGAACCAACCAGGTAATGTTCATAATAGGAATGTTGACAACATGAATCACGTAACAGTTTTATATTTGACCAAAGCATGAATTACTGTAAATCTCACAAAAACCCATACAGGATATTTTTTTTTACTTGTGCGCAAATTTTCTGGAGCGACTCAGAATCGGTAAGTAAACAACTTTCTCATAGTAACATGGGTTGAAATATGTCAAAAATTTTGAGACTCTCCATACAAATCAGGCTAATCAAGTGTTCGCTAAAGTATGGGAAGTCCAAAAATGTTTGACATATTTCAACCAATGTTACTATGAGAAAGTTGTTTACTTACCGATTCTCTGTCGCTCCAGAAAAGCACACTAGCAAAAAAATGTCCTGTAGGTATTATATCTCTTTTCCAGTGCATCTATTCGGTCGGAAGAAATTACTTAAATGGATTACTGTTGAAAGGTATGTGTTTTATAAGATATTTGTTATAGTGATTCGTAAAATAAAAATTACCTCTTTTGTAATACCCGTAATACCTAGGCGGCGGCGTTAGTAATTTGTAATATTAAAATGACATCTTATAGGTAATACCTCGGCAGCGTAATACCTCTTATACTCGTATTAACCTACATCCGGCTAAACTAATTCCAAGGATTAAAATTACATATACCTATTTTAGAAATAAAAATATTAATAACCCTCAAAGACCTTAAATGTTTGACTATCAAACATTTGACCAAGAACTATGTCAAATGTACGATACTTTTATGTAGTCAGTTAGTGCTGTATAAAAAGATAAAGATAAAAAAGATAAAAATATTTTATTGGTACAAAAATTACAACGTTTTAGAAAACTAAACTTAAATAGGCATAACTAAAAATATTGTACTTTTTTATTTTCAAGCTAAATATTATACTTTTTTATTTGCTAATTGCTGCACTGAAGCTAAATTAAATATTCATAAAATTTTATAAAATATAGTGAAAAAATTAAACGCCCACCCGACCCAGCCAGTATTTTATAAAATTTTATGAATATTTAATTTAACTTCAGTGCAGCAATTAGCATTTGAAAATAAAAAAGTAAAATTTACTATAGCGTTGTGTTATCAAATTTGTGGTATTTCATCTGCAAAGATGAATCTGCATGGCCATCGGTTGCAACGACCGTTGGATAGATGGCGCTAGTGCCGCTAAAAAGCACTCAAAAACATTCAAAATTCAGCGCTTACGTCAGCCTTCCCCGTAACATAGCGGTCAGTGCAGCCGCCCGGATAAGCAAAGGGTACCTACCAGTGTTACCAAAGTGCTGAGCTAGGCTCAGCGCTGATTTTCAGTCTGGCCCCTGGGTTGAATGGTCGGAACGGGATAAATAAAGAAGTACGGATGGATGCTTGTGAGGTTTATTTGAGTATGTGTTGTCATAAAGTATGATGTGATAAATATTGCGACTGTTAAAGCATTTCTTATATTTTCTAAGATTTAGCGATGACGCGATCCCAAAGACAGAGGCCCCCACCCAGCAGTTGGAAGGTTGCTGGTTGCTGTTGTTGTATGGTGCTGTGAAACATTTAACGGCATCAAATTCAGTTCTCAAACGGGGTGCCTTGCCTCAGGTCAGTCTACCATGAATGATATGAAACGTTCTCAACATTATTCTTCTACTTTCAGAATCAGAGAAATATGATAATGTTGAAAAACATTTCAACCACAAGCTGGTGGAAGCCAACTTAAGGAAAGGCTCCATGACGTTCACGAAGTAAGTATTAAAAGTTCGTGAACAATTTTGACGGATCTACTCGCGTTTATTTTGGATTATCCATATGTGATGCCCGCTTTTACTTACCGCCTGAGATTTAATTACCTAAATGGTTATACACACTGCAAGACTACAAGATACTGGGGGGCGCTTTTTAAACCGGCGTCTAATTCTCACGCTATGATATCAATTCTGTAATTCAGCAAGAAACTCCTGTGAGTTTCTTGCGCCCATTCTTCTCCACAGCTAAAATAATAGTTGTCCTGAATGGGTAGTAGGTTGGTAAAAAATTTATGGACGATTCAAAAGCATTTTTCGTAATTAATTAATTATCTTAATTAATGGCTTCGCGTTTAGCGTTTAGCCAATTTCAGGTGTTTTTATTATAGTAGTCAGGGTACAATTTGTACGGTAGATAGAAATTAAAATGGAGTCTCACAACACGTGTTATTACGGAAAGAACTCTGGTGAAAAACCCACTTTTCGTAAGTTTATTTGAATTTAAGTTTTTGACTTTGACTTTGACAATTGCTCCTTTTTCGCTAGTCTATTCAAAGTAACTAGTAACTTATTTTTCAAAGCGAAAATTCTCAAATGTTATAATCAAACTGTAAATAATACAAAAAATATTATATTTCATAGTGTATATCATGTTACTTTACTAATGTCGAGATCACCGGAACAATAAAAAAAAAATCTCCTACCTGTAAGCATATTTTGCATGAAACGGAAACGCCATGATAAAGAGATTTAATACCTATACATGCCTATACCTATGCAAAATAAACGCGAGTAGATTTGTTCAAAGTTATGTAAGTACAATAAAATATCTTTATTCAAATAAATTTATTTCATTAGTGCTTTTGAACATTTTTTACCTATTTTTGTACCCAGTCAGAACATTTTTCTGTTGTGGAGAAACTTAAACGCTTAGTGCGAGTTTCATTCGACACTCGATAACGTTAACGAAAACGAGAATTTGTATGGCAAAATTTTAACTCATCTCGTTTGTCGCCAGGAGGCGCTGTTTCAATGCCATACTATTTTTCGTTTTCGTAAACGTAATCGAATGATGGATAGTAAACAAAACTGACACTAGGCACCCTTAACCATGTTTTACAGATGTAACGACATTAGCAAAAAAAAAATGCCGTACAAAGTGACTCATCTCTGATTTCATTCTCGTTTCCAGAACTGACACCAATGAGGATGTTACTGTAAACGCTGATCTGATAATCGGTGCCGACGGAGCCTTCTCCGCGGTTCGCAAGGCGATGATGAAGCAGCCTCTGTTCGATTACAGCCAGCAGTACATTGAACACGGCTATTTGGAGCTGTGCATACCGGCGGATGAGAGTGGTGGCGTAAGTAGTATAATCTAATATAAATTATGTATCTTATTTTCAAGAGTCAGAAGAACGGATATTAGATGCTCGGATTTGATGCGACAATTCACGGTTAAAACCCACAGCTCTGTTAGTTAGAATACTGACGTGAATCCATGCCTTTCACATGCAAATTAGCTTTCTTGGTGGGTTAACTTTTTTTTAAATATTTTTCATAAAAAAAATAAACACAAATGTTGAAAAAATTTCCACGAGCAGGATTTGAACCTGCACCCTTCTGACATACCGTAACATAACATTTGTGTTTTTGTAATTTGTTTCGCAACATAATCGTTAAAATTATATAAACAAAACAAAAAACGTTTTATAAATAGCTTGCCTACTTCTTAACTGATCTTTAGTATTTGTAAAAATATTATGATCAGATGTTAATGACGGTAGTTGTTGACATTGAATTGGCGCCTTTGGCTTTCAAAGTAAAAAAGTAAATAGTGTTGAATAATTCCGGCGGGCTGGTTAGAACCGCGATAGCTCAATTGGAAGAGCACCTGACCCGGTATGTCAGAAGGGTGCAGGTTCAAATCCTGCTCGTGGAAATTTTTTCAACATTTGTGTTTTTGTAATTTGTTTCGCAACATAATCGTTAAAATTATATAAACAAAACAAAAAACTATTTATTTTTTATAAATAAATTACCCCATAAGACATTTCTCCTTCCCTTTACCAAAAAATCTGAAACAAGTCTATCTTAATTTATAAACGAAAAACCAAAAACTTTTATTCATTTCAGTAGCCTGAGCCCAACAATGATTTGGGTTGGTATGATTATGATGATGAAATCATAATTGGGATAATGTTTTTTTGGAATTAGTATTTAGAACCTACGGTTGCTCTAGGTTATTGAGGATAGGGTAGTAATAAATAAAACATAAAAAAAAACTCATTTATCATGTCTGTAAGCTGTAATTTTAAAACAATATTACCCTACAATTTTATATTACCATGTTTTTTGTTGTTTTCTTCTTAAATATAAATCTTAACATCCACCCGCGTGAATTCAGTAAATCTCGGTATATATAGATAACATAAAACATGTTAATCATCTCGATATCACAATAAATATATTTGTATTTGTATTTTTCTAATTAGGCTAATGGCACCAGTGTCCGACAGGAACCAGTGATCGACATTCCCTTAATCATTAAAAATAGGGGACATCAACTGATTTTTGTTTTTAGCAACAACTGAATACAGACTTCCTGCTTCCTAGCTCTCATCGCGTAAAATTTCAATGAAACTCATCTATGTAATTTCTTAGCGACGACAACTATGTCGCACGCACGTAGAGCTTAAAGTGTCGAACACTGCTGCCGCTGCCACTATGATATGTTAATTATTTATCAATACCACAGTATATATAGATCTTATGAAAATTTGTTAGTTAGATAGTGAAGAAAAACAATATTTTTGTTAGCCTTACATGCTTGGTACAAATACTGCGATTCAGTTTGTGAGCACACTAGCGCCATCTAGTAACAATATTCCGAACTAATATTTTCACCTGTTAAACTAATCCTAAATTCATACAAATATATAAAACAACAAACTACTATACATTCAACAGATATTGATTATTAGGAAGTTAATTTCTTTTTCTATTTAGTTCAAATTTTGATCCACACAGTTCTACGATTAAACAAAATAAAGATGCAACCGACCCAATAAATAATATAGCATAGTGATTGTTTAAATCTCTCAAGCGAATTTTCTTGAAAACATTAGGTGTCTTTTGTACAATAGAGCTGTTCTGAAACAATTTGATTTCGAGATAATTTGTTAATATCCCACTCTCGAATATGTGCAATGCATTTTTCCGAAATTTGTGCAACAATGGGAATCCACGGTGTAAATAAAAAGTGAGAATATGGTCCGTAGAAAAACCCCACGCTTCCAGTTTATTATTTCCATCTTTATCTTTGTATTTATTCTGCCTTATGTTATAACTGTACGACATTTCGATTGCATAAAGATCTTTCCTAGACGCTACGACGTCCAACGAACTTGCAATATATCTACATTGGGAAATATCCGCATTAGGGGGTAAGCTATGATTGTACGTATACAAGAAAAAGGTGCGAACGGGGTCGCTTATACAAGCCTTCAAGGGTAAAGTGTTCAAATGTTCTGGGCTGATATGCTGAACTTGTTTAACGCGCGCTGTTATCAAGCTGTACAGGGCTGTGGTGAAAAATTGGCTTACAAAAAATGTTAACCAAATCCAACATGTCAGGACTGGCCGCAATTTTATGAGCCGCAAAAGTTTCGTATTACCATTGCCTATGTAAAAGAAACCCCATAATTTGACAAACAGTTCCATTTGCCCGTGAAATAATTTGTAACTTTTTAATATAAATGTGCTAATGAGCATAGTAAAAACGAAAAAGAATAACAGTAAAATCCATGTGCCTTGATCAAACTCTTCATACAGATCCTTCCAAATGGGTTCGTCAAGAGTTGCGGTGTATAAATTGTAGCGTCCAAAACTATATCCTTCAATGAAGCCAAATACGTTAACGCGATTTTTTATTAAAATGAATCCACCACTTGCGATGTCAGCTTCGTTATTTTGTATATAGCCCAATAGACCCGTAACGGTGTGATTAGGTAGAACGACACCAAAAGTTTCATCTGGGCCAGGCACTATATATTGCAAAGAAACGCCTTCTAGCTCAGCCAATATGTCTAAAAGACATTGCTCTACACCACTTACTTGGACCCCATTAGCGGATTTTTCATCAGGTTCAATTATTATATAGGGAAGATCTTCAGATACTATAACTCTCACTGAACAATTTTTAAATTGTGTTAGATCTTCTTTCGGAAAATAGTCTTCGCTAGTTGTCTGATTGCAACTCGCAACTTTTTCCACTCTGTCGTACCGCTGGCCACAGTTACCGTTTTCAAACGGATAATAGGTAAATATATCGGCATCGTATGTATTTTCCTTTACGAAAACTACATAATAAACTCTAAATTTCAAAAATATATCAAAAATATCTGTGATATCGTAATCGGTTATGTTACTGGAAAACACAAGAACAGGTGCTCGAGGGTTCCATAGATTCTTTTTTGCGCTTATGCTCATTAACTTTTCCAATTCGGCCACACTTTCAGCTGTCATTACATGTCCTGTAGTGGGCATCAGCCAGTCGCTATCTTGAAGCCCTCTTGTAATAACACTATAACAGCTATTGCTACTAATGGTTTTAATTACATCAATGTCACTATCCGAATACATTAACGATACAATTGCATTACATGAAAAATGATTATTCATTATTTTTAATATACATTGACTTTCCGGGTAATTCTCTAGATTTTTGTTTAACATCTCTGATAATAATGTACCAGTCGATGACCGATATAAAATAAAAAGGAAGAATAACACTACAGAGCCTTTGATGTACATTGTGGCGTTGATGTCTTGTGTTAAACTGCCGATAAACATTCTTGCGTTCAATTTATTAACCTTTGAATAGCATTGAAAAAGCAATTTGTATGAGTAATTTATTTTTTGAAGTAAATTAATGTTTTGTTACTGACAGTTATGGTTGTAAAGTTTATTTTAAAATGCAGCTGGGCGGGGTGTAACGGTGCGACTTGATTAATAGTTTCAGATGCCCCCTAATTACCTACACATTTGGCCGAGAGGTAATTTCATGATGATTGCCCTGCCGAATCAAGACTGTTCGTGGACAGTGACGCTGTTCATGCCATTTACTAACTTCAAGCAATTGGACAGTGAAGAGAAGCTTTTAGAGTTCTTCGAGAAGTACTTTCCGGATTCTATATCGTTAATCGGGAAGAAGAAGTTAATTGAGGACTTTTTCGGAGGTTCGCCATCGCCTTTGGTGGCTGTGAAGGTAGTTATGTAATATTGTTATGTAATATGGAAATAAACAGTATTAGCCAAAAGTACTTTTAGTTCTTGTGTAGTCATGTAGAAGTTAGACATACTTTCGTTACTACTATCTTAAACTTTTGGCTGAGATGATGATCCTTTGCCCGAAATCTAATGTTATTTTTTTATTGACTACGGCTAAGCACATGGCCTTCATCTCAACTGATGTTAAGTGACGATAAGGCCGAAGATGGAAGCGCACTTCACCCGGAACCCTCGACTACTGAGGCACCGGTTATCTTATCTCTAGCTGGCAGAACACAACAATGCTACAAACATTGATATTACGGCGACATATTTAGATAAGACGGTGATAGCTAGCCAGGCAGACAAATATCCCCTACCATATAACAAACCGAGTACTCAAACATGTACATTCCCCCGTTGGGAATCAAACCAGGGACCTCTGGGTCTGAGACCGGTGGTCTTAACCACTAGACCACAGAGGCGGTAAAAATATTTATGAATGTACTTATTAAATATTATAAATGTGTTCTAGTGTCGTCCCTACAACGTAGACGACAAAGCGCTGATAATTGGTGACGCCGCCCACGCCGTGGTTCCATTTTACGGCCAGGGCATGAACGCTGGCTTCGAGGACTGCACTCTCCTGGATCAGCTATTCCAGAAACATCACGACAACCTGTCTAACATCCTTAAAGAGTTCTCGGGAATAAGATGGAAAGACACATATGCTATCAGCGACTTGGCGATGTACAATTACATAGAGGTAAGGATAATTCATGTTATGTATTTGTAATTGGTTGTATATAACCAATTGTTCTTTCTCCCCTTCAACCTTGGTGAACGTATTTTATTTTTTATTTTTGTCTGAGTGATGTATGTGGGAGGCCTTTGTCCAGCAGTGGACGTCCACTGACTGAGATGATGATGATGATGATGATGTATGAAACTGATTAAAAAAAAAACCTATTTTCAAATAAAATTTAGTTTTAATATTAGTTAAAGTATGAAATTTCCGATTTGTACTGAAAAATTTAATTTAGTTTTTTTTTTAATTTAACATATTTATTTAATCAAAATAATTACCATTATTATCGATACATTGCTGCCATCTAATAGGAAGGTCATTAATGCCTTTGCGATAGAACTCTCGTGATCTAGATTCGACAAACTGTGTGAAAGCATTTTGTACTGCCTCCTGAGAAGAAAACTTTTTATCACGTAGAAAATTGTCCAAATCACGAAAAAAATGGTAGTCCGTTGGAGCAAGGTCTGGCGAATACGGAGGGTGACGAATGGTTTCTAATTGCAGTTCCTGTAGAGTTAAAACGGTTTTTCGTGCTGTATGAGGTCTCGCGTTATCATGGAGCAATAATGGTGAAGATCGATTCATGAGTCGGGGCTGTTTCACTGCTAGTTTTGCTATCATTGTTCGAAGTTCGGCACAGTAGACATCTGCTGTTATTGCTTGACCAGATCGGAGAAAGCTATAGTGAATAACACCATGCTGAGACCACCAAACCGTTACCATTACCTTTTTATTGGTAAGCTTTGCTTTAGGACACTGTTGCGGCGTTTGACTTGGGGTCAGCCATTGCATTTTTCGCTTACGGTTATCGTAAAGAATCCACTTTTCATCACATGTCACAATTTGATCCGATATTCCTTCATTTCTGTATCGATTCAACAAGGCAACACAAGTTTCAACACGCGTTTCTTTCTGCAGATCAGTCAAATCATGAGGCACCCATTTCTCATATTTTTTTATTTTATTGATTTGACGCAAATGAGTCAATGTTGTTGGTAAGGTAACGTTAAACCATGCCGCTAATTCCTGGGTAGATTGGCTGGGATCGGCTTCCACCATCTCTTTCAATTCATTGTTATTCACCTGTGTGGGTGGTCTTCCACGTGGTTCGTTCTTCAAATCAAAGTTTCCATCACGAAAGCATTTAAACCAAAATCCCACGGTGCGTTCATTAGCAGTTCCCTCTCCAAACGCAACATTGATATTGCGAGCTGTTTCTGCCGCGTTAGTTCCGCGTCGGAACTCGTATTCAAAATTAACTCTAATTTTCGAAGTATCCATCTTTCTTGTCTAAGCTGAATAAAAAAACAACTGAAAGTCGATAATCGAATGTTGCACATTTTTTAAAAGAAGAACTTCATAGGTACCATGTGAAAAAAGTTTCACTCAAAAATCTCAAACCATGAAGGTTCTATGTCAATTCGAAGTACCTAATACAATAAAACGGCAATTTCATAATTTAACCCCTATTATTTGAGGATGTCTCGCTATATGACGTTCATTCTCCTATTCACACACAATGGATCAGATTGGTCCTAGGCATGCTAATGGACTTACATTGATCGGTGTTACTAAAACAGTCCAAGTCATTGCTTTTATCGTATCTATAATTCCAAAACTTTGCAATTACGTTGAATTAGTGTTTAGTTAGCCAATGGCAGGGTAGAACTTGCCGTGGACGTTGGGAATAGCGTCTCGTTAATCTGACCCATAGTTTATTGTTTAAATGTGAGTAGAATTGTAAGTGGAGTAGCTTTGTGATAAATGCTGTGATTGATACCTCTGATTAGGGAGATTTTATTTAGAAGTTTTTATATTTCTTCATTGCTACGAAATCAAGATTGAAGATCAAGGTTAAGCGCAGTTCTCATAATTTTTAATCTATTTTTTTTGTAAGCTTTTGTTTTATATTAATTCAGGCATATGCCTCTACTCCACTTGGCCCTCAAAAATGCTAATTCAATAACGTCCCAATAGTGTGTCGGTAGTCTAATTTTGTGAATTTTCATTGACAAGTTTCAAAATGGCGAGGACAGCTAAAAAAACATATTGTGCAACATTAGCTTTTACGTCTCGTTTGAAAGACTTTTAAGATAAAAAATAGTGTTACAAAAATGTTTCTACAAAGCTTACGCCATGACGACACTAAGTACAATTTTACATTATATTTATAATATAACGTTATATTTTTACAAATATTGAAAGATCAGTTAAGAATTAGGCAAGCTATATTTATGGTTATTTACATATAATACGATGACGACGACGTACGTCACATCTTCTCATAAAATATTGGGCCGGTACCGGTAGTCAATGATAGGATCCAAGTTATTGCGAGCAGCACAAAACCGGTCGTTGTGAAGATACTTGGGATAGGCCTTCGTCCAGCAGTGAACTTCTTTTGGATGAGATGATTCTGCAAAGAATACTGAACCACCAGAAAAAATAAACCAATCTAATTATTTCATGTTTGTACCTCCTTCAGATGAGAGATTTAGTGACTCGCCCATCGTACAGGCTTCGCAAGGCGTTCGATGATCTGATGTTCTGGGCGTTCCCTAACTTCTGGGTTCCTCTGTACAACTCTGTGACATTCACCACGATGCCATACAGTCAGTGTGTTGAGAACAGACGCTGGCAGAACAAGGTAAATCGTTAGTGAATCAAATTTATTATGCTACAGTTCCATAATATATATTTTATAGTAACGATGACTCCGCTCTACCTGACTATAAGCAGATGCAGAGACCAGATACAGGAACAGCTAGTGGAGCAGAATTGTGCTTCACCTGCAGTCCTCACCTTGCCGACCCCCAACCGGTTGATTACGAGAAATCACGGTTTAATCTTGGGGGATTACCATACCCACTTTAAACAACAGACGAGAAAATCAAGAGAATTATTTAAATTAAAATATGAGAGTCCTTCAAACAGACATAAGTAAACCGCAATATAATATAGAATAATTGATACTCGTATTACTCTACAGAATCTACAGTGCTATCTCTTGACTTAGCTATTAACTATTTTTACTAGGTTGTTTTTACTGTAGACCGTTAATTAAACGGCCCGCCCTTGCTTGACCAGCTTCGCAATTAACAAGTCTGCGTCCACATTGAAGTATTTGTTTTTCTATTCTAGAAGGTCTCATCAACTCTATACATATATTATTATATAGACTTAATGCAATCATTTAAATTTTCATCCTCAATTTTTATCAAGCAAGGAACCAAACTGTTAAACACGAAAATATTTTTACTGCACACAATGTGTACATTTTTGGTAGAAACTTACTAATTTGTATTTATATCAGTTTTATATTTTATGCAAATCATTTTGTCAAAATATTATTTGTTTTACCAATAATAATATAATAAATTGTTCAAATTTCGTGTTTTGTACTTTCGTAAATTTAATTAACCCTTTATTGATGCCACTGTGTCAGTCATTCAGAATTTATGTTTTTAAAATAGAGTAACTACGAACCTGAAATAATTGAATAATCATCTTTAAAATATCTTAAAATAGCAGTGACAAAAAAGACATAGCAAACGCTTTGTAAAAAATATAGTTTTTCTAAAAGTCTTTAGATTATTTATATTATTATTAGTAATATGATTTTAATTGCTGTCATTTCTGTTTTGTTTCAGACGTTATTTACTGTGATTATGGCTTTTATGGTGTTTGCATCTATTGGACTGTTTTACGCCAGGAAATAAAATGCATTAGCTTACAATGCATAACTATGATTGTAATGCATACACGCAAGAGTCCATTATATTTTTAACATGCAATTTGTTTCTATATTCTATCTTATATGTTGTGATCACTTTTGTTATTATGTTTTAGTTATTAGGAATTGTTCTTTTGTCAAAGTATTTGATTTAATTTTTGAGTATTTAACTTATTCATCGTTTTTGTTATTACAATTAAATTCTTTTAGTCTTCTAAACAATTCTAAAATAAAAGTAATAGTTATAAAATGATATTGTTAAAATCATTCATTTACCTAAATTATACACATTATTTCTTGAACAATATTATAATAATGAGAAATTCCTGAGGAGCTCGATGGCGCAGTGGTTAACGCGCCCTAGGTTAAGCAACTTTCGCAAGGATTGGTCGTCGGATGGGTGACCAAAAAAGTTTCATCTCGGGCTCCTCCGTGCTTCGGAAGGCACGTATAGCCGTTGGTCCCGGCTGCTTTAGCAGTCGTTAACAACTAGCAATCCGCGCTGGGCCCGCGTGGTGGTTTATGGCCCGTTCTCCCTGTCCGTCCATAGGGAAGGCTCGTGCCCCAACAGTGGGGACATCAAAATGAGCTGATGATGATGATGAGAAATTTTACCACGCGGGCCCAGTGCGGATTGGTGGGTTGTTAACGACTGCCAATGCAGCTAGGACCAACCAACGGCTTTACGTGCCTTCCGAAGCACGGAGGAGCTCGAGATGATACATTTTTGGTCACCCATCCGATGACCGGCCTTTGCGAAAGTTTCTTAACGTCAGTAATCGCAGACCGGGTGCGTTAACCACTGCGCCATCGAGCTCCTCCTCCTCATCATCATATTACTGTTTGATTAAAACAACGACTATCAGAACGCTGGATCTGGCCCAAGACAAATAAAAAAAAACAAATAACAAAAAATATAACCTGTAAATAGTTTTCATTTTCGAAAACTTATCATTTAAGCTCAATGCTGCGATCCTCGTGCTAAAGATGTAAGCAAGATTTATGTCGATAGTAATCAAGTATCCGTACACAAACACTTAAACTTTTTCAAATCGTTTATTTCACATTTAGTTACCATGCAATTTTTATTTCGAATATTACATTGCACTTAAAAAATCACAACTGAGGCCACTGTCTTTCATTTAGTCATACAATTATAAATAAATTCAACATGATTGACAAGTATATTTTTCGGTATAAAAAAAAGATTAATGTACTTTGTAAACACAGACAATTATTCTTAATGATAGTTTTACTGCCATAGAGCTTGTAAATTATGGTCCTTTTGACAAAACACGCACCAATATAATTGTGCTATTTAAATTTCGTCGTACATAAAAGTGATTGATTTAGAATTAATATTATATTTTGTGTTTCTACGTGTGATATATTTTTTTCTTTTAAACGAATATCGAAACATTACAAGTCGTGGCAATAAGTTAGTTATATTTTATAGACTTCAAAATTATTACAAAAACACAAATGTTGAAAAAATTTCCACGAGCAGGATTTGAACCTGCACCTTTCTGACATACCGGGTCAGGTGCTCTTCTAATTGAACTATCGTGGTTCTAACCAGCCCGCCGAAATTATTCAACACTATTTACTTTTTTACTTTGAAAGCCAAAGGCGCCAATTCAATGTCAACAACTACCGTCATTAAGAAGGGAGCAGTTTCAAATCCTGCTCGTGGAAATTTTTTCAACATTTGTGTTTTTGTAATTTGTTTCGCAACAAAATTTGCGTTAACATAATATAAACAAAACAAATACATTTTATAATTAGCTTCCCTACTTCTTAACTGATTTTAGTATTTGTAAATATATTATGATCAGATGTTAATGACGGTAGTTGTTGACATTGAATTGGCGCCTTTGGCTTTCAAAGTAAAAAAAGTAAATAGTGTTGAATAATTTCGGCGGGCTGGTTAGAACCACGATAGCTCAATTGGAAGAGCACCTGACCCGGTATGGCAGAAGGGTGCAGGTTAAAATCCTGTTCGTGGAAATTTTTTCAACATTTGTGTTTTTGTAATTTGTTTCGCAACAAAATTTGCGTTAAAATTATATAAACAAAACAAAAACATTTCAAAATTATGTTCAACATAACAAATTTCAAATTTTAAAAATGTGCTTTTTGGGATACTCAATAGGTTTATATTTATGTAATCAGTAAAGAAGAACACCAACTTAACTATGACAATACTCGCATATATAAACCATATCCATGAAATTGTATAAAATGACGCATTCCGCACATCAAAGAAAACTAATAATAGTTAAAGGCTCGACTTAGTTTGGCTACATAATGACCTATTTTATGAGGATATTTCTTGCCAAAAAGTTCCACCACAAAAGCAATAGTTGATATTATGGACCCCACAAAAAGAACAGCGAAATGTATTCGAAAGTCTCCCAATACGAACTGTTTGAATGCCCTTTTCTTCCTATTGTCTAGAGTTTGAGGAGGGCTATCCCAATTCCTGAAAATATCCACTAAACCAGCCTCAAACATGTGATGAGCGTGAATCTGCAACTGATCTCTTAAAACAAATCCTTTATATAAATAAAAACTAAGCGCAATAGCGCTTGAAAATTCCCAAGAGTCTAATTTGCGGTGACCGTGCGCATCTAGAAATTCCTTTTCTCGCGAGGTGTAGGATGATTTTATCTGCACAGTGTACAAATCATTCCTGGCAGATACGGTCTTCAAAGCGCCATCAATCGTGTTGCAAGCAGGTATATTAACACTTTCTGGCAAAACTTCGTCATAGGCAAAATAGAAAAATGTGCGTATGACCTCGCTCATGCAAGGCTTGTATGGAATGGTGGTCAATTTCTCGTGACTTATTTGCCGTTTGATTTGAGTGCGATTAGTTATCAGACCGTACATGTCGGAGTTGTAAAAACTGGTAAGAAGAAATGTAAACCAAATCCAAAAAATCATAACTGCTCTTATCCTTCTTTTCTTAGAAAAACGTTCAGTACCATTCCCTAAAAAGAAACCGTAAAGATTAAAAAACAGATGTACTAGATTATATGGTGATTTTGGTGATATATTAAACAATTTAATACACACAACTACCATTAGACAGTAGTAAAGTAAAATCAGTAACCATGTTTCCGTATCAAACTCTTCGTAAACTGTTTTCCACATTTCGTCTTCATCAGCTGCAGAATACAGATTAAAAGAAGCAAAGTTAAAGCCACAGATAAAATCATATAAATTCACTCTGTTCTTTATCAAAACTGTGGATCCCATTGCCACATCAGCTTGATTTCTTTGTAAATAACCTAAGAGCCCTGTTGTTGTGCCATTTGGCAGGACAACTCCAAAATTCTTCTCATCTTCTATCTCTTCGTATGTCAACGTGAGATTAGATGAAGATGCAAAACTATCTAGAACAAATTGCTCTACAATGGGAGCTCCAGATTTTTCAACATACTTCACTACTTTAAAATTACAGTCGGAATAATTTGTAATCACTCTTTTTTGAAAATAATTTGTATTGTTGACAATGTTCTCACAAATGCCAACATTTAAGGGAAATGCGTCATTGGCGCATTTGCCGTCGTCGAAAGGAAAATAGGTAAAAACGTATGTATCCTCTTTTAAATTGACGAGAAACGTAACATCGTACACTTTGTAGGTCACTAGTAGCACGAAAATGTCCTTGATATCGTCGTCTGTATATTTCTGCGTTGAGATTATAAAACGAGCTCTTGGGTTCCAAAATGCTTCTAGTTTTATTTCAGTAAATACTATTTTCACTTCATGCGCAGTTTCGGTTATAATAAGATAAACTCCATTGTAGATCCACCAATCATTCATGTGGTATGTCCTTACAGTACAACTATAGCATTGCTTTCCACTGAAGATTTCGAAGAGACCGGTAATTTCTGCTGTGTTGCGTACTATAATAGTCAACACATCGTTGCATGAATAATGTTTTTCTAAAATTTGCGATACACATGCAGCAGTTGAATCCTTAACATTGACATAGTAAGTCAATGAATTAAATTCTTCACCAGACGTTACTTTAAATCTGTATGTAATTATAAAATAAAATAAAAATACTTTCTTTGGTGGCATCATTTTACTGAATGAGTTTTTATGGTGAAATAATGAGATTTAAATACCGGTAACAAATAATAAGCTTAGCTGTAATTGACTAATTGTACCGTATGTGTCGAGGTTGCGTGACTAACAGTGGGAAATGAGGACTAGTTTGTGCCAGCAGCTCCACTCACAGTTTCAATAAAGGACATTTCGAGAAAATTACATAATGCGACGAGTAGTCTTGTCAAAATATAATTCTGTATCACCCGTCCAAATTGAATTCTTAAGTGTTACAGAAAGCTCCTGACATTATCATACTTAACAAAGCTTATGGACCAGTGCAAAATAGTCGAAATTCCTGTCTGCATGCTGTTATGCACCGGCTGCCTTAGCATATTTAATATGCAGAATGGTCTGTACAGACTTAGATAAGTAGAATTAGGAATTTAAAGCTAACAGCCTGTCTAGAGAAGCAGTTCCTAAACTTTTTGAGTGATTCACTCACTCCATAGTTCCCTAAATTAATTTATGGAACATGGAATGAAGATAAAGGCACTGCAAATTATAGTAACACTAAAATATAAAGGATTTTAAGAAACAATGCTGACTTTTCCATGGAACCCATTTTAGGAATCGCTGGTCTAGAGAAGATTATGAATGCATTTATTATTATTGTTATATTATTTATTTATTTATAAATCCGAATTGTTGAAATTGGTAGTCTAACCACTACACACAGAAGCGGTTAAGAATTCATACTATGCATTTGGCAGTACGCATCAAATTGCTCTTTTTGTCCAGATTTTAAAGCAAAGCTAGCTAATCTTTTAATGCTAACATCGGGGAAAGTTTCAGAGTGCTAGCTTTTTGTGGTTAGTAGTGAAACGTTGGATCTAAAAGGAGATAAGTAATAATAATGTTTTTCATTTAAGTTATTGTGGGAAACAATGAGGGAGACGTATATAAGCTGATGGTGGTGAATACTTCAGATAATATTTTGTTATTATATTATAGGCATGATACATAAATATATATTTTTTTCAACATTACATTAAAATTTTCATTTTATCTTTTTGCGCTTTTAAAATCGATATATCAAACGCAATGAACGTTATGAACTTTTTTTTCTTTTATATTGTTGAAATAAATTTAAATCGCATGCAATGCATTACGTGCAATTGCAGTGTCATGAAATGAAGGTGCATCATGTTCGTAGTACTAACAGAAAACATAACATAGTTTTCTTTGCATTACATATCAGTAAGCTAACTAAATTCAATTTATGTTGTTTTCAAAAAGCATATAGCGAGTACATACTCGTAAGTATAATATACCATATAAATAGTATAAGATATTGATTATGTCGATATTTTTATATCTAGGTATATTTTACTTTTTATTTTTAAGTGCTAATTACTGCACTGAAGCTGAATGAAATATTTATAAAATACATTGAAATATTTGTGGAAGTTCAGGGAAGGTTTAAACGGTAAGAAACATAAATATTAAGGAAGGGAATACAAAATGATTTGTTTGTATCGTTGTCATGGAAACTGTCAAAGCGGTACGAAGTCCTCCGGGTCAGCTAGTACTGCAATAAAAAATGCTTTAGAGACAAAAATTTCTCGAAAGGAAGTAGGTAAATGATCAAACAAAAAGCTTTTGTCAACAATTTTTAATCTGTCGCTCTAAGTTTGTATAATAATACCATTCCCACAGTCAAGTTAGAAAAAAAAAACAAAAATTGTGTCTATAGTTGGGCCGTTGGGCGTTCACATGTCCGAATCACAGCATTCCCTCGATTCGGCGACGAATCATGCGACCCGGCTGGATTAATTGGGTCCTTTGGCGAGGACGAACGGCAGAACTATGCCGGTCCCATTATTTCACTGTTTGGTCGAATGGGCCTAATGAGAATTTATGAGCGTCATACTGACGTTTGTGGGAGGAAGGACCATGAAGCTGTAGATATGATAGGGCAGTGGCGAAAAAGTATGACGACGTTTAATTATACGACAATTTAATTACATTTAGTGAAGGAATTACCAGAAATGTAAAAAAAAATGTGTGTATCTTATAAAGTTTTTATATTCGCCAATGTTAGTTTCAATTCACATTGAATTGCGATAAGGTAATTTTGGTTTACTGCGTCAATATTTATATAACTATATTTTGTATACCTTAGGTAGGTATCATTTTATAATCATTCGAATGCTGAGCTTAAAAAAGGTTCCCATATAGGAAGATCTAGCCAAAATCCACCACGCTGCCAAAGCTGCCCTGCGCCGATATCCAACGAGATCCAACGCACATATAGAATAAGAGAAGTTAAGTACCGGGACCAACGAGCTTTCCAAAGTATGGTAGAGCTCAAGGTATTTTAATTTGCTCACCCATCTAGAGACCTGGCCTTACAGTTATGGCTTTTCCTCCAAGATCGCAACCCGATCGTGCAAGCCGCTGTGCTATCGCGCTCCCATTATAGTTTTACTTATGCTATTTTAAAGGTGAGTAATTTAACAGCTAGAATTGTTGCCGATAAAATAAATAAATAAAATATTTGTTAATTTTTAAGGAAGAGAAACAGCAGAAATAACAAAACTAGCAATAATGTGGCAGTAAGAAATCTTTTATAGGTCCTCAGAATTTAACCCCTCGTTGCGATACTTTTATACTTTTTAAATATTTATGTTGCTGAATAGTTCTTTGTTTTGGAAGTCTATAGTGCCTACATCGATCATGTATACTTGTTGTGGCCGGTAGATATTTTGATTGGCGGCTGCCGGTTCGAAACAATAAATTTATTTTGAGAATTCTATGAATTTCGTTAATGGTTAATCATTTAGGTGGTTAGGAAAACTGGATACAATTGAGATAGATATTGTAAGAGTAATATCTCTTGATCACATTAAGGGTGTTGTCCAAATAAATTAAAAAGATCACTTAGCCAAGAACACTCATAATTTCCCTGCATATCTTTATTGCGCTGTAACAATTAGCAATATTTTCTTTATGTGTGAGATGACAGGACATTGTTACTACTGATAGCGATCTGAGTTAAGAAGGTGACGTTACAGCCGAAGGACAAGATGACAGAACGATATATTAAATACTACTTTAAAAAAATGTAATATTTTTTAATCAAACATTTGATTTAAACTCTGTACACATTTTTGTCATTTTTCTCGTAAGAGTAGTTTGTTGATAGTTGGATACCCCTGCTGTATATAAATGAAATTGAAAAACTCCAAGGCGTTCTTTACTGCGTTTCAGTATTACATATAGCTTTCACCCAGCACAAAGTTATTAAAATTTCGAATAAAGTGCTGGTGCAAAGTTAAGAAAAAATCTTGCAATTTAAACAAAGAAAACAAAGTCTAGAAAGCAATTAATTTATAAAGCAACTTCTTACTTATATGTGTATGTACGTACTTCAAAGATTTTATACAGCTTTATTTGATGTGTTAATGTTCTATAGTCAGACAGAACCAAACAATTGCCAAAGTGGTATAAAGTTACTGAAACGAAAGCTTCGTAACAACTTCAAGCATAATTGCACCTTTCAATATGACAGGTGTTAGTAAAATGGATAATACTAGCAATGTCGACAGAACAGAAATTGATGGTTACACATTTACAGAGGTTTTGCGGGTTTGCCTGGTAGATTACTACCGCCAAGAAGCTGACTGACACCCATAAATACTTAAGGGTCTTACAAGTAAACAAAGAATAAGGTCGGAGTAGTTATTTTGTATTTTGTCTCTTTTACTCTAATTTGAAATGACGTTATCATGACAGGAACAAAATACGGAATAACTGTTCGGACCTTATTCTTTGTTTATTTGTAAGGTACTCAATTTTTGCCGCCATAAGCTGGTGGTGGCTGATTGAAATAAAATAAGGTGTTGGTCTACACTCAGCAGTATCTTAAGCGTCATTTACTGAATAGAAGCTCTAGAAGAAAATATTAGAGTAAAAAAAAATATCAAAATTAACATAAAATCAATTTTATTTATCAACATCTCAGCCAAAAGACGTCTCCTGCTTGACAAAGGCTTCCCCAAGAATCTCCACGACCGGCTCAAATCGCGTTCGGGTCGCGATGCAACTTTTGCAATTACATGTCACGGATATGAAACCAAATTAAAGATATCTCTAGCTCTTTCACGCTTCGGAAGTCGTATAAAAGCAGTTGTACCCGGTCGTAGTCGTAAGATGGCAGTCAATAAAACCCACCAAACCGCATTTGTTCAGCGTCGTAGTTTAATGGCTCTACAGGATGTTTGGTATTATATGTATGATCCCAAATATGGCAGATAGTGTGCCGTGCGGAAAATCATAAAAATACCTAAAAAGCACTACATGGCCGAGATATTAAGGTTGATTTGTAAGGTAGTAAAAATTTACTAAATAAATTTGCAAAGTGGTAACCCTAGGTCTGGACCTCACAGCTGGCTGTTAGAGTCTGGCTAATGAAAGCTGTCCCTTAGAAACGGTGGCAATTTAAAAAAAATCTACTGCTGGTAATACTGGCTATACACTGAATAAACAAAGTTGATACTATTATTTTTATATCTAAAATCAAAATTAAATCAATTTGATTTTAAAAACTTGCGAGTTACATATCTATTTTAGGTTAAGGCGCAATAATTCAATAATTGTCGCATTATAATGTTCGTTTTCGTACCACTTGCTCAAAAAAGTGACATTCTATGCCACAAAAAGCGAACATAACAATAGTCATTTTTAATCTGTTAAAAACAGGGAAAGAAAATTGTACTGAATTTCATTCATCCTCTAGGGCATGGATGCACAGACTTATTAAGACTAGGGGCCACTCGGGCAAATTATGAACTGATGGTGGGCCACCAGAAGTATAGGTAATTAAAGACAATGAAAAATTGATAATAATGTATTCAAATTCAATATTTTCGAATGTACGAGAGTATTATTTTTGCTGTCGGCGGGCCACCAGTATTCGACCGGCGGGCCGCATGCGGCCCGCGGGCCGTAGTCTGTGCATCCCTGCTCTAGGGGGAGAATGTGATTTAAATTTGGAATACTTACCGAAATTTATACTGAACTACATCTGTGTTTACACCATTGAGTTTGTATATAAATACTCAAATCAACTCATCAACAATAAATGTACCAAACAAAAATGTAACTCTCTCTATCAATAATTGGACCAATGTTTCGAATGTTAACTTTTACTTTTAATTGTCATTATATTTAATAAAGGCTTATCTCATATTATTATTGTATTAATTTTTTCGCCAGTGGTACGAAAAGTAGAGTATTTTCCTCGGTGATAAAGGTGTCTTAGTCTTGGGTGAACTTAAATCCCTCGCTACACTCAGGACTCGTCTTAAATCCCTCGCTTCGCTCGTGATTTAAGTTTTTAACACCCTCGCTACGCTCGGGAGTAAACCTCGAGTCCTTCGTTACGCTCGCGATTTAAATCGTCACCCGCGGCAGAAGACACTGCTTTATCCCCTTGGTTAATAATCTACTTAATTTGTGAAGACAAAGTTTGTAATGAAAAAAAATATGACGGGAAGGTCAAAAATTGCGTCCGTGCGAAGCTGGGGTAAATCGCCGGTATACTATAATCAGCCAGAGCACAGGAGCGAAAATGAGATTAAAACTACTTTTTTTAAATATTATTATTTACTAATATTAAGATGATTCTTACGCCTGTTATCTTATATGTTAGGAATTAGAGTCTGATCAACGAAACGTGACGCGGTCTATTTTCAAAAGTTTCACAAGTTCTATATAAACCCATTTTCCAACAAATAAAATTATTCTATTTTACTTCGTAAGTCGGTTAATATCAATTAAGTATGGTATTTTTCTTTTATTTTATTATTTTTTTTAGGACACATTACAGGCAAAAGTTAAAAAAAAGTAGCACAATTTTTATGAAAAGCTTATACACTAAACCATCAATCACCTAAAAGCATGCATCCCTGACATGAGGGATACCTACCTTTTGAGGTTGCTTTAGTATTTGGCGGCAGTCGGAGGGGTTGGGGGAACGGGGGGAAGGGTGTGAGACGCGGAAACCCATAGTTTTTGTAATTTATTCTTTTTTTTGAGGTTAGGTTTGTGAAAATTGCTCAATATTTGACTTAAACTTGTCTAAATTATGTCAGTTGTTAGGGGAAGAAGTAAAAAAAATTGGTTTCAACCCAACCAATGTCAACCTCGGGCGGAACAAAGAACGTCGAACTCGTCGACGGTTGGGGATTATCTGCCAAACCAACCCCCATTAAAAACCAACCCTTATCAATTCCTAATTCGTGCCGCTGATTACTAAAGCCAGCCTCTTTTGAAGGAACCCATGTTATAGGAAAGAGGGAACACTTGTGCCGGTAAAAGTTTTGGACGTAGGTAGGATAAAGAAACGAGTTACCTACTGAATTTCCTACCTACATACAAATGATAATAAAAACCTTAATACTCGAGTGACTCCATATAAAGAAGTCCACTAATTATTGTGGTGTTTACTGAACCTGTTATGAATATCGATGAAAGTTAATAAATATAAACTAAAATGTTTTTATTTTTGTTTATATAATTTTAACGCAAATTTTGTTGCGAAACAAATTACAAAAACACAATGTTGAAAAAATTTCCGGGTCAGGTGCTCTTCCAATTGAGCTATCGTGGTTCTAACCAGCCCGCCGAAATTATTCAACACTATTTACTTTTTACTTTGAAAGCCAAAGGCACCCATTCAATGTCAACAACTACCGTCATTAACACCCGATCATAATATTTTTACAAATACTAAAGATCAGTTAAGAAGTAGGCAAGCTATTTATAAAATGTTTTTATTTTTGTTTATATAATTTTAACGCAAATTTTGTTGCGAAACAAATTACAAAAACACAATGTTGAAAAAATTTCCACGAGCAGGATTTGAACCTGCACCCTTCTGACATACCGGGTCAGGTGCTCTTCCAATTGAGCTATCGTGGTTCTAACCAGCCCGCCGAAGCTGACCCGGTATGTCAGAAGGGTGCAGGTTCAAATCCTGCTCGTGGAAATTTTTTCAACATTGTGTTTTTGTAAATATAAACTAGTTAATAAAAACCAAGTATCAAAATAATTGCGTCACACTAACCTATGAAATCAAGCACCACACGTAAACAATCTTGTTTTTGATTGAATTCGGCGTCTTTCTCCTGTTGTTTTTCTTGAAACTTTAAAATCATGCAAAACAACATCTTCCGCACTCCGCTTCAATAGTTTTATTAATTTTTACACCCGTAAATCGATAAAACAAGATCACATAAAACTACTGACGACCAACTGACAACTTGGGAAATTGACGTTGACATTTTTATTTAGTATTAACATGTTAAAAGTTTGCTAAAATATCCAGGAACTACTTTTGATAGCCAGACTCCACATAGTTCTTGGTGGTCAACTTCATGGTACAAAATAAACATAAGTCAAAACATGTCAGGGTTGAACAAAACAAATTTAATAAATAAATTTGAGCTTTTGTTTGGAAAAGTAAATCTTCGTAAAATGATTTTGCATGTTATCACGGTATTCTTTATACTTGGTTATATGGCTGAGTTTCGGGTTTATGTTTTTTTACCTATTACCAAACATTTTGTTTATCATCATATTATGCTATTGTTTAAAACATAAAGATCAGGATAACTACACAAGCCGCAATTAACAAAAGCCACACTTATTACTATGTCCTATACGTCGTTGGTAATTATTATTTCCAGTAAAACTGAGTGAATAATGAGTAGGTAATCAGTTTTATATCGACCTTATGACAGCACGCCATATTTGATATCTGTGCGGTATAAATTATTGAATATCCTTCCTAATTGGTATGCCGTAGTATGCTGCCAATTAAGATATGAGTAATAGTGTGTTCGACGATACAAAAAGATAAAACTCTTTTTTTAAAACAAGTGAAGCCTGATTATTAAATTATTTACGATGAATTTCCAATTGCGCTAGGTTTTTTTTCTTAAATGTTTGTATGCCTTGACGGTTATTGTTAAAAATAATTGTAACTGGCACTATGTGTAAATTTATGTTTTCACAAGTAATATTATATTTATTTAATGAAAACCCTGATCATCATCTCAGCCAAAAGACTTCCACTGCTGGACAAAGGCCTCCCTCAAAGATTTCTACAACGACCGGTTTTGTGCTGCTCGCATCCAGCGGTTACCCGCGATCTCTACCAGATCTTTGAACCACCTTGTTGGAGGCCTGCCCACACTACTTATTTTAATATTGTTGCGAATTGTTATTTATATATTCATATATACGGCGTGTAGTACTTACTCTTGAAGCCAATACTTAAACTATTTCTTACATTCCGACATAAAAATACAATTGTATTCCTAAATGAAATGCAATAAAAAATTGTCTATGCATAAAATGCCACTCACTCAATATTTCATTCTTCCAACTAGTCACCCTACATAAAATCTGTTCCCATAGAGCCGTCAGTAGATACATAATTAAGCCATGTGTTACCCATGAACAAACAATCAGGGGACGGACGACGTCACAGGCATGTGGCCACTAAGTATCTGTGATGTTTACGAAATATTGTTTCAGTTTTCTAACAATGTTTCTAAACCTGAAATTGTGTTCTTATTACCCCAGTTAAAGGTTTAAAAGGGAAACTAATTTTAAATGGTTTAATATGCATATAGAGTATGCTAAACCTGCACATAAAGAGTATCTGTTACAAACAAGTTACTTACATGAAATTAACACCGTACATTGTATTACAGTAGAACTCCAATTATCCGAACTCCGACTATCCGAATCGCCGATTATCCGAATCACAAAAAATTGTCCAAAAAAAGTCTAAGTGCGCTATTATTCTTCCCCCCGCGAAGCCAGTGTTTGCGCGTCAAGTCTTGACTTGACTTGCAACTGCTCACCGTCAAGCGAATGCGTGACCTGGCTGCCCGAAAACGGTTGAAGACCGCAAAACAGCTTACATTGACGGAGATGTTTAAAAAACAATGATTTTTATTTCTAAACTTGTACATAAGTACATTTTATTTATATTTAAAACATGTGAAAATTTCATGTTTCTTTCATTTAATTCAATAAAAAAATAGTGCAATATCAAAACGTAGCTTTTATTCTCTCCAATGGCAATTTTTTTTTAAAAAATCCGATTATCCGAATATTTGATTATCCGAATGGGTCCCGGTCCCCATTAATTCGGATAATTGGAGTTCTACTGTATTAGTAAATTTATATCTAATAAGTACTAAAACAAAATTTCAAACAACAGTATTAACGCTCTCATTTTATAATAATTAAGATTAATTCGTGGTTAACGGTATTGGTTTTACTATTAATAATAGAATTATCGTAAACTTTTAATCAAGAATCATTGTAAAACTGCTTGGGGTCAACCCAATAAAAAAAAACAAAAAAAACACACAAAAAACATTTGAAAGCCTTAAAGATGAAATGCAAGGTTTTTATAAGAACAACTTGATCCAGATAACAAGTAAATTCTAGATTCTAGACACAATTAAGAAGCAATGTGTCGCAAACAGGACCTAAAGCACTTTTTGCTACAGCCTTGCAAGAAACCAGTACGCTACCAGTTGGTTCCCATCGATATTAAAACTAGATCTTACTGTATTCAATGACAATTCTTCTGACACTGCAATATTAATAAAGATATTTCAAATATAGCCTCAGCTTCTTCGCAAGATAAGTACATGCCAGTATTTTTATCAGTTTGGTATTTATATTTCTATTTTATTGATGGGTATATGCAATGACGGTAAAAGGAGCCCAAGGTAGTTCGCCTGCTGAATAGGCTGATATCATCACCAAGACCACACAAAAGCGGCTACACGTCCATCCACATCACGGGTGACAGGGCCTGATGGAGAGCGCATGTCTCCTCCACCAGACGTGATGGTAATCCTCAGCATTGACGTAACGACTGATTGAATTGGATTGGATGCAAATTCACCTGATGCTAAGTAGAAACGGAGTCCAGATGCGCCACACTAGACGTCCTCTCCCCACCTTGCCAAACCACAAGTTTAAAGCAGTCCGTCGTCGTAAGGACGTAAGTATGCTGGGAGGGCATTCCACCGTTTGGTAGTGCGATAAAAAGTATTACATAGTATGATAAATATTCCTTAGCTGTAGGTACGTTAAAGCTGACGAGTTTTTACTATAATGTTAATTCATGCTGTGAACGCTACCGATCTGCTAATGGTGTTGAGTGGGAGTGGGAATGGGCATGGTACAATGTACACACGTCTACTTCACAGGTTTGCGAGGTATTGGTAATTTATGCGAGTCTAATGAGATCTGGTTCATTAACATTGTAGTTTTAAAAAGAAGTTGGGTAAATAAAATCTCACACACTTGAAATTTCGCAGGCAGGTTCCAAATACGATGTTCAACTGCTACGAATTTTTTTGTAAGTTTTATGCAAGTCTTGCAAATAAATAGAAGCACCTATCTTTATTCTTGATTGCAGTCGTGATTAAACAATTGACAGATTTTTCTTTATTTGTTGGTCCATAGCAGTAGTTCTCGGACGCCTCGGTGGCAGAGTGGCAAAGAGCTCGGTCCAATACCCGAAGCTCGGTCCAATACCCGAAGTTCTTGGGTTCAATTCCCAGGTCGAGCAAGGTGTGATTTGGATTTTTTCGATGCATAGCCCGGGGTTTGTGATCACCAACCCGCATTTGGCAAGCGTGGTGATTAAGCCATGCCATTACCCATCAATTGTAATAATGACGATTTCAATGATGGAGACCTTTGCCTAGCAGTGGGACAGGCATAGGCTACTTACTATATACTGCTATAGCGAACCCTATACCTGATTGATCGATCTATCGATGCTGTCTACCCCATTTTTAGGAGAAAGACTCACGTCTTCTCTCACTCTCTCACGAGTATGAACCTATGTACGTACACACGCCTGCACATCAACCTACCACAAACTGTCGAATTTCTTCAAAAGACTTTGAACTTTATGCCTTAATGATATGGTTAAAAACGTATTGAAGAAATTTAACAGTTTTAGATAGGTTGGTGTGCAGGCGTCTCGTCTGTACGCGTAACACTAGTTGCGCTGAAGTAACCTTTTTATTAAGTAGTTTGTAAGAATAGCAGGACAATAGTTCTCTTGTTGTTTGTCACCAGCCCCCTTCCTATGAGCTCTTATAGCAGTATTATTACAGTTGTGGAAAAGAGATGCGAGTATATTCGCCGCTACATGCTTCTCGTTTTCACAACTGCAATAATACTGCTATAAGAGCTCGTGGTTACCCCCCTGTATAGTCTACGAAACAGATCTTGTAGAGAATGTTCTTGTCGGCCGACGCGAGGCGTCGCGTGCGCAGATCGTCTACATGTAAATATTTCGATAGCAACAACACTGTATAGTGCCTTGGTCAGCGGTAGTCAACCATGATCGGACACAAAGCACCATATTTTTGATGTGTAACATCTTTTCGCTCGCCTTCTATACACATATATAAAATTTGTGGGAGTGATTTCGTAGAGAAGGGACGGAAGTAGGGTTGTAACGGTGTGATCCTGTACCTGTTACGTGTTAGTCGGGGAAGAAGCCACCAGTGATCGCCAATTTAAGACCAATGTCCGTTGTAGGTCGTAATATTTGTGGGAGTGATTTTGTAGAAATGTGATCGTAACAGTGTAACAGGATAACAGTGTGACATATCTTCTAATGAGTATTTTACTACATTCTCTTAATGATTTGTAAATATTGATTTCAACCATTTTGTGTGTAATAGACTTTTAAATAATACTAAAAAAAAGAAAAAAAAAAGGAAAAAATAGAGACAAAATAGGAAAAAAATAGATAAAAATATACCTACGTCATTGTTAATTCTATATTCTATTTTCTATTGTAATATTAATTTAAAAAGGTAAGATGTTAAATGTTACCTACACATTATATGCGACTAGTGTAAGGCTCGTTCGTTTTTTATTATTTTATTTTAGAATATGACCTAAGTAACTTTGTTTTTACCGACTTCAAGTTTAACAATATAATATAATTTCGTCTTTCCACATCTAAGCAATGAAAAGGCTGAAAATGGAAGTAAACTTCACCCGGAATCCTTAATTACTGAACAAAAAAACCGGCCAAGTGCGTGTCGGGCCACGCGCAGTGTAGGGTTCCGTAGCCCATCTCAATAATGAGGACTCTGAGAAGAGGGCTTTAATGAACATTTATTTAACGATGGCTCTTATACTTAAATGTAGATACTACCGGTTTCACACATCTGACAACGTTATTTAAATAGTTCCCAATGAGGAATTTGTAATGCGTCAAGTACACACGCCTGCACATCAATCTATCCAAAACTCTCAAATTTGTCTAATCGATATTGATCTTTATACCCGAATAATAAGGTTCGCAGTTTATTAAAGAAATTTGTCATTTTGTGGTAGGTTGATCTGCTGCCGTCTGTACATTTTATAAGTTGGTCGGCTGTTACTCGTAAACTTATAAAGCCTACTTAGCTGTGATAGTTTTCCTTTTAACTTCGTCATATATACAACTATCGTGATTTTTTTCACGTATCTAAAAACAACTATTTGGCTGGCAGGGGGGGGAACACTTGACTCTAACAAAATTTTGCACTTTATAGCTTAATAGTTCACAAACGGATCAAATCAAAAATCAAAAAACTGTTTTCACAAACCCGTTTCATATTTTTGAAATTGCAATCCAACGACACCCCACACTATTGGGTAGAAAAGAAAAAAAAATTACATCCCCACCTCACGTGTAGGAAAGGTAACCTAAAAAAATTTTTTTTCAAAATTTTACTTCACCACTTTGTCGGCGTGATTAATATGTATATCCATGCCAAATTACAGCTTTCTAGTACTAAGAGTCTATGAGCTATGCTGGGGACAGACAGACAGACAGACGGACATGGCGAAACTATAAGGGTTCCTTGTTGAATACGGAACCCTAAAAACCGGGTCGGTCGCCTTACGATGCGGTACAACGCCTTACATTTCGCAGTTCAGAGAAGTTTTGGGCAGGGAAAACTTAGATGACCTTTTAATTTAATTTTGTTTAGTTGAAAATAAGGTTTTGAGTTCAAAACAAGGAAGTGCTTGTAAGAAGTAACGATAAGGTATGCGTATTTCATCCGGAATCCTCAACTACTGATGTTGTGGACTGTATTAAAATATAAGGTAAAAATAAGTTTAGAAATAAAACGCAGCGTTCAAGTGCAATGTCAAAAGAAGAAGAATATATCTATATATTAATACGTGAAGCAAAAACTTTGTACCCCTTTTTACGAAAATTGCGCGGACAGAGGAGTATGAAATTTCGCCCACTTATAATTTATATAGAGAAGGTTATCCGAAAGTTAATATTTTTTTAAAATTATGCATAAGAATACATTACTTACATCAATAAAACAAACATTACACACACTACCATGTATTTGACACACAAGAGCGGCCGAAATCTGTCAATGTCTGTCAATGCCAAACGAAACTCACATCTTTTTTAATTTGTCATTGCTTAGGATACAATCCGTGCAGCCTTAATATCTTTTAATAAAAATTACGGTAGATTATCGACCTCTGGGCGACCAATAGTTAAAATAAAATCAAATGTTAAAAAGAAAAAAGTCTGTCAAAATTACAATAAAAAAAAGTATAAAACCTACCAGATAGGTTCTATTCCCAACAACTGAGGAACTAGCTATCTTCTTTTAAACTGTCGGAACACAACAATACAACTACTTCAATACACTTTTAAACTCTCGCGTTCCGTTTTAAACAGAATTTTATAAATCTTGTGTATGCTACTAAAATTGTTGTTATAACGCTAAGATAAGACGGTGGTAGCTAGCCAGATAGGTTAGGTAGCTAGTGTTGTCTCAAAACAAACCCTACAACTATCTTAACTGAGTAGGTACGATAATTATTTAGCCACAATGGTTCGAACACTGGACAACAGAGGCGGTTGACTTAATTTTATATAAATCGCTTCGCATGCCACAGGTTGGCTATACCTGACGTTGTAGATGCCCTATCTCATTACACGTTCCTAACAGAGTTCCTCGGCGTTTTATACAGCAGCTAGTCATGCAATACAAACATGCGTTTGTTTATCTTCATCTCGCTGTGATCACGGCCTTTGGAACACAGTAACCCGGAATTGGACACAGTAAGAAGCAAGACCACAGAAGCAGTTGTGGTCAGTCAATTGTCGTCAAAGACAAAGATCAGTTGCTGACTCCTATTTTTAATACCTAATTAAAGAACAAAACGTTGGTGCCACTACCCAATCAGTGTATATACATCATCATCATCATCAGCCTATACGTCCACTGCTGGACATAGGCCTCTCCACGTGCACGCCACCGAGCATGATCTGCGGCTTGTCTCATCCAGCTCTTGCCAGCCACCTTGCGAAGTTCGTCGCTCCACCTAGTCTGAGGGCGTCCTACACTACGTTTGCCGATACGCGGTCTTCACTCGAGAACTTGTTTACCCCAACGGTTGTCGGTTTTGCGGCTAATATGACAGGCTATATACATACTAACCTATAAAGTTAAAGTTAATCAATAACCTCATTGTTGCTTTGTGGTCTAGTGGTTAAGACCACCGGTCTCAGACCCAGACTTCCCGGGTTCGACTCCCAACACAAACATTCCACACATGTTTTCTACCACCCTATTCGTAGTAAAATTTCCTATACTAAATAATAAAGAGCGAACTGAATATTATTCTTCAATCCTTATAAAACAATAGGTATTTTCCCCTGCCATTAGCATTTATTATTTAAAGCAATATTCAAATCATCCGTAATTTGCAAACAAAGTGAACTTCACAAAAAAGTATCGCCACCAAAAAGGGACAAGTTTCTATTTAAAGCGTAAAAGGGAGCGGAATGAGAGCGGTTGAACGCTCCTACAATTCTGCTTGTAAATGGCGGATAAATGTAAATGAGCCAGTAAGGACTTATTGTCTTTGTTAATTGAGTGTTATGTCTTTTACAAAAGATAAGTTAAAACGGCAGCCTTTCATTACGTACAATATACTATACATGAATACCTTCACAAATCGTTTATTTTTAAATCTCCCAATAAGGAGTGTTAACAGTGTTGTTAGCTTAGAAAACTTATTTACCCATCCTGTTTTGTATGTGGGCTTATCACTGTAGATTTGCTTTGTGGTTTCACAAATAGTTGCGAAACTAACTTGAGTAACGAAGTGGTCACGCTTTATAGCTACATTTTGTTAGGTAGTTTATTTTTTAAGTCCACCTTGTTACCTACCACCATCTTTTTTGTCTCTATATAATAGCAATGTTATCAAGTGTTGTAAACGACGGGTTGAAGTAAATTTGCCAGTTCCTCAATTTAAGTTTTGCGTAAAGTGCACTACCATCTTCGAAATAAACTTCTAACGAAAACGATAATTTTGTATGGCATTAAAGGAGCGCCTCATAGTGAAAACGAG
Organism: Eudonia truncicolella; assembly: GCA_949315975.1. NCBI lineage: Eukaryota > Metazoa > Arthropoda > Insecta > Lepidoptera > Crambidae > Eudonia > Eudonia truncicolella. Next base: position 5,066,048 of record OX438831.1, on the reverse strand, counting down.
AAAAGTCAATGTACAGACGCCTGCATATATTTTTTTAAATGTAAAAAGGAGACAAACTATCTGGCGGGTCACCTGATGGAAAGTAATCACCGCCGCCCATGGACACCCGCAAAACCATAGTAATCGCGGATGCGTTGCCGGCATTGAGGAAGGAGTTGGATCTTGAGAAGGGAGTAGGAATTGGAAGGGGGGAGGGGTGAGGGTTGGGCCATCAACATCAACCTATCCAAAACTGTCATTATTTCATTAAATATTTAACCATATGGCTAAGACCTAAAGTTTAAAGTCTATTGAGGAAATTTGACAGTTTGTGGTAGTCTGCTATACAGGCGTGTCTGGCGTGTCATCTGCAGTCTCTATTTTGTGGTCGCTCTGTCTGCTATTAAGACATTATTATAATAGGTATGTCTGCTGCTGTGGAAACCGGATACTGTTTCACGGATAATTGACGTGTGATATAAATTTTATGAAACGTTTCGCATTTGTGCTAGTAATTAAATAATGAAAAGCGTTTATATCGCTAGTATATACCCTGCTTGTCTATTTATACATTTTTCAGTTAATATCTCACTTTTACCAATTTATATAGTGTAATAGCTAAATGGTTAAAAAGCCGTTTGATTGCAAAACTAGCACTTATTGACGCCATCGCCATCTTGTTAACAAAACGAAATAAAGAGAAACATACTACATCAATGTTAAGTCAGCCGTGATGTTAAATGTTTTAAACGCCATAATGATTAAATAATAAAACTAGACTTGTGATAGAATGGCACTGTTCAATCAAAGGGCTAGCCGTGCAATGTAACGACTTTTTAACCAGGTGGCTGTGACATATTATTATGTACGATAAAAATAACTCCAAATACTTCCAAATCCGCTGCCGGTGAGATATTTGAGTTTTCTGATTACGAGGAAATGCGAAGTGATGTGGAATGCATACGTTCAACGGTCCATTTTCATGTCCGTGCATGATTTAATTTGATAAGGGCTATATAAAGAGATGAGTATGATTCGAATTAAATTACTTTTTTGTCGGTTAAAAATGAGGAAGCCTAAATATTAAGTGTAAGTAGATAATAATAGCACTAAATAGACTGTCCTAATAGCATGTCATGGTATTAAACTAGATAATCGAAAACACTAAGGGCTTGTACACAAAACTGCGAATCGGCGCGATGCGAATTCGCAACGCAAAAAACTAGATAGATAGATTAGGTCGATTTTTACGATGCGACGTCGCATCGCAGCTTTGTGTACAAGCCCTTATACTTAAAATGGCAAATAGTCTTCGAAGCATAGATATGAGCAGAGATTCATCGCAAAAGCTCATACACAAAATCATCACAAATACACAGTATTACAAAACCAAGCTACTATCTAATTAAACAGATACATTACACATCATAGCATCGAAAAAAGAAGAAAACACAAATTCAGATAGATAACACATAAGAATTCAACAAAAAAATGAATATAATAGGGTCAAATACACAATGTCAAGGAATAATCTTTATTTCAACATCAACCCTCCGCTCGCTGATTTGACATTCAACCTCGTAACACAGTAACAATGGAGACGCGTGTCTTTTGTCCCCTGATTGGGAACGGGTAGTTCCCACAGGAAGCTTTCGACTGTGCGGAATAACCCTAAGTGATTCTGCAAAATGGCCCCCACTCGACAAAACCAATTTCTTCGCATATTCGTGGGACGCTTATTGGTTGAATCATGACGTTTGTGACTGCGAAGTGATTGAAAGCGCAATTTTAATAGACAATATGTAATTAAAGAAATTCTAATTAAAAAGTACAGAATACATTTTTAAGCTTTAATTAAAAAAATACCTTTATTAGTAGGCAGGATAAGGTAAAAAATTCTAGTACCGAATGAAGTAGATTAAGGGTTCTTTATTAACATTTTTATTGCTTCTCTGGTTAGACTACGACGCCTGTCTTGAAGACCCAGAGATTCCGGTAACACAATTTTAATTAGTATGGTTGGTGGTAGGGCTGGGTCTAAGTCCGCATGACAAGCCATTACTTGTGTTCCCGATCCAAGCCAAACCTCTCGGAGAACCTATGAGTAGTAGGGAACGGGGACACGCTTGCCGTGACGCCATTCCCTCCAAAAACCCTCTTACGGTGTTCTGATCACACGGCTTGGAACCTTAAGGAACCCTTTAAGGTTCTCGCCACTCCCAAACAAGTCCAGAAACAAGGTCATCTGAGGACAACAGCAAACTAAGTACCTATCTTTAAAAAATCCACCAGTGTTAGCAGAATTGATGTGTTCCATTCCAATCCAACAGATAAGATTTTTTTTAAATATTTTTCCAGTAGGTAATTGAGAATTCCGGAAGAAGTGCGCTTTCATTTTTGGCGTTATGACCACTTACCATCAAGTAAGATGAGAGCCAAGCGCTTCCCTGTTGTAAAATAAAAAAAAAACATTTTTTTTGCAAATTAAATAGGTACTTACATGCAGTATCTTTTTTATAATATAGCTTGAACTTTTGTCTCGCTTATAATTATTAGAGGTGGTCAAAGGACGCCGTGATGCATTCTTTGCAACGATCGCTAAAGTTAATCTAGCATATAAGGCTGCGTTCACTGCGCTGTAATATCCGGATAGGTTAACAAAAATCTATTATCAACTAGCGGCCGCCTGCGGTTTCACCAGGGTGGTTTCCGTTCCCGTGGAATATCGGGATAAAAGTATCCTATGTGGTAATCCAGGTTATAAACTATCTGTATGCCGAATTTAATCTAAATCCATCCATCCGTTGCAGCGTGAAGAAGCAACAAATATACACACATACACACAAACTTTGCCATTTATAATATTAGTGTGATAAAGTCCTCTACGAAGGATTTACCTTCAAAAGTACGCTTTTGAAGGAACGCTACTATCAGATGGTCCCGGCTGGTAAGAGATGGTCAGCAGTTGTAGAAGCTAGTCATGTCTGAGGCCTGAATCAGCTCGAAAAACTGTGACTCCAGGTTGATCGCTCTATAAAACTCTCGGTTGTTAATAATCCATTTTAGCAATAAAGCCAATTGCAACTACGATTTTGATTGCGACTTCGCGACCCATAACTAAAGTGACTTAGGTGGTCTATATCCTTAGCTCAACTCGCATTGAATAACAAATGGGGCAAGTGTGAATCTACCGTCTATGCTACAAACAAGGCTATACTTCAACCTTATGTCAGTAGAAATAAGGGTCGAAATGTCCTCATATCGGTGGCTATTGTATCTATTTATGCAAAATTATTCTAAAGAGAGTTCCAATGGTTAGCAAAGCAACCTAATTTATGTACATTCTGATCTAAACTTAGTGTTCCCGGAATGTGTTGGTATACAAGATCAAAAATCTTCTAGCAATGTTCTGTGAGGAGCATGATTAGCTAAACTAGTAAGGTTATGTGAAAATCTCTGAGTGATGCTAACTTTCGCTCGATCAGTGTACTTATAAAAATTGTGTCAAAAAATTTTATTCATAATAATATATAACATTATCAAAACAAAAATATTAAACTGAAGCTATTGAAGAATCAAGCAGTTTCAGCACCATAAACTAATATTTTTTGTGGGACTTTCAAAGTAGCCAAATTGGAAATAAGTACCTACTAGCGCTAGAGTTGCTGTTTGGCTATATCTGAAATAGATTCTCGCCAAAAGATGGAGACTGAGATATGACCTAAGAGGTATTGAAAAGCTTTTTGAGAAGAAAAGAAAGAAGTTAATGTTGTGGAAAGGAGACATTGCGCTGATCTTAAATAAGATTGGGAACAAGGAAGGCGTATTATGGTTTCAAGAAAAGCGATGTGCTTGTAAGCTGATAGAAGTCAGTTGAGTCTTTATTCTGTTATTTCACAACACGGATGTTGGAGGAGGACCTCATAGCCTGATTCAGACCTTTGTCATGGTACAAACCCAGACGGACTATGGAGTTCCAACGATAAATTCAAAATTCAAATAATTTATTCAGTTTAGGCTACAAATAGATCTTATGAACGTCATTTTGCCATCAGTTCGTAAGTCTACTCTGGGCGGGATATCTTGTACTGAAAAGAACCGGCAAAAAACTCAGCAAGGGCATTCCTTTTCTACCTTACAGCGTCGAAACTGCCTGGAAAATGCCCTACCATACAAAAGGAGACTTTCCGTTACGTCCGATAGGTAAGTTAATGAACACATATGACGTGGTTCGTTCGTTATGAAGCAAATCTAAAATGCTATTTGTTTATTTAAATGAGTATCTATCAATATATTTATGTTTATGTTTGCTGTGAAGCGAGTCGCCTGTACATTATCCCAGCGGGATTTCATGGTGGAACACCTTGAGTGACAACTATGTTTTTCTCTGTTTTAAATAAATAAACAAATTAAAATAAAACATGATTTTTGTTTCACCACAGCACTGTTTTAGATAGGCAGTTATGTCAAAGTGACGTGTTCAATCCATATAAGTGTTAAAAGTACATAACTCTCACATAATTTCGATATAATGCATATTCAAGTTAAAGTTTTTTAAATCATAAGTTTATTATCTAAATCTTAGCGTTTTCGTTTCGCTTTCATTGTGAAATATAAAATTAATGTATAATAAATAATAATAATATGTGTTAGACTACATTATAAAATTATTGTGTGTATTGTGGTTCAAATTTCGACCACTGGGCGACCACTATAGTAAAAATAAAATTATGTGTAGCGAAATCATTCTCGAATCGAAGTTTGAACCAGTGATCGCTGCCTGGGTCTGTTAGACCGGTGGACTACGCACTACATTACAAAGGCGGTTCCTACAATACATAGGTAATGATGCTATGACCAACGTACTCAGCAAGTCTCATCTATATATTAATACGTGAAGCAAAAACTTTGTACCCCTTTTTATGAAAATTGCGCGGAGTATGAAATTTTGCACACTTATAGTTTATATAGAGAAGGAGTGCAGAATGCTAATATTTAAAAAAAATTATGGATAAAAAATACATTAAATTAAATAAACATTGTTTCATACATTTATCAAAAGTTTCAAAAATGGAAGAGGAGCGGCCGAAATCTGTCAATGCCAATCCAAACTCACATTCTATCTTTTCTTATCTTATCTTTAATTTTTCATTGCTTTAGATACAATCCGTGCAGCCTTTATAAAAAAATTAATAAAAAAAAATTTAAACTACATTTAAGAAAAAACCGTTTGTTTTTTTACAATAACAATAACTATAAATTAATTTAGCCTTTTCGTACTGATAAATTAGAGAGGGCATCCCGCAACGGACATAGAAAGCTCCTATTGTCCGAGCCCCATTGACTTCGCGTCCAGAGATGGGTCCATTAACAATGTGTGAAATATATAGAATTGTTGTTCTACTTATAATTATTATTTTTCCAGGCCCTTTGATAAGTGATTTATTTTTGTCATTGCAGAGTGCCTGTATTAATACAATGTTCGAGGTTGTACAGACGCCTGCACATCAACCTATCCAAAACTGTCAAACTTCAATAAATTTTCAACCTTTAACCTCATGCATAAAGTTCAAAGTCTGTTAAGGAAGTTTGACAGTTTGTGGTAGTCTGATGTGCAGGCGTGTGTACCTTTTTTTGGCACTTGCACTTGGCCTTCATCTCAGCTGATGTTAAGTGATGTTAAGGCCGAAGGTGGAAGCGCACTTCACCCGGATTTCTCAACTACTGAGGCCCTGGCCGCTGCCGGAACACAACAATGCTACAAACATTGATGTTTGATTGATGACAACACCGTAACTGTAAACCTTAACAATAATTAAGATTTTTAATCAACTGTAACAAAAGTCAGACCGTGTCTAGTTTATTGTGTATGTGTTTAGGATTTGTATTCAATTTAAAATTTAATACAACAACCATTACATTATATTTAACAGATAAAAAGAAATGTCGAATAAAGGATAAGTCAATTCAAGTTAATTCTGAAAACCAAAATTTTTACTATTTAACAATATTCTCAATTTTTTGGACTTTTGACCTTAGCACACACAGCAGTTCGTTATGGCTGAGTTTACACAAAATTATTAAAGTGGGGTTTATCTCTGTTAAAAGTCAAAAGTAGGTTCTCTCGGATTCGAAAAAACGAATGTGATATCTTAAATTAAAAGCTGCTTTCAATGCATGACATACGAGTACATTTACTTCTTCAGAATTCTCTTTAGAAGGAAGAATGTTTAAATTCAAAACTTTTTTTTTAAAGCAAAGCTATTACAGACTTATTATCCAATAAATCAAGGTATTACTCGTATATTATGATCCACAATTTGAGGCGTTCAACCGTCGTTTGACGAAAGGCACTTGGGGCAATAACGGCCTTTGAGGCTGGCAAATAGAAGTAGAGATTGAACCAATTTCACTATACATTTAGCTCCACCATAGGCTCCACATAACACCAATCCGGAGTCTGAGTCGCTTCAGGCATCTATTATTTCCTGAATGACGGACATAGATAAAGTTGCCAGCGGTTTATGTTTGTTTTAATAAGTTAGAATATACTATTTTGTAGACCGAGATCTTTAAATTATAGTAACTACACTGAAACATAAAAAAGAATTTTAAAAAAAGGGCAAAATTAATTACTTCTATTGTTCTTATCTTTTTCAACTATTCACTCAGATAAACTTGGTCAGGGCTTAGGGTTGCTTATGAATGCAAATCTTAACCATCCAATGACGAATATTTGTACTCCAGGTCAATCATTTAATGCTATAGTAAATAACATATCACAGGATTCACTGAATAGTTCCACTAATGTCATTGTATTGTGTGGTGACAGCTCACATACTAGGAAACGTGACATTATAAATAATTTTAATATTTTGATTAAACTGCAATCAGATACGAATTGCAGGTTAATAGTTAGCGCTTTTCCCTATTGTACAAATTTAACCTGGGAACAAAACAAGCGCATTTATGACTTAAATTTATTATTGTTTAATTTGACTTGTCGTCATAGTGACACTATTTTATATTTCGATATTAATAAATTTATTAATAACTTTAGTTTGATGTCAGATACGATGTATCTTTCTAAGAAATGTAGGACACAGATAGCTAATTTGTTAGCTTTTAATATACATGATACAGTTATAGGTGGTATAACTAAGTCTTTTCATAATAATAACTTAATCATTAGTAGTTCTACTAATGCAACTTTTACAACTAGTAATAAGGTTACAACCTCAGGTTTAAACTGAGGTCTAAGACAAAGGCCAAGCCCACATCCATTACTATTATACATCAAAATATTCAGGGTTTGGCTGGCAAGGACTTAGAATTAGAATTATTAGCAAAAAGTCAGGTAATTCATGTATTTTGTATAACTGAGCATTGGTTAAGAAGTCATGATACATCATTCCATGTAAATAATTTCCAATTAGCAAGCGCGTTCGTGCGAAGCTCAGCTATTCACGGCGGTTCTCTAATATTAGTAAGAAGCAATATTAAATACAAAAATCGCAACGACATTGTAGACCTATCAGTGGAGCGTAACATTGAACTATCGTGTGTGGAGTTCAATAGTTTTGTAATAGTGTGTGTATACCGACCCCCATCGGCCAATTTTAATATTTTTGAATCAGTAATGGAAGATGTACTTAGAAAATTAAAATTAAAAAATAAATTTGTTTTAGTATGTGGAGATTTTAATATAAATATTTTAGAAAACACTTCAACGAGTGTTCGTCTTCTTGCCTTATTTAAATGTTTTAATCTTTCAAATCTATTTCTCGAACCCACTAGAATAACTTCACATTCGGCCACTTGTCTAGATAATATTTTTACAGACTATGACCCTGTTTCTAAGTCACTCATTAGTAATTTTACGTCTGACCATTGCGGTTTGAAGGTGACCTATGATTTTGATATTAGGGATGAACCAAAAATAGTGAACTGTAAACCAGTTACAAAAGAGCGAATGGAGTGTTTCAAAAATAGTATAGCTTGTAAAATTGATGCATTACCCTTTGTACAAGATGATCCAGATGTACTTTATAGTAATCTTTTTAATTTAATTAAGACCGAATACAACCATGTGTTTACACCAAAAACAATAAAAATTACTCATAAACTTAAGTTCTGTGACTGGGCCACGACTGGTATATATAAGAGTAGAAATAAATTATATGATTTATATAGTTTAAAACAATATAACCAAAATGTTAATTTTACGCAATATGTAAAGAATTATTCGAAAATGTTTAAAAAAGTGTGCACAGTAGCAAAATCTAATTACCTCAAAGAAAAAATTAAAAAGTCTAACAATAAAATTAAAGCCACTTGGGACATTATAAACCGTGAAACAGGTAAATTTAAACCACGGGATAATACTTTCACTTTAAAAGTAAACGACAACTTAGTCAATTCAGATTCACAAATTGCTAATATTTTTGATGATTTTTTTGTAAATATACCTGTAATAACAACGTCAAATTTAGATTCATCACCAGAAGCTGCACAAACTTTACTCCAAAAATATGTACCAAAATGTAATCTTTCCTTTCAATTTAAATACATTGATTCAATGAATATTATTAAAACATTTAAATCACTTAAAATGAAAAACACGAGTGATTTGTGGGGTATATCTATTAAAGTAATTAAGAATATTATTCATTCTATTGCACCGTATCTTGCTGAAATTTTTAATAACTGTGTCGATAAAGGAATCTTTCCTGATCTTATGAAGTTTAGTAAAGTTATACCTTTATTCAAATCAGGGAACAAAGAAGATCCCAGTAACTATCGGCCCATTTCAATATTACCAGCGCTAAGTAAAATTTATGAAAAAATCATACTCGAACAGTTGATGTCATATTTTAACACAAACAACCTTTTACATAGTAAGCAATATGGCTTTACTAAGGGTCGTTCTACTACTGATGCAGGTGTTGCTCTAATAAAACATATATTTGATGCCTGGGAGAAGTCTCAAAACGCTCTTGGTGTTTTTTGCGACTTGTCCAAGGCTTTCGATTGCGTTGAGCACCGGACTCTGGTGATGAAGCTTCATTATTACGGTCTCAAAGATTTTGCACTAAATTTAATACAGTCATATCTCAGCTCTAGAACACAAACTGTTGATATAAATGGTACTAAATCATCTGGTTCACATGTAAAAATGGGAGTTCCACAAGGGTCGATTCTTGGTCCTTTCCTTTTCTTGATTTATATTAATGACTTGCCATTCTTTGTAGAGAACTTTTGTGAAATTGTATTATTTGCAGATGATACTTCACTCATTTTTAATGTAACTAGGTGTAGGACTAATTATGAAAATGTAAATAAAGCTCTTTCAGAGGTACTCCGTTGGTTTACTATTAATAATTTACAGCTTAACGCTAAGAAAACAAAATGTATTAAATTTATATTACCAAATGTCAAATATGAACCAAACGATATTAAAATAAACGGTGATCAATTAGATATGGTAGATTCTACAGTCTTTTTAGGCATAACCCTTGACTCAAAGCTTCAATGGAATCCTCATATATCGAAATTGGCCGGTAAACTCAGCTCTGCTGCTTATGCCATTAGAAAAATTAGGCAGTTAACAGACGTTGAAACTGCTAGAATGGTTTATTTTAGTTATTTTCACAGTGTCATGTCGTATGGCGTCCTACTGTGGGGAACAGCGGCTGATATTGAAACTATATTCATTTTACAGAAACGAGCAATAAGAACAATCTATAGACTCGGATCACGAACTTCCTTAAGAAATCTTTTTAAGGAGATTGGTGTCCTGACAGTTGCATCTCAATATATTTATAATTGTATAGTTTTTTTACGTTGCAATATCAACTCCTATACTAAACATGGTGACGTACACAATTTCAATACTAGGAATAAGACAAAACTTGTAATGCCACTGTTCAGGTTACAGAAGGTTCTTGGTTCTTTCTTGGGGCAAGGTATACACTATTACAATAAAATACCAAGTACTGTACTAGATTTACCTTTAGATAAGTTTAAAAAACATGTGAAATCTATATTACTTTTAAAAGGTTATTATACAGTCAAAGAATATTTAGATGATAATACTTGGTTATAATGAAAAACACATACTCTATTTGAATTAATATAATAAAATTAATTTATATAATTTTTATACTGATATGATAGCCTTTATCAGCAGTGTCCTACAGATAACAAACAGCGTTGCGTTAAATAGATCATTAAGTTTTTATTTAGAGTATCTTGAGTATGTCATGCTCTCTTTATTTGTCTCTGCGGTGGTGGCGTGTGCGTCGGGTCGTTACGTTCCCTAAAATATGGTTGAGCGAAGCGATGGCTGATTCATATGTCATACTCGTGAACGGGTGCTGCCTGTGGAGGCTGGTCTGCTCTTGCATACTTATCTTATTTTTAATATTATTTACTGTAGTTTGACTTGGTTTTTCTTAACCAAAACAAATTTTTTTTTTTTAGAGTACTGTAGTGGTACTGTATGACATTGTGGAAATTAAAACTTTTACCTGATGTAAATTTGTTAACTTAGTTTTTTATTTTTTTTTATTTTGTGATATTTTTGTTTTTTATTTACATGTTGTGGTTGTCTTCTATAATTTTGTGTTTATTTGTAATGGAAAGTGTCCTGCTATGATAGGGCATTTTCCAATATTTTTGACGCTGTAAGGGAGAAAAGAGCTGGACACTTGCTGAGTTTCTTGCCGGTTCTTCTCAGTACAAGATCTCCCGCCCAGAGTAGACTTACGAACCGATGGCATAGTGACATTCACAAGAGCTACTTGTAGCCTAAACTGAATAAATGATTTTGAATTTTGAATTTTTTGAATTTTATTCTTTATATTGATGGCGTACGGCTTGGTAAACAATTATGTGTACGTTTGTTTTCTCAAACAAGCTTAGAAAAGAGGTCATTATTTTGACAACCTTCTTCGAAAATCGAAATTGCAGTACTGGCCAAATACACGCGAGCAGCGGCCATCAATGTTTCTATGAAAATCCATATCTGACGCGTTTAGCGGCCAGCAATGTAAATATGAAAATCCATATCTGGCGTGATATTTAAAAATTGAATTTTTTACTCCAAAACATGGCAACCGAGGAGGTTACCTACCAGGAATTTTGTTTAAACTTCGAACTGACTGGCATGTTAACAGAACGCTTTTAATAGTAAAAAAATAAACAAATGAACACAACATTGGTGCGTGCCTTCTTTGACTCTATTGACCAGTGTAGTCCTTAATTTTATGTTCTACTCATACATCGTTAGAACTAAACTCACGTATGTACACATACGGTACACCGCAGCTTTGCCTGGGCTCACATTTTCACGTTCGTCCATCAATGCCTGATTTTTATTTCATAAAACCATAGCTGGTACATAAACTATTTCTGTACTAATTTCGAAGGTTGCATTATAGGAGTGGTTTATTTTGCTATATTGATGATTCATTTCATTTCATGAAATTAAATGATGAAATGAAATATCCAACTGGGTGTCGGCATGCTACAACTTTAATCAATGACAAATCTTTACTCATCAATGACATATTTAATATTTAAGACATAAATATTTGTGAATGTCTCATGTCAAGCAGTTTGTGGCATTTCGAATTCGAGCAGTCGTTGCGGTAGAGTTGGTCAAAGCAGTCTGCAATCTTAGGATATGAGCACCGGAGCCAGCAAAGGATTTAATTTTATCAACTAAGTTAGTGAACAGACGTTTTGGCGCATTAATAAAGCGTTTCGTCGTCGTGTTGCGCTCGATAAAATGCATTGTGCGAGAAATTCTAATGTCAAAATGAAATGCATGTTTGCTGGGCATGTTAAATTCTCACTATAAACTTTTTTCTGCATCTTAACGAGATACTGGTACAAAACGTAGTTATTAAAAACTGTGTAAGTACATTCGAAGGAAAGTAATATAGTTTTTATTCAAGTAAGCACATCTATGTCGTTACTTTTTAAAGAATAATAATAATAAAAAAAATTTTTTACACAAAAAGCTAGGTACAGACAAATTGACAGAGAGACAAAGTAGAATATAGGCAGCCTTATTTCTAACAAGCAATCTTCTCCAGGCAACCTTGGTGAAAGAATAATAATAAAAGACATATAATAAAAATGGGTGTAAGGTGTAATGTTTACTTTCAAGAATAATGTTTTTGGGAAGGATTTTGGTGTTGACTTTAGCTTTTACAAGGAACAGGGTTTATGGGTGGCGAGAATAAATAATTCATTAATAATTTTAATAGTAATTTTAAATATATATTATTTTCTTTTAGCTATTATTATATTATTCATTATAGTATTAAGTATGTAATATTTGCAGGGTTCTTGTGTGTACTGATGTTTAGATGTTAAGATGTATTATACTGCCTACACCAAGATTTAAATTTGAATCATCATGGTAGGAACCATAAGAGACCTATCCAACCTCGAAGGTTTTGTACGAACTGGTAGCAAAGCATTGTGTTTGTAACTAAACTCTTCGGGAAGTGTGAATAAGACGTCGAAAATATTTCTTTTTAAATATTTTTTATTGATTGGGCTCCAAAGTTCGCTCTTATAAATGCCCCTATGCCATCATCGGTTCATAAGTCTACACACATAGTGGAAAACCTTATAAACTCACCTCTAAGGCTAACCATAGAGCCTAGGATCTAGACTTGAATAGACTGTTTGAAAAAATAATACTATGAACAGCAAATATACCTTTGACTTGCTTTTAAAAAGAACTTAGACTTATTTGAATAATGAATGATAGTCATCGTAACTGGTTTCGTATGCCAGCCATACATATCGGTCTATTCATAAGTTTGCAACTTGAAGATCCTCAGAGAACAGTAGACAGAGCATTTTAGTATTTTTACTCGAAGAGTGGCCATCTTTGAAAGACCCTTCGGTATCGAGGACTCGTGCCTTTATCCATTCTTTACAGAGATACTGAGGGGGTGGGGAGGGCTCTAGTAAAATCGGTTCTGTTAAACTAATGATGCCTGTGAAAGATGAGTGTCATTTGTTAACGGTCGGTGGTATTGCGGAGACAACGTCAACTGATGTTTGCATGAGCTCTACGTGCTTGCGTTTCCAACTTCTTTGTACAGATTATTTTTTAAGTAATTATTTTCTACGTTAAAGGTTTTAGTTAGAACATAAGTCTATGTAAACAAGACTTGAATTATTTTTTGCTATGTACGAAATACTTCCGTTAATTGCCATTATCTATTGCATGGGTAAAAGAATCTAGTAGCGGTAAGGAAACGGATGGTTGTTGTTTTTTTAGGCCTTGGACCGGAGGAGGGAGGAGATGAATACTTCATGGTATAAATAACTCAAGCGGTTGAGATAAATTATGTCAGACTCCTACTGACTAAACACCTCCTAGGGGTTGCCTATAGCCTTGATAAGGGCTGTATAGGCAGTGACGACGGATGGTTGACCATAAGTTTGATTTTGCCTTTCTATCGTAATATTGACGCTTTTTTAGGGCGGGATTTAAAAGAGCAAATAATATACCCCCCAATTATCTGATTTCTTTAGTTGGTGTAGGTGTAGGTTGGTGTAGGGCTTTTTGAAAAATTGTTTGCTCAGTGCTTTCTTAACAAGTTAGCTGTATATATATATCATAACAATGAAATTTAAAAAAACAATTGTTACGTTAAACTGCTACTTTGTTTGAAAGCGGTTAGATTGCAACTAAGATCCTATCTACTTAAACAATGTTGTTGTATTCTGTTAGCTCAATATTTTTCTTACTATTTTAAGTCTACTAGTTTGAATCTGTCATTGGTTTTCTGCTGTATAACTGCATGGCTATTCGTGTTTCGTTATTGTTGATTCACCTAAGAAAATAAAATGAAAATAAACAGGGAAATCGTTAATTGCAGCTTACAGAAATATTATTTAGCATTATTGTGTGCTAGATATAGGATAGTTCGTCCATCACCATCACCGCTAGTTTATTTTGTGACCCCGCTGCTGACCGGGGCACAAGCCTGGTTCTAGATTTTTTTTTAATATTTGAAGGAGGCAAACGAGCAGGCGGGACACCTGATGGGAAGCAATCACCGCCGCCCATGGACACACAGAGGAATCGCAGATGCGTTGTTGGCCTTTTATGTAAGTTATGTATGTAAGATAGTTAGTTAAAGTATTCCAGTTAACAGTTGGAAATCAAAAACTGAGTTCCGGTGCCTGCCTTCTTTTGCTTCGTCATAGTCGCTTAACTATCTTAATCGAGATATGTTATCGCCACCCGTGAAATACTTATCATTGAGGAGTTCCGGTGGCAATCTATGGTCTTTTTCATCAGTTACACTTCATCAAATGATACTTTCAGAATGCTTATGCTTGACTTATTGCTGAAAATACCAAAATCGCTATAGGTATGCCTACAATATTTGAGGAGTTCCCTCAACTCCTTAAGGATTTCATCATCAGAACTGGACCAAATTAAAATGGGACTACACAAAAAGCCCCACCTTTCAAATTAGGAAAGAATCATCAAAATCGGTTCGCCCTGTTGAAAGTTCTGAGGTAACAAACATAAAAAAAAATACAGCCGAAAAATAAAGCCGAAAAAAAGGAGGAGGTTCTCACCTCCTCCTTTTTTTTGAAATCGTTTAAAAAACCGCTTCGAAGTCCAAGCCCTTCGTTGAGAAAAAAGGTCATAACCTCGTCATGTCCAAAGAAAAAGTTTAAAAGGACAAATTTATCATTTACACTTGTCTCAATAAAGAATGAAATATTTGACATTATCACAGCGGGAACTTCTGAAGTGTCAAACCTTTATGGGCTCTGTTTTAAAATACAATCTAACTTTTACTCTACGAGTCTGTGCCGATGACGTATGCATTATTCAACAGCTTAGAATAATGTTTCTTCTCGTTTATTTTGTGTCTATCAAACGCTCGCTAATTCGTTAGCGTAAAGAACCTATGATCCCGATTAATACCTTTCGCAGTTCCTTCCTTCTTTACTTTCTGTTAAAGCTGTGGAGTTTCTTGCGCCCATTCTTCTCCACAGCTAAAAAATAGACGTCCTGAATGGGTAGCAGATAAAAAATTTATGGACGATTCAAAAGCACTTTTCTTAAGTTTATTTGAAAAACATTTTGACTTTGAAAATTTTGACTTTTTACTTTGACTTTAGTTGGAGTCCTAGCAATAGGCAAGTTGTCTTTACTCGTGTACTAAGTATTTTTAGTTTAAAAAAACACCCTTTTGAATGCAAAATAACAATTTGATATAATTTATAAACATACTCGTATAATGACTTGTCCTGGCTGACTGATTCGTCATTGCCGAGCCGAAACCGCTGAAGCTAATAAGATGAAATTTGGGCTGTAGGTAAATTGAATGACGTAACGAGCCACTAAGAAATAATTTTACGGAAATCATCGTGGCGTGTCTCAAGAATTTTGTTTATTTTACTTTAAAGGAGTAAAAAATGAAGAAGACTTTTTGAGGAATTTGTTATTTTTATAGTAAGAACTAAAAAAAAATATTATTTTAATCGATAATAAGATTTTTCAATAAATATAAAGAATGACGTGATTTAGCGTTTTTCGGAAAACCTCCCCTAGAGAGGTGAAATTGGGGAGGAAAGTTTGTATCTGTCTTTGTTTGTTTTAAACGCAAATTCTTCGGCATTTGGCCTGGTTAGAAATTATGAAATATTTAATAATTGTCCATATAGATATTAACCTTTAATAAGTTTGGCTTTTATTAAGAACAATCACAAGTAGCCCACGTGAGCAAAGCCGAGAGCAAAAGCTAGTCTAAGCAACAAATTACTAATTTGCCAAGTTTCAGGCTTTCACGCTGTTTAGTTCTTGAGTTCTCGTAATTAGTCACTGGGTGATAATTTTGATTCAGCCAGTGATATAGACATTGGTAATTGTCTTATAGCCTTTATCATCTCTTGTTTTTGACCATAGATGAAGATTGCCCAAAACTGGTATGTAAGACATTATGTTTAACATTACACTTTATAACTGACCTGCACAAAAACCAGCTGGTGTAGTGTATCTATATCTATGTACACACATCTGCACATCAACATACCACAAAATGTCAAATTTCCTCAATAGACTTTGAACTTTACACCTTTACAGTATTGAAGAAATTTGACAGTTTTGGATAGGTTGATGTGCAGGCGTCTGTACATCTTATCTAACGTGAATTTATTTTTCGGTATATTTTTTGTTTACCACACAATCATTTTGATTTACAGGCATGCATAATTATCATCGTTTAATGCATCAAAACAGGCGTACCAACTGTCACAGACGCCTTGAAGTTATTAGGCCTCAGGGACTAATTATAGTTCAAGCTCGCGCAGCCACCATTGCCCACTAAATGTTGGCCCGGGGCAACTAGAACTAAGAAGTGTACCGATGCGTGTTTAATTTCGGTCAATTATATTAGATACGCTTTGTGAGGTCACTCCAATAACATGCAGCATTTATCTGGTTTGGTGATATAAAAGAAGGGATCCGTTGATTGGAAGGTGTACAGCCGTTGAACCCGAATGTAAGCCGGGATCCACCTTGCCACTATGTAGGTATGTATTAAGCAACATTAGCCATAGTCCAGAAAAAAATAGAAATAAATGACTTCCTTTCACATTCCCGTTAAAAAGTCCAGAGTAATACTTGAACCTTGAATCACAAACTTTTTGATTCAGTGCCTACTTAAAATAATTGAAATACTTGTTTGCTTTACTTCACGTTTGACCTTCATTCGCTCGCCATACTATCCTCGCAATCCGCAGGGAATTGATTCTCACACCATAGAACCATTATGGTCCCGTACGGTGCGGTTTCAGAGGAGTTTCCACACGAGTAGACATAAGCTAAGCATGTATATATATTTTTTACATAAATTTTAATTTAGCTTCACTGCACTTAAAAAAATAAAAAGTAAAAATTTACCATATTATGCCTCCTCTGTGATCGAACGAATAAATCGAACCAGTAACCTCAGGTTATGAGACCGGTAGTCTTACCATTAGAACACAGAGGTCAAGCGGTTCAAACAAAAGAAAGAAAAGAAACAAAAGAGACATTAAAAATTGCTGTTCGACTATCGTTATTAAACGGTTAGTTGTACAAGAAACAGAGTAATTGCAATTTTATCAGATCTAAGCCATCGTTGACGGGAAAGTGGAACCGTTTAAGCGATGTACTTTCACCGTGAGATATAGTGGTCAGCGCAGTTCTCTACTTGCAAGCAATCAATAGCAGGCGAAAATCTAGCTTTCAAAGCATGTTCGATTCTAGTTGAAGTTCAAATTAAATGAAATATATTGCAAGTTAAAACACAGTTACGTTGTTTTGTTGTACTAATACAATAAATAGGTACAACTTGCTTGTCGGTATGTTAAGGGTAACCTGTTGAACTACTGAACTAATTGGAAAAACTGTTTCACATATAGAACACTATCTCTAAATCACATGGGCTACTTTACTAAAAAGAAATAAACTTTCAGTTAAATTAAAAAAAATAAAGAATAACAATAATTAAAGGAAATAAAATAACGACCGAGTTATTCTTGCTAATATTTATTTCCACGTGCAAATTTCAATAAATATCGTTGTACAAAATAAAATTACAAACTAATACAGATACAGAAGTGAATAGTAGACGTACATTACGCCATGACCGCGTAGCTTGGCTCAGTGGCAACACCGCAGACGTTGTCACGGGCCGAAATGTGCATGTATCCGTCAATGCCCCACTCCGGGCCCCAAGAGTTCTTCAGGATCCAGTAGGTGTCCCCTTCTGATTCACCGTACCCGACCAAAGCGACCTCGTGGTTCAAAGCAGTTGGGTCGCTGCAACAACAAATTTTATTTTTGAATTAACAAATGACTCTGCTTTCCCTGGTGTCAAGCATTTGAGGCTTGTGGAGCGGAATTGTGCCTCAAGACGTTCTCACTTTGCTGTGTCAGCGAGTTGGCAATGCTGACCCGGTTATACTTCTTTACACCTCCAATTCCAAAATAAATACACACTCGGGTGTGTCTATTAGAATACAGATTTTTTTGATATCGAATTTCATTTTACCGAAAACTGTTCCACGATTTTTAATATATATTTTTTTGTCAATTCATTAAATAGTAAATCATCGCTGTTTTATCTTATCGAAAAACGTTTCTTAAAAAAAATCTTTTAAAGTTGTTTTGATTACCAGAAAAACGGTATATCGAACTTATATTTCATAAAAGTATTAAGTTATCGATGAAATTCGTAAAAACATAATACAGTATGTATATAATACCCATCATACTTTTTCACTTAACAACTTTTTATCGCAGTAACGTTTTATTGAACGATGCATTCGCTTCTTAACGATAAATTATTTTTTAATCAACTATGCAACACGTCAACCACATGTAAAGAAACAAAATAAAAAATCTATGTTAACAAAATCTCAGGTAAAAGTTTCAATTTCCACAATGTCATACAGTACCACAACAGTACTCTAATGTTTTTCAATAAAAAGACACATTACACGTTATGTTTGATGTTGGTTTGGGGAATGTCATCAAACTCACAGATACTTGATAGTGTTATGTGCTCTTGTGTTCAACATCTATCATCACTAATTATCGTCCATTAATACATGACATGACCATTTGATTCTACAGTATTTTTTCACTAGTTTGTCAATTGATATGTGCGTACGTATCAAGACAAAAAAAGGAATTTAAAAAATAAAACATATTTTTACTAACCAGCCCTTCTCATAATATATTCCGCCGGAGTAAGCCTGGAAAAGTTCGCCTACGTTGACAGAAACCGACAATGGCCCGTGGTTCACCAACGCCACCTGAAATAATTAACACATTGTTATACGACAATATGTGGGGAACGACGAGTCGGAAGAAAAGCAGGGAATTTGGTGATCAACAATCGTGTATTTACAACCAACGTTACAACAAAACGGGCGGAAAGCAGCGCGTGAACCAACCGGCAAAAGACTAGGCTAAAGCCAGACCTATAGCATAAAATAAGGACACTTCAGATGACTTCTGAAGTCTCCTTATTTTATGCTTTATACAAACGCGGACTGTGCCGACCTGTTCCGAGATCCGTGTCCGTGCAAGGGGTTTATGTGTGTGTTACCCGAGCGCGGTATGTATAAAGCTTATCTTCTAGGTCCTCCTTATTTTGTGCTGATAGCCTGAGCTGGTCTAAGTTCACAGTCCAGTACTAAAGCTAGTGTGAATGAATAAGCCGCGCAAAAACAAAAGTCAAGTCCGCTACGTGACAGACGTAACATAAATTTTTTTTTTTTAGGAGTTTCACCCTAGTTCTTGCCGTAATAACACGTGTTGTGAGACTCCATTTTAATTTCCATCTACCGTACTCTTACTACTAATAATAATAAAAATACTTGAAATTGGCTAAATGCTAAACGCGAAGCCATTAATTAAGACAATTAATTAATTAACATTTTTTTATTGATAAGTAATTGCTGATGTTATGTGGAAGCAGAGTTCAAGGTGCTTATTGTCTTACTCTAATACCTATCGTAATACTTTTCAATTTTACATTTCAAAGCTATTTAAGAACTTCAAACTAATTCACAAGTGTCAGTGATTGAATGAACGACATCGTCAATTTAACATTTGTTTGGAATTGTCTATGCAAATTGACAAGTGTCCTTTACAAGTGACCTTTGATAGCTATCGTGATAGAGGATAATTTAGACAATAAGCCCAGGGGTGCGAAGACAGCTATGCAGGATAGTTAGAAAAGCCGAACTGCTTCTTCACGCCTTCTTTGAAGAACTCAATGGTGGAGAAAGAAGGGAACAGATTGCTGGGAGAGCATTAAAATATTAGATTCTACATCTAAGGATGTGGAAGATATTTGATTAACTTACCTTTAGAGCATCCACACTATTTGGAGCGACGTCAACGAATCCTTTGATTTTAAAAAGCTTTTTCATTTCTTTGATGCGGCAGAAACCATCCTGTCAAATAAAATTGTAAGATGTTGGATGTTAGGATTTTAGATTTTATTGAACAGTTAGGTAGTCAAAGCTTAAAATGTTATTATCATATTCATAATAGTCTTGTTAACTTGAAAGCCGCTTGTATCAGAAGCTATGGGTTAAGGTCAATAGTCGAAAATTGGATCGTGGTTTTTCATATTTAACCCGATAGTCAGATCGGCTACTGACGACGCCGCGACAGAACATACTAAATATGATAACGTTTTTTTACCTTATCAACATAGTCACCGTACTCAGCTTGTGTAGGTATACCATTGTCCATTAACCACTCATAAGCCGCAGTGTCAGAACCACCATTGCAACCACTTCCGCCGTAGCTACAAAGATAAAAAAACTATACTATAGTAATGTATAACTGACTGGACAAGCTTGATGCCATTGGGGTTGCGATCTTGCCATTAAATGCATTGCATGTCCGGAATGAAATATTTCCAGCTCCTTCGGTGCTTCGTGTCGCTAGCCGAGACAAACGGATAACGGAAAGCACTTTAATCCGTTTGTCTCGGTTGTTATCGTACCAGTCGTTGAAAAGCAACCAACCCGCATTGGGCAAGGGTCGTGGGCTATGCCTCAATATCCCCTTGTGTCATCTTTTATGTGAGAAGACTTGCGGCCAGCAATGTTTCGGTTATATGTTGATGATAATGGAAACTGATTAGGTAGACTTACGGCCAAGCGCAGTCCAGAATAGCCTGGTTACTGAGTGTCACGAACTTGCCGCCATTTGAACGCGCTACCGATCCTTCCAAAGACGCCGTGGTGCCGAAGGTCCAACAAGAGCCACATGATTCTTGGTCTATCCAAAATAAAATCCATTAGTACACTAGCGAGTTAGAGAGTTAGCTCATTTTCTGTTCAGTTAAACGTGAAAAATAACTAGATAAAATGGTTGCCGATGTGGTATGTCTACAAATATATTAAAATTATGTTGCAAATATCGCATTGGATTTAGTCTAAGAGGATAGTTGTGTAATGAAAATAAATAGATGAATATTATTATTAATTATTCTATTAACTGTGAACTGACTAACTGCATGACATTGGCATATCCTTTCAGGATCTTCAACTCTTTATCATTATTTGGCGAAATGTTAATTGTGAAGAAGTGATGACGAGAAACAGTCTTACGCATTTACTGTACTCAATGTTATGTAAGGATTGGTCAACAAATACAAGAGCATACCTACAACAAATTACAAAAGATTGATATTTCTTAACATTGACGAAGAATAATAACTTACTCTTAACAGTTCCGACAAGCCCATAAAGCCTCGTGTCATACTCCGCTGGCAGCGTCTCTGCAATTTCCTTCAACTTCTCTTCAGTGTAGGGAAATGGAATATTTCCCTTTTTGCCTGGTGAACGCCTCAGCAGACCGGTGAACTTCACCCTTTCAGCAGGAGTGCGGTCGGCAAATTGGTTGATGGCAAGCTTGTAGCCAAGATTCTGGCTATTGATCATTGTAACTAGTCTGAAAAATAAGATGACTAGATATAAAATGGAGTTGAGGTAGGTTGTTGTTATGTAGCAGAGATAAAGTTAAACAAGGAAAACGAAAGATTCATTACTATGGTTTTACCTCATGCTATGTTGGAAGATAGCTCTACGCATGTTGTGTTCACCATCATCGCCATATTTCTTGTTGTACCTTTTCTTGAAACTAAAAATAATAAGAATATAAAGTTAATCTATACAAATATTATAAAGAGGAAATTATGTATGTTTGTAACGAATAAACTCAAAAACTACTGGACCGATTAAAAAAATCTTTCACCATTACAATGCTACTTTACAGCTGAGTAACATAGGTTATATTAAAACAAAAATAAAAAATAAAGTCCACCAGTGAGAAGCAGGGACGGGCCCTAGCGGCCCGTCCCTGTGTTATAAAACATTAGAGATCAGCTTCTATCATTAAATGTTATGTCTTTGTAATGTATGTTTTCATAGAATTAGTACATGATTTAACTAAAATACCTTTTAAATACATGATCAACGTGTTTTTCGTTTTCTGGGTCCATAAACAACAGATCCTTTGTAACCAAATCATCTTTCACGGACACCACAGTCGCATTATTACATACTGGAAAAGTTTTAATCACGATAGTGTCAAAATTATAAACATCACAAATACAAAGGGTCTTACAAATAAAAAAAGAGAATAAGCTTTAAATAGTTGTTCCGTGTGTAGGAAGCCAATGGTAGGGAGAATGCCACATTGAGGAAGGCCAAAGGGAAGATCTTCCTCCGAGCTGGGTGGTGCTCGGGGACCGAGGTCCTACGGATGTTAGTTGGAGGTGCTATAATATAGCGAAGGAGATAGCGAAACTTCGCTAACGCGATGCAGGCTTCCCATACTATTTATCGTCTTAGTATGGCGACGTCATTGGTATGCGTTCGTGGCGCCATCTATTGACACGGTTGAGAAGGTGTTTGCTTCGTGTCGAATAATGTGCGGCGTATGCGGTAGGTGACGCCGCCACAAGTGTTTGGTCTCTTTTACTCTAGTTTGAAATGACGTTTACATGATAGACAGGAACAGAAACGGAATAACTATTTGCAGCTTATTCTCTGTTTATTTGTAAGGCACGAAGAGTTTACTTTTTCTACATCAAGCAGTGTAGAAGAGTAAAGGTTATCTAAAACTTAACTGGATACTTTCAACCACCATGTCGCCAACGTATGTCGAAAAGCTGCTGGTATTTACAACCACCTCTCTCGTGCAGCAAAGTTAAACTGGGGACTAAACCCAGAGGTGGCTAGATCCATCTACATGGCTGCAGTGGAACCACTTGTAACGTACGCCGCTGCGGCATAGTCAACAGCCGCGGACAAGTTAATGACGCGAAAGCAGATGGATGCGTTACATCGAGGTTTCGCGCAGAAAATGTGCAGGGCGTACAAAACAACATCGCTCAACTCTGCCCTGATTCTGACAGGGACGCTCCCCCTGGACCTCCGGATTAAAGAGGCAGCCGCCCTTTATGAGGCCAGGAAAGGGGTGCCTCGGCCCGAACTACGGGGCAGAGACATAGAAACACCACACCCTACACTTACACTGCCACACCCGGCTGAACACACAACGATCGTGCTCACGCCTATTACGCAGGACATAGCTACACATGCACACGCATGACATCCTCATTTACACAGGCGGCAGCAAGATTAGCGGCAAGGTGGGTGCGGCGTTATCCTTGTGGAATAGTGCCGGCGAAACTAAAGCCGTAAAGCTTGCACTGCCGTCCTACGCCACCGTATATCAGGCTGAGCTCCTCGCACTACATAAAGCCTCGGAAGTGCTGTTAATTAGGAAGGAGAATAATTTTGGCATTTATAGCGACTGGCAGCTCTCCAGACCGTCACAAACGTGACATCTCTTCACCCCTTTGCAGTAAACACGCGCAGAATTTTTTTGTTGCCAAAAAGTCAGTGTAAAATTGTATCTTTTTACTGGATTAAAGCGCACGCGGGGTTGGAGGAAATAAGAGAGAGCCGACCAACTTGCCAAGGAGGCCGCTATAAACTCCAAAAAGAAACCGGACTACGACATGTGCCCCATTTCATTAGAAATTAATCTCTTGAGAAATGGAACGAAAGATACGTATCCAGCAGCACCGCCGAGGTCACAAAGTTATTCTTCCCCAGTGCCACAACAGCTTACCATACCACCCGGAAGCTAACGCATACACACCTTACCACACAGGCTCTCACGGGACACGGCGGGTTTTCCGCATACGAACAGGTTCAAGTTTAAGGATAGCCCGTCGTGTGTCCGTGATCCTAATACAGATGAAACCTTCCCACACATCTTCTCCGAGTGCCCTTTACACACTCTGGAGAGACTTGACATAGAAATACAAACAGGCTAGCTAGCTACATAGCTGTTAAGCCCAGTAACTTTGCCGACCTCATTACGGGCGAGCATCGAAAATTTTTCTTAAAATATTGTGAAAAAGTTGTAAACATTGTTAGAATAAGAAATAAAGTGTAGTAATTAAATAGGATAGTTTATTTAAATTGGAATAACATACATACTTGCATGTATGTATGTTTATTCACAAAATAAAATAGTCTGTAAAAAATAATTTTAAATTTTGTACAAAAATTGTTTTTGTTAAACAGGCTCCGATCATGTTGGAGGAAGTTGAAAAATAAAACTTAACTGGATCGATAAATAAACAAAATAATTTACAAATGGTAAAAATCCATTACAATTATTTTATGCATTTGGTACTCCAGTACCAATACGTTTTTAGAACAATAACAGGACACCGCTTAGAAGACTAAGAAGAAGACTTCAGGCTGTAGATGAGCACACTTAAACTTTTGCATAGTTGCGTTGGTCAACTTATCTAAATTAAGTATTATTAATTTCTTCTAGGATCATTTAAAATTAATTAATTGAAAAAAAATTGAGTCACCGTAATTACCTTCGTCGACGTCGAAGTAATCATCTGTGACATTAGTTTCGATGTTCCTGAACTCCCATATTTCATATTTGGTGGTAGTGCCAAACCAAATGTTGAATTCTTCGTCTTGATACCTGTGGATAAAATTTCCTTAATTTTCAATGTAGGGGCAGCAAAAGTAACATTACATATTAATTTTTAATAACAACGCACTAATAGTAACATTTTGATTGGATCAGAGGTACATAAGGAATTGCAAACTACGAACGGTCTCATCAAGTCCTGAGATAATTTAATATTTTATTTTTGGAGATATTGTAAAATGTTATTTCTTTTGACAGTTATAAAAAAAGTAACACAATTGCCCATACTTCTTTGGCAGCCATGCTTTGGCATCAGAATTGTATACTGCCCACAGTGTTTTCTTTTCTTGCACATTCTCCGTAGTTTCTTCATAGACGAATTTAGATGTTTCTACATCATCAATAATTTCTTTACCTAATGAAAAATTCCAGAAAATTATTGTAACGAACGAAAAGAATTGTCGTAAATAATGTTATTGCCGTAAAAACATATCTTTCTAATTTAATAAAAATCTTAACGCAACAGGTTTATCAGGTTTTTCTACCATATATATTTATTCGTTTAATACATGCTTCAACTTGACTTCTCCAACCAACCCGTTTTGAGCTAGCAGGGTGGGGTTATGGCTCAATCTCTCGAAATGCTATTGTTCATTTAAAAAAGATCTAAGCCCAGCAGTGGGACAAATAAGCTGTAGATGATGTAGATGCATACATCGTAAATTGGTACATTTTCTCATATTTTATCTAAATCATAACTAACTTAATCTTTTACATAGTACTAACCAACTTTTTCATAATCGTTGGTATCAGGCAAGATTGTCTCCAGAGTGACTTTGCGAAACATTCTTCCCTTAATTTTTTGACACACATAGTCTGATTCACCGTCCTGGGTAGCTTCTGGATGAATCTAAAAAAAGTTGAACGTTGGATTTCTCAATATGTTAAGAAAATTATGTAGAAACACTTTAATACAAAAAATTCAATAAAGTGCCATGTGTTCATATATTTAGGCAATGACAATAATTATACTTAAATAAATGGGTACATACAAATATCTGAATAATGGAACGATTGAACTTAAAATTTTAACATATCTATAAAAAATATAATAAGCCAAAATAACAAGGTAAAACAATGTAGGTACCTTGTAACGGCTTCCGAATTTAGTCGTCTTGTCAACAATCGATTTCACTGCACCATCATTGTAGTCGATTCTTGATTTTTTAGGAGTTCGCCTAAAATTTATCAAGAGTTTAAGGCAAATCTACTGAAGAGTGAAAATTTAACGCTAATTAGAGGTTACAGAACGCACAATGCCACTATTCCTGGAACTTTTCCGAAGACATCGTCAACAACCCGAGGGTTTGTAGATTCTCATAGTACTGACTTATAATCGTAGTATAGTGCTTTGTAGGCGTTAAGCTGTTGGTCTTTGGTCGTTTTCACAACATGTTGGTCTTGGTGGGGTCGTGGTTGTTCTCGTTAGAGATAGACATCTATCTACCTTTCGCCTGCATTAAGCTAGTGTGGTTAGTAATTGTGTGTGTGAAAAAGCCCTGGGTATTTAGTACACTTGACTCGTAGTCTAAACATTTACATTTTAGTTAGATAATGAAATAAATTCTCATTTATTTTAATCTGTGACTCAAATAAGAAATGCTAAGTTATACTCCTTGATTAGTTTGTCTTATTCGGGTACCTTATGGACCGAAGTTGCAAAGATTTCTTACCATATTTGATAATTTTCCGTGAAGCCAGCTAACAGATATATACGCAATGCATCGAAGCTGTAAGTTTCGGGCCACGCGAGGTCGGCTTCATCGCTGTTATGTTTGACTAAACAGAACAAAGATATATTTTTATTGCTAGATAGCAGCATTGAAGATGATCGATGACAAGTAAACACTGATTAAATGTGTTAATGAACTAGCGGCCCGTCCCGGCTTCGCACGGGTGGACATTTCTTTTTTATATAGTCTATGTTACTCAGCGCTAATGTAGCATTATAATGGTGAAAGAATTGTTTAAATCGGTCCAGTAGTTTTTGAGTGTATTCGTTGCAAACATACAAAAATACAAAGCTTTCCTCTTTACAATTTTAGTACAGATATAGATTAAGTCCCAATGTACACACGCCTGCACATCAACCTACCACAAACTGTCAAATTTCCTCAATAGACTTTGAACTTTATGCCTTAACGATATGGTTGAAAATGTATTTCTTTATTATAAATTATAGTAACAAATATCCTTATTATATATGTATATACTACTCAAAACAAAATAAGGGCCACGAGGTATTTTGTCTGTACCATGAAAATAATAAAACCAATATTAATTTTTTTGTCTCCATAACGAAAACTAATGTTGTTTTTACCGTGTAGACCAATAAATTTATTCCAATAATAATGATTAAAAAGTTTATTTGCTTTTGAAAAAAAAAACACATTTAAGGTTAAAAATAAAAACAATGTAAAGTTACTGAAAACAAAAGAAAATACTCCATGCTCATCTTTTAGTAACGGGTATGCCCCCCTCGTTTCGTTACGCACTCCTGAAGCCTGGAGTGCATGCTCTCAATCAAATGCCTGACATTTTCCATTGGAATCTCTTCCCAGGCCCTTTTAACAGCGTTGATGAGTTGCTGTTGGTTGTGGATTTCCTGATCACCGTCTCTAACTCTTCGTTTCAACTGATCCCACATGTGCTCTATTGGATTTAAGTCCGGACTGTTCGCCGGCCACGGCAAGACTTGAATTTGAGACGCTTCCAGTACAAACCGAGTCGCTTGAGCCGTGTGTGCACGAGCATTGTCTTGCATCAAGATGAATCCAGGACCCGCTCGCTGGGCAAATGGGATCACATGTGGTCTGACGACTTCCTCAATATACCGCTGAGCAGTAACAGTACCCTCATTTAAAATAGCGAGCTCAGTTTTGCCGTGTAAGCTTATCCCGCCCCAAATCATTACATTTGGACCACCAAAACGATCGACTTCATGGATGCAGGCTTCTGAAAATCTCTCGCCGCGTCTTCTCCATACTCTAATACGCCGATCGTCGTTAAAAAAATTAACTTTGCATTCGTCTGTGAAGAGCACCATGCCCCATTGGTTTATGTCCCAGTCCAAATGTTGACGGGAAAATCTTAAACGATTTGCACGATGATTTCTGGTTAATGGAATACGGACAACTCGCCTTCTTGATGCCTGCTGGTCTTCATGCAATCGATTACGAATAGTTTGGTCACTGACACGAGTACCCGTTGTGAGCCATAAACGATTTTGCAGCTTGCGGGCCGTCGTTGTGCGATCTCGGCGCGCACTTAATCGAATGTAACGATCCTCTTGAGCTGTTGTAATGCGAACTCTGCCCAAACCAGGTCTTCTTCTAACACTGCCGGTCTCTTGGAAACGATTCCATAGATTTTGAATAGCTCTTCGAGAAAATCCCAATTGCAAACCCACAGATCGCTGCGAATGACCTTCTTCAATCATTGTAACGGCTCTGGTTGCTGTCAGCGAGTCCATATGACGCCTGCGTGCTTGTGGCATATTGCAAAAGATGTTTCTGACTCGAGATATCAATGAACTCTGATAATTTCTAATAAACCAAGAAGCTAAGGAAAGCAAAACGTCAAAGAAAATGGAATCAAAATTTTCAAAAATAATTTTAAATCAAATTTTATTTAAAATTGTTGCCAGCATTAGATGAATACTACAATATTAAAAAGTTTAGGTATCAAAGAGTTTGTATACTCAATATTTTACTACTTTCAATATGTAAATGTTTAATAATTTACACCAAAATGAAAAAATACCTCGTGGCCCTTATTTTGTTTTGAGTAGTATATATATATATATAGATGTATATAGCATTGAGACTGCAAAATTCAAAATAATAAAAAAATAATCTTACCTGTTTTCCCCTGCACTACTAATATTGCACTTAAAATAAAAACATTGAAGAGCCACATAGTTACCGACTGCCCCAGCTATTCTGAAAACTGTGACTGCGAATCAAAGTCGGATGGGTTTTTATGTACATAATCTAATCTAAGTAATTAATTGTTTCAACTGTAACTGCCTTACTAATGAGCTGTGTGTTCGTGATCCTGTTTTTATGCTATTTACGCGAAAATATTGATGATTGTCTGAAATTCGGTAAACAGGCGCGAATCCTGGAGTAGCGAATATTTTTTTGTTACGCAAAACCATACAGGCCCAACCGTTACGGTGTGATGGTTAGTTTTCCTAATTCACCAGTTTCGTTAACTCTTCAGTATCCTCATTTAGTCTGTCCATGTAATTCGTAATTTTTCGTTAATTGGACAGTTATTCCACAGTTTCGTACAAATATAGAGAAGTCTATATTTATAGACTTACCCCCTTATTCATAAAAACTATTTAAGCATCATTTAGTTAATCATTAAAAAAGATAAAAAAGATAAAAGATATGAGACAACATCACATACATTGTTCTGATCCCAAGGTAAGTAGCTAAAGCACTCGTTTCATAAAAATCAGAAACAACGACGGTACCACAACCACCCAGACCCGACACAATATCGAAAAGTTCGTTTTCGACATTGACCCGACCGGGAATCGAACCCGGGACCTCAGAGTTACCGCCGCCCAAAGTCCGGCGTCCAAGCCACTCGGCTACGGAGGTCGTCAAATGTCTCATCATCATTGTTTTGTCTCTTTTTCTCAGTCTATATTGAATAATATTTTTTTTTATTTGTCTTTATTTCTAATTGTTTTTTAGTTTATCCCAGCTAGATATTAGTTTTCTAAGTTTTAACCTACTTTTAATAATGAATGTACCTATATCTTGTGTGTTTAAACTATGACAATATTAACATGACTGTATTAGACTGACGAATTTCATATATTGACCAGTTAAGTAAAGTGACGAGTTATAGAAACTGACAAAAAAGGAAACGAAATTGACGAGTGATAACCCGACCCCTCTCGCCGTATGTGGGACCAGTGTATTGACACAAAATAAGAAGACTCAAGAAGGTAAGCTTAATGCATACCACGCTCGAGTAACGAGCACAAATAAACCCTCTCACGGACACATAATCTTGGACGGACCGCGCAATGTTTGAGAGGTTGTCTTATGAGCACGTTTGAATGACCCACCCCCACGAACCGGTCGACCCGAGCCGAGGACTGGCCGTTAGAGGTGCCCTCGGGTTGTTCCGCTCCCGATCCGATCCGAACCTAGTAGGGAACGGGGATACGCACTAGTGCGTGATTCCATTTTCTCTACAAAATCTCTGACAGTGCTTATTTTCACACGGCTAGAAGAACCCTTTAAGTTTCTCACCACCTCCAAAAAAGTCCGATGACGTTGAAAATACGTTTGAGGCAACAGCAAACTCTCTCTCTCTCTCGAAAAAAGCGTTTGAATGAAGCTTAACTTCTGCAGTATCCTTATGTTGTGGTATTAGCATGTGGTACAAAAGATGCGAGAAAAACGACTCCAGCCATGAGGAGCCTTTTTTTAGCCATCTTTAAAATGTATCATCTTGACCTCCTCTACGCTTCGGAAGAAACGTAAATCCTGTTGGTCCTGGCTACACTAGCTGTCGATAACCACTACCAATCCGCACTGGACCCGCGTCGTGGTTTATGCCACGTTCTCCCTGTGGTGTTTCCATCCGTTGGAAGGCTTGTGCCCCAGCAGTGGGGACATACAATGAGTTGGTGATGATGATGAGATATTACTACTACTTCTATCTTGGCGCTGTAGCTCCAAGTAAGCTCTGGCTGGCCTCTGACGCTATGATGGAAACTACAGACAAGATAACCAGTGCCTTAGTAGTTGAGGATCCCGGGTGAAGTACGCTCCCACCATTGATCTTTATCATCACTTAACATCAGGTGAGATATAGGCACTGAGCTTAAAAAAAAAGAAATCGCATACATTCTAAGTTTATCTATCTAATACGAGTACAGTGCAATTAGTATGAGTATTGTAAAACTATTACCGCAGACTTCCTTTCAATACTACAGCTAGGGTTGGCTGGAAGAGATCTCTTCTGAAGATCCTTTATATCTGTATTGTGTAAATTGTGTTTGAATGTTACTTCTTTTTTGAGAGACTTTATTAAAATGCATGATTAAATACATACATATCCAACATCGCCTGTCAGCTCAACATCCTTGCTCCATAGAAATGTTGAACACATAATTAATGAACGCGCGCGTAAACGGCTGCTCGTTTATTTTGATAAGATAAATTTTACGACGACGCCATTAGCATTGGCAGCTTAATAAAATTTAATTAAATAACTTTTATAAGTTCGTGTAGCGACACGCTGAGGTTATCTCTGGCAAATTAAAAATTTCGCATTTCAAACCGTCTCATATTAGTTTTATTTTTCTAAAGTATTACATTCTTATTACAAAACAATAATCGTCTTCACGACAAGATAACATATAAGATGTTAACTTTAAAAGCCAAATTATGTATCCTCTGTGGCAAGAGATAGAGTGTATTTATCAAATGTACAGTGTTTTTAATGTGTTAAGTATTACTTATTAAATTAAACGTGAGCGCAAAACTAAAACTAACAGTTTCTGTAAAGAGGTTTATTTCAGGTCGGCACGGAAAAACTTAACCACCGCTCCGAATTGGGCCAGCGTGGAGAACAGAAAAGATGTCCATCTAGCCCAGCGCCTGCTTGTTTGCCGAATTAACAATACACATTAAAAAAAGTTCACTGCGTCAAGAGAAAGGTTTATAAAGTTATAAGCGCTGACCATCCCGCAACGTCGTAAGTCCAGAATTCTAACAACTCTATTTTCTATTCTTAGTGATCCTAATTCACCTTCTTACTTAAAATGTAGTTTCAGTTTCCTTAGCTCTACTCATGCCCGCCAACTTCGCTCATCAAATAATCACATTCTCGCCACTCCTTTGCATCATTCAGGATTCGTTGCAAATTCCTTCACGGTTCAGGCCATTCAATTATGGAACGCTATCCCCGAAAAAGTCAGACAAGCTCCAAGTAAAATGGTCTTTAAAACAATGGTGTGTAAACTGTTTCTACACGATTCAATACCCACGTAAGAGATTCCCATCATCTTTTCTTCTGTTATGTATAAGTATGTTCATGTAGTCTATTTTTATTTAAGTTTTTTTATGGTATATTATATTATTATCACTTAATTTAATAAACTTAATATGTATATTTCAGTTCTTATAAATTTATGTATTATATGTTTTATTTACTTTCTTTGTCGCACCGCTTACCAAATTATCTGTCTAGCCCTTAAGTCGACTGGTTGAAAATGCCATTTGGCATTAAGTCCGCCTTTTGTACTTTATTTAATTGTATTTAATTTAGCTTCAGTGCAGCAATTAGCACTTGAAAATAAAAAGTAAATTTTACGATAGCGTTGTGCTATCAAATCTGTGGTATTTCATCTGCAAAGGTGAATCTGCATGACCATCGGTTGCAATGACCGCTGGATAGATGGCGCACAGTGCCGCTAATAAGCACTCAAAAATTAAAAAGCAGTGACAAAATTCAGCGCTTTCGTCAGCCTTCCCGGTAGCATAGCGGTCAGTGCAGCCGCCCTAATTGCGGAAGACCCAGGTTCGATTCCTGGCTGGGTCGGGTGGGCGTTTAATTTTTTTTACTGTATTTTATACAATTTTATTGTATTGTGCAATAAAGATTAAATAAATAATGTTCTATTTCCCGTATATTGTTTATTATTATAAGGAAATTAAGGAAGATAAACAGCATTATGATCATATTAATAACGTTAATTTCGCTCAGTCTGTTTTCGAATACACCCCCGCTGTGCTTTCATACTTATAAGAAGCAATATAATTTACTTAGAAGACGCGTTTTACTTAAATTGTCGTGAGAAGTTTGGGGTGCGATTTCTAACAAGGGCGGCGATAATATGTATGTTTTATGTTTGTTATGATTTAAAAAACACCAGTGAGTTTCAAAGATCCTACTCTAGGACCAAGAAGTTGCTTAGTACTATTTGTAGTTTGTGACTTTTATTGCAAGGGAATAAGTTATACCAAGAACAAAGTGTCAAAAGCGTAACTTTATGGGGCTTATTAATAAACAAAGTGTAAGCTTGGAGTAGTTACTCCGTGTTTTGTCTCTTTTACTCTAATATGAAATGAAGTTTACATGACGGGAACAAAACACGGAGTAACTACTCCAAGCTTACACTTTGTTTATTAATACGGGGGTATAGGTCTACATGTTTAACTAGCAATTACTATTCAAACAAAACACAGGTTTACAACATAAATCAAACAGAACAGATGTGTGTCTCGCGCTGATATTATCTTTAACTTGTATTAGATTCAAATGACTTGTCTTATTTTTTTTTAATTAATATCTCCGGATATTAATTTAAAAAAATACCAGAAGGCCTTCGATAAAAACTAAAAACAGCCTTGTGCCGCCCCGGGCCTTTTTAGGCTGGCCGGTATTGAATACAATCTTATAAATTATTCCTTTATTGTACAGACGAGGAGCTCGATGGCGCAGTGGTTAACGCGCCCGGTCTGCGGGTGCTGAGGTTTACAACTTTCGCAAAGGCGAGTCGTCGGATGGGTGACCTAAAATTTTTCATCTCGAGCTTCTCCTTGCTTCGGAAGGCACGTAAAGCCGTTGGTTCCGAACGCATTAGCAGTTGTTAATAACCACCAATCCGCACTGGGCCCGCGTGGTGGTTTATGGCCTTTGACAGCAGTGGGACAGTTTTGGGGCGGTAGTGGCATATTAGTGGCCCTGGTTCCAATGTTCTGACGCGGTAAAAGATTGGAAGAAGAAATGAGATGCTGAGTTTTTGCCGGTTTTATAATCTCTAATGTATGATTACGAAATGTTTAATTACATTTTATTTATTAAATTAGTGCAGATATTTTAAACATTTATACATAGAAAACCGTTTACCCATATTAAAATACTATTATTACATATTAATATACTGGTCTGCTCTTGCATACTTATCTTATTTTTAATATTATTCACTATAGTTTGACTTTGTTTTTCTTAAACAATTTTTGACTTTTATTAGAGTACTGTAGTGGTTCTGTATGACATTGTGGAAATTGAAACTTTTACCTGAGGTAAATTTGTTAATTTAGATTTTTAATTTTGTTTTTTTACATGTGGTTGTCTTCTATATTTTTTTTGTGTTTATTTGTGATGGAAAGTGTCCTGCTATGATAGGGCATTTTCCAATATTTTTGACGCTGTAAGGGAGAAAAGAGCTGGACACTTGCTGAGTTTCTTGCCGGTTCTTCTCAGTACAAGATCTCCCGCCCAGAGTAGACTTACGAACCGATGGCATAGTGACATTCACAAGAGCTACTTGTAGCCTAAACTAAATAAATGATTTTTTGAATTTTTTGATTTTTTTTATAAATATTTATATAAATTATCAGGCAGGCAGTTGAAACAACTGATAAGTGCCTGTATTCTGCTACTCGCATACATCACTAGTTATTAATATAATATAATGTTACATATTAGTATTATATAACTGGTGTCTACAAATAAATAAATAAATACCTATATACTTAAACTGTTATAAATGTTA
Source organism: Eudonia truncicolella (assembly GCA_949315975.1). NCBI lineage: Eukaryota > Metazoa > Arthropoda > Insecta > Lepidoptera > Crambidae > Eudonia > Eudonia truncicolella. The sequence continues at coordinate 5,031,933 of OX438831.1, read as the reverse complement.
TTTTGGAAAAGTATATGTGTGTTTTGTACCTATCATTTTATGTTTTTTTTTTAAACACTTGTCTTCGAGTAAAGTTTGAGTAAGGCTTCGACCTTGCCAGGATAACACACCTCAGCAAGTTACGCCCAGACAGAAAATAACAAAAAAATATATCAAATACAATATCCTTTCTCATTAAGAAATGAAATGAGAACATTTTACTTTATTTTTGTTATGAAGCTTACAGCTTGGAATCGGTTTCTGATGATTTATGTTGTCAGTTAATTAAGTCCGAATGACTCAAACAAGAGCCGAATGATCGTAATGTAACAATCGTTTGGCAAACAACATATAAAAGGCTGCTTCGCTGAAGGGCCACTGGAAAACAAAGTAGATTGTTTAACAGTACTAAGCTTTTTAGTACTACTACTAAAATATAATTATAAACTTCAATAAAATATATTATTCATTAAAGCTTAAAATGTCATACTAGTTATGACTTCAATTGGGTTTCGATTGCAACACGTGATTTAGTTTACCGTTCAAAACTAAAGTGTCTTTTAATTATAAAACGTTACAGATTAAAAACAAAACTAGTTCCAATTTTATTATAGCTTTAATTCTACACGTAGTCACTTCTCTCGCTTCCTTACTCTACATTAACGTCTAGGTGTCGCTGCTCTTGCCATAGATTTATACGTCTTTTCCGGCAATAAATTTATTTTAATGTGAATTTTATCAGTTCAATTGATAGTATTAATTCTATTTATGCGAATATTAATATAATGCAGGATGGACATTAAAGTTAATCTAATTGGGCCACTAGTGTTTGCTTGTGATGGACTTGTATTAATTATTTAAAACAGTATAAAACTAGTGATTTATTTCAGAATGCATTTTATCTTATTTTAGCTACGTCTTTGACACTTGTGGTTTGACGTGGTATTCATCGAAGGTACAACAATACTCGCCTCGGTGGCCGAGTGGCAGAGCGCTCGGCCTGATAACTGAAGGTTCCCGGGTTCGATTCCCAGGTCGGGCAAAGTGTGTTTCGGATTTTCGATGCATAGACCGGGTTTGAGGTCACCAACCTGCATTTGGCAAGCGTAGTGATTACGCGTTTAAGTACCCATCAGTTGCATTGATGACTTATTTTGAATGATTTGATTGATTTGAAATGTATAAGTCTCGGGGGCAAACATTCGCACTGGTGGGTAACGAATTGAGAAAAGGACGCAAATGCCCATGAGAAAACTAAAATATCTGGAACGAGTTGCTAAGTTGCTGTAAGGAGTTGCTAATATTTAGGAAGAATAATTTTAGGAACAGTTAAAGCTTATTGCCGTGCTTATTAACCGCCGTGTTACGCGGTTTTATGCGGAATGCATGCAAAATAAACAGTTTCTATGTTGATTCTACTTTTGATTTGGGAAACGTAGTAATTTTTTTGGACGAAATAATACAAAATCCACGTGGACGAAGTAGCATTTTGCTAGATAACAATATAATAGTGGTTTACGAAAGCAATAAAGCCATTTTCACATTTGATGAAAACGCAACAATTCTCGGTGAGGGTCTTCGATCAATTATGTACTAGATAATCCGGAACAAAAATGCAACTCGAAAGTGACCCTGTTTGCTAATACATTTAAATATAAATTTTGAATAACAAAATCTAAAAACATTGGAAAGCATCAACAACTTCAGCTTACTGTGAACCTTAAATCTTAATATCTAAATCTAATCTTAGTTTTCTTTAGTTGATGGCTTCGTGCGATTAGCACATTTAGCCAGTGTCAAAGTAATTTTTCATACAAGTAATACATAAATATACAATATTTCCTTCCAGTCAGTATGATGATGATGAATGATAATAAAAATGAGAAGTGAGAAATGATATACCCCCCAACCCCTCGAGTATCTCAGTAAATATGTGGGGCTTTACTAAGCCCTCACGCAGACTTCTTGAGAGAATTTGAAAAGTGACGTTGCGCTGTTTTGTTTAATTTGCCAACACTCATGCACACTCACGAACACTTAACGGTTAATAATCCACCATTATTTCACATTAATATTCGACATAACACAAATTTTTGAAAATAAAACAAAACCGCAGACATGACTCTTCACTTTCCCGCCAAGAAGTCCCCAAATCTAATCTTACTAGCTGACCCGGCGGACTTCGTACCGCTTTGACAGTTTCCATGACAACACTACAAACAAATCATTTTGTATTGGAAACATTTCAAAAATCTAAAAGAAATTTAGGGGTGGACCACCCTTAACATTTAGGGGGATGAAAAATAGATGTTGTCCGATTCTCCACCCTAGCCGGTATGCACGCTAAGATTCACGAAAATCGGTCGAGCCGTTTCAGAGGAGTTCAATAACGTACACCGTGACACGAGAATTTTATATATTAGAAGATAAACATTAAATTAAGGTTGCAAAATATTTGTACTTCGTATATACTGTCATCGCCACAAACATTATTGTTTGTTTTTTGGCTCCGTGGCACCAAAGTTACCGTTTTTCAAACGCTCATCGGGAATCTAGTACGCAGATAATCGAAGGTGAGGGTAGAACTATTTTAATTTTATTATGGGGTAGATTTTCGGGTGTCAGCTAGTTCAGTTCTCAAGTGTTTTTAAAGCCGTACGTCGGTATGTGCGCAGTATGAAGGCTTGTTTAATCGCTTATTTTCATTGTTTTATCGGTTATGTGGGATATTATACTTATGTTATACTATAAAATGGACCAATATGTCGTACACGTAATCTAAGACACATTATATGACACATTGGTCCGTTGTGTGTAGTACACAGTTGTTGGTGCATCATGAAGGTAAGGGTTAATTATTATCATAAATTATTTGTATATAATTATTTAATTATTTGTATTTTGTAACTCCGCGTATCGTGGACACAATAATCGTAAGTAATATACATCATCATCTTTCAGCCAAAAGACATCCACTTCTAGACAAATTACTCTTCCATGAATCTGCACAATTTTAAACGTTAATCTATTATTTACTGTGTCAAGTACTTATAGGTACTCAAGTTCTTTGCGTTATTGACTGAGCTATTGGGATTGCAAACATTGCCCTAAAGGTCTCCAGAATGGGCACACTTGAAGCGACGGTCTGCACATTAGTTATCGTTTAGATCTATTGTTTGGAGCGTGCTGTCCGAGGTTTTCTATTAGCATTAGAAAGGTGGTTGATAACGAGAGCTTGGGCAGCTGTTACACTGCGTGTGGTACACACAGAAGCGATTGTACCGATTGAAGATTTATAAACTGTAGTCTATAAACTTTTAGGAATTCAATGAATTGTGACTTTTGGAACAGTGGGCATGTCGTTAGCACAAAAAAAATATTGTAAATTGGGGGGTTTAAAGTGACATTTATTTGTTTTCTTATTTAAATGCAATCTACGCATTTCAAATAAGTTTATTTAGTAGTTAATATAATAGATATTTGACTGAGCATCAGTAAGTGACACTTATATATAATATTTATTTTTCGTAATTAATATAACTAAAAGTTGCCATTTTGTCTTTACTTTTATTTGTATACCTTATCTAAGGTTCTAACTGCCGTACTCAGAGACGTCAATTAACTTTTAATGACAATTAAGTCTCTTGCTGTCACTTTCTTATATATAGTGCTAAATAGAGAAGGAAAGACATTTAATTGTCATTAAAACTTAATTGACGTCTCTGAGTACGGCAGTAAGTGATTCTTAGTGATTTTTAGTTGCGCTAAGGGGTGTCCCTCGCCTATGTAGCTGAAGCGATGGCCCTGATGATAGCTAGTAATAAGCAATGCGACGTTGTCTCCACCTGAAGCTTGCACCAGCACCCATCGAAGTCAGTGCGCCCTATTTAAATCAGCACCGGTCGGCGTCCGGGCACGCAAATGCAAATTTTATCTCGATTGGGAGTGAAACTGTCCCCGCAACATTTCCACCGCTCAGAAGGCCTCAGCGTTTATAAAGTCCTTTCTATTATGAACACCCTGCTTTCGAAACAATTTCTAAAACGTTTTACACGTTGTCTTTATTTGCATACTTTTGGTGGTTTGGTGCGGTTTGCATGCAGTCAATATAAAAATTTGGGATTAATAAGCACGGTTTTCAGATAAATTTTGTTATCAAGATAGAGACTGATGATTATTGTTTTCTAAAGTTTACGCGAACACTACACATTGAAATGAAACAACTTTTACGGATCTACTCGCGTTTATTTTACACATTAGTTTTAATTAATGTTTATCCTGACGTTTCGAACCCTTTGCAGGGTCCGTGGTCACAGGGAGAGACGGAGAGGTCCGTGGTCTCCCTGCAAAGGGTTCGAAACGTCAGGATAAACATTAATTAAAACTAATGTGTAAAATAAACGCGAGTAGATCCGTAAAAGTTGTTTCATTTCAAGACTGATGATTAGTGAATGATAATTGGTAACTTGTTTTTCCAATATCCTTGAGTTACACTAAAGCTGTGGGACTTAACACTTCATGCGGACTTCGTGGTAAAAGCATTGTCTTCAGTAAAATTTTGGTTTGTTTGATAAATATAGAGACCGATGATTAGTGAATGATAGCTGGATTTTCTCCCTATATCCTTGATTTTCAGTAGAGCTGTGGACTTTACACTCCAAGCGGACTTGGTAGTATTTAACCTTCACCGTAGCCTTGCGCGATTTGTTTCAAATGACAACACTTACGCACCTCCACGACAACTTAACGGGTATTTATCTAAAGTCCTTATGCAAGTGACTCCTACTGATCTTCAAAACAAAAGCACTGGACTGTTGTACGTAGCTTTTACTCTCACAACAATTGCCCAACCGAATTGATCCCTTTGGCCGCGTGATCTGTACGTCCTACTTGTTCTGTCTTAACTAATAAACCGTATCCAATTGAGCCCATCAGCTCAATTGCTACTAATACAGGGATTGCTCATGGTCGAAAATGGGCGCAAATATTTTTAATTGGTCTTCACTAATTGTGGTTTGGTATCAACCAGTTTGTTGTCATGAAAGTAAATATAACCTATAGTCATGATTCACACATTAGTGAATTTACTTTCATTAAAACTGTAGGATCTCATGCTGGTCTGGGACGTGAAAATATTGTATCAGTTGCTTAACATCTCGTGCGTGAAAGCCGACTAAGCGTTGTCCCTTTTCTTCTAGGGTTCCAAGATATTCGCACATTAGGCAATGGACTAGCAACCCATCCAGTGATGGGTTACTAGTCATCAGCATGTTATCTATTCCACCTTGCAATTCTCCTTTGTTTATGCTAAATGTGTCAGGTCATTGATGGCGGTTTTGTGATTTCGATGCTCTGTCGACGCCTTTTTAAGGCCGTGAGAGTATTGTATGTATGTATGTAGTATTATTCACTATAGTTTGACTTTGTTTTTCTTAAACAATTTTTGACTTTTATTAGAGTAATGTAGTGGTACTGTATGACATTGTGGAAATTGAAACTTTTACCTGATGTAAATTTGTCAACTTAGATTTTGTATTTTGTTTTTACAAGCTTTTATTTAACTTGCACTGTTCGTATGTAAGTAAGTTGTCCGTCAAAATTTGCAAACTATTTTTCGACCATTTGTTGGTATCCGATTAAGCTGAAATTTTGCATACCTATTAAATATTTTCCAAATGTAATCTATATATTATAAATTTTAAAAGCTTGAGGCACTGATGTACGCTGTCCGTTATACACTCACACTACACACACTCACATAATAATATCAGTGCCTTCAGAGTTTAAAATTTATATATAGATTACAGTTGGAAAATATCTATGTTTATTTATATACGTCCCTAGAATCTACCTATCATAAAATTTTATGTATATTAGGAAAGTCGTCCAACATACATTGTTTAGGGTGATGTAGGTATAGAGATTGTGGGCGAAAGGATATAAACGTTCAACGTTATTATACCCTGTGTATGAAAAATGTCACGATTTTTTTTTTCTTTTTTGTTCTCGTTATTTTTTCTTTTTCATGTTTAATTTTTATTTAAATAATTTTTGCGTTAAGTTTTTATTCAAATAAAAGCTTATTTTTAAAAATATTTTTTTTATTGAAATTTTATGAAATGTTGTGGTTGTCTTCTATACTTTTTGTGTTTATTTGTGATGGAAAGTGTCCTGCTATGATAGGGCATTTTCTAACATTTTTGACGCTGTAAGGGAGAAAAGAGCTGGACACTTGCTGAGTTTCTTGCCGGTTCTTCTCAGTACAAGATCTCCCGTCCAGAGTAGACTTACGAACCGATGGCATAGTGACATTCACAAAAGCTACTTGTGCCCTAAAATGTAACTTGTGCCCTAAAAATATTTTATTTAGTACAACAGTAGGAAACTGATAGCTCTTTACAAAAACCGATCGAAAATGAAGCACATACAACCAGATAGGTGAACTAGCGTAATCCTGTCAGTAACAAAACCTAGCAGACGCCCTATTCAGCTCCTCCAAGTCACGTCTGCACCTACAAATTGGTGAATTTCGTCTGAAATTACTTTTGCGATTGGCTCAAGGCCAGAGGAAAGAGGCCAACATTCGAATCCTGTAACAAGCTAGCCTAGTATCTTCTATTAATGCCTTTACAAACTGAATTAAATAGTGGTTTGTTTTTGTAGACAAGACCTGCCTGCAGACATTTTGAATAATGATAAGCCATTGTGCAGTGATAGTGATTCTCATAGAAATGTGTATTTTTCATTCATTATTGCCGTAGATATAGAGGTTAGATACGACTATTGTAAGTGTGACGTGTTTTTAAATATTAAGGTTACATATAAGATTAATTAGGATACTCTTTCCCTTAAAACATGATTCAATCATCAAACAATGTACGCATTGTTGTCTTGATGGAATAATGTTGTGTTTAGCCTGTGTGGAGGCATAAAAGTATTCGGCCTTTCAATTTCAAGCCTATTAAAGCTAAAGGCAATATATTCTCATTAGTGTCAGAATATATCAGCGTTTTTATTTGTCTTATCAAAATGGCAAGCCATTAATTTAATTAAGGCATACCTCAACGCTCCCATAGATTCCGATATCTACTGAAACATTTCAGAAATATTTGTTCGACTCCTTTTTGTTTGGTAACCGCAGTGAATAATAGAGCAGTAGGTATCCACTGTGAAGTTATTGCTAACGGATTTGTTACCATGTGTTTTGTTGTCTAGATGTTCACGATATTCTTTTATAAGCTTTCATTGAGCAACACGCTCATTAGATTCATTTGTTGCTGCTGATTGTTTTTTTATAAGTTTTGGCTTTTAAATGTTTACTTACTTTAATGGATTTACCTTAAGCAATAGCAGTCCTCACGGGAACTAAATCAGTGTAAGCGCTCGTAACCCCGTCCACCCAAAGAAATCTTAGCAAATGACTAGCTAATGACAGACTAGACAGTCTAGCTATCTTAACTGCCAAGAGTTCGTAGACTATATCGTTCCTGGCTGGGGTATCTTGTTTAGTTAGTAATCTCTTTTTATTTAGCAAGCACACTGGTACATTGATGATTCAAATCGAATCACATGTTACTAACTTGGTCGTTATGTGGCGGCCTTTTCGAAAGTTGCTTAACCTCAGCACTCGCAGACCGGGCAGCGTTAACCACTGTACCATCGAACTCCTCAATTAAATAGTTAATATCTAGTCTACTTATCAATTTTGAGAGTGTAATTAACTTAACTTAAACTTTCTCTACTGCTCTATCGGCTATTGTGTCCGATTTTGTCTCAGGACGGAATGTTAATTAATTCAAACTCTTATAAGAATCTCAAGATAAGGATTCGTGTAGGTCTTTAATTGGGTGACCTAACCCGACCACTGGGTGACTCCATCATTGTCAATAAAAAGACACACTTTATTTATTCCAGTAACTGCAAACTGTTTGATTGTTTGAATCACACAGCTTCATCATGATCTAAAGTTTCTAGAGACATACATACACAAGATGGCGATTCTCAACCAAACTCAGTAAAAAATCTGCTTCATCACCATCGTCACTAGCTTATTTTATTTAAGCCCCACTGCTGGGGCACGAGCCTTCTTTGTGGATGCATGGGGAGAACGGGAAGAAAATCACTAACGACAGTTTCTAACGACTGCTAATGCAGCCGGTCTCGGCTGCCGTGCCTTCCGAAGCACGGAAAGCTCTAGATGGTACATTTTTGATCGACCTACGCGAAAGTTGCTTAGCTTCAGCAATCGCACCAATCGCAAATCTGCTTCAACACCATCTAAAGTATCTAGAAACATTCGTACAGACAGACACAAACTGGCGATTCGCAATCAAATCCACTGAGAAACCAGTGCCACCCGGTTGCAAGGTGCAACCGCTACAGGGGCGCCTTGAAAAAAGTCTCAAATCAATAACGTCCTAGAGACCGCAACAGAAATAAATTGCTGTGCATTAGCAATGCGACGGGCGTGCACGGAGGCAATATTGATTTCGTTTACTATTGTTCCATTTGCAGACTAACTAGTTTTCTAGCTATTTCGTACAGAAAATTTCCATTGAATTGCCCTGCCCCCCGACCGCCTAACCGATTGCTTTGACTACGTGTATAGTTTATGACGTCATCTTGTCATTTCGTACCGCCTATGACAGCAATATCGAAAGCTATAGGCTATAGCTTCCGATATATGCTTATACCTATTAGCTAGATGACGTCATAAACTATACACGAAGCCAAAGCAATCGGTTAGGCGGTCGGGCCCCTGGTCATTAATTTATTTGTATTTGTTTATCTATTAGGATAGCATTTGACTACAAAGTGCGGTTGCGATTACGGCGAAACGAGTAAAACTCTCTCAGATGTACGTCGAATTAAAAAAAAACCGGAGAAGTGCGAGTCAGACTCGCCCACCGAGGGTTCCGTACAAATTTATACATAATATATAGTTCAGGAATCTAGTCTCGAACTTTTCCCGAAATTCAGTTTCCAAATATTTCTTTTTACCCGACTGCAAAGGAAGGGTATTGTTTTTTCATTATTGGTCATAAATCGAAAACTATAGATCATAAAAATAATCAAAAATCTGTTAAAGCTTGTGCAAATGAAGCCCTTTCATACGATACCCCACATGACACAGTTAACTTACTTCAAAATTTGGACCCCCGTTCCTTGCATAAGACCCTGTTTTTTTGTGGTTTAATTAAATATGTATAGTTTTCAGATTGATACTTGTAGTGTAAAACGATATTACTTTTCAAACTTCATAGTTCTAGGTCAACGGCAAGTACCCTTTGAATTTAGATTCCCTTGAGAGTGTCAAAATATACGTTTTTTGCGACATACAAACGGCCGTAAACAGCTTGAAGGGACCGCAGACTTGAGTATATGGTTTTAATTTCAACTCGATACCTCCACGCGTTACTGAGATAAAGGGTCATGACAGACAGACATACAGACGGACAACAAAGTGATCCTATAACGGTTCCGTTTTTTCTATTTGAGGTACGGAACCCTAAAAACAGCAAACAATAATCGAATGAATTAATAATGGTGAATACAACTTGTACTCAATCCTGTTGTAAAGTCAATAAAATGTCTTTTTTTAAATTTTTATCTTAAGTTAACACTTAGGTATATAGAGTCGTGGTGGGTTTATAATTTATGAGATCAGATAACGTTTGAGGAATTCATCAGCAGACAGCTAGGATCAAGTCTTTCACATTATGAATAATCATTAGAATTTTAATAAAATATATTTTTACTTTTGTCAACACTGTCCAAATGCACATTATTTTCAGACAAAGAGATTTAATTATTTACAGAAAAAGTTTTAATAAAAAAAAATATTTACGGTTTTTACCTCAGAATAATAACTAAAGCTATAGTTATTGTTCTGAGGTTTTTACTTTGATTCTATTTTTTTCTGTCGTCGTATTTGTAAGAAAATTGGTTTTAAATTTGAATTCACACGCGAGCAGTTTGAAGATTAATTTCCATTTTCTACAAAACAATTTTTGTTTTATTTTTTCAAAACGAAAAGTAAGTATAGTTTGCACGTTCTAAAAGTATGAAATAAAACAAAGCACTGATACCTATTTCCACATCGGTGTAGGTATTTCGGAAGTACTTTTTTAAGAGCGAAACTTCCACGATGCTTGAGAAAAAAAAGAGTTAAAAACCACTGGGAGTGTTGGCTTAATATAGCTACGGGTGTAACATCTGGTTCTGGACTTGTGGAGTATCAAGATAGTGGTGTGGATAGCTTCCCACGCTCATTGACGCAGTCTTTTTCTACAATGGCCCTTTTAGCTTCAATTAAAAAGTTATGAATAACAGACTACCCATTCTGTTCGCTTATCACTGTCAGTATTAAGGCACTGAATTCTTGCAAGGTTGGTAAAACGAGTCTTCGGAAACTCAGCAGAACAATGACAGGTGAATATAGACATATATAAAACATATTTATATAAGGAAACGCTTAAACAGATTTACTCGCGTTTATTTCACTGGGCAAAAATCTTTCTGATCACTCTCCAAAAGCAAAATTTCACCATTCGCTTACATTATAAAAAGTAGAATAAATGTGCTTCAATTTATTGAGATTTTTGTACTTAATGCTTTTTAAGTGCCATTCTGAGTTTTTTGACGTTTCTTTTCAGTATAACGTCCCCCGACATAATTTTAGCATTTTACAACGTCATTACCTATTATAAAATATTTGAATGCCAAGTTTGAGAGCCTGCAACCTATAATGATAATTGGATTATAGGCAACATTAACAAACTATTAGAATTTGAAAAACAATTCGGTGGGTTGGACTGAGCCACGATAGCATAGGTAGTGCACCTGACTCGGCATGGCATGGCGTGCGGGTTCGACTCCCGTTCGTAAAATTTTTTCAATACTTGTTTTTGAAGCAGTAATTGGTTTGTAACAAAATTTGCGTCAAATTATAAATATATAGCACAAACTATTAAAAGATAACAGACTGAGTTTTTATAAGCTAAGTCAACAAAGACATAGGTGACGTGATCATAATAATAGAAACCACACATTGAAGGCTTCCCATCAATAATAGCGGATACAACTTAAGTTTCATGCAATATGTTGTGTCACAACTAAAGGGCTTTGTTTGTTCTCCGAGTTTAGTGTGACCATGCGTCAATAATAAGCGATACACACGATACACCCACACCAAAGCCAGACCATTTGAACAGCTAAGCCCAGTTTCACTTTAGCACACACGTATGAGGCCCGATTTATCTCTCTATCTGTTATGACACGGCAAACGTAACTTCGTCCATCGCACCATTAATAAACCCAATTAAAAGTTCGAGGACCAGGGATCATATACCCCTGGTCAAGTTCAAATCGTTTTAAGACACGTGCATAGCATCAATGGCGTATCTAAGTGGATCTAAGCGGCTGATCCGAACGTTGTTTTGAGAGACATTCGATCTGTTACGACGTCTAATGGTGATGGTGAAAGGCTATTGTTTTCGATTCGCATTATGATATATGTATTTACGGTTGATTGGTTTACCACTTGGTACAGTTAGCTCGTAATATATATCAGTTTCAACATGGTAGTGCTATGTACGGTCGGTCGGCTTAAAATATCGTCTGCCATCCGAATTCAGTTGCAAGGTCTGTAATGATCTGTAATAGTTGGCAGCAAAGAAAGGTCTAATAATTGACAATATGACAATCGATATATATATTATGTGAAATGTCAACCAACAGACCGACCAATTTGTTGGCTGACAACTGTAGAGATTTAAATACAAAAGTGTTTAGCACATTTGCTATTTGTCGTTAAAAAATAAGTAAATACTAGTAATATTGAGTTTATTCTACAAAACTTTGAACGAAGTAGACATTAACTAAACAATTTCGCAGCGTAAATTTGTACTACAGGGTTCAGTTTAAACCGATAAACGTTGTACGGTTATTTTTCCTCAATCCATTCACACCGTTTCTTTAAGCCTTCACACTTCCTACACCACGTTTGAATAACAAAATAATCTCTTTAATAGCACAAATTCTCAGATTTCACGGGCAACTAATTCTTTACTATTTACGTCGGCAATTGTTCTGTACAACGACACACAATAAGGACACTGCAGAAGGTAAGCTTCATACAAACGCGCTCGAGCAACGCACGAACAGACCACCCCCGATCCTATCCGAACCCTTCGGAGAATCTAGTAGGGCACGGGGACACGCACTTGTGCGTAATGCTTTTCCCTCTAGAAAATCTCCGAAGGTGATTCGTTTCACACGGCTTGAGGAACCCTTTAAGTTTCCCGCCACCCCCAAAAAAGCAAGGTGAGGCTGAAAATGCCGTTTGATGCAATCAGCAAACTCTATCAAAAAAAAACATAGACAACCTCGCAAGGGCACGGAATCTCGCAACAGCTGCGCTCGAACTGGTGTATATGGTCCGAGATTCCGTGTCCGTGTAAGAGTATATCACAAACGTCAAATTTCTGTAATAGACTTTTGAACTTAATGCCTATGTAATAAGGTTGAACATTTATTGAATAAATTTGACAGTTTTGAATAGCCTGATGTGCAGGCGGGTGTCTGTATATAATATGCAACAAAAGCCCTGTCTGATCGTAAAGGGGTACATAGGTATCTGTTATGTGTGCGTTACCCGAGCGCGGTATGTATTAAGCTTACTTTCTGTTGTCTCATTATTTTGTTACAATGATGAGACAAATACCTCAGACAAAGCACACGCGGCCGCCGTGACAAATGTACGGAACGAACGAGCTGGTTCCTGTCATTGTGTACTGCTAAAATACCGTGAATCAGTCGGGTTCGCTCGATCTTGAAGTACAGTAAACACGGGCATTCCCACGGTATGCGTTTGCAAATTGGAAAGTGGACTTGATCAGAGGATTTTCCCGATAACGCAATCGTTGTAACAACAAGTCTTCACCAGCTTTGAAAAATATTTCGCCGCGCTTCCATTCGGATTCAATGCGAATGATTATTATTTCAAAAGTTTTTTTTAAACTAAGTAGAAAAAACCGACAAATATCATGTTCTTGCTTCAAAGTCAATCCGTAGGTACAAGTTTTATTTTTGTTGCAGATTTATCAGAGTATTGTTGTTTTATAAACAAATAAATATCGTCAATGTTTATGACTGTATTTTATTAATGAATACATATGAAATTAGGTTTGTTTTGAAAATGAATAGTTTTTATACCAGGAAGATAACTTTCTATATCTAAGACAGTTTCTATATAGAAATTACTATACAATCGAACTAGATATTCTGTATGAAATCTTTTATGTCTGAAGTCATGTTGACACACGTAAAGAAATAACACGATGATTATACCGTAGCGTAATTACATTTCTTCACTTCAAGTCATGAACACATTTTTAAAACAACAAGTTATCGCCCGCGACTTCGATTGCAAAGACTACACTATCCCACCGGAACCTGTTACCGGGATAAAAACTATAAAACTATGTGTTAATCCAGGTCATAAACTATCTGTATACCGAATTTCATCCAAATCCATTCATCCGTTGCAGCGTGAAGAAGCAACAAATATACACACATACACACAAACTTTCGCATTTATAATATTAGTGTGAAGTGTGATTGTTGCTGATTGTGACTCTTATGTCGGACTTCTTGGCGGGAAAGTGATGAGTCATGTCTGCGGTTTTGTTTTATTTTCTAAAATTTGTGTTATGTCGAATATTAATGTGAAATAATGGTGGATTATTAACCGTTAAGTGTTCGTGAGTGTGCATGAGTGTTGGCAAATGAAACAAAACAGCGCCACGTCACTTTTTAAATTCTCTCAAGAAGTCTTCTTGAGGGCTTAGTATAGCATATATACATCTTTACTGAGATACTCGAGGGGTTGGACCCCCCAACCAATATCCAATATCATTTCTCACTTCCCATTTTTATTACCTATCATTCATCATCATCATCTATTATATTGTATATTTATGTACTACTTGTAAGAAAAATTACTTTGACACTGGCTAAATGTGCTAATCGCACGAAGCCATCAACTAAAAGAAAGAAAAGACTCTTATGTCAGTGCATTAAGAGAAACAAACTATAACAGGTGTTCATATAACTATTTTGTGATTGTACACCTATACCACATGAGGTTACTAGCCAAATTTGATAAAGAATGTATACCTACAGAGCGTTTCCAAGCAACCAGTGACAGGCATGTATTGACAACCTTTTCCTGTTGGTCAACAGGAAAGATTTTACGTAAAAGATTTATTTACATAAAATATTATATAAAAAGAGAAATTTAAATACCAAAAACCATTGTACAATCATAGCTTAGTTGTAACCTATGTGAGTGAATAAATTAGCTACCTTGAAATAATTAAAAAACTGCACTTGGAAATTCAATAATTTATTTATTACATAGATAATCAACTGCTGTTACAATCCAATTTTCTTTAACATCAATTCAATTTGTTCATGAATGTTTGTTTTGCATTGCAAATGCACTGTTTACGCTTCAGATTTCAGAGTTAGTTAAGATAATCGTCCCCATATGGATACTAGTGTCATCTTCATTTGGAATGCTAGTTTATAATAACGGAATCGTTTAGAATACCTCAATTTTAGTAATGACATTTGTTTAATAGGGTTAACAAGTGAAAAAAAAACCTTTCTTTTACGTTCTTGGTGTTATAACGTTTTTAATGACGTTGAGCGACTGTTTTAAGAGAGATGTTTGGTGAGAATAATAAGTCTTACAATATCTTTTATGTAAGATGCAGTAGGTAATCAAGTAATAATACGAAAAACACAATAACATTTTTGCCCAGATTTGTGATGACCCTAATTTGGTTTGTTTACATTTAATCTTTATCGAGTTTGCCCAGTTTCCGACACATTTTTCGTCACCAAAAAATAACAGATTTTCATTGAAATTTTGAGGAGCTCGATGGCGCAGTGCTGAACGCGCCCGGTCTGCGAGTGCTGAGGTTAAGCAACTTTCGCAAAAGCCGGTCATCGGATAAGTGATCAAAAGTTTATCATCTCGAGCTCCTTCGTGCTTCGGAAGGCACGTAAAGCCGTTGGTCCCGGCTGCATTAGCAGTCGTTAACAACCACCAATCCGCGTGGTAATTTATGGCCCGCTCTCCCTATCCATCCATAGGGAAGGCTCGTGCCCCAGCAGTAAAAATGAGCTGATGAGGATGAGGATTGAAATTTTACGGTAAGCAGGTTGTCTGTATCCAATTGTTACTAAAATCTAAAATCAGTTGCTGATCTCCATCACTGGTTTCTATCGCAAACGGGTGCCACTACACTACCTGCTCTTAACGCTTTTTGTCAGATGTTCATCAAATAATTTCTTCTTCTTCTTCTTCTTCTTCTAAGCCATTCTCAATCCTTTGGTTAACTTTTACTCCATTAGTGAGTACATGAATAAAAAAATATAATTATACTCTATTTATTTTTAATTACTTCATTGCAATATTAATTGACAAATTGTAGTAACTAGATTAATAGTTTGTATTTCTATTGACATTTCATTATATAATTATTTTAATTAAAAATTTGTATTTTTATGTAGGTAGGTATGTTGTTTATAACATTTTATACTGTATTGACATTTGCATGCCTACAAAATTAAGGCAGAATATTGTTGACCCTGCTCAACATTGTCGCTCATTTCAA
Organism: Eudonia truncicolella; assembly: GCA_949315975.1. Classification (NCBI taxonomy): domain Eukaryota; kingdom Metazoa; phylum Arthropoda; class Insecta; order Lepidoptera; family Crambidae; genus Eudonia; species Eudonia truncicolella. The sequence continues at coordinate 5,016,268 of OX438831.1, read as the reverse complement.
TGTACTTAGTACTGTACACAATAATGTGCAAATAAATGTTAGACTTTGACTTTGACTTTGATGTAGGTCTCCTTATAATTTGGCCAGTCTTCCCTGTTTGTGCTCTCTTTATCCACTTGAAGCCGGCCACCTTCTTCCATAATACCAGCGCATCTGAGGTCTGCCTGGAGGGCGTTTTTATCTCCAGACTCTTCATTCAGCGAGCCACTTGCACCATGTACCATTTTTTCGAATATTTTACCAAATAAAAATAATGTTTTGTTGGTGTTGAAAACTGTATTAATAACAATATTATTATTATATTTTATATCAAGCAACACACACACAACATGTACACATGGTAAATTATATTGTTACATTATAAACAGAGATAGGATAATCGGATGCATATTTGCCTAAAGTTGAGGTGTTGTCATAACATGGAAATCACTTTCGTATCGAAAAAATCCCAGGATTCCGGGATCGACAAATTTAGTTTTTTATTATAGAATCAAATCGGGTGTAGCTATATTTACTTATTTTAAGGTGCTAATATGGAGTGCACTTTTGTATCAAAAGAATTTGGGGGTTTTGGATTCGATAAATTCAATGTTTTTATAACAGAAATAACGATTGCCTCATATTTTTTCTTTAATTTTCAAAAGATTTTTATCAAACTAATAATAACACGAATTACAAAGAAAAACTAATTAAATCTCCAAAAACTAATAACAATAAACTGTGGGTATCACTAGACGAAACCACTGATTTTCTGGGCCGATATGTGGTACATTTTTTAGTAAAACCGTTAAGGGAAAACATATCTGGGCTAATTTACATACTATGTTGAAAAACGTTAGATGTGGTTAACGGTCATTCTGTGTATGAATTTGTAATTCAATGTTTAAAAGACTTATGGGGAGATGAATTCGACAGTAAAGTGCAGGATGTCTCAATGTTATGTACCGATAGCGTAGCGTGTATGTTACTGGCTGGAAGAATACTAAAAAATACATTTCCCAATTTGAAACATTATCGCCGGACATACATAAAAAAAAAATACATCCAATCGGATATATTACCTCCTTTTTTTTGAAGTCGGTAAAAAAAATGCCACATGCTAAAGACGTTATTTGTCACCATAATATCGACTAGATTCGCATTCACTAATTTTCCAGAATCTCGGGATTCATATTTTAAAAAAAATATTTTGTAAGAAGCCGCTTCCATAATATTGTAGCCAAAAATGAACTTTAGGTGAATATGCATCCGAATATCAGATCTCTAATTATAAATTACACATATCTTTTCTAATATTGTACAATTCAATCCATGGTTCATCCATTGTTACATGAAGGTTTTTTTCTACACTATGCCATTTGTTGAGATCACAGGCTGAGATTACCGCGATGTGTCTAATAAATCCTTCAGGTGAAGCGTGTCGTTCATCTATTTTTTAATCAAGAGATTGCTATAGTCCGCAATGGTCCATAGCTCCTCTTTGTTTATGGTACAGTGGAACGTTTATTTTCATCATGTGCCCAACAACCCGTCACGTCACTGCCTTTTATCCGAAATAACGGCAAGGGGAAAACGCCCCGTACTCCCGTAAGCACAACGACAAATTTAGCCTTTTCATTGTGTCATTAAATTTAAATGCAGCAGGGCGCTGGGACGTTTCCACCCGAAAAAAATAAAATCACCTGTCGCAGAATTGCTCCAAACGAAAACGGATTTTGTTAAAACATCGTTACGTAGCCTTTTTGAGGAGCACCGTGAAGACGCAGCTTAAGTTCCGCTTAATAGAGAGATAATTTGAAGGTGCTCGTGTGGTTGGAATTCAGGTCGTGACTCTTCGTATATAAGGTTCAATTTAGACGTCTGCGAAATTAATTTTTACCGGACAATAGCGTGAATAGTTAAATTAGGGCTAGGAGAAACACGTTGTCAGCGCCTACCGTTTTGTGTTGTATAAATTGTCCTCCGTCGCCAGAAGGGGATGAAGCCTTGAAGCCACTTGAGTTTTTTTTATGCAAGCCCCTTTGCTTCTTATTTGCTCAACCTGTGGGATTTCTCTTGGAGGCTTGAGATTGTGTTGGGAGTTAGGGATCTCTGTAATAGATTTTTCCGACGTGTACCTATAAATTCGTTCTATTCTGTTATGTTTCTGTTGCATTACATTATCTTATTCTAAATTAGTTCTGTGAAAAGGAGGGTTACCATTAGTTGTGTGACTCATTTAAATGGATTTTGTGTCCATTTAACCCTAATATAGTAGCAGAGTCCGTCTTGTGTGGCGTAATGGGACTTCATCGCCTTCAAATCAGTCATGGTGATTATCACTGGTCACGAATTCAATAAAAACAGCCATTATGACGACAAATCAAATTGCATACGTGTAAGAAGTCAGATTTATCACGGAAGTGTGGGAGTCATAATCGACTCTAAGGCACCAAATTTAAAGTTTAATGTGTTGGGTGGTTACGGTGGATTTGGTGTTGATGAAGCGTTGATGGCGTACAGTAGCTTCAATAACACAAAAAGAGAAACATTCTACATCAATTATTTTTGTCCAGTGCAAGTATCCTTCTATAAAAGGAGAACAAAAATATCTAGCGAAGTTTCTTTAAAATTCTTCATTGTACGTTAGCGTCATTCATTAAAGCTACTTGTCTTTATTTAAAGGTGAAATTTGAATTTTGCATTAAATTACCTCACCAATACCTTAACAATGCTTTTTAGTACCAATTATTTAGTTGCCATATAAAGGCTATTTAAAATCCGGCTGAAGCGAAATTACATTTCCAAACATTTTTTCAAACATCAAACCAATACCAAATAACTCGGCAATCTCTTATAATTACTACAATACCTTCTAAAATAACCTAAAAAATTTAATTCAGCAAACAAACGCTTTTTTTCCTCCGCAAAGCTTTTGAGTTACTCTCAATTCCCAAATGACACCCATTAACTGGACGGAGTGATTATCTCCTCGTAATTATTGTTCATTTGTGATCGAACGCTCTTTCTAACGCAAAAACTCAATTGCTGATAATTATTCTTAATTGCAAGATGGAGCGAATCGGCGCATCCGCAATAAAATCGTGTGAGAAAGCCGACCGCTTTTTATTGAGCGCGTTTGTACTTGCGCTGTTCAAGCTCTCCCATAAGAGACATGTATTTAAATGATGTACCACTGGTCTAATATCCAAGGTCTAGGGTTCCCTGTGGATATTCTTTTGTAAATGGTCTGGTTAGTAATAAGGCTTTTTTCAAGTCCGCATGACTAGTTATCATCATCTTTATCCTTGTCTAGACAGACTTATTACTATCCACATGATTAAGAGACCTTAATCATGTGGACACTGTTCTAATCGCCACTAATCTTCAACTACTGAGGCTCTGAGTAGACCAAAGAGGCGGATAAAACATTTTCTTCAATTGAAAGTCAGTAGTGGAGGAATCCGGTGGAATTGCGCTTCCACCTTCGGCCTTATCATCGCTTAACATCAGGTGAGATGAAAGCCAAGTCCTAAACTGGAAAATGTAAAAAAAAACGAGCGAGCCTTACAGTAGTCTTTCTTATATGATGTGTAACATTTGACATCTCACCTTAGTAATAAGCAATTTTAACATTATATTCTGAAAAAAAATGGGTCAGGTATTACATCATATTATAACTATAAAATAAATGCAGTAAATACTCATTATAAGACATTTGACATATCAAAATTACCTTTGATAGTCAAATGACACAATATGTCACATATAATAATAATAAGTCATGTTCATATTATCAATTTTAAATTTACAAAATGGCGCGCGTTTGCGCGCTTCCCCGACTTCCTGACGCACTGTCACGAAATCTCTCCCACAAATTGTTTATATAGAAAGCGAGCGGAAAGATGTTACACATCAAAAATTGTAACGTTTTCGTTGTTCTCTTTCCTGTTTAAAAGACAGCGCGCCATAATTTAATTAAAATTTAATTCATCCGCAGATTTATAATATGCTCAACATACACGAGTAATCTATTACAAAAACCTGTGCGCTACCACTGCTTCACTTCACCTGCATTGTAAACAAGCTGGTAGACAAGATCGTTTATTTTCACCACTAGCACAAAATAAGAAGACTGTAGAAGGTATCCTTCATAATAACGCGCTCGAGCAACGCACTCATCGCATCACACAGACACAGACAGCCTCTCACCGACATGGAATCTCGCAACAGCGAAGCTCGGACGACTGTTCCGAGCTGTTCCGGAATCCGTGTCCGTGCAAGGAGTCTATGTGTGAGTTGCTTGAGCGCGGTTGTAATAAGCTTACTTTCTGGGTCCTCCTTATTTTGTGCCACTAGTCAGACTCGCTCTTCAAAGGGTAACATGCATCGGTGGAGCTATTTATAAACGCTTCGTTTAGTAATCAGGGTTCCGTGACTGGAGGCTTGTCTCATTATACTGCCAACTATTTGATAACTATGTGCGTCTTTTGATGTTTTCTTTACTAATTTGATTCGTTGTTGACAGCTCTGGGTATGTATTTTCCGTGTAGCTTTTTGTTTTGAACATTTCCTTGTTGGCGCGAGGCAACTTATCATAATGTTCGCGGAAAAATAGACTTGAAAAATCAGATATGAAAAAGGACCTGCCAAATAACGTGGAGTAGCTGTTTATTAAATAGGAAATAAAATACGTACTCGACCAAATGTCCTGATTGTAAACGGTCGTTCGGTTCAAGTCCTTCGTGAGGCACTCGCTTTTTAGTTTATATTACACAAAAATATTAATCGTGCTTACGCAGATGGTTGTCTTGAAGAGATTTAATCTTTATGTTTTATAGTGTTGCAATAAAGTAATTATCTATCTATCTGCCTTTTATGTAAAATTCTTAAATCTGGGGCAATTGCATTGCGAAAATCTTTATCAAAGTTAATTAAAAATACAATTAAGGTTAAACATTTAATCAAATTAAAGCGAATAATGCGCCAAATTATAACGTTCTTGATTTGTGTACGTCATCTATACATCAAGCTTACTTGTTAACTTTTAACGAAATTCTTTAGAACATATTAAACTTTTGTCTTTGAAAATAACAACATTCACACATTTGTGTAATTTCTTTTTGCACTAGTAATGTTATCTGTTATGATATTCAGTAAATGTACTGCGGCAACGATGTAAATGCTTCTTAAAAAGCAAAGTAAAGTAAACAGCCTATAATTGTCCCACTGCTGGGTAAAGGCCTTCATCATTGAAATCAAGTCACCGCTACAATTGATGGGTAATGGCTTAATCCCCACGTTTGCCAAATGCGGGTTGGCGATCACAAACCTGCCCCCTCACCGCCTAACTCTATCGCTATCGCGCTCTATAGTTTATGGCGTCATCTTGTCATTTCAAAAGCGATATGAAAGCAATATGAAAGCAATATCGAAAGCAATATCGAAAGCTATAGCCTATAGCTTTATAGTTTATGGCGTCATCTTGTCATTTCAAAAGCAATATGAAAGCAATATCGAAAGCAATATCGAAAGCTATAGCCTATAGCTTTCGATATTGCTTTTATATCGCTTTTGAAATGACAAGATGACGCCATAAACTACAGAACGTGATAGCGATAGAGTTAGGCGGTAGGCCCCCAGGGCTATGCATCGGAAAATCCGAAATACATTTTGCCCGACCTGGGAATTGAATCCGGGTCCTTCGGGTATCGGGCCGAGCGCTCTGCCACTCGCCACCGAGCCGTTATACGCCTTAAAAATGTACGCTTTAATGCGTCTTAAAAATTAAACAACTAAAGAACCCTCATTTCATTTCTCGAAGCGACCTCACATTTGCCCACGTTTTTTTGCCCTCGGCCCTGCTCTCGCGTCTCGCGGCGCTCCCGCGCACCTGCGCGCGCGCCGCCGCCGATTGGTCGGCCGGCGCGAGTCAACAACATCTAAACTCCTCGGCCACCCTCCTGCGTGGCTTAGCCCTTATCTTGTCTGTTTCTAATTGAGTTGTGCGTGCACATCCTTTGTTAGAGACGCTGCATTGTAGTTGATAGCTTTTGCACGAAATATTTAGTAGAAGATTAAGAAGAGCTGATTGGTTTAGCCCTAATCTTGTATCTAATTGAGTTATGAATATCCTTTGTTAGAGACGCTGCATTGTAGTTTTAGCTTTTGCACGGAATACTAAGTTTAAGATTAAGCAAGAGCTGATTGGTTTAGCTTCTATCTTGTCTATCGTTGATTTGTTCATATCTTTTGTTAGAGACACTGCATTTGTAGTCAATAGATTTTGGACGGAATGCTTAGTTCAAGATTAAGTAATAATAATAACTAATTGGTTTTGTTCGTAATAAGTAGCTCTATACCAATAAACAGTGTTTATGTTTTGAATAGTTGTTTACTTTGTCTTTTTTACTCTAATTTTAAATGAAATAAATATGACGGTAAGAAACCACGGAATATTTGTTCCAAGTTTATATACTCTGTTTATTAGTAAGGTCCGTAAAGTTTAGTAATATTTTCTTAAAAAACTAAAACAACCTATAACTGAAATGTTGAATAATATAATTAATTAGAAAATAGTATTTTTTAATGAAATATTTCTTTGAGAACATTAAAACTGACAATTTCTTGTGAAGGTTTTTTGTCCAAGCATCTGAAAATACGACGGGGAAAGGTGACATTAGCATCTATTCATTCACAGTCAAGAACAATTTATTACTGTTCCTCATTATTTTGTAAAAGCTACCAAAGCAACGCCTCTTCAAAATGAAACTTATACGTACGCACTTGAAGCCAGCTTCTGATGCCGAGATATCATTACAATACGTGACAAAGGACCGGAGTATCAAAACATTTATTCTGGCCGACGCATTAGTCTCCTACAGCAATCACGTCGGTTGATCTCTTAGTTCGAATTCCGTTTGTACAAACGCTATGGCGTGTCTTAAAAATACAGTTACTTTCCTAATACGAAGATAGGTGTGCCACAAGCTTGCGACAATGGTAATGTTGTCTGCAGTTGTAATTTGAAACGAACGAATCGGCGCAATTTGTTATTAAAAGTAAAAGCGGACTTCTTGGCTGGAAAGTGCAGTCCTGTTAACAGTTTTTTTTTATTTGTTATTCAGTAGGTAAAAAAAATATATCTGTGAACAGGATTGTAAGCGAGCACCTTCCACCGATTAAATGCAAGGGTCTTACAAATAAACAAAGAATAAGCTCCGAATAGCTGTTCCGTGTTTTGTCTCTTTTACTCTTATTTGAAATGACGTTTACATGACAAGAACAAAACACGGAATAACTATTCGGAGCTTATTATTTGTTTATTTGTAAGGCACCAAGAGTGCAACGTGAACGTATATTCAACAACTATTATTGTGCATTAAAGTAATACTTACGGGTTTTTTGCTTAGTATTTATCTCATCATCATCACCTGCTCGTTTTATGTCCCCACTGCTAGGGCAAGAGCTTCCCATTTTCCCTATAGTGTTTCCATCCATAGGGAGAATGGTCCACGCGGGCCAAATGCGGATTGCTGGCTGTTAACGACTGCTAATGCAGCCTGGACGAACGTCTTTAAAAGCTTACCGTAGCACTTAGTTAGTATTTATCTGTTTTACTGTTAAATGTTGTATGTGGAACATCAATCAGCAATCATTTCAAAAGTAGTTAATATTCCAAATTAACATTTCCGATTGCCGATTTAATTAGTCGTATCTCTGTGGCGATACAATTTCAGCTCAAACTAGACGGCTGCTTTATAAACTCATAGATTGACAACTGCTGATAACATTTAGCTGCTATCCTGTCTATAGCGGACCATTAAACAAATGGACACTTTTATGAAGGCGAATTGATCACTGTGATAAGTTATTTTGATTTCGTAATAATTGAAATAATAAAAACGGCTCCGATTATCTTACATATATCTGATGATGTAATTGTTGTTTCGACTGATTGGTTATGAACTAGTAAATTAAGATAAGGTATGAACTGCAGACAGTTGCTACAGAGATCGCCAATCTAAAAACTAGAAAACTAGACTAAACTAAAAACTGTCACGCCCCTGCTTGGTTAGGAAATACACTCACTTTACGATATGCGCAAATCTTTTCCACAAAATGTAACTTTGGAATTTGGAGCGCGCAGCTTTTAGATATGTCGGTTTCTAAACGATTTAGGAAAAAAAACCTTAAACTTTTCATATTTCTTATCAGCTCATTTTTTTATCCCCACAGGTGGGGCACGAGCCTTCCCTTTGAATGGATAGGGAGAACGAGCCACGGAGAATAAACCTCCACGCGAGCCCAGTGCAAATTGGTGGTTGTTGACGACTGCTAAAGCAGCCGGGACCAACCAAGAAGTATTTTTGATTGCATTATTATGCAAAATTTAAGAATACTTGTGCTGCCATGCTAGTCTGTTTAAAATATGGTCTAGAAATCTATCTAGATATGTATCCTTCTACTCAGTTTCAGTAACACCTAAGTTTTTGTATAAGACTCCCCATGCGCAACCTAATCCATTATATATTGGGTAATGGTATTGGGTACTGTCTACACCTTATAAAGTCTCAATGAATTACTTAAAATATGTATGCATATATATCTAGATCCTATAAAAGTCCAATCGTTACATTGTGTTTAATTAACTACGTGTTACATGCAACTGGCAGTGACAAACGTAAATTAGAAAGGGTATTCCAATATTACCTTTGAAAAGTTCCGCGCGTTGGAATTCTCAATATTCGGTCGTCGTCGCTACCAATCGAACCTATAAATATAAAAAGAAACTTGCGCACCAGTGTTGCCAACTTGACGGATTTCCCGTCAAACCTAGCGGAATGAGGAACACGAAACGAAAAATAGACGAACGAAATTTGGTCGTCTAATATTCTATTTTTCAGGTATCTTAGAATATGTTGTCTGAAATTTATGCAGCGCCTTCTGGTTAAATACTATAGAAAGTGTTACTGTGTTTAGTTTTAAGATAACGCTATTTTCAATTTGTTTTAGTTTTACCTCGTTATATTGTGGTGTGACGGAATTCTGTCAATTTTTCTGACTATATTTAGCGGAATTTTAAAATTATAGTTGGCAACACTAGCGCAGGCATTCCTCGGCCGGCTGCCGAAGCCTCCTCGCCTGTCACGATACCATCAAGACTTTGGCATTCGAACGAGGCTTGACCAGTAGCAGTCTGTCCGTGGTACATCGATATTAATGCCTGATAAGGAATACCTATAAATAAAAGGGTCTTGAACGCTTGAATACATTATTAGAAAGTATTTGGGCTGTTGAAGAACTTGAAAGAACAAAAAAACCAATTCTGAATCTGGGTCTGGGTCTGGTCTAGTGGTTGGACAGTGGTCTATCTATTACGTATTGTACTCGAACTGCCTGATAGGGCTTATCCTAAGTCTGCTAGGATAGCGGCCATCTTATCTAACTCGCCATAACAACAAAGTTAGTTGCATTGTTGTATTGTTCAGAAGGCCTTTACATACCTTACACCATTTTGATTACAACGATGAGAGCCAAGTTGATTTCAAAGTGATCGAATGTTTAGCTTTTATCGGCTTGGCTAAGACGAACCATTATACATTCAATCATAGCCGTCTGCGCTCGATACGGGCTCATTGTTACATTAAGAATACAAAACATAATTTCATTTGCGATCCCGTTCTTAAGGATGAGACTGCAATGTTTTTGGGCAGTGTCGATATCGATATTTTTTTTTTAATGTTTGTCTTTAAGCAAAGTATCGCCTCAATTTTTTTGTAATGAAGAATATACGAATATACTGATGATTATTTTAAGATGCTGCTTTATCCGGATACGATGATGTTTCGATCTCTCTTGCAAAATAAACATGAGTGTGAAATCCGTGCGTGTCTTTGTTTCTTATGAATTCCGTGAGCCTTGGGAAATGTATACTGTACAAATCTGCTATTAGTATTACACAGCAGTATGTTTTCTTTATATGATAGTGAGGTTGCACTTTTTAAAAGCTGAAATAAGTTCAAGTGATGTTCATTCTAATAAATATTGACAAAGTTATCGATAAACACTATATAATTTTTTTATTTCATCGCCTCTTTAATGTTTTAGAGTAGAAAACATGTCATACTAACAACATACCGCAATGAACAACATATACATTGTTTATTGTCTCATCCATCGGGTCCGATAGAGTTCTATTGTTCGGTTTGTTGACGAATACTGTTATTATGTCGACAGTGTTGTCAACATCAATAATGTAGTACTATGCTATGATTATTTCGTAGTCTATATTTTGGTAAAGACCATCTATGCATGCTCTGCCTGAAGTATTAATAATGTGGTGTCTGAGCAACGTAGCAAAGTTCGAAACTTTTACCTGAGGTAATGAAACTTTTACCTAAGGTAAATTTGTTTACTTAGATTTTTAATTTTGTTTTTTTATACGTGGTTGTCTTCTATATTTTGTTTGTGTTTGTTGGTGACGGAAAGTGTCCTGCTATGATAGGGCATTTTCAAATATTATTCACGCTGTAAGGGAGAAAAGAGCTGGACACTTGCTGAGTTTCTTGCCGGATCTCCCGCCCAGGGTAGACTTGCGAACCGATGGCATAGAGGCATTCACAAGAGCAATAAACAAGAACAATAAATGATTTTGAATTTGAATTTGAATTTGATAGACTGATAGTTTGAAAAGAAGTACAAATATCTCGAAAGGGGATCACACAACTCATAAATGTAAGTAACTTTTATTAAAGTGTCAAAATAAATACATAAAATAAATTTGCGTATTTTTCAAAGCTAGATTTAAATCTAGACCTTTATTTGTAAAACAAAACATAAGATAATATAAATACTGTACCTAGTATTAAAGATCTGTCTAAAACAATTTAACAATTCTACCTAAAAGAACATAAAGTTCGTAACGAATACAAATATGCAAAAAAAAACAAAACACATTTAAATTCTATTATATTACGGGGTTAGATAGCATCACTGCGAACCTCCGCTCTCATATAAATTGCACATTTTAGTTGCCAACCAAAGGAGATAAGAATATTCAGGCTGTGTATTATTTTATAGGTCATAAATAACTTGCAAATTGCTTTCTTAATTAGGCCCGAACCGGTCCGCACCATTCCAATTTCGTTCTTTTAAAAATACGTTAAAACATAATAAGAATTTTAATGAACCTCATAACTTTAAGCCATACTCTGTTTGTTGCTCCGAAAACATTTAATAAAAATACTCTTTATTAAAAGTGATTGATTCAATTAAATCCTGGATATTTTATCGTTAGCTTTTAATTAATTATGTGGCGGTGTGACAGCAGAGATAGTTTATCTGTGCCTGCCATATGAGCTTGATATTTTTTTTATCAATGAAATGAGAAATTAGGTCCCCGATAAGGTCTGGTTAAAGTAAGGTTCGTTGTTAATTGAGATTAAGCAGCAATCAAGATATCGATGTATCTTCATTCGTTACCCTTTATTAGTGTGATGTTTATTTGTCATCGTCCAATGTGCGTCCCACCGACCGCTAGGGTAAAGGATTTCCATATGTTTAATAGCATTTTAAGAGATCGAGCCATAACTCACCGCACTGGCCCATTGTGGGTCGGTGTAAATAACTGCCATTTTAAGATAACATTCTTATACGTTAAGTGTCAACTTTATCTGAATTAATAGTTTTCTACAGTTCATACGAACTTTTAACGTTGAAATCAAGCGATTCGGAGACCGTTTCTTTGTGATGACCGAACTTTATGGAAACATAGTTTATGGTACAATATATTTGTAGTTTTCTAAAATCGATGTAAGCCCAACTTATACCTACATTGCATTAAGGCGATCTGGCAGCCTATGAACATGGATTGGAAGTCAAAACATTCAAAAGGTCATGAAAAACTATATGTGAAATAAATAGTTAAAATAATGTTTACTTTTATTGCACAAATTAATTGACATAAATTTATTTCCAGGCAATCTTGGGCGATAAAACAATAATAGAAAGAAGATAAAAATGGGTATTAGAATAAAATAACTACAAAATAAACGCAGGTAGATCTGAATTAATGTATAGCATTTCAATAAAGCTATGTTATATAAACTACCATGTTCGTAGTACCCCACAATAACATGTCACTCAACGGTAAACATGTGGAAGGGTAATGCGTAGAAAATTGTATCAGACCAAAATCTAGAGCCATTACCGAACTAATTCCGAACAATTGTGCCTTAACTCACGCGTGATTAGCGGCCATCATTGAAACAACCGGACACCGAACCATGATCCGCCCACATGCTCTTTAACTATTTTAAACGTGGGTGTTAATCGTGAACTCGTGATATATTCAGGCTGGTAGAGAGATTGTTTTCTAAACTATATGAAATAAACTAATCTAGATTAGATAGGGCTAATCTAGATAATCTGATGGCTGGGGTGGAACAATTCTCGAGTGGCGACCGCGCACCGAGGACCGAAGGAGCTCGATGTCGCAGTGGTTATAACGCGCTTGGTCTGCGATTGCTGAAGTTAAGCAACATTCGCAAAGGCCGGTCATCGGATAGGTGAGTTTGGTTGAGGGCCTACGAGCTTAATACATTTTTGCTCGCCCATTTTTGGATTGGAAAAAAGCTAATGAGCTATTTACAAAAGGCTTAACTTAACTTTCCTCGGCATCATTACAAAGTTTGTAACATCTGCAAGTTAATAGTATAGACGTCTGCACGTCAACCTATCCAAAACTGTCAAATTTTTTCAATACATTTTCAACCATATAAGGTTCAAAGTCTATTGGGGAAATTTGACAGTATGTGGTAGGTTGATGTGCACGCGTGTGTACCTCAATATTGTGACACCTTTCAGGAAAGATTAGTAAATTACATTATTTTTGCTTTCTGTTTCGTTGGGACAATGAGGTTGACGACCAAGAACAATGTATCAGCGAGACCTAGGGTAGTCACTTTGCAAGTTTTAACTTAGTAACAAAAAACCTTAATTAATCGGTCATTGATGGTGCTTTTCAGGCATATTGATAATGTTCCGGGGTTCTAGGGTTCTATGCACTATACCCTATTTGCCATATTTGAGATTATATACTATATTACAAAACACCCTGTATACCTATTGGTGTTATATAAAATAATGTTACATTTGGATATAGTCATTGTTTTATTGAAATTAAACTACTTTTACGGATCTACTCGCGTTTATTATATACATAAGGTTTAATAGAAATAGAAATATATATATTTTTATATAATTTGACGTTCTTTTAAAGAAGTTTCATTTCAATGTACAGTGTTCGCGTAAACTTTAAAAAGCAATATCATTGTTTTATTTAAAAGCGCAGCGGCTAGCCAGCGCTTTCTAGTAAGTAATGCCGTGAAGCAACTTTCCTAATGCCAGTCATACTAATTTTTTTTTTTTTTTGGAGAGAGATTGCTTATTGCCTCAGACGGCATTTTCAGCTTCACTGGGCTTGTTTGAGGGCGGCGAGGAACGTAAACGGTCCCTCAAGCCGTGTGAAACGAATCACCTTCGAAGGTTTTCTAGAGGGAACGGCATCGCGCACTAGTGCGCGTCCCCGTGCCCTACCTACTAGATACTCCGAAGGGTTCGGGTCGGATCGGGGAGCGGAACGACTCGAGTGCGCCTCTAAAAGCTCGGACCTCGGCTCGGGTTGACCGGGCCGCGGTGGAGGAGAAGCGCCCAGGTACATGTCTGTACCTGGTGTAGAGCGCGTGTGAACCGGTTCTTAGTATCCTTGTTCTACGAGTACGGTGTCTTGGGACTAAGCTAGTGTGCATATTTAGTGTATTCTGTAAATGTGTAGTGGCATTTAGAGGATCGGGCGGGGCTGTCATCCGATGGGTGATCGGTATTACGAAAGGCGGTCCCAGTTCTTGTCGTTACATAGACATTCGGTAAAAATTAACTAACCCACATTGGGCCAGCGTGGTGGATCACGGCCTGATCTCCCTACGTGCTATTGATGCTCATGTTGGAAGCCCTAAGCCCAGATGCGGGACCTTTATAGGCTAAAGAGGTTTCATATTACGTAGTAATCGGTAACTTCCTTCAAAAGTTGTAAATGTAATCCAAAAAGTTCGAATACACAATATTACGCTTACTTTTTCATCACCAACAACATCAGCTCATTTTATGTCCCCACTTCTGGGGCACGAGCCTTCCCTATGGATGGATAGGGAGAACGGGCCATAAACCACCACGCGGGCCCAGTGCGGATTGGTGGTTGTTAACGACTGCTTATGCAGCCGGGACCAACGGATTAACGCGCCTTCCGAAGCACGGAGAAGCTCGAGATTATAAATTTTTGGTCACCCATCCGATGACCGGCCTTTGCGAAAGTTGCTTAACCACTGCAATCGCAGACCGGGCGCTTTAACCACTGCGCCATCGAGCTCCTCACTTACTTTTTAGTTATTACATATTTCGACTTTGAATGGAGAACATGGAGAAAAAGTATGAACTTTTTACGTCTAAACTTGATCTTTTTTTACCGCTGCTTCAGTTTTTGCCGGCGATCGACAATGCGCAGCGCGTGACAGCTCGCGGGTGCGCTTTGCGCCTATCCACAAGACCCCATGAACGTAAAAACAATCAAACGGCTACGCAAGCCAATACCGACACTATACATACGAGGCAAGCGATCAATTCAGCTTGTTTCCTCCTAAAAGACACATCAAATAAATCGGCCGGAGCCCATAAAATTTTAACCCTTATTGTGCTCGATTTAGACGCTACTTTCGAACACGGCAAGTTTAAGGATCCGCTTTTGGCGTAACGAAACGCTCGGGCGCTTAGCTCTCAGCAATAAAACGACACAATGGAACGGTCAATGTGTCTCGTGCCACAATTTTCGTAGCCGTACCCGAAAGAATGTTTTTGTAGCGACAACACTTTTTTGAGTCCCCCAAATCACGTAGAAGGATGATTTACAATGGCGGCATGATATTCGGATAGGTTTTATGTTTTGCTTCCCTCCGCTTTAGATGTCAAAGTAAGATTTTTACCCGACATAAAACCTTTGTTTGTAGGTATGTCATACTTGTTGCAAATTATCTTTTTTATTTGTAAGATTTATTTCTTCTTTAAAAGTAGAACAATATAAGAAGTATAATATAACTGCAACGGAAGGAGGCGAAAGGGAAAAGGTGGACTGTAATTAGGAAAACGAGGTGTAGTAAAACGTACAATTTAAATTAAAAGAAAAAGAAATAATAAAATAAAACATACCAAGTCAGCAACCACGATGAGAATCAAAAAAAAAAAGCAAAAGAAAAGAAAATGCCACTTAGAAAAGAAGAAAGTAAAAAATTCTAAAAAGAAGTACAATATTTTTTAATTGGAATTCTAAATGTACCATTGTCACCTTCCCAATTAGATTTTAAGATTTAATTCGAATTACAAAAACACAAAATGTTGAAAAAATTTCCACGAGCAGGATTTGAACCTGCACCCTTCTGACATATCGGGTCAGGTGCTCTCCCAATTGAGCCATCGTGGTTCTAACCAGTTCTTCACATTGAATGGGCGCCTTTGGCTTTCAAAGTAAAAAAGTAAATAGTGTTGAATCAAAAGCTCTAAACAAGCTAGGTAGACTTAATAAGGTGCGATTGATCTGGGTCCCAGGCCAAATGGGAATCCATGGTAACGAGATGGCGGATGCGCTTGCCAGGGAGGGCTCGGAGACCCAGCTCATTGGTCCTGAGCCGTTCGTGGCACTTGCACCAAGTACCATTAACAAGGCCTTAAAAGATTACATCGAAAACAGGCACGGCATCGAATGGAAAGAGCAGCCGGGTATGAAACACTCCAAATCCTTCCTTGACGAAAACGCCTTTGGACGGAGTAAGTTCATATGCGGAGGCGGTAGAAGGCAGGCCCGACTAACCATCGGTGCCTTGACACTATGCCACAAAACAAATGCTTCACAGAATGCACCTTTCAACAAATAGTTTGTGTAGGGCGTGAGGAGAGGAAACGGAGTCAATGCAGCACCTACTGTGTGACTGCGACTCTCTGGCTAGGAAAATAATGGGACTCCTGGGGTCGGCCTATCCGAAACCGGAGGACTTCAGGCTCTTCGCTCTTAAGGACGTTGCCAAACTTATGGCCTCTATCTTTACAGAGGAGGAAGAGTGAAAGGATGGGGTTGCACAAAAGATCCCGATGGGTCGAAGTGTTACTGCAAGAGGGAAACCTCGGCAGGCCCCACTAAGATAAGATAAGATAAGAAATAGTGTTGAATAATTTCGGCGGGCCGGTTAGAACCACGATAGCTCAATTGGGAGAGCACCTGACCCGGTATGTCAGAAGGGTGCAGGTTCAAATCCTGCGCGTGGAAATTTTTTCAACATTTGTATTTTTGTAATTAGTTTCGCAACAAAATTAACAAAACAAAAACATTTTATTTAATTCGAAGATAAAACACTGATTAACACTTGGTTCTGACTATTTCTTTATTTCCTTTAACTTGAACTAGATACCATTCCGTTATCAAGCGGTATCTAACTAACAAACACAAATTCTTTCACACTTGCACAGTAATCACATTTCCGAGATTCAATTCCTTATCGAAACGAAATGCTGCATGCAATCCAATTGAACGAAATAGCAGGAAGCTAACGAATTGTCAAATTGACTGCAACTAAAATGTACTTAGAACTAACATTACGTAAATGGTTTGAAACGACAAGAAAAAAAATGCGTATTGAATACAAATAAAGTACCTAATTCGTATGGTAATAATAATAAAAAAAAAACACAATCAAAAATCTTTATTAATTACTACAAGTAGCTTTTACAATGACCTGTTTTCTAAGAAACGCCTTTCTTTGCTGTATTACGATAATATAAAAAACATTACTTGCTTGATAACTTAATTTCGAATTCTATGTACCTACCAACCTATCTGAATTGTAGAGAGTATAAATAATTGGAGGGCTAATCTGTTGGCTCCTTAATTAATAATTTATAACAAAGAACGGTGCGGCCATTGTTATTTAACGGTTTAGTTTAAATTTTGAACGCGTAGTTGGTTAATATAATGAGGGAAGGCGCACGGGAGGTTTTAATTGTTTGGGAATTGGGTGTTTATGTTTATTGCCGTAATATATAAAATGTACTGATAAATTGATGGTGTAAGCCGCAGTTTGTGCTGTTCTTATTGTTTCTACTAATATCGTAATATTACTTAAACATTGAACCCCTTACTTATAAAATCTATTTAAGCAATATTGTTTTGTCAACGTCACACAAACGTCATTCTGAATTTGAGAAAAAGAGACAAAACAATGATTAACTAAATAATGATTAAATATTTTTTTATAAGCAAGGGGTGAATGTTTTCACAACATACATAACTCGGAGCTTATTCTTTGTTAATTTGTAAGGCACTGGGTCTTCATATTTTGTGTCCTTGCGTAACTAGTACTACTGTACTCACTTGTATATTTATCTATTAAAAACTTTTGCAATTAAAAACATAAATTGAATGGCGGACTTAATAGCTGAGGCTGAAGCATTCTTTACCTGTCAATAGTGGTGCAGAGATGACATGGTAGGTGAAAGACGTTATTTAAAAAAATAAAAACTTTAAAACTTATGTAAGTTTTATTTCAAAATCCCAATTGAGATCAAGCAAAATAAATGAGACAATCATTTTTGTGACTTCTATTTGTGAAAGGAGAAAAGAAAATCCCAGTATGCCTTGGGCAATTCCAATAGGGAACAGTACAATTATTTTAAGATGGGGAGATGAAAGGAACTATAGCATTTGTAGCATTGGACCGTGTACGCCTCTGTACTTGATTTCACGGCCATGACTCTTCATTGAGTCTGTTTATATCATGACCATGGGACGATTATTGCTCTATAGCGATCAAGTACCTAATAGGTATTTAGTGAATAGTGCTCTATTAAACAATGATATTGTATTTGTCTTGGATTAGATTTAGCTATTTATAAAAAAAGGAGTTTTAGTTTGAGATTACTATATTTAGAAATGCTTTTTTATATATATTTAACGGGTAAGCACAGTGCCTTGATCTCACCTGATGTTAAGTGATGATAAGGCCAATGATGGAAGCGCACTTCACCCGGGGTCCTCAACTAGTGAGGTACTGGCTATCTTATCTCTAGCTGCCGGAACACAATAATGCTACAGACATTGATGTTATGGCGACATATTTAGATAAGATGGTGGTAGCTAGCCAGGCGGACAAACAAGCCCTACCACCAACCAAACCGAGTACACAAACATGTACCCCCCGCTGGGAATCGAACCCTACCCTTTCTATTAATATTTCTTATAATTTACTTAAAAAAAAACATTACTTAACTTAACTTGAATAAAAATAGAGAAAAATAATTAGAAAATTAAAAACTAAAGACTTATAATTAAAAGGTCCTCCAACTGTGGGCTCATGGGAACGGTCCCAAGAATGCTGGCAACATTGCCCCTTTGCATTGCCAAACTAATACGCTGGCAGGCGTGGTGGCCAAGCTCGTCAACAGGCTCCCCACACACACGTGAGGGTGGACTAATCTGGTGCCTAAACGGCAGACGACAGACCGCTAAAGTAAGAGATGGCCCGTCCAACAAGGTACTGACATTGGCAGATGACCTGTGACCAAACGCGGTCGTTCATTGAACAATTTAAAACTTTAATTCTCTTATCAAATTATCTAAAATAGACAACATTGCTGGAAAATGTCAAAGTTGGGAGCAACGTAGAACATATGTAAATTTAGGAACAAAAAGACAAAAACGAATGATAAAGAAAGCCATGTGTGGATTAATTTGGAATAACCGGTTTGCAGCTGAATTGAATTTATTGATCGCATCGTTTATAAAAGCATGGATGGCAACATCGAGAAGCAGTGCGCCTCATAAAAATAATGAATCATCGTTGAGATTTTGATGTTGGGGGCCAGGCGAATGAAGTCGGTAACTATTTGTGCTCTACGGTCCGAGGCCACGGAATTCGAAATGTATAATTCACATTTAGGAAAATTTTGCTCAAAACCTATCAAAGTTTGTAGGTCCTCGAGAACTAAACCAGAGTTACCCCCTAAAGTGCCGTATCGAGATACCAGACATTAAATTTAGAAATTATTTGGTGTATAGCTAAAAAAAATAGCAGGTCATAGAGGGTCACCCTGCTGGCAACCAACCGGCGGAATGTAAAAGATTGTTACGGTAAATCAAATTTGTTGGTTCACCGTAACATTGCCATTATTATAAAAATAAAAAAATATAATTTCCTCTTACACTTTCGCCAGCAGCGCCCCTATCTACGGAGTTGAAGGCGTTCTTCACATTCACCTTCAACAGCATTTCACCACCATCATTCAGCAAGAAGGTATCTGGTGGTCCAGAGGTCTGGTTCTTCCTGGAAGGTGAGCTGAGTGAACCGCAGCCTTACAGCCTCCCTTCGAGCCAAACCTGAGCTGAACTGGCTGAAATTGGTACTATAAGACAAAATATAATAAAGGTAGAATTTGTTTCCTAACTACATTTTTTTAAAATAAAACGAAGATATTTCCTATTATAATAGCAGCAACATTATAGTTTATCAGTCAGTGACCACCGCCGCCGCCGGTGCGACTCAGTCGAAACGTCTCATGATAAAAGCTAGTATACCCCTCATCATCATCATCAGCCTATACTAGCCCACTGCTGGACATAGCCGTCACCTAGTTACTATACCTATACTAACCAGTAATCGTTAAGCCCCATTAAACATTTCATTACTTTTATCGCATCAAAAAATTGTAAGGACCTTAATTGAGACGTCTGATATCAGACGAGTTTTCGCGTCAGCTCATCGAATTTGATGGATTGCGATGAATGGCGATAACGATTGTACTGAAAAGTTCCTATCGAATCGGCTTGTCTCATCATTTTCTATTCGCTATTAGATTCTTTGATAGCAATTGTGTTCAGGCGTGTGTACGACTCTTTGTCAGTGAACCTGAAGAGGGCTTAAGGTATTCACGCCCTTTATTTGAACAGTCAACAATAAAACCGCTTTAGTGCTTTGTCATAAACTGATTTGAAAGCTCCTCCACTGTTTCTGTGTCAAGTTAATATTCAACATGGTAATGGCACCAAATTGTACCTTTTTGTGTTACGACTCGTTGTTATGAATTTATTTACATCGATACGTCAACGATTGTAGAACTCGGTGAAGACTATTTTTTAGTGGAATGGCATTATGACGTTAAATTGCTTCAAGAGTTGTGTCTGAATTTGATTGCCCATTGTCGACGGTATTGCTATTGTAACGATAGTGTTTTTTTTAATAATTTTGCAACCACATTAACACATTATTGTCTTTTTTTATTATGTTGAATTTTGCATTCACTATTCTATATATAGTATGTTACAAGATAACATTTTAAAGTTTTACTGGAAAAAATCAACCAGCTGAGATCAATTAGGAAGCTCGAGTGGGAACCTGAACTCGAGCTTCATGAGGCTGGATGTTCTTTTTTTTTTAGAAAAATTTCAAAATTTTATATTATTGTCTGTTGGATTCTATATGCAGCTCATGTACGCTTTCAACACCGATCAAGGGGAGTACGTGTGTGATGCAAACTCTATTTAAGTGTATTTAAAGAAGAAGGTTATGAGTGCAGATTAGTCTCGTGATTGGTTTTGGATATTATAACGTGGGTTTTTGTCGTAGGACTACGTAAGTCTATTTATATCCTTAGGTTTTCTCGAAAATGATCGTCGTTTGATTAGCCAAGGTAAAAATATTATCAACTCTAAAACAAATGATTTGTGAACATCCAAAACGACTGAACCTTCGTAGCGTCTGCAACATCAATTGTATTGACTGCAAATTAACAGAATCAAAAAATATTTTTAAAGAATTATTGGTTTTACTTAGTTATCAAAATATGTAGCTACTAAATTACGAATATTGATGTTGTCAATGTATTTGAGTGGTTTCCAATCATATAAATAGTAACTTTGTTGTTATTTCAACAATAGCGATTGTTTAGATTTTGAAAATAATTATGACCGAGTCAAAACTATACAATCGTGTGTTTGAGCTAGCAAATTCAAGATAAAGACATGAATTTACCTATATCAACATTTCAGATTCGTTAGTCGTATTTATAGTCTTAAACTATTAGACGAAATAAGTGTTTTTTTATATATTTTAGCGTTTTATTAACGCTTAAATATACTTAAGTAAAATTTAAACACTGAAAAAAGACGACAACCTCAGGCGGGAATCGAACCACGCACCTTCCGCATTCCGGGCGGCTGCCTTAACCACTTGGCTACCGAGGTCTGGCTTTCACCCGTCGAAATTTTTCAGTGCTTGATGCTTATGTTTTTTAGTCAACTAAATTAAACTAAGTTAAATTTTACTATTAGACGAAAGTTGATGCATTTTTTCAGTGTGTCGCCTTAAGATACACTTTTGGAATTGGTCGGGATTGAGCACTCCTAAATCCCGGAAGGCTGTCAGCGGGCGGATCTGTATGCGCGGCGCGTCCCTCAGCAACGACGCTTGAAACGATTTGTCCGTACGTCCCGCGCTTACGAAACTTCACCATAGTAGACGCAACAGTATACTAACTTATTGTTATACAGTAGAAAATGCATTGAGCAAATTACTACGCCTGCAGATACGTTGGGGGGAGAAGGAATACATACCCACTTAAAGTCCTATGAAAGACTTATTTTTGAGAAGTGTACCGAAACTGTAAATAATAACAGTTTGTTTTTGGGTGGTAGGGCTTATTCTTAGACTATCTCATTTTAAGCTGTCGTTAGTATACCAGATAAAAAGCGGCCTAATCTTTACAATTGAGATGCTGGCTAATTATAAACATATAAGCGAATACATAAAATATGTAATTGTAACTAGCTAAAAGACGACATTATAATGACGAGGAGACCCTGTGGAATAGAATATTGTTACGTTACTAATTACAAACTATATCAACTTACATACTCTCTACACCTGCACTGTGCCATTGCGCCTGAATCAATCTGATGGGATCCAATTCCAAACATCAATTTTCATTATTAAGAGATTTAAAGGAAATCGCTGCGTTACGACTGTGCCGACGTGCTAATGCAAATATTTTTGTTGCTATGTTGTTCTGCAAAAACACGCAAAACGAGATACTTATGTTTATTAATTATACTATTTTATTATTATGCATATATGTTGTATGTTCGGCGTTAATCATTTATGCATTATTTACAATTTCATTGTTAAGATGAAGAAAGAAAGAAAGAAAGAAGAAAGAGGAGCACTTGACTAGCTTCTTTGTCGCACTTCAAAAGATGGAATAGCCAGCACACGTTTTCCCTCCTTCCTATGATATGGGGTCCTACAAACGTGCAGAGGCGTGCAGAGGCACCTCGTGGCACTCCACTTGACTACTAGCGTTCCGTGCACCCCAATTACACTTATTGAGTAAATCTGAAAGAAAAATGACAAAAGACTGTTACTAATAAGAAATGTAGACGATAGGTCAACGTCTTTCAAGATTTATTCTTTTAATATCTTTGTCTTCGAACGGAGGCCATTGCTTCGAACGGTGAATTAAGTCCTTCTACGTCAACGAAGCCACTGCACTTTAGTGACGTCATGTCCATATTTTCCCCATCAATAAGAGCCTCCTCTAACTCCTGAACGGTTAGAAGGTGCAAGACATGCTAAACGAATTTTGTTCCCAGCTAGTTATTCCATGGTAAGAATCCCGTTAATAATTATTACTCTAATGCAAATAACCATTATAGTTTAAATAGTTATATGTCACTAGAGTTGTCGCCCGCGACTTCGTTCGCGAAGACTACACTAATCCCACAGGAGCTTGTTACCGGTATAAAAAATAATCCTATATCTTAGTCCGGGTCATGGTCTGTCTATGTGCAAAGTTTCATCCAAATCCGTTCAGCCATTTTCACGTGATTCGCGGTCAAATTAAACAGATAAAAATTCTTAAAACTGTTGGAACGTGTTCTGTTATCGATTCTAAGCATCCCCAGCCAACTTTTGTTCGAATATCTTCCATGTACACACTTTCGACCCTGTTTAGCTTTATTATATGTATAGACGACAGTTTTGCAGAAATTATAAGTAAATGGAGATAAAAGAAGCATAAGCGTCAATAAATAATGATTATTCGTAGTGTCACTATGGTCTGAGCCTGATAGGCAAGCGTATGTAGTAAGATGTGTAAAAATAATAATTATAATTAAATAATTATAATAAATAATAAGCCATTGGGAACGCGGAATAGTAGTTTAAAACATTATTTTGTTCAAAATTATTAAACTTAATGTCAAGTAGGCTTTTTTGTATCTCTACACAAATTGTTATTGTGAAAAAATATAAGTGTTAACATAATTATGTTATAAGCGGTCCAACACACGTATAGGAATGCGAGCCTTCCATCATTATTCTAATCCCACCGATGATAGGATTATTAAATAGGTGTTATTCAGATATTAGCTAGATTTGAATGTAAATGGTAAGGTATCGAATCTCATCAATGACAATCTAGGAACTTAAGGTATATTTATGAGCGATAAATAAGTTTGTATGGGCGGTTCTAACGAAACTTATTGATCTGTGAAAAGGGTAAGAGTCTTGACACTTACTAGGCTTGGAAACGTGGTGTGGGCGATTCCACTGACACTTTTTGTGATAGTTAACAATCCAATATAATATATTATGTACTATTTTATAAAGCAAACAGCTTTAAATCCTCCATCCACGTATGAAGTTGAACACTGCTTTCACTAATACGAAAATTTAAACATCCCACCAAGTAAAGCTATGCATAC
The DNA here is from genome assembly GCA_949315975.1 of Eudonia truncicolella. NCBI lineage: Eukaryota > Metazoa > Arthropoda > Insecta > Lepidoptera > Crambidae > Eudonia > Eudonia truncicolella. The sequence continues at coordinate 4,992,435 of OX438831.1, read as the reverse complement.
ATTATTATCGGAATATATTGAAATGTTAAAGTTTGCTTTTGGGCCTTAATAGCTTGCTGAAATGTTTATGATGTAAGAAACTGTATAAATAATCAAACACTTCACGTGTATTAATATACATATTACGGAATTGGATTTTATAGATTTATGGTTACTTATTAACTACAAAGTTTCGGTTCATAACTATTGGAATATAATATTTGAATAGGTATTATTAAACTGTATTAGATCGTCTTTAATCTTTGTTTTGGCGCAGTGGCAAGCGCGTTTGATCCAGCAAGTTAAGCAACTTTAGCAATGCCTGGTCAGGGGATGGGTGACCGAATGTAATTTTTTTTATGTACGTAACACGGCAAATGACTCCATTTTACCTGATGTTAAGTGAATATAGAATCCAGATGCGACGACAACTGGTGCAGCGTGAAAACAACGCAGCTTCAGTTACCCTCACTCTGCCGGCCCACGAGGTGCCTATTCACGCCTCGTTTGAAGGACCCCATATCATATCTGGAGCCTTGTGCTTTATATAGTTTGTGAGAGAAAGCTGATGATAAAATTGGTAATAAAGTTTGTGATAAGATCAAATCTTAAGTTGGTACTAGTTAAAGTTTCATAGAAGAAAGATTAAGGTTTTATAAATGTTTAAAAACCGATTTTCTTAGAAGGAACTCAAACTTTCAATAACTCAATTGAAAGAACAGCCAGGATCACGTATAAGCTTGTAGGTTATGAACTATAAAGACACAAAGAAAGTACATTAGCAGGATATCATTGTAAACAGAATAAAAGGAAACAATAAATATAAAACAATTTTATTATTGTCTTTTACGTACATTTTCACATAAGTTGGTCGTTTATTACTAAAAGATTGGACCGCTTCTTCATGGGCGGGACTTCATATTTACTTTCAGATCACGTATCGGTATAAAACCCAACCGCATTTTGATACTTCACAGACTAACATTACTCTAAACATAACGACATTGTGATAACTCTATTTCAGTTTATGGAGTCGGCTTTTAGGTCAGCCACTACAGATTCTCGTATTGGCGTTCGATGTGACGTTTATTTAGCTGATAATTGTTTTTGTTATTGCAGGGAAAATACACACGATAAAAGTATTTGCGGAACAAATTGATTTGTTCACATGTTATATGAGCGAACTATTCAAGAAAGTGACATTAAAGTTTCTGTATTATGTTCCACGATGAAGTAAATAATATAATGTAATAGTACATAATAATATAACTTAATTTGGAATAAAATATACATTTATAATAATATCAAACAATATAATGTCATAAATAATTAAAGAAAACCTTTTGTGATGGTCATTTGAGTGTTTGTCAATACAACGAACCATTATTTGATACCTAATAGCTAAGGCACCCAGGTTTTATGTATTTTTGATAAATCTTTAAAAAAAAAAGATAATGAAAAAGCGGGGCAAAGCTCCTCGGGATGAAGCTCCTACTACAGAAATTTTAGAAAGACTAAAAAACTTTATTTAGCATGTAAACTAAACTAACTAATTGAAATAAAATATTTAGATTTTTTTGATAACTTAACTGTCATTTGACACACTGAGGACACAATGACATGCGGACTTGCTCCGACTCAGGCGAAGCCAACAATATGCACGTAACTATACATAGTGTGTAGGTGTAACTATACTGTAGTAAATAAAGAAACCTATAAAGACTTACAGATCTGTAATTGACGCTATTTTAGTCAATTTAGTCAAAGTACAGAAACTTGCTAAACTAATAATGTAACCTAACTAACTAACCTTAATATTAAAACTTTACAATATCAGCTTTACATATTTTAGTACGTATAAGTAACATCCCTTTATAATGTAAATAAACGATATTTTATAAGTTTAATGTACACACGCCTGCACATCAACCTACCACAAACTGTCAAGTTTCTTCAATAGACTTTGAACTTTATGCCCTAATGATATGGTTGAAAATGTATTGAAGAAATTTGACAGTTTTGGATAGGTTGATGTGCAGGCGTCTGTACTTATATCTAGACTAAGTTTAACCGCCTCTGTGCTGGCTAAGACCACCGGTTTAGACCCAGAGGTCCCGGGTTCGATTCCCAGCGGGGGGTACATATTTGTGTAGGTACTTGGTTTGGTTGGTGTAGGGCTTGTTTGTCCGCCTGGCTAGCTAACACCATCTTATCTAAATATGTCGCCATAACATCAATGTTTGTAGCATTGTTGTGTTCCGGCAGCTAGAGATAAGATAGCCAGTACCTCACTAGTTGAGGATCCCGGGTGAAGTGCGCTTCCATCATTGTCTTTATCATCACTTAACATCAGGTGAGATCAAGGCCCTGTGCTTACCCGTTAATATAAAAAAAAAAGTTTCATACAGAAAATAAGTTTATTCTTATTCATAAACTTATTCCTATTCTTAATGACTGACAAACCTAATCTGTTACTACAATTTTAGAGACACAGTGCAATTGTGATTTTTGCATGTGCACATAGAGCTAAGAGCAATCCAGACAAGATTGTCGATTTATTTTGGGAGCCCACAGCTCTGCAGTTTATTAGCTATGCGGGCGGGCGTAAACGGGCGGCTGTGGCCCCGCCGCGCAATATCCGCTCCCATATTTCAGACTACATTTGGGAAACAGACGAATCATTTCAGTTTTCAATAACGGAAAGTTATTGTCGGTCGTAATTACGGAATGGCAGAAAACAGATTTCGCTCGTTGTAAAAAGTTACCATCAATTTCTATTCTATTCTATTTAAAAAGACGCCGTGCCTAAGATGGGACTCGAAATATTTTTTTATGAAAGATATTTCTAATTGATTGGTATTTTATTGTATTATCTTACATATTAAGCTGACTAGTTTTATCTTATCCATTCTCAATAACTGACAAAGGAGCACAAAAAAACTTTTTCATTCTTGATCAAGACGCAAAACGTTCAGTGACATATATACGTATTGATGAATTATATGTAACGATTACTATATAATGTTAAATGACAAAACCTAGTTCTTACTTCATGGATTTAAAGAAATTGTTTAACCATTCCAGACTGATCGTCTTCATTCTATTTCGTTATTAAATATAATAAATAACGCCAATGATCTAGAACTTTCCAATGAAGACTATCTCAAAGTTACAAAGGCATTAAATCAGGCATGCCATCATGACACTGCTATTTATTGAGCAGACAATGATGTTATCACAAGCGAGAGCTTTCGCCGGAACACCTGCGTATTCGCAATCGATATTGAATGTCTGTCTACCCATAAGCACAATATAAGGAGGCTGCAGAAAGCAAGTTACGTACAAGCGCGCTCGAACAACGCACACATAGACAAACAGCTGCGCTCGACGCTCGGACCGTGTCTAACGGGGACACGCGCTGGTGCGTGATGCCGTTCCCTCTAGAAAACTTTTAACGGTGATTCGTTTCACACAGCTTGTTTATACCCTTTAAATTTCTTGCCGCCCCCAAACAAGCCCGGTGAAGATGAAAATACCGTCTGAGGCAATCAGCAAAGTCGCTTCAAAAAAGCTATCCTTCTGGGGTTTCATTATTTAGTGTTGTAAGGCTGATAGCGCTGTCGATCTATGCTTGGTGATAAGGCGAACACGCGAGTTCGGCTTATCGGTCGATGACCTTATGGAGAAAACCGTTAGGATAGCAGCTAATATGACACAGCTGTGGTAGGCAGGTCGGCACTGCGACAACTGAACGGAACCGTTTAAGATAAGACTCTTGGTTTGGCTTTTGGTCTGACGCTGCCTTTAGAATACAGTTTATTTTGAACATAAAAATGTTGTGAAATACAAAAATCAAATATTCATGAAATCAGGCAAAGTTAGTTAGTAACAATTTACTTAATAAGTGTAAACAAAAAATAAAAAAATGCTAGAGTAGTTGTGAATTAGAGGACTGTATGTAAGTAGGTAAAGGCAAGTAGAAGACACGTTTAGGGTTTTAGAGAATAGTAGTTATTATTATTATTAAAATTAATTAAATTATATTGGTTAAAATAAAATAAAAAAATTAATGTTTAACGCAGACGCCTAATGACTCCTCAGTAGAGATTATTTTTAATTATTTAAAAATTAACTTAAAACTGGCTTTAACGTAGTATTCATGAAGCACAGACCGAATAAAGCAATAACTGCCCCCCTAGACGAGTGGTATAACGAATAGAAATAGAATAGAAATTAAATATAATGATTATTGTACGTGATTGACATAACTGAACGATACGTATAAATGATATGACAATCCCATACAATAATCATTCTATTTCATTTCTATTCTATTAGCGTTAAACTACTTGTCTAGGAGGGCAGATTGTAGATTTAAATTACAGTTATAGATATCTATTATCGTGGCGAGATTCAGCTTTCCAGCACTGATAGTCGCCAAAGTACAATGGTTTAGAATTTTAATGGACGGGGACATGATGTAAATATGTATCCCCTAAGGGTAATAAGGGTACGACGAGATTTACGACGCACATACACTTTATTGGTACTACTAAGTTTCGCTACAAAGCGTTCGTTCTAAATATATAAATATTAATGAAAAACTACTCGTTTAGCTTTTGTTTTATAGTCCATACTTTTTTCGACGCTGAATACAAACCCTATTTGGCGCCAGTCAATCACCTGAAACATATTGGCATTCGTATAAAAAGTTCATAACACGGCCGAGCGGGATACGTTTTATCGTGGGAGTGCTAAACGGAAACAAATACTCGTATAACTAACTATATTACTGTTCCTTTCCAGTCAACTTTCTGACAATGCTTTGGAGGAAATTGAAGGGGGTGATCCAGTTACAACACCAAACAATGAATTGAACTTAGGTATCGTCAGTTAAAAGATTAGGTCATGGGATCGGATGATGTTTTGTGTACTGATCTCCAGACTTCAGTATGAAGATGGTACTGAATGATGATCCAGGCATAAGACAGTTAGATATCATCTTATGACAACAATTGTGGCTAGCGAGCGGCTTCACACACTTTCTAAAGCCACAACGCCGATATTGCCATCGCGATAGAGATGTACTTTTTAACTGTCTAAGTTCAGTCATTTCATAGTTATTAGTTTTAATTATAAGACATATAAAAACCTTTTCGCCCTTCATCTGTTTCCGTTTTTAGCGTCACTTTTTTCAATGTTTATTAAGAACTGTTAACTATTGTTAAATACAGTATCATTTCAGTGTTTTGGTTTGTATAAATGTTTCGTATTTTTTATTATTATTTATTAGGACACCCAACAAGACAAACAAAAATACTACTAGGTAGTAATAGAGACTTAATAAGCTAAGTTTCTTCAATCATAGGCTGCCACGGTATGCAACGTAGATTGCCTTTTTTATACCTACATACAATAATAAAAGAAACGGTAGCGCTTTTTATTTGTCACGTAGTGATGGCCACGACGTGTGGCGCAGCATGGTGTCCGGTTGCCGACCTCGGAACCGCCGGAACATGACACTTTTCGGCGGAAATTTTTCCTTCATGAAGATCGACACATGACCGGTCGGTACTCTCAGCAAAAATAAATTAAATATTACTCTTTAACTGCACTCCATCCGCTCAACTTCGGAGTATATTTTTTGTTGGACTCTTTAGTCTCATATTTATAAATATGGTGAGCTTCCTTTTCGTTAAATGAAACACAATCAAATTAAAAATAGATGAGGGAAGCAAGGTTATGTTACAAATGAAATGACAACAATAATAAAACAATACACAACTAAGTAACGTTCTGTTATAGGTCATGTGATAATAAGGTAATGTCTTATGATTCCATGCTACTTAATTAGAATCAAAATGCTCTCACTAAACCGCAGTCCTCAATAGCAGCATCTGTGGCCTATTTAAATCGTGTCAAGGAATATCGCTTGGTCATTTATTTAGATGTTCATGAATTGGGAACATCTGTTTTGAAGGTCGAGTTAGGTCAACTATTAGATCTAAAATTGTTGTCTGTCTGGCTTTAATGAGATTCATCGTCATACTACGAAGCTTTTGGTTTAGCTGTATACTATATTTTTATTATAAAACATATTAACTGCATTTTTTTAAAAGTTTTACCTACTTTTAAATGGAAGTATCAATCCTCCATAAAGTTAGGTACTAAATCAAAACTCTTAAATTTCCAATAACTCGACAGCAATGTGAGTTTTGGTCCGAGGTAACAATAAATCAGAGATGAAACAATAAAAAGTTGGAAACGTTGAAACAAGATATTAGATTAGTACAACCACAACAACAACAAAAACATTAAATTCACGAGCTTTCATATCCGAATAAGACAACCATTTACCACAATTTGGCAGTCCGCAATGTTTCCAGAACATATTCATGTCCAAAACAAAATTCAGAGCGAGGCACCACAGAGCAAACAAAAAAGTTCGCATCATAATATTTTAATATCATACGAGTTCGGAATTCAAACTTCGCGTACTTACATGCTTAGCTGGTAGATGTGGTGTTGCATTCGTTTTGTTTATGCACCTTATGCAGATAAAACGTTTCCAGCTAGAAATAAACGAATTACCACAGATCTACTAATAATACTTACATTTGGTCTGTGGAAGTTTTTTTATTAATTGACAATTAGAGTCAACAATATTAATGTATACAGAGGCACCCACACAAAGCTCGCAAGCTGAAACGCGGTTACCGATGAGTGATTACAAATACCATTATATGAAACTCCGGCACTTATAAAAATTCAAAACATGTATTATTAAAATGATGCAAAAATATAAACAAAAGTTAGTTTAAACTAGTTGCCTATATAGTGCAAATTTTCTTAGGCATTCAATTACGGTAACAAAAACTATTAAAAATGGTATTGAAACTGCGCTTTCTGGTGGCAAAATACGAAGAAGAAATTGTAAAAGTGTTTTTTTTTTGTGATCTTTACTTTTACAAAAACACAAATGTTGAAAAAATATCCACGAGCAGGATTTGAACCTGCAGGTGGGTCAGGTGCTCTCCCAATTGAGCTATCGTGGTTCTAACCAGCCTGCCGAAATTATTCAACACTATTTACTTCTTACTTTGAAAGCCAAAGGCGCTCATTTAATGTCAACAACTACCGTCATTAACATCCGATCATAATATTTTTACAAATACTAAAGATCAGTTACGAAATAGGTAAGCTATTTATGAAATGTTTTCTTTTTGTTTATTTATTTTTAACGCAAATTTTGTTGCGAAACAAATTACAAAAACACAAATGTTGAATAAATTTCCACTAGCAGGATTTGAACCTGCACCCTTCTGACATACCTTTCTTTACTTTACTTTTTTTTGTAAACCTAATAAAATCATTTTAGAGAGTATTTGCTGATTGCCTCGGGCGGCTTCTTAGCGTCACCGGACTAGCATTCAATTACAATTGAAATCAGTTTCACTGTTTTGAATTTTTATGGTTGAAAATAAGGTGGCGTCTATATTGACTTAAATAACTACGATCACTTCTGTAGTTAGACGATCAGCGCTTATTAGAGAGATTTCTTCATAAATAAAGAAAAAGGGAGTTTGATTAACAAAGCATGGCTTTACAATATTCACAATGCTCAGAACAATGCTTTAGTTATTGTTCGGAGTAACAATCACCCCTGTTCTCAATTACCCTGGCTGACCCTAATTGATGAGATGGTATTAGACAACAACATCACATACAACAATGGTGATGTAACTTTCAACTTTTCTAAGATCATTGATTGTGCTAAGCAAATGCATTGTTATAGTTAGTTACATAATACCTATTGTGGTTCAAAATGCAACAGATACAAGCTTGAGAATTGTTGGAAGAATGCAAAAAAACTAGTTTGGCGCGCACCCAGACGTAAGGATTCCACAAGTAAGACAAGTCCACAACGCAATATCGTGTTCTGATAATGATTTTAAGATGTAGGTAACTTATTAATTTTATAATGTTTTTTTTTGTATTTCCCAACAAGGTAATGTTTGGCCCTCATCTCAACTGACTATAAGGTCCAGTATGAAACTTTAAACACTGAGAAAATAAGCCAGGTGGACTTAAATAACCATACCGAGAACAACTCTACACTCCGCTGGGAATCGAACCGAGAAATCGGTTTGAGATTGGTGGTTCAATCACTAGAAAGGAACCTTACAGAAACGGTTGTTAGTTACCAAATTAATTGTTTTATTAATTTTATAATTAAATGACAATTCAAGTTTATACCTTACACTCGTGTTAATTAATTAATTATCTTAATTAATGGCTTCGCGTTTAGCATTTAGCCAATTTCAAGTATTTTTTATTATTGTAAGGGTATAATTGTACGGTAGAGAGAAATTAAAATGGAGTCTCACAACACGTGTTATTACTGGAAGCACTCGGGTGAAACTCCCACTCGTGTTACTATGGAAGTGTTCTCATGTGACAAACATTATGATGACGTACATCACATCATCATCTATATATTCTCAAACGATACAAAGTATCTAAAAATAAATCAGCAACGACAAAATACTGTTTAGTGCTGTTTATGGCGCTGATTTTTATGAACAACAAGAGTTCCGATACTGGCTGTAAATATTATCATTACAACGTCCTGGATGGTGGAGAGCTGGATCTCGTGCCATTTATCTGCTGTTTATCGTAACGACCGTGCATTTGCTTCCAGGTAACTCGTGCCTGTGGCGCGAATTCTCTAAGTTTATCATCCATTTTGAAATATAGCGTTAGCTTGGTTGAAATAATTTGAATGTTGGGACATTTATTTCTGTATATTATTGAAGTAAAATACTTTGTACGGATCTAGTTGCGTTTATTTTATTAAGGAATGAATGAATTAATGAATGAGATAATGAATGGAAGAATGAATAAATGAATAAATAAATAAATAAAGGAACGAATGAATAACAGTAACACACTTCAACAGTAGGATCTTTTAACTCTCGGCAGGAAAAAATAAAAAGTAAAATATACGCGAGTGGGTAGATCTAATAAAAACGAGTATACGTGCTTTATTTAAAATTTAGAAAACAATTATGTAAAAGAGTCAATAATTAAATATCGCTAAAGCAAACACTTGAATTATTCGACAGGTAAACCACAGCAAACGGTAGCTATCGAGAGAGAAGTCAACCGGATAGCTGAGAGCGTGGGTTTGACTCCCACTTGAGGTAATCTCTTTTACAAGTGTTTAACGCAATATTACAATATTGTTTGTTTTTAGTTCAATTGTAATTTGAATACTATTATTATTATTATTGTCCTTGTCGACATTAAAAAAGTATTAAATAGTTAAAAGTGGAATCCATTTCGCAAAAGTGTCGTATCGCATTTCATACCTAAAAATTAGAACTTAAGTAAAAAACTTTTTCAATTATTTACGCTACAATCTCCATAAACAACCGCAAACATTAACATGCATTAAACAGGGGTGAAGTTAGCGTCTAAACAAAGGCCTGTCTTGCGCGGTGTTCACACGACGGACCGGCACACGTGTTCCCATCAGCTTCCAGTTCCCACCGATATTACGTGCGGCGTAGACTTATGCGGGAGCATTCTACGAGTACGAGTTGCTGGTGAAGGGTGGGGCCCGTTTTGTTGCTTGTGGTAATCGATGAGTCTTTTGTTTTTTGGGTTATCTTTAAACGGCTAAGCTTTTCGTCTTTGTGGTAATCGATGATAGTCTTTTGTTATTGTTTCTTTTTGGGTACATTTTAAGTGGTCACCAAAATAATTTTTATACCCTAATATACACACATCAGAATAATTGTACGTTTTGTATATATATTCTTTTTGCTTGCCAAAATGAATTAATGCTCACCAAATATTGTTTTACTGAAACAGTAACATTGATACCAACAATTTTTACACTATTAATCAAACGATTGAGGATACTAGCTGCCCTACTCCTGTAGGTCACTTGATATGTTAGATTTTTTTTTATTATTAGACAACAGGAAGCTAAATTTACCAAATTGAAACTCGAGGCATAAAATATTGGTATTTTCTATTTGGTGACAATATAACATATTTGGTCTGAAATGCAGTTAAAAGGTATTCATATATTTTTAAGGCATTTTGATAAAAATATAAATTGCATTCTTTTTATAATATTTTAGGAAACACAATTTGGTGATCATTTATCCATTTTGGTAAGCGTTTTGAATTTTATAAGTAGTAAAATTGATACATTTTTGGTAGGCGTGCCTTTCTTTTTTAATGGTTAAGTTAGTGCTCGGTCTTCGTCTCAACTGTAGGGGACGATGAGGCAAGTACACTACACTCCGAAAGTCATTGAGATACGGTCTTTCTAGTGAGTTGCTGGTGGAGGGTGGGGCGGTTGTGTTGCTTGTGGTAATCGATGACAGTCTTTTGTTTATTCGGTCATTTTTAAATCGATGATAGTCTTTTGTTTACAATAATGCAATTGAAATATATATGTAGTGTCAAGTTAAATTACTCGTTCATCAAGCTTGGGTGTAGTACGCAATCACCGCCCGCCCGCCCGCAAAAATATGGACATGCAGAATCAATAGATGCAAGCGAATAAATCAGATCAAATTTAATCTTCGTTTGTGTGACAACTTACTCACTGAGACACTTGTTACAGGACAGTTTTTAAATATATTTATCCAGTTTGTCACCATATTGCTTTTTTACAATAGCAGTTCCAAATCAGCAGCAGCAGCAGTGGCTTTTTGGATACTGACGTCAGTTATTGGTTCTAGCCAGTTGAGCTAGCAGATGAGAATTACCTAAACATTAAGATAGTTTTATATAGTTTTATTTTTCCACAAAAACAGCACTGAACTTCGAAGACGAACGGCGGCAAAGTGTTAAAAACATTATGGACGTTCGAATGGACGGGTGCATCATGAGAGAGCTAAGTTGTGTTGTCAAATAAGTGAATAGGAACAATAGGAGAGAATTTTAATAGCATTTTTTTTATCCATTTCGCTTTAATCTGTAATAGCTTATCGTTACCTGACCGTACCATGACTTTCGTCATATTATATAGAAAATATTAGATTTGTCCTGCACCGACATAGAGTGATCAAGCAATTATGATCCATTAATCGTTTGATCAACATTGATTAGTCGTAGTATGTTTAAATAACAAACACAAACTTTTTACTGTCGAGATGGTGTCTCATTATCTTAGTCGTTGATCTACCAAAATGTGTTATTTATTGAAATCGTTATCTCAAACTGGTAGAGTGACTTGTAGCGTCATTTGTGTGCGGTCTCAGTGCTATTAATTAATGGAACAATGCGTAGATCGAGCTTTGATGCTCAGCAACTTGTGCTCATTTAATACATTAATGGCTACACTTGAATTAATGAAACGTCTAGATTGTCTACGATTGTAGCGACATAGCTTTACAGTGATGCAAACCAACGTGGCTATACGTGGAACTACGAATACTGAACTGCCCTATTGGGCAGTTCAGTATTCGCGTACATTTAGAAATAAAAAAAAGCATTTTTCAATTTAACTTTCAAATTTATTAAAATAAGGTTTTAAGTATTAGTGCTGCTGGCAACCTCCTTAACAACAAAAGAGACATTCATTTGTCTAAAAAAGGAAAAGAAAAAGAAAAAAGCATTTTTACGCAAACGCCCAGCGCCGCGCCTACAAAACGCGGGTCACAGATAAAATATTACGTTACGACTTGTAAAATATCATCTGTTCTTTGAGCCTGCATGATGAATAGCGCGGTGCAGTTTTATTAAGTCCTACTCTTCCGCCGGCTTATATACCATGAAACGGGCTGACGTTAAGCAACTTAATCATAACAGTTTGCTTTCGAGGTAATTAATCCTCGAAGTAGACGGCTTTAATCTAATAAATATTCCGTCTAATACGTCTTGCCAAGTGGAGTGCTTATTATAAATGTACTAAATTAAACGTTGTGTGATATGGCGGTTCATTCATAAGTTTATGCAGAATGTTTTGTTGTTGTTGGCTTTCATCTTTCACGGAATCCTCAATTGCTATAAGAAAATCATAACTGCATGTAACTGTAGGAACACAATAACACTAATGACTTTGATGTTAAAGCAACATATTTAGATAAGATGCAAGTTTTGTTGCGTTAGAAAAAAATACAAATAAGATAAAAATATTTATATATTTCACGATCGGATTTTGAACCTGCACACTGTGACATACTGAGACAGTTACCAATAAAGCTATCGTAACTCTGTTTTTTTTTTTAAATTTTATCCTGTTCTTGCACGTTGGAATGCAACAAATAGTTTAAAAAAAATAAGATTTTCCTCGGGCCTCGGTAGCTCAGCGGTCAGAGCATTGGACCGGTTATCCAAAAGTCGTGGGTTCGATTCTCACTCGAGGCTGGTTCATTTTTTCTAGTAAAATTTGTCTTGTAACTATATATATCATTGTAAATGCAAAAATTCAAAATAAATATTAAAAATAATTTGGCAAAACCATAACACTTTCATACTTATTTTTATAAGCAACGTAGTGTTTTCAAGCGTATCAAAAGTTCTTTATAAAAAAACCGGGGGTTACGATCAAATCCACCCATAATGAGGTAAAACACGCCCACAGTATCGCCAGTAAGGCGAATTCCAGTGACGTGTTGTTATTACTGGGTTGTTATCACGAAAGAACCTTGTTATCTCAGACACTGAATAAGTTTTCGATTGGCAGCCATAAATCGAAACACGTCGTTAGGGGTTGCGCTAGCACTCGTATCTGCTAGCATAAAAATTCGTATCAATAACGTGTCCATGAAGGCATCAAGAAGGAAGAGGTTTAATGTAATGGATCGTAATATGATCGTAATAGAGCGTAAGACCACCGGTCTAGAAAATAGTGGTCCCGGGTTTGAGTCCCGACAGAAAACGACGACATGTTTCTCACTCAGTTTGGTCGATTGTAGGGCTTGTTTGTCCGCCTGGCTGCTAAAGATACCACTATCATTTCTAAATATGTCGCCATAACATCAATGTTAGTAGCAATAAGATAGCCAGTGCCTCAGTAGTTGAGGATCCTTCGGCCACCATTATCACCATCATTCGGCCTTATCATCACTAAACATCAGGTGTGGTGAAGTTGCAAGTGCTCACCCGTATGCTTAAGAAAAGAATATTTTGATGAAAATAACCATTTTGTAAAAAAGTAGCTATACGTATTTCACGTGGCTCCATCTGCCGACAAGAGCTTAAAACGCGATCGCATCGGCCGCCGGTTCCTTTTTTACGAGCGCGAATGTAATTTTCATTCCGTATAAACGTAATAAAATCACCATAAAAATCATTGATTCAAAAAATGTGTTTTGTTTGGAAAGCCGCCTTTGAAATTAATTTTATGGCTGCCATATTTTTTTTAACAAGTATTGTGATTATTACGAGAGACCAGTTTGCGTCGCTGTTTTTATTAAAAATATTTCGTCGTTTGATGATCGTTGTTTAATACGAATGTTAATGTCCTGCTTTTTATTTGATGAGAGTTTTAGTGTTGTAATGCTGCTTTTCAGTTGTTCTTTTCACTTTATTTTCTTTACGCAATATTTTACGATTTTTTATCCGTTATGTATCAAGGATCTTATTAGATAAAATTCAACTAGAAAAATCTACCAGTCTCAGAAAACGTGAGTGGAATCGAACCCACGACCCTTGGGTTACCGGTTCAATGCTTTGACCGCTGAGTCACCGAGGTCCCAGAAGATTCGTTGAAAATTTCTATTACTTTGTTATTTACGCTGCTAACTAGCAATTTTTTTATGTATTTTATCTTGTGACTACTTATTATAGTATTGTGAATGCAAAAATTAAAATAATAAAAAAGGATTTTATTGTTAGTAGTTCAAAAGACTCAATTTATCTTACATACTGTTAGACGGAAGAAATAATTGATTAACCGTATCACTACTGTCGTTTTATTCGGTACCCCAACAACACTAGCGGGCCCTTGACAGATGACTTCACCAACCGGCGGGTTTTGAGATGGTAACTTGATTTGTAATGTAAACTTTTTTAATTAAATAAAACTATTGTAAAGTATAAAAATTTATCGTTATTAATACTACGATGATAGTCTTGAATTTTGCTTTTGACAGACACACACGATAGCAATAGGCAGAGAAGACTTCCCAGGAGGTGCTAATCAATTTCCGCTCATCTGGCATAGCCCGGACATCTTAGACTTACACTTTTCCTAATTTATATTATCAATTCATTAAATATCAACAAAGTAAAGACCGTTAAAAACCGTGAAAAATATACGTCCTGAATTGGTAAAAATATTAAGTTAGTTCTTAAGTTTATTTGAATATTTTTTTTTACTTTGACTTTTAATTTTGTCTATGACTTTGACTTTTGACTTTTGATTCACTTTGAATTTGAAATTGACTTTGACTTTGACTTTGTCAGTTTAATATAGTTCAAACAAAATTGACCTTTGGTTTTTACAACTTCTACAACGTCAACGTCTGTTATTTGAATGCTTTTTCATGTGTAAAGAAAACGTTTCAAACGGTATGTTGCCGCTTGAACAGTCGTCAATATAACAGTAATCGATTGACGATCATGTATTTGAGATCCACATTAAACGTTTACGACTTAAGGAGGGTATGCTATTGAATAAGAGTGATACGTTACAAAATAAAATGCTCTGATGCGGCCCTACCACGAGTTAAATAACTCGCAACTCGATAGTGACTAAGTAATTGTTTCTAGTTATACGAAGCGTGTGCTCTAGTAGCTATCAAAGCGCGCTCTTAATTTTTACGGAAATTTACGGAGTACGGAAAAATCTAGAGAAGAGTGTTCCAATATTTTCAAAACAAATGTGTTATTATAGTTCTCCATGGAAAGTATCAAAACGTATAAATGTAGTTGAAAAGGTACCTACCTAAGTGTTTAAAAACATATTCTCTCCTATCTCTTTAGATATCTGTGTAGAACGTTACATTATACAATTGGCTAAACAGTTTAAACTTTGAAGCTAGCTTCGAGTGCTACTAATTTCTGTAAATGAAACTTAAACGACATCGCTTACGAGTTCAGTCTGTCTAAGCTCATGGTAGGGCTGGTGGACTGTAAATATTTTACGATTATAACTTTTTAAGATTTTTATATTATATTATGTTTCGAAGGTAATAAAAATATGAAAAGAAACTACAATATCAAATTCAATGAAAATATTGATATAACATTAAAGAATTTCTTGTTGGGGTTCGTAAATTAGTAAAGTTAGCCTGTAACGCCTCGGTGGCCTAGTGGGCAAAGCACTCGGCTCGATACCCGAAGGTCCCGGTTTCAATTCCTAGGTCGGACAAAGTGTGTTTCAAATTTTTCAATGCATGGCCTGGGGTTGTGATCACCTCCCGCCCTACCGCAAGCAAGCAACCCTATTTGGCAAGCGTGGTGAGTAAGCCATTGCTCATCAATTGTAGTGATGATTTGATTTCAATAATGGAGGCCTTTGCCCAGCTGTGGGACATTTATAAGCTATTTACTTTACTTACTATTAAAGATAACCAATGATTATTAATTTTCACCAGGCATCATTATTTATTCTGTGGGTAATATGCGAATCACTAATCACATAAAATAAAAAAATATTTAAACAATATTGGCTTTTTTTATCTGGATCCTTTTTTCAAGATGATTCATCCCTCCCTCTATTGGCCATCCGGCTTATACCATTATCCGAGCCGTGCTTTGATGTGTTCCAGTTTGAAGGGCTTTCAAGTAACTGGGCATAGAGGATCACTAGCACATGCCTCAGTGGTGCAGGTTATATTCATGTTGCAACAAGTACCAATAGGCCGACCCCACCACAGTACATTGTAAATTTTTTTAACTTTTTTATTTATTACTTATTACAACGGTTAACACCAGTTACAGTAAATAATGCAAAAAAAGTACAAAAATAAAAATTAATAAAGAATAAGTTATAGATCACAATCAGGTAGTCACACTCATCTTTCTCGCAAAACAATAAAAAAAATATAAAAAATCAAAAAATAAACATCACATTCAAGCTGTCTCAGTATAGTACAGGGACAATGATTTGTAACTTCATTGTCTTTTTTTCTAAGCATGCAGTGTTTGCCTGTAATTAGTTGTTACAATTAGCTTAAATGAGTTGTAAGAGTTTTTAATAGTATTAATGTAGACAACTCCTCCGACGACCTCCGTAGCCGAGTGGCTTGCACGCCGGACTTTGGGCGGCGGTAACTCTGAGGTCCCGGGTTCGATTCCCGGTATTTCTTATAACTTACTAACTAACTTTTCGATATTGTGTCGGGTCTGGTGGTTGTGGTACCGTCGTTGTTTCTGATTTTCATGAAACGAGTGCTTTAGCTACTTACCTCGGGATCAGAACAATGTATGTGAAGTTGTCTCATATTAAATAATATTAAACTGTTGTTAAACCTATTAAAATAAATAAATAGTCCTTTTTTATCTCTATGGGTTTGTGATGGCTTTCATAATTTTCATATAAGTGTTTGTATAATGTTACTGTTTTAGAGGTAAACAAATGAATTTAAGATGATAATTATTACAGTATTCTTGTTTGCTGACTCAGTCTCAACATAAATGAATACATTGTTGACATAAAACACGATTAAAGTTTTTGTGTAAAATATTAGTATTTAATAATTAAGTATTACTCGACCGACACACATCGAAATATACTGCAGGCTCCGCTTACGCGCATATCTCTAGAAAATGTTAGACACTGCAAAGTCGAAAATAATGTAAACTATATTATCATTATTGATTCTACGAGTAAGTACCTATGTATTTAAAAATATTTTTTTGTCATGTGACCGTGGATCCTAGACAGGGTTCATAAAGTTATGCAACAGTTAAATCTATATAAAAATCAATTGCGGTTCGTTTGTCTCGCTAAAACTCGAGAATGGCTGGATTGATTTGGCTAATTTTGGATTTTGAAATATTTGTGGAGTTCAGGGAAGGTTTAAACGGTGAGAAAAATAAATAATAAGTAACGGAAAATACTAAAAACGACAATTTAATTTTCCAACACAAAATGATTCGTTTGTTTTGTTTTCATGGAAACTGTCAGCTAGTACTCCAATAAATTTTTATTTTCGTCACAGTCTTGGTAGAAATTATAAAACCTCAAATATTGTACCTACCTATCTACACTTTTATAACTAAATACAAATTTTCGAGTTCGATTTTTTAAAACCGGTCTAGTTTAAATTTTACGATGTCGTAAAACGATTAAATTTCATATTGGTCGACGGAGCCGGCCCGCTCGGTTGAACCAAGTTGTTCCGAATACGGTAACCCTATACTGCAACAAGCCATAAACGTCGTCAAATTTGTTAACTATGCGTGAATCGGTCATAAACACAAGCATCGATCGAGTTACATTAAGTATCATCAAACACTTTGAATACTTAAATCTGATGATGAAAAAAAAAATTAATTAATAATTTATTTGGAGGAATTCGATGGCGCAGGAAGAGCTCGAAGAAGCAGTGGTTAACGCGCCCGGTCTGCGATTGCTAAAGTTATGTAACTTTCGCAAAGGCTGGTTGTCGGATGGGTGACCAACAATTTATTATCTCGAGCTCTCAAGCACCTCGGCACGTGAAGCCTCACGTGCTCCAGCAATGGGGACATATAGTGAGCTGGTGATTTGATGATGTATTATTTTTATCTGTGTCAGAATTTGTATTATCTATGACTATGAGATTTAGTACTCTCTCGTATCTATGAGTAACGCCTTGGTGGCATAGGCAAAGCGCTCGGTCCGATATCCAGAGGACCTGGGTTCAATTCCTAAGTCGGGCAATGTGCTTCCGATTTTTCGACGCATAGACCTGTTACCCTTAGTACCATTAGGTAAGCGTGGTTGTTAAGCCAATACCATAAATTGTAGCGATGACTTGATTCCATTACCTAATGGTGGCCTTTGCTCAGCAGTGGGCTATAATAATAGACTATTCTTACTTCCTTTGGCCAGCGTGCTGGTTGTGTATGGACATATCGATGGTAAAAAGGAAAAACAAGTGATGCGCTATTTTACTAACTATATAGCTGAGCTGCTCAAATTTTGAAAAATTTTAAGTTAAGATTATTAATGAAGATAATAAACCTTTTTTATTTATTAACTAGTTGACCTGGCGGACTTCGTGCCGCTTTGACAGTTTCCATGACAACGAAACAAACAAATAATTTTGTATTGGAAAATTAAATTGTCGTTTTTAGTATTTTTCGTCACTTAATTATTATTTATGTTTCTCACCGCTTAAACCTTCCCTAAGCTTCCACGAATATTTCAAAACCAAAATTAGCCAAATCGGTCCAGTCATTCTCGCGTTTTAGCGAGACAAACGGACAGCAATTGATTTTTATATATATGTAGATGTTTTATTCTGATGTTTCGTTTGCATGAATACAATCTCGAATCGAATATAAGAAAAAAAAAAACAATCGAACTGTGTATAAAACTCAATTTCGACCAAAATGGTGTTTTCAGTAGTTTTTCCTTTCCATCATCGATATGCTTTTCACGTGTGAAGGCCCAGTAGTGGGATTTTATAAGCTGATGATTATAGCAATAACTGATCCTAATAATCCACCACAAAATCTGTATTTCGGATTGATGCCAACTACTGTAATAACAATGTGTACTATTATTGCCGCTGTATTCATGAGATGAATTCATGCCTACATTTGATAGATTAGATTGATATTCTATCTCATTCTGGATTATTGCTCTCATTACTCACATTATTACACAAAGGTTTGAGCAAATCGACATCATGCTTAATCTTAGCTAGAACTAAATCACTAGTGATAATATTTTGTCAATAAAATCTGTCTATCCGTTATTCTTGTTATGAAAACATAAATTTTTCCTAGATACAGATAATAGGGTGAGTTCGATCAATTTTTTGTATCCTATTGAATTAAATTAAAATTCACATCACACTTAATTCTTAGGTCTTCGATCAAAAATAATATTAGATGCCCAATAACCGTTTCAAAAGCCCCGCCCGATCCTCTAAATGCCACTACACATTTACAGAATACACTAAACATGCACACTAGTTAAGGCCCAAGACACCGTACTTGTAGAACAAGGGTACGAAGAACCGGTTCACTCGCGCTCTACACCGGGTACAGACATGTACCTGGGCACTTCTCTCCTCCACCACGGCCCGGTCAACCCGAGCCGAGGTCCGAGCCTTTAGAGGCGCCCTCGGGTTGTTCCGCTCCCCGATCCGATCTGAACCCTTCGGAGAATCTAGTAGGGCACGGGGATGCGCACTAGTGCGCGATGCCGTTCCCTCTAGAGAACCTCCGAAGGTGATTCGTTTCACACGGCTTGAGGGAACGCTTTACGTTCCTCGCCGCCCCCAAACAAGCCCGGTGAAGCTGAAAATGCCGCTTCAAAAGCAATCCGAAAATATTATTTTGTGGTCTTATTTTAAATTACTCGTCAATTACCTACAGTATTATGTATATATCATGATAGTAATATAAACAATTAAGATTGTCTGAGATTTTAGGTTTAGGTATATTACGATTAACTATAGTTTAACTTTGTTTTTTCTTAGACAGTTTTTGACTTTTATTAGTACTGCATGATATAGTAAAACTTTGAAATAATGATGAAATAATGGTAAATAATGTAAATTTACAAACTTAGACATTATTTTTCTCTTTCTCTATTTTTTGTTATTTTTTAAATGTTGTGATTGTCCTTTATATTTTGAGTTTTTATTTGTGATGGAATGTGTCCTTTTATGATAGGGCATTTTCCAATTAATTAATTATCATAATTAATGGCATGGCTTCGCGTTTAGTATTTAGCCAATTACGAGTATTTTTTATTATTAGTATTAGGGTACAATTGTACGGTAGATAAAATTAAAATGGAGTCTCACAACACGTGTTATTACGGGAAGAACTCGGGTGAAAGTCCTACTTTTCAATATGTTTGACGCTGTAAGGGAGAAAAGAGCTTGACACTTGCTGAGTTTCTTTGCCGGTTCTTCTCAGTACAAGGTGTCCCGCCCATAATAAACTGTTGATGCTTCTATAAACTTTTTTATTGCATTGATTTCTCGCCGCCCCCAAATAACCAGATAACGCTCTAAAAACCGATTAAGGCCAACAAAAACTCTCTCAAAACCAAAATTCTATCCGTAATTTTTTATGACTTTTTATGACGGACACCGTTTTACAAGGTGAATTAAAACATCGTCAAAATCATCAGCTCATTTTTATGTCCCCACTGCTTGGGTACGAGCTTTCCCAATGGATGGATAGGAAGAACGGGCCATAAACCACCACGCGGGCCCAGTCAGCCAGCGGATTGATGGTTGTTAGAGACTGCTAATGCAGCCGGGACCAACGGCAAGCATGGAGGAGCTCGAGATGATAAATGCATGGTCACCCATCCGGTGACCGGCTTTTGCGAAAGTTGCTTAACCTCAAGCACTCGCAGACCGGGCGCGTTAACCACTGCGCCATGGAGCTCCTCAAAATAGTCCGGTTACGCTGTAAAGGCCGTTTGAGGCCAACACAATCTCTCTCAAAACAAAAATTCTCTGACGGTCACCAATAAACAAGGTGAATTAAAACATAAACTTACCTAAAGTAAGCAATAAACAACAAAGCTTCGCAGTTTGGTCGGATTACGGCACGACATCTAAGATGGGGCAGCCGGCAGACGCATTCGGGCATGCCCCTACTATATACATTTCCGTACGTAATTCTTTTCTTGAACTACACGCGGTAATGTATTTTTAATTTTATATTTACAGCGGTAAGGTTGATTGTTATGCGTGTAGTGTGTTATAGCGATTCCTATGACGTGGTTAGCCTTTCAATTCCCCGCAATGTTCAGTATGCGAAAATTGTTGTCGACCTTTGAACGTGAATGACTCCGGCCGCCACAAATTGTTGTCTCAGATGTTCTTAATTCACTTTTATTTCGTGCTCTATCGTAATGGGATTAGGTTGATACAAGTATATAGTAATAATCATATTGACGAGTGAATCTATTTTGGGAATACATTTCAAGTACGACCTGTAGGTAATAAAGTTATGTTGGGTTAGAAGGTTATTGACTCGGTATATAACAAGAAGTATCTACGTACAAATATTTATATTTATTTATTTAATCCTTTATTGCACATATAAAACACACATTAAAACAGACGTTATACAAGACATATACAAAGGGTTGTATATAATTTTTAAGGAAAATTAAATTGGGAACTAGTTATATTCAGAGTGTAAAAACGTGCGGATCCCACAGGTGAAAATTCTTACTGACATCTCTTTTTAATTTTCTGATGATGTATCAACAAATATAATTTATCTACAGTCTGATGACGACGTGTTATTCTTATGTACGCCATTAGTAAAATGTTATATGCAACATTAAATTATATTTAATTGTCATAGACCTTGCCAAAGTAATAAACGATATTCGTGTTATGACGTCATAAAAAGACTTTAGTAGACAACCACAGCACTGCAGGGCGCTGTCCGGATAGCTGGGAGTCTCCGAGACAAACTTTTACTTACGCCCCGTTTACTATCCCCTCGTTCGCAAACGGAGACAAATAATAACGTTATTGTCTTCTGTATTCATCAATCTTGCGGCCATTAAATGATAAGATTGAAAGTCGCCCCACCCACGATACTCAAGATTGTACGTGTATTGTCTGGTTTTATAATTCTCCTGTATTGTTATGTGTTCCCTCGGTGGTCCAGTGTCAAAGTGCTTTGCCTGTTATCCGGAAGAATTGGGTTGAATCTCAGGTCGGGTAAAGTATGTTTCAGATTTTTAGATGCAAATGCTGGGTCCGCGATTGTGGTCACCTATCAGCAAGCGACGTGGTTAACCCTATACCCATCAATTGTAGCTTTAGTTGCCCAGCACTGGGGCAGTGTACAGGCTTTTGTTACTTACATAGTTGTATATTGTAGGATCAATAGAATCTAAATATTTTGAGTAAATTATATCTATCAGTAGGTAACTTTATGTGGTGGAATACTACCAAAGTAATAATTAATTATAGTACTATAATTAATTACTACGCCTTTGTAAATCGAAACAGATCGGAGACTTTTTTGCCACTGTTTCCCTGCTCACCTTAATATATCTTTATGCTTTTGTTTGTAACCCTTTTCTATGTAACAGTGTGCAAAATAATTTTTGTACCTTTATTGTTTTGTTATTCGAGTATAGCGTTGTTTGGTTTGTATGACAAAATTAAACAAGCGAAAAAAATAAACGACAATCAATTTTTAAACAAACATGCAGGACGAACTGACCAGTACAATTAAGTCCGGGAGATTAGTCGCGTCAGCATCGATCATTACGGCAGGACCGCGCGCCCGAGTTTTGATTCTTGTATCGATATTAATTGGCGCAGACTGTGCTTTTGACTGATCATAAATCTGTTCGGAATAGAATGTGAGCGATTATCGTATCGATTAGCGAGTCAGTTCGACTTAACCCCGTAGCAGCGGGTGGCAATCTACGGCCGTTTGATGTCGCTGCTCTAGTGTTGTAAAGAACTCGAGTCTTTTAGTCTTATTCCATAGACTAGGCTCAATTTTACAAGGTACATAGTACATAGTTAATGTGACTAATGTTATTATTTATTGTTTATTGGATTTTTTATTTATTTAATGTATGTTTCAAATTATATTCATAATTACTGTTTCATTTGTAATATTTTTCATAATGATTAAACTGATTTTTTATGTTAATTAAAACTTTTATTTCTTAACATTTCTGGATACACATATATCTTAGAAAAGTTACCTTTTATTGCCTGCTTTAAAAAGGAAGACTCCCAAAATGGAAAAGTACTCAAGCGCGACTCGCCGCATAAAAACGACTCGAGCGCTAAAGAAAGATAGAGCGCTAAGATGTTGCGATAAAGAGCTCAATATAGACTTGAGTTCTCTAGTCTTGGAATCTTGTTGTTAGGAGTCGAGTCGTGCGAGTCGGCTGACTAATTAGCCGAGCTCAAAATTTAGGACTCAAAGACTTGAGTTCTTTACAACTCTACCTCGTTAATGGTCGATCGCTTAAACGATATGAATGTCGGCTCTGGTTCTCTGTTAATAGTGCCCACTGATGTTTGGATTTCCTGACAACCATTTATTGATATGTCATTAACTTTCTTAAAGATATTTTCTTGTATTATGTCGTTATGTTGTTTTGAGAAATGCTGTTAAAGCAAACCTGTTACGTTATTTGTATTTTTGAATTTTTGTTAGCATTTACGTTAGATAAAACGATTATAAGCAGTAAGTAACATTGTTTAGTAGAAAATATACCAATACGTTATTATCTTAAAAACTAAGATATACTCGTACCAGAAATACTAATATGCTAATTAAATGAGGATATGCCAAATGCTACTATTAATTATTACAAAGAAAGAAAAGCTAATATGTATTATAGTGTAAGTCGTCATAAGAAAACAAATGCTTACCTAAACAGCTACAGTAAAAGCGTAAGTCTGGTTAATGCCACGTACTACGAGAAACACAAGAGAAACAAAGACATAATCTTTCCACTCGCTTAGTTACCCATTTTTCCTCTCACAGATTTTTCTTTGCGAGGAAAATGGGAGCAGCTGGCGCATCGGCGCACTAACAAGATTATGTACCGTTTTCTGTCTTAGTAGCAGTAACAATGGCAAGATGGACACTTCCTTAGGACCTTTTCCCTTTATTATGCTACTAGCACTTTACTCGTGTTGGCTTGGATTTAAGATTAAAAAAAACTCTTTATCTCTCTAAATTGAACCAGTAGTTCCAGAGATTAACTGCCTCAAACAAACAAACAAACAACCCAGTACAATACTCTTTCTAAAAATAATTTCAACATTGACATCTATTGGTTGAAATTATCAAATTTTAAGAAAAAACTTACTGATGTTTTTCCATAAATGCAATCTCTATTCCAAGGTCTATCGTCGCTTTTATTGTTTATGTCAGACATATAGCTTCTGGGTGTTTTAGGTGAAATGTTATTTTTGTATATTTATTTTGTTTTAAACTTCATATTAGCATGTTATAAATGTAAAATCATATTTAGCAATATTAAGTTCAAATTACTAGATTGGGTCTTTTAGGTGAAATGTTATTACAAAAACACAATGTTGAAAAAATTTCCACGAGCAGGATTTTAACCTGCATCCTTCTGACATACCGGGTCAGGTGCTCTTCCAATTGAGCTATCGTGGTGGAATGTGGAATGTGGAAAAAAATATTTTTTTTTTCAACATTGTGTTTTTGTAAGTTGTATCGCAACAAAATTTGCGTTAAAATTATATAAACAAAACAAAACATTTTATAAATAGCTTGCCTACTTCCTAACTGATCTTTAGTGTTTGTAAAAATATTATGATCAGATGTTAATGACGGTAGTTGTTGACATTGAATTGGCGCCTTTGGCTTTCAAAGTAAAAAGTAAATAGTGTTGAATAATTTCGGCGGGCTGGTTAGAACCACGATAGCTCAATTGGAAGAGCACCTGACCCATGTAGTCAGAAGGGTGCAGGTTCAAATCCTGCTCGTGGAAATTTTTTCAACATTGTGTTTTTGTAATTTGTTTCGCAACAAAATTTGCGTTAAAATTATGTAAACAAAACAAAAACATTTTATGAAATGTTATTTTTGTATATTTATTTTGTTTTAAACTTCATAGTAATAAATTTTAATGTAAAATTATATTTAGCAATATTAAGTCCAAATTAATAGATTTAGTTTATATTGTATTAATTTCTTTTTGGTTATCGGCTTCCGATACCTTTAGTATTATATTCTTATGCATTCCGTGGCAACCTATAATTAAGGCAACACCTAGCTTAGAAAATGTTAAACGTAAGTTACTAGGATGTTTAGTGTTTGATCTTGTTGGTTGCTCAAATAAATAAATAAACAAAATTTACCTCTTTATTAACAGTATAGACTATACTATAGAGTATACCGGAATGGAGTAACTTATAGTATAACTTAAGATTATGCAGAAATTTTCATAATAAAATTGGAGGTTATGATTACTCATGATCTTATTAAGTAAATGTGGTTGCTATCGTTTTACTTTAAAAGGATCGTATTGAGTTTCCTGACGGATTATAAGTTTATAGAAGATTGTTTCCCGAACCGGTGTGGTAGAGTCATGAATATTCAAAATGCTGTCGATATTAGAATGAGCTTACTGAAATAATAACTTTTTGAGACTTTATTTGACGTAATGACCATTTAAGCAAGATTAAAATTAATCAGTACTTGAGCATTTGCTATTTACAGTGTCAAGAAATGTATATACATAATTATTATACCGCAATATGCTTTATCAACTTTAAACGTACAAACATTCATAGAAATTAATAAGAAATTATAACCGCCTCTGTGGTCTAGTGGCTAAGACAACCGGTTTAGACCCAGAGGTCCCGGGTTCGATTCCCAGCGAGTACATGTTTGTGTACTCGATTTGGTTGGTGGTAGGGCTTGTTTGTCCGCCTGGCTACCACCATCTTTATATCTAAATATGTCGCCATAACATCAATGTTTGTAGCATTGTTGTGTTCCGGCAGCTAGAGATAAGATAGCCAGTACCTCACTAGTTGAGGATCCCGGGTGAAGTGCGCTTCCATCATTGGCCTTATCATCACTTAACATCAGGTGACATCAAGGCACTGTGCTTACCCGTTAATATATATAAAAAAAAATTAACGGGTATTGGTTGTAAACTAAGCAGGCCTTAAAACACTTGACTATCTGATATTGGCATCTACCAATGGCATTACAATAATTGTTATGAGTCAGTGGATCTGCGAGTCGCCGGCAGCCCAGAGGCAGGGTCGTATCGTGAGCGCCACGCCCGCGCGATCTAGGTAAATAAATATGCGCGCGCGCAGCCCGAAGGCGCGCAGCTGCGTTTCTCGCGTGATTTATAACGAATTGTATTGTGTATGGTGTGCTGAAACAATGCCAGGTTGCCATTGAGATAGTGAAGTAGAACGACGTGTATGAAAGCCGTTGTAGCTTCAATTTGATTTGCGGATCTCAGTGCTTCTACCATTTTTTGATATAAAATATATATTGTAAAAAATACTTTTCAATTGACGTAGCTTTTAAAATACCTTCATAACATATAATATTGTTTTATAAAGTTTACGCGAACACTAAACATTGAAATGAAACCACTTTTACGGATCTTTTCACGTTTAGGATCTACTACTACATAGGTTTATAGTTAAGTTAAGTTGTACAGACGTCTGCACATCAACCTATCCAAAACTGTCAAATTTCTTTAATACATTTTCAACTATATATAAATTAATATAAAGTCTATTGTGGAAATTTGACAGTTTGTGGTAGGTTGATGTGCAGGCGTGTGTACATTTAAACATAAAAAGTATAATTCTACTTTTATTTTAATTTGAATCTTAGTAGATAACTAAACTAGCAATACATACAATCTACTATTATATGTCTACCTAGCCTGAGCTGCAAAAACTTTTCTTTATTCTGTATTATCTTATTAAAGTAATTTTCTTTTTATCAAGCTAATACAGTGTAGTGTAGTTAAGGAGTCGTAAGAAACTTTCTGGCAAAAAATCCATTTTGAAGTTAAACAGTCAAAGTTATAATTGCTGTCCGTCCACTCGTTATAGTTCGCGTGTCCGAGCTTAGCTTAGCTCAATTTGAAGCCGAGATTCACTTCACGTCGTTAACGATGATTTTGTACGGAAACAAATTTTGTTTTAATAATAATGCTATATTGTGTGTGTGTGCTATATACACACAATATAACATAACGTTAACATTATGCAATTTTTACAAGAATTTTTTTTTAGAAAAAAGAAATATATTGTGCTATATTATAACATTGTGAATGCAAAATTCAAAATAACAATAAAAAACACAATTTTGTTTTTGAATAAGGCTCTTACGACATGAAATAATTATTTTGGCTCTAGAAAAATTGTGGTGGTAGATAATTGGGCCGACATAGCTTAGTAAGTTATACTTTAAATTCGTCATATATATTATCAAGAAAAAAAAATACAGATCCACACATAATATAATAATAGTTGCATGGTTGAAAAGTTATCGCTAGGGAATCCCAATAACTACCAAATGATAACAAAAATATGATAGAATGCATCAAATTGAAATCTCAATGCCAAGCGTGGAGCAATATTGGACGGATCGCAAGCGGAATGCCTTTGCTTCTTGTCGTAGATGAGAAAAAAGTAACAGCGGTGCTCAGTCAAAAAAGCTATATGGCCTTTAATACGTCGATACAATGTGTACCAGCTAGTTATTATCCTGAGGTACCAGCGATGGACTATTCCACCAGGATCAGTTCATGAAATTGCTACTTGGTTTTTAATTAGAACTACCTAAAACTGTATTTTATCTGATACTATTTTATAAATTTATTGATGTTGAATTACTGTGCTGGTGGAAGAATAGCCTCTCAATCTGTCTCACAACCCCGCAAGTTCAGACAAGTTATTGAAAACAGTAACGTAAGCCCCCTTTAAACTTTAAATCGTATTTTAGGTATTCAATTATATTAAATTAAATTATATTTCATATAAATAAAAAAAATAACTAAAAAAACGAGCTAGCCTTACAGTAGTCGCATAATATGATCTGTAACATTTACATCTCACCTTAGTAATAAGCAATTTTAACATTATATTCTGAAAAAAATGAGTCAGGTATTACATCATTTTATAACTATAAAATAAATGCAGTAAATACTCATTAGAAGACATTTGACGTATCAAAATGACCTTTGATAGTCAAATGATACGATATGTCAAATAATATAATAATAATATGTCGTGTTCTTAAGATAGATTTTAAATTTACAAAATGGCGCGCGCATGCGCTATTCCCGACTTCCAATGTGGTAGCTTGTCAATAGCATAAAGTTATAATTTTTGTTATTTTTTTTACAATTGCAAGCTATTAGCTATCCTAAAATAAAAAAAATACAATCATAACATATTAAACAATAGCGCCTAAAGTAGGTAATCCTGCCCTATGGGGGCTAGAGAGAATATAACAAAAAAATATTGCCTTTCAACAATGTTATGTGCGTTGTTAACGTCTACGCGGACAGTATGCCAAATAGGTATTACAAAAGCTTCATCACAAAATAAAAAGTTTACTGTCATACAAAGTAATAAAGTAATATGGTGTAAGTATTTCTGTCTGTTAATACATCTAGAACTATTAGTTTAGTTAAATTTATTGGTCCACATCGCATGCCGTGGCTGTCTATAATTGAAAACTGTACTTAGACTAAGTTTGGCATTCATTTTATTCATTAAACAAACATAATACCACCAAACAAGCAGGAGGTGGGTACCTACTGTTCGTTTGGCGGTACATGTTTTTGTTGATTGCCCAATAAATAAATAAATAAATAAATAAACGGATACTACCCTCTGTATCTACTTGTTTCTGCCGCCAAACAGCAGTTTAGTGTTTTGCATTGCTGAACCCCAATTCTAATGGTAAAACATCACGTAATATTCTAGGCCATAGAGACGTAATAACTCAGACGTTAGGTGTTGCAAGTGTATATAGCTGCGGTGACAGTTTACCATCAAGCAAGTTCAACGAAACAATCGAGTCGATATCATGACCTTAAGAGGCACCCTCCAGTTTCCTGCTCCAATCATTTGACTAAAACGCCCGAAGAATCTAGTGAGGTACACGCGTACGTGGCGTAAGCTCTTAGGAAATCTCCAGGAAAAGTTTGGTCACCTGCAGCTAGGAACCATACGTCTCTCGTTACCCATTAATCTGGTTACTATATAAGCTATAGTGTAAAACACTATTTTTTTTAAGGAGAAGCAATGTAGGTAGGTCAGTGCGCAGTATTGTTTGTATAAAAATTTTCTTCAAAAACTTTAAGCGATACGGAATCTTTAAGTAAAAACTCGCTTACTTCTTTTAAAGAGAGCTTAGTCTTTTCTTTCTTTTAGTTGATGGCTTCGTGCGATTAGCACACTTAGCCAGTGTCAAAGTAATTTTTCTTACAAGTAATACATAAATATACAATATTTCCTTCCAGTCAGTATGATGATGAATGATGATGAATTATAATAAAAATGAGAAGTGTGAAATGATATACCCCCAACCCCTCGAGTATCTCAGTAAAGATGTGGGGTTTTACTAATTCCTCGGCGGACTTCTTGAGAGAATTTGAAAAGTAGTAGTTGCACTGTTTTGTTTCATTTCCCAACACTCATGCACACTTACGAACACTTAACAGTTAATAATCCACCATTATTTCACATTAATATTCGACATAACACAAATTTTTGAAATTTAAACAAAACATAGACATGGCTCTTCACTTTCCCGCCAAGAAGTCCAGAGCTTAGTCTATGGCACTAGTGTGTAACAATCAAATCCATTTCAAAGTTTAATAGCAGAACTAGCCAAGCAAGACTACACTTGATGTGTAGTCTTGCTTGGCTAGTTCTGCTAATTATCATGTTTCAAACTGAAACAGAGTAAGTTAATTCTTTGCTTTGTGATGGGTATTAGAATGCACTTTGTTTCTGTTTGATTTCAGATCTCTGCCTATATAATAATATATTTATGAAGGTAGCTTTCTAGACGGGAAGAAAATGAAGAAGAGGAAAGAAGGAAGAAATGCTTGCTAGTTTAGTGCCGGTTCTTCTCAGTCCAAGGTCTCCCGCCCTGTGTAGACTCACGAACCGATGGCATAGTGACATTCATAAGAGCTAATTTGTAGCCTAAACTGAATAACTGATTTTGAATTTTGAATTTGATTTTTTTTAATTGGTCCTATGTGGAACGTTACCTGCTCAATGATGATGATGTGATATGGTGATGATGTATCGCTATCTATAGTTGGTGTTTCTCTGTTATCATTATATTTTTTTTATGTTAAAAGGAGGCAAACGAGCTGGCGGGTCACCTGATGGAAAGTAATCACCGCCGCCCATGGACACCCCGCTAAACCAAAGTAATCGCAGATGCGTTGCCTGCCTTGAAGAAGGAGTTGGATTTTCATCATCATCATCTCAGCCAAAAGACGTCCACTGCTGGACAAAGGCCTCCCCCTAGTATCTCCACAACGACCGGTTTTGTGCTGCTCGCATCCAGCGGCTTCCCGCGTTTCTCTGTTAGCTCCAATTAAAATATCATAATAAATTACAGCTTTACATGCAAATGAAGCTACTGATTATATATTGTTACGTGCAAGCTCACCGTGGCGACTTTTGGCCATAAATTTGGTAAATTACATGCTTCGAGACCGCACGAATAGATTGTGCCTTCTGGCGACATGGTTAATATCTAAGCGTTGATAGTTGAGTCTGTTCATTATAGTTTTGTGATAATCAAATTTGTTGTGGAATGTCTGATACATTTTTTTTACCTCCTACAATAGTTTTGATAATCGACGAAAGCTTAATCACACGAAAAGATGTTACACGTTTTGTAAAACTTTTTGTTAACAACACTTAATTAATATTTCAAACGGGTTCGATACCCAGCTTATTTAAGTTAGTAACTAACTAGACTGACTACCATACCACATACTATGTCGTCGTAACTTTTGTTCCGTGAGTAGAGTTTTTGTTAGTTAGTGAGCTTTTACACTCAGTCTTATCGTCATTTACCACTAGAATAAATTGAAGCCAAGCGCTTATCTACTGTGAGCTAAAACTAAGAAAGAGGCGTTATAAAAAACGTATTTCTTGGTCTGCGGCTGTACGAACAGGTGCATGCAACAAAACCCGCTCAGCCCGTTCTCGATTAGATATCGGAGGGAGGCCGGAGCTTACGCTGCAGCGTAAAGAATAAGACCACTGCAGAACGTAAGCTTCAAACGAACGCGCTCGAGCAACGCGTGTACTGGTTTGAGATGGTCCAGGTTTTCGTGGGTCTATCTCGAGCTCGGTATGTTTTAAGACCTTCGGGATCTGTTTATTTTGTGACGGAACTTAACTAACTTTTTACGGCCACTGTAGTCTAGTGGTTAACCACTAGACCTGTGGTCTTAAGACCACAGGTCTCAGAACCAAAGGTCCCAGGTTCGATTGCCAGCGAGTTACATGTTTTTATTCGGTTTGGTACTTACCAAGCACTTGCTAGGGCTTGTTTAACGTCTGCCTGGCTAGCTGCCATCATCTTATTCGAAATATTTCGAAATAACATCAATGTTGGTAGCACTGTCGTGTTTCGACAGTTAGAGATAAGATAGCCAGTTCCTTAGTGGTCGAGGAATTTTGTTGCACATCATGTAACATCAGATGAGATGATGACCAAGTGCTTACCAGATAGGAATTATAAAAAAAATGTTGTCAATCATCATGTTTTGTCGCCCAACAACAACCAATAGCAAATGGGTAGGTAAACTGAGGAAGAGGAGCTAATGTAGCTCGAGCTCCTCCGTGCTTCATTCACAGTCGTTTACGACCCAATCCGCTGGGCCCGCGTGGTGGTTATGAAGACGCGTGCCCTAGCAGTGGTGACCAAAAATGAGCTGGCGGTGATAGCAACTGAGACATTTTTTTTGCAAGGTAGTTTTTTACTTTACTTATTTGCTCAAATTATACGACTCAAGCTACGTTACTCAAGCTGCTATGCGTATCCTACGCAACAACTAGGTACATATATGGCTATCATCATCATCGTTTAATGCCATCTTCATACTGAAGTTTGGAGATCAGTATACAACATTTTCTGCGATACCATATAGCTTGTTTTAACTGACGATAACTAAGTCCAGTCCACGATATGGCTATGGGAGCCGAATATAGGCAACCCTTTTCAACTCCCGGCTAGGCTTTGGATTAAATGAAGGCCGAATATTCGAATGTATTTCACGGATATCAGTGCTACTTAAAGTAAGAGTTTAGCTTTTATCTATTTTCTGGGTTACCTTAGCCCTTATTTGAGTAGGATTCAGGTGTTAAGTCGTTAGATTACCAATTGGGTCAACGCCTATCGCAATCAGGTTTACCATTTTCAGTCAAAATTAACTTAATGCTAATATTTATATGACCGTTCGTGTCTAACTGCTCTCCATTGGTCACTGCGCCTACTCAAATAAACAATATAATAAAACCTCTTTCTAATTATTTTTACTGAATATTAAAACTTTTTCCGAGAAAGTTTAGTAGGTACCGTAAAGCTTTTAAGTTCCCAAATGAATAGGTGTCAATAGTGAAAATAGTTAAAGTTACCTCTAAACATGGTAATTTGGGACGAAGGCGTGACATTCGAGTGGACGAGTGGGCGGGCCGTTCGCCATTATGGCTTTTATGACAACCTCTCAAATCCACTATACGACCAGCTATTTCCATATTAATGACTCAAAACGCTAATACTTTTCAATAAAAGCCCCTCGTATCTATTATGTATTATTTTGATGAGCTTTTGTTTTTTGACGGTCTCAAATTGATTGAGATTAGGAAATCGAATAAGGGTAGTGACACTAGTGTGCGACACTTTAAGACTGGGTTTCCTAAACTTTTTGCGGTCACGGACCACTTTTATAATGTAAACAACTTTGCGAACCCCTGTCAAAGATTATTTTAGGAAAAGAAAACTCTTTTATCGGTATTTTCACTTAATACTAAGTTAATTATGACCAATTTCTTGTAATACTAACCATATTCTTAGCAAGTAAAATATTCTACTCTATTCTATTCTTTTCTAATGTAAAGGATGCTGTTTGTGACGTGCGTGACGACGATGATGCGTCAGCGTCACTGCGAGTGCGTGGCTTAGCCGAGAAATGCTGAGTTTACTGCACAATTTACTAAGCTACTGCGGACCCTTAATACACATGCTACGGACCCCTAAGGGGTCCGTGGACCCCACTTTAAGAAACCCGGTGTTAAGACCAGTGTTTGGACATATTTTCATCGCCAAAAAATAACATTGGTCGCAATTGAAATTTTACGGTATTAGGAAAAAAGTACCGGTCAGTGGGTCCCGTCAAACAGTGATAACACTACCCTACCTACAGAAATAGTTTTTACTTTGCATACTATGTAGGTAAAAATCACACATCGCCATTATTCCATAAACATAAAATCGATTACTGACCATTAATTTATTTGTGTTTATACCATTATCTCTTAATTTGATAATAATTCTATCTTAATTAATTATATGACTACTTAAGATAGCCCGCGACTGCGTCCTTTGAAACCCGTATCATGTTATTCCGAGGGATTTTTGAAAACGCTTTTTAACGGTTATTGACATCCAATGAAAAACAGGTCAAATCCATTTCCGCAAAAATTGAATTTAGATTTTTAATTCAATGAGATTTTGTGTCTAGTCAGTCAGTCAGCACGCGAGTGATAATACGGTTTCATAAATAAATGTTTTATCCTGCAAAGGGGAAACGCTAATGGACGGATCTAAAAATATATCTACATAGGTATAGCGGTTAATGGACATTTATTTTAATTTGTATAACAAGTATTTTAACTTATGTCTTTTATCTTTTCTCTTGTTATAGGCATGTGATGAGAAGGGATGAAACGCGTGTAACTAATAGAATGATGAAAATAAGTGTTGATGGATAGATAAAAAAAATTTTTTTTTTTCAGTATTCCAAGCAAGATTTATAGGAACAATCCCATTGAGTTTTATAAAAAAATACTAATAATAATAAAAAAAATAAAAATAATAATAAAACCATTTATTTCAGACACATGGTCCATAGAGTGTTAGCAACAATGTTTCGTAAACTAAGTTAGTAAGATTATTATAATACAACATCAAATAAATTCAATAATAATAAAATGAAATCAATACAACAATAAAATAAAATAACATTATTTTCAAAATAAAAAACGAAAATTAAAATCATAATCAAAATAAAATAAGACAAATCAAATAAAATTAAAATCAAATTAAAATTAAATCAAATAAAACCATATAAAAATGGAAATTAAATAAAATCAACAATAAAATAAAATCATACGTGCATGAATATAGTTCATTGTCAAAACACAAGCCGCGCACTATATTGTCACTGATGCCCTATAGGCTTTACATGCAGGCGTAACCAGTGTTCCAACAATGAGGAGTCCCATCGGTCAATTAACGCCATCAGGATGCTGTTGGAACTGCCACGTTGGAACTCCTTAACAGCGTCTCACAGCGTCTCACAGCGTTTCCTAATTATCGCATGAAAACCATTGACATGCACCTCTGCGAACATATTTGAGGCACTGCAAAACTTAGGCAATCCCAACAGCACCCCGAAAGCGTTGTTATATTGGACTCGCAGTGCGCTGAAAGCCCTCTGCGTGTAACTGACCCATCTTATCTTATCTTAGTGGGGCCTGCTGAGGTTGCCCTCTCCCAGTAGCACTTCTACCCATCGGGATCTTTTGTGCAACCCCATCCTTTCACTCTTCCTCCTCTGTAAAGATAGATGCCATAAATTTGGCAACGTCCTTAAGAGCGAAGAGCCTGAAGTCCTCCGGCTTCGGATAGGCCGACCCCAGGAGTCCCATTCTTTTCATAGCCAGAGAGTCGCAGTCACACAGTAGGTGTTGTAACTGACCCATAGGCTACACGTGTAGAAAGACTGGCAATATGCCTTGAAAAGTGTAACTTTAACTTCCTTAGTGCAACGTGCGAACCTACGAGCCAGCATGTTACATCGGACTGCCAGCGCTCTGCGTTCCCTATCTATATCTACAATATCAGAATATTATCAGTGACCCAGTGACCCAGGTACTTATATTGTGACACTCTTTAGAATAGCGTAACAAAGTTTTAAAGGTAATTCTAAATCAATACATTTAGTTCCAGCTTTAAATAATATCATATATTCACTTTTATGAGCGTTATACCTAAGCCGTCCCCTAATTAAGGAGTGTCCGCTCTTCCTAAAGTTACATGCTAGATTGAGGAAGAAAGATAGATAGATAGATTTACGTTCCTTGTCGCGCCGCTTACCAATTTTGCTGCCTAGCACTTAAGTCGTCTGGTAGAGAATGCCGTTTGGCATTAAGTCCGCCTTTTGTACTTTATTTTATTGTATTGTGCAATAAAGATCAAATATAAATAGATAGATAGGATAAGGAGACCAAATTAAAGATTGTGTGAGGGATGATATTATTGGAAAGGGTGTGATGGTCGAGGTGACGGCTGGTAGAGGAGAGTGGAAGAAACGGACATGTTGCGCCGACACCAACTAACATAGGACCAGGGCAAGAAAAAAAAGTCTTAGTAGCAGTTTAGTCTTTGGCATAATTTGCATGAGATGTTTACCTGTAATTGGCTCTGCATTCAGTTTGAAACCACATTGCAATGTACCTAGCGAATAAGTTCCAATGTCTAATAGCTGATAATAAATCAAATAAAAATAAATAAAAAGTTTTTTAAACTATGCTTAACATTAACATAGGGTAGTTGTTCAACACTTCAAGCCCATTGTTCGACACAAATTTCATCACCAAAAAATAGCATAAATTTTCATTTCAATTTAAAATAATGACAGCTACGAAGCAGATGGTTTGTATTCAATAGTTGTTAAGAACTAAAATCAGTTGTTAACCCCTATTTTAATGGTTAAAGGGAAAAATTGTCGATCACTGGTTCCTGTCGGTGCCACTATACTAATCTAATAGTATTGAAATGAAACAACTTTTACGGATCTACTCGCGTTTATTTTACACATTAGTTTTAATTAATGTTTATCCTGACGTTTCGAACCCTTTGCAGGGTCCGTGGTCACAGGGAGACTGAGGTGTTGGTCGTCTTATAATTAGTTAGTAGCTTGTATACCCTCATTTAAATTAATCAGGTGCATTCCGTTTTACGCAGAAAGAGCTTACAGTATCTTTTGGTCTGGCAGTATGGTGTTGGGGCTGGGATTTAATATTCTGTATGATGGGATCCCAGGCTGGTGGTAGATTCCAACCATCTTCTCTATTAAAATTAGGATGTTTTTTAATTTCAATAGCCTCGCGTATCATCCTAGGGATGAATTGTTGTTCTCTGGCGAGTATTTGTGGTTTATCAAATCTGATGTAATGGTTGGGCCCCTCAAGTGAATGTTCGCATACCGCAGACTTATTTTCGCGCCTATGCTTGACGTCGGCTATATGTTCTTTAACCCGGGTTCCTACACTTCTCTTTGTTTGCCCGATGTACGAGAGCCCACAGTCGCAGTCCAGTTTGTACACGCCTGCATCTTGAAGGGGTATGTTGCACTTGACAGGTCGTAAAAATTGGTTGATCTTCTTCGGCGGCTTGAAGTAAGTATTGATTGAAGCTCGCTTTAAGATATGCCCAATCTTGTCAGTGACACCTTTCATATATGGAAGTACAGCAGGTTGGCGCTCGACTGTGGTTGGTTTATTGCGCTTTCTGTGACGAAGCCGTGGTACTTTCAGATTATTATCCTGTAGTACATGCTTGACATGCTGAAGCTCAGCAGCCAGGTGTTGGGTGTCACAGATACCGCGTGCTCTCTGAAACAAAGATTTCCCTACAGTAGCCAACTGTCTAGGATGGTGGTGAGAATCACCATTGAGGTACCTATCTGTATGGGTTACTTTACGATACACAGTGTGACTCAAACTATGGTCCGGATTCCTGATGATTAAAGTGTCCAAGAAAGCTAGCTTACAGTCTGCCTCTAACTCCATTGTGAATTGTATTTTTGGATGTATGGAGTTAAGATGATCTAGAAAAGCAGATACTTTATCAGTTGGTAAGATAGTGAAGGTATCATCTACATACCGCTTGTAGAACCTAGGGGTTACCGGTGCTGTGCTCAAGGCCCTCTCCTCGAAGTCTTCCATAAAGATATCGGCGACGAAGGGTGAAACAGGGGACCCCATGGCGACACCCTCTACTTGCAGGTAGTAAATGTCATTCCACAAAAGGTAGCCAGATGTTACACAATGCTCTAATAGTACTGCATATTCATAAGACATATCTTGTTCTGCTAGTCGTTTTTTGGTAATTTCAATGCAATCCTGTACTGGTAGGCATGTAAATAAGGACTGCACATCAAAACTAACCATAGTTTCATTGTCAGCGAGATGTAGGTTTTTGATATCGTTGACAAATTGGTAGGAATCCTTCACATAAGCTGTTGTGTTACCTCTAAGTGGTGAAAGAATTTTAGCTACATGCCGGGCCAGTCGGTAAGTTGGTGAATCGATCTGGCTTACAATAGGGCGTAGCGGAGCCTCAGGTTTGTGAATTTTCGGTAACCCATACAGTTTTGGTGGTTTAGGGCAGGAAGGAATTAAATAGTTAGCGTCTAGATTTAACGTTTCAGTGTGTTGTTTGACAAGATCACTAGTTTTCTTAAGTATTTTGTTGGTTTGGTCGCAAAGTTGTTTCATTTCAATGTGTAGTGTTCGCGTAAACTTTAGAAAACAATATGTAATCTAATAGTGTTACATAATGCCTTTTTTGACGAAAGCAAAAACGACCATTTGGAAAACTATTACAGAATCATTATACGCCGCATTTTGTTACTAAAAAGAAATTCTATACACCACATTCCGGGTTTTCTAAGAACACCGCGTCTCATTTGCTCTACAGCTCAGTAAACTAACTTAAAATACATGCAAAGTAAAAACAAGTTGAAGAGCCTACCGATGGCTTAATGGTTTTTGGAGTGTTGAGTTAATATTTCCTCTGCTCTGCTGCTGTTTGACGTGATATGGAGGTTTTTTGGCAATAGATTTATGTACTCATTGAAGTTTCTGTTTGTGTTGAACAAGCCTTACTTGTCAAAAGACAAGCCTTTTTTACTCATTTTACTATGGGGACAATAAACGGCTCGGTGGCAAGGGACCGTACACTCGTTCGTGAAAGCTTTTCTATTTGGAAGGTAGTCAGTCAAAACAGCGGACGTCCTTTTGCGGGCCGTTGTTGCGGAGTTGAAAGTTAATTATACATTATAGGTTTATTATATCGTATCATACTAGATTAACGTTACCTACATGACCACTACCAGTTTAACTATAGAAAAACCATTACTTAACGATAACGATATCATACTTATAGTATGAATTTGGTAACGTTAAGGTTGGAAGTCAGTGCTTGCTATCTGTGTCCCGAGCCATCACCGTGGCAAGGAAGGGTTTTAGTGGGTAGGCTCTTCTCCCCCATCGAGCTTATCACAGTTGGGAGGAGCAAAAGATGTGGCGCGGCGTGGTACTCGGTGTCTGCTATCCGTAGCTATAAGACACCCCCGCAAGTGGATGGTACTGCGTTTAAAGTTTTAGGAGTTAAGCGGGTATCTGGGGGAAGAGCCCCACTTAACTTGCGGGTATGCAGAGCAATGCATTATTCTCGGATTACTAATGTTTGACCAAAAAATTATTGACAAATGGTCATTCGACAAACAACGTTTCACCAAATTTTCATTTGGCAAACGAGACATTTGACAAAAGTATCATCTTACAAAAATTCACTCAGCAAATGATCCATTAGCAAACACTACACTTGTTAAATGTGTTAAATATTAAAATGTCAATTGACCTTGACCTTGACAATGAACTCTTTCTGTTGTCTAATAAAAAAATATATTGAATAATATCCGCTAAAATGTAAATTTAAGTGTTGATCATTTGGAAAAGTGAGTCATGAGTGAACAAACAGCAGGACCCCATAATTTTCACAGTTAAAAAAAGGCATAAGACGAGAGGATTACGTAGGGTTGTGGTTGCCCTGGCTCTAGAGTACGCGTACGACAGCTTTACTTAATCCAAAGAAAAAAAGGTAGACAAAAACATAAAAATTTTAAGGTAGCTTTTAATAACTGCACAGTTCTTGTGACTTCTAATTAATATTAGCTTCTGCGATGGTACATCGAGATGGTCACGCTCGCGTAGCGTGAGAAAGACTTCTTTTGTTTCAATATGGAAATTTGTACGAGTGTACAAACAGAATAATGTTTCAAAATGCAGATTCTTGATAATAATAGTGCCTAACTAACCTAACTGTAACAAAGCAAGTGGTTTGAAAACAACTTGGGAACGTTTTGGTGAATATTTGAATGGTTCTTATATGTTTTTTAATTGGCTGTTGGCTGCTTAAGTTTGTACAGCATGCCCGAATGTGCAAGAAACTCGAGGGATCCATGTTCAGTTTTATTTAAAAATTTATTCCACCTCTATGTTAATCTAAGTTATGCAAATAAATATTTTTATTTTGATTTGATATATGGAAGTCAAGCCTTAACTTATTAGTATTCGTTGCCTTGCCGTCATACAGTCTTGTCTAGCACGGAAGGTAAATATTTTATAACTGTATACCGTCACTAGCTGCCGTACTCAGAGACATCAATTAAGTTTTAATGACAATTAAGTCTCTTGCTGTCACTTTCTTATGTATAGTGCTAAATAGAGAAGGAAAGACATTTATTGTCATTAAACTTAATTGACGTCTCTGAGTACGGCAGTAAAACTTTATTGAGTTGTTTGCTTAAAATAAGTGTACATATTTGTAAGTTTTATTCTTAAAAGTATAAGTTATAAAGTGTATTGTTTGTTCTTACATGAAGTATTTAGTGTTTTCGATTTTGTAAAAAGGGAAAAGTGTATGACACTTTTCCTAAAAAAATAGTACCTACTTTCAAATTATTCGTTTTATGACAACTAATAAAATTTGATTGGATGGTCAATGCATGATACATTTTATTCTATGCAACATTTGTGGTTTCAATTACAGCGAAGATTATTATTAATTAGTTCTTTTAATGGTAGGTACCTATGCCGACGACAGATATTTGCAAGTCACCGCCTTGATTAAACCTGAATCGAAGGTATGTAGACACATGTATGTAGGCTTGAAAGCCGTAGTACAATTTGCGCGCTCTGTCTTACAACAGACAGTGGTAATAATTAGAATCCTAATGAGTTCCATGATGAGCCATTGTGAGAATCGTTGTGTGGTATTGAGGGAATTCCATTCTCGAAGTTTTGGAGTATGGTCGGCTAAGAAACGTATTTCCGGCCGCTGAACGTAAGACAAGTGCGAGCATGTATAAAATTTTCGCAATTCCGATTTTTGTTATCATGATCGTATGGCAAATTAAACTCGCTCTAGGTTCTTAGGCAGTGCTGTGTTTATGCCAAACCAACTCTCGTTTTCGTTACGAAACCTAATATATCTATCAACTAAGTAGGTACCTACTTATCATTCGTATCTTATCTTATCATTCAATAAATAAATAAATAAACTCGTTAATTATAACCTGGTAAATAGTTAAGATTTTATTTGCCAAAAAGAAGAAAATAATTTATTAGTATAAAATCTAAAATCATCAAGTAACGCGCACGATGACGAGTGCCCATGAAGCTGTAGATGAGCTTCATGCGAGTGCCCGTCACCAGTGACGAGTCACATGACATGGTAAGGGGCACGTGGGCGTCACGTCAAAATAAATAATAACGTAACCATTATTAAAAGGATTATATATTAATAATTAATTTAAAAAAATACTACCGAGAGGTAATTTGTAAAAGATTCATTAAGTGGATTTCGGCTTTCCCCGTATATAGGAATTTCTCAAGATGAAAATGATATCTTAACATTACATATAGCATGAAAGGATTGTAGTGCCTACACAAAGCGAACGGTATTTCTTGCGTTTCAAAGTTTATAGGAAATGACCGAGCAAAAATCACCAATGAAGATCCATTTACAGTCACCGATAAACAGTACGATTGTAGACCTTAATCCCCTAAGATAAGGGTGTGAAAAAAGCATTGTTGACCCTTTACGAACTTAACGCCTCACTAGACGATACAGCGATAACCATTGACGCGGAAAAGATTAATCTATCAACGATCTATTAGTATTAATGGCTTCGTTTGTGTTCGTTTGTGTGCACGCAAAAAGTGAGAATGATTTGACTTATCATTAAGTTTTATGCCTCCGACTGCATGTTATGTATGATGTTGCATACGATTTCGATTTCGTATTGATATTTTGAATTGTATAAGTACAGTACTTATGTTTGATATTGTTTCGATTTACTTCGCTGACTTAATGTAATTATTTAATTTTTATCTTGTTCCGGCCTTTTCAGTTGATTTTCTATTTAGTTATTTAATTTTTTTTACGCAGGCGGGTTTATTGTATTTTTTGAATTTTTTATTTTATTTATGTCTTTTTAGTTAGACAAATTACGTAATCGGTTCAATTCATTTAAAGAGTTTACATCATTTGGTTGTCATAATTATTATAATCGTAGACTGATGAATTAATGATGTATTATTTTTTTAGTATTACGGTAATGATAATCATGATATACATTTTTGAAATCCATGTGTCCTCTAATTTAATACCCTTAAGTAGTATTCGGAAAAAAAGAACTTTTTCACCAAGTCCAATGGCGTCGCACAGCCGCCATGTTTGTTTTTTTTTTTTAACGTCCTACCTAAGAACACTTGGGCAGCTAAGACAAATCTAGCGATACCTCAATTATGTAAATCCGTTCAGCGGTTCTGAAGATATGAGATAATAAAGAATATTACATATATAAAAGATACGCGCGAAAAACAATACCCTTCCTTTGCAGTCGGATAAAAAGCAATTAAATATACAACTATCACAAACAAACAAACATTCGTTATCAAATATAAAAATGTTTTAAGTACCTACTTGATATGTAATTTATGGGTTAGTAGCACTATCCCCCAGTTGCAGATTCACCCGAAAAATAATAATGAAATGTAGTTGCGAATTCACCCGGAACATAACTATTAAATTATATAAATCTTATTCTGTTGTTAAAATGTTTTGTTTTACTGTATGTTTTTGGAATCCAATTAAATTAAATTAATTTTAAGTCATAAACAAATCATAAATCATGAATTTATTGTTTTTCATGTAGTTTGACAGGTGTTACAAATATTAAAATAGAGTCATACATGAGTCATACATGACCCAATTTGACCATAACAACATGGAACTGTAACTTTATTTAATTCTTTGTAATTTAATTTATTGTAATTTGATTTATTTATATAGTTTTTAATAGTCTTTAATTTTTAATTCTGTCGTGGTGACAAGTAGGTATGTTTGCGCCAAAATTTTTATATAATGCTGTGTGTCCACTTTTTTTGGTCTCGATCTAGTTTTAGTCTATTGTAATTTCTGTTTTCTACTTTTATTTGATTGTTACCTGTTGTGTATGCCAATATAATGAATAAATAAATAAATAAATAAATATTAGTACTTACAGACGCGTTTAAAACTCTTACGAAACATTTTATTTATAAGCAGACTGACAACATTTTTTTTTGTTACTTGTCGTTAATGTTAAATTGTGTTTTTGTTATGTGATACTA
Source organism: Eudonia truncicolella (assembly GCA_949315975.1). Lineage (NCBI taxonomy): Eukaryota > Metazoa > Arthropoda > Insecta > Lepidoptera > Crambidae > Eudonia > Eudonia truncicolella. The sequence goes on along the minus strand of OX438831.1, from coordinate 4,950,055 downwards.
ATACATGTTTCTTTCTTCTTTAACACCCCGTATATAGGGGCACCGCAAGTTTTTGTGAGAGAATGCCGTAGTCTTAACGGTATAATTCAGAAGCTAATCACACTGGAGACGCCTAGAACTCTAAGGATATCCATTTTACAAACTACTTAAGGATCTATAGTTGCGATAAATGTTACACTTCATTTAAAGTAACCCCATTTTACAGAAGCTAATATCAAACTGGAGACCGCGTATAGACCATGCTGCCATGTCATTAGTTTCTTAATTTCATTGTAATACATAAATAAACAATATTGATGATGATGAATGATAAAAGAAATGGAAAGTGAGAAATGATATATTACCCCCCAACCCCTCGAGTATCTCAGTAAAGATGTGGGGCTTTACTAAGTCCTCACGCAGAATTCTTGTGAGAATTTGAAAAGTAACATTGCACTGTTTTGTTTCATTTGCCAACACTCATCATGCACACTCACGAACACTTAACGGTAAATAATCCAACATTATTTCACATTAATATTCGACATAACACAAATTTTAGAAAATAAAACCAAACCGCAGACATGACTCTTCACTTTCCCGCCAAGAAGTCTAATAATGATGATAATATAAAACTTCAACTGTCAAAAGTTACCCGTCAATGAAACAAATGAAACACAACTTTATTTGAGTACCACCGTGAACCCAATAGCCGAATTTCGCATCGTAACCCCCCCAACGATTATATTATTGCCACGAGGAGACACGCGTTCGGTTCGCAACGTGAGTGGAATAAGCTACTTCACAACATTATTTCTATTCCCTATAAACGAGTCAGCCCTTTCGCAGTCGGCAATAAATAATTCTTGAAGGACGACACACCTTCTTAACAGGTGAAATAAAACACTGTCCACTTTTCCATTGTTAGTGACGTAACTTCAAAGGTCAAGGAAACTGGAAAAGATTATAAATATACCTTTGTGGGTTATAAAAATATTATTTTGCAGAAAAACTGTATACCTACCTAAGCTATTTTAAATTAACGCTCCTTATTTTTAATTAACCCTGGATGATTACCTGATGATCAGTGACTATAATGCTGAAAGTGGCAACGCATTTCACTCAGAGTCACTAGATATCTTATATCTTAAAATGTCGAACGGAACACCAAAATACTGATAACATTGTTGTTTAGGATATGAATTAGATGAGTTGGTGAGGTGGTGAAGGTGGTGTCCGGCACAAATGTACAGCAAAATTACAATTTGTTATACAAAATCTCTAAAGGCTTTTTTTTAAGCTATTATATAGCTTAGGATCTATTAATTATTTCAATTATTTGGAATTTTGCATTCACAACGCTATATAAGTATAGTTACAATATAAAATTTAACTAGAAAATATCATCCAGTCTCAGGAAGCTCGAGTGGGAATCGAACCCACGGCCTTTGGATAACCGGTCCAATGCTCTGACCGCTGCGAGACCCCAGAAGACTCGTTGAATTTTTCTAGTACATTGTGATTTACGCTGCAAAAAAAATTGATGTTGTATCTATTAATTCGGCCGTCCTAATATTTCTTCAAAAAAGCTTTTATAAGTAGGTACACGAGCGAAACAATAGAAAGATACTTTCAATGCAAGAGTAAACACATCGCGGAACCATCTTATCACTCTATTAATTGTATATAGCGCAAGCGATCAATGGTGATGACATCACTATGCCGGCCGCATTGGCAGAGGTCGTTGTTTCGCTCCACCCTCTATTTACGCCGCGCTTTGCTATTTCCGATTTTCACTTACTCAGGTATGAAAAATCTAACAACTAGACCTAAGGCGGTCTACTTATACGTATAGCAAATTTCAATAAAACCAGCACAAACGTGTAGCAAAATTATAATTGTTTTTTTTTTTTTTTTTTTTTTGGAGAGAGTTTGCTGATTGCCGCTGCGGCATTTTCAGCTTCACCGGGTTTTTTGGGGGCGGCGAGGAACGTAAAGGGTCCCTCAAGCCGTGTGAAACGAATCACCTTCAGAGGTTATCTAGAGGGAACGGCATCGCGCACAAGTGCGCGTCCCCGTGCCCTACTAGATTCTCCGAAGGGTTCGGATCGGATCGGATTATAATTGTGTTACCTACACAGTTTTTCGGCTGATGACTGTTTCATAATGTCATATTTTTAGGTAACTTAACGACTAAGATACTTAACGACTACGCATGCATATAGACAGACCACGCAACGATCATAGCACTCAATTAATTTTATATTGCGCCAGAGATCAATGCTCATCACTATGCCGGCCGCATTGGCAGAGATCGTTGTTTCGATCCACCCTCGATTTATGCCGCGTAATTGCTACTTGTTGGCGGGCTGCGGTCGCGCGCCGCCACGTTTTCATTAAAATCGCTTTCCTAAGTCAAATTGTTAAGCCATACGTGCTGTTGTGTAGTGAGTGATGTTGTTATGATAGTTGTGTTGTTTACCTTTTTTAAGCTTTTTTTTCTTAATTCATGGTTTGGTTTGGTTTACACATTTGGCCAGTGTCATGTTAGGGAGATATTGGAGATATAGGATTACAAATACTCATTAGACGACATTTGACATATCAAAATGATGACACAATATGTCACATAAAATAATAATATGTCTTGTTAATAATATCGATCTTAAATTTACAAAATGCAGTAAATACTCATTAGAAGACATTTGACATATCAAAATGATGACACAATATGATCACAAAAATCCACAAAATGGCGCGCGCTTCTCCGTTTTCCTGTTACACACTTCCGTCCCATTTCTACGAAATCACTCCCACAAATTGTATATACTTACAGGGTGTCCAGTAAATAATGGATAACCTTTATAGGTCTGATTGCTCTTTAATAGCAAAATTTCGATTTAGTGAAAGGTTTTAGAAATAAACTTATTTTTCTCTCTTTTACAGCGTGTCATGCCATTTCTACAAATTACAATATTTTCTTGTGATTTTTTTCTAACACTCACAGATACCTAATTAATCAAAAGAATGCTTTATTTGTGCCCAGAACCAAGAGGAAGTTTAGGTAGAAAATATCTTTTGTGAAGTTTCATATTCATAAGAAATTATAGACTTCACACTTTTATAGGCTCGAAAACCGTGCTACGTTTACTAAATCATAAGTTTGCCATACATATCAGAGCAATCAGACCTATTGACATATGAAAGATTATCAATTATTCACTGGACAGTCTGTATAGAAGGCGCGCGGAAAGATGTCAACACATCAAAAATAACAAAGTTAATATTCGCCACAAAACTAAACACTCATCACTTTCTCGCCAAGAAGTTCGCCACCACGATTTCATTAAGGCGATTAGATCCCTCAATTTCCGAAAATTGTGCATTTTGTAAAGCCTACTCCTCATTTATGGCTGGCCAGAAAAAGTTGAAAAAAATATATGTGAAACATCTGTTCAAGGACTATATGTGGTACATTGTTTTTTTCTATATGACTTTGTATTGTATTATTTTAAAAAAAACTACAAGACATCGATTTTTGACTTAAATTCCCTACTTCTCCTAAACGGCTATGATATATGCAAATATTGTTACATTGACAAATTAAGAATCTTTTATTCTTTAAATACAACATGAATTTTGTAAATCGAACAACATTTTCATTCATAAGTTACGAAAAACAGGAATTCCGAACGTTTAGTTGCAGAGGGTGTCTGTGCGGGCGCGGGCGGCAGTCGCCCGCTGGCATTCAGACGCGAAGGTTGTGTCACTCGCTGCCAGATTTTTACGGACGATAAAGCGTGTTTTCTCTTTGTCTGTGTGCGTTGAGGCTATAAATTGTTGGATTAGTGTGCTTAGAGAGTAGTGCGGTCAGACGAGACATTATTTTGTGTTGTGGTGTATGTGGCTCGCGCGTGGACGCTATATGAACCTTATTTTTATAAATGATAATTTAAAGTTTATATCACTTATAAATAGACGTTTGACGAAATTTATTTGTATATCGGATCAAAATGCCTCGAAAAAGTCAATCGAAGAAAAAAGCAGCTGAGAAAGCCTTAAAAATGCATGCAGTAATGTAAGTACCTACCTATCAAACATGTAATACAGTACAAAAAAAATTATAAAGTCAAAGTGTTTGTTTGTTTAGTGTTACAAAGAAAAAACAAAATAACAACAGTACTTACTTATTGACAATTTCCATATTATTTCAGACGAGCTAGAAACAAAGCATCAGCAAAGGAAGACTACGACAGTCAATCAAGAAAATATAAAAATAAATCCTTGTGGCCTTTATATAGACGAGGAATATCATTACCTTGAAGCTACACCCGATGGTAGATGGATGGTGGATGGTCGATGGTGGATGGATGGATGGATGATGGATTGATAATGAGACAATTGTGGAAATAAAATGTCCATTAAGTGCCTATGAAAAGGACATTAAAGAAGTTGCAAAAATAAAAAGCTCCCATTTTATAAATTAAACAACCATGACGAATTAATGATAAATAAAACCCACAACTGGTTCTATCAGATGCAGGGTCAATTGCATATTACAAAAAAAGAAATGCTTATTTTCAATTTGGACAGAGGATTGTAATGAGTTAAAAACAGAAATTATTTTTAAAGATAACGAAGTTTGGGAGCATATCATGAAAGAAAATTTAAAAAGTTTTTATACAAAGTGTATGCTGCCTGAATTAGTAGACCCAAGGATTCCTAGAAATATGAAAATCAGAGATCCTGTTTATATACAGGAAGCAATCGTTTACAAAGCGGCAAAAATTAAATTAATAACCAAACCTAAAGAAAAAGAAAATGAAGAAGAGAAAGGTAAATATCAAAAAAATACAGATGCAGAATAAAATTTTACATTAAAAAGGAAGCACGCAGAAATCGAAAATGAGCAGAGAAGCAAAATTGAATGCATAGCTGAAAGTACTGAAGGACAAAATAACAAGCGGAAAATGTGTAATGAAGAAAATATCAATTTACCAGTTTTAATAGAACAGAACCCTAATACACATTATTTAAGGTATGATAATGAAAAAAATAATAATGTAAGAGAATTAAAGTTAACTGAATTTTAATGTACGTGTTTCACTTATGAAATGAATATCATACATACATTTTTCCCTTTTCCCGTACGTAGTAGGGATGGGCAGAGACCACAGACTTCCATTTGCATACATACATATTTTGCCTATCGTACTCTCATCAGACCTTTCATACGTTAATGGTGATTTGACCTGGCCTTCCTTTAGGACTTCTCCGACTTGGTCCTTATATGTTCGCCAAGTTTTGCCTTTGCAGATTTGCCCAATTCACACTATTATCCTTTTAGTCAATCTTCTTTCATTGATTCCTTTCTAAATGTCCAAACCATCTCAGCCTCACTACATATTCTTCCACACCACATCAGTTTCGTAATCAGAATTAAATAAAAAAAATCGCGATTTTAGAATATTTCGAACAAAAGTTGACGACGACGCGATGCACAGTAGGAAATAGGCGGAAGAAAGTCTAATTTTGAAGTAGTTTATTTTACGATAAGTTTATATTTTTCATAAAATAGACACCTATAACAACGTAATACAACATGAATAAAACATAACTATTTTTAGGTTCTGAATAAATTCTTCATAAAGGAATACTTATCCAAACGGGCTAGTTTCAAACGAATTTTTATATTATTTTGAACACGGCATGCTCAAAAGTAATGAATATCTGAATGATCTCGATATTTATTGTAGTCATATATTCTTTTTTGAATGTAAAAACAGTATATTTACACAATTTAATTCAGTTTTGGTACTTAATTTTAATTGTTAAAGTTTGTAGAGTTTTTTTTTTCATTTTTTCTGTCATATACCGATCGGCAAGCTGCGAAGCGAACGGCTAATTTATACACATGTGTATAGGGACAACCCTCACGAACAAGTAGCTAATTCAGCAGCCACCATCTGCACCCTGATGATTAATCCAACATTATCTAACGTAGAACAAAAATAACAAAAATTCTTGAAATTGAATATTAGCTATGAAATCATCATCTAATGCTTCGTTTGTCATCTAAATGAATAGTTTATCATTTATTTAGTCGTTACATATCATTTATATAGCTAGAAACCCGTATTTAAGGTAGTTTTTTATATAGGTTTAGTACATAGATATTACCGTTATATAACAAGAACATTCAAAAACATACAAGAATAATATGAAAATATAAGCATTAGATCACTTATCGAATCAATAAGCAATATTTTCCGCACGCTCATACCCACTGTGCGACGTGTCGAAATGTAAATTTTTAATTGAATATAATTATGTCGGTAATGCAACACTTTAGACAAAAAGTATATTTTTGGCTTCTATTTAAGTATAGAATCAAATGGCACAGAATCAAACGTGGGCCTCTGCTTTAAAAAAAATATGCGACCGGTCAGAATGCAAGAATTGTCGAATAATAACATACGTCGATTGCGGCAATCAAACTAATTCAACTTTGATTATAATTACTTACATACACACATCTTATGTTACAATTTAGAAGTAGGTACCTCGTTAGATTCATCAACTCAAACTCAAGTAATAGGCAGTAATGTAAGGAGTACGCTTCTGTACATTCTACGCTCGTGTATTCTTTGACCGGTGTTTTCGTTCGGGGTGCGGTACTGGCGCGCGGGGCGGAGAGCTCAAACGTCCAAGGTCATTGAAGACTCTAATCGCCTTAAATCCTCTTTCGTACACGTCAAAAATTTTAAAGCCATACGTGCTGTTATGTAGTAATATGCGAGAATCGTCTTTTGTTTACCTTTATGACGTTAACGGGTTGGCCAATCATTATTTTCTCTAAACAAATGAACAGTGAACATAAGTCAGTACGTATAAAGGAGTTTCATGACTGTCGGGTTGCAATTTTAGCAACTTTCGCAATGGGCCACCGGATGGGCGACCGAATAAAAATAGCTATATCTTGTTCCTCCATTTCTCGGTAAGCACACACGGAAGCCATTGGACCCGGCTGTTATTGTACGCTATCAGGCGACAAAACCCACCAAACCGCATTGGGTCACCTCATCAGATCTCCCCATATAATAACAATAAAGTTTATTTGGCAAGACTTGATCTCAGCAGTGGAACACTTAAGACTAATGACAATGATAGTGATGATTAGAGACCAGAAGTTTTGATATTGATAAAGAAGCATGATTGATATAAAAATAAAAAATAAATTTGCCTGTTTGGTTTAAGTTAACATAAAGACCGTCTAGCAATAATAGCAGGTCTGTAATAAAATTTATTTGTCTGCAAGTATAAACCGAATTAATGATTTCATGAAATAGGTACTTATGTGTCTAAATATACGAATGCTAATTTCTGTAAATTCAATTGTCTCCATTCATTCGAATAACGATGTGATTTCTTAGTTCGTGGGCCAACAAACGTCTGAATAGGTTTAAGCGCCCACGCACCGGCGATTATTTCACAGTGTTTGACGTGACCGCACTAAATCGTGTGAAGGAGAACTTAATTGCCTATTAGACTTAAAACTGAGCGTCGTTTAAGAAAATATAAAATGGTGTTTATTCCATTTCCAAGCTCATTACGTTGTCATAATTTATAGTGATACATGGAAAGGCAATTAGGTATAAATTAGTAATGGGAAACCGTCCGGCGACGGTTGTCAGCGTGGCCAGCCTTAAATAACTGAAACATATATTTTATGGTTATGTTAATTGGATAAATGGCACCCGAAGCTAGTCGGGACGGTCGCCACGACTGTTGGGATGAGATATAAGGTTGTAGATGCCAATCAATCGGTGCTTATAACACCAGAACTGTCAATGGTAAATTGGTATAGTTTTTTGTTTAATTATTTCATTTTATCGTTCGAAAGTTTTTTTTCTGAATAAGGAATTTACCCGTTGTAACTAATGCGTTCGTGAATTGAATAAATTACTTACGTATTTCTACGGTTTGGTCTTCGTTAAGAATTTTAGCTGAGCTGAGCAGCACAAAACCGGTCGTTGTGGAGATCCTTGGGAGGCCTTTGTCCAGCAGAGCCGTCGTTTGGCTGAGACGATGATGATGATGATGATGAAGCTCCTGGTACCGCTTGTTGTCATAAGACAGCAGTCGTTAACACCTTTCCACAAGTGTGGGAACCTTGGTAAATGTTAAGGTTAGGCCCGATCTCTGCTTGTAGCATCATTACTTTGGGTGTCTCAAAACTGCAGATGTGGACCACGGCTTATTAAAAAAGTACCCGTGATGAGGTAAAGTTTATCTTCAGCCATTAATTAGAACTAATCAGAACATCTACCTTATCGTATTTGTAAAGATATTTAACTATTAAATTTACCTTTTTAATTAGTGTTTTTTAATTTGATTAGTGTTAGTATGATGTCTAGATCTTAATAAAAAAAAATTAGACAACATCACATACATTGTTCCGATCAAGGTAAGTAGCTAAAGCACTTGTTTTATGGAAATCAGAAATAACGACGGTACCACAACCACTAAGACCCGACATAATATCGAAAATATCGTTTTCGACATTGACCCGACCGGGAGTCGAGCCCGGGACCTCAGAGTAAGTGCCGCCCAAAGTCCAGCGAGCAAGCCACTCGGCTACGGAGGTTGTCAAAAATAGAGTCTTTTTTATATTAGAAGGAGGCAAACGAGCAGGCGGGTCACCTGATGGGAAGCAATCACCGCCGCCCATTGGACACCCGCATAACCAGAGGAATCGCAGATGCGTTGCCAGCCTTTAGAGATACGGCGTATAAGCTGGACTTACCAAAATATAGGGTAAAGACACCGATGCACACCCTAAACAGATTACTTCCTTCATTAACAAACAAGACAACAAAATAGCAGGTTATAGCGCAGGAACGCCACTGCACCGCGGGATTCAACATTATCCAGCATGTTCTAATCATTGTCGACCATTATTCATTTTTAACCATTGCGGCATCTAACATCACGCGCAAAGTAAGGCGAATGCAGAAGGTAAGCTATATATAATCGCGTTCGAGCAACGCACACATAGACAAACTCTCACGGACAAGGACAGTCGCAACAGCTGCGCACGGACTGTATGTCGCTGTTTTATTTTTATTTTGTGAGGGATAACAACAGCTTCAGTGTATTTGTATAATAGTTTAAATTACTTTAAAGTTAATAAAAGCTATACACATCATAATAATATTAGAGACTAACAAAATATCAGTTATACAATTTTGTTAGTCTCCAATATTATTATAATATACTAGCGGCTCGTCCCGGCTTTGCACGGGCAGACATTTTTTTTAAATATAAGCTATGTTACTCAGCGCTAATGTAGCATCCTAATGGTGAAAGAATTTTTTTAATCGGTCCAGTAGTTTTTGATTTTATTCGTTGCAAACATACAGAAATACAAAGCTTTTCTCTTTTTGTTCCGTGTCGTCTCGACCTCTAGGTCCAGCCAGACTACCAGCGCTGCAGCGGTTATTATCGCTGTAGCCTATGCTGAGGCTGGGGCCTAATTGGCCACAGTTTATGTATTACCTACCTGTTTATGTTTTTTTATTTTTTTTATTTTCTTATGCTATGTACAATCTGTTTGTGGTCAATAAAATGTTATTATGTATTCTTATTCTTCTCATTTCATCATATTATATTCTTTATAATATAATATGATGTATGATTGGAGACTAACAAATTGTTAGTTGTCGCTGTTATGAGATTCTGTGTCCGAGAGAGGGCCTATGTGTGCGTTGCTCGAGAGCGGTATGTATTAAGCTTACCTTCTGAAGTCTTTTTTGTGCATCAGCAATAAAGACTATAATGATGAAAACGTACTAATTCGTTGCTTTCATCATTCGTTACCATTACGACGCAGCGTGATATCGGCAGATTAATTGAGCGCATTCAATTTAAAATTAATTATTTATCAACTCACATTCAGTTATTGTTTATAGACAATAGGAGTAGTGAGAAATTGAGTTGAACGCTCTCCGCCGCGTCGTCGTGTGGAAACTTGAATTGTTTTTGGAATCAATCACTTGGTCTGAGTTTCAACTTGATGTGGAAATTAATAAAAGTTAAGGCGACGTGCGTCAATCTTGTATGAGAGCTTTATGGTTATTGGTATTAATTTATTTGGTATGTGTAAGCAAATTAAAACTAATGAAGAGTATTTATGAATGTAACTTCAATTAAGAATAGTGGAATATTGTGACAGGAATTTATATAGTATTGGAAATTAATATATCAGTAATTGAATGTTTAGGAATGGTTTATATTATTGTTAAATTTCGCCCGCGGCTTTGCCCGGGTACTAGCAATCGGTTTATCACAAAAGTCTTTTTTGCTTGTTTTCCAAGAATATTGTAACTGAATGGATTAATAGCCTTTAGTACTCTTAATAAGGCTCGCTTTACTTTACAAGTAAAAACTTTCAAAGTGAGTAGTCAGTGTGGACAAATTTTTTCAGGTCGTATAAAGTCACGATGGCCTTATTGGTAAGGCTTCTAACCCGTTAGGAGCGTGTTTAAGATTAACATAACAATAAATTTATCAGAATAATAATTATTTTCGTATTTTTCAGTAAAATATTTTTAATTTAAAATATTCTCAATTCTTCACGTAAGAAAATCTTTATTGAACACAACACCATTTCGGTATCCAGCCATATCTGACTATGCTAATCGTAGCTTTTACTTAACGTCAGATATAAAGCTTTATTAGAGCGTTGTGCAGGGATCGTGAACCATTTCTAAATGTATGGGCGATCTGTAAGGCACGGCCCCACACGTTGCGCTGACATTTTATTATTCATGCACTATGCTTTGTCGTCAAGAATGCCGTCCAGTTGCTTTATAGTTTGATAAAGTGTCCACCTTATAACCAAAACAAGCGTAGTGTGAGTGCCACTCGAATTGTAAACTCTGTAGGTAATATAAACGTTACTATAGCAATAAGAATCACTAATCGTTATCATACCCGTCGTGTGTCTATATTGTGCTCTCTTTGATTGGTGGTAGGCCTTGTTTTAAGGTTTCCATATATTTTTATGTTAGGGTAAGTTTTCGGATTACAGTGGGCTAATGAAGCTCGCCGGTAATGCTACGAGACTATAATGCACTCTATAATGTACTCTATAATGTTTGTATGTGTATGTATGCTATAATGTACTCGGCAGCAGTGGATTTTATAGGTTGATAGCAAACCAGGCATAACTGTAGCACTGGATAGTTACTGGTGTAATTATAGTGTTTAATTTCATCGTTAGTGGCAAAAATTATTTATTCAATCGAAGATGGCGTTTACTGAGGGCTTACAAGTTTCATGGAAAATATTTTCGTCAAAGTGTATTTTTTACAATATCATCACCGCGAAGGAAACACAACATCAACGAAATTGCCTTGGCATTACTCAGTGGAATAGCGAAGTTTTCGAAACCGCATCGCCTATTAGTGGTTTTTATAGGGGAACTTTCAAAGATGCGGTTGGAGATAAAAAGTTTTAAATGAAAGAGGTTCGGACGGAACAAGTTCTGTGGTTTTCGAATGTCGCACCGCTGCGAGGCGTAACGATAATGAAATAGCCATTTCTCGATTGATGTTACTCCGTCTCTGTTATCCGTTAGGTATTAGAGAGAGAAAAGGATACCGCAGACTTAGGCGTGGTGGTAGTATTCTTACCTATTTCTGCTACCAAACGCATTGTTTCGCATTGTTGTGTTGGTATGGTATGTGGTACGTACGATACTAAACTCAGTGAAATTACAGGGTATAGAGGCATCTGAAGCTACAGGGTTTGCAATTCTCGTGATACCCTTGGTGTTTAAAGCGTCCATGGGTTGCGGTACCGCTTTTCATCAGGAGAGCACGTTTGCCCATAGTAGCATGAAAAATTACATTTCTAAATAGAAGGTAGAACAAGCGATGACCACAGATCTGAATGTTGAGAGGCTATTATATTGTGTACCGTTTTAAAGCTTTGAGGTTTTACTTTTTGTTCAGCGAATAACGTTGAGAGATAAAACTTTTCATTGAGTACTTGAGCGACGTTCATCGATTTCGCGATATCATTGTCGGTTTCATTACAAATCTGTTTTGCTTTTTGAATTTGGTTTGTTACACTTTTTATGGTAATATATACAAAGACCTTGTTAAATAAAACTTATTGTTATCTGTGACAAAGGTGTTAGTATCCGTTGTTTTGGTTGATTTGACAGATATCCATGTTGTGTGTGATTATATCTTTAAGTACGAACATTACAGCCTACAACTTGTAATCAGTTCGATCGGATCAAATAATTATAAATACTTTAAACTGCATATAAATTAAATTTTCAAAAAATCTATTTACGTCATTTTATATAAAAACCTTCCCTCTACCATATGTCACAATATGTAATACCTACATAACAATTGATTTTTAACTGTATCTTGGAAAGAACTCTTGCTAACTAATCTACTTCGTCTTTATCTTAAACACAGTATTATGAGTACTACGTATGTAGTACACTCCTGCTCTTGTCAGTGTAGCATTCTCCATTCATTCTCCATTCAAGTCTTTTACTCCTGCATAAAAAACCACGTTCGCTCTCTCTCTTTAATTTGTCCCATATAAGCTCTTCTTCGCCTTCCCTATAATGTTAGTGAATCTAATAGGCTTAAATAACTAAAAGCAGTTCTTGCATATCGTCAAAAGCATTAGTGCGAACTATATCTAATACCACTACTGTTACCGGTACCAGGCCATTAAAAATCACTGAACTTATCTTGTGTGCAATTCCCCGGCGTCTCGAGCCCAACGTCGGTCGTGTCGCGTTAAAACTAACGCGTTTAATAATTTCCGCGGCTTGTACGCCATTACCATATCGACGGATAGTGTTACTTAGCCCCGGATAAAGCCCTAAGTGGTTTAAAACTGCGAAAGACGGTGGGGCTTTGGGGGCGGAACACACAACACACGGGTATCTGTCTTGCCGGAGTTATGGTCCTTTTACAGGCTATTAGGGACATCTGGCGTAGCAATAAAATAATAGCAAAGACAAATGCCTATTCTCACCGACAACCCTTAAGTTTTAAGTAACCGCCAAAGTCATGTTTTTTTTTTAATCCTACTTTCTCCAACATTATCGGAGCCTTTATTTGCAATACTCTTTCATACCAGTTCTATCGTTTATGCCTCTCGTACTTTCATTCCGCATACTGCACTTTCATCCATCATCTTTCATTCCTAGCAGTGGGTGGTCTGCTTTTAATTTACTATATTAGAACTAGCTATTTTATTTCTATTTTTATTTATGTTTTCCAGGATAATAATTTTATCAGAAGGCTTTTTAATAAATCAATATGGGGCACTTATATAGTTACATTTATTTTGTTATCCAACTGTATTATATCTATTACATTCCCCATTTTGGGTCGCTTATTTTAAAACATTTTGCTTTGCCCAAAGTCATGCTAGGTTACGGTGTCGATGGTAAAAAAGGCCACTAGATTTGTACTGGAGAAGTTACTAAACTCTTATACGTGCTTGAATAAAGGTTTGTCATAATAATTGTTCATAATTGATTCATTGTAAGTACGTTACGGTTGAATCAATTTCTGATAAATGTAGCAGGATGTCAAACATTACTTGTAAGAGTGACAAAAGTTCTGAAAAAAATCATCTGATACTTATTAAGCAGGTAGTACCAACCTAATAATATGTTTAACTCGTTTATACAGGTATCCTAGGCATGCCTTTTTAATAAAACACGTTTCGGGCGAGTTGCTTCGGCCATGGTCACGGGTCATAGTCAGCCAGTTGAATATTTCATGTACAATGAAACGAGAAAGTGTAAAATTACAAAATTGACTAGAGATAGAACAGTCTACCAGCACACGTTTTCTCTCCTTCCTATGGCATGGAGTCCTTCAAACAAGGCGTGAAGAGGTACCGTGTGGGCCAGCAAGGTAGAAACTGATGCTGTGTCGTCGTTGTGTTGTCTTCGAGTCTGGACTTCATTTCTGCTTCACAGATACAGCAGAACAGATTTTTGCTTAATCAGATGGAATGGAGTCAATTTACCGTGTCAGATATAAAAAAAATAATTGAAATATGATGAAATAATCTCCTGTGTGTTTCTGCTTTAGTGAATTCTAGTTACGTATCACAGACCCGACTCTTGTGAGTTTGCCCTTAATTGTAAAGTGACTTTAACCTGCCGACTAATAATACACTCACTTTGATACGATTAAACTACGGGTTTACTTAAGTTTTCTTGATAAAGGTGACTTACATTTCATTTTGGATTATTTTTTATTGTTGCTAACGTAAAATGGCTGATTAGTAGAATATACTATAATTAATCGAAGTCAAACCACCGCCTAATTAGACCGCCTCTTTGGTCTAGTGGCTAAGACCATCGAGGTAATCCACTTTGAGTACCCGCCTAAATAGCACCTGCATGAATAGCACCTGGCCTAGTCCACATTCAGCACCTATTGATATTTTTGGCAGGTGCTATTAGTGGATCCATCGATTTAGACCCAGACGTCCAGCGGGGAGTACATGTTTGTGTACTCGGTTTGGTTGTGTTTGTCCGCTTGGCTAGCTTGGTAGTTTACATAAGATGGTGGTCCATCTTATCTAAATATGTCATAACATCAATAGTTTAGTTTGGCAGCTAGAGATAAGATAGCAAGTGCCTCACTAGGTAGTTGAGGATCCCGAGTGAAGTGCGCTTCGATCATTGGCCTTATCATCACTTAACATCAGATGATATCAATGCACCACTATGCTTACCCGTTAATATATGGAAAATTGCGTTTAGACTATAATAGCGATGTTTTACTAAATTATTGTACCTAGAAAATCCTTGACTCATATTGTCGTGTAGAACCATGGTTCAGAAAACTTTTGTATTTTTCTCGGGCAATGACACGAATTAGTCCCTCCCTACCAGAGGTTAAAAGTTCGATTTTCGGTACAAATACACTCAGATATCTTGGGTGACAATCTTTTAGATTCAGTTATAACAAGTTTATTTCATATCTTAAATGTGATGTGTGAATGACGAATCCTATTTATTATTTAACTTCATGCATACCTACTGGTCATAAATAACCAAAGCTGCGCGAAACATTTTGTTATGTTTGAATAGTTCTAAACGATACACCTTTTTAGTTTTCTAAATTCGCAAATGTAGAGTTATCAATTTGCTGACAGCATCAATATAAATTAGGATTATACACATGTATGCTAATCCAAGTTTTTTATTTACATAATGATTTGTCACAGTCAATTTATATATTTTAATAACAGCAGTTAAACCTGATTTGGCATAGCAGTTCTCATGAGAAATATTATAGAATTAATTTATTTTTATTTATTAAATTATCTAATTGACTCCTTTAGTTGAGTTTTATGTAAATTATACAAGAATTTTATTATTCCAAATTTGCAAACAATTTTAGCCATCTAATAGTTTGTAAAACCGTTTTAATGTATCACTACTACAGTTTTTAACTAAGTATGATGTTAATACTAATTTAGCAATTTGAAAAGACATAATTTGAATGTATGATTAGTTTCTTAAAAGTTATTATAATTAATTAAATCTGTTGTTTTAGGATATAATGGCGGAACTACGGCATTCGAGTTATCAAAAATTTTAAACGGTTGGGTCTTACATACATTTATAATCCCGCCTACTGTTTGATGAACTATAATTTTTGTAGTTATAAATTATAATTACCGACAATTATATTGTAATAACTTCTAATATTTCGGGTCACATGCTACACTTCTGATATATTTATAAAAAATTAAAATAATGTAAATACATAAACAGTTTTTGTTTATTTAGGTACCTACTTACAATTCAAGAATTTTTAGTTTGGAAATAGTTACCGGACTATAAAGAAAATACTGACCACGTATATTATTTGCTGACACAGATAAACAATATATATAAATTAAGTTTAAAAAAATGGTTCATACAAATGTAATTTGAAAAAAAATTAACATTCCCTTCGGAGAATCTAGTAGGGCACGGGTACGCGCACTAGTGCGCGATGCCGTTCCCTCTAGAAAACCTCCGAAGGTGATTCGTTTCTCACGGCTGGACCCTTAACGTTCCTAGCCGCCCCCAAACAAGCCCGATGAAGCTGTCAAATGCCGTCAGAGGTGATCAGCAATCTCTCTCCGGAAAAAAAAAATGAAAATTCTATTCTATTATTTTGTTAGTCGATGCAATATCACAAAATGTTAATTTGCAGAATAATTATTGCAAACGCTAGCTTGTTGGTCAGTCGCAAATTAATTACTTGCAATTACATCACATCACATTTCATCTAAAACGCTTTGCCTTCTAAAATACATTGTGTATTTCGTTTGTGTTAGTAATGTTCAAGGTAAAATAAATTATTATAATGTGGTTATGTTTTGAATAAAAGGTGAATGAAAAAATACAAAGTGTTGATAAAATACCACGAGCGGGATTCGATCCCGCACCCCATGATATGCTGGGGCAGGTGTACTATCAACTGTGCCACGATAGCACAGTGCGGGTGCGAATCCCGCTCGTGGAGTTTTTTCAACACTTTGTCTTTTAAATATTTTATAAAATGTATAAAATGCAGTGAAGTAATTAAACGCCCACCCCCGACCCAGCCAGGAATCGAACCTGGGTCTTCCGCAATCCGGGCGGCTGCACTGACCGCTATGCTACCGGGAAAGCTGACGTAAGCGCTGAATTTTGTCACTGGTTTTTTTTGTCTTTTTTTAAAATTAGTTCGCAATAAAATTTGCGTTAAATATATGTAAATAATCATAAAAAGTGAATGCTTCTTTGTTGGATCCGTTTCGGTTCTTATACAACTTCGATAAGTTGTTGTGCGCACGCCCCGCGATAGTTTCTGGTTTGGTAAAACCATATTGTTTTACACCCATACGGGTGTTCAGGCTGACAAATCTCGCAATGCCCGCTGGTTCCTTTTAATTGTCAGATACAGTAGCTACTATCAATATTTGGAATTTGTGCACATAGTCTTTATTTTATGTCATATTGAAAACGTAAAAGATATTTAAAAACTCTTATCCACGTTTCACTGATTTCGTTTCAGTAATCGATTTTTTATATATTTTTGCTCAAGTAAACAATCTTACGATGTGTATAAGATCTATAAACCTTTGATATGCGGGAGCGCTGATCAGTGCCGCCAAAAAATTAAAATTCTATTCTGTCTGTATTTTAAGCAGATGAGAAATCATTTCATTGTTGAAGAATTGTGTGTTTAATCATTCTTAATAATCACAATCGTCGTAAAAAGTCGTTACGTAACTAACGTCCGTTTAAAAACGAAAGACTTCTTGCTAATTAAAAGTTTAGTGACACGGGTCTGATGGTTAAAATGTTGATATCACTTTCACTCTGGCGCGTCTCAATTAAACAAAGTTAAACGTCGTCTTAAAACAGCCATTACGTGACCATTACCAATTACTCGTATTAGGTACAGTCACAGAATAACTTATTTATACTGTGGTACAGACGGCAACGAAGGTCGCTGAACACTTTGTCAAAGCAACTCCACAATCTGACAGGCAATTGTCAATCTCTTGTTATATATGACACGGTACTAAAGAGGTCAGCGATTGTAGTAGCTGTGATTACGTACCAATAAGATTGTTTTTCCACCATAGCTGTCTCATCTAAGCGGTGCCCAAGGAAAGAAACCACCAATAGCATTCCTCTATTTAACACTGCAAGGAAAAGAAAGCGATTCTTTTGGTGGATTTTTCCTCGCACATTGCTAAGTTACCTCGCAAAGCTTTCCCCGCCCGGTCCTCAATATGCAACTTCACTTTCAAATGATACACTTAACATGCATACTATTTAGAATAGGCCCAAAACACCGTACTCATAGAACAAGAGTACGAAGACTCGGTTCCCACGCGCTTTGTGCCAGGTACATACATATACCTGGGCTCTTTTCCCTCGGGTTGTTTCTCTCCCGTTCTGACCCGAACCCCTCGGAGAATCTAGCAGGGAACGGGGACACGGCTGCGTGACGGTATTCTATATTTGCAATACCTACATGTTTATGCACATTATTTTTTGGTAACATCTTTAAATACCATTTATTATTGATGTTTAACATCTTTCCTCTCGCTTTCTTGCAATTTGTGGGAGTTATTTCGTGAATTGGGACAGAAGTGTGTAACAGGAAGTCGGTGAAGCGCGTTTTATTGTTATTCCTTCTAGAAACCCTTGGACGGTGTTTCGATCATACGGCTTGAGGAACCCTTAAGTTTTTATAAAGACACTAGTGGCCCGCTCGCGACTTCGTCCGCTTGAAAACACCCGTACCCCATGATGAACCCTATTGCAGCGCCACCTACTGGGTCGAATTGTAAATCTAAACCATTGTCGAATCCACTTGAACACACACAAATTTTTTTATCCAAATTGGTCCAGCCGGTATGAAGGAGTTCAATTACAAACACACGCACAAAAGATTTATATATTTAAAGATTTTGTAGAGAAAGTTAGGCAAATGGCTTAAGTTTCTCGCCGCCTTAAACAAGTCCGGTGACACTGTAAAGGTAGTCTGAAGCCAACAACAAACTATCTGAAAATACCAACGTAAATAGCTCTGGTGGAAAAGCGGGCTAAACGACGACGCTCTTGTTAGCCTTAATTGGACTTAAGCCACACAAGTTTGTGACGGGAATTTTGATAGTGCTTTTAATTGAACAAGTGTTACGGGCCGCTAATGGCCGCCACACCTAAGTTGGTCTGCACTAGAATCGCGATTTGCATGCTTATAGCTAGTAGACCAGCCAGGAGGCCAAGTAGTTTAGAAAGCGATATTAATGGTTGTGTAACGTAAAAAAATGAACTAGTTATTGGTGGAATAAAACGGATATGTCGTGTTCATTAACAAGTTTTTATTTTGACCAGTCAATCAGTGAAAGAAGTTTTTGAGTTGATGTTATCGTAATACCTATGTTGCGGTGGCAATTCAAAGGAGCATGCTTATACATGCTATGTACACTGTATTCTATATGTGCAAAGATTTAGGCCTTGTAAAAGCAGCAACATTAAGTTTCTTCTTCGTTATATAAAACACTGCATTTCGAATCGGTGCCAGTGGTAGAATAACTATTGTTTGAAAATGTTTCCGATCATTAGCAAAAATGTTTGCATGCAAGCTCATTAGCTTTAGGTACTTTAATATGACTGAGGAAGTTGTACAAAGCAAATCTGTGTTGAAGTATAAACAGAGATCGGCCCCGAGACCCCATGAGACCGCGTGGGACTACAATCACAGAATAAATAATCTACATATTATACAATATACAACAATATAAAACTTATGTTACATATTAGGTATGCCTGTTTCAGAGACATTTAGGTGAGTGGGTGGGTAGTGGTGGCAGATTTTAATTTGCTGCGGCCCACACATACATCTCGCTCGCACTTCGTTCAACTCCATCATTCCTTTTTCTATTTCGAGTACTACCGATCAGTAAGCAAGTGTTATAAGAAATGGAGTAAAATTGTATTTCCCTAAAGTTCTGAATTTATCCTCGTACTTCGTACTACCTTTTGTAAAAAGTAGGTACTAAGTACTTGGACAAGTCAAGAAATAAAAAAATAACAAATTATTTTAAGATTGGATTAAGGTCAGAAAATTTTTTTTTTATACTTTTGTCAACTTACAATGTTATTTAGATTTATATCGTAAGTAAGTAAGTCCAGTACACTAGCCCCCTTACAAATAAACAAAGAATAAGGTCCGAATAGTTATTCTGTGTTTTGTCTCTTTTACTCTAATTTGAAATGACGTTTACATGACAGGAACAAAAAACACAGAATAACTATTCGGACCTTATTCTTTGTTTATTTGTAAGGCGGTAATGGTTTTTACCCTAACAGTAAATAAAATAAGTATAGTACAGTGAATAATAGTCTTCATCAAGTTATTACGTAAAACTGAGTGTTAGACAAATTAAGTGTTCACTTACCATTTCGGGATTGATTGCCCTACTGAAATGTCGTAGATTTAGTTATATTAGCCAGTTTCCATCTTTCATAATAGCAATGGTTAAGTGCTGACCCGATCCGCAGTGCTATATTGTTCGTGAGTGAGCACAACTTTACAGCGTGCTTGGATTTAAGTGTTTTGGGATATTAATTGTATGAATTACGACTACACACATTACCCTAACTCATATGCAGCTTGAAAGCGGTACAGAAGTTCCATTTTATAAGTTAGATTTAACACAGTGGAAGTTCTATAAATTGCTAGTTATAAAACAGCTAAAATTAACCCGTAAAACGAATATCGAAAAGTGAAATTATCAAAAGTGAACTTGTTCTGTCATTATTTACACTACACACACATATAAAGTAAGTTATAGTTGAAATTTTGGTTTAAAATTATACATAAACTGCTCTCGCTTTCAGATAAGGCAACTACGATAGGAGATGCAGTACCGTAGAACTGTGGTTAGTGTTGTACGAGTGGTGTGATACAGAAAAGTACACTGTCTTGTAGGTACTTTGCGTTTCTTACAAATTCACCTTTACACACAACAAATAAAGCATACAATTCTACAACTCTGTATCTGCTAGCTGCCTGTACTCGCTCGGTGCGTTCGGTCAACGATCTATTAAAGTCGGTAACAACACGACATAGGGAGACTGCAGAAGATAAGCTTCATATAAACGCGGAATCGCGCAACAGCTTGCAACAGTCAGAGCGCTACTCGCAACAGTAAGCTAAGCTAAGCGTCCCCGATCCGATCCGAACCCTTCGGAGAATCTAGTAGGGCACGGGGACGCGCACTAGTGCGCGATGCCGTTCCCTCTAGATAACCTCTGAAGGTGATTCGTTTCACACGGCTTGAGGGACCCTTTACGTTCCTCGCCGCCCCCAAAAAAGCCCGGTGAAGCTGAAAATGCCGTAGAGGCAATCAGCAATCTCTAACAAAAAAAAAAAAAGTTATATCGCAGCCGTTGCGAGATTCCGTATTAGATAATCTGTGGTTTAGTGTCCATGAGAGGTTTTATATTTGTGTCGAGCCCGTCACGTATAAAACTTACCTTCTGCAGATTCCTTATTTTGTGGTAACACTATAATGACGTTTCGATAATTCGCCAGCTCTACCCATAACATTGCCCACCTGCACACGATGCCAACGTAAATTATCGTTTTGCTGGCGATCGCAATATCACATCGAGTCCAGCTGCCTGATTACGTATCGGTAATCACAAATATGACCGGTTGCTCAACCGGTCCAACCATTTTGCTTATTATAAGTTGTAAAATAGAAAATGTGAACGCAGGCAAGAGTGCGAATATAAAGCGTAGGTACTTATTAAATAGCTGGAATTTATTGTTTGATACGTAGAGAAGTTATTTATTGTAGCAGTTACGTATATGAGTGTCGGATACCTATATAGGTATACCTGACGACCTTGACGACCTCCGTAGCCGAGTGGCTTGCACGCCGGACTTTAGGCGGCGCTAACTCTGAGGTCCCGGGTTCGATTCCCGGTCGGGTCAATGTCGAAAACGAACTTTTCGATATTGTGTCGGGTCTGGGTGGTTGTGGTACCGTCGTTATTTCTGATTTCCATGAAACGAGTGCTTTAGCTACTTACCTTGGGATCATAACAATGTATGTGATGTTGTCTAAATATTTATATAAATATTTATACCTAAAGTATCTAAAGGTGTAATTTTTTTTTAGATGCCCTAGGTAGATATATCCTCTTCCTCAATATAGAGAATGGTAAAAATAAGGCTTGTCATTTTTATATTTCTAAATTAAGCTAACAGTTTTAATTTCCTTTGTTTTAGAATATTAACATAAACCAAAATATTATAAAAAATAAAATATATACCAAAAAGGTTGTTCGTTGTAGGTCGATAAGGATAACAACTGCGATATTTCCAGCCTAAAAAATATTCAAAGAAAACTTTAAGTTATAGGGAATAATTATGTAGGTAGTAGGTACGCTACGGTATGCATACCGTTCGAGAATATACAGTGTCATTCAAAATTTGCGCTTTCGGATAAAATTTAAGTAATTTGTAGCCTAAACAGCAATTCTTTATTTTATAATTTTTATTTCCATCAAATTATTATAATGGAAATAAAATATGAGAAAATAAGTCGCCTTTTAAGTTAAAAAATGATAGGGAACCGTTTACGCTTTTCAGACGTGTTACGAAATCTTAGAGGGCAATATGAATGTCAGCGTTTCTCGAACGTTTCGTTAGTATTCAGAACTGTTGCGGGCCAATGCACGGTTGTGGGTTATGACTATCAGTGACACAATGGCAACTTTGACATAAAAGATTGCCCATGTCATCATCAGGATCATTCATAAAAAATCGAAGTAGAAAAGCTAGGGTATTACATAACCTAACATTAAAGGGTTAACAAAATCTACATGCACACAGACAAAAAAAGATAATAGTTATTTTAAAACTCAGCAGTTTAAATACTCAATCGAGATACTGTCAACTAATAATTCAACAAACAAAACTGTCATGGCGGCTTACAAAAGCCAAAACAGACAATTTGCATCCGACTGTGCAAAGCCAATTAGGTACCAGTAGATAAATTAGAACGCGTTCTAAACGCATAAATAAGCTTATAATCTAAATCATTTGTTTCCTTTCACCGTGCCAACCGGACAACGAGGCGTGCGCCTGCTCAAGGGTGCAACTGAAGTGTTGCCAACCGAAAAAACCAATAAATTTTTAAATTTAATTCTTGCTCAACTTTGGAATATGATATTTTTCAGATTTTGATTACGACATCAACATGGTAGAGGTATTGTACATTATACATTCACAGTATTGGTTCTGTTTTTTAATTTTTTTATTGAACCTATTTTTGTAGTATGCCGGGCAAATGTTCCCTTGAAACATTCAATACATCTCGATTTTCGGTGGTAACCATTCTTTTCAGAAATCGAGGTCGCCTATTCTCGATTTTATAAAAATAATGCTTTATTGAAAAGTCTGTGACTAAAAGCAGGTAGGTATGTTTTATAGTTTTTAATATTAATATTATTATGTAGTCTTCGAGTTGTTAAAGCACTTTGTTTGTCTAGTGTCTGTCTTCTATGTGTTGTGTACACCTTTTCCATTTTCTATTTTCCCTATTAGCTTTGCGCGATATAACCAAGGCCTCGAGATTTTCTACAAAGAATATAAAATACAACTTAAAAGGAGATACGCGAAACTAGAGTCCGAAAACACCTCGTAATGTAATCGTCGAAACTTAAAGTTTCAAAGTTGGCAACACTTCGCGCAGGCACCACGTAACGTCGTGACCAACCACACCCGTTCCAATGAACTACCGGCATAGATCGCCATCTCGGCCGGCGCCATATTGCCTTTGATATGATAATACGAGGCAGGATTTCAAAACAATAGACAGTAGACACGCCTGTAATTGTGATCGTATCGCGCGGCGACAAAAGACAATCGAATTTAAACGTAATTTTTGGAGTTTTGGGTTGATGGTGACTTTTATAGCTCGTTTGACAATGGTTTTGTTAAAAGCGTTACGCTTTTGTTTTACGTTAATTTAATAACGGAATGGTCTTGTAAATCAGTAATGGTAATTAGATATTGAAATTGCTGTATGCTTTTATTACAGAAACTCGAGACGAGGTAATGACACAATTAATTTAATGTTGTAATTGTTAAACAACTCCTTAAAAAGTTGTTTTTTTGCAATATGAGTTGTAATACTTAATATGTGTTGCATTATTAAAACTTTAATTGTATATTGCAAATCGGCTCTTAATAACGCGTTAAAACTTAATGTAAGGTTTATACAACGTTCTACTTATCGTCCGCCATTTTTGACTTGTTACATCAGCCGTCGTCATCATTGCTTGGAGCAGATTCAAAATGCTGTAAGTATAGACTGTGTAAGGACCATCGACTTCAATTATGGGTTAAATGCAAGTAAATGCCGAGTTTTCGACTCCGAGAAGTAATAAACAGCTCTATATTTCACAACACGGTGGTGGATGTCAAAACATTACTGGAACATATAACTTCATTGTATATTAGTGGCTTTTTTATTTTTAAAACAGTTTACTTTTTCTGTTGGGGTTTTGTCGTAAGTGTAGATTATGTTATTATATAATTTGAAAGCTGTATTATTTCTGATTGGATCTGATGATTGATCAATAAAATAGATATCTCACCATCTCTTCGTTCGTTCGTGAAAGGAAGATATTTATCACTTCTAACCTACGCGGATTGATTTTACAATGGTGTTTATGGAAATACTCTCTCGAGAGGTTTTCAATAAAAATTAATAATGGCATATAAACTCTTTGAACAACAAAAAAGTAAATACTGGCAAGTAAAGCCCAGACATTTGATAAAATAAAAAAAAATATTGATTTTCTATTCTTATTTTATTCGTCGTTATTATTAGTCGTGTCGGAGCGTAATATGCAAAATGGATAAATGGATGGATGAAACTCGCGTCGTAACAAAATATTTCTGCCTGAAAAACAAGTTTTAACAAACAAACAAACAATTTACTACTGAACAAGTAAATCTTCACCAGATCGTTGGTCCACCTTGTTGGAGGCCTGCCCACACTGCGCTTTCCGGTACGCGGTCACCACTCAAGGACTATTCCGCCCCAGCGGCCATCAGTGCTGCGAGCAATGTGCCCTGCCCACTGCCACTTGAGCTTAACAACTCTTCGGGCTATGTCGGTTACCTTTGGTCGCGGGAAGCCGCTGGATGCGAGCAGCACAAAACCAGTCGTTGTGGAGATCCTTGGGGGAGGCCTTTGTCCAGCAGTGGACGTCTTTTGGCTGAGATGATGATGAAGTAAATCTAGACTTGAAAGGAACATTAGGGGTTAATGCTCCTCCGTATTCTACGGCTGCGCAGTGGTGTGCCGAGTTTAATAGAGGAAGAACTTCAACTGAAGACGGGACGCCCTACGACGGCAGTTACCGAACAAATGATAAAAAAAGTTGAAAATATTGTTTTGGCAGATCGTCGTGTTACTGTTCGTTTTGTAACTGAAGAACTAAAGATTTCGATATTAAGTATCCATGAACATTTGGGCATGAAAAAAGTATCAGCCCGCTGGGTACCATCATCCTCCATACTCACCTGACCTTGCGCCTAGTGATTTATACCTGTTCCTGCGGTTAAAAGAACAACTGAGAGGTCACAAATATGGCAATGATGAGGAAGTGATTACCGTCGTACATGATTTTTTAATACATTTAATTATAGAAATACAAAAAAATAGCAATTCAGTATGACATTAATTGCTGGTTGATTTAGAAATGTTTGCTGACAAAGTCACTGACAAACTAGTTAGCAATTTTGCTAACCCATAGCTAGCGTTTGCTAGCGTAATAGTTTCATTGAATAGTGCTTTTGCCCTATTTGAATTCTAAAATATGTTCAAAATATTTCCGAAAATAGTTTTTGATATATTTTGCAAACAAACATATTTGTTTGTGTATATATTGTAATTTGGTTGACAAATCAGCTAAGTTCCTTAGTTTTCTTAGTTCTTTGCCAGCTTTTCTCGGTTAAAGGTTCTCCCAACCTCCAAATAGGGAGAAGATTCAGTATTTTACTTTAAACTTAAATAAATTTAATAATTTTTTGATGTTAATAGGTGCCTGGAAGGATCAAATTGAATAAACATACCTTGAAAATATTTTGAGGAGTTTTTATAAGAACAATTCGAATTGTGCGCAGTTCCAATAAAGAACGTAAGATAAAGATGCTAACGAACTCTTATATTAAAATTTACAGAACCAGCTAAAACGTATCTCGGTTTCTAAGAAACACATTCAACGTGTAGAATGGCGCTCGACCTGTCAACATATGGTAATTAATTAAGTTCTGCAAGCAACATATCTGACGCCATTAAAACGATTTCATTAATTTAATTAAAATTCAACTTAAACCAGTTCATTATTTATTTAAGACTTAGAGGTGTCTGTCATTTTTCATTGTGTTGGCGATGCAGAGTCGTATTTAGTAAATCACAATCAAACTCAATTACCCTATTTTACATAACCCAGCATATTTTAAAATCTCTAAGATGAATAATTATACCTAGATGTAAAATAACTTGGTTTAAATATTAAAACAAAGGAATGACAGTTCGAAACAAAAGCGATTAGAATTCATTACACAAAATGGAACTGCTCAATGCGTTATCGAATGGTACCCGCTCGAAGCTTAGCCACACACACCTCCTAAAAAGAACAACTAAACTACACATTGACTTTGAAACAAATGGCCTCTGAATTTAATTGAGTGTCATTTTCAAACTAATGGGGTGAAGATCAATCGGCTTTCTTCTAAAGCTTAATTATGTTTATTCGAAACCATTAATTCGTGGACCAGTTAGGTTAATCGTTCCGCTTCGAGCTAGTTAAGCCAATTTGAAAGTTTTTTGTGAGATAAGAAGCGTTTACGACTATGGCAAGTGCTACTGGCTCTTTGGAAATAATGACGTGTCCCTTGATAGGTAGTAAAATCTTGCATATTAAGAGACCCTCCAAGTGAACAAAGATAAAAGAGACACATGTGGAAATAATGGGGAACTTAAAGCCACTAGAAACAAGGTAGGGTATCACAACTGATTAAAAATATGAATATTCAAGAATCATCGAAGAGACGTCGTTAACTATATAAAAGGCTTAATCAGTTGAAATTCCGTTCCAAGCTGCAGAAGACTCTTCCTTATTGCGCCAGAACAAATTTGGGCGGAACCCAATTACAAGAAGTGACTGTGCAGTAATAATCGATCTAAAAGACCAGCTTAATGCCAGGTGCTTCTGAATGAAAACTGCCGAGACCCTCCGCCGCGGAGCGAATGGAGCATGTCAATCACTTTAATTAATCATTTGAACTGTTTCAAAAGAAACTTAATTCCGTAAAAATCGGCTAAAACGTTCTCACGGACTGTGCTCTGGTCACACCTCGTCACTCGAGCCGGTCACAATGGTACTTTCTCAACCCGTCATTCTGATCTTTGACCCACGAATTCGTTACCTGATCTCGTATAGCGTTTGTTACGCTAAACGATATTTGAAGTCTCTGAATCTCAGTTTCTTTACAATCTTTAAGTTGTGTGTTATAGACCTTTTACAGCCTTATTGAATATTCAGTTCAGGGACCTCGAAGCGGTTTAAATCGTGCAACGTGAACCTTTAGCACCCTTTTAGGTAAGCACTGCTCTAGTAGCTCGCGCTTGGACACTAATTCGTTTACAGGTGTTAAATATCTACCTGTTTTAATGCTCCATT
Organism: Eudonia truncicolella; assembly: GCA_949315975.1. Taxonomy (NCBI): domain Eukaryota; kingdom Metazoa; phylum Arthropoda; class Insecta; order Lepidoptera; family Crambidae; genus Eudonia; species Eudonia truncicolella. The sequence continues at coordinate 4,922,739 of OX438831.1, read as the reverse complement.
CATATGTCTTTAACCACATAGGAAAGTATTTTGCTTGTCAACAAAGTGTAAATTTATTGTTGACATTTGTGAATGAATGGGGGCCTTATGTGTTTAAACTAGACTAGCTATGAAATACCTGGACATGTTAGCTTGACAGTTTAAAATAGACTTAAAGTGGTTTCATACATGATCGAAATTGGATCGGGTGGTTGGTAGGACGTTAACCCTGCATTCCTTGGATGTAGTGTAAGCGGTTACCTTGTAAGGTGACGCCCAGACAAGCGGTGACGATTCGCGACACCCACTGCTTAGGTGGCATTTGTAATGTATTTGCTGACATGAATGTTTGACTCAGATCATCTTGTCGACACAATTTGCATTTCGGATAGTAAGGTGAATTGATGTTTTGTATAGAGACGGTTGTGATAAGTTTAACAAAACTCGATGACAAAAAAATAGGTCATGCTTCGATTACTCTTGTCTGTAGGATTTTTAAAGTTATTTTAGTAATTTCCTGAAGAATTCAAAATAACTTTTACATAATAAATACTTGTATACTGTACTACACACAAACCCAAGAGGTTTAACTAGTACCCCATATCATAAAAATAATGTATGCTTTGATTCCGATAATAAATAAATAAAATAAAAAAAATAACATAGTTTGTTGAAATATGAATAATAAGATAATTATTATTAGATCTCTCACTTAAGAAAATTTCTGGAGCTTTACTAGGGATACTCCTTGTCATGGCTAAGATTTTAAAGTTCAAAAGATACTTGGAAGAAAGTTCATTTTGTATGAAAATATTTTATGTTAGATTTCATATTTCTTTAAAGAAAAGATGTAATGTAAGCAGTACCTAAAAATGCACAATGCCACTAATAATTCAAAGCGTACGTATTAATGAAAGTAATATCGCTGTTAATAATGCCTTCTTATTCAGGAATATCCATTTTACTTTATTACTCTAAGTTAGGATTATAAAAACCAATGACACCAATAAAAAGTTTATTGAAACCAAAAAAGATGTGGGCAGTGACCAATTTGATATGGGCGATATACTAAACAACCAATTTAAAATTTGTAATTGTTTATTTCATAAACAACTTAATTTATAAACAACGTCATAACATTTCTGACTTGGAGACCATTTAAATACATAACTTTATAGCACACCGTCCATTCGTTATTACTATCCTAATATCACAGAATAATTGATTGTAATAATTAAATAAAACTTAAGCTAAACATAATGAAACTCTATCTATTAAACTTACAATTGCCTGTTTTTTATAATAATATTTATATTCTGACAATATTTGTCTCAAAACTAATAGGCAACGTTAACGATGCAAAAAGGCTATACACTTAAATATCGTTATATATTTTACATAGTTATAAGATAGAAGACATTTTTATTTACAAAAGCATTTGTTTAAAGAAATGCAATATAATATCACAACCTAAATAAAACTTTCTTTGTATATAAACCTCTACAAAATTTGATCTTGAATACACGCGGCGTGTATGTAAGTATTTCAAAAGTAGAATGAACTCATTAAAAAAAAATCAATAAACCAGATTATTTTTCTGACACGAAAGTCATTACACCAACTTTGATTCTTCTTACCATACTTGTATTCGGATAAACGTAGTCGTAAAAGTTTAATGTTGGTTATTAAAACGACTAAATTGTTCCCGAGAAGTAATTCTCGGATAAATTGAAAGAAAACTGAGAGGTAATATAGCTTAGGTTTTAATCGTGCAACCGTGGGTTTCCATTACCTTTCAACATATTCGAAAGTACTGCAAAATTGTAAAACAAATTATCTATATCTGCTCTTAAATTTTCATAAAGTTACATGTGAAGTAAACAATTAGCTTAACAGAATAAACGTGATAATTAAATGTGATTAATTAATAGCGATTGGATCTCTTTTGCGGTAAACAATTATGCGGAATCCATCAACATTGAAATTGTTACGAAACGAAGTGCTTAATTAGTTTCATCGCAGTCTGGATCTTTCGCTATCTTGGACAGAACTTAAATTGTGGGAAGAGGAAACAATGTAGCGATAAAAACCTGCAACAAAAACAATTCGTTGAATACTTTCAACGGGTTGAGCTTAACTATGTCAGATCATAAAGATGGCCACGTAGAATGCCAAAGATTTCTTTTTTAAACTAAAATAATCAAAATTAATAACAGAATGTGATCAAAAGGTGAGGTTAAGTAAATTGATCATCATTATCAGCCTATTAACGTCCCATTTCTGAGCTCAGACCTTCCAACATGAACAGCACAAGGGCCGGGCCATAATCCACAAAGGTGGCCTAATATGGGTTAGTAGTTAAACAAAAGAATGAAAAGATATTGCCTGCAGGTCTGAATTTATAGTAATAACCGATTATAGGAAATCATAGAGGAGAATACAGAGCTGTTCTTGTAGCTACCTGTGCCGCTAATGCTAAATCTTTGAAAGCATTCAGCAGTGGTTATAGAAAGTCAGAAGAGAAGAGAGGAGAGTTAGAGGAAATTATCCCAATAGAATATGACATAAGTTTCTTACCGACTAGGATCGTATCTAGTGTCGAAGCCAGGCACGTTGACGACGTTCCACTCATCATTGGATTTGGCGTAGCTGAACGAGATCTGTTCTCTGAACGTCTCCGACGGTAACAGCTTCATTTGCTCCAAATGGGAATGGAACTCGGGCACTAGGGTCAAATTCTTTTTCATCAGGTGCTCTGAACAGAAAATGGTAAAAGTTATTGACGAACGACAACATTATCACGAGCATTAATACGTAAACATGGTGACTCTTAACACAACGGAATAAGACTGAAAACTAGTCAATTCTTCAACATCGACTTCCTGCTTTATCGCAGTTGAAGAATCGGCACGTATAATTCTTATTTTTAATGATACAGTAATTTTAAAATATTATGACGACACATAACAATCCCAGTCAGATAAATTGGCGGAACCAACTTTATAATTACGAAGTGAATTTTCGTTTTCGATTGATCCGGACAAGTGTATGGTCCATATGATGGAAAGCAGTTACTGCAGCTGAAACTTGTCCTTACAGTATGTTGCATTTCCAACTTCTATGTCTTAGCTATTATGCTTTAATAGTAAGTAAATAGTCTATATACCGTCTCACAGCTGGAAAGGCCTCCGTCATTGAAAACAAACCCTAAAGCGTCGAAACACCCAAAAGATACTTCAGCCGACCTGAGAACTGAACCCAGGACTTTGGGTATCGGTATCACCGTGGTGTTAAATATGCTTATATATCAAGTAAATTTATTGCATCACATACAATTTAAACTGGGGCACAGCAATTCAAACACTGCTGTTTGGCGACATTTATTTATAGAGATAGCCAATCAGATACAATTACTGACGTATAAGCGTGGAGGTGGTAATGTTCTTACCAATTATGAAGCCCATGGATACATCGTCAGGCAGCCGTATCGTTTCACAGATACTGATGAATCTACCACCGCTGTAACAAAACAGGTTAATTAGCCTTTGTTCGTGCAAACGATTTTAATAGAAGGTGATTATAAAGTTATGTTAAAAGCTAGGCCGTACCTGGCAACAGGTAACATTTTCAACGCCAAACTTCTGCTTATGCAAAACCCCGCACCGCCGGTAGCGAACCAGAACGAGAACATTAACTGAAACAAATCGGGATGGTTAGTTAACTAGTCTTAATAAATGTACAGTACAGTAGAGTCAGTTTGGCTCATGAGTTTGGTTACACCTGTCTGCCTAGACAAGTGGCATAACATGAATAAAATAGAAATGGAATAGAATTATTATTGTATGTGATAGCCATAAGCCAACGATACGTATGAACGACGTTGGATTGGCTTTATGACAATCTCATACGTTCATTCTATTCAATTTCTATTCTACTAGCGTTATGTCACTTTTCTAGACTCTCTGGGGCTCTATTTTTGAATCCTTCGCCTCGAGTCGAGCGCTTGGTTTCTACTGATTTCCGATCGACATTTGACTTTTCCATATTTTTGAATCGCTCGACCGCAACGAGTGCCCGCCCTCACCCACTCATTGCAGTCGAGCGACACAAAGCGATTGATAGAGTAACCGTCAAAATCAATCAATGCGTTGTGTCAATGTCATGTCACTCATTTGTTTGTGTCATTGAAAATTTGAAACTGCCAAAATAAGTAAATTCAAGCGAAACAACTAATCGTTCTGAGGAAAATAATTACTACTACTTTTAAAACAACTTGAAAATGAATCTAGAGGAATATTTAGTGCACCATAGTTAAGCAGTGGAGTAATGCATGTTTTGCATTGCGGTTGTTACCGGTTTTCTCTAAATTCTGCGTGGAACGGATAATATCCAACATTTCATATTATGTTGGCAGCACCGGAAACGAACGATTCAAAAATACGGAAAATCAGCGTCATGTGACTTGGAAGACCAGTGTGACTTAATTCGCAAGCGGCAACACAATGTCATACGTGCGATTCAAAAATAGATCCCCTGGTCCTAGAGATTCGAATTTGACGCAAGCAGAATTTACACAATCGTCAAGTAGAACAACTAATAGGCAAACTTGTAATAGTATCATGATGCTAGATTCTGTTGTCAATCATCATCATCATCAGCTCATTTATGTCCCCACTGCTGGGGCACGAGCCTTCCCTATGGATGGATAGGGAGAACGGGCCATGAACCACCACGCGGGCCCAGTGCGGATTGGTGGTTGTTAACGACTGCTAATGCAGCCGGGACCAACGGCTTAACGTGCCTTCCGAAGCACGGAGGAGCTCGAGATGATAAATTTTTGGTCACCCATCCGATGACCGGCTTTTGCGAAAGTTGCTTAACCTCAGCACTCGCAGACCGGGTGTGTTAACCACTGCGTCATCAAGCTCCTCCTCGATTCTGATGTAATCGTACCTTATTTGTAGGCTTCTTATAAATCTTGACCGGCTCATAAACGGACGTTCGACCAAGATACCAATCATCTTGATGATTGTATTTCTGCAGCACACTCACGAGACGGGGTACATTCACGTAGTTGTCATCATCGAAGTGGCAAAACCACCTGGCGGACAAAAAAAAAACAATTATAAAACCACCGCAAATTTTATGGCCATCGAAAAAGTTTATTACCACGGAGAACGAAATTAAAAAGAAAAGAGTATCGAACGCAAAATTAACGCAAACCGTCCACCGACCGGCGAGGCGGCAAGCAACCATTAATTTCAACTGTCTACCGCAAAACGAGCATATAAAAACCTGAAAAGTTATCAGCTGCCTTCTACTACGTACTCGTATATGCGTAATAAAGAAAATAATTGCAACTTTGTACGGTGCAGTTATAAAGACGTCGCTGTGCGGCCGCATCGGCGCTGGTAATTAGCGTCGTTGTATAATTTAGTGGCATTACTCTCGGCGCAAATAACAGGAGCTGCGCCGGCGCAATCCGTAACCGTTGGCGACGCAGCGCGCAGCTCTACCGTGCTATTAGATGAGGTATGTTTTATCGATTGCTATTGGGTATTAACAATGTTATCTTGTGTTTACTGAAGACTAAGAAAGTGGTAGGGTCATGCCATAATTACTGTTGGACGTTAAACGAATTTATTGTGAATATTAATGAACGTACAGAGTACCTAAATATGAAATCCATAACCACAGACTAGTGACAACTAATTCAAAAGGTAATTGAAAATAGTATGAGAAGGAGGCTAGATCTTCAACAAATTACATTTTTTTGTGAGGGTTTGTTCGCAAATCACAATTTGGAAAAGTGTTGAAAGAATCACCACGAGCGGGATTCGAGCCCGCACTTTGTGACTTACCTTGTCAGGTGCACTTTCAACTACGCCGTCTACTGTCTAACCGGCCGAAATTTAAGAACACTATCTACTTTTACTTTGTAAGTAGGTACCTAAGCCTTATTTCAATAGTAGTAAACAAACTACGTCATAAATAAATAATAAATAAAGTTAATGATTAACAAAAATCTTACATTTCATGTAAATGAGAAACAACCCCAGGTAAGTAATTGTGAAATACTCGTGTTGGGGTTGCTTCGCTCCAACCCTTGTGACTTGTTAATAAATTTAAATTTAAATAAAATAAATCTAGCAAAACAAAATCAATACTGTTTACATAAAATAGAATAAAATCAGTCGAAATGAAGTTAATCAAAACAGAATAAAGTAAATTAAATTAGGTAAGATCAAGTTATAAAATTAAATTAAGTACATAAAAAAAATAAAATTAAACTAAAAAAAAATTACATTAAAAAAAATAAAAATAAAAATTACATTACAAATAATAACATCAAATACTATAAAATCAAATCAGATATCCAATATTGTTTTTATGGACTTGAGGGGTGAGAGGGGTGAGTGAGAGAGGTGTAAGGGTGACTGTGTGAGTGTGTACATGTGTGAAAAACTAATTCTAGGCTATATAATTCTTTTAAAAACATTTTCAGTCTTTTCAAAATGTTAAATTCAAAGTTTTTTTCCATTCCACCAGTATTTCTTTACATTCATATGTCTTCTATTGTATATATATTATATATAAATGGTAAACTTTTGTGTATTTTCAAAATAACATTTAAAATATATAATTTTCTGACTGTAAGTAGATTGCTGATTTTGTAAAGATTATATGTAGAGTATTTCCATGGCTCAGTTAGAGTATATTACTTTTAATAAGTCTTTCGAGTTCGAGAAGCTTGGTGTTAGTAGCACCATCCCATACTGGGATACAGTAAGTTACTACAGATTGCGCTAAAGCAATATATATTTGGTTAAGCAATTTGTTAGTCATAATCATAACATGTCGAAGCGTTTTAAAAATCCACATTAATTTTCATACTTTGCCAATACCTAACCAAATTGATATGGCTGTGCTAAGACAATCTTTTCTCAACTACAACACCTAGGAATTTCAACGACTCTACGCTCCGAAAACAAGGACACCCACAGCTCCCGTCACGTATGCCACCACATCGATGCATTTTAATTTGGTACTCGAATTTTGGCTTGGATCTCTGACTGTCATCAACATCCAATTTTAATATTTTTACAAATAACCGGTAAAGATTATGGTTAAATGTAATTTTACGAATATTTAGTTGCGGACAAATTACAATTTCAAAAAAGTGTTCATTGTCGAATCCCGCTCGAGGAAAACTTTTAATACTTTTTCAAATTTCGCGGCGTTGTGTGTTTTTCTCAGTATGTTTTGTGGCAGGAGCGCGAACGAACCTCGTGCGTGACCACATACTACAATATGGCGCACGGAACGATAAATGGCTGCGCCGCGGCCGCGTCGATACTGGATCGGGTTTCTGCATATCGAGTTTATGTTTGCGTAATTTTAACGGCAACCTAATGGGCTCTATAGGCAGCTGTTGAATTAAAACAGTCTTGCCTCGCAGTTTGATATTTATGATATTTTATGGTATAGTTTGATGTAACATTCATTTTGTACAAGAATGTATTAAAAATAGTCGTTAAAACATTAGAAGTTACAAGAACATTAGAACATTACAGTACAATCATCAAACCAGAATGAATGATTTCTACCTACTACAACAAGCCTCTTGTGCAAGAATGTATGAAAAACAGATGTTTAAGTTAGAACATCGAACCCGAATGAATGTTTTCTACCTACTTCAACTGTTCTCTTGTACAAGAATTTATGAAAATAGACGTTTTGGTCAGAACATCGAACCCAAATGAATGTTTTCAGCTTATCTTATAAAGGAAACTAAGGGTAGGCTGCATTAAAACAGTTTCGGACCTCATTATATGTTAGTATAATGTATAATGTTCTAACGCACATATTTAATATGTGCGTTAACAATGGAATCTTCCCCGACAACTTCAAACGCTCGATTATTCACAAATATTACGTGTTTCACTTACTTTTCAGCATATTTTATTATGTTTCACTTCTCATTTTTAACTTTGTTTTTCTTGTATAGAAGCTCTTATTACCCCCATTTTTATAAACGGGTAAAAGCTTATACTGAAGCAAAGTAATTGCTTAATTAAAATTTTATATTCTTTAGTAAACCGATGAAGTTAGAAACGTCAAAAGTTAGAATTCTTGGCCAAGCCATAATCACCAATATCTTTACTCAAGCAATCTAGTTAAGTTTCTCAAAGAATTCATAGTGACAACGTTGTGACAAGCTAGAATTGAGGTTATATTCCGTGAGACAGTTTGTGTTATGCTCTAAAATAATGTAAAACTGATGAATTTCATAATAACAATAATACTTTTATTTAATGTTATAATTTTGTTTGAGCAACAATTCGAATGAACAGGAATGTGTAGAAAATAGACGTAGGTAGGTATAATATTAATCCCTAGACACTAGAATTAATGTTTAGGACAACATGAGAGATGATTAAGACCAATTGTAGCAATGACTAGATTTCAACAATGAAGAATAACCTTTTAAAAGATGTATAGCACCTTCTTTGCACCTTATTTAAAATCCTGAATGACATTAACTCTCCTTCCTATCTTCGTTCTCGGTTCCGCTATCTCCCTATCCCATCCCGTGGGCGGCGGTCGTGCGTCACTAAGGTGCTCGAACTGCCGACCAGCAATACCAACTTTTCCCTCCATTCATTTACTGTGAAAGCCGCACAGCTATGGAATAGACTTCCCAAATCCATTCAAGATTGTCCTTCCATAACTTCATTCAAATTAAAGCTCAAAGAGCACTTTTTAAGACTACCGGTATAACATGATCATTATATTATGTTTTATTTATATTATACCATTATGTATTATTATTATATAAGTATTATTATTTGTAATTTTTATTTATTTGTATGTTATTTATTTTTATTTATATCTGTTTTACATTTATTTAGGTTTAGGAAATAGTGTAGTTTTTTTTTTTTTTTTTTTGTTATTGCACTTTGTGTCACCCTTGCTACATTTATCTCGCACACTCTCTGGGTTGACTGGAAGAGATCTCTTCTAGAGATAAGTCCACCTTTGCATTCAATGTCTCTGTTGTAATTTTTTTTGTTACTATGTTTCTGTGCAATAAAGAATACTATAGCACCTAAATTTTTTAAAGAGTTTGTTGATTGCCTCAGGCGGAATTTTCAGTGTCACCAGACTCTTTTTGGGGGCGACGAGAAACTTAAAGGGGAGCCCTTTAAGTTTCAAGTTTCAAGCCGTATGAAACGAAACAACTTCGGAGGGGTACATTCTTTGTTTTACGTGGTACGAGTAGGAGTGTGATAAAGTGTTAGCTGAATTCAATCACAAACAAATTTGTGGGAAATTATAGCCATCACACGACCTAATAACTTAATACTTCGAACAGCGCTTATCAAGTTAATTAATAAATTGGAACCGATGTATTTCATTTGGTTAATATTTATAGCTATATTATTATGAATAAATACACAGTACTCATGATGAAATTACCTTATTGGGTTACTATATATTAATGTAACAACATTTGGGTTATACTTTTTATTTTTAAGTGCTAATTGCTGCACTGAAGCTGAATTAAATATAGCATATGCATAGCCATCGGTTGCAATAACCGTTGGATAGATGGCACTGTGCCGCTAAAAGCACTCAAAAATTAAAAAACAGTGTAAAAATTCAGTGCCTACGTCAGCCTTCCCGGTAGCATAATGGTCTGTACAGCTGCCCGGATTGCGGAAGACCCAGGTTCGATTTCTAACTGGGTCGGGTAGGCATTAAATTTTTTCACTGTATTTTATTAATATTTAACATTTGGGTTATAACCAAAACTCAGTTAAGTTGTAACGCAGTTATTACCGCCGTCTTCAGTCACATTAAAAGTGTTTCGGTAAACTATTTATACTTTGTCCTAAATCTTATTAATATTAATATAAATAGAGAAGAAATTGCAAAGTTCTTGAATAATTAGTAATTTCTTCTTCTCTTCAATTTGGTCAGATCTTGCCACCAGACAAACGTGTTGCCGAAACTCCAAATAAAAAATCGGTAGATATTACTTTTCAAAATCAGTAGATTATAGAGAGAATCGATTGATAAAATAAAACGGTTCTTGTGTAATTAAGTACTGTAGAACTTTATAGCTCTACCTATAATAAAAGGCGGTATTATTTTATATTTTCTCAGAGATAGAATTAAAAATCAGCCCTAGCTTCTCAGCGGGCTGTCACCGAATCAATCTTCATCTTTTTTGTTCCATAAGCTTCTTGTAGCTCCTTATTTAAACTCAGGCCACGTCTTGTGCCATAGAGCTGCCCGAGCAAGGAGACCCGATCATCACAGTACTTTAAAAAAAAACAATTATGAAGTTATTGCCAATTTTGTTGCAACCAATATAAAAAATAACACTTTCTTACAAAAATAATTACTAAAAATCTTATTAATTATAACAATCCTCTATCTTTACAGAGGAGGAAGAGTGAAAGGATGGGGTTGCACAAAAGATCCCGATGGGTCGAGGTGTTACTGCGAGAGGGAAACCTCGGCAGGCCCCACTAAGATAAGATAAGATAATTATAACAAACAATATAAGTAGGCAATTCGGTAGAAATTCCAAAAAATGTTAAGGTTCGGCAACACTGGACAAACATCATATAATTTACGACAACGAACAAAACTAACGGTATAGCTTTTTACAAAATTAAAGCATAATTACCCACGGAGGAGCACAGTGGGACCATTTTACCGTACGAGACATTTAGATAAGTAGTTGGTGACACCGGGCGGTTGTGAATCGTAGGTAAAGTTAAACTTCGCTGTTATCCCTAGGCGAGCGGCTGCTGCTGCCCGAGCCCGTACTTCAGACGACCCGAGCAAAGTGTCCTACACATAAACCCTACACGGATATAGAATTTAAGTGGTGGTCAACGTATTATTATTATTTATTAATTAAACCTCGGTGGCCGAATGGCAAAGCACTTGGCCCGATACCCGAAGGTCCCGGGTTCAATTCCCAGGTCGGGCAAAGTGTGTTTCGGATTTTTCAATGCATAGCCCGGGTTTGTGATTACCAGCCCACATTTGGCAAGCGTGGTGTTTAAGCCATTACCCATCAATTCTAGTGATAACTTGATAGCAGTGGGTAGTTATAGGCTATTTACTTTGCTTTCACTTATTAATTTAGGTCTTAGGGGATTGGTTTCAGAATGGTATATTTTTCGAAGGGTATATTTTTTTAAAGGTCTTGTTTTTTTAAGTCTTTTTAATTTTCAAATTTGCACCCTAAGATGTCCTTACTGTAATAACATTAGGCTAACCTTTTACCGAAATGTAAAAAAGGAGCCTGTTTTAAGTCTTCCTATCTAGCTACCACCATGATTGGAAGTCAATCATCAACAATGACAGTAGTATAATAATATTTGTGTTCCATCAGGTTGAGTTTGAGATAAGATAGCTAGTTCCTTAGTACCTGAAGATTCCGAGTAAATGTGCCTTCAGCTTCATCATCACTTACCGTACAATTAGTAATATTGTATTTTTCTAAGCTTATATAGTAATCTGTATTGGAGAATCGTTTACTGACTTAAGGTATTGGTAAAAACATTAAACAAAGTACATACAATTTAAATTTAACCACTTTACGGATCTACTCGCGTTTATTTTACAAATTTATTAATACATTAATAACAACAATGACTAAAATTAACGCGAGTGGATTTGACAAAATTGTTTCATTTCAATGTGTATTCTCCGCGAAAACAAATATATACAATATACTAAACAGAAAGTACAGGGCCACATTCAGATGAATTTTATGTCTTCAGCAAGGGTTTATCCAAGGTAGCGTCACTGGGGACCGATATAAAAAACTGTTTAAGCCTAAGCGACCAGAATCTTGGACGCTTTGATCTCATTCTCGTTCAATCTAGGTCATTTGAACAAGTTGATAATATTGGTATAGTATCCAAGACGTCAAGCGTGTTTTTGTCGCTAGTTTGGTTTGATTTCACCTAGAATCATGTAAAATATAATAAAACTGTATGTAAGTATAGTAGGACGGGGTACTATACTACTTTTGAATGAAGTGTAAAATTAATCATAGAAAGTTGTTAAACATGTAAACCTACCTACGGTATGATTCTAGAGGTAGTCACTCTAGAGACGTCTAGAACTCTATTGACATCCATTTAACTAGATATAGAAAGATCTATCACATGTTCATTGTCACTATTGTCACCTCAAAAGTAAGCAAAAACATCCCAGATATGCAGATCAATAATACACACACGCCTGCACACCAGGCTACTACAAACTGTTAAATTTCCTCAATAGACTTTGAAATTTACGTATTTGGATTAAGGTTGAACATTTATTGAATAAATTTTACGGTTTTGGATAGGTTGATGTGTAGGCCTGCATACACGAAACGGTGCTAACTGAGGTAAAGACGTCTTTCTTCAAAAGGTATTTCTGTTGCATTCATATAAAATACAAAAGTTAATACTTTGTATGTTTATATTTTTACGATATTCGTTTTTCTTAATACACATAAACACCTACCTCTTTTTTACTACAAAGCACCTGCAACCAATGTTTGATTATCTCAGCAATACAACCCCCGGTGTGGAAGTGAGTCATAACATAATTTCTCAGGGGAAAAAAACAAGAAAGGTCCCACAAAAACATTCGTCGGGCGGAACGACTGTGCAAACGCGTGAAAATCATTGTTGGCCCAACATAATATTGGAGTTGCTCTCCAGAAACCATTACGGCTGTTGTGCCGTTGTGTTCGGCCGGTGTCCACAGATTAAAAAGGCTTTGACTCGACGAAATCTCGGTAGGTGTGGTATGTTTGCGTTTTAACAGGTTTCGAGAATTGGTATCGCTAAATGTATAACAAAATGTTATTTTTATTTTAATTAGAAAACTAAATAATATTGCGTTCCATTTTAATCAAAGGCTTATAACGGGGACTAATGCAAAGAACTTTGTATAGGTATAAGAGAATACCTTTTTACCCGAAGTTTCGACCGAGTTGCACCGGTCGTGGTCACGGGCTGTCTCTCAGCCGTTTTATAACACTTTGATCCAATAATTTTAATCAAAACTATACGGTAATGAGCTCGTTATATTCTAATTTGGTTTAATACGAAAGCACGTAAAGCTCTTAGTCCTGGCTGTTGTCGTACGATGATGGCAGTGAAAAACCCACCAACCAGTATAGGTATGACCCACTGTCCCTAGCGGAACCACTAACTCAATACGCCGACGCGATCTCTTTATACATGTGCTATTGTGTGTGAGGAAAAACTTGACCCTAGCCGAGAAACGCGCTTATACTTATAGATTGATGATAGTTCAGGGCTATTATCATTTACATAATTATAAAACAATGAGCATCGTAAATTGAACAAAAAAATTGCTTATCGAAATTTATACGATTTTTTTTTCGCTTCCACTCACTATTTCGTATTTAAAACACGTCCTAAATATTGAATATCATGAAAATGGTAATATGAGAACGTTGCTGCAAAGCTGTACAAACATATTCTGTGTTCACACAATTCCGTGCGACCCATAATACGATCATTAAAACGGTAAAACAAAACCTCGCTGCCAATATTTATACAGACGACCTTCTAAAAACAGGAGTTAAGAGCATCTTGTTTTTAATAATAACATATCTCTTAGCGTATGCAACGTAACTTTAAACTAAAATACCGGGTAAAGAAAGATAATATTTGTAAGTAATACATGTGTGTGTACGCACACATCTTTCTCATTATTAAGGCCACCATGTTTGCAATAGCAATAAAAAAACATTAAACTGCAATCAGTCTGTTTTTATTACGTTGCGCAGAACCTTATTAAAACTTTTATTGCACTTGATAAACATATAAATGAAACAAAAAATACGCACAACGGTGGAACCTGGAATGAATGAAATAAATAAACCGTTTAAAAAAACAAAGAGTGTAGCTATTCTTTACTAAGCGGGCTAAAGAGAGCTTCCTACGACGAGTGCAAGACAATGTAATGACAACGTCATATCAGCTTGCGCATTTAAAAGAGGAACATGAGAGTATGGTTGTGATAGAAGTTGACTCTCAAGTTCTTAGGATATAAGTAAGACACCTATGGCGATCTTTTAACTTGGACCGGAGTTTTAAATCTAAATAATGCGTCCCTAGCTCGTTTAAGGCGTTCGCGTTGTGTTACGAAATAGGTTTTACTATAAGCGAATAGGCCTTAATTGTAACTACAAACTTATTCTTTACTATTAATAAAGAGGTAACGTTTGTGTCTTTGTTTTGATTGTTTGTATGTCAGGGCTAATCTCTGAAACTACTTGTCCAATGCCAATAATTAGCACAGCAGTTCTGTAAATCCCGGCGTGTAAAACATCGTGAATCACCATTCCGTCAAAGCAAGTAAAATAAAAGTTCATAGATGGATAATTTGTTTATATTACATTTGGGCACTTTAATAAGTTGCGTAATGAGAGAAGGGAATGCAAACGTCCATTTAATTAGCATGTACGTTGACAAACAATACCACGACAATAAAAAAAATCGCATATACATTTAATAGAGGCATTGATAGACGTTTTAAAGTTTACCTACCTATAATATTACATTTCCTGTAACATAATTGTAGCGTACGGATCCAAGCTAGTCATAATAACAGGGCAGATTAATAAACATCCATCATTTCATATGTAACAAACTTGCTTTGATTGCCTTATAATTGCTGAGATCTGTCATTTTGATGGGCTAGGTAACACGATAGAGTTATGGCTGATTCATCAAAATGATGTCTGTCGTTTACATAGTTTTGGTGGGTACAGACCTTACCAGGCCATTCGTACTTGAAATCAGGCTATAAGCCGCCACGCTTTTTAAGAGTAGGTGATAATGACTACAGAAAGTGTGTGAATGTTATTAATAATAATAATAAAATCGTTTATTTATATTTTAACAAAAATGAAAATACATTATAAAAGGTTACACACGTTTAAAAATTAAGCCAAAACGGTTTATGGCTCAGTGATCGCGGTAGGACCGAGATCTGTGTTCTGCCATAACCTTACTAATAGAGTACAAACTATAAAGATTTAGAACATCGGGACTTATCCTTAACAATCACTTAACACTAGTGCAAATATACATCACCGCCCAATACAATGGCAATAAAATGTATCTTATTAAATTAATCAACCCATACTCAGCACAAGAGATTGTTGCTTAAACAGCCGTTCACGACAATATTTGAAAAGTTGAAAGAGTACAATTAAATTGAATTCCACGAATGGGTGGAGGCAAATCATTCCATATTTTAGCTTATGCGTACTTAAAGCAAAATGCTTTTATTATTATTTTTGTTATTGTAAGTGTATTCTTTTTTCTCAGCTAGATTATTATTATTATTATATTGGTAGATTTTCTTCACTCTTTCTGTTTAAGTCACAGGAAGACCTCTACGGGCTTTTGCCAAGTATAGGAGGTGTGTTAGTATTAGTGATGTACAAACCTCGAGGCGTCGAGTTCTACTTTTGAAGCCTCGACGCGGATTGGCAGGTCTCAGTGAGCTCGGTAGGCTCGTAGACCCACACCTAGCCGAGACGCGAGCTCTCTAAGCCACGCCTCGAGGCTTCAAAAGAGTTCGAGTTTCAAAAGAACTCAAGTCTTAAAATGAACGCGAGCCTTCAATAAAAGCTCAACTTTATGTTTATCACTTTAATATCTCTGTTAGTTATAATATAGTTAGTGGTGTACAAGACTCGAGTGCTTTGAGACTTGAGTTCTTTTTCTTAGGGCTCGGAGTCGTTTACTGAGCTCGACTCTTTTAACGGATTGTTCGATGACTCCAAAATTAGAACTCAAAAAGGTGAATGTCTTATGTCATAAAGCGCACCGTAGATGCTTAAGCTATTGTGTTTTACCTCTACTTATCCTTATTCATCAGCAGTCTATCACAACTAGAGCACAGGAAAAGACTAAAGTGCTGAAAAAGATTCGAGTCCTGAAAAAGCCTCAAGATCGATCGAGCTCTTAAAATGGCTCGAGCACTCAAAAAGGCTCGAACTCTCCTGACAATACGTGCCGTGTCCAGGAGTATTGTTATTATTATTATAGAAAGTGGCGCCAAATGAACGGACAATGGTTAAATTTGTTTATAATATATGATGAGAATATATTTTTAGTTATTTACAAAATACGTTAAATAATTTACAAATACACCGTAACTTTTTGAACGATTTAAACCTGCAGGTGGATCGATCTAACCATGAAACTGAACAACTTTTCCCAGGAAACATAAGTCAAAAAACTAGATTTTTTTAAATTTTGCAAAAAAACCATGCTCGGTCAATAGAGGCTTTGTATGGGAAAGTATATATATACACGAGGTTCAGGCAAACATCACATGTTCGGTAATGAGGAGACTGGTCAAGACTGATGGATGACCGATGATGATTAAGTTAAGACTCGGAATTTTGAATTATAAATGCGTTTTAGCTTTAATAATGTGTTCAAATTAAATAAATATATTAAACAAAATTTCGGATCGAACAAATTTGTAATAGCGTGTAAGAGTAGTGAGTGGGTAGATAAAATATTTATCCTCCTTATGCTTGTGTTCCGACAGTTAGAGATAAGATAGCCAGTTGCTCAGTAATTGAGGATTTTGGGCCCTTCCCTTCAGCCTTATCGACACTCCATCAGGTGAGGCTTTTGGTCAAGCGCTATCCCATAATAAAATATGATCTGATCACTGTCCGTGAGATAAGATTTCGATTGATAAAATAAGATAGTTGCTTATTTGCACTTCGACATGGTATAAAGAGATGTTACATAGGAATATATAGATCACTATCAAGCTTAACTAAAAAAAAACATTTTTTTTGTGTTATTCAGAGTTATTTGTAAAAATGAAACTCTTTATCACGCATTCTTCAAAACTTCTTAAACTACTTTTGTTACCTACGGCTTTTAAATATTAAAAAAAAAATTGTGTCGGCAAAAGTTGAGTTGAGTTGAGTTAAGCTAAGTATTAGTTTTGTCAACAATATATATTTTTAATTTACGAAAGTTATAGAACAATATTGTGTTTCAGGATGGTGAAAAGCATACCTACGTGTATAAGTGGTGAATATTAATGTTTTACAAAAAAAGTTGTTGTTTAAATAATTTAATAAATAAATAAATAAACTTTCCTACACTCACACCAATTATCTAGCCCAAGAGAAGCTTCGTTATGAAACTCATTAAATGGTTATTAGACAACGGATAACATACTTAAAATACTTAAATACATCATTATTATACATAGAAAACACCCAGACTCGAAAAAATTTAGGAAAACAATAATTTCTAAATTGACCCGACCGGGGATCGAACCCGGGACCTCAGAGATGGCGACACCATGAAAACCGGTGTACAAACCACTGGACCAAGGAGGTTTAAAGTAACATAAGAAAGTGTACGCTAAAGGAGCTTGATGGAGCGGTGGTTAACGCGCCCGCTCTGCGATTGCAGCTGTTAAGCAACTATCCCAAAGGCCGATCGTCGGTTAAGTGACCAAAAATGTGTCATCTCGCGCTCCTCTGTGCTTCGGAAGGCACGAGCAGTTGGTCTCGGCTGCGTT
This sequence comes from Eudonia truncicolella, assembly GCA_949315975.1. Classification (NCBI taxonomy): domain Eukaryota; kingdom Metazoa; phylum Arthropoda; class Insecta; order Lepidoptera; family Crambidae; genus Eudonia; species Eudonia truncicolella. The sequence goes on along the minus strand of OX438831.1, from coordinate 4,905,132 downwards.
AGCAGTCGCTAACAACCACACTGGGCCTGCGTGGTGGTCTGTGGCCCGTTCTCCCTATCCATCCATAGGGAAGGCTCGTGCCCCAGCAGTGGGGACGTAACAATGGTGGTGATGGAGAAGGTTTACTCACTTCTTTCCGCTGTCCAAGAAGTGGTCGTATTCTACAGACATTTTGCAGCAAAGATGTTTGCGTTCATGCGATGCCGAACAGTTCGTGTTCACCATGTGGCCATCTAAAAAGAACAAAAACATATTAATAATAATAAACATTTATTTACAGACAACTGTATAATATATATGATGTTAGGATACAGCAGTTAGAAATAATATAAGGCCGAGTCCCATCTCCCGGCTATTATTACCAGGATTTTGTTGCTGCTCCTGCGCACTTGTATAAGTAACTAACGCTAAAATCTCTATATGGACAATATAATAAACCAATTACATATTCATTTTTGTTAGGCTAACTTCTCCGTATATTGGGTGGCACTGGTTGGTTCTGTTTGTTGCCCTGGGATTGCAGTTCCACTAACTCGCCATTTGGCCAGCGTGGTAAGCTATAGACCGATCTCCCTATGTCTATTCACTCTAGCCTAGCAGATACTCCAGTTTTAGCTATCAGGAAACACATCAGCAGGCAATGAGATCCACGCAATGCTGCTGAGCTGTTCGCATTAAAAATAATTAGCAAACCGCTGATGATGGATGGTTTTTGAAATTTTATCCATATTCTTATCCATTCGCGACAACAACGGAGCGACGCGCGCGACGCAGTTTGAAGTTTGGAATGAAACGATATCAAAATATTTGTGAACATTGTCAGGTGAAATGGGTGTTGAACAATGGGAGTGGACAAACTTACTCGTCTGGTTTTGGTGCTGACGGTTCTCGATGTCTGTGAAGAACCAGATCTGAAACAAAAAAAAAACAACGTCAAATATTGATTTCAATGGAAAGCTTGGTAAGGTGACATGTGACATGTGGCCTGCAGGTGTATTAAGTGTCTACTGTATGGCAAAATATGGTGACACAAGACCAATATCTGTATAACATCTCCCGTCACATTAGGATGCTTTGGTAGCTGTATAGTAAATAGCCTTTATGCTATCATAGTAAATAGCCTACTATCCCACTGCTGGACAAAGGCCTCCATCATCTAAAGTAAAGTCATCGCTTTAATAAATGGGTATTGACTTAATCACTACGCTTGCCAAATGTGGGTTGGTGATCACTAACTCGGGCTATGCCACTCTGTCTCCGAGGCCTCTGCACCTGTATATTGGTATGCCAATATTATTTTACCATACTAGACAACATATAAAGGGCAATCGTTTTTTAGCTAAAATGCTTTCAACAAACAAAACAAAGGAACATTAAGAACGTTTACACAAAACAAATGAAAAGCCTTAACTTGCGTCACGCAGCGCACAATAAGGAAAATTTTGACCTTTCATTTTCGGGCGAATGGCGAGGTATTGTGCTATCTCTCCTCGCATTTGCGTGTCTGGATATTAAAGACGACCCCACTTGATATTTCATAGAGGTGGCAATACGCAGGCCTCTTTTGAGGGAAAGTAAAAGATTTCTAGCGGGGAAACGCCAATTTGATGAGATAGGTACCAACTAAAAAAATAAAAATGTTTTAGCAAGTTGCGTATTTCAGTTTTAAATCGTTACGTCAAACCATATTTTTTTCTCCCCTTTTGTTGATCGCTTCGTGCGATTAGCACATTTAGCCAGTGTCAAATTAATTTTTCTCACAAGTAATACATAAATAAACAATATTTCCGTCCAGTATGACGATGATGAATGATAATAGAAATGAGAAGTGAGAAATTATATACCCCCCAACCCCTCGAATATCTCAGTAAAGATGTGGGGCATTACTAAGAAGTCCTCACGCGGACTTCTTGAGAGAATTTGAAAAGTGACGTTGCAGTGTTTTGTTTCATTTGCCAACACTCATGCACGTTTACGAACACTTAACGGTTAATAATCCACGATTATTTCACCTTGATATTCAATATATCACAACTTTTTGAAAATAAAACAAAACCGCACTCATGACTCTTGTCGTTCCTGCCAACAAGTCCGCATTGCCTTTTATAGTAGAATCCATTTAGCTACCGTTGTAATAAACGTAAACAAATTTAAAATATTTTAAACAACAAACGACGAAACGTAGTGGTTTTTTCTTGTTGAAATAAAAAATAGTAATTATAAAATAAATTATCATAATTAAGCCTTTTGATACTTTTTACTGTACTTAAAATGGACGTAACAGACAGTATATTTTGATTCGTCTGTTTGAACTTGTATTATTGAAAAACTAACAATTTTGTACAAAATTCATTGTACTAAATAATTGTATTCTAAAGTTTACGCGAATACTACACATCAAAATAAGTAAAGGTTTAAAACATCAGGCTGAGAAATAAAATGTTATTTAGAAGTAGGTATATTTGTCCTAAGTATTTTATAGATAATCTTATTTAAATACTAGCTGACCCGGCGGATTGTGACACGAGAATTTTATATATTGTAGAAAGATATGGCATGTAAAAAGGCATCATATTAAAAAAAATATGTGTTCAATTTCGTATCATTTTAGAGACACCTAATAATAATAATGATTACTCTTAAGAGGCTCTCGCTTGATGGTTGGATCAAGGGTCAGAATCAGGAAGCAGTACTCCTTGACACGGCACGTATTGTCAGGAGGTTCCTCACTCTGCAGCCCTGACCACCGGTAGCTTGGGCCCTGCCTCGCTGCTGGCGGTACTCTAGAATTCAGTTTTTATAATAATTTATTGTTTTTATATTAAAATATTGTAAAAATCTAGTTTTAAGAAAGAAAATAAATAAAGGGAATAATGATTTAGTTATAACTTTATTCGGCTCTAACACGGTACATTACATTACATATTAGAGTCAAAAGGGTAAATGGCTTAGTGATCGCAGGAGACTCACAAACCATGTTATTCTGCCATAGCCTTATATTTATGCATGGTTCGACTGCATCTTAAAGTTATAAATGAAACAAAATTATTGTGTGTCAAAGGAATTGTGGTTATGGGTTATTAGATTGGGTTATTAGATTGAATCATTACACTTTTAAGATTTTGACTGATTGCTATAAGTAAGTATATAGTAAGTGGTGTTAAACTGGTTACTTATTTAGAGAAAAGGCCTCTATTACAGTTTTATACTATGTAGGTATGCCGAGATAACTATTGCAAACAATTTTAGTTTTGTGAGTCAAATGTAGCTTATGAAATGGACAAGATCAATTTGATATCGCATATGAAACGAACCTTTTATATCGGAAATCAAACAACCTTTTTCACATAAACAAACAGAATTCATGGATACAGTATTTGCTTTCTTTTTATTATCTTGTCACACTTTCATAACAGCAAAGCTTCTGTGGAATGCACAATTTTTGAAGACATGATTCATACTGTCTGGCTATAATATAACTTTCTTTTGAGTGTTTGTATACAAAGGGTCGCATAACTCATTGCTCTATTTAAGGCGCTCTGTCAACTGTGAAATGCACTGCACTTATGCATGGTTTATAAAAAAAAGCATACAACATACAATGCCAAAAAATAATGTTATTATAATTAATAAGACAATATTTGCAAAAATATTTATTATGAAATTTCCCACATATAAAAATGTTCTAATGACTTTTAAATAGTAACTTTTACAAGATGATCTTTTTGATTTACTCAAGTGCGTCGATGAAATTAAGTGTAAGTACTTAAATAAAACTAAATTAGATTATTTTTTTTAATAAAAAACCTAGATCAAATCTCTAGATAATAAAAAATCTATATTTTAAATATATAGCGTTTAAGATGGACAGAGGGCGCTGATTCATGGTTGTCAGCGACTTAAAATAGAGCACTGCTGAGGGCTAGTCATTACAAATTCAGCTACATATAACCAGCTACAAATATTCAGGTTAATTAATTAAATATGCTCGATAGCGCAGAGGTTTGTATGTCCGGATTAAGATATTTCGCAATGCCTTGTAAAGGATGGGTAATCATACTAAAATGTCTTCTTAAGATCTTCTATGCCTCGAAAGATATGTTATACCGTTGGTCTCGTTTATTGGCGTAAATTGGGACTTATTAAAAGCCACTAATTCGTAAGGCATATTTAGTGGGTTAAGACCCGATCACCCTATGCGATATTGTTCATGTAAAAATACCAAAGCCCAAGATCAGTAGGAGGTTTAAAGGTTGATGACAATGATAAATTAAAAAACGATTAATCCTTTTGAAATAAAAAAAGAAATGATAGGTTGTCTTTTGGTTCATGTCATAAGTACCTATATTTTTCGATGTACCTATACGAAATACTTTATTGAGTAGTTTTTTTGTAGAAAGTAATTTGAAGAACTGCAATGGGATTAAAGCCTCGTTAAGACATTATAATTATGTCCACCTTGCTAAAAAATATCATTATGTCAAGACGGTCCTCTCGGTCATTCATTACACTACGGCGGTACTTGTAACAAGTAAGCTTGGGAGAGTCCTCCACGAAGAATAAAATGTCTTTTCAGCGCTTTCCCCTAGGTATAAAAAAATATTATTCGGCCCCAAAAAGGTAAAAAAAAACATATTTCTTTTATTTTTTTCTATAAGTTATTTAGGGTGTAATTACCTATTATTTTATATTTTCCGATCTCGTAACGCAATAAGAGCTTTTCATTTGAATATTTCCAATTGAAAAAAAAAATGTGATTCTTCAATGCAGAATGAAGTATTGTTTTTTAGTCTATTTGAACATTTTCGGATGGACGTAATTAAACTTGTCATTCTAATATATGTGATGCATTTTATTTTATTTCTTAATTTTTATGGGTAGGTACGACCTTTATTCATTTCTATTTTGTGCTTTATACGTCATTTATACGTATCATCGACTTATGTCAATCCCGTACATTATTCATTCTATTTGATTTCTTTTCTATTAGCGTTTTGCCACTTTCTAGGAGGGCTGTTATTATCACTTACCATTACCGTGGACTTATATATTATATGTCCATGCCATTATCTACCTACATTTGGTTGAAATGATGGGTCAAAATCTTGCCTAGTTGTATCCCTTTGGCTTGAGCTCTTCTACTTTGACATACAAAAGTGACCGAAAATGCACCTGACATTAATTAGCAAATGGAATATTAGCAACTACAAAGGGTGAAACTAAGTGTGTAAGTAATATTTAATGTACCGTTTGTGACAGTGTTCACGTTAAAGCGCGGTAACCACAATCATGACGCCCGTCGGCACAACACACCTCAGAACTAATACCTGCGCGGTGAACAAACGCACAGAGAGACGTAGAACTTGGAAAAGACCGTAACTTTCAATTGGAAAATAATACTAAACGTATTTATTATAAAGTCCAAAATTGAAAGCTATGCGTGAGTTAACCTCTTTTTTTTTTGGCAAAAATATAGGTGTGTGACGCCTTATGTAATGAGTGTGTGCGTGTACCTATGTAGAAATTAAAAAAAATTACAAAAACACAAATGTTGAAAAAAATTCCACGAGCAGGATTTGAATCTGCACCCTTCTGACATGCCGGGTCAGGCGCTCTTCTAATTGAGCTATCATTGGTTCTAACCAGCCCGCCGAAATAATTCAACACTATTTACTTTTTTACTTTGAAAGTCAGAGGCGCCGTTTCAATGTCAACAACTACCGTCGTTAACAAAATTTCGTTTATTATTTAATTTTTCCAAAACAAAAATCGTGGAAATTTTTTCAACATTTGTGTTTTTGTAATTTGTTTCGCAACAAAATTTGCGTTAAAATTATATAAACAAACAAAAACATTTGAATTAAAAAAAAGCTAAGATGCTTTTCCTCAAAAAGTCAACAAAGTTAGGAATAAATGCTTAGGATTTTTTAAATGGGAATATCTTACAGGGATATGGTCGTTCCTACAATATTATTCTTACTTCCTTTGGTTTTTTTTTTAAGTGCTTTAATTATAATAGTATAGGTATAAAACACATAATTGACATAAATAAACAAGAAGTGAAATAATAAAGAAAATCCGATCCCTTCTAGGCAATACTAGATCTTAAACAAGGTCGGCAAACAGCATTAGACACACCCTGGTTTGTACATGACATGTTTTGTTATTGTGATGTTTGATTAGACCTACCCTACCCTAAGTTATATTTTATATAAGTTATAAATATATTATAATATAAAGTTCGCAAGTGCGTTGTTTTGCCCTTTCTTATCTACAAATTGAGTTACGACTTGACGCCGTGGTCCAGCGTGCTGTGTGCCACATTTTATCTCAGTCACAGAATAGCTAATATCAAAACATTGTCTTCATGACTACTCCTGCAAAATAACGCAAAATAAGACTTGTGACAAACCGAAGTGAAAGCTAGTGATTAATCTATCCAAAGAACACAAAATAAGTTATTTTTAGATAAAAAAAAATACAAATGGAACTACAATTTTATTAAACCTTTGAATTTTTATTTATCAACGGCGAAGAAACGTAAAAGTTTACTATTTAGTTTCCCTTATCGAAGATTTATCAACAGGAGGTGACCGATTTCTGAGAAAACGCTCGTCGAAAAGCGGTTGGCTTCTAAGAATCCAATACAAGTTATGACAATATTTAAATTGCGGAGATAAGCCCCAAAATATACCAGGATAAAAACGTGTTTACCTGTACAAAAGTCATGGGTATATTATAAATGTCATTGCAATCATATGTACGACGATATTCGCAAGGTGGCTGGCAAGAGCTGGATGAGAGTAGCCGCGGATCGTGCTCAGTGGCGTGCACTTGGAGAGGCCAATGTCCAGCAGTGGACGTGTGTAGGCTGATGATGATGATGATATGTATATATATCTACAATACAAAAAAGTAACTTGAGGAAATCATCCTAAAATGAAGGATAGCTAAAAATCTGCCACTGCCGGGTGTATTAGGTGTATTAAGTAGGGTATAATTTAATTAAAATTAAATTATACCCTATAATAATGCAACAAATTAACTAAAAAAATTTAGTCTTATCAATGTTTACGTGCAAGACTTGTGTCAACTCACATGGACACGAAAAGAGTTGTGCAAATGCAAAAAATAAAAAATCTAGCCTACGGGAAAAATACTGACCACAAATCAAAGTCCAGCGAACAGTTTCAAGCACAAAAGGGCCAAACTCGCCACGTGACCGGCGCGCGCCTATAGCCGGGCCGCGCGTGCGCACAGCCCGCGTACAATAGTTATTTATGCTGGTCCTTCGAGCCGGATTAACGGTTGATTATGCACGCTCCAGATTCAGGAAACGCTTTAACGGGCAGTACGGGCACGGCCTCGGCTCTCCATTGTTTGCCTTTGTACGATTTATGTTTGTTGCAGTCAGATAATGCTCGTGGAATAGCCGCGCTGAATTTATTCACGAATCAATTAATAACTCTCTTTACGTTGCCGTTGTTTGTAAGTTAACTTGCTAGTTTTTAAACTGTTATTGGTGTTTGAACTAAAAAAAAAAACGAGGTAGGTACATACTTTTTTTTTATTATGTTTCATGTCAAAAATAAATTTTACCTTAACTAAAAGTATTTAAGTTTAAATCCTGCTCGTGGAAATTTTTTCAACATTTGTGTTTTTTTTTTTAATTTAAATTTACTAAATTAAAATTTTATACCTACTTTAATGAACACAGTATTTTCTAAATATTTATAAAATGCAGTGAAAAAATTGAATGCCTACCCGACCCAGCCAGGAATCAAACCTGAGTCTTCCGCTTCACTGTATTTTATAAATTTTTAATTCAGCTTAAGTGTAGTAGCAATTAGCACTTAAAAAATAAAATTTACAGGCTTTTCTAGTTTGTAATAAATAATACATTTTGAGTTGTTTCGTATAACTGCGGTCTGCTAGCTAGTTATTATTAGTTACGTGGGCAAACCGAATACAGTTTACCTCAGAGTTTGCTCTCGTATTTTAACATTTCCAGTGCGAATTTAATCGAGAACTACGTGTTTGGTATTTATTTAAATGGGCAAGATAAGCGGATTCGTAGAATTTTTCGCACGGTAATATTAGAAACAGCTTTCTACCTACGACTCTGTATATTTCTAACAGATTGTTTAATAAGTTTTATTTTGTAGTACCCATTCTATGGAACATTATTGTATTAAATAGACATTATTTACAAAAACACAAATGTTGAAAAAATTTCCACGAGCAGGGTTTGAACCTGCACCCTTCTGACATACCGGGTCAGGTGCTCCAGTGTAATTTGTTTCGCAACAAAAACTTGCGTTAAAATTATATAAACAAAACAAAGACTTATTTATTTTTATTAATTACAATATTATTCACAATCACAATCGTAAGTACCTACAATTGATAGATTTTTATCGTAAGTTTCTTTATAATCCTTTCACCTAAGATTTCTGTAGAGTAGGGTTCAATGAAAACCTAACGGTAATCCAACAGGCAAGTCAACAATTTCAATTAGCACACAATTGAAACATCATTTTCTACAGAGTCCTAAGACTTGCCATAGTCTTTAAAGAATTAAATTTAAGATACAATATCCAAGCATAGGGCTACCTAGTAATCTGCTAAGAGTGCTGGTAACCTTAGAGATTTTCTAGGGTAGGTAGGTATTTTAGCCTCGGTAGCCGAGTGGCTAAACAATCGGCCCAAAATGCGGAGGTGCTGGGTTTCATTCCTAGGTCGGGAAAAGCGTGGTTTGGATAATTCGGTGCATAGCCCGGGTTTATGATCACGAACCCGCATTTGGCAAGCGTTATTAAGCTAAAAACCATTAGTTATAGCGATGTCTGAATTTTAATGATAGATCCCTTAGCTCAGCAGTGGAGACAGTACCTATATACTACCACACTCTTGATTAATAGTAAATTTTTAATTTTTATTTTTAAGTGGTAATTGCTGCATTGAAGCTGAATTAAATATTTATAAAATACAATGAAAAAATTAAATGCCTACCCGACCCAGCCAGCCAGGCAATATCAGTGCTTACGTCAGCCTTCCCGGTAGCATAATGGTCAGTGCAGCCGCCCGGATTGCGGAAGACCCAGGTTTGATTCCTGGCTGGGTCAGGCATTTAATTTTCTCACTGTATTTTATAAATATTTAATCTTGATTAATGTTAAAATTAAGTTTTCTTACATAAAATGTTTGAGGGTCTTATTCTAACTTGATTCTTATATCTATCATCTTGGTAAACAGTTGTATTCGCAGAAATTTCGACTTGAATTTACTAGGTGTCTGTCTACATACTGCGAGGGGACAAAATACCTGTTGTAAAGGCAACGGCCCCTTATTATATTCATGGAAAATATAGGAGTGGTTAATTATTTGGAGGCTGTAGCGCTTCCTTATCAATTATTCCTCATAAAACAAACGTCTATTATTATGGGACCCTCAAGGTACAGCTAAATCCTTCATAATATGTAGTCTCGGTAAATTTCAAATTGCAAACCATTGACAAAGCACAATTATATTTTAAGTTTATATTGCTAGTGCGTATTATGTATTAGTGGGTACAAGTAGCGGGTGTTCAAAGTGGATTACCTCGTTCTAGGAGGTTACTAAAATAAATTAGATCTAAAATCAATGTAAAGAAAAAAATAGTTTGTGATAGATACCTAACGGCTTTTCATAAACAATTTATAAAATGATAAAAGTTTCCACGTGCATTCGTATAAAAACTTCTTTTTTTTTACAAAACATTAATTAATCAGTTTATTCAAAAAATATTTAGAAACAGAACTCCTACCTACCTAAATCTTTGTAATCAAAATATTATGTCTAGTTAATAACAATAACAAAATATGTTTATTTTCTTCACAAAGGTGAAGGTAGTGTACCTACATGAGAAACATAACTTTGCTAGTTTTTACTTGTTGTGAAGAGTTGTACTTGAAATGGATTGAGACGATCTGTTATAGGTGCAAATGCCTAGACAAGCTAATTCTGGAAAGCAATTATTCTGGGCTAGCCAAATGTTGATAAAAATAAATTAAAATAGACGTATCTAATTATATTATAGGTAAACACGTGACATCGAAACGTTATTTTTGTACATTTCATACGTAGCTTTATTGACCTTATAAAGATACATGAATCCCGCTGTGAGAATTTACTAAGGCGTTTTTCACTGAGTTATTAAAACAGAGCTCCGCGGGTATCCCGTTTATGGCAGCATGCTTTATTGTTATAGCATCAGAGAAAAAACTGGCAAGACACAATTAGAATATATAAAAGAGGTGAATCGTTAAAGTTACACGCAAACAAACCGTGAAGTTGAATTTATTTCTTCAAGTGTTATAAGCCCAAGTGCTATAAAGCATTATTTAGTTAATCATTGTTTTGTATCTTTTTCTTAAATTCAAAATGACGTTTGTGTGACGTTGACAAAACAATATTTAGCTAAATAATGCTTAAATAGTTTTTATGAATAAGGGGGTGAGTGCTATTTTAAATGTTATTATTGTAGTAAAAGTTGTCGTTAATTAATTAATTATGTTAATTAATGGCTTCGCGTTTAGCATTTAGCCTATTTCAAGTGTTTTTTATTAGAGTATTAAGGGTACAATTTGTGCGGTAGATAGAAATTAAAATGGAGTCTCACAACACGTGTTATTATGGATAGAACTCGAGTGAAACTCCAAGTTTTCGTTATTTATATTAATATGACTGATGCTATTATAAATTGAAACAACGAGAAAACGCCAAAATTTATATCAGAATACACTTACGAACAGTAATCATCTCATTATCATTACAACGCAAACAAATTTAGGATACAATGACAAAAACATTTATTCAAATGTAAGGAATAAACTTTGAGTTACCGGTTACAATAAGCGTTTACGATTCTACCTACTTTATGGAAGAATTCTCTTTGGTCTTCATAATTATCAACGGAAACTTGTTTATCTTCATCGCGTGTTAAGATAACGTAAGTCAACATTCTTACAGCTTTTTTGACACAAGCACCTCCAACAACGACACATTGTTATTCAAATAGAGAATTAATGATTCCAATATATTACCTGTTCCTTCGCTAGTTGGAACCATGTCTTCAGAATTATCGGTAGCCTCGTGTATTGATAATGCTTTGTTGTCTTGACACTTATGAAAACATCATCGAGAGTCACATTTTTACTTTGCACACTATCGTATATGTTCGTTTTAGTTACGGGCTCGATTGTTAGATCTGACACTTGCACTGTTCCTGGGCGAGTCTCTTGCGAGTTGAAAGTCACTCCGCCTTGGTATACCAACAAACTGCAGTAGCCTAAAGCAATCAGCACAGCTGCTGCTTTAAGCATTCTGCGCCCTCCCATGCCGAAGCCGGGTGGCGCCGAAGCACCGACAAGCTTGCAATAGTCGCAGCGCTTTGTCACTCATCTGTTGAACTTTTATAATCAAAACACTACTGATAAACGTACGGGAAACGACCGAGCGGGCGCAGCGTACCTGCCCGCGTTAAAGAACGGTTACAAACTAAATAAAAATGTAGCACGGTCGGCGGACACACGCCCGCGCGGCCCTCAGCCGCCCCCACCACGTGGTGCGAGAGAGAGACTCGATAGTTCCCTCCTCGTCCCACAGCAGGTCCTACCTGCGCGTGCGACGATCTGCCGCCTGCACCATTGCCGGCAGCGATACTCATGTCAATGGCTCACGTAATTGTTCCCTACAACCTCGGAGATTCAAAAGGTACTCTCTCAACTTGTTACAATATGTTTGAATAAAAAGGGAATGATGGGAAATTAACTTGCCATAACATTACGTCTAGGAAGACACTTTATACTGATTGTAGTACCTATCGCTATTAACGACATAAGTTATATTAGTTTACAAAGAGGTTAAATAATAAAAAAATTAAATCCTGCTATAACAGAAACGTTCGCAAAATAAGATTTTTGTTTTCTTTCGTGAAAACTGCATTGAAATGGAACACTTATAATGAATTTTTAATTTATTTTACAGAGTTAGTTTAGTTAGTTAATTTAGGTTAAATTACTCGTACTTTGGCTGAACCCATTTTAGTTATTATTTAAAAGAAAACGTTTTGTTTTTGAGAGCAAAATAAATAATAACTAATTTACGGGAGGTGAGAGCACCTCCCGTAAATTTGTATCTAACCAATTAAGCCGAAACATTTTTCCTCATTAACCGAGAAGGCGGTGATACCTACTTCCGTCAATTCACCATCAGATTTTACTTAGTCATCGTCTTAATTTGTTTCCATTGCTGGACAATACACTTTTGTTGCCGGACCAACGACGGCGGCTCCATAGTTACGGGCCTTAACAGCAGTGGGTGGTAATGAAATTAAGAGCCAGTCATTGTTGCATTAAATTCCACTCAAATTAGATAATAAGAGATGAAATTGCTTGCCCGGCCGGAATTAATAGCGCTATTCTAAAGTTACACCGAAATAGTAGTTGCTTGTGATAAATGTAGTTCCCGGTAACGGCGTTGAAAGTTTTTCAATGTAAGAGTTGTTATGGGGTTATTATTTCAATGTGTTACTGGAAGGCCAGAACCCATTTTGGCCATAAATATGTATTAAATGGTCTTTAAGATGAATTAAAACGTTTTGGTCTAACCAAATTTTAATAAATCATATTTTCGGTATAATACAATTACTTGTTTTATATGAAACATAATATAACTATTTCGGTATGGTATGTATTAACTTTTCAATCAATTATGTGATATTTTTTTTTATATTTACGGGAAGCACAGTGCTTTTATCTCACCTGATGTTAAGTGATGATAGAAGCGCACTTCACCCGGGATCCTCATCTAGTGAGGTACTTACTGGCTATCTTATCTCTAGCTGCCGGAACACAACAATGCTACAAACATTGATGTTATGGCGATATATTTAGATATATAGCTTGATAATATCTTTCCATTTTGTGTCTTACTTAGTAGGAACTTAATAGTTTTCTTATTACATAGATGCAAGTTTTAATTTCCTTTTATGAGATTAGCCAATTTGTAATACTTGTATAATGAATGACACTAACCCCCTTATTCATAAAAACTATAGCATTATTTAGTTAAATATTGTTTTGTCAACGTCACACAAACGTCATTTTGAATTTGAGAAAAAGAGACAAAATAATGATTGTCTAAATAATGCTTATAATTTTTTTATGAATAAGGGGGTAAGTTTATAAGTTGCCAAAATTATGTTCCAATTGTGTGATACTTAGTTTTGTAAGTAATTTTGATTTCAATTAGAATAGCAACAAGGTCATTTGTTTCTCATGAATTTTACATAACTTAAATGCAATACACGTATTTTCTTTAAAATTTTAGGACTCTAGTCATTACATCATCGTTGTTTTGATACTTTCAATCATTAATTTTAACGCTTCCCATCATAGCCCCAACATTCGGTAGTGAAATTGGTCATGTCTAATCATCTCGAACTGGATCACGAACAGTTTGTGCCGCGTTGTTTTTAATTAGAATTTTTATATTCTTATTAGCCGAAGCAATCTCGGATCAAACATCAAACGGTTGGGCTAAATATTAATTGATATGTTATATTGTTTTTAATGGGTCGAGCTTCGGAGAAAACAAGTTTCGGTAGTCTGAGTTCGATCGATGAAATATTGGCCAGAGCTTGATTTCAATTGTTACTTGTTGTGAATAAAGCCAGATAAACTTCTTACCTGAATAATTATTAAAACCTTATTTGTAAACAAATAAGGTTTTAATTATTACAGTAAACGTAAACATGTACAGACGCTTGCATATTAATCTATCCAAAACTGTCAAATTTCTTCAAGATATTTTCGACCATATTCCTAAAAAGTTCAAAGTCTATTGAGGAAATTTGACAGTTTGTGGTAGCCTGATGTGCTGGCGTGTGTACCTAACATTAAGGTTGTCAACTTACCACCATGTGACGGGCAATATAGATTTGAATTTAAAACTTGTAATAATCATCGGAAGAGCTCGATGGCGCAGTGGTTAACGCGCCCGGTTTACGAGTGCTGTGGTTAAGCAACTTTCGCAAAGGCTGGTCATCGAATGGGTGACCAAAAATTTATAATCTCGAGCTTCTCCGTGCTTCGGAAGGCACGTTAAGCAGTTGGTCCCTGCTGCATTAGCAGTCGTTAACAACCACCAATTCGCACTGGGCCGGCGTGGTGGTTTATGGCCCGATCTCCCTATCCATCCATAGTGAAGGTTCGTGCCCCAGCAGTGGGGACATAAAATGAGCTGATGATGAATAATCATCATTACGGTGACCCAATTTTCAAAAGGCGAGGTAGGACCAATGTTATATATATAGCAATTTACTGATTTCTCTGAAAGCATTAAGTAAACTCTAATTTGAACAAAAACTTTTAACGATTGCGACATTAAAACAGTTAATTAAAGTTAATACAATTGAATAGCAATTTCACTTTAAAACAAAACACTACTAGAATACACGTCCATACTGGGTGACCTTAAATGACATAAGAAACTGTATCAGATTAAAGATAGTTTCTTTAATCCTTTCAAATATAATATTTTCAAGGGCGATCTTCAATCGATAAACAACATCGTAACAGCAAACACGCAAGCGAAGTCTCTAGCGGTAGTGTGGCGGTTGATAGAAACACTACCTATGCAGAGACAATATCTGGTAGTACCGCTTGTATGGTAGCTAATAATCGAGCGTCAGTAGCGTGAAAGCTAAACCGTATCGTCTAATTGCGGAAGCATGAAGTAATGGGGATCGCACACGCCAATACGCAGACCGTGGGAACAATCGTGAGAATAGATAGGGTCGAGTGTTTGTTTTTTTTCCTTTAGTTGATGGCTTTGTGCGATTAGCACATTCAGCCAGTGTCAAAGTAATTTTTCTCACAAGTAATACATAAATATACAATATTTCCTTCCAGTATGATGATGATGAATGATAATAGAAATGAGAAGCGAGAAATGATATACCCCCCAACCCCTCGAGTATCTCAGTAAAGATGCTGGGGCTTTACTAATTCCTCGGGCGGACTTTTTGAGAGAATTAGAAAAGTGAAGTTGCACTGTATAGTTTTATTTGCCAACACTCATGCGCACTTACGAACAGTTAACGGTTAATAATCCACTATTATTTCACATTAATATTCGATATAGCAAAAATTTTAGAAAATAAAACAAAACCCTCTTCACTTTCCCGCCAAGAAGTCCCGAGAACTTGTTTGTCTAAACTTGATGCTCCCATAACACGTTCGACTTTCTCAATAACACTCATTGTTGTACGTATTGCTTATTGATTCGATATATCAAAGTGGTGTTGTTTGCGTAAAGTCTATTAGCGTTATCAAAAAGTTCTTGTTTGCGCGAGTTTTTTTTTTAGTTTCATTTGAGAATGTACTTGGCTGAGCCTCCAATGAAATAATGATATTGACTATGAATGTAATTAAGAACTCGATGGAAAAATATAATTATTGCTAGCGGTTCATAATTCATTCTGCTTTTCTAAAAATAATACAAGGATAATTGAAATTCAGTTGCATCTTCATGGTTATAAATTTTAAACATATTTCAAAGTAGCTTACCTTAAAATAGCAGTTGGTATTCATAATGTCCATAAAAAGTTGTTATATTACACTCTTCAACGGAGTTTGTCTAGAATAGCGATGTCTGCTGAGCGCCCGCCTTATGTCCTTATTGGGATGAATAATTATTGTAACTTGTTTTTCAACCTACATTCTGTCTCCCTCAACTTGAACAAATTGGAATTCCAACTGTTTTATTTTATATAATTGAGTTATTTTTATATCTTAGATCTTATTTAAAGTAATAACTATAATAAATAAATAGTAACTTTAAGTCTAAAGGTTAGTCCACTAGTCTCAGCCTTAGACATTTCGGATTCGATTACCAGCGATGAGCGATGGTATTTATAGTAATCAGCTTGTTATCGACTAAATGAAATGAAATGAAATCACTTTTTTTTACACACGTATACACACACCAATCAGACAGTGTTTAACAAAAAAAAACAATTAGTAAACAACACATACCCATAGTAAAAAGGTTGTAACCAAGTAAATTACAAATTTAGCCACTTATATATAAAAACTATTTAAGCATTATTTAGTTAAAAATTGTTTTGTCAACGTCACACAAACGTCATTTTGAATTTGAGAAAAAGAGACAAAACAATGATTAACTAAATGATGCTTAAATAGTTTTTATGTATAAGGGGGTAAATATTAACCTTACTTACGAGTGCACTTAATGTCCGCGCCTTACAAAAAACAAAACTTAGTAAAGCTCATTTATATTCTATCTGTCTTACTACCACCATCTAATTAAAGCATGCCGCCATTTTAGAATTATTGTTGTAGGTACCCTCTAAACACAACATAATGAAGAATGCTGAATCCTGAGATTTTCGGGTGAATTGTGCTCCCACTTTCGACATAATTTTCACTTACCAATATCGTGAAATAAACGCCAAATCAATTCCCAGATGCGTTACAATACAAAACAAACACAACCTAAATAAAATAGACGAAGTTTTATTAGTCGTGTAGCTTCATGTCAACTTTAGTTAACGTATAATTAAAATGCTTAAGACACGAGTCAAAACCACTTCATGAACCAGTGGCACGTGAGACGAAACCAATCGGTCACTTGTTATCCGATGCCACAACATCACTTTTAATTTTATCACAATACACCCCCTCTCACTCACTCACTCACTCACTCACTCACTCTATTCGGAATTATTAAAAAGCTTCATAACTGTTTCGTAACATGTTCTAAACGGTTCAGTAAATAATTTAAATTGGGCCTTGTTTGTTTGTCACTTTTCTGTGTAAGTTATTAATAGTAGAGAAACAACAACAACAAGATTAAGACGTAATGACGAAATAAGTATTTATTCTGTGTATTGGTTTGCAACGTGGTAACGCTCCCGGTTTCATGAGAACTTCTGTGCCGGGGGTGGCCAGTGGTGGTCTTAAGATTAATCTTTATATATATAAATCTTCTGTGCGTGTGTCACTGAACTCCTTCGAAACGGCTCGACCGATTTGGATGAAATTTTCTGTGTGTGTCCAAGTGGATTCGAGAATGGTTTAGATTTACAATTGTGCCCGGCTATAAGGTGGCGCTGCTATAAGGCTTCCATCATGGGATACGGGTGTTCTTAAGCGGACGAATGATTTGTTTGTTTTGTTGTCATGGAAACTGTCAAAGCGGTACGAAGTCCGCCGGTCACCTATTATAGTATATTATAAAATTTGGAATTGTTAATTCTTTTTAAATTTAGCATGTTTTAAAGGAAATTATTATAAATAAATAAAAATTCTGGGTAATGTGTAACTAAAGAAGCGTTGTAAAGCAGTATTATTGCAGTTGTGGAAAAGAGACGCGAGTATATCCGCCGCTACACGCGTCTCGTTTTTACAACGGCAATAATACTGCTATAAGAGCTCGTGGTTACCCCCCAAGTGGCATTCGGGGTTCTATATAAGATGTCTAGTCGTTCACATGTACTCCACAAGCTGTGTAAGTCAGCTGTATAAGAGCTGTATTGCTTGCTATAATGCTCTTATAGAACCAGATTGGGCACAAATTAGACAGCCTTAAGTTCACTATGGCTGTACATTAGCAGTATAATAGCATTATAATAGCAGTTTAAGTAGTAACATCGGATTTAAGGCTGACTTACGGCACTATATAGGACGCAGTGTGACCCATACAACGTACATGAGTGTAATAAAGAGTAACAAGTGGCTAAATACACAGCCTTCACAGTTTATAAATCCGACAAAAATACTCCAGTGCTACCTAAAATTCACGTGTGTCCTAAATTATTTCTTTATTTTATTATAATTATCCTCATAGTTTGGTTTTGTGTGTGCCATCAGAAACACATTAACTCCGGCGGATATCAATTGGATAAAAATTTATGATACACGCGGTAATAGTACCTGTTTTAAATACTTAATAATGTTAATGACATGGGAATGCAACTTTATCGTGAAATGTATACATATTTACAGCTAAAATATTCACGCGCCTCTGTAAAAACGTGATATTTATTTTAAAATATTTAAAACTGGCTGAGAGGAAATCTACAATATTCAGTTTTTGATATTATATTGGCATTATAATTATACTACGGCAATTAATTATAACATGAAACCAAAACTCAATCGCTCTATCTGCGTATTTTGTGATAAATCTGCATGATAATTTTGGAGTTTTATTTGGTAAATATTTTAGGTTACGTAGAACAAAATGGTGGAAATGAAATACGGCTATGTGAACTGTTATAACTCCAATTTAATGCGGTGAGCGTATATAGGTTCACATGTGTTCTGTTAGAATGCTTTTATCTATATGAAGCCCCACATTTGTACCACTACAGAGCCAATGTCTATAAATTTATTCTAATGTTAACTTATGTACAGCTTTTAAAGGTGAATAATATACTCTTGTCAGCACCGTAAGCGCCGACTAACTGTGAGCTGTATAACAGCCTTTGGCTTTATTAATGACCACGTGTGTTCTATTAAAACGCTAGCTCTATAACATCGTACAAGTAGGCCTTTAAACAGCGGTTGCCGTATCTCTACCCTCCTATAATGCTCTTAGTCAGACGGCTGACTAAAGGATAGTTGTTAGAGTATTATAACACCAATAATCGTATAAAAGTATAACTCTACACTCCTATAAGTCCCTTAGACAGGTATAGGTGTTATTAATCGCAATAATGCAGCTTATACATCACGAGTGAACTGTAACAATGCTTCAAGTACACCTGGGAACTAAATGTGTACTCTTAAATGGAGTAAAATGCTATTTGGGCCCCCTGAACGGATACATCCTTGGATTGAATGTGCGGCATCGTAGTTCAGTCCTTAGCTTCGTTAGACTACAGACGCAAAAACAAGCGGATGAGGTTTTCTGGATGGGTTCACAGGACTATTACTAATATATTAGTTGCACATTAATAATAATAATCTTTATAAAAAAAAGACTGAATAATCCGTGTAAGAAGTTATCCTTTTGTGTATTGTGATGAGTTGATATTTACAAAATAATTGTTGATGAAATTATTGATTGTGAAGTAGCTCTTCATGCCACCACTGCTAAAATGGATATGACTTGACATGGCATTAACAACTCTGTGAATTTTGCTAGATAATGCCTTTTTGATAGAAATCAACTTACTAATAATGATTTAAAAATATTTTGGTAAAATATGTCACATTTTTATTTCCAACTAGGTTTAGTTGTATTTACCCTTTAATAAACTCCCATTTGTTTATAACATCTTTTTAACTATGGACATTTGACTATAACTGTATGAATTCATTAAAATAAATTGTCAATTATTATAACTTTGTGAACACTCATGTTTACTAATCACAATAAAATTGCTATTTCCGCGAGAAACAAAGAGGGGTAATGGGCTATTTTATTTCCGAATTTTCTTTAACAAGAAATTGGCGACATTTGGACCCTTATTTAGTTACCTACAACCTTATTGTGCAATCATGTTATAAAGTACAATCAAGTTAAATTTAGCCAAGAAAATTAAGCCAAAAGCCGAAACGTGGCAATCGTTTTTCCTGTTTGATTGTGCTGATTAAATTCATACATTGTAATGTGACAAAGGAAAGAGTTTCGAGTTACAACTCGAAGTAGAAGACTTTTTTAGGAAACCTCTTCCCACTCGGAAACGCTCCATTAGCCGGTTAAGACGAACATTACACCCGATAGTTATCGCCACTTGTGACCGCACAGATTGGCCATGTCCGGCGCAGGAGTCGGTGTCGCGTGCTATTATCCAATTGATGCGGTGAGGGTGACTGACTGCGTGTGACGTCACTCGATTTGTGTAAGGTTCATCATCGCTTATATACTAAGATGGAGGTTAGCAATACAGATTTAGAAGAAGCCTTATAGAGAGCCTAGCCAAGCGTAATCAGAACAAGCCCTATCACCAACTGAACCGAGCGATTGGTTGGTCTAACTGCGTAACCGTTGGTCTAACTGCTAGACCACACAATGGTTGATGCTTGCCATTTTAAGGCAACTCTTGCCTTTAGAAGTTAAGAGAGCATACGTAGTATAACTTACCTACTCCTCAACCTGAACTACTAAGTTTTTGCAAAAAAGTTTTTGCGCAGAGTAAAGTGAAAGGAAATAAATTGCGTCGAGTGAAACTAAAGCCGGGCTAGTGCAGTGTCGTCATAATTATGCAATCAAAAATTATCTGCACGGCAAATGCTTAGGCGCTTTAATCGACCAGAAATAAAAAGTTTCTTAGATCGATATTCAATATTATTTTTGCAAACTGCAGTGTGTTCATCGGAATTCCATGAACGATTGAGGATCATTAATCATTATTATTAATTTCGTATGATGATTAGGTCACAAATTAAATGCAAGGCACTGATATTCCATACATATGAACAACGTACTTTAGTAAATGAATAAGATAATCATGTAAATAGATACTGTTTAGAAATTACTTTGGTTTTCTTTTCGAGAAAATTTTATATATCTGCATTTTGAAAACAATAACTTTATTGGCGTTAAATTGATGTATGCTTTTCATATTAACTTTGCATAAGCGAGCGTATTTCACAGTTGTCGCCTTTGCTAACTTAGATTTGAGTACTCGTATAATTTGTTTTTTTACGGAACAACTAACAAGTATGTTATTGCGATTTTCTCTGTAGAATACTGCATTCCGAACCAGAGTAAATAACTTGTATAAATACTAGTTACTGTGAAACACTGGAGCCACTCCCCTAGTATAGTATAGTTAATTTATAAATACAGGGAATAGTTTACGCGTAAAAGCATATCAAACAACAAACAAACTCACTTTCGCATTTATAATATTAAAAAATGTTTTTGTTTTGTTTATATAATTTTAACGCAAATTTTGTTGCGAAACAAATTACAAAAACACAAATGTTGAAAAAATTTCCGCGAGCAGGATTTGAACCTTTATAATATTATTAATTTATAATATTAGTTAGGAAAATGAAAATGTCCTATTTAGCTTTGCTATTTTAAGTGTGTATACATGCGGTTGTATATTTACGCCAAATAAACTTTTATTATTAAACTTATTTGCTTATGTTTTTATGTGAGTTCAACCTTTTTTGAATAAAATCGGATTGAGTTTTCAAACATGTGTCAAAATAAAATGTAATTTAAATCGAAAGCACTAATGACTATTGATATCAAATTCGAAGCAAATCACCGCCAAAATAACTTTCTACTCCTTTTTCACCTCGTTAATGGATGAATTTCAATAAAATACGAAACACGTCTTCCATCAATTCTGTTAAAAAAGGTTTATGCAAAATTTTAAGTAGATCACCAAGGAATCACGTTGTCCCATACAAACTTTGCCCCCTTTTCACCCCCTTAGTTGAAGAATTTCGGAAAATCCTTTCTTATCGGATGCCTACGTCATACAAAGAACACACCCTCCAAGTTTCAGGTCTCTACGATCAGCGGTGTAGGCTGTCCGTTGATCCGTCAGTCATTCAAGGACAAAGCATTTTATATGTATAGATAAAGTTCTTTAATAATGTTAAAAAGAAACTATTTATTACATGCCAGTGTAACAAGCGGATCTAAATAGACAGAGGTATTACACCATAGCCTCGCATATCAACAATATTGACAAGTATTATTTTAATCGTATTAAATTAAATCCTGTTTGGTGTCGATAAGAAATTGAGCTCGGTACTTTGGGCTTTGCGGCGAGCGTACCTAATGCGACGTTTGTTTGACAGCTGATGTGACTGCAGCTTTGAAACGAAATTAGGTGGACTTAATACGGTTATTTCGATATGCATGCTCCATTAAAAGATCTCAAGGGACGGCTGTAATGATGAAAAAAAGGAATGTGACGCGCGGTACGCTAAGAAGTATTTATGCTAGTCGATAACTTTTTAATTTAAAATACTGAGTAAAATGTTTTTTTCTATATCTATTATCAAAGTAATAATTCTAAGCTTTTTCTAATTAATAATTGTATGCAAAAATACCTATGTTTTGTCGAAGCGTGCAACGTGACATCGTGATTTGTTACACGTCTAGACAGTTGTAGGGTCCGAGAGTGTTAAAAGTTTATTGAATACCTGGAACAGAATATAGCCATTGAAGAATAAGAAGAAAGACAGAAAAATTCTAAGATTAAAGGCATGGCATTGGAAATATAGATATTTGTTAGGTTGACCAGTTCAGCATAGAGATTGTCATACCTAAAGTTAGATATCGGAAGTGATTAAGCCATAATCCACTAGGCTTACCCAATGGTGGGTTTGAACGACTGCCATGTTACAAAAACAAGTAGAAGTCTTCCGAAACACGAAGGAGCCCAATAGATATAGTTTAGATCGAATTGCACGTACTAGTCGTTGCGATATCGATCTCCTTATTATACTTTTTATTCATATTATTACATACTCTAATTAAACGCTCTAAAAACTCTCTATGTAAATGAATAACAATAGAAAAGATGGTGTTTCGCATGATGCCAGCTTACAAAGCTCTATTATGCATTTCAATTTGTTACCGCCGACCGGTCCGGCACGATAGCTGACCTCAAAACTCATTCGTGCCTATAACCGAATCAAAACAATAGCCGTTAATAACAATATATAATCGAAAACAAAACATTTTCCGCCATATATTAATTGGGATCGCAGTGAAAGGTGACTTAACTCGATGTCCCACTGAGTTCCTTGAGGCGAATCAATTAGACATGTGCGCAGCGGGACGCTCCTGTGGCTTTAGTATGTAATCACTTCCATAAATAAGAGTTACCTGATTTGTGAATCACCGGAGAGTCATTCACGTGGGATTTTTATAGTATTCTCTAAGTTTTGTAACTGTTAAAGCGATGATAGGAACAATGTAAACAAAGTACTGGTCGTCATTGGTGTCTAGTTTAGAAAATGTATTGGTACTTTGGCATAGTTTGAAGCTTAAAATGTGCTTTGGAAGATACCTTAAGCCGGTTGCCGGTTAGCACCCTCCAACCCACATTGTGTGGCATGGCCCAATTTATCCGCTGGGTCCATATTTCACTTTTGTGAGATCAAAGCAAGAATGATTTTTGATCATGACGATGTACAATTTCTAAGCTGATAATTGTGAGCCACTTGGAGACAATAACGAGAAATTATAAAATCTTCTAAATCCAAAACCGTGATATAAAAACAGGCATAGTAAATAACACAATTCAAAATCTATGTAACATCTTGAATATACTGTAACAAATGCATGAAAGCGGATTTATGGAAATATAAAATAACCTCAATCAACAGTTATCAAAAGTAAAATGATGTAAAAGCTTCTACCAAAACTACATGGAGAAACATATAAAGAAACAAGACATATATAGGTAGGAACTAAATATGGTCCAGGATTTCCCCGTAAATAATTTAGGAGGCATTTGTTTGGCCTGGTCATCCCGACCGTGGAGGAATTTCTCAGATTCTAGGCTCGGCACGCCCACTTGCGTTCCGCAATTTGGTGCTTTGGAATCTGGCCCCAGAAACTATGCCGATTAGGTTGAATTTTTGGGGTAACGTGTTGTGCTCCCAACTAAGTGGTACCGATTTAGATAGCAGATGCGATCTAAAGGTATACAAGCAAATTTCCATCATTTAACCAAGTAATGGTACTAACATGCCTAGCTTTAGTTTGTATCGATTTTAAATACTCCAATTAAAAAATACATTTATATTTTGTAAATCACTTCCCATGACCCAAGGGCTGGCTTTTACCTTGGCCAGAGGCTAAGCATTGCCATACAACGTGGCAATGCCGCCAGTCTCTTGGGTACATTACCAGTCGACAGCGACGCGGAGGAATTTTTTGACGAAATATTTTAGTTTCGTAATAGTTTTAGTTACTTTAGGTTATTATATTATTGCGAATTCTATTATTATTTACTTGTAATGTCAACTGCGTCTTACTACACTTTCGATTTCGTTTTTTATTTTTTCTGGCAGTTGGACTATAAAATAGTATATTGTCATATTATGATACTCATTTAAACTACGAATTCATGGTGCCATTATAATAATTAATTTGAATAACATCAAAGCAGATGAGTTAAATCGTAACGCCGTCACGAAATTCCTAACTATTGGGAAATCAATTATGAGCGCAATGAATTCTCGAGATGCTTTGTTAATTGTTGAAAGTGACTATTAGCTCACTGTCAATGGGACAGATATTACAATGAATATTTAATCACCTCTCTCTTTTTGAATAGCTAATCGCTGTACGCAACGATACTGTAATAAAATTAAATCCAAAAAATTGCATTCCTTGATTTCTCTAAGCACCATCATCAGTCTCTGTAAGTGCCACTATTGTGTTCAGACCTTTCCACATAAACAATAGCACATGGGGAGATTAAGCGAACATTCCATCGCGCACAAAGAAATTTGGTGACTCGTTTTTTTGTCGCACTTCCAAAAGATGGAATAGTCTACCAGCACACGTTTTCTCTCCTTCCTATGACATGGGCTCCTTCAAACGAGGCGTAAAAAGGCACCTTGTGGGCAGGCAGGGTGAGGGTGACTAATGCTTCGTTGATTTCACGCTGCACCAGTTGTCCTTGCATCTGGACTCCATCTCCACTTAACATCAGGTAGAGTGGAGTCATTTGTCGAGCTACGTATAAAAAAAAGCTAGAACCCAAATCGCTGGCTGAACCCTACGAGATAGATCAAAATAATGTACTACAGTATTGTACACCTTAAAAAGGTCTACAAAAAAATCCACGATGTTATATATCTATCTCTTAGGGATAACCCACAATAATAATTTTTTATTTTTTACGAGAAATAATGGCTTATTTACGAAGCGATTTTAAGCAATACACTATTAATCTTTATCGAATTAAGTACCTTAAATACATTGAGCATTTAATATAGATCAGTATGGCCTTTTACAGCATGTAATTTAAATTAATATTTTGGAAGATATTACAGATTTAAAATGCAGGGACATTGCGGTTGCGTGTATCAGCATTGCACCCGTGCGAAGCCGGGGCCGGTCGCTAATTTTTAATAAAACACTTTTTTTTTTATATTAACGCGTAAGCACAGTGCCTTGATCTCACATGATGTTAAGTGATGAAAAGGCCCATGATGGAAGCGCACTTCACCCGGGATCCTCAACTAGTGAGGTACTGGCTATCTTATCTCTAGCTGCCGGAACACAACAATGCTACAAACATTGATGTTAAGGCGACATATTAAGATAAGGGTGGTAGCTAGCCAGGCGGACAAACAAGCCCTACCACCAACCAAACCGAGTACACAAACATGTACCCTCCGCTGGGAATCGAACCCGGGACCTCTGGGTGTAAACCGGTGGTCTTAGCCACTAGACCACAGAGGCGGTTACATATGGTTAAAGGAAAGTTAAAAATATTATAATCACCTTACTTAAAATATGTTTTGCTATATAGATTCTATTTCGATATGGGTTCTCCATCGAACTAATACATTGTACGGACTTGTAATATCTTTTAATAAGCTCTTATAAATTTTTCTTCTAACATATCCTTGCACGAATTAGAGTAATCTTGCTTGTTTTCTTCGACGTAACTTCTTTTACGCACTTTTTCTCCAATAAATCGGTGGCGGCATAGCCGCGTCCAACACGACTTTCTTGCCAACCCTTACCTCATTTATAACAGTTCCTATGTGTAGAAACCTGAGCACTATGTTCAATTTTTTAAAAAAGTCCCAGTTTTTAGCGTTCTAAGAATCTTTACAAACTGTTGACTTATTAGTAGGTATCATAGTAATCGCTTGGCGACGTTGAACGTCCGTTTGTTGTTTGTATTTATAGCGTTTGTCAAAAATAATCTTATGAATGAATCAGTTTGCACGGTAAGCAATAGCGAGTTTCGCCCGACTGAGCGTTTTGTTATTCGAGTTCATTCAGATAAAACGTCGTTTTGTTTCTGAACAAGACTCCATTGTTGACGGGAGCCGAGAGAGATTGACTCAGCTTTCGCGGCGGGCGATAACAACGCTCTGGACGAAAATATTGTGAGCGAAGTATCAAGTTCGTGTAATTGAGTTTGTTATTGTTTGTACATACCAATGCAGAAATATAATTGAATGACATAAATGGGTTTTTAACATCATTTAATTACATCGCCCAGATGTCTCTGTATTTGTATTTGTATTACTAATTAATCGGTTACTAACTAACTGCCTGACGATTTTATTGGGTTACATCAGCCGTGGCCGCCATCCGCCTCGGTGGCCGAGTGGTCCCGGGTACAATTCCCAGGTCAGGCAAACTGTATCTCGGATTTTTTCGATGCATAGCCTGGATTTCTGATAACCAACCCTCCATCAGCTATAGTGATGACTTGATTTCAATAATTGAGGTCTTTGCCCAACAGTAGGACATTATTCACTAATTGCTAACATCAGCCATGGCCGCTTCTTAAGCAAAGTGGACAATTATTTGAAAGTGTTTTGAATTCTTTTTTAAGCCACACAATGAACCACGTCCGTTTTAACTTTTAAATCTTATTACATAAACACAAATGTTGAAAAAAAAATTCCACGAGCAGGATTTGAACCTGCTCCCTTCTGACATACCGGGTCAGGTGCTCTTTTAATTGAGCTATCGTGGTTCTAACCAGCCCGCCGAAATTATTCAACACTATTTACTTTTTTACTTTGAAAGTCAAAGGTACCCATTCATAGATATGTGTTTAACAATTCAGCCTACACAAGGTAATCATCAAGTATGTTTACAGAGGAAATTTGTGAACGAACGTGAATTACTTAGTTTAATTAATTGGCATGTACCTGAGTGTTATTAGCGTCTTTGATGTTTATTTTGATTAATTAATACCGAAACGTGTATAGTATATTTATAGGAAGTCTGTTTACCTAATGATAAATATAAACTTGACTTCTTCTTCTTCAGCCTATAGTCACCTACCTCAGAGTCTCGTTCAAGTGCATATGGCACTTGAACTTGACTATGTATAAATGAAACTTCATTTAATTAGTTCGCCCAGATATCTCTGTAATTGAATTATTAATTCATCGGTTACACGATTCAAAGAAGAAGAAAAATTTAATCGTAAATGTATACAACTAATATTGTACGATATGGTAACGACATCCTTTTTTTGTAAATGTCGTTACTTCTAAAGCTGTGGAGTTTATTGCGCCCATTCTTCTCCACAGCTAAAAAATAGTAGTCCTGAATGGGCAGTAGGTAAAAAATGTATGGACGATTCAAAGGCACTTTTCGTAAGTTTAATTGAAAACAATTTTTTTTCTGTGACTTTGAAACAAATTCTTCCCGATCCGATCCGAACCCCTCGAAGAATCTAGTAGGGACCGGGGACACGAAATTTTATTGTGCGTGATGCCATTGTCTCTAGAAAACCTCTGACGGTGTTTCGATCACACGGCTTAAGGAACCGAACCCTTTAGGTTTCTCACCGCCACTTAAGAGGTCAGGTGACGCTGAAAATGCCGTCGGAGACTTGAAAACTCTCTCCAAAAAAAAACAAAGAAATACTAATAAATTAAGGACTTACCCTCCCAGAAACATATTTCTTCATAGAGCCACGGCACAATAGTAAATTCAATGATTAATAATTAAAAAGGGTGATCCGGACACGTATGAAGCCATTGATTCTGCTTAGGAGTAATAAAATTTAATTACAGAATTGAATCCCATATTAGTGTCGGCTAATCCGTAATTTATAGGTGACAGGGAGACGCGTGGGCAGACTTTAACCCAACTATTAAAATATGGGCTCGTTTAGCTCGATCGGTGACTGCACGGTTTCTGCCGGGTTATCTGATAATTTGACAGTATTATTAATTTCACAGTAATACCTACGTTAATTTAGTTTTTGTCTATTATAGTTATGATATCAGAATAATCATATCGTGAACCATCAAGCTTTCGAGTCGCTTCTAATTATGTGCCTTACCTTAAGACTGATAATGGTGACCATGATGAAACAGACGATATATAACTCCAAGTTTCAATCTATCGGAGTTAAGATTCGTTAACACCACACACCACTAGCTCGCATTGACCCAATCTGCATGGTTATAGACCGATCTCTTCCCTCATGGTGGTTGCCTATTGCCTATTTGAATAGGCGTGAGCCTACTAGACAGATGAAAATAGTGTTTTAATGATGACCATGATGAAACATACGATAGATAGTTATGACATAACCGAAAGAGTATTTCAAGTTTCCATCTGTCAGAATTCTGACTGTCATCTTACTCTTTAATAGCAACCCAAACCAACGGCCGGTTCTTCATAAGTTAGAAGAAAATTGATATCTTTTATTTTATACTCAATATAATTATATTTATTGCAAAACTAGTTTACTCAGCATAACAATGGCTCGCAATTAAAAAGATGAAGGGAGGAACCGTCTTTTTATTCTACAGTAATTATACGTACTAACAATAACATAAAATCTAATAATAACTAGGTATATAATTTAACAAGGATAAACCTTTAATGTAACATGCAGTAAATAAATTATTAATATTACCTACTATATTTATCAATTATTTATTATGTATGTTCACATTGTCATGAAGACGTGTACCCACGTTTAAGAAAACAAAAGTCTTGGTTTATGTTTGAGACATAATGGGCTAGGTTTACTTTAGAGAAACATATTCCACAATATCACTACATAGTTTAAAACAAAGTCGCTTTCCGCTGTCTGTCTGTCCCTATGTATGCTTAGATCTTAAAAACTACGCAACGGATTTTGATGAAGTTTTTTTAATATACATATAGAGTGATTGAAGAGGAAGGTTTATATGTATAATACATGCATTTAATTGGACCCGGTAGGTGGCGCTGTTTTAGGGTTCTATAGGATACGATTCACTCAAGCGGACGAAGTCGCGAGCGGGCCGCTAGTTTCTTCATAAAATGTCAATTTATGGTAATATGTTTACAAGGGTCTTGTAAAGAGCTGTGTGAATCTTGTTACGTAACAAAGGGTAGGTAATATCTCTTTCTTCAAAGGAACCCAACAAATCATAACATGGATATCCTGTTGAAATGAAACAACTTTTACGGATCTACTCGCGTTTATTTTACACATTAGTTTTAATTAATGTTTATCCTGACATTTCGAACTCTTTGCAGGGTCCGTGGTCACAGGGAGACTGAGGTGTTGGTCATCTCATAATTAGTAATTATTCTCACCACCATCCTAGACAGTTGGCTACAGTAGGGAAATCTTTGTTTCAGAGAGCACGCGGCATCTGTGACTCCCAACACCTGCTGCTAAGCTTTAGCATGTCAAGCACGTACTACAGGACAATAAACTGAAAGTACCACAGAAAACGCAATAAACCAACCACAGTCGAGCGCCAACCTGATGTACTTCCATATATGAAAGGTGTCACTGACAAGATTTGGACATATCTTAAAGCGAGCTTCAATCAACACTTACTTCAAGCCGCCGAAGAAGATCAACCAAGTTTTACGACCTGTCAAGTGCAACATACCCCTTCAATATGCAGGCGTGTACAAACTGGACTGTGACTGTGGGCCCTCTTACATCGGGCAAACCAAGAGAAGTGTAGGAACCCGCGTTAAAGAACATATAGCCGACGTCAAGCATAGGGCGCGAAAATAAGTCTGTAGTATGAGAACATTCCCTAGAGGGGCCCAACCATTACATCAGATTTGACAAACCACAAATACTCGCTAGAGAACAACGATTCATACCTAGGATGATACGCGAGGCTATTGAAATTAAAAAACATCCTAATTTCAATAGAGAAGAAGGTTGGAATCTACCACCAGCCTGGGATCATACAAAATATTCAATCCCAGCCCCATCACCATACTCCCAGACCAAAAGATACTGTAAGCTCTTTCTGCGTAAAACGGAACGCATCTGATTAAATTTAAATGAGGGTATACAAGCTACTAACTAATTATGAGACGACCAACGCCTCAGTCTCCCTGTGACCACGGACCGTCAGGATAAACATTATTTTAAACTAATGTGTACAATAAACGCGAATAGATCCGTAAAAGTGTTTCATTTCAATGTGTAGTGGGCGCGTAAACTTTAGAAAACAATATGGATATCCTGCATACTGGTGACGGCCATTTTGGAGGATAAAATTGTCTGTAAAATAGTAGTACTAACTTATTATTTGTAGGTTGATGTATCAATGTAATTAAAGGATAGACATTGATTTACACACAAAATGGTCTATTAAAGTTTTTTAGAAGAAACGTAAATAGTTTACCTTATTCTCTCTTCTCTTCTATACTTCCATTTCTAATCTTTAACTTCTACACTAAGGGCTCTTTCAATTTAGACGTTTGTTGTCGGACGGCTAACGCACGTTTGCAGTTGCAGTTAGCTGTCCGACTAAATTGAAAGAGCCCTTAGATTACGATAGTACTTTCGCAAGAAGTACCTACTGATTAATGGTTCTGTGTCGTGACTATTTGTCAAAGGAGTGGCCGCAAACAGATCCACACGGTCGATACGCCGATATATCCGGGGATTACTGAAGACTAATAGCCACCTTAAGACCAGCCGCTAGATTGACACCCATTGATAACACTGAACTTGGACGCTGCTACATTAATTGAAACTATTTGAAATTGACGGCGGAGTAGGTGGAGCAAATATTTTTTTATAAATTACATTGTTTTACAAAATGATAATTTTAGTATATAATTTACGTCATTATAATTATAGAAGAAGACAACGTCAGATTGAATTGAAACTAAGTATAATATGTATTTGACTTCTTGGCGGGAAAGTGAAGAGTCATGTCTGCGGTTTTGATTTATTAACGTGAAATAATGGTGGATTATTAACCGTTAAGTGTTCATTTTTAATTTTTATTATCATTCATTATCATCATACAGGAAGGAATTATTGTTTAATTATCTATTACTTGTAAGAAAAATTACTTTGACACTGGTTGGCTACGTGCCAACGAAGCCATCAAATAAAAGAAAAAAACGATGTATTTGAAATTGACAGTGGAACGATTTACTTAAGCCAATATAATTATTGTTTAGGCGTTTGTTAGTGTTTTATTGTTTTGGGGGTTAAAGTTACTCCCGTCCATAGGTTTACCCTTGAGACCCTTGAGACCCCTGGGTGGTGCTAAATGAGTGACACTGTCTGAGTGTTAGAGCCACGCTGCGTTGCAGCACCAGCACGAAATGGGCTGGCTCGCCCGTCGTAATCCAGACTCGACAGCCGAACCAGACGGCGTAGACAAACCATCTCACAGAATATCAACGTGAAACAATGGCACTCGTTGCTGTTGTGTTTCGTCCGGTGAGTGAAAGTACCGGAGGCCGATCTCTCACCCCTCCTCCTCCCAATTCCTACTCCCTCCTCAAGATCCAACTCCTTCCTCAAGGCCGGCAACGCATCTGCGGTTACTTTGGTTTTGCGGGTGTCCATGGGCGGCGGTGATTACTTTTCATCAGGTGACCCGACTGCTCGTTTGCCTCCTTTTATCATAAAAAATAATGTTTTTTTGTTCAGGAACGGCAGAGGATAGTTTAAAGTGCACTAACTACTTACTAATATTATATCCAGATCTTTAGTACCTATATACGTATACATTTACCGTATAAATGTACAGTACCTACTCTATTCTTGATATTTTTAAACTTCTTAGGAAGTAATTCACAGATCTAACATAAAATTGTTCTGTTAGAAATTTAATTTACTTATTAATTTATTGACTGGCATAATACTAATTAATAAAAATTTAATAAAATGCATGTAATATCCATGCCTGAGTAAAAATCGAAATAAAAATTAACTTTGTGTTAAAATTGTTAATTAAATGCCTCTGTAAATTTGTCGAGCAAAAGCACTATTACACTGATCGTGTTGGTGCAACACAGATTTTTATAGTTGTTCTTGAAATCTAAATATACATGTATGTAGGTTGTAATCTGGTGTCATCAGATCAGAAGTATATCGTCGATAGTTCTAGGCATTTAAGGGGAAAATGTCCTAACTATTCATCCGAAACTATCTTAGTTACAATTGTGAAATCTCTTTAAACATGTTTCAACACCACACTCAGAAAAAAAACTTGAACTCCTCGAGACTTTGGCTGTGCAACTGCAATTACGTAACTTTATTTCCAGACTGAATAGGAACTAAATTCTCTTGAATAAAAGTGCCCGGAAGAACTAAAGTAAAAAGAGAAAAATGACTTACTGCAGTTGCGCATGCTAGCGAGTTTGCTGTGTGAACGACATCAGGCAAGATTTGCAACAACAAGAGACAGTGATGTAATTTAAATATTTTGGATAGATTTTCGCAGTATTTTTTTTGTAGATCTTACTCTTAAACTACACTCTTTTCTAGTATGTTTAAATAGTTGGCACCGCTGATTTTACAATTTATTTGCTCTCTCCATTCGACTAGTTGTCTGGAAGAGATCGCTTTAAATGACCTTTTAAACTTAGTATTTAAGTTCAATGTTTTACATCATTATCAGAAATGTCTGCCAGGCTCAGCCCTTCCCACATGAACAGGACTTGGGAGAAACCGGTTACAACCACAGAATAAAATCTATAACTCACCTCTGCTGCGTTTTAAGATGACCTAATGATTTGTGGGTACTAACGACTGCCTTCTTACTTGGTCACCTATCTGTTTACCCGGTATTGCGAAAGTTGCCTAACTTGCAATATCACGAACTCTGCGTTCGAGCTCCTCATCTTAAACACCCTTTTACATATTCTGAACCACAATTCCAACTTTTATTCCTATTTCTGTTCTGTATACGCCGTCAGACTGTGGAATTCACGTCCACCCGTCATACGTGACTGCCGACCAATTTATCTTTTACTAAAACACCTCAAGGACTCTCCCTTTCCTGTCTTTTGATTCGGTTGTCACAATAGACTCAGTTTTTGTTTCTCATTTATATTATGGTTATTTCCAGTTATACGAGTAATACCTTTGCCTATATATAGTGTGTTATTTATATAAGCGTATGTATAGCGTAATATTAATTAATAGCAAAAATTAATAAATTTATTACACTTTGGTAATTTTCAGTCGATAATCTGTTGGGTTTTTTTAATTAGACAAGCTTACTTTCCGCATACTAAGTGCCTGTTTCACAATGTCCGATTAAGAGATAGCTACTTGGCAGTTAAAGTGACAGTTTTGTATGGACTATCTGTCAAGTAAACTCTAATGGGAATTACTTGTAGATGGTGAAAGAGGCCCTAATTGTATTTAAAAACGAATTACTAAAATTATTATTAAAGCAAATAGCTTTAACTTTAAGAAGAGTGTATGAGGGAGTAATGGCATCTTGATAGTTGCAAAGATAAGGACTGACTGTTCTATACTCAGGCATTGGGCCCAAGTGCCATATTATTGATGAATTACGTGAATCTAAAAAAATACTTCAAGGATTTTTAAGTGCCCACTCTACTAACATAGTCTGAAAATAAAGATTAGTATGATTCAAATTCAAATATATTTATTTATTAAGGTATAGGTATACAAATACGTAGGTATAACGGTATAAAAGTACAGAGACAAAAATGACACATATCAAGTAAATGGAACCTATCCCTTGTGAGAGACATCAGTCTCTCACAAGGGATTTTTTTTCAAAACCTATCGCAAGCATCAGCTTGCGATAGGTTTTGAAAAAAAAACCCGTAGGCCACAGGACAGGACCAGTGCCCCATTCCGCGGACTTTGAGTTAACTATAACTATAACTTATTAATAACAAGTAAACCAAATACATGATGTGAGAGATATAATATGTGTGAAAGAGTGAATGAATGAATGCGTGGTGTTCGTGTGTTAATACTTAGTGCACTTAAAATCCAATAACACCTTAGTTAGAGAGAGAAGGGGTATGATAATTGAAGTAGTTACACCTTTGGGATAATCAAGTCTTCGGTGTCTTTATATGTTAGCGTCATGTGACTCATGACGCCATGAGCCAGTTCGTGATTGTGTGTTTACCTACAGTTTAGTTATTGAAGGGGATAGATAGATAATAAACTATTTATTTTATTGTATATGAAGCAGCCGAAAAAGCAGAAAAAATTATGAGAGTGACTTGTGTAGAATAGTGATGTAGGACAGATATTAGCTTTTTTTTTGGAGAGAGATTGCTGATTGCCGCTGCGGCATTTTCAGCTTCACCGGGCTTTTTGGGGGCGGCGAGGAACGTAAAGGGTCCCTCAAGCCGTGTGAAACGAATCACCTTCAGAGGTTATCTAGAGGGAACGGCATCGCGCACAAGTGCGCGTCCCCGTGCCCTACTAGATTCTCCGAAGGGTTCGGATCGGATCGGAGATATTAGCCTTCCTTCGCTTGACATCCATTAGATTGGGATCGTACGACAATTGGGAGAGATTATTATTATTATATTGAAATCAATGAATTTAATTTCGGTGATGACAAACGAGAATAAGGCCAAATGTGGTAGCGCTTGGAGTCCTCACACACTAAGGAACTGGCTTGTGTTAAATATCAATAGTATTCTAACGGAGCTATGGGAATTGAACCATGATTTTTCGTATTTAAACCTAACATCTGTCCGTTCGACTACCGACATTTGAAAAACTGATAGTATTTGAAAAAAGACAGTGTTAAAAAAAATCCACGAGCGGGATTCGAACCCGCACCCCATGACAATCATGATATGCTGGGTCAGGTGCACTGCCAACTATGCTATCGTGGCACAACAAACCGTTCGCTAAATTGTTCGCAACAAAATTTGCGTAGAAGTATATACGAGTTAACCATGATCATAACTCATAATGTTTCTTATTTTATAGTAAAAATAACCAAGCATATCAAAACCTACGTAAAATAATTATATTAAAACGCCTTGCATGTAACGCATTGCTGTAAATGCAAATTATTGACTACATCTACGTCCATAGAAAAATTGGCCATATCATTTAAATTCCGTAGACGTTGTAGTTCGTTTAAAGAATTTTGATCGTATGGTCGATCTAACACTTTTTTGGGGTCAAGACTAAC